>BSBM01000159.1:7105000-9505000 GCA_027924585.1 Larix kaempferi | reverse complement strand
TTTGGCGTCCCAAGTTAAATTATTAGGAGGCTGTACTTAAAGCTTTGGACAGTCCCTTTGAGAGTGTTGATTAGTCATCAACTAACTTTTGGCCATCGACAAGCCATGATATTCATAGTAGTGAACCTACAAGATCTGAACATGAAATTATGGATGCCTATTTGAAGGAAAATGTTCCTGCTTTGTAGGATTGCTATGTTGGACCACTATGCAACAAGCCTAGAGATGAATTCATTCCAAGAGTGGATGTTGTAAAGGGCCAAATGGTCATTGTGCAATCATGAGAACCAGATTGTGCAATCTAGTTGGGTAAGGCTATTGGTGATACTTATCAGGAGTCATAGGCTAGTACTGTTGGGTCTTACAAAGTAGAGGTGCAATGGTGGAATCCAACAGAGGCATCGAAGGATATGAAGGTCTTGTACAAAAAATGCTTGGATAGAAAGCAACAATGGGTTGTTGGTGTAGAAGAAAATATGATGATCGATGTAAATAGAATCATATGGGAATGGTCACCAAGGCAAGGATGGAGAGGAGAAATAATTAGGATAAACGAGAAGGGCCTTGCAGCAATCAAGGCACAACAAGAAAATATGGTTTCTAAATAGTAGACAAAATTGGTTTCTAAATTTCTTTATGTGGCAATTTTAGGCAACAAAATTGTTGTGTTTCTAAATTTCCACTTGCTCATCAAAAAGTTGTATTTTTTCATTTTCATTAAAGTTTTATAAAAGGAAAGGCCATTAGAAGTGGTTTATCCACTGCACTTAAAATCAAGTAATTATCCTCCGAGTAAGTTACTACCTAAATATTAAAATATGATCTGTTATACTCAAAGTGCCAAATTCAGCAGTGCTCATAGGAGAAAATATTCTATATGATCCAATATTATAATTAAACTATATTTCTAATAGTTAATGTGCCAAATCAAATATGCCACGTGTCACAATATGATCATTCCATGTGTCACCATGGGATACTAGATATCAATATTTAAACAACCAAATTTATATACGTTTTCTCATAGAAATAGTGGCCACTCTTTCCCAAAGAAGTTCTATTGTTATGATTCCCTCGTAAATGAAAGGTTGGTCGATCGTTCTTGTGTTATCTATTATGGATAGAGTAGAATTATTAGATAAGGGTTTTCACAATTAACTATGAAAAGAAGGGGCGACCTATCGTATTACCAATATTATTTTCATAATAGTTTGACATTGCAAGAAGGGTTGTTCGACCCTTCTTATTCCAAATATTCTTTTCATAATAGTTCGACACTGGAAGAAGGGTCGGTCGATCCTTCTTGTGTTATCCAATATGGATATAGATGAATTGTTGGATAAATGTTTTCACAATAAACTACAAAAAGAAGGGGCGACTGATCCTTCTTGTAAGAAATCAGAAATCCGGGCAAACGATTTTTATATGTTATAACTTAGCCGATGGACTGGCTATTCATACAATGCGTGAATATTTTAGACATTGGACTTTTCACTTGAAAGATTTGGACATTTAAAAATGAAAATTGCACTTTTCAAATAAAAAATTGCTTTTATTGATTTGAAATTCACACTTTTGAAATAAAAATTTGCATTTTTTCATTTGAAATTCATACTTTTCAAATCACAATTTGCATTTTTTCATTTGAAATTCACACTTTTCAAATCACAATTTGCATTTTTGATTTGAAATTAACACTTTTGAAATCAAAATTTGCATTTTTTGATTTCAAATTCACACTTTTAAGGTTCATAAGTAGTTAAGAAACACATTATTTGAATAGAAAAACAAACTTTTCAAAGCCAATATTGCCACTTTCATTACTTGATTTTGTAGTTTAGAAAGGATTCCGGATGCATAAATATTCTTCAATAATTGTGGTCTTCTGCATCGGCAACCCTTCTTTTCCTTCTCACATGTTTACCTTTTAACCGTCGATTTGTTTTGATCCTGCGGATGAGATTACACTGGGTGATTTAAATGAAGTTTAGCTTGCCCATTTAGTTTGTCGGTGTTAGCACTAGCTTTGTGGTTTGAGCAAAATAGAATGGAGGTTCAATTTTTAAATAAGAATGGAGAAAGCCTTGATGGCTTGAGCAAAATAGAATCATCTGAGTGAGGTGTTTTAGAAGGAGGCGTGATATTTAAACCGCAATCATCTTAAGGAGCAAATCAACGACCAATGGAGCAGATCGACAGTCGGGAATTACTTCTCTGATACGACATGCGCAGAGGAAACAAATTTTTGGATCCGTGAACTTTTGGTAGAGGTCCGCGGGTTTGGATGGGGAAGATCTGATGAGACCAAGATCTATGTCCGAGGTTTTGTTCGCGGATCTAAATTGCACGAAATATCAACACAAGCCAAATCCACGAAGTTGGTAAAAGTTGCACCGTTTGATGGCCAAGATTCATGCAAGATCCAAATCAACGGTGGGTGACTTCCCATGGTTTTAACTGGTAGAAAAGGTGACATGTGGCGGTATTCGAGGCCACAAGGGATCATAGAGTTAGAAAGCATTGATGATCCACGGTCCATATTGAATCAGGAAAATAGACACTCGGGGAAGCTTCCACGCCACAGAAGATGCAACAGTGATAGCAAAGGATAAATAATATAAAAAACTTGCATGCATGGAGAGCTAGATTCCATCTATCCTATTTTGCATGGGAAGGAGATAAGAGCAAGCTGTGTAGAAGAATACTGGAGACACTCTGATTGATGCAGAGATTGTCTTCCGCTTTTGTTAATTGATCGAATAAAAAAGAGTAACCTCCCTATTAATACTCAATGTGCCAAATCAAATATGCCACGTGTCACAATATGATCATTCCAAATGTCACTCTAGGATTCCACTAAGGTCTCCAGAGTGCACATACTCTCCATTTCATTATGCTAAGTCACTTTCATTCGCTCGATGATATCTTTAATGTCTTTGACAATTTTCTCTCGTGCATGGATTTTGCGGGCCAGAAGAATTCTGCTCGCCCATAATGGGTTGGCTGCAATCTGACGGCGCTGCTGCTCCTTGACCTCCTGCTGCAGCGAGATTTCCAAATGAGCGATATGGACCTCAGTAGCCAGAGGAGTTTCCTCCAAGTAAATATGTGCCCAGTGGAAATACAGATGGTGGTCATCCACCGGGACATTCGCCTGGTTGGACGAGCCTTCACCCCTTTGCCTGCCAATCACCGTAGAGGTCTGTTTAGAGCCATGATGAATGCAAAGATGCATGCGAGGGGCCATAATGCTTAAGAAGATGGTTCTAGATGAAAAGGAAAAACCTCCAGCTATCTAAAACTATCTAATAGGGAAATGGAACAGACACAACATGCCTTTTCTCACGGTAGGGAAAGCTACTTTCTCAATTCAGACCTTCCTGCATTGGTCCACCGTTTTGGATTTATAATCCATAAGCTTGCTAATAGATATGGTCATCCTATCAGGCCTTGATTTGCCATTCATGAAAATGATAACCGTTCCATCCCTTCCCAAGGCCTCGCATGCTTGGTAAGCCTTCAAGTCTAGGCCTTGAATTTGAAATTTTCACTTCCTGTCAAGTCAAAATTTAATGACGGTTACTAATTTTCATTCCCTATCATTTTACGTTTGATTAAACTTTATAAAGTGTCAATTTTTTTTATGTTATATTCAAATATTACTTATATATTTGCAATTTTTTTTACCATTTTAGTTTAAAATCAACCTAAGATCCACAAAATTCATGCTTTAAAGACTTGTATTATCTTGTCTAGGTTACAAGTTCAAAAAACAATCGCCTCATGCATTAGTTATTCTGCTTCAATGATCAATTAATTGACCATCACCATTAACAATGCTCCACTAATGAATACCAGCTGGTATTCACCCTCCCGCCTACTACTCTGTCATTCTACCACATAATTAGACTGTACGTTGGCTGCATCATTTAATTGTTATATAGAATTTAATTAAATGCATGTAAAGGTGGCAACGTGGCCTCCTAAAATATAATGCAAAAAATATAATGCAGGCTGCAACACCTGCCACCACTGCCCAGGATTTGGGGTCCGAACCCATCCAAGTTCTAGCTCAAGGCATCATCTTCTAGCCATGTGATCACATGCACCTTCTAGCATGCCTTCTTTGAAGGCTACACGTGCTTCAACACCTTTGTTAGCCAGCTCATCTCCAGTTATGCAAAATCTACAGTCGGTACAGATGATATCTATGACCACTATCCCGCCATACTGTGATAATTATCCTTCCCCATTCATAACATCCAAGTCAATTCACCAATACTGTCATAAATACTAAAGCATGATACCCAGTATCGTAGCAAAATGAAATCTTCGGGAAGTCATGGCACTCTTCTTTACCACCTCTATTTTGTTTCCTTTGTTGTTTTATCAGAAATACTTGAGTCATATGGTCGCTCTCTTTGTGATATATGAGCATTTCGACAGTAGTTCCATGACAAATCCTCACCACACCATCATATATGGGAATTTCGAGCACTGTCGAAGCCCCAAGACCATGATTTGTCACTAATGTGACTCATAGCTTCTAGTGGAAGCAAAAAATAAAGTATAGCTTCTAGTTGAAGCCAAAATAAAGTTTATAAATTCTCTATAGTAGAAGAGTCTGTGTTTGTGAGCTCAAGCTCGTAGTACTGAAATGTATTAAGAGCCCAAGCTCTGTAAAAGGTGAAAGATTGAAGTAAATTTCATCTATGTGTAATGCAGCGAAGTTGCACTGTTTTAACCTGGAATAACTTCTACTGATTTTTATGTAGTCTACTTAGTAAGAAATTTTTTAATATAAATCCTGTAGTAGAAGAGTCTGTGTTTGTGAGCTCAAGCTCATAGTTGTGAAATGTATTAAGAGCCCAAGCTCTGTAAAAGTTGAAAGATTGAAGTAAATTCAATTGCCAGGAATATTAATTTCGACTGATTTTTATGTCTTAATAATAAATCTGTAACAGAACATTTCAATTGCTAGGTATTTATATTTTTATCTAATTTAATCTGTAACAAAACATTTCAATTCCCAGGTATGTATATTATTCAAACCATAAATCTGTAACCATAAATATAGTTTTTTAATTTCCAGGTGTTTATATTATTCAAACCATAAATCTGTAACCATAAATATAGTTTTTCAATTGCCAGGTATTTATATATTTATGAAATAAAACCCTGCAACCCTTCTTTTCCTTCCCGCATGTTTAAGTTTTAACCGTTGATTTGTCTTGATCCTGCGGATGAGATTCCACTGGGTGAATTAAATGAATTTTAGCTTGTACGTTTTCCAAAATAAAACTCCCACAACTTGACCCCGCATCCCGCAAGGTTTAATCTCAGCCGCTGATTCGTTTTCATCCTATAGTCTAGATTTGGCCCATCGAAAAGCAATAAATATGTGAATTTCCCTATTTTTCCTTATCATTTTTAATTTGGGAGATTACCTTGTTGCTTTTATTTTACTTTGAAGTTTTTACCAAGTGTCTGTTGCCCGTTACTTTCAGCTAAAACATATTGGTTTTAGTCATTCCTCTTATTCAGTTATTTACTGTTTCGATATTTTGAATTGTTTTTTAATTTTTGTTCATTCGTTTATCAGAAAACCTCTAGTTTCAAACATGTCGCGCAATACACGTTGTAAAACTCCTCAGAAGGATTTACTGAACCAAGACCCAAATTTTGTATTTTCTCGGACACTGGTGATAAAATCTCTGAAACCTATCAGATAGACTGGTCCAAAATCTACTCAATTTTTGATAATGATGACCTATCAGACATTCAGAATGACCGGCTGGCCTATGAGAAAATTAGGGATTCCCAGCTTCATGCCATTGCTGCCAGATCCTCTATCTTGCCTTATACTGATCCAGTTAAATGGATTGTGGACCACGCTAACCCTAAATACCGGTCATTTAATGACAGTGTAGGGTCACAATTGGCTACCTTCTGCTTTGAGGTTTTCATAAGAGCTTATGCTCTTAAACCGTCTATGCAACCCCTTGAGGCTGATTTCATAGAATCCTCTAAGACCACATACAATTTTAACGAAATGTTGAAGTCATGGATGAATAATCCTAAAAGTTTCATCCCTAGGGCTGATAACTTGTACCCAGTTTCCTGGTTTAGAGAACCTTATTCCCTATTGGTTGCCATGCTATGTAGACTGTATGGTTTCCCAAACTGTCCTCTATTTAAAGCTGAGTGGGATCCTATAGCCCATCATGTTCTAACGATTGGTGAGTCATTCCCTTGGGCGTCTATCTTTTCTTTTGAACTCAAAAGAACCATTCAAACATATCAGAAGGCACCGGCTATGAGGAAGCCACATTTCTTATTTTCAGCTTTTGTCGTTGATATATTTTTTGCAGAATTCCAATATCCCAACATGGGATGGAATTGGACTCCATCAGCTCCTCCTATCCATATTTATCATTCAGCATTATGGGAGAACAATTATATGGCTTTGATATATGATATTTGTGATCACTTCCTTGGAAGTATTTACTTCCAAATATTCAGAGAGCAGGCTCCTGCTTTCTCAGTTGATGCTAGAACCTTCATTGCCACAATTGGTGACTAGTATGTGTGTGAATCCTTCTCATATGTCAGAGTTTGGGGAAGCAGTACTATAGATCTGCTACCCAGGATAGTTCCTGATAGATTGGTCATTGAAGAGGTTTCCTATCAAACTGTTACCAATGGTGTGTATTTAAAGCTATCTGGTCCTAAGAGGAAGGCGTGGCCTAAGTTCCTCTTGAACCTTGGGCCATTGGCCATCCCAACATCAACTTGGGATATAGTGTTGGGTGACAAAATTGCTGCTTTAAAATTGGGTTATGCTGCCAAAAGAAGACATGATCCTAAAGGTGTTCTGGATGCCCATTTCAAGCAAAACTAGGTCAAGGGTGGATATTTTCATGAAGAAGTTCTTGATGACTCCATCTATCAGGGAATAATACCTTTTCTGAAGTCTTGACAAGGGCTGAGAGTAAAGATGAACATAACTGTTAATTTTTTAGCATTGATTCAACATACTCTAGTATCTTTATTAAGAGAATAACATGTACATCATATCAAACATAATAAATCATATCAATCACACCAAGAAATCACATGAGACAATAGACACATAGAGTTTCACTGGGGAAAACCATAAAGGTGAAAAACCCCACAACTTCCTCGGAAATAGAAAGAGCAATGATACAACCCAAGTACACAGAGATAGTCCTCCTAGTTGTTGAACCTCCTCCTCCACTAGTGCGCCACTTTCTAGTGAGTGTAGAAGTGAATAATAAGATATCAAATAGAGTGCTCCCGCACTTTATTTATACTTGATCTGACCTACCTAATAAACTAGCAGGGCCGACTTGTCTAACTCAGTCTAATAACCCATGGTAATACTAATCAGGGCCAACCCCACACTTGGTGGTCTAATAACCCATCACATGCAAGTTGCGACACTTGCGACACGTGTCAATACAAATGACGACACTTCCGTATAGAGGAATAATAACATCTCTATAGGAGTACAATATACATAGGTGAAATATATTCCGAAGTTACAATTACATCAACACTCCCTCTTAACTAGGACGGTATTTCTTGACATAGATCTGCTAGCACAAGTCTTCTTCTCTAGATCATCGTCATCGAACCATCGTCATCATCACTACTGCTGCTATCACAATCAATATCCAATCTACTCATCATAGGAAGCTCTATAGAGCTAGTCCTTTTTCATACTAGATGTAGGCCCACCACTTGTAGGTCTTCATCACTGGCCAACCTGTGGAATCCTCAGGACTTATTACGTGCATCACAAAACGTCGCAAGAGCATCCCAAGCTGTTATGATCACACAATTATACCTGTCGAATCTCCCAGGAACATATTATATGTGACCTCACCACAAAAGTTCGCCAGAGCATCCCAGGCTGTTACAAGCATACAGGTCTAACTATCGGATCTCCCAGGGACATATTACATGTGGTCACCACAAAACCTTGCAAGAGCATCCTAGGACTTATTACGGGCACACAACCCAACCTATCAGATCTCCCAAGGTCATATTACATGTGGTCATGGAAAAACCTCACAAGAGCATCCCAGCACTTATTATGGGCACACAACTCAACCTATCAGATCTCCTAGGGACATATTATATGCCATACGACAAAACCTCACAAGAGCATCCTAGGAGTTATTACAGGCACATAGCCCAAGCTATCAGATCTCCCAGGGCCATATTATATGTCCTCCGAAGCAAAACCTCGAAAGAGCATTTTCCAGATATCCCAGGGCCATATTATATGCCATAGGAAAAATCTCAAAAGAGTATCTGCAAACCTCCCAGGGCCATATTATATGCTTATCTGCACAACCTGTCCACGGCCATAGAGTGTCATCCTGATACTCACCATACATCATCTTGATGTATATCATCACATGATCAACTTGATCATCATCATAGCATCATCCTGATGCATATCATCTGGAGCAACATCCTGAAGCTCATCATCCATGATCATCCTGGCCATACAATGCATCCACCTGATGCATATCTGATACATATCTTCTGGAGAAACATCCTGAAGCTCATCAACCATGATCATCCTGGTCATATAATGCATCCATCTGATGCATACCTGATACATATCATCATCCATGATCTACCTAATCATATAATGTATCCACCTGATACATATACAAATACATGATCCAACTGATCATAACAAGCATCCAACATGATGCATATACATATACATGATCCAACTAATCATAACAAGCATCCAACATGATGCATCTACATATACATGATCCAACTGATCATATCAAGCATCCAACATGATGCATATACAGTGCAGTAACTGGAGCATTGTCCTGATGCTCATCACACAGTGCTTACATCCACATCCATGGAAGGATCCTCCTCTCACCATGCTCGGAATGGCTACTACAAATGTGTCCATCACTTCTTCCTTGAAGTGTCATCAATCTGAAGAACACCAAGCCTCTCTCTGAAGTACTCA
Source organism: Larix kaempferi (assembly GCA_027924585.1). NCBI lineage: Eukaryota > Viridiplantae > Streptophyta > Pinopsida > Pinales > Pinaceae > Larix > Larix kaempferi. The sequence goes on along the minus strand of BSBM01000159.1, from coordinate 9,495,969 downwards.
AACTTCTGTCTGGCTAGTGGCTACGTCAACACATCTGCAACCTGCTCATCCATCGCAACATACAGGAGCTTCACTGCTCCTCTCTACACCATATCCCTGATATAGTGAAATTTGATCTCAATGTGTTTCAACCTGTTGTGGAACACCGGGTTCTCATACAGCTTCACACAGCTTTGGTTGTCACAAAAGATACCAATAGCATCTAGTGGTAGATCAAATAACTCAGACAGTAGCTTCCAGAGCCATACTGCCTCACAACTAGCCGAACAAGTTGCAACATACTCTGCTTTGGCTGTACTCAGTGTTATGCAGGACTGCTTCCTGCTAAACCAAGAGATCACACCTGATCCCATACTGAAGTAGCACCCAAAAGTGCTCTTCCTATCTGCAGCACTGCCTGCCCAGTCTGAATCAACATAACCCTGCAAGTTAAACTTTTGATTCGCATCATACTTGATGCCATAATCAATTGTACCCTTCAGGTACCTCAAAATATGCTTTAACACAACCAAGTGAACACCTTTGGGATCCGTCAGGAACTGGCTCAATGTGTTCACTGCAAAGCAAGTATCTGGTCTAGTGTTCGTCAGGTACATCAAGGACCCAATCATCTGACGATACATAGTGACATCAACTGGATTAGATGAACCATCACACAGAAGCTTCAGGTTTGATGCCATAGGTGTTGCCATAGCCTTGCAGTCCATCATCTTGAACCTTTTCAGGATCTCTACTACATAATTTCCTTGTCCAAGGAATATTCCATCTGCACTCTGCCACACCTCCATGCCTAGAAAATAGTGCATCATCCCCAAGTCCTTCATCTCGAACACAGCAGCAAGCTTCCTCTTCGTATCGGCAATCAATCTATCCTCACCTCTTACAAATAGGTCATCCACATACAAGAGTAGTATCATAGGATTTCCTTCCTCAACCTTGTAGTAAAGGTTGGAATCCACTTTACTCTTAGTAAAGCCCAAATTGGATAGAAAGTTGTCTATCCTACCATACCAAGTCCTAGGAGCTTGCTTCAAGCCATACAAGGCTTTCTTCAACCTGCACACATATGACTCTCTGTCATGTGTCTCAAAACCAAGTGGTTGCTCCACATACACTTCCTCTTCGACTACACCATTCAAGAAAGCTATCTTGACATCCATTTGGTGTATCTTCCACTTCATCACTGCAGCCAGAGAAAGTACTATTCTAATGGAAGTGTATCTGGCTATAGGAGAAAAAGTCTCTTCATATCCTATTCCCTCTTTCTGAGAGAAGCCACGAGCTACAAACCTCACCTTGTATTTCTCTATGCTACCATCTACAACATGCTTGACATTATAGATCCACTTGGAAGTCACCATAGGATTCCCTTTAGGTCTTGGGACCACATCCCAAACATCATTCTTCATGATCAACTGATATTCCTCAACCATGGCATCCTTCCACTCTTTCTTTTCGGTTGCTTCTTCATAACTGGAAGGTTCTTTGTTCATAATGTCACAGAGTAAGGCAACATAACTGGTATGTGATCTCGTCCTCTTTCTTTCTCTGTGTTCTCCTTCTGGAATGCCATACCTTTCTGCATCTTGAATGAGATCTCTAGCCCATGCAGGTTTCATTTTGTGAGAATTCTTCTTAAGGGGTGGATTTACAGGTTCTTGTGGATCTTCCATTTCACGATCTGCATATGGAATTGCTTCAGTCATGGTGGTGTCTTGAAATCTGGTTTCCTTTGGTTCTTCATGATCTTCAACAGGTGTTTTCCTTGACTTGATGAAGGCTGCATTTTCATCAAATGTTACATCCCTTCTAACATAAAATTTCTTGAACCCTGGAAAGTAAATTCTGTAAGCTTTCGAGCTTTCACTGTACCCCACAAAGATGCCCTTCTTTCCTGAAGGATATAGCTTTGTCCTCTTTTCCTTTGGAACATGTGTATATAATAGACAACCAAATATTCTGAGATGGCTGACTTCAGGTTTCTTACCAGAGAAGACCCCTTCTGGTGTCTTGTTGTCCAATATCTTGTGAGGTGTTCTGTTCTACACATACATAGCTACCCTAGTTGCTTCTGCCCATAGATGCATAGGAAGATCCTAATCATGCAACATTTCCTGTGATGATTCCATGATTGTTCTATTATTTCTTTCTGCAACTCCATTCTGTCGTGGATTGTAGGGAGCAGTTAACTCCCTCTTAATCCCTGAATCACTGTATAAATTCTTGAAATCACCTGAAGTGAATTCTCTGCCATTGTCAAATCTGAATGTCTTGATCTTCTTATCAGTTTGATTTTCCATCAAGGCTTTGAACTCCTTGAAATTATCAAACACTTCATCTTTGTTCTTCAAGAAATAAACCCAAGTCTTCCTAGAGAAATCATCAATGAAAGAAACATAGTACACATACCCACTCAGCGAACTTGATGACATTGGACCGCATACATCGGAGTGGATGATTTTCAAGATTCCTTTGGTTTTGATTTCACTGCTTGGAAATGCCTTCTTAGTATTCTTTCCTTTTGCACATCCTTTGCAAACACCTTCATGTTTTGTCTTGATTTCAGGAAGACCCTCTACAGCTTTACTTGCAATTGGTAGTGCTCTATAGTGCACATGTGCAAGCCTTCTATGCCAAAGTTCACTTGGTTCCATGGATTCATGTACCATGGCATGTTCATGCTGTCCCTTCAATTTGTACAATCCTCCCTCTTTCTCTCCAATCACTACTGCATCATCTATGGTCTTACCCTTTGGCCACATGAGTACTTGGCCATCTACAAATGCAACCCTCATGCCTTTTGCATTCAATGCAAGTATGGAGAGTAGGTTTTTCTTCAGCCCAGGTACATATAGAACCTCTTTCATCTTCAAAGACTTCCTAGAGTCTAGGTTGTAGGAAGCTTCAGCACTTCCTCTAATAGGATATTGGTATTCATCCCCAAGTTTCACCTTATGGGATGACTCATGTTCAGATAGATTTACAAAAGATTCTTTAAACCCAGTCATGTGTTTGGAAGCCCCACTGTAAATAATCCAATCATTACAACCATGAGAGATAGTACCTGTGAGTGCAGAGATTAGAACATATTCATCTTCGCTTGATGAGTCATCACTTTCTGATCTAGCCTTCATCTTGGGAGGTTCATCATCCTCAGCAGCATAAGCGTGATATCTCCTTTTGTTATTCTTCTTCTTCTTGTTGAAGTTGTTGTGGTTGTTGTCCCTTTTTTTCTTGGGACAATCTGCAGCAATGTGTTCCTTCTCATTTCATGTGAAGCATCTCAGATCCTTCTTATTCTTTTGATGGTTGTGAGAGGATCTCTTGTAATGAGATTGCTCCTTCTCGGGCTTGCTTCTTTTGGTGTGAGTTGTGAGAGCTTGATCTTCACTTCCCATCTTTTCTTCTCGGGCTACAAGCCTAGCCTCTTCTTGTGAACATTCCTCCCACAGTCTACTAAAGGAGATCAACTTCCTTCTGGCACAAATTATTTGAATAAAGGAATCCCAAGACCTAGGTAGGCCATTTAGAGTGGTCATGACAATTTCACCATTCTCCACCACTTCATCCACAGCTTCAAGTTGTTCCTTGATCTGAGAGACCTTAGAGAAATAGGATTGAATGGTCTCTCCATTGTAAAGCTTCACCCCTTTCAATTAATTCCGCAAATTCATCTTCTGATTTATGTTCTTTCCTTCAAATAGCTTGGTCAGGGAATCAAACATCTCCTTGGGTGTCTTTAGAGGACACATGTGGTATGAGATGGTATTTGATAGAATCAGCAATGATCCTCTTTTACTTGACCAAGCTCTTCTTATGCAAGGCCTTACCTTCTTCTTCCTCTGGGATAGGGACCTCATAACTTATGTAAGTATCCAACTCATTTTCTTTCAAGATTAAACCAATCCTATACTTCCATGCTCGGAAGTTATTAGCCGCTTCAAGACTATCCTCATGCTTGGTGTGGTGAGACATCTTAAAGAGTACTTCAAATGGAAATAGAAAATATTTAGGTCTTACCGCTTGATTTGCAAAAATCTGGATCTAGTGTCGGATTAGGGTTTGTTAGAGAAACCCTAAAAATTCAAAATGTGAATTTCAAACTTTCGAAGGGATAGGAAGATGCACCTTGATGAGCTGATCAGCCTAGTTTATTCAAAAATTAAAAACTGCAAAGTTCCACCCTTAAGAAATGCCTTTTAGTCTTCCTGGATTCACTAGGGAGGACCCTAAATTAGGGTTTGATTTTCCCAGAGCTTCACCCAACCAAAAAGTTCAATCCATAGCTCTAAACTTCGATTTTTTCAAGGAGCTTCCAGTTGTGTCCTCATATTTCAGAAATTTGTATTTTTGTGGAAACCATAATTTTTAGGGCCAAAAATGAAAGTGCCCAGAATTGAATTCTGATAGGACAGAAATATGCGCCTTGCGGAGGAGAGTCAAAATAACCTAGTTTTCGCAACTACACAGTGTCTTCTTCTCAGGTTAGCTTTGATACCATGTTAATTTTTTAGCATTAATTCAACCTACTCTAGGATCTTTACTGAGATAAGACCATGTACAGCATATCAAGCATAATAAAGCATATCAATCACACCAAGCAATCACATGAGACAATAGACACACAGAGTTTCACTGGGGAAAACCATAAAGGTGAAAAACCCCACAACTTCCTTAGAGATAGAAAGAGCAATGATACAACCCAAGTACACAGAGATAGTCCTCCTAGCAGCTGAACCTCCTCCTCCACTAGTGTGCCAATTTCTAGTGAGTGTAGAAGTGAATAATGAGATATCAAATAGAGTGCTCCCCCACTCTATTTATACTTGACCTGACCTGCCTAATAAACTAGCAGGGACGACTTGTCTAACTCAGTCTAATAACCCATGGTAATACTAAGTAGGGCCGACCTCACACTTGGTGGTCTAATAACCCATCACATGCAAGTTGCGACACTTGTGACACTTGTCAATCCAAATGAAGACACTTCCGTATAGAGGAATAATAACATCTCTATAGGAGTACAATATACATAGGTGAAATACATTCTGAAGTTACAATTACATCAACAATAACCATATCATGCAGTATCAACATGAGCTTAAGACTAAGGTTTTGAGCTATAGAGCAATGGAACTAAAGCTCATTCAGAAAGCAAGAAAAGATAGAGAGGAGAAAGAAGCTCATAAAGTAGTTGCTCCACTAATGATGACCTGCAGTGAAGGGGATAAAGGAAAAGGTCTCATGGAAGATGCTCCAGAGATAAATACTGCTGAACAAATGAAGATATTGATGTAAGCATCATAGTAGTTAAAGCAAAAGTTATCTCGGATGAATTCGATGCTAGACACTCAAGTAGTTGCAGCTTCTAAGCTTACTGCTGATATTCAAGTGACTATTGCAGTTACTCAGACTTGTGATGATCAAGTGATGGTTGTTACCAAGCCACCCAAAAGGCATAAAACTCAGACTTCTGCATCTCAAATCCCTAAATATTATTGACAGTGGTGTTGAAGATGAGGTATATTCTTCTGTGCCTGTGATTGAGGAAGTAACTAAAAATTCACAACCAATTACAGATTTATTGAATGTTATTGAAGTGGAGGATTCTGTCCCATACCATCAGTTTCTTGAAACTACCCCTGCTACTAACACCACAACCTCAGCACTTCTACTTTCATCTATTCAAATTCTTTCAACTTTGTCATTTGGGGTAACACCTCCATTCCCCATATCCCAGCTTTTCCATACTCCAACTACCATCACTGCTCCATTCCCAGCCAACTCGGTTCCACTTCCTATTTTTCCATCTACTATTGCAGAGATCCAGTCTTCGATTGTCCCTCTACAATCATCTCCATTCATTTTATCACCACCAGCTATTGATGAGAAGACTCTAGTTCCTCCTTCTTCATTACTAGCTGATGATATCCAAGTTCCACTTTTCGAAGCCTTTACTTCAATTCCTTCCCCAACTTCTATACCAGCAGTTATTCAAAATATCCCTTCCACCCCAACTACTTTCCAAATAAATATGTCTATACCTGCTCCTACTACTACTTAGACATGTTCATTGGTTTCAACAGTAAATGTGACTTCATCATTTACTGAAATGGTAGCTGAGTTTGAAGAAGACATTGTAGTCCCTCTTGGGGATTACTTCTACAGTAGAGCTTCCAAGGCAGTGCTAAGAAAAGGTAAGAAGAGAAGCAGGGATCAAAGTGGATTGGAGTCACCTACTCCTTATCAAAGAATTTGGACCAAGCAGTCTGATGACATACAATGAGAAGCATTGGATGCTGCCGCAGCCATGGGTGCATTTGCAGGTGCAAACTATGATTCAGTGACAACACTGAATAGGGAGATTGATTTAAATAAAGAAGAGCTAAAGAAGCTTGAAGAGAAATTGGCCAAAACCAATGAGGAACATGCATCTTATGTTACTGATCTTAGGAAGGCATTTGAAGATATGTTTGAAGATCTACAGTTGAAAAATACCTCTCTCTAGGTTAAATTACATGATGCAAAAGTTGTAAATGCTGCCAATACACAAAGGATAGTTGTGCTAGAAAACAAATGTGAGGATGCAACTGCAAGTGGAGCCTCCTCTGCATTCTTTGGGTTTTCCCAGCTGGAGTTTAAGGATTTGGCCATTCAGGTCAATGATGAACATTGTAAGCTGCTAGCTGAATTGTTTCACACCTTGAATGATATCGAGGAGACTCGCATTGTTTTCGGGAAGATGTCTGTTACTCTTGATCGGAAGGTAGCTAAAAGACAGCAGGCCTTTAAGGCCAATGAAGATATTGTGCAATGGCTGAGGTACATTAAGGAGAGACTTGAGAATATTCCTACTCTCACTAGTTTCCAACTGCAGAAAATCAGAACTACGTTGCACGCTTGGCATTATCTAAATGATATGGTTGGAGATACTATCCAGAAAGCTCAAGCTGTTTGTTGAAGGAAGGAGATGGTACATTGTGGATAACATCATGCAGAATTTGTAGTTCCCTACCATGGACCTCATTGAAAGCGCTTGTCCACCGAAGTTGATGCTAGAACAGGTTGAACATCGATCTGAGGAAGCTAAAGAGAAGATCCAACACCTCGAGCATATCAAGATTGATGACGTGGATCAATTAATTAGGAAACTTGTTTCCATGGAGGGAAAGATCCACATTTTTATTCGTATTTGGCATAAATTGGCTAAAAATGAGATGCAAACTTTTACGTGTGATGCCTAGCTAGGGCTTGAGTCAGTCAATTATCCAAATTTAGATGAATTGTTGGAAATTGTAGCCAAGTGGCAAGATTTTCTTGGCCATTAGCCTAGTTCGATTTTTGAAATACCTATTTTTTTTTTAATTTATCCTTTGTAACAAAATTGTAATTATTATTTAAAGGGTAGATCTCTCGTAGGCTAGGGATGATAGAATTTGGAGGAGAAAATCAGCAGAAGAGACTGGGAATACTCTGGTTAATGCAGGGCTTGTAATTTCTTGCAAACTTCCAGTAATACAGTTATGTTATTCTCTTGCATACTCTTTTGTCTATTAATAAAATTTCTTTGATCAATATTGATTTTCACTTTCAGGTTGTTTATCAATACTATTTAATATTTTGCAATCTATAATTACATTGATCTATACTTTTGATTTTTATCTGCTTCTGATATGTGTATCCTTAATGTTTTAAAAGAATTAATTCAATTAAAACTTTTAGCTATTTATGAAAATGGTTTTTACATAAAATTATAACGAAGTTTATATTTACCTGATCTGGAGTGTATCAGCTTTAAACTTCGTTAAGGAACTTCTACTCAGCAACTCAACCATAAATTCCTTACACCATCTTCATCCCCAACTACTTCTCATTTCTCCACAAACTGCAAGCTATACTTCTCATTTGGACCCCCATTGATATAATATCCACGTTGCTGGTTTAGAAAACGCATGAACTTAAAACAATCCCCAAACTTTAAATGCTACCATTAATATCCTTAATATTCGTTTAAAAAATCTCTAAACTAATTTTAAAAATAAAATATGACATGTGTCACAATATAAGCATTCCACATGTCGTAAAATTTATAGAAGTTTTGCTTCAAAGACTTTGCTGGAAAGTAGAAATATTCTCAGAGAAAGAGCGGCTGCTCTTTCTCTAAGGTGTTCTATTTTTACAATTCCCTTGTAGATGAAGGGTCGCTCGACCCTTCTTAATCCTAATATTATTTTCACAATAGTTCGACACTTCAAGAAGGGTCGGTCGATCCTTCTTGAATTATCCATTATGGCTATAGCTATATTGATGGATAAAGGTTTTGACAATTAACTACGAAAAGAAGGGGCGGCCGATCCTTCTTGTCGTAAAACAGAAGTATGGAAAAACCATTTTTATATGATATAACTTCCAAGGTGTTCTATTTTTACAATTCCCTTGTAATTGAAGGGTCAGTCGACCCTTCTTATTCCTCATATTATTTTCATAATAGTTCGACACTGCAAGAAGGGTTGGTCGACCCTTCTTATTACCAATATTCTTTGCATAATATTTCGACACTGCAAGAAGGGTCGTTCAATCCTTCTTGTGTTCTCCATTATGGATATAGCTGAATTGTTGGATAAAGGTTTTCAAAATTAACTATGAAAAGAAGGGGCGGCGAATCCTTCTTGTCAGAAAATGGAAGTCGGGACAAACTAATTTTATATGTTATAAGTTCCAAGGTGTTCTATTTTAACAATTCCCTCGAAATTGAAGGGTTGACGACCCTTCTTATGCTCGATATTATTTTCATCATAGTTAGACACTGTAAGAAGGTTCGGTCCATCCTTCTTGTGTTCTCCATTATGTAAATAGCTGATTTGCTAGATAAATTTTTGCACAATTAACTACGAAAATAAGGGGCAGACGATCCTTCTTGTCGGAAAACAAAAGTTGGGACTAACCATTTTTATATGTTATAACTTAGTTGATTGACTTTTTATTCAAACAATGACTACATATTTTAGACATTGAACTTTTCACCTTAAAATTTGAACATTTACAAATGAAAATTGCAATTTTCAAATAAAAAATTGTAGTTTTTTAATTTGAAATTCACACTTTTCAAATCAGAAATTGCATTTTTTGATTTTAAATTCACACTTTTCAAATTAAAATTTGCATTTTTTGATTTGAAATTCACACTTTTCAAATCAAAATTTGCATTTTTGATTGAAATTCACACTTTTCAAATCAAAATTTGAACTTTTTGAATTGAAATTCATAGGTTTATAACAAAAAACTGCAATTTTAAGGTTCATAAGTAATAAAAAAACACACTATTCGAATATAAAAACACACTTTTCAAATCCAATATTGCCACTTTCAGAACCCGTTTTTGCACTTGAGAAAGGTTGATATTGACACTTTCAAAGTCAAAATTCACACTTTCTTAGTCCAAAATTTACCTAATTTGTCCAAATTTAATGAAATTGGCGTTATAAGAGGTTGTGGGACCCACATGTGGCAAGATTCCCCACTACACATGGCATGATTCTCTCACCAATTCGAGTGCAAGATGAAGGGTAACATACTTGGGGGAGTTTAAGGGGTATTATTCATGGCATGAGTCATGTAAGGTATAATTGGAGTGGAATAATAACTCCCATGGAAGAGGAAGAGGCATCTTAGAAGAATTGTGACATTACTTGGAGCTAGATTCCCTAACTTATATGACAACAATGATGAAGATTCTATGACACCTATGACAAAGTTCAGACCTGATTGCTGACATATCACACATATGACATTTCAGGTCTAAAATTAGTCTCCAAGAGGGATGACAAGGGAGTTATGGAAGTCAAGAAGCTTCCCCATTCAAATTGAGGGAAGATAGAGACTAGGAATTGTTGGACAAGTGGCACATATTGGAATCTCTTCCCAACTTGATTTGGCATGAGGATTTTGGAAGGAATTCAAAACATGGATGACTTGAGAAGTTTATAAAAGACAAGAAAAAACAAGGAAAGCATATTTTGATCATTTTTTATTTGCATCTTCACAATTTGGAGAGCTTCTAGCTTGTCCATGCTAGTGGAGTGTTTACTCTACTTGCCTTAGTACCAATTTTGAGGGTGAAATATGCCCATCCTAATTGGAAATTGGAGAGGCCATTAAGACCTTTAATTTGGATCTACAATGGAGTCATTTGTTGCAGGTTGAAGCTATAGGGCTGCTTGTGATCTTCTATTCTTCAACTTTCTCCCACATCTCTTTCAATTTTCTCTCTATATTCTTGCGCTTGGAGGAAGGGTGCACATGGTGAGATGTTGATATATTTTGGAGAGTCCAAGATACACCATTTATTTGTAATATGATATATTTACTCTATATTTTATGCTCAGAAGACCCTTAGGTCAAAATACCAGGTGAAACTATGTAAAAATGCCAAACAATGTATACATGGTGCCATTTTCCCTATATCTTGTTGTGAAAGATTGAAGTGGCTTTATTTCAATTTGTATCAGTCAATATCTATGATTTTGTTGATGTATGGATAGGAATTAATGTCCTGAAGAAGTCTCATATACATTGTATAAGTATTTGGAACATAAATCTCGAAATTCATAACAATTGGTGGAGTTTCCTAGCTTTTCCCCCTATGTGAAGACATGACTACAAACCTATGATTTATGGGAGTTGCAACAACATTTAGGAAATTTGTATGCATTTGGGTTCCCATTGAATTCATATAACTATTCCCTATCTCTTTTCTGAAATTTGGGAGGATCGAACTCCATTTGGGAAGCCATTTATGTCATCTACCCTTAGGGGTTTGAACCTCGAAATTATTAGTAAATTTCCCTATTTCCTCCCGAACTTAAACGAATGTTGAATAAGTATTTTTAGAGTGTCAAAGAATCCATAAGATTCATTTTTATGTCTCAATACCTTTCAAACACTCTCAATCCCAATTCAAAATCCTCAGGATTCTTTTGGAGCCATCTACCCTTGGGGGTTTCAACATCGATTTTCCTAGTAATTATGCATTTCATTCTCTAATTGTAAATGAAAGTTGATAAAGTATTTAGAAAGTGTCCAAGAATATAATAGCTTATTTAGTGTTTCCAAATACACCTCAATCCACTCCATAAATCATTCGAAAATATTTGGGATCATTTGGGACAGTTTGGGGATTCACTAGTCCAAGTTTTGAAAATTGACTAAATTGGGAAAATTTTCAAATTAGGGACTTTACATTTTGCAAGGATGGACGGTTCAATGTTTCTTCCGGATGGGTAGGCTATCAGGATGAACTTGAATTTCATGAACCACTATAGAAGGGTGTATCCCTGCCATTTCTTCATAAATCAAGGCAAAAACATCGCGAAACTCCTTAGATAAGGAAATATAGAATTCCACCTCAGTAGGTGTATGGGTTTTGCCTAAATGCATCTATTCCACGATACCAGGTTTAATGGAGATGTCAATTGGAATGGTTTCCATAATGTTTTCTAGGTTTCCTTCAGAAAACACATCGTGTGTAGGGATGGGAAACTTAGTGTGGACAATATTTGGTGAAACAGTGGATTTTGTATCTGGTTCAACTACCTAGATCGTAGGGAAGGATGACCAAAGATGGTGATCTTCCCATGGTGGTTCATCGATGCTCATGATCTCCATAATATACTCGTTGGAAGTAAAAGTCTATGAAAGGGAGTCAGTAGAGGGCAAGGATGAATTGTTCCGAGACGAGAGAGGTGCCACCGTTTGGTGGTTGATTGTGTCGACCCAATGGGAATTAGATTGAATTGCTTGGTATGTTTCTTGGTTGCAGTTCAGAGGCATGCAATCCTCGATGGTTTCACATTCACCAGGACTTGGTAGAACCCAAGAATTGCTAGACTCGTGAGGTTGGAAAGTACTCGACGAGATCATGTTGATTGAAAAGATCGGGGGTGGAGGATCTGGAAATACTCTAATGATGGAGGAGTCTTTTAGCAAGCCAACACCAATGTATTCATAATGAGGATAAGCTTGTATCAATAGTAGGACATTGTTGTTGGTGTTGGAGTGAACGTCCGGAGTGCAAAAGTGTAATTAATCAATGGTGACAATTTTCCCTTGATGAGGAAATTGGACCAAATGGAAAAAGGAAGATGCTACGATAATCATGGCATAAAACCAATTGTGGCTGAGTTGGATGTTGTAATCCAATGGAGCATCTATGATTTCGACATGCATAGAGATGGTTTTTCCCCCTAGTTCTACGGGGAGTGATGGGATGATTCCATAAGGTTGAAAACCACGGCCGTCAAAAGATTTTAAATTAGTGGGAGACTGAGTTGCCTCAGAGAGCCGGTAGCTCGCCAACAAGAGAAAGACATGATAGAGGTGGAAGCACCTTCGTCCAAAATGGTACAATGGATGTTGTTTTCACAAATATTAGTATGAATCTGAAAATCCAATTGATGAGATAGTCTCATCTTAATTATTCCAAATAGAACGTGATTATATTGGAAGAGTCGGGATCAACATCTCTGAGAGATGACAATAATGTTCTACACTGAGTAGGACAGTGTTGTAGAGCTTCGAGAGTGGACATTGCACAGGGTGCTTGAGCTAATTCCTCAACAATATTGTAATTTTGGGAATCTTGCGTGTTTGTGTTGAATGTCGCTTTTCAAATGGTGGCCTTTGGTGGGTGCAACATAATGTCAGTAGGAGGTCTTTCGATATGAAGAGAACATGTAGGTAGAGGAGTAGAAAGAATGTCTTCCAAGGGATCTTTATCTTTGGAATTCCCATTCTTGTTTGAAGTGGGAACAATGTCATATGTCTTTGATCAAGTGGATATGTGGATAGTCTCATTACTCATCATAAGGATGTCATGATTTGAAGATGTCTCTGGTTGAGTATTATCGTTTTGGTTTCCCCCTTGCGGGGGTTGTGTGAAACCATTTGTTTTTCTTGATGTGGGAAAGGGTCAATTAGGATTGTCGGGAGGGAATATCCTTTGACAAATTTATTGACTTCCTATTTGTAAGGACATGGTTTTGTATATTGGTCTTCCTGACATATGAGGCAGGGAACTTAGCTTTCCGTTTAGGTTTGTTATCAGCGTTGGTTTGTTGTGGTTTAGGATTTTCCTGCTGGGTGGAATATTTTTTAGGTTTCCCTTTATTGTTTTTCTTATTCCCTCCAGATTGTTGTGGGGAGAATTGAACCACGTTCACCTCGAATGTCTAAGAAGGAGAAGTAGAATTTTTGGATGCATCCTGGATTTGAGGCGGAGCAGTAGTGCTTTGTTATCCACTAGATTTGGTTGCAGGTTGGTCCTTCACAGAACCAACTACACCATCAATAGGTGGTTCGATGGCAGGCCTAGATGGATCGCTAGTAGGGTGTGGAGCATGAGGAATCAGTTCGTATAGTGTTCTGAGTTGGGAATAAACCAAATCCAGGTACTGAGCATGAGAAATTTCCCGTTTTTCTGTAACAACCCCGCCCATTGCAACATCCCTAGCAATGGGTGGCAGCAATGACTTCGTAAACCAATCAGCCAATAATTAGTTGGGAATAAGAGCATTGATTAATCTTCAATATCTCCTCCACTCATGAAAATGATCGGATATGTGAGTGGCAGTAGATTGGCGCAACAAAGTTAATAGGTCTGTGTCAGTCTCATATCGAATGGGAAGTTGGAAACGTGTTAAACACTGCATGGAAAGGGTATTGAAATCTCTGAAAGAGTGTTGTGGCAGCTCGATATACCATTTTGCTGCCATTTTGGTGAGTGTACATTGGAAGAGCCTCAATCGTATAGAGTCATCCATCAATGAGTGTGAACAACACCAAAGATGAAATGTCATGACGTGATTTTTTGGGTCTTCCCTAGGTTTAGCATCGAACTTTGGAATGTCCGATGGTAGTTTGGAAGGAATAGGTGGCCAATGTGGTTCATGCCAAATGTGATCATTTATTAGTCTTGACAAATTGGGTAGGTCCAATGTTTCCAAAAATGGAAGTTTCCTATTGGTTTGTGGGAATGAATAATATTGACGGGGTGCTAAGATGCCTGTCGGGCCCTGCACTGCATATTGTTGCATGTTATACCCATACATGTTACCTGCAGGGCACTATTGGAAGTTTTGGGAATTGTTGACCATCTAGTTAACCAGTTGTTGGTTGGGAATCATCGGATTGACCAATTGATTCAAAATTGAATTGTAAACCGGTTGTTGGGGATGTTGCTAAGTGGAATTGAATGGAGTAGATTCCTGGGGTTGTGGGATCTAGGCAGAGTTCCCAAATACTTCATTGTGTGGATTTCACATACCTTGAGTAGGGGGAGGTGTCGGAAAGGGTGTATCCCATGGGTTGTTTGTTCTTCTCTCATTAAGAGACAAGTTTTGAGGAGGTGGGTTCCATTGATTGTTTGAGACACTGGGATATGGTACTCTAGAATTCACATTAGGGAGGGGAAGGATTGATGTTGATTTGTGTGCCCTTGGCTAGATTATGGTTTCCAAATGTATGTTCCCCCCCAATAGGTGGGATGTGTGGCCCCCAAGAAGGAAGTGGGCCTAACGAAGGAAATTAGTTGTTGATCCCACTTGGGGTACTAATAAAAGGTTTTCCTCCACTAGGTTAGCTTTCTAGCCCCCAGGGAGTAGATGATGCTGATGCAGGAGGTTGGTGATTGGTTCCACTTTGGGTACCAACAGATGGTTGTCCTCCAAAAAGTGAGGTTTGTGATCCCCACAGGGTGGATGGTCCTAATAGAGGAGGTTGGTTACTGGTTCCACTTGGGGTACCAATGAACGATTGTCCTCCAGAGATAGTATAGATTGTGGTTGAAGATTGTCCTCCACTCACAACGGGTGTTCAAACAGTAGGAATAGGTGTCCTTCCAATGAAAACATTAGAAGAGGTTGGTTGTGCAGGTTGGTTCGTTGCATTATTGGTGCCGACTTGTGAAGATGATTGGGCACTAATTCCAGATGATAACAGTAATGATGAGAAACTATGGTTTGTCGCCTGAGTAGGAATGTTCCCCAAAGAAGACCCAAAAATGTCATTTGGTATAAGATGAGGGGAAGGTTGGAGGGGAGTTTCCGGCGTTAATTGCATGGGTACTGGAAAAGTGCAGAAATCGTTGAGAGCTTGGCCCAGAGTCGTGTTCCATAATGATGAATATGGATAAAAAATATTTTTTGTTCCTGATTCTTCAAGAAAATATTCTGGATGGATCCAATATGTGGGTCCATATCGACCTACAAACGAAGTGCCATAGGTAGTATCATAGGATGTGGACCAGAGGGATCTGGAATCATGAGGATTTACCACTTGAGAAGTGGATATTGGTGGGAATTGTGAGGTCGAAGCCAATATTGTGTAGCTTCACATATGAATTTGTCCATTTCCAGGCGTTCTTGGGCTAGACTAACCATTTATGCTCTTATGGATGCCATGATGTCATCGCCCGAAGGGATATTGGGGGAATGCATTGCGAATGATCTATTACTATAAGATCCAACTTTGTAGATACGTATAACCAGAGAATAAGGTATTCTAGGTGGGGTTACCAACTATACAAGAGGTTGGTTAAAGTTCACAATGAACTAGATCATCGTAGAGGGGAAATGATCGGATTCCTCGATAACCTTGACATATCCTTCGGGGAGATCAAATTGTGATGGCATAACTGGAGCAGTTCTAGCCTCCAAAATGATAACAAATTCCAGCATAACTTCGGATTGGGGTGGGACACTGACCTCAAGTGCTAAAGTGGTTTCCACTGTTGTGCTAACTTCTGGTGCAGCAATGGATTTTGGTATTGTGTTACTCTCGGGTGATACACTAGTATTTGGGACTGTACTAGTCTTTGGGACTGTGCTATGAGTTTGGGGTACCATAGCAGCTGGTGGTGTTGTACTAAGTGATTGTGAAATAGTCCTCCGGCCACAGGTCTGCTAGTAGGGGGTGTGGGTATGCGTGAAGGTGGCGTGAGACTAGTTCTAGGCACGAGTTTGAGACTCTTCCTTTGTTATCATTGTGATTTCCTTTGGTCCTCTATGGAACAATATTAAATGTTCTAGGGGAAGTATCATTGAAAAAAGAACTCAAAACCCTGAAGCAACCAAGTGTGCAAAAGGGGAGCTAGGAAAAGAAGAGGCGCACAGGCCAAAAAAGCAAGCTCAAAAAACTACACTGAGGCCGATGTCACCATAAGCGAGCTACAAAAAAAAAATGACAGAAATCCAACAAGCAACACGAAAAATAAAAAGACTCTCTATAAGGTACAATAGCAGGAAATCCTCCTATCTAAGGTCTAGAGACCTCAATAGATCGTATCCTTCGCAAGGTGATGAAATCCAAGTCAAACAATACAAAGTGAGAGACCAAAATTTGAAAGGATATCCCTCTACCGAAAGGGATCTCGGTTAAAGGATCCCTAGAAGGAAGGTCAGTAAGATACCTCATTCATGACATGTCCGAGAAGGTTTACTAGAGCTTCTTCCTTTGATTCCTCATGCAACTAGTATGGAAGATGAAAACTACAAGGAAGACAATGGATTTATGTCCTTAGTTACTAAGTGGAGTGCGGTATTCCACAAAGTCTGTCCGAAACCAGTCCTCACTGCTCACCCCCATGGAATGAGAGGCCCTCCCAATGAATTGTTGTATAACCATGTCAAAAAGTACAAGAGGATTTGAGCACCCCAAAGGAAAACAACTATGTCTCAAAATGTAAAGTAACAGGGGAGAATTATTTGGATTCTTATCCCTGATGTCCTACATAACTAGAAAATTGGTTTTTATCCTCAAGTGAGGTTAATGTGTGTTTAGTTAGGAGATTTATTTTAAGGGCTTGTTGTTTTACTCAAGAGGTGACGGAAGTGCAACTCGATGGTGTTATGACTTGACTCAAACCATGCATCTATGAATGAATCAATGCAACTTTTCTTTTCAATGAATTTCTAGCTATGGAAAGGAGAGAGTTCTTTCGTTCCCAAAATATAACAAGCATAAACACAACTTTCTCAAAGAGAGAAAAACCACTCACTTTTTACTTTTCCTTTTATATGCCAAACCAAAAAGTAAACTACTCTTTCAAAATGAATGAATCCAAAAACTAATTGAAAAATAAATTCCTTGTTTTCTTCTCTACTTCAAATGAGTATTAAGTATGCCAAGTAAATGGAACAATGTCTTATGATTGCAAAAACAACTTGATATTTTAAGTGAAGGAGAGACAGATCTTGAAAAACATTTCTAATCCAATTCAAAGAATTAAAAATGCAAATAGTTTTCTTCAAGCAATGAAATTTCCAATAAATTTTTTCAAGGATACAAACTAGTATATAGAAAAAAAATTGCCTTGAATTTTAAAAAATGATCACTTTTGCAACAAAGAATCCAATAATCCAAGCAAGAACTAATTTACTCTTGTCACTTTAACTCAAAAATCCAAACCAAAAATTAATCAAGCAAACCAAGCTCAATAAGGGTTTACAAGCAAATGCAAGAAGTGTAGGAATCAAATTGGGATCACACAAGCCTGATCAAGATCAAAGAGCTGAGCTCAAGCCAAAAAATTAGAAACGAAAATCAATCAAGCAAAAAACCAAATTTGTATGGGACACAGGGAATTTTCATTCCCTTCAAGACCACCCAGGTGTGAAATTTAGGAATTTTTGCACTTTGCTATACTGTTGGGGTGTGAAAATCTATATATTTTCGCTTTTTGGTGTATGGAGGGGGCGCGAAATTTATCTATAGGTGAATAAGGGCAAAAGTCTGAGAATTTTTTTATGTTTTTCTTAAGTTTGCAGACCCAAAGAACGGAATGCTAAGGATCAAACTAATAAACATAGGTCAAGGACTGATAAAATGTAGATATAATGGATCAAATGGGTAAAAAACAAAGATTTAATAACCAAATGAAAATTGGGATCTCCCCAGCAGAGTCACCAATTTATGCTCTGGAAAATTCATCCTACGGATAGTTAAACTTACTCAGAGATTAGACTAGATTCAAGCAAGCCTAATCTATGACAGCTAAGTAACAAGTGGGGCCTTAAAATCATAGATCTAATTCAATGTATGAAGATCAAAGCATTGAGAGAGAAGAGAAGGTGTGACTTACCTTAGATCAGCCGGTTGTCCTAGCTCCAGTTCCAAGCTTGATGTCCAAGATGTGAACCTGTGTAAGAAAGACAAGCACAATATATCCAAATACCAAGTACAATGATTAAGATCTAAATTCCAATGAAAACATATCATGAATCCAAACTAGTAAGAAACATAATATGGGAGAATAAGCCAAGTTCTATTAAGGCAGCTTAAAGAAGATGAATACAATGTTACCCTTGATGTCCAAGAAGTAGTGTCTCCTTCAGATCCTTCCTACTTTCTATCCCTGCAAAACCTCCAAGATCATAGGTTTGATGCCTCCAATTTTCTCCCCTTAGATCATCAATAGCCTCCTTCTTATAGGATTTGGGAGGCCAACCACTAAGAGAGGAAGGTGGATCTAGGTGAGGGAATGGTGGATCAAGGGGTTGAACTAGGCCAAAGAGGGAGGGTGAGTTAGGATTTGAGAGGAACCCTAACGCCAAGAAAATATCCTCTAAGGTAAGATCCACTTTCCAAGCTAAAGATTAGTTAAGGTAATTTTTTCGCCCCGGGAAATGAGCAAGGCACAAAAATGTTGTAATTTCTCTGCCCATGCAGGCATGCATGGGAAAAAAATGAGGAATTTCCACGCCTTGCACCACTAGCAGGGCACAAAAATATCTGTGCAATGTGCTCAAGGAGGTATCATTTTGACTCAATGAGTTTGCATTTGGCTTAGGTGAGTTGGATTTAATTCTAAGGACTCTAAGGAAGGCCAAGGAGGGGACCAACAAGGTAGAAGTAAGGTCCAACACTCATTAGGAGGTAGCGCCATTAGGTTCCGCATGGTGATATGCCATGAAGACATGAAATGGCACTCAAAGTGAGACTTTGAGGTATAACACTAATTGTCATAGATCCTAGACCTATGATCTTTCACCTACATAGTTTATTTTTCTGAACAATGTGGTTAAAATATCTCTCCAATTTGTAAAAAAAGCATATTTTTTTTTTGGGCATTTTGACAGTTCCAGTAGATGGTATAGGATCATCATTTGATTTGATAATTGGTTGTTGGAACATTCAAAGTGATCTCATGCAGTGGGCTGATTATTATTTGGGGAGTTGTAATATGGTTTGTTTATTGTTCGCATAATTAGGACATCAAGATCATATTGTCAACTGAACATTGTGATAATATCAGACAAAACCTTTGCTTACAAGTTCAAATATAAAAAAGTAAATTGTTGGTATAACAAAATAAATTCATTCAGTCTATCTGAGATTTATTCTAAGCAGTTTATTGAGTGTTATCAATTCAACTTAGTTTTGCATATATTTTTCATGGCATCTTATTAGTTTACAAACCTTGGTCGATAATTTTTGTGAAGTAAAACAAGCAATTATTTTTACCAACAATGTGTATGATAAATACTTTCAATCTGTCATCTTGAGAGGGTAGATGTAAAATAAATCCTTTTGACATCAATAATAAAATGTTGGAATAGTCTGAATGGCCATGTTGAAACTTGATGAACTATGAACACTTAGGTAAGGAACACAGATCCGGTTCTTAAGAGATGAGGTTGATAAATGTCAAGAGACAATTGTATAGAACCAACACCCTAAAATCTAAAAGGGGATCTAATACCAACCAATTCCAAAAGAAGAGAGACTTGGGCCTTGTGTAAAACCTAGGAAAAAAATTATTTATATGCATATGTGTGAGCACCTTTACTGTGAGACATTTTTTTGAGTTGTGAGATTTCGTGATTTAAGCATGAGTTGGTTTCAATTTCAATTGCATAAGATATTCTATTAGGAAAAGAGTTGTTATATCTGAAGAGAAGGGTGTTGGTCCCTATGGTGTCATGGTTCATGATTAGGGGTGATGGTTGAGAAATAAAATTGGTTGTTCGTTGATCTATGGTGTGGTGGAATGTGGTTGTCCCATCTATAATTTCCTAGAATACATTGCAGTTCATACATGTATTAGAAAATTTCCATTTCATACCTTGCTATTTTTTTTAACTTATTTAAAATCTATAAATTAACTATTATAGTAAGATATTAAAAAATTGTTCACTTCCAATTCTATTTATCTCTTCTAGTTATGTATAATCTATCAGTTAATTCTTTTAAATATATATGAGAAATTGTTCATTTTTCTATGTTATGTACTCATTTAACATATTTAAAATTTGTAGATCAGTTATCTTAAGACTTATATATGTATTATACAAATTATCATATTCCTATCTTGTTATCTAATCAAATTATGGCTAATATGTAAGTCCTATAATATTAGATTCTTCTTAAAAGCAGGTCCAATATGTAAATGATTTCATGTTGTATATTAAAATGTTATGCTAGGTTAATCTAGCGTAGGGTTATCATATATATATATATTTATACACACACACACACACACACACACCAATAATCTAGTAAAAGATCATGGATCGAATAATACCCAAGGCCCGTAACCCCTCCAAAATTTCCAGAAGAAATACACTCGTAAATATTCAAGCTATATATATATATACCAACCAATAATCTAGTAAATGATCATGGATCCAATAATACCCAAGGCCCTCAACCCATCCAAAATATCCAGAAGAAACACACTCATAAATATTCAAGCAATGGTATTTACATTTAATCCCTTTGACTTATAGGAATAATGTTTCAATCAAACACGTATATATCCATATCTACATCCATTCTAAGCAATCACTTGACTTATGTTAAACCTCTGTAACCATACAAAAATCTCTCAACACATAAAACCCCATTTTCCTAAGTGTGAAGTCTAAACTGATTAAGAAACCAACCGCACAGATTCCTGGAGCAATAGATATGATAAACACATACATAAAAGAAATTTAAACCTAAACCCTATGCTACTAATACAAGACGCAAATTGTATCAACCCGAGTTTTGCAAATATTGTATTAACAAAGTAAACCATCAAGTGTAAATATGGAGCGAGCTCAAATGAGGAAGAAGAATCAAACCCTAAGTTTAATAGTGGGAATAAAAATACAAGGATGCTCCTGTAAAAGGAAATAGGATGATAATTCAAACTATTTCTATAAATGTTTACACTTCCAGCAAGCTTGTCAAGATAAATGAAAATCATCATAAGTACATTATAATGAAACCATACTTTGGTACCAGCTAGGCTAGCATATCCTAGTCCCATTGGAAGGGGCCATCACTCTATATAGAGAAGTAATAATAACTAGGAGTATTCGCACATACCTCACAAAGAGCATAACAATGGGACTTGAGTAGTTGGTTATGCAAGTCTCCTTTTGGTATCCTATTGGCACATCCACTTGAATAACAAATGTCGTGTCTTAACATTTATGTCACGGGAAAGAATGAAAACAAGTAACAATTAACAACTTTTAAAAATCTATACTTTCACTTGAGTATTAGTAGCCAAGATTAAAACTTGACCAAGTTAGACCAAGACTCCCCATGTGACTTTGCTTTTCCCACAAATAATACTGTAGATTTATTATTGACTAAGTAAAATATTAACTTGTACATACAACCAGAATAATGCGGTTATAGTGAAAACATGAAGAGATACTTGGGTCATGAACCCCCGCCAAGTTAACCTAGATGGCTTAAAGAAAAGCCCTAATACCTGCAAGAAAAGTACAAATGGAATTACCATACCTCGAATAAATTCCACTGCAAACTTTGAATTTACTAAATAAGTTGTAGTACAAATAATAATAAATACATGTGTTGTATTTATCTACAAGATCAGATCCTGATTGTAAGAGAAGGCTGAAGGCGCCCACAAAACTCAAAGTCTTATAAGGTACCTGTTGAACACACACTTATACTAAGAGGGGGGGAGGTGAATTAGTATAATGAAATTTTTTAATTTTGCAAACATACATCAACCATAAGAAAAAAATCACATATGCAAAACATAGAACAAAACACAAGATTTACGTGGAAACCCTTCCAGGAGAAAACCACAACAAATATCTTTACAATTCTTTGTAGGAACCAACCTACTATTGAATAGATTTATAGACACCAACCTATTGGAGACACCAAACTGCATTGGTAAAAACCTTGGTAGGAACTAACCTACCGTTACAAATATTTTTGGGCGTCCACCTACTAGATACACCAATCCCTACTCGTACAAGTCTCAGTAGCCACTAACCTACTCTTACAGATTTTCATAGATAACAGTATATTGGAGACATCAATCCACACTAGTTAAATCCCTTGTTGGCACCATCCTACTTTTGCATATCATTTTAGAAACCAATCTACTGGAGACAATAATCCTCATGCTAAGCACCAACATAGCACAAGACATGAATCTCTTTGTTTGAGTGACACCAACCTTCATGTTCCAATTTTTTATTTAGTACAAAAATTAGATCACATTAACATTACCTTCATTGATTCTTCTTGCTACTTCTACTTTCATCAGGTTTGACTACTATTTGAATTTCCAAATGGAACTTTCCCAAAGCTCGCAATTTTGGCCCATTCTCAAGAACAAACTTGTACAACATTCCAAGTATCAAAATTTTCAAATATGATTTTAAAATCCTTACCTAAGGTACTTCTGTATGTCTTCATAGATCCTTGAAGGTTTCATCATCTACAGAATTCCAAAGAAGAATTTACAGAGAAAATACCAAGCTAACTTGTTTGAAATTGATTTGAGGACCATTCAGAAGGACTAACTAGCATAATGACTTTTGAAAGCATGCAATGTTTACTTCCAATTTTTGAAGGGAATTATTCAAAGGATTGGATACACAACTTATTTCCAGCAGTACATATCATCCCAAAAAATACGGGAAGATATAAAATAAATCAAATTTTGGAAGACATGCTTCGCAGGTGTGTTATGGATAGACCCACCAAGTGGGAGGTCTATCTCCACCCGATGCAATTTTCATACAAAAATGGCTACCAAGCATCATCACTAATGATCCCCTTTGAAATACGGTATTTAAAAAAATGTTCCACTCTAGTAAGATGGGATAGAGTAATAAATAGGATGATACTAGGGCCTAATATGCCCAAAGAAATGGAATAGATAGTGCAGGAGGTAAGACAAAACTTGAACGCAGCCCAAGGAAGAGAAAAAGGTTATTTATATTAAAAACATACTCACAAATCGTTTAATGTGGGATACCACATATACTTAAAATTAAAATAAAAGAATAGTTCCTTAAAGTTGGGGAACTACTCAAAACTTGTAATGAAATTTTGTGGGCCATTTCAAGTGCTAGATTGTTCGAGTGGCCTACCGGTTTGCACTACCACCCAATGTAAAAGTTCGTGATCTTTTTCATGTATCTTTATTTAAAAATAATGTTAATGATTCTTCTAATGTTATTGATTGGAATTCTATATAGGTAGAACCAAAGGGGGATTGGAATTCTATATTGGAATTCTTGTCCAAGAGGAACCTTCATGCATTGTCAATAGGAAAGAGATATTTCTCTAGAAAAGAGCCATCACTCAGGTAAAAGTGAAATGGGATCAATATAGACTTGAGGATACCACTTGGGATATGCTGGATGACATGAAAGAGGTATATCCATCAATGTTTTAAATCTGAAACAAGATCGAGATTGAACACCGAGGATGGTGTTAAGTTCTTGAAGGGGACAATGTAATGTCGACCATACTTTACTTTAATATTGATCAAGTATAAATTTAAATTTGAGACTAAGTGGTGAATATTTTATTATTTTATTTTGAACATGTAAGCTGCTAAGCATTGACCCATAGAATGTTTGATTTGCTTCCGGAGATTCATCATCTTTACTCAATTTACAACCTGTGAGCATGGGTGTGTTGACAGGCACTGAAATTGAAACACTTTCTTGATATACAGGTTTTCGAAATTAATATCCATTTGTTGAAATAAGAAATTGTCTTGATGTATAGATTACTGTCACAAAAAATCCAAGATAATTAGTCAATGTATATCTCCAATAATAGTCAAACATGGTTCGGCTGGTATCAAAAAATCCAAGTTGGTTTAACAAGAAACAAGAAGACATTAGTTGATATCGCATATGAACACATTCAAGTTTATCCCTTTGAGGAATTAATAAGTAGAAACAATAGTTCTCATCAAATATTCTAGTCCACATATACTTAGTCAAAAGTCTAGTTGGATATCATGTCAAGTCAATCCTCAATTGAACAATTCCAAGGAAATCACCAGTAAGTAGGAAGAGCATTGCAAGACTATACAACTGATGATACACAATGATATGAATTATTTAACCATGTTGTCAAATGATTCCTCATCCATCCATTTATCCAACCACAATCTATGTTGATAGTTGACACTAGTCCACAATGTTTTATTGCACACCTCTTCTGCAAAGATAGGAAAGCATGAATGCCATTACTTTGAATTTTATGGTGAGGATTGTGATAGGGAAAATATTTTTTGTTGTTTTATCTAAGGAAGTAGTATCAGGGTTTGATTCACTTACATGAGAAGAACCTAATGTATTAGAAACAATGCCATCTTTAAAACAATGTTCAAATTTTGGCATGTGAGGAATATGAAATTCATCAAACTATTAAATACAATCAACAATAGGTTTATCTTATAGAAAACCAATCTGAATTCAACCTGTAACAAATAAAACTTCCATGGTTTTAGTAAGGTCGGGTGTAGGTAGGGAGGAAATAACAACATCATATCTAAGAGTTGTCTTAATTAATGGTGATCTTTGATAGTTAATGATATTATCTAAGGTTTCAATACTCTTCTCAAACTTCAAGCTTCTATTCAACATAATAGTTCTCATCTGAAGTTCCTTTCTTAAGGAAACAATTTCAAATTATAGCTCTTCAATTTTTTCTTCCTTTTCCTTCAGTTGGATTCTCACTTCTTCTATCCTTCATGCTTCTTCTAATTGATCCTTCAGGAACATGATAATATTTTTTGTTTCTTCAAGTATTTGTGGTATTTTGTCTTTTGAATACCGATCCTCTTGTTCATATTTCTACAACTACTCCTTTTGTTTCAACTTATTTCTCCTAATCTTCTTTATTTCTATTAAGGCAGATATGCATTATTCTTTAAGATACATTGTTAGTTTTTCAGCATTTAATTCAATCCAATCTAGGATCTTAACTAAGAGAACAACATGTACAACATATCAAACACAAGAGACAAGAGACACAAAGCATTTCACCGGGGAAAACCAAGAAGGTGAAAACCCTCGCAACTTCCTCAGAGATATAATAAGCACCAATACAAGGATCACAAAGATGAAGCCCCAAAAGATAAATGTCTACAGCAGCTACTCCTCCTCCACTTGTGCGCACTCCTCCTCTCTCTCACTAGTGTGAAGTGAGTGAGTGTGTGAATGAATAAATGGGAGAGTCACGCTCTCTATTTATACTTTACTTCACTTGACTTTTAACTCTAACTAGGTTAGCCCCAACTTAACCAATTAACATAATGCTGACTGGGCCGACCCCACTAGGGTGGTCTAATAACCCTTTGAACCACACAACTCATATAGGGCCGACCTCACCAAGGTGGTCTAATAACCCATCAAATATAAGTTGTGACCCTTACAATAATACCTGTGACACTTGCAAATACAAATGACGACATTTCCAATCGGAGGAATAATACATCTCCGTTGGGGATACAAATAAAGTACAAATGTAATACATATAATATACAAGTGAATATCTTCTAAACTTACAAATACATCAACACTCCCTATTAACTAGGAAGGTATTCTCTTGACACAAGTCCTCAATACATTGGACACAAGTCTTCAAAACTGGAGTTGGATCATCGTCACTGGATAACTGGAGAATCATCGTCACTGTTGCTGTACTCTTCATCTTGATCACTGGTGCTATCTCTAAGTTCTTCGCGTCATAGGAATTTCTACAGAACCAACCATTTTTCATGTTGGTTGTAGGCCTAGCCTCCTGTAGGTCTTCATCATCTCTGGCCATCCTGTGGAATGTGCGTCAACAAAACCTTGAAAGAGCATCCCAAGACTTTTATGAGCACACAACTCAACCCATCGGATCTGCCAAGATCTTTTACATGTGACCACCACAAAACCTCGAAAGAGCAACCAAGCTCAAACTATCGGATCTCCTAGGATATTTTACATTTGGTCAGGAAAAACCTTAAAAGAGTGCCTTGCAACCTGCAAGATCTCTAAAGAGAATCCCAGGACTTTTACGAGCACACAGCTCAACCTATTGGATCTCCAGGATTGATTACATGCCTCCTGTAGCAAAACCTTGAAAGAGCATTCTGGCTTAAACTATTGGATCTCCCAGGATCTTTTATATGCTACCTACACAATCTGTCCATGGCCAACCTATACCAAAACCTCGAAAGAGTATCCGAGCTCAAACTATCGGATCTCCCAGTATCTTTTCTATGCTACCTGTATCAAAACCTTGAAAGAGTATTTGAGCTCAAACTATCGAATCTCCCAAGATATTTTCTATGCTACCTGCACAATTTGTCCATGGCCACGGAGTATCAAATTGATACTCATGATCCACCTGATCATCCTCGCATGGAGCACCCTCCTGATGCTCATGATCGTACTAATCATCATCATACAATAAATCATCCTAATGTACAACATCTGGAGCATCGACCTGATGCTCATCACACATGATAATCCTGATCATCATCATAGCATCATCATGATACATATCATCACAGCATCGTCCTAATGCATATCATCTGTAGCATCGTCCTCATGCTCATCACACATGATCGTCCTATTCATATTAACTCATCATCCACGGAGAATATCCTAGATGCACATCATACAGCACTTACACCACCGACATGGGAGAACACATCTACCACCATTCAGGGAAGGCTCCAACCCTTACTTTTTCACCATGGGAGAACACATCTACCACCATGTGAAAAATGGCTTCAACCCTTACATCTACACCATGGGAGAACACATCTTCCACCATGTGAGAATGGCTCCAGCAATTACATCACGACCATGGGAGAACACATCTACAACCATGTCTAAAAATCCCATGTGCATCTACGTATTCTAGACTCATCACTTCCCCTTGGAAGGAACCTCGATCTGAATTACACCAAGCCTCTTTCTGAAGCAGCCGAACTTCACTCTGGCTAGTGGATTGGTCAGCACATCTACAATCTGCTCATCTGTCGCAACATACAGGAGCTTCATTGCTCCTCTCTACACCATATCCCTAATATAGTGATGTTTGATCTCGATATGGTTTGACTTGTCATGGAACACCGGGTTCTTTGACAACTTCACAGAACTCTGGTTGTCACAATAGATACAAGTAGCATCCAACTGGAGATCAAATAAATCAGACAATAGATTCCTTATCCATACTGCCTCACAACTAGCCGAACAAGATGCAACATACTCTGTTTCAGCTATACTCAATGCTATGCAAGACTGCTTCCTGCTAAACCAAGAGATCACACCTAGTCCCATACTGAAGCGGAACCCTGAAGTGCTCTTCCTATCTGCAGCACTTCCTACCCAATATGAATCAACATAACCCTCCAGGTTAAACCTTTTGATTTGCATCATACTTGAGCCCATAATCAACCGTACCCTTCAGGTACTTTAGAATATGCTTTACAACAATTAGGTGAACATGTCTAGGATCTGTCAGGAACTGGCTCAAGGTGGTCACCGCAAAGAAAATATCTAGTCTTGTGTTCGTTAGGTAGATCAAGGACCCAATCATCTGACGATACATCATGGCATCAACCAACTCTGATGAAGCATCACTCAATAGCTTCAGGTTCGACGCCATAGGTGTGGCCATGGCCTTGCAGTCCATCATCCCAAACTACTTCAGGATCTCTATTGCATACTTCCCTTGTCCAAGGAAGATTCTATTTGCACTCTTCGACACCTCCATATCTAGAAAGTAATGCATCATTCCCAATTCCTTCATCTCGAACTCGGAAACAATATTCCTCTTTATGTCGGAAATCAATCTATCCTCACCTATCAAAAACAGGTCATCCACATACAATAGGAGTATCACTAGATTGCCTTCCTAACCTTGTAGTAAAGGTTGGAATCCGCTTTACTCTTGGTAAATCCCAAACTGGACAGGAAGCTATCTATCCTGCCGTACCATGTCCTAGGTGCTTACTTCAATCCATACAAGGATTTCTTCAATCTGCACACATATGAATCCCTATCATGTGTCTCAAAATCGAGTGGCTGCTCCACATACACTTCCTCTTCGACTACACCATTCAAGAAAGTTGTCTTGACATCCATCTGTTGTATCTTCCACTTCATCACTGTAGCCAGGGAAAGTACTGTTCTGATGGAAGTGCATCTGGCTACAAGTGCAAAAGTCTCTTCATAATCTATCCCTTCTTTCTGGGAGAAGCCACGAGCCACAAAATTTGCATTTCTCTATGCTGCCATCTGCAGCATGCTTGATCTTGTAGATCTACTTGGAAGTCACAACAAACTTCCCTTCTGGTCTTGGGACCACATCCCAAACATCATTCTTCATGATCGATTGGTACTCCTCGATCATGGGATCCTTCCATTACTGCATCCCAGATCTTGGGAACTTCAGATTCTTCAATATCTTCAATAGGTAGTTTTCTTGAATTTCGTTGCTGGAACAAATGTCGTTGTTGAGTCTTCGTTGCTTGTTCTTCGAAACAAGTCTCTCTTGTAGGTGATGGTACACAGTCTTTCCTACAAGATAAGTTCAATTGCATGATTAGAAACATCTCATAGATTTCATAAAAAATTCTTACACATAAAGATATATGTCATACAGTCTTGCAATTATCTTTAGCCAATGCTTCAATACAACATTCATCCATATCCCGTATTCATATGGTAACTTTCTAGATGCTTTCCATATCTACCAGAACATTGCTAAGAGTGTGCACTACTCTAACATGTGAGCAAAGAGGTTTCATTCTAGATAAGTAGCAATGGAATTTTTACAGTACCATAGGCCACTTAACCATTACTATATTAGTAGTATCTTGTTCATTAATGCAACCTTTTCTAAAATGCATAATAGACATCCTAAATCTAGGAACATAAATATGTACATGAATGAACAACATCATTTAAGTAATAAGAAATGACAATTCAAATACTTATCTTTGTTTGCTTGTTGGGTGGACTCCCTCTCAATCTTTGCTTCCTTGCAGGAACTACTGGAGTGAGCTCCCTCTTGATCTTTGCTTCCTGGATTATCTGTCTTTGAACTTATATCCATCCTGGACCACTATGCATGCTTAAGTGTGCACCGGTGTCATCCTCAAGATCTCATACATAATCATACATGCATTAGTATAATCTCAATACTATCAAAACATTATGATTCTAAATAATCTTAAACATGTATGGTTATGGTCATTTCATACACAGGTAATTTATCACAAGCGTTAGTATTCAAAATTTCAGGGAGGAGTTCTTTTACTCATGCATATTCTTATATGACCATAGGAA
Source organism: Larix kaempferi (assembly GCA_027924585.1). Taxonomy (NCBI): domain Eukaryota; kingdom Viridiplantae; phylum Streptophyta; class Pinopsida; order Pinales; family Pinaceae; genus Larix; species Larix kaempferi. The sequence continues at coordinate 9,466,342 of BSBM01000159.1, read as the reverse complement.
TCTTCATTAAGAATCATAATATGCATAAACCCATGATTACTCAAACTTATAATTTCATGAATAATCATTATCAATCATACAAAAGTATACTTATCTAAGATCTTGTTGTTGCAGCAACATCCCCCCAAAATTTTGTACATATTGGGGCCCCTCCTTTTAATTTCTAATGGCTGCCTTAAGAGGCCATTTCCACTTTTTTTACTTTGGTTTTTAACTGAAAAATCTTGCTTTGAAATTTTCCAAGTTTTCTTCCAAAGGATAGAAATCGTGAAATCTTCCCAAAGATGCGGAGTTATTCGAGCTTATCTCCTCGAAGTTGTGGAATTATTCGAGTTTTTGTCCCGAAACGGCGGGAGTTATTCACATAAACCTCTCGAAAAAAGACTCAGAAATTATTGTTGGAAAGCTGCGGAAGCTATTGGCGAATGCCTTCCGAAATGGCAGAAGAATTCAAGAAAGCTACCCGAAACGTCAGAACCATTCAGCTTATCCTCCCGAAACTGCGGGAGTCACTCGCCAATCTTCCCCGGGAGCCGCTGAATGACTTAGTCACTTTTGAAGATCTTTAAAGTCTCGAAGTTTCAGAAGCTATTCGCAAAAGCCTTCCGCAACTGCGGAAGCCTTCAGGCTATCTTTCCGAAACCCCGCGGAGACTTAGAAATTTCTCGAGTTGCGGGAGCCTTCAGCTTACCTCTCCGAAATAGCGGAGCCATTCGCCAATCCATTCCAAAACTACGGAAGCTAATTGCGAAAGCTTTCCGCAACTTCGAAAGCAATCTCGAAGCCTGGCCGAGACTTAGAAAATTTTTAAGTTGCGAAAACCATTCGCGAAGACCTCCCGAAACAGCGGAAGCCTCCACGTTATCTTTCTGAAAGACTTGAACCTTTTGCGGAACCTTTTGGGTTTCCCTTCTGTGACTGCGGGAACCTTGTGTGGAAGCATTTGCTTTATCCTCCCGAAATCCCACGGAACTTGTTTCGAAAGATTTAAACTTTGTTTGCGGGGGGGCATTCGCCAATTCCCTTCGAAATGGCAGAAGCTTTCACTATAACCTTCCGCAACGGCAGGCGAAATTCATGAGTCTGTCCCGCAGGTGGTGGTCGCATGCGCATATCGAGACTAATTGAAAAGACCGCGACGTACGTTATATTAAATCCCCGTTTTAAATGCGCCACCCACCGTATTAAAACGCCGCATGTGCCCAAATCGTTTAAATAAACGATTGGGGTTTGGCCCGATCACATTGTGATTTTTCGATTAACTAACACCGTTGGAGACCTCGCCGCGCCGCTCCAGCTCAGCTCGTTCGTCCACGTCCGCGTCCACCTCATTCAACCATCTTCACTGTGCCAGGTAGGATTTTTAACCATTATTTGTTTTCTCTTTTCCACGTCGAAGTACCCTTGATTTTTCCCAGCCCATAGCATGGCCGTAGATTGTCATTTGTTTTATTTTTAAAGCCGCTGAAGCCCCGTAGTTTCGCAGCTCTTCCAAAGCCATGACCATCTCTACCCGCTCGAGTTTTTTCTGTTCACCAACCATATCCCAGACATCATCACCCTTGTTCAAATTCCAACCTAGCCATAGAACTTCTCGTCAAGTACTATGAATAACCCTGGCGGTCAGCGGATCCCTCTCTTGTTCATCAACGCGGAGAGCCATGCCTAGCTTCGTCTTAAATTTATCTCAACCCAAAGCTAACCCGCCATTAACCATTTGAACCACAACAATGAAGAACACCCTCTCTCCTAGGGCTAGATGGGAAGCAGGTTTTTCACGTCGGATGCGCGCCCTTTCGGGGACATTCCAAACTTTGTTCCTTAGGATGATTAATTCTATTTTTTCTTGTTTGGAATGGTTTATTGTGCTTAACAAATAACATGCAGCTTCATAATGTATTTATATACCTCATTAGCATGTTGAAATGGTCCTTCTTTTGTTAAAATCTCATAACAGGTTGCACAGGTTTATAATGACTTCTATTTGGTTGCTAGCAGGGATAAGTCAAGATGCCAAAAGGTGGTAGGAAGAAGGCTAAAATGACGGAACCTCAGCCAGCACCCCTTAGGACTGAGACTATGTTTCAGGATACCAGGTGCACCACCGGTATTCCTCCCGAAATCCGCTGGGGTGACATTTACAGGATGATCAGGGACCAAGATATCCCGGATATGTTGCTAGAAGAGAGCCAGATCTATCTCAACATCAGAACCTCAGGCATAGCTAGAGCTGCTACCCGCCCTGAACTGTTCCCATGTTCTGAGGTAATCGGATGGATACTTGAACATATTGATGCGGAGACAAGAGTAATACAAGACAACGGGAAAATAGCCATCGCCTCATTCCACCCAGCATATCTTGCCGCAGCCTATAAATTCCCACGTTCCCAGCAAGCCCTGAGTGATGAATGGTTGGGCCAGATGAACAATATTGAAATGGCCAAAAAATTATTGGTCACAGGCAAGCACTTAAGAAAGAGAGGTAATGACGAGTATGATGTGCAGAATCTAAGACCTCCTTTCAGGTTAATCGCCTTGATGTTGTGCAGAATCTTCGGTATGCCCGATGGCACTGTATACAAGATTCAGTGGGTTCCCATCATCCACTTTGTGGCGTTCAAAGGAACGGTGTTTGATTGGGCTACTCTCCCGTCAGACAGTTTGGCATCAATGGTAGTTGCTGCAAGAGAAGGTCTAGCCTTAAAGAAGGCAGAATTCTACATGTCCTCATATCTTATTGATTGTGTTTTGGCCAAGGTATCTTTTCCAAGCTTAGGTTGCACATGGGACAAGGCCAACACCCCGTTTTACATTGCTTTCAGGATGATGTGGGCTCAAAAATAAAAACCCAGTTATAAGCTCATCTGTGAGGGGTTCATCATGCCCCTATATGAGTAGATATTCAAGGAAGAGCCCAACTGTATGTCGGAGAATGCTATGGAGGTCCTTGAAAACTATGGAGATTTTTACTTTTCAGAGCAAGGCACCTACCTTAGAATGTATGGAGGAACTAAAGATCCATATATCTTGCCGAGGTATGCTACAAACTATGTGGTCCTTAAGGAGGCAGTGAGACAAATTTTCCTGGACGGAATTGGAGCAGTACTTAACAAATAGCATAAGGTTTCTTTCCTGCCTTTGCCCTTCTGCATAGGAGCATACAAATTCTCAAGGGTTTCCTCAGCCGAGGAGTTTTTTCAGGAGCTGAAAGCCTTCCACTTCGGCGAGGTAATCTTCCATAGGAATGATAGGAAGGGAAAAGTTGCCGAGCATTGTAGAGAGATTTATGCTCATTTTGAGTACGCTCACTATTATGATGCCGATGAAGATGCATTCAGGGGCATCAGAAACATGGATGAGCTGCGGATCTGTCACGAAGGCAGTGGAGCAAGCTCTAGCTCTACCAAGGCCCATAAAACCAGCCAGTAGAAAGACAAGGAAGAAGATGAGGCCCGAGCCCAGGAAGAACAAAGGTTAAGAGAAGAAGCAAGGTTACTGCAAGAGGCTGAAGTTGCCAGATTGCAGCAGGAAGCTGAGGTGGCGAGAGTGCAGTAAGAAGCAGAAAGTGAAAGGCTACAGAAAGAGGCTGAGGAAGCCCAGTAGCGAAAAGAGGCTGAAGATGAAAGACAACAGAAAGCTGAAGAAGAAGAGGGAAGGAAACAAGCTGAAGTAGAGCCGAAAGCGGAAGAAGAACTCAAAGCAGTTGAAGATGGCCAAGCAGGAGACCCCGGCACCCAGGATATGGAGATAGACGTACCTCCAGTAGGTTTCTCCGGTAGTCAAAATGTGGAGGTGGGCATAGCACAAGCGGGTGTAGTGTCCCCTCTATCGTACCATCGTGATAGAGAGGATCACCGTGCTCAATCCGGGCAATTAGCCCCAATTCGTTTTTATTAAAAACATTGATGCAAGAACTGTATCTGTGCATACTATGGAAAAAACGACGGTAATCAAATCAATGTTGTTGATCTCTAACACACATTCAAGATTCTGTGACAGCCATGAAGTAAAGATCTGTGCAGAACTATACAAGATCATATGGAAATGCATAAACTTTTTAAAAACACAGCAGAAGCAATTTCGTTTAATACATTCACATACATTCATAACATTCATCAAATGATAATTGCCAATTTACACAAGAGAATACTTATCTCAATAAGGCAGTCCCAAGCAACTGGCTATGCAACTGCAACGTTCCACCCAACCATAGGCCAGTGTGCTCCTTAATCTCTCAGCACCACTGCCACCCCCGAGCTGGGCATGATCTCTACAAGGAACCAGGGAACAGCAGACTCACACATAGCCAAGCATACACCAAAATGAGCCAAGCCAATCTACAATTGGGTTTATCAGGCTGCTAGGAGATGGAAAGGAAGAATTGCTAAGCTAGTGAGCTCAACTACAGAGCTATGGGTACCTCTCTCAGATCTATCTAGCTTGGCACTCACAATGCCTACACACCCAACACCAGGAAGTATTCTCTTCACTGCCATACAGTCCCTCAAGCCATACCTTCCTCTCTAGTGCTCTCAGGGTGTGCATAGAAAAGTAGCCAGCCCTCTTAATCTTCTTGAGAGGATACTCCCTACACTAGGTTTATCAAGCCAATTCTGTCCACTACCATTCCAGTTTCTTGCTCATGGGTTCCAAACAAAACAGGGATGCACCTAACAGCAACCTACACTTGTTGAGCATGAGAAAACGTTTCCAACAGCGGGATGCATGAGATGGGGTTTCCTGGACTTCAGAAAAACGTGGGTAGACTCAAAACGTATTGGCACTTTGGAAATTCGACTGGGGAAACAAAACCCATTCCAGAAAAACGCCCTAGGGCCAAAAACGCCCTCACCCTCGATCCCAATTCGCGTCCCTCCTTCCCCAGCTGTTGCACAATCCAAAAACGAGTTCCTGGGCATGGAAAAACACAGGGTTATGGTGAAAAACGTGAGGATAACTTCCTGTGAGCTCAAGCTGCGTGAGAGGAAGAACGTAATGCATGAGGAATGGCCTTGGGTAGCATTTCGTGGGGGTTTTCTTGCCCAGCAAGCCAAAAAATACGATTTTCAGGTTGGTAGCTTGCCCATGCACGAAAATCTGACTGCCATACCTCTCCCATCCCAAGACATTAACTGCCTTAACCAATTTCTTGGAAAAATTAAATGATTGGGTACATGAGACAAAATGGGTAGTTGATGGTTTATGGGTTTCCCCATTGACACATGGATTAACACCATTGGCTCAAGGTTTTGAATAATTTCCCTCCCTTTTCCTTGTAAAGTCATGCCCCATCTCTTTTGTTGCATTGCATAGCCGGTTGTGGGTTTTTCCATTAAAATTCGTATTTACATGGTGTCTTATTTACATTGTGCCCATCTCGCACAAGAACCATGGGCATCTATTTTTAATTGCCGATTCATGAAACGCTAAATCGATGGTGGGGCCTTGGCCTTGAGCTCCTCACCATGATTAAATTACAATATTTACATCATTTACGGTTTAATACAAAGGGGGTCAAAATGGGGACATTACAGCGGGTGTCTCCGGTACTCAGAATGTGGGAACAGTTCCAACTCAGGTAGTCCAGACCCCACCCGCGGAAGCAAAAATAGATATCATAGATCTTCCAATCGTCCCGTATACTCCATTGGAAGAGCATACTGTGTCCAGGTGGAATGAATTTTTCTATGACAAGAAGAGGAAGGCGATGGTCCTCAAATCGGAAGAGAGGATAAAGAGACTCTTCCAGGAAGATATTGTTACTCACCAGGAGACCACAGTAATGCAGAACACAAACAAGGATCCTTTAGCTATGGCATCCTCCTCTGTAGAGACAGCAAGAGCAATGGTGGACAACGTGGATGATATAGTTAAAGAATTTGAGTCGACTAAGAGGAGAGATCACATGCTACAACATACTGTGGCCAATGAGCAAGCCTACAGGGATCTCATGATGAATAAGCATAATCGCCTGTCCATTGAGCATAAAGAACTATCAGACAAGTATAATCAGCTAGAAGAAGAAAAGGAACAGCTGACAGGCCAGATGATGATGGTAGAAGCAGAAAAGAATGATGCAGAAGCCAGGGTGTCCCATCTAGAAGCAGACAAGCTAGCATTGGTTGAACGATTGGATCAGGCAGAGAACATAGCGGTAGATATATCCCCCTTCCATGAGCTATCCTGCAGCATCCTGAAACAAATGCATGACACTCAGGAGCTAATCACTGATGAAGTATTCAAGCTCAAGGCTATGATGGTCAGAGTAAAAGAAGTTAATATAGACGCCAATAGGATTAAAGCTAAATACACTCGGGTTAAGGCAAACGTCATGAGCCAAATAGAATGGAGAGAAGGAAAGGCGGATTTCCCCAAGCATCTCCCATTCAAATCTGTAGATGGCTTCAATGAAGACATAGCCCTTTTGGAATTTTGCAGAAACTGTAGCATTAAGCTGATAGCCAAGAACCGAGGGACAATGGATAAGAGCAACAGTCTATATCAAAGAATCTATGAAGTGCATGACAAATGCAAGCTAAGTTTCCCTCAGTCCCTTGATGATTTCCCAGGCAAAGAACAACGTTTGTCTGAGCTGAAGGAAGAGCTGGGCATCCAAACTTAATATGTGAAGAAGATTGATGTCCTAGCCATTGATGACCTCCAACATTATATTGGAATGTCATCAATACACGGTCATCTGCTCAAAGAAATGCATCAAGCTGCAGTAACAGAAATTCAAAGTATTGGGGCAGAACTTGGTAAACATGTAACATCCCATAAAATCTTATTCCCCGCCTCAGCAAACGTAGTTATAAGGGACACGGGTATATGGTATAGTTACATTGTAGAAGAGGAGAAGAAAGCAGAAGCAACAGCTGTAGCAGCTAGCCTGATTTCCTCTCTCCCAGCAGTAGCAGAAAATCCAGCTGGCTCGTTTTCTCCTTCCCCAACAGCAGCAGTATCAGCAGCTAGTTTGAGTGCCTCTCTCCCAACTGAAGCGCATGCCCAGGAGTGAAGGTGCTGACATTAGAAGCATTAATTCTTATTTTTTGTATTGTGGGATTTCATATGTACAAAACATGGAGCTATGGGACAGCTGTCCTTTTCTTTTTAAATAATTTTCTGTTTAGAAGGGGAGGTCACATTTTTGTCAGTTATAAGGGGAAAAGTCTGTAGGTGACAAGTGTCAAAGGCCAGGTGCCAGCCCAAAGGGCATTTTGTAACATTATAAATAGAAAGGTAGGGAGGAATGTAAGGGACTTTTGGCAGGGAATTATTTTCTAGACTTGTACGAGCTATCTTGCACATGTTTTAAGAAAATAAAATCTGCTAATAAGAGCCTGGAGAGGACGTTTTGCATAAGAATGGAGATTGGATGCACTGTGGATTATTCTTGTGTCTTCTATACTTTGTTGTGAGATCTTTACTACTGTCTTGAATTATTTCATTGTATTAAATGATCTTGCTTCTTTCTTTGCAAATGAATTCTCTCTTTCATGAGTAATGGAATGTGTTACATTTAATCAGAAGCTATCTTCTGATATCTTTTATCTGTGCTGTAGCTTTCTCTTTAAGATCTAATGGCTGTCTGTTTATTCTTTAAGATAATTCCTACAGCTCATTGCTCATGCTTTAAATTTGCTCCTTGCAGGGATAGTTAGATTTATTTCAGTTTTAGACTTAGATTTGTTTTCCAGTTTTGCATTTAGATTAAATTTAGACTAGGAACTTGCATATCATTATAAAATATAAAATCAAAAGAATAGTGGATCGGGCCATAATCGGTATAATCGGAATAAAACTCCAAAACCACGGTTGCCGAAACCGCTAACTGGACGGATTCCCTATTCCAAACGGTAGATAATCTAACTGGGATAATCTATCGGGGAGAATCCCTTTCTGATTGATGCTGCGATCTCTGAGGCATCAACAATTTTTGGCGCTAGAAGGAGGGCCGACAGTGCATGGCTGATATCGAAGGCTCATCCATTAATAGAAATATCACTGAAAACCCGTTTGAAACAGTAATTTCAGATAATCCAACCCTTGGACTGGTAAATCAAGAAAACCTTAACTCCGATTCTGAACAGCAGGGAACGTTGTACGATGTCCCTCTCTCAGAAGTAGAAAATCTCAGAAGGCATACGCGCGCTTACATTAGACAACTTGGGGGTTTAAATGCAATAAGTTTTCTCCCAAGAAGAAGAGCTCCTAGGAAAGAAAAACAATACACTCGTGATTCAATCCTTGTGCAAAATTTTGAAGAATTAGTTGATATTTCTTTGGAAGAAATATCAAACCCTGTAAAGGAAGAGGATCTAGAAACTCTTGAAAATCCAGATCTAGAAGAGTTGCAGAATATTTCAGATCCGGAAGATCTTGAAGATCTACTCTCTCAAAGGAATTCTTCACACAATTCTCCACCCGTTTCTCCACGAACATCAATGGCTGTACCTACCTGGAGGACAAGGGGAGCTTTAAACATAAATGGACCGTTTCATAATCTGCCTAAGAATCCTGAGAAAGTCTTACCCAATTACGATCCAGGTAGAGGTATCTCTGCGGAAGACCATCTTAAGAGCTTTTATTTAGCTTTGAGTCTGTTAAATGTGCAACATGAGGATGTAGTGTGTAGGCTTTTCCCATACACTTTTGAACCAAAGGTTTCTTCCTGGTATTTTAGCTTGCAGGCTAGTTTGATTTCTAATTGGGAAGAATTTGAAAATTGTTTTTTAAAGAAGTATGGGAATCAAAAAACCGTAGCAACACTCATGAAAGAATTGCTATCCATGAGGATGGAAAAGAAAGAAAAGGTTCAGGACTTCAACCAGAGATTTACGACACTATTAAATAATTTTAGTGAAACAACTAAGCCAGCTGAAGAATCTCTGATCGAATATTATACAACAGCTTTGGATGGTCCCATAGCAATGTTTGTAAAAAGAGCTAAGAAAGCTTCTTTGACCGAAAATTTTGAGGAGGCTAGGAAAGTTGAATAAGAAACCGATAGCATTGCCAAGCACGCATTAGAAGCTGAACCAAAAACAGTAGCCACCAGGATACCTTTACTGCTTACAAGAAATAAGGAAGAATCATCAGCTGATATGGAGAACGTAGTTAAAATGATGCAGAAGTTATCTAACAAAATAATAGATCTTGAGAAGGATAAGACAGCCAGTACATCCAGGAAGCCTTTTAAACCATTTTACAAGAAAAGAGAGGACAACGATCAATCACATCCACCATCAAACAATTCCCCAGTTCTAAATCTAAACGAAATAGGAATGGATAGTTTATGTACTTTTCATCAAGAGCAGCACTCTGAAAAGAGCTACTTGCAATGGATCAACTCTATGAGTTTGGTGATGAATCAAATGCTAGATGCGCAGATTCTGGATCATGATGATCCTCCGGACGGGCAAGACCCTGAGATAGAAGAAACCACCCCAGATACCACAATGGTGTTGTGGGATTGGACACCTTCAGCTGAATTGGCGGAAGATGAATCCACATAAAATATTCTCTCTGATGTAAACATTAACACTCGCAGCAAAGGCCCTGTTGTAGATCCAGTGTCTAGTCCGATGACCGTCAAGCCTAAGAGACACATCCCTGTTATTCTACCTCAACCTAAGCCTAACCCGATACCCACTAAGCAGCCAACCGCGGATGTTACAGTCCAAAGACCCAAAGCTGAAACCCCTACGGCTGTCAAACAGCCAAGAGTTGAGGCAACTATTCAACAGCCTAAAGCAATTGCAGGCAAATTAGCGGACCCAGCAAAAGCCCCAAAGGAATGTGAAATGGGTTATGATATTATGGAAGACATTAAGAAGGTTAAAGCAAACGTCTCAATATTTGACATGTGTGGTTTGCCACAGCAACGAGAAAAGTTGTTGCAGGCTCTCCAAACTCAACCCAGCACCCCGTTAGTAGAGACTAGGGAAGATCCTGAAATCAATGAAGCAAGTATTGGAGGGAAGTCCAAATCTCAGACCTTGCCTTTTCTATTAACCTTTGAAATTTTTAATCATAATGTTCATAATTGCTTGGTAGATTCCAGGGCATCCTCAAATGTTATGCCATTGTCCATTTGTAGGAAGATCAATAGTCAACCTACCCCATCTCCCGCTCAAATTATAAAATTAGATAGGACTGCTGTGAAAGTTATTGGAGAAATGAAAGATGTCCTTATTAGGCTATCCGCTGATTCTCGAGTATGTCAATTCATTGATATCATGGTGGTTGTTATTCCTGAAGCCTATGGGCTGATATTAAGCAAAGATTGGTCCATGAAACTAAACGGTTATTTTGCAACCGATTGGTCTCACCTATGGCTGCCATATCAAAACAAACAAAACCAAATCAAAGTCTTAAGAGAGCCACACATGAAACAAAATGTAACCCAATTGGAAGGAGAGAACGAAGCCGTGACATTCTCATCTTCGGTCTTGGGAAATTATTTTTTAGAAATTGGTCCAGGTAACTACCAATCTGAAGCTATGAGCCATGAATTAGATAAACAGTCCGATCTCCTTCATTTTTCTCGGACTGGCGAGATTGACTGTAACATAGTTAGCTTGGTCACTAACTTAGATCATAAAGACACTAACATAGTTAGACAAGACAAAGTTTTTTGGATTCTATACTTCGATGGTTCCAAAACATCGGAAGGATCAGGAGCCGGTTGTGTTCTGATGGATCCTGAAGGGAACAAATATTTCTTATCATGCAGATTAGAGTTTGACTGCACTAATAACACCGTTGAATATGAAGCTTTGATCCACGGATTAATGAAAGCTATTGGTTTGAATGTCAAATATTTAAAAGTTTTCAGCGACTCAGAGATAATTGTAAGGCAGGTGAGAGACACCATTCACTGCCTTTCGCCTCACTTAAAAGGTTATCAGGCTGAGGTATGGGATTTAATTGTACATTTTGATGCTTTTAACATAAAATCTGTTCCTAGATTACAAAATGCTGTAGCTGATTTACTAGCTACATCCGCTTCCAGATTAGTCCCAACTAATAACAAATGCTCGATCGAATTGGTTTTTAGGTCTTCTGTCCTAGACAATATCACAAGCTTCAGAGTGTTTGATGATGACGATCAGATTATTGACTTCCTAAAAAATGAAGACATGTTCCAAGAAGCTGCCATAGATGAATATGAACATGACTCTAATCTACAAAAGATAGATCCATCCAAAGGGAATTTCATTCCCAAGGGAGTAAGGTCATTAGAGTCACTCTTTGATCTACAAAGCAAATTCAGAAAGCCAACGAATACTAAGACCAACAGCTCGTCATTACAACACGAGTTGGTAAATCTCGGTACCGAAGCAGAACCCAAATTTATTAATCTTGGCAAGTGTTGCTCGCCAGCAGAAAGAGACAAATTTATTAAGCTTTTCCGGCAATACAAAGATGTCTTTGCTTGGACATATGAGGATCTGAAGACATATGACGTTCGCATTATTCAGCATGTCATACCGATGAAAGCGGGTGTCAAGCCATTTCAACAACAATTGAGGAGGATGCATCCTACTCTAGAACCCCTAATTCAAAAGGAGTTGAAAAAACTGTTGGATGATAAAATAATCTTTAAGGTTCGACATTCAGAATGGGTTGCTAATCTAGTCCCTTTCAGGAAGAAATCAGGAGAAATAAAGTTATGTGTTGACTTTAGGAATCTAAACAAGGCCTCGGATAAGGACAATTACCCAGTCCCTTCAATGGAGCAGATTCTCTAGACAGTGTCAGGCTCGGAACTTTTCTCCCTCCTTGATGGTTTTTCTGGTTACAATCAAGTACTAGTAGCCGAAGAGGACAGGCTGAAGACTACCTTCCGCACTAAGTGGGGAACTTTCGCATACAGAAGGATGCCTTTCAGCCTGATAAATGCAGGAGCCACATTTCAGCGAGCAATGGATGTTGCTTTTCGAGGATTGGGTGGTCATTATTTTATTGTTTATCTGGATGACGTGACGGTTTTTTCTAAGAAAAGAGAAGATCATGTTCTTCACTTAAGGCATATTTTTTATCGTTGCCGAAAATATGGTATTTCTTTGAATCCCAAGAAAAGTGTGTTTGCTGTCCTTGAAGGTAAATTGCTTGGTCATGTCATCTCAAAACGGGGAATCTCAATACATCAAGAAAGAGTAGAAGCTATCAATAAGATCCCTATGTCCCACGGCAAGAAATCTATGCAGTCATTTATGGGCACTATTAACTTTGTTGGAAGATTTGTCCCTGATTTCGCTCAAATTGTTAAACCCTTACAGCAAATGATCAAGCAGAGCATACAGTTCAAGTGGACGGACTTAGAAAAGGATGCATTCAGAGATATTAAGGAAGCTATAGGCAAAGCTCCTTCTTTAAGAAGCCCAGACTTCAATAAAGATTTTATCCTATACCCATTTGCTTCGGATCATTCCCTTGCTGCGGTACTTACTCAAAAGGTGGAGTTAGGAGATGAATACCCAATTTCGTTCATGAGCACTGGTCTGCAAGGTGCTGAACTAAACTACCCCGTAGTAGAAAAACAAGCATACGCCGTGTTCAAGGCAGTGAAACAGTTCAAACCATACATTCTGAAGAATAGAACTAAAGTTATAGTCCCTCACCCAGCTGTTAGATCCATTTTTGTTCAAAAGGAATTAGGAGAGCAGAGAGGGAACTGGGTTATGGCTCTTCAAGAATATGATCTAGAATTCAAACCCGCTACTATCATCAAAGGGCAGAGCCTATGCAAATTACTTGCGAAACATCAGACAGAAGAAGAGCAGGATTGGGCAAATGAAGTTGAGTTAAATATGGTCGACGTATGCCCAATTTTCACAGCACCCGAATCATGGTACAGGGACTTAGTGCATTACCTACAGAGCGGATATCTACCTGAGCATTGGAGATCCAAACAGAGAAGGGCGCTTAGCCTGAAATCGGTAGCTTACTAGATTATGGATGGCGTGCTCTTCAGGAGGAATTTTGATGGAATTTTTCTTAGATGCCTGGAAAGGGAGGACGTAGAAAAGGTCATCAAAGAGTTGCATGACGGACCTGCTGGAGGACATTATTCCGGGGATACGACAGCTCATAAAATACGAAGAGTGGGATATTATTGGCCCACTCTATTCTGTGATGCCCATGCGTATGCACAAAATTGTGATATATGTCAAAGAAGTGCTGGGAAGCTACCCAAGGCAGCAGGACCATTGCAACCTATTATTATCTCAGAGCCCTTTGAACAATGGGGCATTGATGCCATTGGGGAGATAAACCCAAATTCTTCTCTACAACACCGATACATTCTGACCGCTACTGACTACTTCACCAGGTGGACGGAGGCTATCCCATTGCGCAAGATCAATGAAGATGTAGTCATCATCTTCTTGAGGGAGAACATCATAACCAGGTTTGGGGTTCCAATTTCCCTTGTTTTTGATAATGCCTCCTATTTTTCGTCTGTCAAGATAAATGAATTTGTTTATGAATGGGGAATCAAGTTGCACTACTCAGCCAATTATTACCCTCAGGGGAACGGATTAGCTGAATCATCAAACAAGAACCTCATTCGAATTCTAAAAAAGACTGTGATAGAAAATCACAGAAGTTGGCATGTGGCTCTCCCAAATGCCTTATGGGCCGATAGGGTGACTCCAAAGAACACATTAGGGGTTTCCCCTTTCGCTCTTGTCTATGGCAAGGAATCCGTCCTCCCTCCCAATATCTTGCTCCCATCCTTACAGTTATCCCAAGCCTCTCGGGGTTCTGGTAACCAGGTCTTACAATCCAGGATCAATACCCTGCTTCAACTTGAAGAAGCCCGACAGAAAGCGAAAGACCGATTCCATCAACACTAAGACATAGTTAAGAGATGGTTCGATAAGAGGAAGTCCAGTAAAAGGAGTTTTGAAGTTGGGGACTTAGTCCTGAAATGGGACCACAATCATGAAGGCAAAGGAATGCATACGAAATTCCAACATTTATGGGTAGGCCCGTACCAAATTTTGGCAAAGATAGGCCCATCCACTTATAAACTGACAAATCTCAAGGGAGAAGAAGTAACCCTTCCTATCAATGGCCTCGCCCTGAAGCAATACTTTGCATAGTCTCGCTGAGACTTTCTGTACATAAATAAGATTTTCTTTATTGTTGCTTTATTTTTCGGCCATTTTGTTTCTTTTATTGTCATTTGAACCTTTGCAACAAGTTTGTTTTCTGAAAGCCCTTATGGTTGAGTTTCTCGTCAAGGATAGGTCTCTTAAAGAAATCTCACAACCCATGAGTCTGGAACTATGCTCGAATAAGGTCTATATGTGTATTGTGCTCTCGCTGAAATTTTCAGAAGGAAGGAAGCCTACTCTGCTAGTCATACTAATCCTGTTTAAATAGCAGAGACCTATGACCATCTTCATTACTATCTTTGGGTTCCACCCACTCTCACACTTAAAGACATCTCAAGAAGGTTATTAAAGTTGGACCCATGGAAAGTAGCATAGCTCGAGGACATAGGGTATTGAAATGACTCCATGCTGCAAATTTAACAGCCAAAATGGCTTATATTCAAAGGTCTATTTTCCAGAGATCCTCACCTCAATTAAAGCATGGCTAAGACAAAAGAAAAGCATGTAAAATCAAGAATGTTGTCCCAAAAGACACAGCCCAAAATAGGCTCCTCTCCATCCGTGAGGCTTGATCAAAACAATAAAATCTCTAAACTCACACAAAAGGACATTATGGATTGAGGAGCCTAAATCAAAGATCATGTCTAAAGAAAATATCTCTGGAAGGCTCAAACAGCTAAGCTGTCCAAAGTACAAACATCCAAAAGGATGCAAGTGGCATGGGAATGAGGAACAAGAGCAATAATGTCCATGAGAAAGTGTGTTGCAAATCCTGTGGAGTCCGACAGTAGTAACCATATGAAAGATGATCCTTCTAAAATGAATCTCATATGTTGGCCCTTTGAGAGTTTTAAAGATGTCTCTGTCAAAGCTCCCCTGTCCCCAATGGCTAGCAGGTAAAGTGCCTTCTTCCCTCACAGAAATTCAAATGCTCGGATGAATATTGCACATAAGATGGATGTCTTTGATAAAGTTTCGGATCATGGAGAGGAATTTTCAAAGATCTGTGTTCACCAACGACTCGCCAATTGTTGTTGCAGCAACATCCCCCCAAAATTTTGTACATATTGGGCCCCTCCTTTTAATTTCTAATGGCTGCCTTAAGAGGCCATTTCCACTTTTTTTCCTCTGGTTTTTAACTGAAAAATCTTGCTTTGAAATTTTCCAAGTTTTCTTCCAAAGGATAGAAATCGTGAAATCTTCCCAAAGATGTGAAGTTATTCGAACTTATCTCCCTGAAGTTGCGGAAGTATTCAATTTTTTGTCCCAAAATGGCGGGAGTTATTCGCATAAACCTCTCGAAAAAAGACTCAGAAATTATTGTTGGAACGCTGCGGAAGCTATTGGTGAATGCCTTCTGAAACGGTGGAAGAATTCAAGAAAGCTACCAGAAACATCGGAACCATTCAGCTTATCCTCCAGAAACTGCGGGAGTCACTCGCCAATCTTCCCCGGGAGCCGCCGAATGACTTAGTCACTTTTGAAGATCTTTAAAGTCTCAGAGTTTCGGAAGCTATTCACAAAATCCTTCTGCAACTACGGAAGCCTTCAGGATATCTTTCCGAAACCCCGCGGAGACTTAGAAATTTCTCGAGTTGCGGGAGCCTTCAGCTTACCTCTCCAAAACAGTGGAGCCATTCGCCAATCCATTCCGAAACTGCGGAAGCTAATTGTGAAAGCTTTCCACAACATCAAAAGCACTCTTGAAGCCCAGCCGAGACTTAGAAAATTTTTAAGTTGCGGAAACCATTCGCGAAGACCTCCCGAAACAGCGGAAGCCTCCACGTTATCTTTCCGAAAGACTTGAACCTTTTGCGGAACCTTTTGGGTTTCCCTTCCGCAACTGCGGGAACCTTGTGCGGAAGCATTTGCTTTATCCTCCCTAAATCCCTTGGAACGCCTTCCGAAATATTTAAACTTTGTTTGTGGGGGTCCATTCGCCAATTCCCTTCGAAATGGCGGAAGCTTTCACTATAACCTTCTGCAATGGCAGGCGGAATTCATGAGTACGTCCCGCGGGTGATGGTCCCACGTGCATATCGAGACTAATTGAAAAGATCGCGATGTACATTATATTAAAGCCCCGTTTTAAATGCGCCACCCACCGTATTAAAACACCGCACGTGCCCAAATCGTTTAAATAAACGATTGGGGTTTGGCCCGATCACATTGTGATTTTTCGATTAACTAACGCCGTTGGAGACCTCACCACGTCACTCCAGCTCAGCTCGTTCGTCCACGTCCGCGTCCACCTCATTCAACCATCTTCACGGTGCCAGGTAGGATTTTTAACCATTATTTGTTTTCTCTTTTCCACGTCAAATTACCCTTGATTTTTCCTTGCCCATAGCATGGCCGTAGATCGTCATTTGTTTTATTTTTAAAGCCGTCGAAGCCCCCTAGTTTCACAGCTCTTCCAAAGCCATGACCATCTCTACCCGCTCGAGTTTTTTCTGTTCACCAACCATATCCCAGACATCGTCACCCTTGTTCAAATTCCAACCTAGCCATAGAACTTCTCGTCAAGTACTATGAATAACCCTGGAGGTCGGTGGATCCCTCGCCTGTTCATCAATGCGGAGAGCCATCCCTGGCTTCGTCTTAAATTTATCTCAACCCAAAGCTAACCCGCCATTAACCATTTGAACCGCAACAATGAAGAACACCCTCTCTCCTAGGGCTAGATGGGAAGCAGGTTGTTTCACGTCGGATGCGCGCCCTTTCGGGGACATTCCAAACTTTGTTCGTTAGGATGATTAAGTCTATTTTTTCTTGTTTGGAATGGTTTATTGTGCTTAACAAATAACATGCAGCTTCATAATGTATTTATTTACCTCATTAGCATGTTGAAATGGTCCTTCTTTTGTTAAAATCTCATAACATGTTGCACAGGTTTATAATGACTTATATTTGGTTGCTAGTAGGGACAAGTCAAGATGCCAAAAGGTGGTAGGAAGAAGGCTAAAATGACGGAACCTTAGCTAGCACCCCTTAGGACTGAGACTATGTTTCAGGATACCAGGTGCACCACTGGTATTCCTCCCGAAATCCGCCGGGGCGACATTTACAGGATGATCAGGGACCAAGATATCTCGGATATGTTGCTAGAAGAGAGCCAGATCTATCTCAACATCAGAACCTCAGGCATAGCTAGAGCTGCTACCCGCCCTGAACTGTTCCCATGTTCTGAGGTAATCGGATGGATACTCGAACATACTGATGCGGAGACAAGAGTAATACAAGACAGCGGGAAAATAGCCATCGCCTCATTCCACCCAGCATATCTTGCCGCAGCCTATAAATTCCCACGTTCCCAGCAATCCCTGAGTGATGAATGGTTGGGCCAGATGAACAATATTGAAATGGCCAAAAAATTATTGGTCGCAGGAAAGCACTTAAGAAAGAGAGGTAATGACGAGTATGATTTGCAGAATCTAAGACCTCCTTTCAGGTTAATCGCCCTGATGTTGTGCAGAATCTTCGGTATGCCCGATGGCACCGTATACAAGATTCAGTGGGTTCCCATCATCCTCTTCGTGGATTTCAAAGGAACAGTGTTTGACTGGGCTACTCTCCTGTTAGACAGTTTGGCATCAATGGTAGTTGCTGCAAGAGAAGGTCTGGCCTTAAAGAAGGCAGAATTCTACATGTCCTCATATCTTATTGATTGTGTTTTGGCCAAGGTATCTTTTCCAATCTTAGGTTGCATGTGGGACAAGGCCAACACCCCAATTTACACTGCTTTCAGGATGATGTGGGCTCAAAACTACAAACTCAGTTATAAGCTCATCTGTTAGGGGTTCATCATGCCCCTATATGAGCAGATATTTAAGGAAGAGCCCAACTGTCTGTCGGAGAATGCTATGGAGGTCCTTGAAAACTATGGAGATTTTTACTTTTCAGAGCAAGGCACCTACCTCAGAATGTTTGGAGGAACTAAAGCTCCATATATCTTGCCGAGGTATGCTACGGACTATGTGGTCCTTAAGGAGGCAGTGAGACAAATTTTCCTGGACGGAATTGGAGCAGTACTTAACAAACAGCGTAAGGCTTCTTTCCCGTGTTTTCCCTTCTGCATAGGAGCATACAAATTCTCAGGGGTTGCCTCAGCCAAGGAGTTTGTTTAGGAGCTGAAAGCCTTCCACTTCGGCGAGGTAATCTTCCATAGGAATGACAGGAACGGAAAAGTTGTTGAGCATTGTAGAGAGATTTATGCTCATTTTGAGTACCCTCACTATTATGATGCCGATGAAGAGGCATTCAGGGGCATCAGCAACATGGCTGAGCTGCGGATCTATCGCCAAGGCAGTGGAGCAAGCTCTAGCTCTACCAAGGCCTAGAAAACCAGCCAGTAGAAAGACAAGGAAGCAGATGAGGCCTGAGCCCAGGAAGAACAATGGTTAAGAGAAGAAGCAAGGTTACTGCAAGAGGCTGAAGTTGCCAAATTGTAGCAGGAAGCTGAGGTGGTGAGAGTGCAACAAGAAGCAGAAAGTGAAAAGCTACAGAAAGAGGCTGAGGAAGCCCAACAGCGGAAAGAGGCTGAAGATGAAAGACAACAGAAAGCTGAAGAAGAAGAGGGAAGGCAACAAGCTGAAGTAGAGCCGAAAGCGGAAGAAGAACTCAAAGCAGTTGAAGATGCCCAGGCAGGAGACCCCGTCGCCCAGGATATGGAGATAGATGTACCTCCAGCAGGTGTCTCCGGCACTCAAAATGTGGAGGTGGGCATAGCACAAGCGGGTGTCTCCGGTACTCAAAATGTGGGAACAGATCCAGCTCAGGTAGTCCAGACCCCACCCGCGGAAGCAGAAATAGATATCATAGATCTTCCAATCGTCCTGTATACTCCATCGGAAGAGCATACTGTGTCTAGGTGGAATGAATTTGTCTATGACAAGAAGAGGAAGGCGATGGTCCTCAAATCGGAAGAGAGGATAAAGAGACTCTTCCAGGAATATATTGTTACTCACCGGGAGACCACAGTAATGCAGAACACAAACAAGGATCCTTTAGCTATGGCATCCACCTCTGTAGAGACAACAAGAGCAATGCTGGACAATGTGGCTGATATAGTTAAAGAATTTGAGTCGACTAAGAGTAGAGCTCGCATGCTACAACATACTGTGGCTAATGAGCAAGCCTACAGGGATCTCGTGGTGAATAAGCATAATCGTCTGTCCATTGAGCATAAAGAACTATCAGACAAGTATAATCAGCTAGAAGAAGAAAAGGAACAACTGACAGTCCAGATGATGATGGTAGAAGCAGAAAGGAATGATGCAGAAGCTAGGGTGTCCCATCTAGAATCAGAAAAGCTAGCATTGGTTGAACGATTGGAGCAAGCAGAGAACAGAGAGGTAGATATATCCCCCTTCCATGAGTTGTCCTGCAGCATCCTGAAACAAATGCATGACACTGAGGAGCTAATCACTGATGAATTATGCAAGCTCAAGCCTATGATGGTCAGAGTAAAAGAAGTTAATATAGAATCCAATAGGCTTAAAGCTAAATACACTCGGGTTAAGGCAAACGTCATGAGTCAAATAGAATGGAGAGAAGGAAAGGCGGATTTCTCCAAGCATCTCCCATTCAAATATGTAGATGGCTTCAATGAAGACATAGCCCTTTTGGAATTTTGCAGAAACTGTAGCATTAAGCTGATAGCCAAGAACCGAGGGACAATGGATAAGAGCAACAGTCTGTATCAAATAATCTATGAAGTGCATGACAAATGCAAGCTAAGTTTCCCTCAATCCCTTGATGATTTCCCAGGCAAAGAACAACGTTTGTCTGAGCTGAAGGAAGAGTTGGGCATCCAAAATGAATATGTGAAGAAGATTGATGTCCTAGCCATTGATGACCTCCAACATTATATTGGAATGTCATCAATACACGGTCATCTGCTCAAAGAAATGCATCAAGCTACAGTAACAGAAATTCAAAGTATTGGGGCAGAACTTGGTAAACATGTAACGTCCTAGAAAATCTTATTCCCCGCCTCAGCAACCGTAGTTATAAGGGACACGGGTATATGGTATAGTTTCATTGCAGAAGAGGAGAAGAAAGCAGAAGCAATAGCTGTAGTAGCTAGCTCGATTTCCTCTCTCCCAGTAGTAGCAGAAACTCCAGCTGGCTCGTTTTCTCCTTCCCCAGCAGCAGTAGTATCAGCAGCTAGTTTGAGTGCCTCTCTCCCAACTGAAGCGCATGCCTAGGAGTGAAGGCACTAACATTAGAAGCATTAATTCTCATTTTTTGTATTTTGGGCTTTCATATGTACAAAACGTGGAGCTATGGGACAGCATTCCTTTTCTTTTTAAATAATTTTCTGTTTAAAAGGGGAGGTCACATTTTTGTCAGTTATAAGGGGAAAGTTTGTAGGTGACAAGTGTCAAAGGCCAGGTGGCAGCCCAAAGGGGATTTTGTAACATTATAAATAGAAAGGTAGGGAGGAATGTAAGGGACTTTTGGCACAGAATTATTTTCTAGACTTGTACGAGCTATCTTGCACATGTTTTAAGAAAATAAAATCTTCTAATAAGAGACTGAAGAGGACGTTTTGCATAAGAATGGAGATTGGATGCACTGTGGATTATTCCTGTGTCTGCTATACTTTGCTGTGAGATCTTTATTACTGTCTTGAATTATTTCATTGTATTAAATGATCTTGCTTCTTTCTTTGCAAATGAATTCTCTCTTTCATGAGTATTGGAATGTGTTACATTTAATCAGAAGCTATCTTCTGACATCTTTTATCTGTGCTGTAGCTTTCTCTTTAAGATCTAATGGTTGTCTGTTTATTCTTTAAGATAATTCCTACAGCTCATTGCTCATGCTTTAAATTTGCTCCTTGCAGGGATATTTAGATTTATTTCAGTTTTAGACTTACATATGTTTTCCAGTTTCGCATGTAGATTAAATTTAGAATAGGCACTTGCATATCATTATAAAATATAAAATCAAAAGAACGGTGGATCGGGCCATAACCGGTATAATCGGAATAAAACTCCAAAACCACGGTTGCCGGAACCGCTAACCAGACAGATTCCCTATTCCAAACGGTAGATAATCTAATTGGGATAATCTATCGAGGAGAATCCCTTTCTGATTGATGCTGCGATCTCCGAGGCATCAACAGAACCTAACACAAGGTAGGATTCTAACTCGATATAGGAAAACATACCTGGATTATCATGCTTGTCTAACATACCCAAACAATGTCTTCTTTATTCTCTTAGAGACCTTGTGCTAGCAACCTGCATATCTTATAAGTAATCATTGTAGAACCAAGTTATACATACCTCGTAAGTAGAGCTTCTATGTGATTCATGACTATGGATGAGTCTTTGTCTTCATATCACCATGTTCATTTGTTCTTGATCTAGAACTTGATTTGTCTTTCTTGTTGTACCCTTCATGTTAGTGGACAATAGCATCCTCATACAACACCATAGTGTATTAGTACAATCATAAGTGTCAAAACCCTAATCAATGAATGTCTTCTATCATTCACATGCATTCATACTTTTACTAGGGTGATAAGACAAGTCTAAAATTAATCAAGATTGTACTAACCTCAATAATTTGAAGACAAACATATCACAAACTTAATCATGAACAGATTTCAAAACATACCTGTATCTCCTCAACTCATACCCATCGGGATTACTTGTAGTCTTCTTATGTAAGGCCTTAGCCTCATCTCCCTCTGGAACTGGAATCTCTTCACTTATGTAGGTGTCCAATTCATCCTCTTCTAGGATTAACCCAATCCACTTTGATTTGCTGAAATTGGATCTGGAGTTGGATTAGGGTTTGTTAGAGAAACCCTAAAAATTCAAACTTTGAATTTCAAACTTCTGATTGGATGAAGAGATGCACCTTGCTGAGCTGATCAAGCTGGTATACTTCAATTTTGAAATCTCCAAAAATTGACACCTCAAAATGGACTTTGAAAGTTTCAGATCTGCAGCTTCTGTCAAATTCTGGTTTTCTGGTCAAAATCCCGAACTAGGGTTTGATAGAGCCCAGGGTTCTACCCAACAAAAAACTTTGATATTTGTCTCTAAATTTCATTTTTTCTGAGGAGCATCTAGCCGTGGTATCAGACTCAAGAAATTCCAACTTTCTCCGAAACCCTTATTTCCTGTAGCAGTGACAAACAAAAAAAGGAAAGTGTTCAAAATCTAATTCTATTTGGACAGAAATATATGCCATATTGTTTCTAATGTATCTCTGAAATTTCAGATCCTCAGGGTCTGAAACTTTAGCTTGTGGTAGAGTGACCTGTCATCTTTCCAACCCCATAGATCTGAGCTCAAATGGATTCTCCTAGAGATAGATATATGCCAAGTGTAGCAACATGACCTGTTTATGGGATGAAACAGTATATCAAACTTGTACGGCGTGCCACATGTCACCGTTTCAATTTCGGACTCTGAAACCTAGACCTATGAGACTACAGTCCATGCCCTAGCTGTCACGTTTTTATAGAACTCCATTTGGAGCTTCCTAGCCCGAGATATGACCTTTTTTCCTAGGTCACATGTTTAGGACTGCATTCTGGAAGAGGAAAAAACCCTAACTTGTACGGATTATATCTCACAAAGTACAATGAATTTGAGGCTGTCCTTCGGAAAAAAGGTACATAGACATTTCATCTTCGACCCGTAGAAGTTTCAAATCCTGAACCTTCACCAAAATGGATTTATAGCAAAAGTTCCATGATGACTGGTTTTTACTAGACCAAGCCCTAGCTTCCAATTTGTCGCAAGTGCAACAAGTGTCATAAATTCCATACCATGCCTTCCTTTAGGCTAGCTCTGATACCATGTTATTTTTTTAGCATTTAATTCAATCTTATCTAGGATATTGACTGAGAGAACAACATGTACAGCATATCAAACACAAGAGACAAGAGACACAAAGCATTTAACCAGCGAAAACCAAGAAGGTGAAAAACCCCACAACTTCCTCAGAGATAGAATAAGCACCAATACAAGGATAAAAAATATGAAGCCCCAAAATATAAATGTCTACAGTAGCTACTCCTCCTCCACTTGTGCACACTCCTCCTCTCTCTCACTAATGCGAAGTGAGTGAGTGTGTGAATGAATAAATGAGAGAGTCACACTCTCTATTTATACTTCACTTGACTTTTAAGTCTAACTAGGTTGGCCCCAAATTAACCACTTAACATAATGTTGACTCGGCTGACCCCACTAGGGTGGTCTAATAACCTTTTGACCCAAAAAACTCATACAAGGCCGACCCCACCAAGGTGGTCTAATAACCCATCAAATATAAGTTGCAACACTTACAATAATACTTGCAACACTTGCAAATACAAATGACGACACTTCTAATCAGAGGAATAATACATCTCGGTTGGGGATACAAATAAAGTACCAATGTGATACATACAATATACAAGTGAATATCTTCTGAAGTTACAAATACGTCAACATACACTTCCCTATCTATTTTGGCATTCTCCTCCTCTTCTGAGTCCATTGTTTCTTCCTTTTTTCCTTCATCAATATTGGTTTTGATTTCCATATAGAGAGTTTCTTCTCTATCACTATCGAAATTGTTTTCACTCCTCTCTTTAGATGAGTCACTATCCCCTTTCGAGTAGACACTCTTTTTCTGCATATAAAACTTCTTCTTCTTTCCATGGTTGTCTTGTTTGATGTTATTTTGATGATGCTTCCATAATTGTTTACATTATGGTCTTATTAATCATTACTACTTTCATTTTTTGCATATGGACAGTTATCAACAAAATGTCCCATTTTTCAATAATTAAATCATTAAAGGGTGGCTTAATTTTGTATTTTTCAGATCCCTTTTTGAGGTTTTTCACAATATGTGTTACCTCTACGTTTGAGTCAGAGATGGAATAGTCGCTTGACTTTTGTTCTTTGTTCTTCATCCTATTTGAGACTTTGAAATATGTCTCTTTGTTTGATGGATTTTCATTTCCAGTCCTCATTTCAAATACAATGAGATTTGCATGCAATTCATCCATTTGATTTTATCAAGATCCTTTATCTCTTCAATTGCAAATTTTTTTGCATCAAATCTTAAGGGGAGTGACCTTAAAACCTTTTGATAATCATCTACTCTTCAATGTTTTCAGCAAGTCCTCATATGGTGTTGACAATTTTATGCACACATAGGAGAGAGGCTACAACATTCTCTTCATATTTCATTTTGATACCCTCTAAATTTCCTCTACGAGTTTGGAGTTGTTCCTTCTTAACCTTGTCCTCACCTTCATAAGTATTTTGAATCTTGTCCAAAATTTCTTTTGCTTATACACAATGCATCACTTTGAGAAACTCGGATTTTGATAAACCACACAAAATGACATTCATATCTTTTTATTATTTTCTCTAAGCTTCTCCCTGATCACATCTCTTGGTTGTGTTTTTTTCTCTATATAGCTATTTCACTACTAATTTCCAAATATAAAACCCAAGAGCCATTATATATGTTCACATCCATATGCTCCAAAATTTGTAATTTCTTCCATCAAAAACCAAATCTCTGTTTGTGGAGTAGCCTTCGTGGAAACCCACGTGTGCTCCTGAGATCTACCTTCTAGTTGTTAGACTATTTCCAAAGGAATTAGATCTAATTCCAATTGTTCAATACACACTTATACTAAATGAGGTGAATTAGTATAATCCAATCTTTTACTTTTTCAAAAATTCATCAACCATAAGAAAACAATGACACATGTAGAACATGGAACAAAAGATTTACATGGAAACCCTTTCGGGAGATTAAAACAAAATTTCTCTTTATAATTCTTTCCATGCAACAACCTATTGTTACAAATATTTGAAGGCACCAAACTACCGGAGAAACCAATATCCACTTGTACAAACCTTGGTAGGAACCAACCTATTGTTACAAATATTTGTAGTAATCAACCTACTAGAGACACTAATCCTCACTACTACAAACCTTGATAATCACCAACCTACTGTTATAGATTTTCATAGACACCAATCAATTAGGAACACTAATCCCTACCTATACAAACCCTAGTAAGCATCAACCTACTCTTACAGATCTTTGTATTCACCAATCTATTGAAGACACTGATTTCCATTGCTAACCACCAAGTTATCAAGAGACACCAATATCGTTTTTTGAGCAGAACCAACCTTCAAGTTTGTAATACCCTTGGATACCGAGCCCCAATATTTGATTAAGTTATTTATCTGTTGGAGACATCAACATTGTGATTTATAAGTACTATGTACTTGAACATATGAATATGCTATGTTGTATAGTATCTTCTTCTTAGGTTGTGTGGGAAAACTGAGAAAAGAGAGGTATTCATCTCTATAGGGGAAAATTAAATTGAAAAGAAGAAAGTAATAAGAAACAAACATAAAAGAGAAATAAGCATTTCAGAAAATTGAAAAGACAATCTTTAGAAACATAATTGTTGTGATAGGTGTCACTCTCTTAAGGATTCAATAAAAATAGAAAACACCTTGTATAAAAAATGAAAAGAAAAAGAATGCTTGGGTTTTGTTGAAATAAAAAACAGAATGAACAAAAGAGAAATCATACCCTAAAATAAAAAAGGAAAGAAGGAAAGAACATAAATTTGAATTGAAAGAAAGAAAGAGATAACAAAAATATGAATTGATCTGAAAGAATGAATGAACATAAATGAATAAGTGAAGGATAAGTGTTAGATGCTTGATATATGGATTCAAATGATAAAGGTCCAAGTTCAGTCATGGTTCAGAAATATCTATAGCCATAGAGCATGAGCATTTGGTGTGTTGAGGTAGGAAGACCACCTTTGCACTATTTGGAAAGAGGACTTCCTGGATACTGTTTAATGGAAGTATTACTTGTTTTCTTGGTAGGAGTATTGTCTGTTGGTTTTTGTAGGAGTATTGCATGGGACTTTTTGCAAGAGGATTGTCTACATGAATAAACCATGAAGACTGGTAAAACATACCTTGAATAGATAGAGTTCAAATAGATAATGTTGATGTATATGTAACTTTGGAATGTATTTCACCCATGTATTTCATCTATGTATATTGTACTCCTATAGAAATGTTATTATTCCTCTATACGGAAGTGTCGTCATTTGTATTGACAAGTGTCGCAAGTGTCGTAACTTGCCGATGGGTTATTAGACCACCATGTGTGGGGTCATCCCTAATTAAGTTAATATTGGGTTATTGTACTAAGATAGACAAGTCACCCCCATAAGTTTATTGGGCAATCAGGACAAGTATAAATAGAGATCTCCCGATCTCTATTTGGATCACTCAGAGCTCACTCTTCCTTCACTCAGAAAGTGGCGCACATGTGAGGAGGAGGATCAGCTGCTAAGAGGAGTCTATCTTTGTGTACTTTGGTTGTGCTATTGCACTATCTATCTCTGAGGAAGTTGTGGGGTTTTTCACCTTAGGGTTTTTCCCACAAAAACTCTATGTGTCTATTGTCTCTCATGCTTTTGCTTCTTGTGATGATTGACATGCTTGCTACGATTGATATGCATTGATATACTGTACATGCTATTCTCTCATTAAAGATCCTAGATTATCTTAAATTAATGCTCAAAATTTAACATGGTATCAGAGCTAACCTGAGAAGAAGACATTGTGTAGTGACGAAAACCAAGATTTTTTGTTTATTGGGTTTCTATCCACAGATTTTGGAAAAGTAATATTATAGATTGACTCTCCTCAGCAAGGTGAATCTATATGTCCAATCAGAATTCAATTCTGAGCACTTTCAGTTTTGGCCCTAAAAGTTAGGGTTTCCACAAAAATAGGAATTTCTGAAATCTGAAGACATAGCTGGAAGCTCCTTGGAAAAATCGAAGTTTAGAGCTTTGGATCGAGATTTTTGGCTGGGTAAATCTCCAAGAAACTCAAACCCTAATTCAGGGTCCTCCCTAGTGAACCCCGGAAGACTAAAAGGCATTTCTAAAGAGTGAAGCTTTGCAGATCACAAATTCTAAATACACCAGGCTAATCAGATCATCAATGCGAATCTTTCTATCATTTCAGAAAGTTGAAATTCACATTTTGAATTTTTAGGGTTTCTCTGACAAACCCTAATCCAGGACCATATCCAGTTTTCAGCAAATCAAGTGGTAAGACCTAAATCTTTTCTATTTCCATTTGAAGTACTCTTTAAAGATGTCTTAAGACACCAAGCTTGAGGACAAGCTTGAAGGGGTAGATAACTTCCGAGCTTGGAAGTATAGGATTGGGTTAATCCTGGAAGAGAATGAGTTGGACGCATATATAAGGGAAGAGGTCCCTGTCCCAGAGGGAGAAGAGGCTAAAGCCCTCCACAAGAAGAACTTGGTCAAGGAAAAGAGAATCATTGCTGATTCTATCAAGGACCATCTCATCCCCCATGTGTCATCTTTGAAGACACCCAAAGAGATGTTTGATTCCATATCCAAGCTATTTGAAGGGAAGAACATAAATTGGAAGATGGCTCTACAGAACCAATTGAAAGGGGTAAAACTTTAGAATGGAGAATCCATTCAATCTTATTTTTTTAGGGTCTCTCAGATCAAGGAAAAACTAGAAGCAGTGGATGAAATGGTGGAATATGGTGAAGTTGTCATGACCACTCTGAATGGCCTACCCAGGTCATGGGACTCCTTTATTCAAGGAATATGTGCAAGAAAGAAGTTGGTATCCTTCAACAGACTAAGGGAATAATGCTCACAAGAATAAGCAAGGCTTGTGGCACAAGAAGAAAAGATGGGGAATGAAGATCAAGATCTCACAGCTCACACCAAGAAAGGGAAGTCCAAGAGAGAGCCATCTCACTTCAAGAAATCTGCACATCACCATAAAGAAAGGAGAATATGCTTCACCTGTAATGAAAAGGGACATATTGCCATAAATTGTCCCAAGAACAAGAAGGACAACAACAACTTCAACAAGAAGAATAAGGGTAGCAAAAGAAGGTACCATACTCATGCTACCAAGGATGATGAACCTCCCAAGAAGAAGGCTAGAGAAGAAAGTGATGATGATGACTTATCAAGCGAAGAAGAGTATGTTCTAATCTCTGCTCTCACAGGTACTATCTCTCATGGTTATAATGATTGGCTTATTGACAGTGGGGCTTCAAAACACATGACTTGGTTTAAAGAATCCTTTGCTAATCTATCTGAACATGAGTCACCCCATAAGGTGAAACTTGGGGATGATTACCAACACCCTATCAAAGGAAGTGGTGAGGCCTCCTACAATCTAGACTCTGGGAAGTCTTTGAAGATGAAAGATGTTTTGTATGTACCTAGGCTCAAGAAGAACCTACTCTCCATATCCGCATTGGATGCAAAAGGTATGAGGGTTGCATTTGTGGATGGCCAAGTTCTAATGTGGCCAAAGAGAAAGACCATAGATGATGTAGTAGTGATTAGAGAGCAAGAGGGAGGATTGTATAAACTAAAGGGACAACCTGAACATGCCATGGTGCATGAATCCATGGAGCCAAGTGAACTTTGGCATAGAAGACTTGCTCATATGCACTATAGGGCACTTCCAATTGCAAGCAAGGCTATTGAGGGTCTTCCTGAAATCAAGACCAAACATGAAGGTGTTTGCAAAGGATGTGCAAAAGGAAAGAACATAAAGAGAGCATTTCCAAGCAGTGAAAGCAAGGAAAAAGATATCTTGGAAATTATCCACTACAATGTATGTGGTCCGATGTCATCCAGTTCTCTGAGTGGGTATGTTTACTATGTCTCTTTCATTGATGACTTTTCCAGGAAGACTTGGGTCTACTTCTTGAAGAACAAAGATGAAGTGTTTGATAAGTTCAAGGAATTCAAAACCTTGATGGAGAACCAAACTGATAAGAAGATCAAAACATTCAGATCCGACAATGGTGGAGAATTCACTTCCGGTGACTTCAAGAAGTTATGCAGTGATTCAGGGATTAAGAGGGAGTTGAATGCTCCTTACAATCCACAACAGAATGGAGTTGCAAAAAGAAAGAATCGAACAATTATGGAAGCAGTAAGGGAAATGCTGCATGACTAGGATCTACCTATGCATCTATGGGCAGAAGCAGCTAGGATAGCTGTATATGTGTAGAATAGAACACCCCACAAGATATTGGACAACAAGACACCAGAAGAGGTCTTCTCTGGTAAGAAACCTGAAGTCAGCCATCTTAGAATATTTGGTTGTCCAGTATACACTCATGTCCCCAAGGAAAAGAGGACCAAGCTAGATCCTTCAGGAAAGAAGGGTATCTTTGTGGGTTATAGTGAAAGTTCAAAGGATTACAGAATATACTTTCTAGGGTTCAAGAAGATTGATGTTAGCAGAGATGTGACATTTGATGAAAACTCAGCATTCATCAAATCAAGGAAGACACCTATTGAAGATTATGAAGAACCTAAGGAAACTAGATTTCAAGACACTGCTATGACTGAAGCAATTTTAGATGCAGATCGTGAAATTGAAGATCCGTAAGAACTTGTAGATCCACCCCATGAGAATAAATCTCATAAGAGGAAACCTGCATGGGCTAGAGAGCTCATTCAAGATGTAGAAAGATATGGCATTCCAGAAGAAGAACATAGAGCAAAGAAGAAAACTAGATCACATATCAGCTATGTTGCTTTACTCTGTGATATCATGAACAAAGAACCTTCCAATTACGAAGAAGCAACAGAAAAGAAAGAATAGAAGGATGCCATGGTCAAAGAATACCAATCAATAATGAAGAATGATGTTTGGGATGCTGTCCCAAGACCTAAAGGGAAGTCGATTGTGACTTCCAAATGGATCTACAAGATCAAGCATGCTGCAGATGGCAGCATAGAGAAATACAAGGCAAGATTTGTAGCTCCTGGCTTCTCTCAGAAAGAGGGAATAGATTATGAAGAAAATTTTTCTCCTATAGCCAGGTACACTTCCATCAGATCAGTACTTGCTCTGGCTGTAGTGATGAAATGGAAGATACACCAGATGGATGTGAAGACTGCTTTCTTGAATGGTGTAGTTGAAGAGGAAGTGTATGTGGAGTAGCCACTTGGTTTTGAAACACATGACAGGAAGTCATATGTGTGCAGGTTGAAGAAATCCTTGTATGGCTTCAAGCAAGCTCCTAGGACTTGGTATGGTAGAATGGACAGTTTCCTATCCAGTTTGGGATTTACCAAGAGTAAAACAGATTCCAACCTTTATTACAAGGTTGAGGAAGCCAATCCAGTCATACTACTTCTGTATGTGGATGATCTGTTTGTAACAGGTAATGATAGTTTAATTGTCAATACCAAGAGGAAGCTTGCAATCAAGTTCAAGATGAAGGACTTGGGGATGATGCACCATTTTCTAGGGATGGAGGTGTGGCAGAGTGCAGATGGTATCTTTCTTGGACAAGGGAAGTATGCAGTAGAGATCCTGAAGAGGTTCGGGAGGATGGATTGCAAGGCCATGACCACACCTATGGCATCAAACCTGAAGCTTCTGTGTGATGCTTCATATGAGCCAGTTGATGTCACTATGTATTGTCAAATGATTGGGTCCTTGATGTACCTGACAAACATGAGACCAAATATTTGCTTTGCGGTGAACACATTGAGCCAGTTCCTAACGGATCCGAGGAGTGTTCACTTGGTTGCTATAAAGCATATTCTGAGGTACCTGAAGGGTACAGTTGATTATGTGCTCAAGTATGATGCGAATCAAAATTTTAACCTATAGGGTTATGTTGATTCAGATTGGGCAGGCAATGCTATAGATACGAAGAGCACTTCTGGGTGCTGCTTCAGTATGGGATCAGGTGTGATCTTTTGGTTTAGCAGGAAGCAATCCTGCGTACCACTGAGTACAGCCGAGGCAGAGTGTGTTGCATCCTGTTCAGCTAGTTGTGAGGCATTATGGCTTCAGAAGCTACTGTCTGAGTTATTTGATCTCCTACTGGAAGCTACTAGTATCTTTTGTGACAACCAGAGTTGTGTGAAGCTTTATGAGAACTCAGTGTTCCACGATAGGTTGAAACACCTAGAGATCAAATATCACTATATCAGGGATATGGTGCAGAGAGGAGCAGTGAAGCTCTTATATGTTGCGATGGATGAGCAGATTGCAGATGTGTTGACGAAGCCACTAGCCAAAGTGAAGTTCGAGTACTTAAGAGAGAGGCTTGGTGTTCTTCAGATCAACGACACTTTGAGGAAGAATTGATGGAGACATTTGCTGTAGCCATTCCTA
Organism: Larix kaempferi; assembly: GCA_027924585.1. Lineage (NCBI taxonomy): Eukaryota > Viridiplantae > Streptophyta > Pinopsida > Pinales > Pinaceae > Larix > Larix kaempferi. The sequence goes on along the minus strand of BSBM01000159.1, from coordinate 9,434,976 downwards.
GCATGGTGGAAGGGGGATCCTTCACATGGCTGTGGATGTAAGCACCGGATGATGAGCATCATGATGATGTTCTAGTTTCTACTCTATATGATTAGTTGGATCATTTATGTATGTGCACATCATTTTGATTGTTTGATATGATCAGTTGGATCATTTATGTATGTACGCATCATGTTGGATGCTGGATATGATCAATTGGATCATTTATGTATGTGCGCATCATGTTGGATGTTGGATATGATCAGTTGGATCATTTATGTATGTACGCATCATGTTGGATGTTGGATATGATCAGTTGGATCATTTATGTATGTACGCATCATGTTGGATGCTGGATATGATCACTTGGATCATTTATGTATGTATGCATCATGTTGGATTCTTGGACCATGTATCTATATATGTATCAGGTGGATACGTTGTATGATCAGGTAGATCATGTATGTTGATATGTATTAGGTAGATACATTGTGTGGATCATGTATCTATGTATGTATTAGGTGGATACACTGTGTATGGTGATATGTATCAGGTAGATACTTGGTATGCATCAGGATGATGTAGTGATGATGATCAGGATGATCATGTGTACATCAGGATGATGTATGGAGAGTATCAGGTTGATACTCTGTGGCTGTGGACAGGTTGTGCAGATGAGCATGTAAGTAGACCTAGGAGATCTGGACAGGATGAAAAAGGCCTCAAATGCTCTTTCGAGACATTTCTCTGGGAGGACATGTAAGTAGACCTGGGAGATCTAGATAGAATGAAAAAGGCCTCAGATTCTCTTTCGAGGCATTGTCCTATGGCATGTAAGTGAACCTGCGAGATCTGGACAGGATGAAAAAGGCCTTAGATGCTCTTTCAAGGCATTGCCATGACCACATGTAATATGTTCCTGGGAGATCTGGACAGGATGAAAAAGGCCTTAGATGCTTCAGGCAGGTTTTGTGGTGGACCACATGTAATGTGCTCTTGGGAGATCCGACAGGTAGAGTTGTGTGCTTGTAATAGCCTGGGATGCTTCAACCAGGTTTTGTGATGGGTCACATGTAATGTTCTCCTGGGAGATCCGACAGGTAGAGCTGTTTGCTCGTAACAGCCTGGGATGCTACCGCTAGGTTTTGTGACGCACGTAATAAGTCCTGATGATTCCACAGTATGGCCAGTGATGATGAAGACCTACAGATGGTGGGCCTACATCCAATATGAAAAAGGACTGGCTCTGTAGAACTTCCTATAACGAGTAGGTTCAGAGATTGATTGAGATAGCAGCAGCAGTGACAATGACGATGATTCGAGGATGATGATTCGCTGATGATGATCCAGAGAAGAAGACTTGTGCTAGCAAATCTGTGTCGAGAAATACCTTCCTAGTTAAGAGGGAGTGTTGATGTATATGTAACTTCGGAATGTATTTCACCCATGTATTTCATCTATGTATATTGTACTCATATAGAGATGTTATTATTCCTCTATATGGAAGTGTCGTCATTTGTATTAACAAGTGTCGCAAGTGTCATAACTTGCCGATGGGTTATTAGACCACCATGTGTTGGGTCAGCCCTAATTAAGTTAATATTGGGTTATTGTACTAAGCTAGACAAGTCGGCCCCATAAGGTTATTGGGAAATTAGGACAAGTATAAATAGAGATCTCTCGATCTCTATTTGGATCACTTAGAACTCACTCTTCCTTCACTCAAAAAGTGGCGCACATGTGAGGAGGAGGATCAGCTACTAAGAGGAGTCTATCTCTGTGTACTTTGGTTGTGCTATTGCACTATCTATCTCTGAGGAAGTTGTGGGTTTTTTCACCTTAGGGTTTTCCCCACGAAAACTTTGTGTGTCTATTGTCTCTCATGCTTTTGCTTCTTGTGATGATTGACATGCTTGCTATGATTGATATGCATTGATATACTGTACATGTTATTCTCTCAGTAAAGATCCTAGAGTATCTTAAATTAATGCTCAAAATTTAACAGATAACTCAATCTGCGAATTGTTGTGGTGAATACTCTTTAGTGCAAGGTGAAATCCAAATGGGAGTCAGCATTATGGTTGGGAGACACTAGATCTAACATTTAAATATCTAAGAAAAGAAGAGAAAATTCTAAATCTAGAAGCTAGAGAGACTAGGACCTGGGTGAGGGACAACTAGGAAGAAATATAACATGACAAAGTGTTTCCTACAGTCTATGGTTTGGTGCATTCGGATTTTCCCACCAGTGATTGTAGATTGTAGAAGAGGTTTTGATAATAGAACAAAGTATAAAGACTTGGTTCTATTTACGTATTTTTCTACTTACAACTAATCTGGTTTTGAATCTAGCTAATGGATGTTAAGTACTATACATAAAGCATATTTGTTTATCCCACATGTGAATTATTGAATGAAATATTAATGACAGAAAGTGTGTGTGAACCTGCTTGTTAAGATACGATCGAACTAAAAGATTGAAATTCAACATGAATGTGAATAATAGTAATTGTCAAAGTTTATTACTGTGAAATTTAATATTGTGATCTAAATTCTACAATAGTAATTGTAAAACCTATTACACCGATTTACAATATTGTGATCTGAATGTTACAGTAGAAATTGTAGTATTTATTACATTGAATTATAGTATTGTGACCTAGTTGATATTATTCAAGTCATGTCAAGCATCTCCAGATTATAACTAGTGTATGCCTCGTAAGGGATACATGCTAAATCATGCTCATGAAATTTATGAAAAAAAAATGTCGTTATGTATGCTAAATATTGTAAATTAGATTTGTGAACATAAATGATTGTTTATAATGCATTTTATTTATTGTACATTAGATTATTACTATATATTAGATTTGTGAATAGAATGATTGTTTATTATGTAGGCTATGTATTGTACACTAGATTGTTTGTTGTACATTAGTTTCGTAATGACTGTTATTATGCGTGCACAATATTGTTTTTTGTTCATTAGATTTGTAAGCAAAGAATGATTGTTTAGTATGCATATTGAATATGGCACACTGGATTGTAATATACATTAGATTATTGGATAAGAAAGATTTTTTAGCATGCATACTAAGTACTGTACGTGATGTTGTATTGCAAGTGTTCTATGAGTGCTTTTTGCTTTCAATCAATCTATTTCAAAACTCCTAAACAATTTACCCTTTCAAAACTAAATCGCTTAAATAGACTTAGTACCTCATAGGGACTACCCCCCTTGGCTTCGTTAGGAGTTCTGCTTAAATGGAGGATTCAAGATCAAGTGGCAGTACTTGACTTGAGACTTGCCACCCAAGAACGCTCCTAAGCAACTTGAAGATTTCTGCTGCGATAACCCCCGGGTGCCTGTTCCGACGACAACATTTTTTGGTGTCGTTGTTTGTTTGTTTATTCAAAAAGGTATAGGGTCTTGCAGTAAATATATTATTGTAAATCTACAATAAAATATATAGAGAAGGAAATGACATTGATTCCCTCTAACTTATTAATTATGGAAGTAACTAGTTATAGATTGATTTATGTAAATTTCACTTATAGGAAGGAAGGGTGCTAGACCCTATGCCTATATCTATAAGTGCATTTAAAGATAAAGAAATTAAAAGGTTATACTATCTTTGAATAATAGATATTATTATGATGCCTTCTAGGTGTTGGTAGATCTAGTGCCATGCATCACAAGATAATAATATAAACATAAGAAAACTAATGAATGTCCCTAACTAGGGAAACACAATCTATTCCCTAAACAAACAAAGAATGAATATGGAAGAGTCTTTATAAAAAATTTAACAGTCCATTGGTAGGTAATGGTAAACAACTAAATCTAATTTTACAAGATGGAACTATGGTCAATGGGGAAATTTCGATCCCTCGTCATAAGAAGGGTGTGGATTCACCTGAGATATGTTGAAGCCTATTTATCCACACCCATCTATATAAGCAATGCCCCAAAAAATTTAGTTCGTGAGGAGATGTTTGTTATAATAAATTATGAGGAAAATGTATACATAAATAATTAACCTTATTCTTCATGAAGAAAATGCATGATATTCAAGTAACGATTTATTACCACAAATTCGATGCTATGAGATTGCCATGGATCGAAGTCCTTGACTGGAAGGAAGGTGAGGTTGGGGGAGGTAGGGAGTATATCTGCTTGCCTACTTGATACTTTTATATTTGTTGACCTCCCACCATGACCTTTACATAGCCCAAAAATCAAGCATTAATACATATAATGGAATTTGCAGAGAAGGATAACATAACAAAATAATGAAAACAATCGCATATGCAAAGAGGGATATCATACTAATGCAATGCAAAAAATTTCATATTCCTATGAAATATTTCTAATGCAAAAATTATGCTCATGTATATAAAAAGAGTTGTGTGTAACTTAGTCCCTACCTTTTGTAAAAAAAATTAAAAAAAAAAAGAAAAAGAAATGATTGAATATCATTCATTTTTTTAAACATAAATTATTTTAAAAAAATCATTGACACATAATTGGCACATTACTACATGATTGACATTATTACAAGTATATCGATCATAGCCATTCTAAATGTATGTCACAATCTTACAAAGACTGATAGTAAAATTGTTGAAATATTGTAACTTCTACGAATATTATATTTGTACTTTATTATTCCGGAGATGTTTCATTCCTCCGTGAAGACCTTATTGTATATCCGGAGATGTTTTATTTCTCCATGGAGAATGTGGTAACTTGGGTTATTAGACTTCCCTAGTGGGGGTCGGCCCTGTATGAGTCATGTGGGTTAAAGGGTTATTAGACCACCCTAGTGGGGTCGGCCCTGTCACATTATGTTAAATGGTTAAGTTGGGGCCAACCTAGTTAGTGTAAAGGTCAAATCGGAGTTGTGTATAAATAAAGGAGGTGTGTTCCTCATTTAACACACATTCACTCACTTGTGAGTGGCACATAGCTGAGAGAGAGATCTGCTATGAAGGAGAAGGAGCTCATGTTTGGGATTACATCTTTTGTATTTGCTGGTCATCTATATTAAGGAAGCTTTGTTGCGTTTTCTACCCCATGAGGGTTTCCCAGGATAAATCTGTGTCTCTTGTGTTTATGTTGTGCTTGTTGTTCTTTTAGTGATCCTCTATATGCTATTGTTGTGAAATGGAATGTAATACTGATATACTCTATCTTATCATATTATATCTTAACATGGTATCACAGCTAACCTGAAGGAAGGCAATATATGGCACTTACGACACTTGCGACAATTTGAAGGTTAGGGTTTTATATAGAAAAAACCAGTCATCGTGGAACTTTCGCTATAAATCCATTTTGGAGAAGGTTTAGGATCTGAAATATTTACAAGTCGTAGACAACATCATCCTGTACCTTGTGTCCGAAGGAAATCCTCAGATTCGTTGTACTTTGTGAGTTATGATCAGTACAAGTTAGGGTTTCTGCCTCTTCCATATCTCAGTCATAAATAGGTGACCTAGGAAAAAAGGTCACAACTTGGTATAGGAAGATCCAAATGAAATTTCTTAAATAGTGACAGGTAGAACATGGAATGTAGTTTCTCAGGTAAGTTTTTAAGAGGCCGAATTTGAACCAGTGACACGTGGCACGTCGTACAAGTTCACTCTCCGGTTTTATCCCATAAATAGGCCACGTTGTGACACTTGGCATAACTCTCTCTCAGAGAATCTAATTGAGATCAGACCTGTGGGGTTGGAAAGATAATAGGTTAGGATACCACAGGAAAAATTTTCAGACCCTGTGGATTCTTAATTTCAGAGATGCACTAGAAACAATCAGGTGCATATTTCTATCAAAACATAATTGGATTTTGAGCACCTCCATTCTTGGCTTGTCACTGCTGCAGGAATTTCGGGCTTCGGAGAAAGTTGAAATTTTTGGATTCAGAGACCACAGCTGAATACTCCTCATCAAAATCAAAATTTAGAGACCAATATCGAATTTTTTGGTTGGGCAGAAGGCCGAGCTTGATCAAACCCTAGTTTGGGATTTTGATTGGAAAGATGGAAAATTAGAGCTTCTGCAAAAGTTGGAATTTTTGAAGTTTGTGACCACGGCTAGAAGCTCCTCAAAAAAATTGAAATTTAGAGCTTTGGATCAAACCTTTTGATTGAGCAGAAGGGTGGGTTTTATCAAACCCTAGTTCGGGGTCCTGTCTAGTGAATCCAAAAGATTCGAAGGCAATTTTGAGGGGTCAAATTTTGTTGTTTTCAAAATTGAAGTATACCAGCTTGATCAGCTCAGCAAGCCACATCTTTCCATCCATTCAGAAGTTCGAAATTCAAATATTGAATTTTTAGGGTTTCTCTGACAAACCCTAATCCAGCTCCAGATACAGATTCAGCAAATCAAAGTGGATTGGGTTAATACTAGAAGAGAATGAATTGGACACCTTCATAAGTGAAGAAGTTGTAGTTCCAGAGGGAGATGAGGCTAAGACCTTACATAAGAAGACTACAATCCATCTTGACAGAATGAATAGAAGTTCAAAGACATATAGAGATCAAGCGGGAGGCAACCATAAAAACATAAAAGATAAGTATTTGAGTTGTTATTTGAATCTTTGAATAGTCAACAATATTGCTCATAATAGTTGTATGCATATTTGTATATATCATGCATAGTGTAAGCATTCATATGGCATTGAACAGTATACCACTAATATGCATATGATGGGTAAGTTGGACAAACATTACATTGTTGCTTGTCTAGAATGAAGCCTCTTTGCTGACATGTTGAGAGCTGTGCACGCTCTCGATAGTATGTTCTGGTAGAGATGGAATGCATCTAGATAACCACTGTATGCATATAGGATATGGAAAAGTGTTGTGCCAAATTATTGTTCAAGATAGTTGCATAACCATGTGAATCATATTTGTATGCATAATAGGTTATCATGTCAACATGATTTGATGATTGTGAAGTATTACTAATCATGTAATTAACTTTGATTTGTAGGAAAGATCATGAAGAATGATGAACACCGAACAAGTGATGGATGTTCAACAAGAAGACTTACAAATCAAACATACTATAGAAGGCTTGTGGCTAGAAGATTCTCTTAGAAAGAGGAAGAGTATCATGCCGAGCTATTTGCTGCAAGTGACTATATAAGACCATTCTCTTAATGGTGTAATTGAAGAAGAAGTGCGAATCGAGAAAAATCCCAGGATTCAATTGAAGAAAGCTTTGTACAGGTACCCAGGATAGATAGTCATTTGATGAGATTAATGATCACCATGGGTGATGCGGATTTCAACCTTTGCTACAAGGTTGAAGATGGTGTCTATATACAGATGGCATTCTTCTCTTAGAGGGATTCAAGAAGGAACTCACTACAGAGTTCGAATGATCTTAAGGCTCATATCAATAGACCCATCTGACAGGAGATGGCACGGATAGATATGGAAAAGATCACTCAATGCAGAGTGTGAATGATGTTCAGTCATAGAGGGAGAATTGATAGTTTCTTGACAAGCTTGGGATTTACCAAAAGTAAAGCTAATCCTAACCTTTACCTTAAGGTTATGGATGATGAACCTGTCATACTATTACTGTATGTGGATGATCTCTTTTTGACAGGGAATGAGAAACAGATCAAGGAATTTGAGATGAAAGATCTCAGATTGATGCATTACTTCCTAGGACTGGAAGTATAGCAAGGCCCAGAAGGAATCTTTCTCAACGAGGGAAAGCATGCTGTGGAAATCTTGGGAGGATTTGATATGTTGGAATGTAAGGACATGACCACTCCCATTGATTCCAACTTGAAGCTGTTAGCTGATGAATCATCAGAGTTAGTGGATGTAACTCTGTACAGATAGATGATTGGGTCATTGATGTATCTAACAAATACCAGGCCAGATATATGCTTTGATGTGATCACCTTGAGTCAGTATCTAGTGGAACCTAGGTGTGTTTACCTAATAGCTGCAAAGCATGTGATGAGGTACCTAAAGGGTACGATAGACTTTGGTCTATGTTATCTTGTAGATCATGACTTTAGATTGTATGGCTACACAGATGTTGATTGGGAAGGAAGTGTATCAGACATGAAGAGCACATCGAGTGGATGTTATAGTCTAGGATCTTCCATGATCTCGTGGTTTAGTAGGAAGCAATCCAGTGTGGCTCTCAGCACAGTTGAAGCAGAATATATAGATGCTTGCTCTGCTAGTTGTGAAGTGATATGGCTTCGGAAGTGGTTATCAGGATTGTTTGACTTAGAGATGGATCCCACTGTGATCCTATGTGACAACCAGAGTTGTATCAAGATGACAGAGAATCCAATGTTCCATGATAATTCAAAGAACATAGAGATCTGATATTTCTATATACGGGATATGGTGCAGAAAGGAGCTCTCAAGATCGACTATCTGAGCACTAATGAGCAAGTTGTTGATGTATTGACCAAACCTCTATCTCGAGTAAAGTTTGAGTATTTTCGAGACAAGCCTGGTGTAGTTCAGAAGGATCCTCCTCGAAAGGGGGAGTGATATGGTTGATGATGTGGATACTGTATCGATGATGAGGATACTTGTATTGATGATGTGGATACTTGTATCGATGATGAGGATACATGTATCGATGATGAGGTTACCCATTCCAATGATGAGGTCGATGATGAGGTTACCTGTCCTGACGATGAGGTCAATGATATCAACGATAAGGTTGAGAAGTGGTCCCTAGTGGATGAGAGGGATTGTATCATCCCTGGACTTCGGTCCTTGAATTGATCCGTAGACATATCTCTCCGAGAAGTGGTCCCTAGTGGACGAGAGGGATTGTATCATCCCTGGACTTTGGTGCCTGAATATATCCATAGACATATGTCTCCGAGAAGTGGTCCCTAGTGGACGAGAGGGATTGTATCATCCCCGGACTTCGGTCCCTGAATTGATCCGTAGACTCTTGTCTTCGAGAAATATGTTGGTGAATGATGTAATGTGCGCCCCTCGATTTCTCATAATAGAAGTAGGTGATCATTCACAAAACCTGTAATGATGTAATGTTCACTCCTGGATTAGCAGGTGACCATTCACATGTTGTAAATCCTATATTTGATCTAGGTCACACACCAGTTGAAATAGTACTTGCTATGTGGTTGACTGGAATGATGTAATGTTTGCTCTTGGACTGCTCAGTGTAGCAGCAGGTGATCATTCGAAGGTCTTGTAATGATGTAATGTTCACTCCTGGACTGCTCAGTGTAGCAACAGGTGATCGTTCGCAGGTCCTGTAATGATGTAATGTTCGCTCCTAGATTAGCAAGTGATCATTCACAGGTTGTAAATCCTAGATCTAATCTAGGTCACACCCCAGTTGAAATAGTACTGGCTCTGTGGTTGACTGGAATGATGTAACGTTTGCTCTTGGACTGCTTAGTGTAGCAGCAAGTGATCATTCGCAGGTCCTGTAATGATGTAATGTTCGCTCCTGGACTGCTCAGTGCAGCAGCAGGTGATCATTCACAGGTGGTAAAATCCTAGATTTAATCTAGGTCACATCCAGTATGAAAAAGGACTGGCACTATGGTCGGGATTGCATCGTCCATAGACATGACAGATGTCTTAGATTGATAAGGATTGATAATCCTATAAGTAGATCGGGATTGGATTGTCCCTAGACATGAGAGGTGTCTTAAAGTGAGATGGATTGATGATCCTGTAAGCGGATCGGGACTGCATCGTCCCTGAACATTTGGTTCAAAATGTACGTGATAGGAATGCATCATCCCTGAACGTTTGGTTCAAAATGCACATGATAGGATTGTATCATCCTTGGAATTATGTCCTAAAGTGATTGGGATTGATCATCCTATGATTGGATCTTGTACATTGTAGAGTATGCTGCCATGTTGATGTTGTTGATTGAGAGGATCCAGATGCTGATCGTGATGGTCTAGATGATGATGATGTTGATTGTGATGGTCTAGATGATGATGTTGTTGATCGTTATGGTCTAGATGACCATGATGTTGATCGTGATGGTCTAGATGACGATGCTATTGATCGCGATGGTCTAGATGACGATGCTGTTGATCGTGATGGTCTAGATGACAATGCTGTTGATTGTGATGATCTAGATGACAATGTTCTTGATCGTGATGATCTAGATGACAACGTTGTTGATCGTGAGGATCTAGATGCTGATGTTGATCAGTAGATCAAGATGATGATGTTGTAGGCGCTGATCGAGTGCTGCAGAAGATGAATACTCAATATTGATGATGCTGATGTTCCAGTATTGATTATGTTCTAGTAACTGAATGAGTTACTGATGATGATGTATAAAGAAAGATTCTAATGATTTATAGATGTATCATGTAGTCAATGACTCCTTGCTCCTACAGATGTTGTTATACTATCCTTCTCATTAAGGGGGAGTGTTGAAATATTGTAACTTCTAATAATATTATATTTGTACTTTATTATTCTGGAGATGTTTCATTCCTCCATGAAGACCTTATTGTATATCCGAAGATGTTTTATTCCTCTGTGGAGAATGTGGTAACTTGGGTTATTAGACTTCCCTAGTGGGGGTCGGCCTTGTATGAGTCATGTGGGTTAAAGGGTTATTAGACAACCCTAGTGGGGTCGGCCCTGTCACATTATGTTAAATGGTTAAGTTGGGGCTGACCTAGTTAGTGTAAAGGTCAAGTTGGAGTTGTGTATAAATAGAGGAGGTGTGTTCCTCATTTAATACACATTCACTCACTTGTGAGTGGTGCATAGGTGAGAGAGAGATCCATGATGAAGGAGAAGGAGCTCATGTTTGGGATTACATCTTTTGTATTTGTTGGTCATCTATATTGAGGAAGCTTTGTTGGGTTTTCTACCCCATGAGGGTTTCCCAGGATAAATATGTGTCTCTTGTGCTTATGCTGTGCTTGTTGTTCTTTCAGTGATCCTGTATATGCTATTGTTGTGAAATGGAATGTAATACTGATATTCTCTATCTTAGCATATTAAATCTTAACAAAAATGTACTATGGAAAATAACATAATTATATGGTAGGATGTACCATGGCTATCTGAAGTTTTATGCATCATTACATGGTGATGTGCAATAGATACTATAAAATACAAAATGAGAAACAAGTAATGTTTTAATGTTTTAAAGCTAAGATCCTCTTTGGAATAATATTCATAAAATATTGCAAAATATTTCCCTATGTAGAGACAAATTACTCATAATGCTTTTATTCTAATATTCTCCCCAAAATGAAAAATGAGTACGAACTGTCATCACAACAAATTTCAATTTCATTCAAAATTGATGTTTAGGATTTTGCCAAGAAAATTTTAAAGTTTTAAGGTCTCCATGTTTTGAAACTTAGATGTAAGTTTAAGTTTATTCTATGAGATTTATTTTCAAATTTAGAAATGTTGTGGAAAACTAAGTTGTCTTATGGTCCCAATCAACAGTTTAACTATAAATTTAGGACAAAAAACAAATAAATAGTACAATTACAATTCACAAAATATATGTTATAAAAACCAATTTAAATTTTTTAATTACATTTAAAAAGGACATCGCAACATTTCACACAACATGTTACATATGATCCAATATTAATCTTCATTTCCTTTTGCAAATATGTAGCATTCATATGTATGAACAAATAACACATTACTCATAATACCATCATCAATAAATCTGAGAACATTGTTAAAATGTCTCATTCAATATTTTTATGAGAATCGCCTAAGCTAACTGCCCATCCATTCGTTCTCTCTAGTGCTGCATTCTTCATTGTTCAAAGTGATGATTATTACTCAATGGAGCTAAAAGCTAATATAAATTCAAACATATAAGCACATGGAACATAATATATATATATATATATATATATTCACTCTCAGAATTTCAAATATTACTCAATATTATTATTACTATCAATGTGGTCAACGGATTATGTAATCCATATACTCAATACAATTATTACTCAATGGAGCTAAAAGCTACCATAATTTCAAACATATAGGCACATAGAGCATATATACATATGGATTCTCATAATTTCAAATATGCTCTATATGGATTCTTAGAATTTCAAATATATAAGCACATGGAGTATATATGTGTGTGTGTGTGTGTGTGTGTGTGTGTGTGTGTGTGTGTGTATGGATCCTCAAAGATTACATCGTGCTTGATACCAAGCTTGGCAAAGAGGATATTAAGTACCATGAGCTTTATAAATTTCCTGGAGATTCTTCTCTCCCATGTCTTGGCCGACCTTGCAAAGAACCATGACAGGTTCCAAAGGATCCTAATTAATATATAGATGCTTCGGAAGGATGTGTTCTTGGCCATAAAGAGGACCGTTGCATTTTTTTGGATAATATTTATAATAGTTTTGTATTTAAGCCGTGTTGGATTTTCCTAAAGAGGACTTTTAAAGGTTTGATTCATAGTGCTGATTTTAATTTATTTTGCACCCATACCTTGAGCAGGCATCATTTGTATATTTTATTCTTGGGTCTCACATGTAGCACACATATATGCACATGTATTCCAATCTAAGATGAGTGATTAAATGAAAGCATGATCGATCTAAGATGAGTGATTAAATGAAAGCATGACCGACACAGAAACTGAAGCCTATAAAGGCTTAATATTCCAACACTTGGTGGGATTAAAAGGATTTATGTGTTTGAATGTGCACACAAAATCAAAGGGAATCTATGAATGTTCAATATTATATTCACCATTTACTTAAAAACTACCCAAATAGCTAGTGATGCAAAGACTGGATTGAACTTTTGTAACATACAATGTATAATCCTTAATATTTGAAAAATATGGTGAAACATCATGCCTCTTCGATGTTCAGTATGACATAGATAAATTACAATGCTCATTTCACTCTGGATTTTCACATTACAACATATAATGCATGTACAACTATATATCATAGACTGCATCGAGCAGAAGGATCCCACACAGCTTAGAAACAGAGAATCAATATACACTAAAGCATTTAAAATTTCACTTTCCTATGATTAATTCTTCCTTGGGCACACTAGTAAATTAAGAATACATTCAATAAAAACTATGTGTTGCCTGATAGGAAAAATGAGGCCTACCCCATAAATATCTACATGTATAATTGCTAGCTACACAACCATGAAATAAACTCTACCAAGCTATTGATCATCATTTTATCACAAATATGCTCCTGATGCTAGAAAAGAGAAAGAAAATATTTGTTGACAGTCCTCGATCTAAAATTGTGAAAATTAAAAGAATTCATATGATATTAGCATATTTATTTTCTGGTTAATTCTTATAAGGAATTTAGAAGAATTTACTATTTACAGTCATACATCCTTACCGTTGATGACTGGAAAAAGATGTATACACTAAAAAAAACACTTTGTTTGAAACCCCAAAGACAATTAAAAGTATCAAAATATCATACCAGATTGGATAAGTGACTTGCATTGAATTCAAAAAATGGTGAGCAAATTTTTGTCTACATGCAATCCAGAGTTATGGAAATAAAGAGCTCCACATCCACGAATAGTATTTCAAGACCTGGAAAATTATACAACAAAATTGTCAATCTTACCAAAGGTTTCAAAATATGTAGAATGCTTAAAGATTCAACTAGGAGAGTTGCCAAAGTAAATGTTTTCTGTGCATATTTATGCATTGCAGTCAATGTAGGAACATATAGTCTCGGCGGGGACTAAAAATATAGAGTGAAATCTTCAGTGACTTCGGAGCGATCCCTAACATATGCTTCAAAAAAACATTCAGAGAATGCCTCTACGTTTGCTCCGAAGGGAAAGGACCCCAAGCTCTCTCTTCCTCCTCCCCTAGGTCATTCTTTTTCTATTCTCTGAATTTCATTTATTTGGTTCGGTAATGATAAGCTACGTAATTGTCACAAATTAAATTGTACATAGGTTTAGTATGTTGCCGGCTGAGATTCAAACCTTGTCCTTTCTTTTGGATGTAGTAAATCACGGAGGAGATTTTATAACTATAGAAGCAATTCCAATACTCAACAAAAAAATAGGCATATGGGATTGTTGTTTCACCCACCCCACAACATGTCCCAAGAGGAATGAAAGAGGAAGGGAAGGTTGAGCTAGCATATTAACATCTGACACCACTCCTGCCCTTGCGCCACTAACTTTGATTTTCCCAAATGTTCAATTTGCTTGGTTTAGCTGTCTATTTATGTCTATTTGCTTGCATAATAGTTTGCCATGGCTTAGTCATTTCCCTTCTAGAGGAAGGAAAGACCAAGCAAACAACCATACTCACAACACAACCAATCGACTATTATGTTAGTAGGAGACACCACTTCTTTCTAGCTGGCTGGCCATATAGGGACATTAACTTCAATGTTTGAAAACCTCTACTTTGTTTAGGCTAGCTATCTATTTGCTTGTTTGAATTTCCATGGCTCAGGCATTCCAGTTTCGGTTCTGCTTCACGCTTCCAAGTATTTTTATTTCTAATTTGTGTATTTATGATGTCCCATGTTTTCATTTGATACACTGTAATTTAGATTCTTTTAAAAGGTGGTGCCCATAGATTGAATTCTAGTAAGCCATGCCTTCTATCAGAATAGCAGATAACTGCTACCAACGCAGAATTAAGTGTAAATCTACAAACGAAAGCAAGGAAAACTATGAAAATTGGACAACAAATCCTTTTTGCTTGTCCCATAAGTATCATTTCCATGACATCTAAGATTCTAAACAATTTGTATTAACTGCGGCAATGTGTGTTTGCATGGATTGTATTAAATTCATAAGGCTCGTAATAACTTAAAACTTATCCCTAGTGTTCTAAATCTTAGGAATAAAAAATGCAGAGTTGATAAGCTCCAAATATAAAAATTGTGTGTTACAAATCAGAATTGGTATACAAAGGCGTTGAATTTCTCTTCCATTTATGCCATTTATTCATGACATTAATTTTTTCAAAGGAAAAAATTGTAATTTTATATTATCAAGGCGAAAACAAAGTTATTTTCCGAATGTACATAAGGACTAGGAAATTAAAAAATAGATCAAAACTGCTGAAATATTACTTGAAGTTTGTGTATCAGATCTAACCTATCTCTAATAAGGTTAATACAAAAAAGAACAAAACATGGCCTAATGCTTTGCTACATTTTTCAAAATATCATATTCGAAAAAATCATCAAGGATATCTCAAAATAGAAGCATCCACTTAATCTAATTAGTACATCAAAAATTGAAAGAGATAAATAAGTCGATAAGTAACTAAATCTGAAGGCTATCATCTTCATGAAATTGGGGTGATTGCACACTTGCATCAGTCTATTCCACCTGCAAGCTCCCTAATTTCCTTGAGAGTACTTCTCTAGATAATACATCAGCTTCAAAATGAATTGTTGATAGACATGATTGAAGAGTTGTGCTGCATTTAGGATCTGGTCTAGAAAAGGCCTGAGAGTAAGGTTTTGAATCCTGAAAGTCCTTGAACCCTTTTAATAGCCAACTTGGAATCGCCCATGACTTGAAGACTATATTTTTGTCCATAGTCAGTTTGAGAAGATTGAGTATTGCATGCATTTCTACATGCAATCCACCGACATGTATTAAACTCATTATAAGATTGATATAAACATATATAGGAAAACTCCATGGTAGTCCTCTCAACACCAATCATAATTAAACATATCATTAACATAACCTTAGCAATACCAACACAATATATCAAAACAGACAACCAACTATTTGAGAGTCGTCTTATGAACAAAACACTCTGCAACATAGTAGCTAGTATGTTTGCACAATGCAAGGCTAAAATCTACAATCTAGTACAGTATCCCTAGACATATGTTATTCATCAATAAAGACACAATTGATATCTTAATATCCATGCCATCATCTACTTGACAACATTATTTTGCAGTAAAGATGCAATCTATGTCTGCATATCCATTTCATCACGACTTCAGGGAACCGGAAACTTGTTCCCAAGACCACCACCAAGGCTGCCACCACAACATCTAGGACCTCCCAAGCCACCACCTAGACCACCACCACTACCTCCGCCCAATCCACCATTGTCGCTAAGGCCAGACCCTCCTCCAAAGCCAACACCATCTCCCACGCCTCCACCAACACCAGTCCCACCGCCACCACTACCGTGACCACCACCCAGGCCCGAAACCCTGCCAAAACCAGCTCCAGTGCCCAGACTAGATCCCCTAACCAAACCACCACTTCCACCCAGGCCAGAACCTAAAACATTAAAAACATAATATTGAGAAAGACAAAATACACAGCATCACATGAAAGCAAAGCAACAAATATAAATTTAAAAAACTTCAGAAAAAAACCATGTTGAGGATATCACTGTATATTCTTGTGAAACAATAAATAACAAGATGTGAAAAATAAAAGTAAGAAGGGAAACTATTAAATAAAGATCATATGGCATTTAGCCAAATTCTAATATTGGATTGGGGAGGAATTCTGCATAAAATAATAAAATAGAATACAATCATTGAGAAAAACAACTATCCAAGTTTTTTTAAGTGTCAAGCACAATAATTTTTAATATGCATATTCATAAACTAGAAGTTACATAGACTTGTATGGATAGCTAAGGGACTATGCACAAAGATGAAACTAGAGATCACGAAATCATTTCCATTTTGGATGAGAGGACTATAGAGATGCCCTTCTTTCTTACTGGAGGACTATATGTACCGACAAATTGCTTTCCGACTCAAATCCATATGCAGATTGCACTACTACATTAAATTATGTTGCAATTACAAAAACAAACTTGTGGGATGGAATGAATAAAACTCTAGAGCCCTTACAGAAATGAGATGGAAGGATGGAGCTATACAGGAATGCATTGATAAGCAAACCATGAAGATACTAGTGGCACTCTTTGCTATCTATCAAATCCAAATATCTAGTTTTTCAAAGAGTCAAATTGTTCACTTGTTCATTACTAGGGATCCTCGGTCCCGTCGGTGAGAGGGTAGCTAGAGACTTATAGTACCCTTCACGCTCAAACTCCAATCAAGCTGGATGAAGGTTCCAGAACTCCATCGAAGGAGTGTGGCAAGCAACAAACAGAGCAAGTGAAGGTTCCAGAACCCATTGAAGGAGTATGGTAGGCCACAAACATACCATGTGAAATTAAACACTAAAGCTTAGATGAGAACATTAGCAAGCAATGAAGGTTCTAGAACCCAATCAAGGAGTGTGGCAGACTACCCTTCCTACACATAAACCTGTGAGATAATTTGGTGTCTAAAAAAACTTAATGACAACTAAGAATCAGATGTTAGATTGGTTTTAAATGTTCGCTGCAAATCGCAGACCATGTCAAATCACTAAAATATTTACATGTAGTTGGTATGTAATACAATGTATTGTATTTTTTTTTCTTTCGAATTTTAACTAATCCGGAACAATGATAAAAAAATGTCTCATCGATAGTTATTATCCAGTAGAAATTTAGAAAATAAGTAATAAAACAAATTGGAAAATCATATTATCTTTGTTCACTTTGGTAAATATAATGTTTTTCAATAAATTGATGTTTAGCTAATAGGGAAAGACGAAACATATAGTCTCTGCCTACGGTAGGGACTAATAAATCATTGAAATAATAAGTGCAAAGGTGAACAAGGGACTGTCTACACACCTCTTTTCTTATGAGTATTCACTGGGCATGTTTTCCCCATAAACCAACATGTACACAATCATAAATGATATACATAAATATATGCGTATGATATATGGCAAGGTGCAAGTAGCTCCAAGTAATAAAAAAATAACAAATATCATCTCAGTCCATGAGGAAGCGTTGAGCTCCAAATGAACAACATATTCCAAGTTGCAATGCCACATCAAAATTTTGATCATACTTTTAATCTGGGGAGGCTCTCCCCACAATGGACGGCCGATTTTGAAGTAAAAAATGGAAAAATCTTAGATTAAAAAATGGAGGAGAAGCTAGAGAATGTTTACTTATCGTTTCAATTTTTCGTGGAAAGCATTTAGTGAGGAGAGCCTCATTCATGAGGCCCTTTCTCCTCCTTTTTTCGATCATTCTATTAATTGATTAGTAGGCTCGAGGGTTGACCTTTTAGTCAAGATAAGTGCCTCGACCTTTTAGTCAAGATAAGTGTACAATGGGAGGTTCCCTCCACTCTCTCAAATAAGTAAATACCTCTTTTATGAGCCCGTGAAAAGACACAAAATATGGTGTGTCACTCTTTGCCTTTTTGGGAAGTTTCTTATCTATGAGACTTACTTGGAAGGAAGCTATGGTTGCCGATTTTTATGCATGCATGTGGCACATTGGGGTCGAGTCACCCTATCTTCATAGTGGACAATAATTAAGTCATGTGGTAAGTATTTGTTGTGACATGGTAAATTAAATGGTTGTGTTATGTTGTAACTTGTTAAATTATTATGACTATGTTGTATATTGTGTATGTTTTATGATAGCATAGTTAAGCATATTATTGTGGTATTATATAATAGTATAATACATGGTATAGTTGTGATATTATATAAACATTAAATAAATTAAGATAACCAAACCATGAAGATACTAGTGGCACTCTCTGCTATCTACCAAATCCAAATATCTAGTTTTTCAAAGAGTCAAATTGTTCACTTGTTCATTACCAGGGCTCCTCAGTCCCATCGGTGAGAGGGTAGCCAGCGACTTATAGTACCCTTCACGCTCAAACTCCAATCAAGCTAGATGAAGGTTCCATAACTCCATTGAAGGAGTGTGGCAAGCAACAAATAGAGCAAGTGAAGTTTCTAGAACCCATTGAAGGAGTATGGTAGGCCACAAACATACCATGTGAAATTAAACACTGAAGCTTAGATGAGAACATTAGCAAGCAATGAAGGTTCTAGAACCCAATCAAGGAGTGTGGCAGACTACCCTTCCTACACATAAACCTGTGAGATAATTTGGTGTCTAAAAAAAGTTAATGACAGCTAAGAATCAGATGTTAGATTGGTTTTAAATGTTCGCTGCAAATTGCAGACCATGTCAAATCACTAAAATATTTACATGTTGTTGGTATGTAATACAATTTATTGTATTTTTTTTTTCTTTCGAAGTTTAACTAATCCAGAACAATGATAAAAAATGTCTCATCGATAGTTATTATCCAATAAAAATTTAGAAAATAAGTAATAAAACAAATTGGAAAATCATATTATCTTTGTTCACTTTGGTAAATATAATGTTTTTCAATAAATTGATGTTCAACTAATAGGAAAAGACGAAACATATAGTCTCTGCCTACAGTAGGGACTAATAAATCATTGAAATGATAGGTGCAAAGGTGAACAGGGGACTGTATGCACACCTCTTTTCTTATGAGTATTCGTCGGGCATGTTTTCCCCATAAACCAACATGTACACAATCATAAATGATATGCATAAATATATGCGTATGATATATGGCAAGGTGCAAGTAGCTCGAAGTAATAAAAAAATAACAAATATCATCTCAGTCCACGAGGGAGCGTTGAGCTCCAAATGAACAACATAATCCAAGTTGCAGTGCCACATCAAAATGTTGATCATACTTTTAATCTGGGGAGGTAAATCACAAGAGCTCTCCCCACAATGGAGGGCCGATTTTGAAGTAAAAAATGGAAAAATCTTAGATTTAAAAATGGAGGAGAAGCTAGAGAATGTTAACTTATCATTTCAATTTTTCGTGAAAAGCATTTATTGAGGCCCTTTCTCCTCCTTTTTTCGATCATTCTATCAATTGATTAGTAGGCTCGAGGGTTGACCTTTTAGTCAAGATAAGTGCCTCGACCTTTTAGTCAAGATAAGTGTACAATGGGAGGTTCCCTCCACTCTCTCAAATAAGTAAATACCTCTTTTATGAGCCCGTGAAAAGACACAAAATATGGTGTGTCACTCTTTGCCTTTTTGGGAAGTTTCTTATCTATGAGACTTACTTGGAAGGAAGCTATGGTTGCCGATTTTTATGCATGCATGTGGCACATTGGGGTCGAGTCACCCTATCTTCATAGTGGACAATAATTAAGTCATGTGGTAAGTATTTGTTGTGACATGGTAAATTAAATGGTTGTGTTATGTTGTAACTTGTTAAATTATTATGACTATGTTGTATATTGTGTATGTTTTATGATAGCATAGTTAAGCATATTATTGTGGTATTATATAATAGTATAATACATGGTATAGTTGTGATATTATATAAACATTAAATAAATTAAGATGTAAGCTAAATAATATTGAGGAATACACGTAAGGGGTTCTTGTATATTTAATTATGAGTTGATGGTCGATGATGTACATATAAATGAATAGGAAAAGTGCCTAGCCTTGTGAAGATAAGTATCATTTTTATCCCTTTCACTAGTAAGATATATGTATTGAAGATCGTCAAAGCATTTACTTATATTAAAAAAATTTAAAAAATAAATAAATGTTGAGGATATATCACAAAGTGGTATCATAGCCAATGTTTCAACACTTGGACCTTATGGACTCATCTATGTCGCTAGGAAATTTGAATGCAACTAATGAATTGTTGTGTTTACAAGCGATATGAAGAAGATAGGATTGCAGAGTAAGCTAGAAATCAAAAGTACCTGAGAAGATGAGTGAGGTGCCTAGTCAACTCATGGTGGAAGAAAGACCACCAATGCAAGAAGGAACATGGGTTGAATTAAACTCAAATCAAAAGACAACAACCCCATAACTAATGACGGAAACAATAAAGAGCTTACAGATATAGTTGCATCGTTTTAAGGTGATATCGAAAGAGCTTTGGAGGAGTAGCCTGAGATAAACTCTATCCTAGTACAGAACCTCACTTAAATCAGAAACATTGTACAACTTGCTCACACATCCAACAACGGAGGTAAGAAATCATCCAAGGAAAAAGGTTCCAAGAGCAAGGAACCACATTCTAAAACTCAAACTCGAGGCAAGAATGTACTCAACTACCAATGAAAAGGCCTTCTCTAACAACTCAGAAAGTGATAGTACCATGATATCCCCACTTAAGAAAAAGTATATACAAAATTTTTCCAATTATGTGCAGCGGTAGTTCAAGGTTAAGCTAGCCACCTTTAACGGTGATGTGAAGATAGTTGAGGAAGATGAAGCTTGGATTCTGGGATTGTAGAAATACTTCCAAATCTATAATGATGACAATAACATGAAATCTTGATTGGTTTTGTTCAATCCCATAGGAAAAGACACCCATTTGGTTACAAGACCTAAAGATGACCATAAAAGTTAAAGAAAAGGAAATTAGGTTGAATGAATTTAAGGATTTACTACAAAATAAGTACTTATCCGATGGATTCTATGAAAAAAAAGATAAAAGTGTTCCATGAGCTCAAGATGGGACATATGACTATGAATGATCTAATCAATAAATTCTTCGAATTATTGCACTATGTTCCATACATCATGGAAGAGAAGATCAAAATCCAAAGATTCCTAAATTGTTTACCTCAACACTTTCGAGACAAAATTGGGTTTGACTACACAAAGGGCTTGGAAGAGACCATACACAAGGCAAGACTCTATTATGAATAGATCCAACACAGGACTGAGAACCTATATATCCTATAAGAAAAGACAAGATAGAAAGATGAGTAGCAAAAGAAAGGGTATAATCCCTCTACCTTAAAATATCAGACTAGGTCCTTTCAGAACAATATAATGCTTACATAAAAAAAATTCAGTAGAATGCTCTTGATCTTGAAGAAGAAACCAAGCTATTGGGACTACAGGAAAGAGTCCACAAGGGGCCAATTCAGAACCCCTCAGATGTTGGGGTTGCGGTGGAAATCACCCTGAAGTAGGTTGGCCTCAAAATGGTAGAATTGTCAAGGCAATTCACGAACTTCAAGAAGCTACTACTATTAAAAATGTAGCTTGAAGCCGAAGGATCTATGCTCATTGAAAAAACAACAGGATAATTATCAGTTGTCGATCATCAATGTTGAAGTTAAAATTTATGGAAAAATTATTTTCATCCTTATTGATCCTAGTTCTTGTAAAAGTTGTTCTTTGAGGATCACTGATCAATGTGCATTACATAAAATTAAGTATAAGAAATCTTGGAAAATTAATAGGAACTAAAGTGAAAGTGTTTGAGTTCATTAGATATTGTCCCATATAACTTAATGGAATGCCTACAATCATAGTTTTGAACAGTTTACCTTTAGTATCCTATGATCTTCCCATAGGTATGGATTGGTTGGAAATACACAAAGTCATTTTGAATTGTTTTATGAAGATGATTACTTGTTAATATGATGAAGGGATTGTTAGAATGATAAAGGGCATACCATGTAGAGTCTCAGTGAGATAGATTTCTTTGTTGCAGATGAAGCACAATGCTAGAAAAGGATCCAAGATCTATGGAATCCAAGTAATATATTTTGCATTATAAGGATTTGCATTATGAGTGGATTGATTTGAAGGTTGTACTATGATTGTAGTTGTCCCCTTCCTTGAAATATCTTATTCACAAGATTTTTTGGTACCCTCGGTTGTAAATTGTCTCATGAAATTCCCATAGATAGATGGTTTGTTCTTCTTGAGAGAATTTGAATTTTGATTAGACCTTCTTGATTCAATCTTGTCTTGCAAAACACAATACTCTATGAAGGACAATTCATTTCTGCAATCAAAACTCAAATCCATGTAGTCATTAAACCTTTTCATAGATCTGATCATCTCATATCTATTCCTCTTATCAGAAAAACCAAGGAAAGACATGATGGTGATTTCTTCAACAAATCAAAGAAGCTTGGCCTTGCTACAAAGATTAACCCAAGCATGTGCTAGTATCATGGCTGCAAATTCTTCAAATTGATGGCTTAATTTCCACATGAGTAGAGGAAAGTGATCTAATACCACTGTAATGTGCCAATCAAATTTGATTGTACACTATCTAACTCTCCTACAAGACTTAAGGAAAAACAATGAACTCTAGTGACTTATCTAACTATAAGAAGAAAAATTCAAACAACTCTGGAAGGGATTAGGATCATGATAGATGATAGAAATTTTGCACAATGTAATGGTACCATTAATGTTTCAAACATTAGCTAGGATGAAGTCCAATCCAAGGCTCCTAGGCACCCCAGCATATGCACACTAGAACTTCAACTTGGCATTAACTGAGAACCAGTGGTGAAGGATTTCGACTCAAGAAGGATTAAAAAAAATCAGTTGACTATAAAATATCAGTTTGGGTTTTCTCTGGCAAGTTTGAGGAAATTTTTGTGAGGTTTACAAAGCAAACAAGAAAAATTGTCTCCTGGGACTACACAACTAGTTCAACTTCAGGATTTCCCAAAGATGGGGAGAATCCTAAGAATTATTGGTTTCATACATGGAATGAGGTTTTTGACATGTCAAGTGATAGAAAAAACTTAAAGAAATCAATTGAAGTTGTAGAAGTTCATCAATTGCTCAAATATTGAAAACTATTTATTTTCCATGGCAATCTGGACTAGGTGCAAGAAATTGATATGAAACTAAGAATTCTCTTTATTAAATATGTAGAATGGACTTCAGATGTTCAAAATTACATTAATGACATCCATCAGAATCTGAAATATATCTCATAGAAGTATTAGGAAAGAAATACATAAGAAGAAGAATTCTCCATCATAGAAATACTAGGAAATCATCATGATTTCGAATGAGAGGCTTCTCAATATCTGTAACAAGATAAAAACTCACTGGATTATACTTCAGGACCTGCAATAAAATCCATGATGAAGACTAGATGTCATCATCCTCTTAGAAGAAGCAAGGGCACATCTCCCAGCTTGGACTAGAGGCACATCTCCCAAGTCACAGAGGCAAAATTGCTCTTAGTTCAATTCTCAAACTGTAAAAATATGGGAAAGTGGTGCACACTCCTTCTTTTATACATTTAAGGTGACTTGTGGAGCAAGTCAACTAGGCTAAAGTGCCCTCACGGAGTGGATAAGGATAGGCTTCTTTCAAGCATTTCTTTTTTGCTTTGCTTTCTTCCTTTGCATTATCATGCTTTTGCTTTTTTATCCTGCTTTGTGATTTTGAATGCTTTTTCCTAGTTTTCTCCCTTATCCTGTTTTTTGGCCTTATCCTGCTTTTCTTCCTTATCCTATTTTTTCCATCTTTTTCATGTTTTTCCACCTTATCATGCTTTCTTCTTTTATCTACTTTTCTGCTTTATTATGATTTTCTTATACTTTACTGCTTTTATGCCTTGTGCTAGGTTTTCCTTCCTTTTTCCCGCTTTCCTAGCTTTAACTACTTTCATATCTTGGTTAAAGATTTTCCTCTAATGCGCCCTTGTTGATCATTATCCACTTTATTTCATTAAGATAAATATTTATTAATGGAAACTAACTTTTATCAAGTGCATCTCAAACTTAAGGAAATGAAATTAAATACTTTGGCAATCAATGCCTCAAAACTTAAGCCCTCATTAATTAATTAATTCCAAACTATCACTAGGACCCATGGGGTTGAATGGGTAATGGTGGACCATGGTGGTATAAAAAATGAGGACATTACACAAATGCCTAGCATGGAGGTACATTTCTAGTATAACAATTAGAGGAGAGTAGAGGGTGAGATGTACTCTACCAGGTGTTATGGATCTAGTGGTGGACGCATGCTGATATTTTAGTGTCGTTTTCCTTACGCAATACTTTTATTTAAAAAGCATGCAAAATGAGGATTTTTGCATGCAGACTAATATTAGGGTTTTGGAAACCCTAATCAGTAAGTGAGTTGTTATAAGAATGAAAGGGGCCACTAGAAAGAGTTAATTAGTATTTTTGTTGAGAGAATGAAGAGAGTGAGAGTGAGGGTGGCTTTATGCATGTAGGGGGGCACATTATTGAGAGGAGAGGCATGTCTTCTGGAGGATAGAGTTGGTGGATATGAGAGATATCAGAGGACACTTAATATGAGGCATTGAGGATCCATTTGAATTTGTAGTGAGTCCATCTGCACAGAGGGAGATCAATGATTGAGCTAAGGTGAATTCACAGAGGAGAGAGGTGCACTTCCCACGGAGAGAGGGTGCACTTGTCAGTGGGGGCGCATGTCTTGAGGCTGGGAGGAATGAAAGAAGCAGAGGATCCTTCTTCAGTGATTGAGTAGGATCTAACCATATCTATTTAGAGATTGGTAGAGATCCATAGAGGGACTCACTTCCAGAGTTATGGGGGAACACCTCTTGATCATGACAGGGTACTTTTTAGGGGTGAAATTTCGCCAATTAGCTATTTTTCGAGCTTTAAAAAAAAAAAAAAAATTCGCTATTAGGTCATTTTTAGTCTCTAATATCGCCTATATATACATAAAATATGTTTTTTTATCATAATTTTTGCCAAAATTTACAAATTTCAATAGTAAATTGTATGTTTTATATTTGATATTTGCCTACCTATCTATATATATGTTTTTTTCAATCCAAAATAATTTCCTAGAATACTATACTTAAGTACAATATTAGAATCCTTAAAAAATACCCTAGATCACGGACGCACTTCAAAGTTTGAGGTTGTAGTAGTTCTTCAGTACTTAAGCAAATCATAGCAGATTCAATGAGAGTACTTCTACTAGAGATTGGCAGAAGCAAATATTAGAGATTCAGACAATATAGAGAAATGGGCACAGTTCCTCAAAGCAGCATTTGTAGCTACATATATATCTAGGGCTTGTCCCTTTAGGTTTCTCAACCAATATATTTTATGATTGTACTACTCTTCTTTATTTGCTCAGACTAGCTCGATATTAAAGAAAGCCCTCAATAGTTGGTTTTTCCCCATTGGGTTTTTCCGGGATATATTTTTGTCCATTGTGTGATTATTACAATTTTGAGTAGTTTGATAGATTCCATCTACTTTATTTAAGTATATTACATGGATTATTCGTTATCAACTTAGAGAAGTTGGATTTTTTATCCATGAGGCTTACTGTGAATTGAGGCCACAATGGGATTGAGATTTCTAGACATATAAAATTTGTTTAGAGACATATCATATCTATGAGATATGTGAGGAGTGAGGGTATATCAGAGATAGATATATCATATATGTGCATGTAGATGTTATATCTATGAATGAGAAAGGTTCTTGGTCCCCGATATATTCTTGTTTCAGTTCTTAATTGGTCAAAGAGTATGGCTACTAGTTTGAGGGTTAAGGATAGGTTGGATGGGGGCATCGAACTTCAGTGCATGGAAGGAAAGGATTGCTTCGCTTCTAAAGGAAAGTGAAATGTTGGGTATTATGGATAGTACAATTGCAAATCTAGTTACAGTGTCGTCAGATGCTACTATAAAAGCAACCTATGATAAAAAGAACATCAAATACCAAATAATCCTCCTTGATGAATTCAAGGACCATGTGATCCCACACATCACCAATAAGGATAATGTGTATGAGATGTGGTATGCGTTGACCAATTTGTACCATAAATCCAATGTGAATAAGAAGATGGTACTCATAGAAAAACCAAAGAGCATTAAGATGACGAATACTGAGAGCATGGTGAGTTATCTTACCCACATTACATAGGTAAGAGATAAATTGGGGGAAGTCGGGGAGAAGGATGATGATGGATAGCTTGTGCAAAAATCCCTGAATGTCATGACCAAGCCATGGTCAGTGTTTGTAGATTCCATCGTGGATAGAGAGAATATTCCCAAGTGGGATCGTCTAGTGGATGATTTTACACAGGAAGAGACTTGGAGAGGATACATTTTGGGTGTCTCGTCTTCTATTCCTGATTAGGAGGATGTGGCACTTGTAGAAACAGCAAAACTAAGATTCATGAAGGGGGACCAGAAGAAATACTTGAGTAAGGTCACATGTTTTTCCTGCAATGAGTATGCCCACTATGTATGCCAATTCCCTCACAAGAACAAGGGAAGGAGGGAGAAGGATGAATAGGTAGCAGCTGTCGATGAGGTGGATGAGTTTACTGTCAAGTTTGACAGAGAGTTCTCCCTTGCTTATTTCGTATCAGGACAAGATAGTAGTCAACCTGATATTGAGGTTGATGAGAGATGGATGGTTGACAACAAATACTGTATATGATAGGGATGCAAGAGGCATTCCTTACAATTGATACTATTCCATATCAGTCAGTTTGAGATATTGAGGGGGCATTACATGTGGTCACAAGATTGGGACAAGTACAGTTCCTATTAGAATTTGGAGAAATCCAATAGGTATCTGGAGTACTCTTCATTCCCAGACTGAGAGTCAACCGATTTTTAGTGTTGGCCTTGGAGGAGGTAGGATATGCTATCTTGTTTCAAAGGGAGCACATATTTTTTTATCTAGTGGGAGAAAATTATGTTGATCCTATATTGATGGGTCATTAGATTGCTATGGAGTATGCGGCATGGGGCCAGACCAATTCAGGTACATCTTAGTGGATTTTAGAGTCTTCTTCAGAGTTTGAGATGGAGAGAGAGCGAGATGCTCTGAGGATTGATGAGGCATTAAGGAGTTTGTCCTCATATCAGAGGGATGAGTGAGAGGCTCATACTAGTACTAGACAAAAAATGAGCTGGTACAATATAACTCAGCTGGATTAGGATTAGGAGCGAGATGAGATATCTCAGGACATGAGGGTTAGGTATAGGAAAGTGGATCTACTATTGATCAGCTTTAGAGGAAGCTTTGAGGAGGGTTTCAAATGGATTCTCGAATAAGGTTCAGTGTCAGAGGCAAAGAGAGAGGCTTCTCTCGAAGCGACATTGATGGAGTTAGATCATGTTATATCATATCAGACTGCATCAGTGGAAGCTAGTTCAGAGTTAGTAGTTGCAGCGTTAGGGGATGTGATTGATCTAGGAATTTACAAGAATTTCCTCGATAAGAGGAAGTGTTAGAGATAGGTGTATCTCAAGATGTCCTTCATGTTCATATGCCTAGCATGGATGTACATTTTCAATATAGACATCAGGGGAGGGTAGAGGGTGAGATGCACTCTACTAGGTGTCATGGATCCAATGGTGTATGCATGTAGATATTTTAGTGTTGTTTTCCTTACGCATGCACTATTTTTAATTAAAAATCATGCAAAAGTGGTATTTTTAAATGCACTCATATTAGGGTTTTGGAACCCCCAATCAATCATTGAGTTTATACAAGGAGGAAAAGGGTCACCAAAAAAGGTTACTCAATATTTTTCTTCAGTGAGCGAGGAGAGTGAGAGTGAGGGAAACTTTGTGCATGCAGGGGGGCACATTCTTTAGAGTAGAGGTGCATCTTCTGAAGGAGAGAGTGGGTGGATCTAAGAGAGATAAGAGGCCACTTAATCTGATCCATTGAGTATCCATTTGACACTATATTGAGTCCATCTGCACAAATGGAGCTCAGTGATTGAGTTAGGGTGAATTCACATAAGAGAGGGGTGAACTTGTCAGTGGGGGCACATTTCTTAAGGCAAGAACGGTTGTGATAAGCAAAGGATCCTTCTTTAGTGGTTGAGGAGGATCTAACCAAATCTCTTCATATATTGATAGAGATCCATAGAGGGGTGCACTTCGATAGTTTTGGGGGCACACTTCCATAGAAAGGGTGCACTTCATAGTTTGAGGTTGCAGTAGTTCTTCAACAGTTGAGCAAATTAGAGAAGAGACAGTGAGAGTATTGCTACCAAAGATTAGTAGAATAAAAGATCAACAATTTAGATAGTACATAGTAGTGACTACATTTACTCATAGAAGCAATTGCATTTGCATGCAGATCTAGGGCTTGTCCCTTCAGGTTTATCTACCGATATATTTTTTGATTGTACAACTCTTCTTTATTTTCATGCTTACCTAGATATCTCTTTCAAAGTGAAAATCGGTCTGGACAATGCATGCTTGGTGAGGGAAAGTAAAAGATACATTAAAATTGTTTCGACAAAGCTATGTAGGAAAAGAAACAAGTGAAGAAGGTTGCTAATGGGGTTTTGGGAATAATAAAATTAATAATGGATAACTTCTTGATGCATGATTAGGGAATTTTTGTTTTGTTAGTTGGGAAGTACCGATTTAAAATTAATTTAATGGATGGGAATTGTAATAAATATTCATGGCAAGCATCATGATCCATATTTTTATTTTACTCTATTGGTGATAGCGATTTCCATATTTTAATGCATGGAATAAATATTTGTGATAAGCTACATGCTCTGGATTTTTATTCCTCTATTCACTAGTAGAAAAAGTGAAATAAATGACTAAAAAACTACAAAAAATTGCATATAAATGACTAAATCTAGTTACATGACTAATAGTGATTTATTGCCGCGGACTAAATATGTGATTAAGAAAATTTAGTCATTTATTCGTTGTTTGATTGGTCGTATATTTAGTGATTGTTGTTAATTGGTCATTTATTTAGTCATTAATTGTGGTAAACTAGTCATTTAACTAGTCATTAAGTGCAGTTAACAAGACATTTAATTAGTCATTAATTTCTATAGATGGGGCATGGAGGAATCGAACAACCAACCTCCTTCCTGTGAGGATGGTGCTCTCCCATTAAACTAACAGCCTTAAATAGAAGATATTATATAATTATACATCAATGATCTAAGACATTAACATAATGACTTTTCCAATATTATAATAGAAAACAAAAAACTTGTTCATTAAAACCACAATAAAAGATGCATCACTCATATTTCAAAGTTGGACTGCACTATCCACAATACAAGATAATACAACTCCATTATCTCAATCCTTGATCAATCTGCTCTAGAATCTCCATTATCTCGCATTCCTCAACAACAGAATGAATATGCAATACAACTTTATAACCAATAGTAAATATTGCATGCAAAGATACAAACATTACCTCAATATACAAAATTTAGACAAGATAATGACAACAGAAATAATGACTTAAAAAAATAATATAAATGGGTCACACCATTTCAGATGACACGATCAAATTCTTATTCAGATCACACCAAAAAGAATTAAATTCAAAATAAATCTAAGTTGCACATACTTTATGTTCAAGTAGTTCCAATATCTGGAACTGCGCATTAAACTTCGGCACTGCATGAATCGTCTTTTCTGTAGAATGCAAAGATAAATTTAATTAAAATTAATCTAATAGCATTAATTCCACTGTAAGAGAAACTAATAATTCTGAACAAAATCTAGGCAACACAATTGGCGCGCCTTACATTACAAGTAGTGCAGTTGGATATCTCTCACCACAATAGCTTTTGTCGAGTGATATTGTACTAAATTACAGTTGACTCTCTTCTCATAGTCTTGACTCTTGAGAAAGCATTGTAACTACACAAACTTGTGGATCTTTACTAGAACAAACCTTGGATGGCATTATCCAACAATAAGTAGTGACAAGTATGATTGGCAACGTCCCACAACAAACATGGTATGCTCCCCCGTTGCTTGTCAACATGCCATCTTTAGTTAGAACATGTCAGGACCATTTTATGGGAAAGAGGAATTTTGGTCCTTAGTGCTCATTGACATGGTAGTTCAATTTTACACTTAGGATGCTAATAGGTTTGGATAGTTTATCAACTACATCTAGTTTCCATACATACTAGAATGTAGAATACACCTTGGAGAACCATCACCATCTGCAACCAGCAAAGTGCCATTGGTTAGAGAAAGAAGATCCTTAATACTTATATTCAAGTGCAAACATAGTTAACATCCACCATTGTTATTTCAACTTTTTCAGCATCTCCATCTGGTTCATATATAGGAGTTGGCTCTTCAAAAAAATTAGCAACTTAATCCTTATACAAAGGAATTCAAGCTCAATCCAACTACAAATAGTTTTTCTCCATGCCATAGTGGCTCATGGACATCATCTCTTAGAGCTCAAGGTTCTTTATCTTGTACAAAGCAATATTCCTCCAATTGCATATATTCATGGTTTACCATTGATGCTTGGATCAAGTTCTTTTCTATAACAATGGACACCAACTCTTGAGTTTGGGCTAATAACAATTCATTAATTGCATCTTGAGTTGCTATTACAACTATCTTTCACTTGCATCTAGTTTTTTTTCCAATTTATTACGCAATAGCATATTGAGAAGCTTTCCTACACCCATATACTAGAATAATTCCTACATGACAATATATAGGAATTCTTTCAATGGGCCTCATCTCATTCTATATAATTCCTAGGCACCTTCAGTGCAATTTGCATCATCTTCTATCCCTCAAATTGGGAATTTGCATCCACAACATGTGATTCTTGGTCTATGACTT
Organism: Larix kaempferi; assembly: GCA_027924585.1. Classification (NCBI taxonomy): domain Eukaryota; kingdom Viridiplantae; phylum Streptophyta; class Pinopsida; order Pinales; family Pinaceae; genus Larix; species Larix kaempferi. The sequence goes on along the minus strand of BSBM01000159.1, from coordinate 9,403,681 downwards.
GTATACATAGTCCATACCACCATTTTCCATATTGCACTAAAAAAGAAATGGAAAGGTCTGATCCATAAATGAAATAGAGAGAACATTGACACTTAGCCATAACTATTGAGAGCATGTTTCTAACCTTTAAAAGATAGGGTTGGGAAGAAAATGGGAGATGGAATAGGAAAACCCACTTTGTGTCTCCAAATTCTATATGTAAATTATGTTCTATTCTTTGGTTTAATCAATTCTAAATTTTATCCTCATTTCTTACTATGCTTAGTTGGTTGTTATCATTAGTCCTAGCATTTTGTTTATGAGGTGTTCATTAATCCACTCTGCATATTCAATCATAGATAAGAATAATTGTTCCTTTTATGCTTTTTGTTCTAACAATTGTAGACTTGTAGCCAACATTCAGGATGTTATCCCTATTCCCTCCTTGGCTGACCGATCACAAAAAGTAGCACACTTCTTCATTTTTCTTCCTTCCAAAGTTAGCACAAAAGCCTATTCCTTTCTTACTTGCGTGGAAGCTACTATTGGTCACAAAATAGTGTCAAATTTGGGTTGAAGGGACTGCCATTTCTTCATTCTAAAAGAATAAAAAATAAATTAACAAAATCATTGATATCTTTAATCCTGAGTTGGAGATGAAAAGGAGCGCTTCCATTGTCTTATCTACATGCTAACACAGGTGATAAAAAATTTCCAATCTTGCTATCAAATATAATGACATCTTGGCTGGCTCATTCTTTCTTTATTTACTATAAAACAATTATATTTCTTAAACACCAAGATAATGTTTCCCCTCTTGTTAACTTGCAAAAATAGGAGAATAACCCTCTCCAGCTTATTGCAATTTGACGGAACCCGTCAAATATTGCCTATATTTTACATTAACGGTCAGAAAAAATGAAAAAACCAGTAAAATGTTTGTTTATAATGTCGAAACTGTCATTTTTTACAGGTGAAATTCTTCCTAAATTCCTACCCTGGGCATGCCCAGCTTATCATAACAAAAGTGCCAAACTCGGTAAGAAGAAAAATGCCTTTTCTTCATGCTAAAACAACAAAAAGAAAAATCACTATATTTTGAAATCAATTTCATGTGTATCAAATTTGACGGTTAAATTTCCCTGTAATGACACATTTTCTTGTCAAATTCCATCGTTGCTTAATATAACACAAAGTAATGTCTCTTACTACCTTCACATAATGCGTTGATATTGATTTGTCAAAGACATTAACTTTTATAATCCTTAAGTGGCCAATTGGGAGGTGAAGAAAGCAAGGAATTAAGATCATAACGTGTTGATCTTGAATTGTCCAAGACATTGACTTTTATAATCCTTAAGTGGGAATTTGGGAGGTGAAGAGAGCAAGGAATTAAGATCATGTGGGACGTGCTTATTTATAGACTATTAAGTGATTTCTTCCTTCAATTTTCACTTCGAATTCCATGACATATGTAGTAGATTGTACTTCATAAATTGTTTCAAGATTCATATTCCAACACACCTGAATCATCTCAAGATTGGTCCTAGGATTTGTTGCATGGATCTCATTATCTCACTCAACTTTTGGTGCAAGGTCACAAAATAATACACAAACTCAAGCATGCACATAAGAATGCAAAATGAAATAGATCATAACAAGGTTTCTTATGCTTTAAGTTATCCTAGTAATTGAAATTATACTGCTTGTAGTGTGAAAGTGCTCTTGCTGCTATAATATTCAAAACTTAAAACCACAATACAATTAACAACCATAGGGAGAAGCTCTTTTGTATAGGTTAGCAACCAGTCGATGCCTTGTCTTAGCTTACATTCAACACACACAATTATAGATGGTTTCCCGGTCAAACAAAGGGAGTCACTTTTATTCTACTTTCATAGGAATTGTGGGTTCTTCTTCTCGTTGGTTGTTCCTCTATGAGGTAAATCTCTTCTTCTATCTCTTTGCAATTTACCCAACATGTACACTGGAAATGCTTGTATTCTGTCCTCACGTAATTTCTGCATATTCTAGATCCTTCTCAATCCTCTCCACAATTGACTCCTTTGTATAACCCTAATATTCTCCGCAATAAAAAATGGATGAAGAAAACATCATTCCAAGGAAATCAATAGCTTCATCTCAGAAAAAAAGAAATGAAAACCAATTATGGAAACATATGCATTGGATAATGGGCTTTGTTCTTCCATGGATAATGAGCTTTGTTCTACCATGAAAGAACAGAATACGTCTCAACTTAATGCGCCTATAAGTGAGATTGATTATGTTCCAAGGTTTGTAGCCGCCTTGCAAGAAAAAGTAAATGCTGCTAGGCAATTACTTAATAATGTTGAAATGAGAGAAATAATGATGGTCATAGATATTCAGATAGCTTCTGAATGTAGTAGTGATATGGATGAACTTTCATCTGTTGCAAAAAAGAGTAATTTAGGTGCTACTAATGATTTTTTGCATAGTGTTGTAATGCAGGGGAAGGGAGAGAATTTGGAAAAAATATGGTCTAAATTGTAGATGTAGAAAGTAAAACCAAAAATTATTTGAATGAAGTTAGTACATGCATTCAATAGAATACGTGCTTCAAGAATGCTGTTGGTGACTAGGGAAATATTAATAAGGTGGCACAGATCAATACAAGCATGCCATGAAGAGGAATAATTCAATAATCAATTCAAGCAGAACCATTATATGTTGAAGTAGGAAATTACATAGAACCATAATGTGTTTAAGCAGGAAATCACATAGAGTCGTGATACATTAAATTAGAGTAACTAAAACCGAGATACAGATAAGATCCAACAAAGCCACAATATACTAATGGTGGTCATACAACAATTTTTCCCCAAGAACACCTATAATGAAATGAGTTCTTGGCATTATCTTGCTATGAATAGATATTATTACACTGAAAATCACATGAAACTATAATATGCATGTTTTCTTTCTCTTCACATATAAGAATAATTATTATAAGACCCATGAATTAAATAAGGAATATTTGGTATAAGGGAATAAAAACCTCACATTAGGAACATTCTCATGCCATAGTAGTATGAGACAACTTCTATTACCATTGCATCCATTGCAAACAAAGTCCTTAAACATGAGAACCAGTCTTCATAAATATGTGCAACATCAATAGGCAGCAGCCCCCAGAACTTGAAACTTCTCTTAATACTACAAGATAGACTCAATGTAACCTTTCTACTAGTTAACCTGTCAAAGAATTTATTAATACTACAAGATAGACTCAATGTAACCTTTCTACTAGTCAACCTATCAAAGAATTTATTTTTTAAGGGGAACCTCTAATACATAATGAGCTCATGTTCTTAATGTTCCTAGAGATTTTAATTAGTTTGTACTTGTACTTGTTATTTATTTCCAGTCCTACATGGAACAATTTTTCAAAATGAAAATTTTCAGAACCAAAAACAAAGTGTTCAATTAGAAAAATGAAAGAGTTATGAACACTGCCTCTCTAAAATCATTTATTTAAACATTATCTATCCCCTATTATCATTTTCTAATTAGCATGTGTTTGTAAATAATTATGTTCCATTTTTAAAAAAATTTAAATAATATATTGAGAAGTTATCTAAAACTTAATAAATTGAGATATTAATAAGTAACAATCTTAGAATAGTCAATCACATAGCAAGAAGAAACTTAGAAAAGGAACCTTAGCATGAGAATGCAACTTCATCCTGCAAGAGAAACACAAGCACAAAATTCATTGATGATATTTATTTTGACCAAGACATAAGAAACTTTTCCTTATAAGTAACCAACAATAACAAGAAGATTTCCCAATGAAATCTAATGTGTTCCATAAAACAAAACCACTTAGCAAGTAATTGATCTTGAAAATGAACACTAAATAATTAAAAAAAGAAAAGATATTTCAGAAACATCATTATACAATAAAAGCTTGATAACATGAGATACATGTATTCTACCTTTTATTCTATCCACTGGTTGGAAAAAAAGTGGATAAAAAAATGAATGTATAAGAATGTCTGCAAGTGCACAAATCATCCATCACATGCATCCATTAAATATTTTGTTTGTTATTTAGAGCAAATCCTATATGGATATTTAGAAGTACATATACTGAAACCCATAATAAAGGAGACACATCACCCGATTACAAAAATAAGGCTCTAAAATATGTAATATGCATAAAATAAACTATTAAACAACACTTGTTGGCACACTTAAGTTTAATCATTAACTAAATTTACAGCATATAGGATATGTTACTATTTGGCAAAGTTAGCTGGTTAATAAAAGCTGAAGTGTTTTCTATATTGTAAAGAACTAGATTGTTTAGTACCCCTCTTATGAATATTCTAGCTAGTTGGAAAAAGGATGGAAAAAGGATGAGCAATTGCAATCACAAATTTGACTATGACAGAAAGAAATACAAGAACCTAGTTGAGCTAAAACACAATGAAAAAGATACCTGGAAATTGCACCAATGATACCTGGAAAAAGATACCTAGTTGAGCTAAATCATGACATATGAGATTGCACCAATGATGTGACTTCTCCAAAACACAATGAAAAAGATACCTGGAAATTAGTCCCCCTTGCTGTTGTGCTTGTAACTATGATATGCGTGGTGTGCACACATTGAAAACCTAACTTGCTGACCTGAAACATGAAACTATCCTAGGTCCTTCTTGCTGTAGCATATAGCCATTTGGTCCTCATTAGTATTCAAAACCTAGTTAAACTTACCATAGTAGTAAAAGTCAAGTGCTTTGTCTCTTTCTACAGTATTCAATGTTTTTGTTGTCTAGGATTTTCAAGGTTTTCTAACTTCACTTTGTAAGTTTCGATCATGTATATTGGTATAAAGTAATGATATTGAATTTGGTTGTAAGGTTACTACACCAAAAAAACATTATTGATGTAAGAGTATAGGGACATCTAAAGGTTTTATATTCAAAATAATTTTGCTTCAATCAGACAACGATGCAAATTTTAAATAAACAGTCAACCAAAATATAAATAAATGTATGACTAGAAAACCAACTAAAAATCAACATTAACCTATTAATTCCCATTTATAACTATCAGACTGAAAGTTTTAATTTGTAGGTTGCACCAACCGTTAAACGAAATGCACCCTAAATGAGATGGCATATGACAATGGGATTCGCCATGCCAAGAACTTCCTCGAGCGATTCCACTAACTACAAAAGTAATAAACATAAACATAATAAACATAACTACAAAAGTAACTACAAAAGTAATAAACATAATATTATCACTCCATAATCTATATATATTATCACTACAAAAGTAATGAAAGCGATTCCTCGAGCGATTTCATCCACTAACTACAAAAGTAATAAACATAATATTATCACTCCATAATCTATATATATGTAAAATGCAAAACGAGATTTGATAAAGGTGGCTTATATACTATTGTTTACAAATTTCATGGATTTCACTTATATGTAGAGTGTGTAGTTGTTTTTTAACAATAGATTAACACAGTGTGTGATATTGGAAACCATATATATAATAAAAATTAATATATATTGATATTTATATATATAATAAAAACTAATATATATTGATATTTATATTATGAAATGCTAGTTTATAAGAGTATCTAGTTAATTTTTACTCAGTAGGACTAGTTAGTCTTTTTTCAATCAATAGGGGTATTTAGTCCATTTTTTAGTCATTTTTAATTGCGTGACAAATTATTTAGTTATATTTTTTATGGATGACTAAAATAGTCATTTTATTTAGTCATTTTTAGCTTAAAAAGAATTAACTTTTTTAATCACGTAATCATTTATCTCACTTTTTTCTACTAGTGATTGGTGGCAACTATTCCCATATTCTTCAATGAAATATAAAATGCTATAAAAACAAAATAGAAAATGCAAAAATAACAACAACATAAGCCTATATGTGTATATGAAGATGTTAATATATCACATGTAGAAGAATAATATAAGTCTTCAACGAGCTTTGACTATATTAGAATGTTAAAAATAAAAATAAAATTTTGGAATCTCTGGCATCTGTGATCACAATCACGCTGAGATCAAACTTTTATGAATGTTATCCACCTATTAGGCATGAATGGATGGTTCTATTTTAAATCAATTTATAAGATTGAATTTTTGCTTTTAATTCCAATGGCAATTAAAAAAAATGGTAAACCCAAGACTCCATTATCAACCCAACCAATTTAGAAATTCATGTACAAGCAATATACATTTTTATGGTTGCAAGGGTTGATAGTTATAGGTTAATGTACACCAATATTGCATATTGCAACATTGTGGCCCTTGGATATGTTTAACTCCAAGTGTACTCTAGCTCATAAGTGACATGATAGGCTTCAAAGTAGGTTTCATATTGAGTTCCTAATTGTTGTAGGTGAATGTCAAACCAGCGTTTCCAACAAATTAATAAGAGTGTGGTATCAAATCACCTCAAACATCCACAATCACATTTTCCATGCCAACAATCAAGCTATTAGTAATTAAATTGTAAATCTCTTTTAGCCCCATACCATAACAACTCCCTCTTAAATATAGCAGGATCAATGCTATATCCAGCTAATGGAGCATGAGGAATATAATCACCATGTACTGCACATCATGCTTCCTCATAATGTAATATATCATCTCTCCGTGCAACTCCTCTCGAGGTAGTACATCTTGACATAGCTCCTCTCATCGTTTACTCCTTGAATACAAACTCTCTAGTACAACCAACATAGATCCATCTTAAAAGGAGATCTACCAAGCAGTGAGAGGGATCAAATCTCTCAAGAATCAAGCCCCTTTTTAGAGTGCAAATGTTGAGGAAAGGTTTTAATTTATCTAATTTGTGTATTTTTATATATATGCCATTGTAAATGTTTTGAATCTACTTTGAGCAGACATGTTATTTTTTATAATATTTTATAATTTAAAAAAAAAGAAACTTATCAGCTTCAAGATGAGCACGAAAGTAGTTACACATCCCCTATTGGGCTATATAATTCCCTCTTCAAATGAAGTTCAACCTGAACTCTAGGTTCAAGTGCGGGGGAAGCATCCAAAGGAATAAGGTGAATTTCAAGGTGAGATTCAAATTGTGGTACAAGTTGGAAGAACTAAATAATATTTTTCACCTATTGAGCACTGAGCTCGAACCTAAACTTGTTCTTATCTTCATAATTATATTTCATTGTGTCTTCAAAAAGTGGCAAGAAATCCTTTAAATTCCAGTATATAATATGGTGCATGTGGGGAATCGATAGAACAAAAGAGAGACTTGAGTGGTGTTAATAGATGTGCTAATTAATTTCTTTGAATTAAAATAGACGACATGACATCCATGGTAGTTGATTAGTGTGGCTATGAATTAACTCTTGTGTCTAAACACCACTCGAATTTTATATTTTATTTTAAGATCTGATACTTTATGTATAACTGATCTATCTGTGTATCTTTATAATGATGCAAATATTACAAACCCGAATTTCATTGACCCACCGCCAATAGTAAAATATCACTTACCCGATGTTAAAGAGTGTGATGTTTAATTAGAGAATCTCATATTGCAAGTGGGGAAAGGGAATAATGTGCATTTAAATGGAACCCATGGATCCATATAGACCACGACTTCTCCATTAATGGTGATCTTGTTAGGAACCCATGTCAACCCTTCTATTTACTTTGTTAGTATATTGATGTTGGATGCATATGCTTTGTAAGTCGTCCCGTAGTATTTGTTGATCCATAGTTTGTATTGTTGTTGTTGGACGCATATGTTTTTTAAGTCGTCCCGTAGTAATTGTTGATCCATATTTTGTATTGGCCCATGGTTTGTATTGACACATGGTATTGACCCATGGTATTGGCGCCTAGACTTAGTCCATAAGCTTGTGTTGAGACCAATGAAGGTACCGTGAAGTTATTTGTATTAAGCTTGCTCAAAGGAGGTTGCCCCCTCGAAGTGGCCCGCGATCAATATAAAAGTGATTTTGAGTTATGTTATTTATGCTATATCGTGTGTTTTCATTAATTAATTATTGCAGGTTCTTCACATCTGGTATCAGAGCACGTTTTTGGGCTCGTTGGGTAGAATTTCTACCAAATTTTTTTTTCGCATTTTTTGCAAGTTCAGATCTGGGAATAATCCCTATCCGCTTAACTGCGGGAAGTACTTGGGAATAATCCCTAAAAATCATTGTGAGGAGTACCACAGGAACCCCAAAGTAGCTGGCCCATTGAGAGGACCTGCCAGTGAAAAGGGCAATGACCCCTACCCGATTGACTAGTTCCCACCCGTGAGGTAAATCAAGAGCTGTCATTTGTGGCAAAGCGGTTATTAGTTTTACCTAAGCCATGGAGTGAGGAGTACTTCCCCAATACGCAAGTTGTTAGATAGCATTGGTGTCCAAGTGAAACCCCTGAATTGTTAGGAAGCCGCACATACCTGGGGTCCATATATATTTTCAGCTGAACTGTTGCCGAGCACTTCCATACCATTTCAGATCCAATTGTTTCAGATCCATTTCAAGCCGTTTCAGATCCAGCCATTCCAGATCCATTCTGACAGTTGTTCCAGATCCAGCCATTTCAGATCTATTCTGAAAGTTGTTTCAGATCCAACCATTTTTTATCCATTCATTGTCATTTTCAATCCCTTTAGCATCATTGTAGATCTATTTGTTTCCGTTCCCTTCTGCGCCATTGCAGATCCATTCCTGATAAATAAATAAATAAATTTTTTTGCCATATCTCCCTTGTTTTAACTCTGTTTTCCTTGAAACTTCGCAGACACCGCTACAATCCCATTCTACATATTTCATTCATGAGGACCCTATCCCAAATTCTACTTCCCAAAGCCAGAAATCTCACATTTGTCTATTTTTAGGGTTCGCCATAACTTCTTTACTTTTCACCCACTCGCCTCCAAATTTTGCCACCGTGTTCATTCCCTATTTCTGCTTCTTTGTCCCTCTTTGAAAATTTTTCTCATTCTTTCACTCCGCTTCTAAAATCCTCTTTTTTGCTTCCTTGCCCATCAAAAAGTGTCCAAAACCTATTGAAACCCCAATTACCCATCTGATTTTTTCCCAAATCCAAATTTCCCCTTACTAAATAAGCTTTTATTTGTGTTTTTCTATCCATTCCAAAAAAAAAAACTCCTGGTTATGGTTGCCACTCACGCAGGAGCAAAAACCATGGAGGAAGCACTTACAGCCATCCAAACCAAACTCCAAGAACTGGATGAAATAGCCTCCATCTTCAACATTCAGCCATGAACAATAACCGACAGCAAGAATCTTTTGCAGTGAATGGGCTCTCTTCTTCCAACACTTTCCGTGGTCCAAAGCTTGAATTTCCTCGCTTCAATGGTACTGATATGACTTGATGGATCTATCGTGCAGAATAGTATTTCAGTCTTTATAATACTTTTGATGTCCAAAAAGTTCCACTTGCATCCTTTCATTTGGAACAGGAATCCCATCAATGGTACCGTTGGTACATCAAAGCTCATGATGAGCCAAAATGGACATATTTTTTCCAACTCCTTTTGCAACGATTTGGTCCTAGTGCTTTTGATGACTTCACCGGAGCACTCACTAAACTTTGTCAAATTGGCACTGTGATAGAGTATCAGACATAATTTGAGAAACTAGCCAACCACACAGAAGGATTGTCTAATGACTTCTACAAGAGTTGTTTTATCAATGGTCTTAAGGATGAAATCCACCCAAAGGTCAAAATGTTATGTCCCAACACAATGATGGAAGCCCTAGGGTTGGCTAAGTTGGCAGAAGACAAGATTTCCGCCCAACAGAGCTCCAAACCCACTTTTGTTCCCTTTCAAAATATGGGTTCTCAACGACCTCCCATACTGCCAGCTCCTCGACCAACTCCTATCAAGCATTTTTCCGAAACAGAGATGCAAGCACGCAGAGAAAAAGGGCTTTGTTATAATTGTGATGAAAAATTCACTCGAGGACATAGATGTGTTCAACAAAAGCTCTATCTCTTGGATGTGGATTCTCCAACCACCTTTGAAGTTGGTGAAGAGGCTCCAGATACACCGAATGATCAGGTCGACATTCAGGAGCCACCTATTGACCTTCCATCTCAGGAAGAACACCTAGAGATATCTCTCCTTGCTTTATCCGGCGTCACCACCCCCCAAACAATGTGGGTCAGGGGTTACTTCAAGAAGCTTCCTCTTACAATACTCATTGATTCTGGTAGCACTCATAACTTCATTGACCCTCGGATCGCGAAACATGTTAATTGTTTTGTCCATCCTTGCTCCAACTTTGAAGTTATGGTTTCCAATGGGGGCACCTTACCTTGCAAGGGAAAGTGTCGCAATGTGCGTATCTCTCTAGAATATTATACCCTATGCTCTGACATGTTTGCCTTCTCCTTAGGCGGATGTGATGTGGTTTTGGGCATTCAATGGTTATGCACACTTGGCCCCATCTTATGGGATTTTGTTGAACTTTGGATGTAGTTTTCATTCAATGGGAAACAACACAAATTTAAGGGCTTACAACAAGGGTCTCTCTGCATCTTCAGTTCACATCGCCTGGAAAAGATCCTTAAGAATAATTCACATGGTGTCATCGCTCAACTCCATTCCATTCAGATGCACCCATCAAAGGTGTCCCCTACTTCCTTTTATAGATATGCAGGTGTCCTCGCTGAACCAGTGGGCTTGTCGCCTTCAAGAGAGCTTTCCGGTAATAATTTATCCGCATCTACCTCTCAGTAGGATATGATGGCTATTTTGCATGCAGTACAGAAGTGGAAACCATACCTATTAGGGAATTATTTCTGCATCAAGACTGATCTCCAGAGTCTGGAAAATTTCCTGGAACAATGGGTCTCCTCCCCAGCACACCTAAAATGGGTTATCCAACTCATGGCTTATGCCTATGCAATCACTTACAAGAAGGGTAAGGGCATTATGGTGGCAGATGCTCCTTCTCACACATTTGATGACCCAGTTTCTCTTCCAGCTATTTCTCTACTTGTTCCAAATTGGTTGCAATCTGTTCAATAGGGCTATCTCTTCTATGCAGTCCATGCTTCTTCATCAACAGGGCATTCTGGGTTCCTCAAAATGTATGACCAGGAACAATGTAACTTCTTTTGGAAGGGACTGAAAATGACAATTCAACAGATGGTGGCTAACTATGATACTTTCCAGGACAACAAGGGTGAAACAACCCTCCTTTCGAGACTGCTCGAACCCTTGCCCATCCCTACCCATATTTGGACAACTATTTCTATGGATTTCCTAGAAGCACTCCAGTGGTACAATACCACATCTAAAAGGACATCATATGAATTAGTCTATGGCCAGGCACCGCCAATTCTTCTTCCATACACCCTCAGCATCTCCCCAGTTTAGGAAATTGACTCGGTTCTTCAAAATCGTGATCAGATTCTTCTCATTCTGCAGGACAATCTTCACATGGCATGAATTCGACTGAAACAAAAAGCCGATCAACATCGTTTTGAGTGCACTTTTCACACAGTTGATATGGTTCTTCTTCGTCTACAGCCTTCCAAGAAACCCTCCCTGAAATTCACAAGGTGTTAGTGGACCAGAATGCAACCCAAGGATGCTACAGGGGAACCACTCCTTTAGATTCTGCATCAATTTCCACATCTAAAGCTTTGAGGACAAAGCTTTTTCTAAGGGAGAGGGGATGTTAAGAACCCATGTCAACCCTTCTATTTAATTTGTTAGTATATTGTTGTTGGACGCATATGCTTTGTAAGTCGTCCCATAGTATTTGTTGATCCATAGTTTGTATTATTGTTGTTGGATGCATATGCTTTGTAAGTCGTCCCGTATATAAGTTTGTGTTGAGACCAATGAAGGTACCGTGAAGTTATTTGTATTGAGATTGCTCAAAGGAGGTTGCCCCCTTGAAGTGGCCTGCAATCAATATAAAAGTGATTCTGAGTTATGTTATTTCTGCTATATCGTGTGTTTTCATTAATGAATTATTGCAGGTTCTTCACAGATCTTATAATTTTTTTGTGAGCATTACTTATTTATTTGATCTATATTTCAAGTAACATTCAATCCAATGACACACCACTGGGGGAAAATAACATGATTTAGAGATTCTGAATAATTTGCTTCCTGCCAAGGAAAACCTCCATTTTCAGTTATTTAAATTTGGTATTACTATGTTTAAATAAGATGATTCTTTGAAATGACTAGAAAACTCTAGTAATGGTGAATACCCTTCACATTGGGATATGTTGTTTTTCAAACATATTATGAAGGCTTCTTAAGAAACCTTGTACATGGTTGGCTCATGGAAGTAAACTTCCCACCTAGACTCTAGAAATGTCACTTTAAAGGTCCTAGCCTTTTTCCTTAGTTTAGAGAGAATGTGGAATCCACTCATAATATTTTCAAGAAATGACATATATATTGAGGGGTTTGGTTTCTTATCAAACAATGCCTATAGGTTTGAAGGGTTGCGAAGGATATCATATGGATGAGGTCTAAGAAATTATACTTGCACTTCCTATATTCTTCGTATTTTTTTATGGGGGGTTTGAAGAAATTGTAAAATCTTTGACATTTGCTCATTATTGGTTGTCTTTGTAAGTTGAAGGATATTTTTATTATTTTCCTTTGCACACCAGGGAAATAAAAAGTATGTTAATCTTATTATTATCCAAATTAAATTGGATTGGATTTTTCATAAGGCCTTTATTATAAGTTAGGTCCTTGAGGAGCCTAGGTGGTCATTTTCTCTTCATAGAGTACAAGGTTTTCTTCCAAAGTAGGAATATGTACAAACAACAAGGAAGAAATATCAACAAATTTTCAACTCATGACCCGTAGCTTATGACATAAGGATAAGATGTCAAGGTATATGAGGGCTTGCAATTGATATGTTGTGGACTTGTATGATTTCAAGATTTATTGGATATATGTTTCCCATTAAGTGGCATAAGAGATGTGCAATCTAGAGTTGTTTTTATATTGAAAAGGCATTGGTATTTATATATAAGAGATTTAGAATCCTTTGATTATTGAAAATGCCATTAGCATTATCTACAACAAGATTATTGATTATGGAATATAGGACATCTTATGTATATAATGTAGATTAATATATTCTGTTTTTTAAAATAGAGTGTATCCTTTTATTAACTCTCTATTATTAATCAAAATACATGAATAGAAAATGTATGTACAACATGGTAGATAATATTGGTGTTTTTTTAAATTAGAAATTTTATTTATAGGTTGTACAAACACTTTGTTGATTCCGCCTCAAGAATTGCTTAAATCCATAAGAAATCAATTATTTTGTATGTTTCGAAATTGTTTTACTGTCCTTGATAGCCAAAATTTAGAAGACATTAAGAAAACCTTGACATGGACATGGCACATAAAGAAGTTTAATGATATTGGTAAAGTGTATAACAATATATGGGGAATGACTAGCATTTTACGTTAACTTTTGGACAAAGTTTCATGAAAGGGGGGTGTATGTAGCACCCCATTTTTACTTTGAACATTGGCTATTATACTATGTTATTATTTGAGGGAATTCAATTATGAATGACCCAGTTATATGTGGAAACACCTTGGCGTTGGAACTTGAGAACTAGTACATTTATGCATAAATTGAATAAGATGAATGGCAATAAATAGATCTTTATGATGGATGAATGGCAATAAATAGATCTTTATGTTTCCATCAAATTGATGAAATAATGGTTAACTATAAATTCAATTGTTTTCTATGCATCATATATTATGTGCTTTAATGAGTTATCAAGTGTGACATGGAAAGAAAGGTACTGTTGATGCAAGGTTGCCTTGATACCATGCGGATTCTAGATTGAATCAGGTATCCACATCAGGTGATGTTAATATGGTGTGCTTTGATGTATCAAATTTTATTCTAAAATGGTTTGATGCATGTTGTGTTTTCATATGCAGGCACAAGATTGTGATTGCAAATCAGTCCACATTAAGGTGTTGTGGTTGAATTGGGAAGAGATACCATCATAACCAGCAATTTTGATCCATGAAACAGGTTGAAAAGTGAGAGAGGATTTTACCTGCGAAGTGCATGTTGTCGTGAGGGTAGCTCGTGGACTAGGTCACTCATGAGGATCCACTGGGGGCGTGCAAGAACGACACATCCTTATTCCTTGGGAACCATGAGCCTTTCAATAGGGTCGATAGGACTATGTTAACGTGGTCTCAGTCATTATACCAATCCCCACCATCGAAAAAAGGGATATTTGAAGCACATGAAGCGATTCACGGCACCCTTGATATGCCCACCATAAAGTAACATCTTAAGAAAATAAGCACTATGGGGTAAAAAAATATTCATTTATAAGAAAATGAAAAGTATTTAAATAATTTTTATCAAATATGAAATGCATAAATTATAAATGATAAATTTGAAATAACGTGTGCATAAACAAAAATGAATGAGTTATTAAATAAATAATTAGTTAACTCAAAGGACACACAGAAAGATACAAGAAAAGAAAAGGAGAAATAAAAGAAACATCTAAGAGAGAATATAGGAAAGTAGGTGATGGTTAATCCTTAAATAACAAATTAAAAAGAGGAATTAGTTGTGCATGTGGTAGAAAACGTTACACATCATGGGTGGTTATTAAAAAAAAAGGTAATTAAATAAATCATAATTTTGCATGTATGAGGCACTTAGAAAGGTTCTCAAGGCTATAAAGAGAGGAGCATTGTTGTACATAAATTAATCCTATGACTGGGAAGTTACTGAGATCACCAACATACTTTTAAAAACATGCAGAAATTAAGGAAACAATAGATACATGACAAGATTTTCAATATGGCAAAGACTAGGGTTTAAAAGCCAAAGAATAAACACCTTATGCTCTAGAAGTTTGATCCAAGCTTTCACCTCTTTTTGTCCTTACTCCACAATATTGTATATAGATCCCGCAAAACAGAGATTACATTCCTCAAAACATTTGGATACATATGAATGAATAATAAAATAGGAAAATTATACATAAATTGGGCATGAAAGATTCACAATATTCAGTTCATATATCAAACACAAATAATATTGGAAGAGAAAGGATTTTTTATTGATCATAAGAATGAAAACAAGTACATATACCTTGTTCTGCAACAACACCTCTAAAATCAAGATATGGACTCTCTTTCTCCTCTCCTTCAGTTAGAATTTCTCCAGCATTTCAATATCTCAAGAGTGAACCCCCTCTCAAGTGGCCTTCCCCTTGTATTTATAGCAAGTCTAGGAAGATAGTTTTGAGAGAAAAAGTGTTGGGGATGGTATGGAAGTTAAGAAACCTCCTCTAACTACCTGAAATTTGATTTTTTCTTTTTATTTTTCATGCTTTTAAGAGGGACCCGCAGGTATAATCCTTGCAACATGCGGGTAACCCTAAACAAGAATCAAATAGGTGCTTTTTGAAAACCTTGTGTTTCATGACAAGTTGAAGCAAACTGAAATGAAGTATCACTTCATCAAATACATAGTCTAGAAAGGTATAGTGAAACTTCAATGCATTGATACTGATGAGAATATTGTAGATGTGTTAACAAAGCCTCTGTCAGTGACAAAGTTCAGGTACTTCCGAGACAAGCCTTGTAAGGCAGAGAATGCCTCCCTTACTGAGAGGGATTTTTAAATGTACAACATAACGAGTCATTCTCCAAGCCAATCTTGTGCATCCGGGATTGGGCCTCATGTGTTGAGGTAGGGAGCCTGAGTTGGACTCAAGAATGACTAATCCTTTAGTTGTAAAAGGTTATTCCTCATGTGTTGAGGTGAATGCTTTGATGTATTCAGTGAATCTTTGATTGTCACGCCAAATGATTGTAGACTCAAGGTTCTCACTAAACAACCCAGTAAAAATCTTCCTAAGCCACACTGATTCTTAGCATGCAGTAATAGCACTAATATACTTTGTTTTTGTAGTACTCACTACTACAATTTTGACTTTTAGGGGGGGTTGTTTTCCACCCCCAAAAGTCACTTTTGGGGGCAGTTTTGGCTTTAGAGGTGGTTTTGACAAAAAAACTCCCCAATAGCACAGATGTTAAAAGCCTGGGATTTTAGGGGCGGTTTTGGAAAAGATCTAAACCACTCCCAAAAGTGACTTTTGGAGGCGGTTTTAGGTCCCCCCCCATAGATACCTATAGGGGCGGTTTTGAACCCCCCCTAAAACTCCCTCTTAGAAAACCTATGGGGGCGGTTTTGAAGCCCCCCCTAAAACTTCACCTCCAGGGGCGGTTTTGAACCCCCCCTAAAATTCCACCTACGAGAGCGGTTTTGAACCCCCCCTAAAACCCCCTCTTAGAAAACCTACAAGGGTGGTTTTGAACTCCCCCTAAAAATCACTCTAAAAAAGCCTATAGGGGCGGTTTTGAACCCCCCTCGTAGGAACATACAAGGGTATTTACAAACCCCCCTTTTACCAACATATGACAATGGTTTAGAATACCCCTCATAGGAACTTACAAGGGCAGTTTAGAACCCCCATCATAGATGCATACAATGGTGGTTGTGAACATATGGGAGCCATTTAGAACCCCCCTTTGATACGAACCACTACACCAAAACCCCAAGGTGTTAGTGAAGGTCGTTCACTAGGATCTTAACATCCCACCACACTCCGCAGTCCAGACTCTGGGCTAGATGTGCGCTCGTATGGTGGTGTCCCCTTTGTGCCGTACAAGCCTTGGGCGAACACTGCAATGCCGACGTTGCCACCCGCTCTGTGACTTGAACCTAGGTGGAGGCTCTCATACCAGATGTGATGAACCCGCAACAATTAATTAATGCAAATACACGAGATATCAGAAATAATCGAACTCAGAATCACTTTTATATTGATCACGGGCCACTTCGAGGGGGCAACCTCCTTTGAGCAAGCTCAATACAATTAACTTCATGGTGCCTTCATAGGCCTCAACACACACTTATATACTAAGTCTAGGTGCCAATACCATGGGTCAATACTATGTGTCAATACAAACCATGGGCTAAGTCTAGGCGCCAATACTATGAGTCAAAACCATGGGACATATAATACTATGGGACGACTTACAAAGCATAAGCGTCCAATAGTATGGGTCAATACTATGGGATAATATAAACTATGGATCAACAAATACTACGGGACGACTTACAAAGCATATGTGTCCAACAACAATATACTAACAAAGTAAAGACATGGGTTCCTAACATCCCCTCTCCCTTAGAAAAAGCTTTTTCTTCAAAGCTTTAGATGTGGAAATTGATGTAGAATTTGAAGTAGTGGGTCCCCTATAGCATCCTCGGGTTGCATTCCGAGCCACTGGCGCCTTTGGAGTTTCAGGGAGGATTGCATGGAAGGCTATAGATGAAGAAGAACCATATCAATGATGTGAAAAGTGCGCTCAGAATGGTGCTGATTGGCTTGTTGTTTTAGTGGAATTCTTGCCATGTGAAAATTGTCCTACAGAATGAGAAGAAGCTGATCACGGTTTTGAAGAATTGAGTCAATTGCCTGAACTGGGGAGCTGCTGAAAGTGTATGAAAGAAGAACTGGTGGTGCCTGTCCAGAGACTGCTTCATATGATGTCCTTTGAGATGTGGTACTATACCACTAGAGCGCTTTTAGGAAATCCATATAAATAGTTGTCCAAATTTGTGGAGGGATGGGCAAGGGTTCGAGCAGTCCCGAAAGGAGGGTCGTTTCACCCTTGTTGACCTGGAAAGTATCACAGTCAACCACCATCCGTTGAATTGTCCTGTTGAGTCCCTACCAAAAGAAGTTACATTGTTCTTGGTCATACGTTTTGAGGAACCCAGAGTGCCCTACTAATGAAGAAGCATGGAGTTCATAGAAGAGATAGCCCCGTTGAACAGATTGCAACCAATTTGGAACAAGCAGAGAAATAGCTGTAAGAGAAACTGGGTCATCAAATGTGCGAGGAGGAGCATCTTCCACCATACTTTCCTTACCCTTCTGGTAAGTGGTCGCATAGTCATAACCCATGAGTTGGATAACCCATTTCAGGTGTGTTGGAGAGGATACCCGTTGTTCTAGGAAAGTTTCCAGACTCTGGAGATCAGTCTTGATGCAGAAATAATTCCCCAATAGGGATGGCTGCCACTTCTATACTGTATGCAAAATAGTCATCATTTCCTGCTGAGAGGTAGATGCGGCTAAATTCTTACCGGAAAGGTCTCTTGAAGGCAACAAGATCATTGGTTCAGCAAAGACACCTGCATATCTATCCAAGGAAGTAGTGGAGACTATTGATGGGTGCGTCTGAATGGAATGGAGCTGAGCGATGACACCATGTGAATTATTCTTAAGTATTTTTTCCAGGTGATGTGAACTGATGATGGAGAGAGACCTTGGTTGTAATCCCATAAATTATTGTTGTGCCCCATTGACTAAAAACTACATCCAAAGATCAGCAAAATCCCATAAGATGGGGCCAAGTGTGTGTAACCATTGAACGCCCAAAACCACATCACATTCTCCATAGAGATAAGGACAATGCAAACATGTGAGAGCGCAGGTTATAATCTTCCATAGAGATAAGCACATTGTGACACTTCCCCTTGCAAGGTAAGGTGCCCCCATTGGCAACCATGACTTCAAAGTTGGAGCAAATATGGACAAAACAATCAGCCTGTTTGGCAATCCGAGGATCAATGAAGTTATGAATGCTACGAGAATCAATGAGTATGGTAAGAGGGAGCTTCTTGAAGTATCCCCTAACTCACATTGTTTGTGGGGTGGTGACACTGGTTATAGCATGGAGAGATATCTCGGGTGGGTCGTCCTCAGATGGGGTGTCAACAGGCAGGTGTTGAATGTCGACCTGATCATCTACTGTATCTGGATCTTCTTCATCAAGTTCTGAGGAAGGTAGAGAATCCACATCCAAGAGATAGAGCTTTTGTTGAACACATCTATGTCCCCAAGTGAATTTCTCATCACAATTATAACAAAGCCCTTTTTCTTGGCGTGCCTGCATCTCTATTTCAGACAAGTGCTTGATAGGAGTTGGTTGAGGAGAAGGCGTGATGGGAGGTCGTTGGGAACCCATATTTCTAAAGGGAACAAAGGTGGGTTTGGAGCGTTGTTGAGCTGCGATCTTGTCCTCGGCCAGCTTAGCCAACCCTAGGACTTCCATCATTGTGTTGGGACAAAACATTTTGACCTCTGAGCGGAGTTCATCCTTGAGACCACTGATAAAACAACTCCTGTAGAATTCATTAGACAATCCTTCTGTGTGATTGGCTAGTTTCTGAAATTCCGTCTCATACTCTCTCACTGTGCCAGTTTGGTGAAGTTTAGTGAGTGCTCCTGTGAAGTCATCGAAAGCACTAGGACCAAATCATGGCAAAAGGAGTTGGCAAAAAGCTGCCCAGTTTGGCTTGGGATGAGCTTTGATGTACCAACGGTACCATTGAAGGGATTCCTGTTCCAAATGAAAGGATGCAAGTGGAACTTTTTGAACATCAAAAGTAGTATGCAGACTGAAATATTGTCCTTCTCGGTATATCCATCCAGTCAGATCAGTACCATTGAAGCGAGGAAAATCAAGCTTCGGCCCACGAAAATTGCTAGAAGAAGAGAACCCGATGGCTGCAAAATATTCTGGCTGTCGGTTATTGTTCATGGCTGAATGCTGAAGATGAAGGCTATGAAATTTTTCATCTAGTTCTTGGAGTTTGGTTTGGATGGCTACAAGTGCTTCCTCCATGGTGTTTTCTCCTGTACGAGTGACAACCATAACCAGTAATAATTTTTAATTTTTTTTTTTTTTTTGGGGGGGGGGGGCGAATGGATAGAAAAACACAAACACAAGCTTATTTAGTAAGGGGACATTTGAATTTGGGAAAAACTCGGAGGGGTAGTTTGCGTTTGACTAGGTTTTCGACACTTTCTGAGGGATAGGGAAGCAAAAAATGGGGATTTCAGAAGCGGGAACTCTATGGAAAAATTTGAAGGCAATCTGGTGAAAATTGAAGAAGTTATGGAAAACCCTAAAAATAGACGAATGTGGGATTTCTGGTCTTGGGAAGTGGAATTTGGGATAGGGTCTTCAGGAATGAAATATGCAAAATGGGATTGCAGGGATGTCAGTGAAGTTTCAAGGAAAACAGAGTTGAAACAAGGGAGGTATGGCTGAAAAATAGATTTTTTTTTGCTTTTTGTTTTTTTTCATTCAGAAATCGATTGGCAATAGCAGCGTGGAAGGGATCTGCAATAGATGGATCTGCAATGACCTGGAAGGGATTGAAAACGGCTGGATCTGAAATGGTGACTAGATCTGGAACGTCTTTCAGAATAAATTTGAAACGGCTGGATCTGGAGCGGAAGTGATCGGCAACAGTTCAACTGAAAATAGATATGGACCCCAGGTATGTACGGCTTCCTAACAGTTTAGGTGTTTCACTTGGCCACCAATGCTGTCTGACGGCTTACGTATGGGGGTAGTACCTCTCACTCCACGGCTTAGGTAAAACTGATAACCGCTTTGCCACAAACGACAGCTCTTGGTTTACCTCACGGGTGGGAACTAGTCAATCAGGTAGGGGTCGTTGCCCTTTTCGCTGGCAGGTCCTCTCAATGGGCCAGCTACTTTGGGGTTCCTATGGTACTCCTCAGAATGAGTTTTAGGGCTTATTCCCAAGTACTTCCCACAGTTAAGCGAATAGGGATTATTCCCAAATCCGAAGCTGCAATAGATGCGAAAAAAAATTTGGCAGAAATTCCACCCAACGGGCCCAAGAAAGTGCTCTGATACCAGATGATACGAACCGTTACACCAAAACCCCGAGGTGTTAGTGAAGGCCATTCACTAGGATCTTAACACCCTTGTAGCAAAATATATAGACGGTTTGAAACCCCCCTTATATGTAAATCATCATAAAAAATATTTTTTTAGAAATATATTGCAATATTAGTAGGGAATGGAGGAATCGAACCACCAAAATCCTTCTTGTAAGGTAGGCGCTCTTCTATTGATCTAGAACCCTTTAAGAATTGGGGAGATGAGCTTACACCCAGATTGCATCATTTGTAATTCTAAGAAAAGACAATAAGATCCAAAGACAATCATGCTTAAAATCCAATTTATTTTTCCAAACACCACTAATAAGCACAAACTCTACCATGATCAAGCAATAGAATATCCATAATAATTATGCAATCTATTAAATTGGCCCATAAGGACTTCCTACAACATAAAAATTCTTAGTAAAACAACTAAATAAATATACCAAAAGGATGAGAATTACCTGATTATTTATATTTGTTTGGATCCTTGGGTTGTAAATAGATATAAACCCCTTATACTTCCAATGTTTCTCCATGATATGCATGTCAAGTACCCTAAATACCTACCAAGATTTAATGGAGATGATGGAGTTACAGTAGAAAATCACATCTCTTCCTCTCAAATCTATACTAATTACTTGGGTATTGAGATGATGGAGTTACAGTAGAAAAGCAGATGTCATCCTTTCAAAATTATACTACTTACTTGGGGGACAAAAACTCAATTCTGGGAATCGAGTCCTAACACAAATGTGTAAAATAGGATCAGAGAACAAGGGAGTGAAACTTGAGATTTGTTGTGGGGTGGGTACACTTATAAATGATGAAATAGGTAGTGGGACTCTAACCACTTGGTCACTTAAGAAAGATGTCAATTTGAAGTATGCAATTGATTCAGAATATTGACCAATGATACAATTGGAAGTGAGATTGGAGAGAAATTGACATTATGGAGATCAGGGGCGTGGGAGGGATAAATGCATAAAAGGATCCTACAGATAATTACAAAGCTGGAGGGGGTTTGGGTAAACTAACAACTTCAATTAACAATGATGGAAAAAATGGAGGAGTTATTGTATATTGTAAAGAGGATGCCCACAAAGGACACCCGCAATAATATGGAGTACCTAATATTGGCATGTGAGATGACGCTAGCAAGTGAAATGAAAATGGATTGAAAGAAGCTTCTTGAATGGGAAGAGATTGCTGAGAATGTAATCCATTTATGGAGCTAACAAGCAGACACTAGTAGAAAAAGTGAGATATATGACTAAAAAAACTACTAAAAATTACATATCAATGACTAAGTTTAGTCATGTGACTATTAGTCATTTATTGTTAGTCACTTATAACACGACTAAATATATCACTAAACAATTTTAGTCATTTATTGGTTGTTCTGATTGGTCAGTTTAGTAATATATTTAGTCATTGTTTTAGTCATGGATTGATGTTAGCTCGTCATTTATTTAGTCATTGATTATTGTTAACAACTCATTTATTTAGTCATGATAAACAATTATTTCCATCAACAAGTAGTGTATTTATTCATTTTTAGTCACTAAGCTCCATCCATTGGTAATATATTTAGTAGTTTTTTTAATCATTTTTTTGTTTGCTAGAATCTCTTTGACTTGCGAGAGTGGCCTTTGGTCTAAGAAACCGTGACTTGGAGGCATCAAATCCATCAAAATCACTTGGCGATCGAACCTGGCCTGTGCCACTCTAACCCTCAACTCATTGGATTTTGGGTGTCTCCTCCCAACTATCTCACCCGTATGGGGAATTGAACCCAAGTCGCCCCCTAATGAGACTCACACTTAACCAAATGAGCTAGTAGGATTTGACATAGTTTTTTTAGTTATTGATTGTTTTTAATTAGTCGTTTATATAGTCATGGTAGTCATTTATTGCTCGTCCATTGGTAGTATATTTAGTAGTCTTTTTAGTCATTGAATAGGGCATGGAGTAATCAAACCACCAACTGCCTGCCTAAAAGGTGGATGCTCTCCCATTGAGCTAGCACCCTTAAATAGAATCAAAGTTCACATTGAAACAAAGCTCACACTAAAAAAATAAGTTTAGTTAAATATATAAATTGCATTTTATTTCGACTCTTTTTCTACCACGAGTCACTAATAGTGGCACATTAATGAGTCATAAAGCCTGGAACCAATTTAAAACATTGAAAGTAATAAGAAAATACAAGCCGCTTATACAAAGTCCCAACTTCAAGAAATTCAACAACAAAGCAATATAAAAAAATGAAAACTTACAACTTGGTTTGCTTCCCATCGGGATGAAAAGGCCACAAATCCAAAACCTCTACTCTTAGGATCACACATTACCTAAAAATTATTCTCAAACCAATAGCATCAATTTGCATACCATATCAATATCACTAAATGAATCAAAATCAAGGAAAACTTTTAGGATGTGATATTTATCCTAGAGTGTATAAAGGGAGGTGAATAAGGCAGTCATTGTCGACTATATGGTAGGTGAATATTTTAGTTTCTTCATGGAAAAATATATCTACATTGCAAATAATTGCTGAATTAAAAAAGAAGTTACACGAAATTTATTCTCTCACAGTTTTGGACAACCAGAAAGTACAAAAATTTAATTAACCTATTACTACTCTTTGCAATATTTTCTTAAGTGGTTAGGTACTAAACAAATTTGGTGCTAATTTCTTCTGTTATTATGTATTTTTATATTATTATTTATTTTTATAAAATAAAAATTAAAAACCACATAAAATTCCTAAATTTAATATGAAAATTGTAAAGTGATTTAAATTTAATTTAATTTTAAAAATTCATTTATTAAAATTTTTATTGGTTTATAAGAATTGATATTATTAATTTTTCATTTAAACAACATTAAATAAATCACTAACAAAAAATTATAAAAAAAATATCTCACTATTCTTCTTTATTAAATTTTATGATGAAAATATCTATGAACGTGGGATGCCCTCCCTCTTCTCTGTCATTCAAGTCCATTCCAAACTTTCACTTCAAGATCCCATTTTTCCCTCATGATCTATTAGTGGAATTTATCTCTACTATCCATACTTCCTCCCTTTTATTACTTTGCCCCTCGACAGATGCTGGATCCATTGTACGTGCACATGAACGGATGATGATGATCACCTCTAGTTCTCCATGCCCATGTTGCTCCTGCATTAATCTCTGTATGTTAAATGAAATCATGTCCTCATGCTTAGTCCATTTACTACAAGCCTCACGACACTTGCATGCTTTCCTTCATCGTCAATGCCATACTTTTAACCATGTGTGGAAAGACCCCTTCATCTTCAATCTTTTCCACATCCACGATTTTGTCTCCAACTGCTGTAAGGTGGGTAGTTTATGACCCCACTGGCTATCACAGTCATCTCCTCCTTTTCCAATACCCTACTTAATGGATTGTGGTCGTTGCATCCATTATTGACAATACTTGAGCTCCTCGAGGCTACTTATTAGTAAAACCTTATCAATTGAATATTCTTTTGCAACAATATAATTTTCCACTATACCTAAATATCCTTCCTCCATTTCCTCGTTGGTTATGTTGTTGTGCAATAATGACACTCTATTTTGGTGCACTTTTTATTTTTCTTTATCCTTTGCATCTTTGACATGGTTGCCACCTTTACCCTTATCTTCATTAACTTCAACTTCAACTTATGTAGCCTCATGGCTATTAATGGTATAGAAATAGTCATCCCTGGAAATACCAGGTCCATCTTCATCTTCTCTTATGCTTTCATGTTAGCTACAAGATTTCTTCATTCGTTGTGCAGAACCACTGTAGCATTCTCCAGCTCATCATTAGCTTCATCACTATCATAACCTTGTTTATCTATTTATGGAATTCTTTGGACTTGTTCTTCTTCAACTTCTTCATTTCCATTTTGTTTCCCTAAAACTTTGTCTCTTGTCCAGGAATAGTATTATCTGCTTCATCTTCTCTGCTACTTCAGCTTCATGTTCTACTATGTCCTCAAGACTAATTCCCATACTTACATGTATGCACTCAACCAATTCATTCTTAGACATATCCTTTTCAACTCTATCTTTCACAACCTTTTTAACAACTTCAATGGCTATCTCCCTTTCTATAGCTCTTATAGAGACATTACATCCATTCTATTCATCATGTTGTTCCTCATACCTTAGATTATGGAGCCATTATTCTATGGAGTTTAACTCACATTTCCACTCATTCCATTTTTATATTATCATGATTTCCTCCTGCATATCCTTCATGAGGTTGCTATCATAGTTTCCTTCCTCAATTTTCAATGTGACATCCTCTTTCTTGGAATCTTCTTTACTCTTAAACTAATTCTCTAAAAATATACAATTATCATTCAAATCCCCATTACTATTATCTACCTTACCTCATTTTCATTCTCTACAATGGGCTTGTTATTTTCCTCTCCTAACACATGATGGTCAACGCTCAAAAACTCTTCAATTATTCTTAATTATTCATCTGCAAACATAACTTTAAATTCAAATTCTTCAATTGATTCACTTTCCTCTTCCCTTATGACAATATTGTGGACAATTTCCTTTGTACATCATCTTTTGAATTTACTTCATCCCAACTTAAGTCTGTCAGGTATTCCAAGACATGATTCTTAGGTTTACAACTCATACTTTTATCTCCAATATCCTCATCTTGCTTAATTCTCAGTAGGCACTCACAAGATTACTACCCTATTTTTACCTCAACCACATCATCATAATAACATATAGCAATTAATGCATCCATCTCATTTTCGTTTGCTGCTCCAAACCCTCTTGTATGGAGATCTATTTATGCGACCCTATTTAAGCATTCATATAAACCTAAATCATTCATTCAAATATGGAAAATTATTCATTGGGAAATCAACAACAATAAACGTCTATCCAAAACCGCACCATGGGATCATTCCTTTGCATGTAAATTCATTCACGGCTCGACCCAAACAACCTCAGTGCTACAACTGAAGCTTTGATACCACTTTGTCACATTCCCTAACCTCCTTGATGCTCATCAGAGGCCATGGAAGACCCTGAAACCATTTTTTTTCTTCAAATTCATCCATTTTCATACACATCCACAATGGCCTTCAATCCGCAATCTGCAATGCTATCCAATCCGCATTCAGATTTGGAAGTTGGATTCCCAAATCCACCTTTCCGACGAAATCATGCTCCCGACTTCCACAATCCACAATGCAAAAGTTAGAAGGTGGATGTTAAATCGCTGCCCCAGGAATTTTCCTCCTCTGCAATTTCGCAATCTGCAACACTCATTGCGGGTGTCAGAATTGCGGAAACCTTATTTCGTAGTCCCGGGAGAAATTACCTCCCACAATCTGCAATCCGCAACCCACTTTGCAGATGTGGATATGCAAAATTCCACTTCCCTAGCCATGTGGAAGTTGGCCTTTCGACATCCGCAATATGCAACCCTCTTTGTGGATGCGAAAATGCGGAAGTCCCACGCCCCAATTCCGATGGAGTCGCCCTTTCGAATCCCACAAATCGCAACCCACCTTGCGGATGCGGAAGGGAGGAAGTCCAACCCCAGCAATCCAACGATTGGTCCCTGACCTTCGTAATCCAAAATACACATTGCGGATGCGGAAAGGTCAGGACCACATACCCATGCACCAGCAAGCTTCTAAGGCAACTTCTGAGGGTCATAACTCCCTCATCCTTGGTCCAAATTGGACAAGGTTGATATTGTTGGAAATATCTTAGAGATATCTATCCAATGGTTTGATCCCCACCCCATCTGTGCACTCCAACCATGCCATTTTTCCAACTGAAACTCTGTCCATAATCTCCTCAAAGTGCCTTTACCCTTCTGCAAGGAACTCTGCCTACCTTCTTCCATGACTTATCCCTTCACCTGACCCACAAAGCGGTCCTAAACACCACAGGGGATATTCCCTTCCTTCCCCAATTCCATTCGAATTCAATCCATCTCTCTTAAGGGTGAATACAATGCATAAATAAACACATATAATGAACTAGAACTAGTCAATACACCTACAACCTACAGGGTTAGCCATACATTACATTTATATAAATGATGAAGCATTTAGGCATGAACTCAACTTCCAACTCAACCTTATACATAGCTTCCTAATGAGAAAGTTAATGAGCTCATCCATTCATTAATCTAGAGCATAACAAGCATAATATAACAAATAGATATAACACATGAAATAACATCATTTAACACCACATAAGCACTTATATTTGGAATGAAGCTACCCCAAGCAACTGGCTAAGTGAGGACAACTTTCCACCCAACCTTAGGTTCTGTCCAACCTATACTCTTTCAGCTAAGAGACCACCCCCGAGCTGAGTTGTGTATCCACTAAGGAGGCTAATGGACTCTCTCACAGTCAAGGTCCCATCCCAATGCTAAGCCAAGCTATATTTGGGTTTATCAGGCATGCCAGGGAACAATGGCGATGCCGCTAATCCAGTGCACTCACCCACATAGCTACAAGCATCTCAGATCACACAACAACATGGCACCCACATTACCTACCTCATATATTTTTGTATCTCCTCATCATATAGTCTTGGTAGATTAGCTAGTACATCAATTTCATTCATGTTTCCTTGGAGGTTGCTAAAAAGGACCAATATTATGTTACTAAGGAAAATGTAATGACTCTAAATTGATCCTGCAAGATCTTGTCACTAAACAAAACAAAATAACAACAAATAACTTGAAATAAACAAAGGGAGTGAGGATATGCAAATCACAACAAGAAGCAAATGATAGAATTAATTTAGATTGCCCAATGGTCAAGCTTCTTACCTGTATTGTCACGTAGGAGGTGCAAACTTCAAGCACTAGTACAAAATGAGGAATTAATGACTAAAAAATGGACTAAAATTAGGCTATAAATGACTATTTTTGAGTCAGCGACTAATAGTATCTATTTTCCACTATCTTATAGCTTGACAAACCTAGTCGTATTTCACTTAGTCATTAATTGGTTGACTTATTAGTCATTGATTTATTCATTGATAGTCACTGATCTAATCATTGATAGTCATTGATTTAGTCATTGATAGTCACTGATTTAGTCATTGATTGCCATAATTAATGACCAAATTTACGTCTAAATAAACTACTAGATCATAACCTATTAATGACTAAGCTAAATACGACTAAACGTTAGTCACGCTATAAGATACTGGAAATTAGATACTAATAGTCGTATATATGCGAATTTAGTCATTTTCTTAGTCACTAATTTATGATAGGGTACGGAGGAATCGAACCATCAATATCCTGCCTATAATTAGGCAGGTGCTCTACCATTGAGCTAGCACCCTTTAAGATGTTGTTATTGCTTGACAATGATGATATGCAAACAAATTTTGCATCATTCAAGCATGCAAAATAATGATTACCAAGTTACTATAGATCCATAATGGCTTACCCTGTACGAGTCCTTCAAGTCTTTCAACTGCATTTATTAAGTGCAAATATATATTTGCACTTAATAAATGCAGTTGAAAGACTTGAAGGACTCGTACAGGGTAAGCCATTATGGATCTATAGTAACTTGGTAATCATTATTTTGCATGCTTGAATGATGCAAAATGCAAAAATCCCATAAATTTATAGGAATGACAAGCATGCATCCATTATTAAACTATCTACCAAGTCATCTAGAGTCATGCCAAGATATTTGAATTTGACTGAAAATTCATAAGTAACTTGAATATAATGGTGGATGATGCCATGGAAAGGAGAATTTCATTTTATATAGAAGGAAAGGATGAACAAATGGTGTCCCAAACTCATCGTCAACCAATTTGGGACAAGCCACCATCCCCCGTAAAATGAACACATGTGCATGTTTCTCTCAGGTTCCATGAACATCTTACACAACCTTCAGATAGTTTCAATCATATTTGGATGTCCATCTTAACTTCAAAGGACCAACACTTGAAATAGTAAATTTGGAATATTTAAAATATATGTACACAAAGTCTCCACATTCAATAAACCAATACATCATTTACTTATTGCATGATATTAGAATGGATGGACATATTGTTAGACAACATTTGGAGAGTTTTTATAATATGTGGATGTTCATTCCTAGGATGTATATGCCCATTCTAGGAAAAAGTGACCTCTAAAATATTTTTAAAAAATCAAATAGAAATTTTGGAATCAACAAGATAGGATCCCTCGTAATTTTCTTTAGTCTCCAATGGAGCAACTCATTACCCAAAATGTATATAGAATAGTAAAAAGAAATATACTACTAATTCCATTTCACATCAAGAAGAATGGGCATTATCTCTAAGTACTCTTAGCCACTAGATAAATGGAAATGAAATGAGATGAAATATTAGCAACAATACCTTTGAGTTTGCCTGTTGACAAGAAGTATGAATACTTATGTGATCATTTTATTCAGAGGTGACTTAAACAACCACTAACATGCAATCAAGGAAAGAAACCATGTTCAAATTGATATATAAATAAAATAAAATAAAAGTTAAAGATAGACTATGCCAATCCCACTATCATATATACCCTGAAAGAGAACTAGCAAATCTCCCACAACTATTTAACTTTGCCCAAAATTCCCACATGGAATGCAATTGCTTAAACAAAACAAAAAGAAATTGAAAACATGAAAGTAGTAATTTACTCTACCTGTCTATTGGATGTAGAGTCCCATAGCTGTATAACAGAATTAGTCAAGCACATGTTAGTTTTTCAGAATTTTCAATCTGATCTAAGATCTTAACTGAGAGAATAACATGTACAACATATCTACAACATATCAATCATGGACACAATAATGCAAGCACACAAGAGACACAGAATTTCACCGGGGAAAACTAATAAGGTGAAAAACCCCGCAACTTCCTCAGAGATAGAAAGAGCAATGATACGACCAAAGTACAAGAGATAGTCTTCTCCTAGCAGCAGATCCTCCTCCTCACAAGTGCGCCACCTTTCGAATGAGAGAAGTGTGAGTAATGAGATGATCAAATAGAGATCTCCCAATCTCTATTTATACTTGTCCTGTCCTACCCCAATAAACCAGTGGGGACGACTTGTCCAACTTAGCCTAATAACCCATGGTAAACTTAATCTAGGATGACCCCACACTTGGTGGTCTGATAACCCTGTTACCCACATGACTCATATAGGGCCGACCCCATCAAGGTGGTCTAATAACCCATCAGCAAGTTACAACACTTGCGACACTTGTCAATAAAAATGACGACACTTCCATATAGAGGAATAATAACATCTCTATAGGAGTACAATATACATAGATGAAATACATAGGTGAAGTACATTCTGAATTTACATATACATCAACACTCCCTCTTAACTAGGAAGGTATTTCTCGACACAGATTTGCTAGCACAAGTCTTCTTCTCTGGATCATCATCAGTGAATCATCATCCTCGAATCATCGTCATCGTCACTGCTTCTACTATCTCAATCAATCTCCAATCTACTCATCATAGGAAGTTCTACAGAGCCAGTCCTTTTTCATATTGGATGTAGGCCCACCACTTGCAGGTCTTCATCATCACTGGCCATACTGTGGAATCCTCAGGACTTATTACATGCATCACAAAACTTGGCTGTAGTATCCTAGGCTGTTACGAGCACACAAATCTACCTATCAGATCTCCCAGGAGCACATTACATGTGACCCCATCACAAAACCTATCTATAGCATCCCAGTCCGTTATGAGCACACAACTCTACCCGTCGGATCTCCCAGGAGAAAATTACATGTGATCTCACCACAGAACCTGGCTGTAGCATCCCAGGCTGTTACGAGCACTTAGCTCTACCTGTCGGATCTCCTAGGAGCATATTACATGTGGTCATGACAAAACTTGGTTGTAGCATCCCAAGCTATTACGAGCACTCAGCTCTACCTGTCGAATCTCCCAGGAGCACATTACATGCCATAGGACAAAACCTTGAAAGAGCATCCCAGGCTGTTACGAGCACACAACTCTACCTATCAAATCTCCCACGGCTGGATTATATGTCCTCCCAAAGCAAAACCTCAAAAGAGCGTTTTCTAGATATCCCGGGGCCACATTACATGCCATAGGCAAAACCTCAAAAGACTATCTGTAAACCTCCCAGGGATGGATTTTATGCTTATCTGCACAACCTGTCCACGGCCATAGAGTATCATCCTGATACTCTCCATACATCATCTTGATGTACATCAACACATGATCATCCTAATCATAATCATAGCATCATCCTGATACATATTATCTGGAGCAACATCCTGAAGCTTGTCATCCATGATCATCCTGATGATACAGTGCATCCACTTGATGCATACCTGATACATATCATACATGATCTACTTGATCATACAATGTATCGACCTGATACATACATAAATAAATGATCCATCTAATAATAACAAGAATCCAACATGATGCATATACATATAGATGATCCCACTAATCATACCAAGCATCCAACATGATGCATATATAGATAGTAACTAGAGCATCGTCCTGATGCTCATCATCCAATGCTTACATCCACAGCCATGGGAAGGATCCTCCTCTCACCATGATTGGAATGGCTTCTAGCAAATGTGTCCATCACTTCTTCCTCGAAGTGTCATCAATCTGAAGAACACCAAGCCTCTCTCAAACTTCACTCCAGCTAGTGGTTTTGTTAGCACATCTACAACCTGCTCATTCGTCGCAACATATAGGAGCTTCACGGCTCCTCTCTGCACCATATCCCTGATATAGTGATATTTGATCTCAATGTGTTTCAACCTATCGTAAAACACTGGGTTCTCAGATAGCTTCACACAACTCTGGTTGTCACAAAAGATACCAGTAGCATCCAATGGGAGATCAAATAACTCAGACAATAGCTTCCTCAACCATATTGCCTCACAAGTAGCTGAACAAGTTGCAACATACTCTTCCTCGGCTGTACTCAATGCTACGCAGGACTACTTCCTGCTAAACCAAGAGATCGCACCTCATCCCATACTAAAGCAACACCTAGATGTGCTCTTCCTATCTGCAGCACTACCTACCCAATCTAAATCAACATAACCCTGCAGGTTAAACTTTTGATTCGCATCATACTTGAGCCCATAATCAATTGTACCTTTCAAGTACCTCAGAATATGCTTTATAGCAACTAGGTGAACACCTCTGGGATCTGTCAAGAATTGGCTCAATGTGTTCACCGCAAAGAAAATATCTGGTCTAGTGTTCGTCAGGTACATCAAGGACCCAATCATTTGATGATACACAGTGACATCAACCGGATCAGATGATGCATTACACAAAAGCTTTAGGTTCGATGCCATAGGTGTGGCCATCGCCTTGCAGTCCATCATCCCGAACCACTTCAGGATCTCTACTGCATACTTCCCTTGTCCAAGGAAGATTCCATCTGTACTCTTCCACACCTCCATGCCTAGAAAATAGTGCATCATCCCCAAGTCCTTCATCTCAAACTTGGCAGCTAGCTTCCTCTTTGTATCAGAAATCAATCTATACTCACCTGTTATAAACAGATCATCCACATATGATAGTAGAATCATAGGATTTCCTTCCTCAACCTTATAGTAAAGGTTGGAATCTACTTTAGTCTTAGTAAATCCCAAACTGGATAGAAAGGTGTCTATTCTACCATACCAAGTCCTAGAAGCTTGCTTCAAGCCATACAAGACTTTCTTTAACCTGCACACATATGACTCCCTGTCATGTGTTTCAAAACCAAGTGGCTGCTCCTCATACACTTCCTCCTTGACTACACCATTCAAGAAAGCTGTCTTGACATCCATCTGGTGTATCTTTCATTTCATCACTGCAGCCAAGGCAAGTACTGATCTGATGGAAGTGTACTTGGCTACAAGAACAAAAGTCTCTTCATAGCCTATTCTCTCTTTCTGGGAGAATCCACGAGCTACACATCTCGCTTTGTATTTCTCTATGTTGCCATCTACAGCATGCTTGATCTTGTAGATCCACTTGGAAGTCAACACTGACTTCCCTTCAAGTCTTGGGACTGCATCCCAAACATCATTCTTCATGATCGACTGGTATTCCTCAATCATAGCATTCTTCCCAGATCCTGGGAACTTCAATATCTTCAATAGATAACTTTGTTTTTGAACAAATGTTGTAGTCCTTCTTTTGTAGGTGCTTGTATACGATCTTTCCTACAAAACAAGTTAAATTGCATGATTAGAAACTTCTCATAGTTAAGAGTGTGCACAACTCCCAACATGTCATCAAATAGGTTTCATTCTAGATAAGTAGCAATGGAATGTTATATAGTGCCATAGGCCACTTACCCATCAGATGCATATTAGTAGTATACTGTTCATTAATGCAATTATTCTAATATGCATAATACACAACCTAAGTCTAGGAACATAAGTGTATACATCATTGAACAATATTAATCAAATATACCTGAAATGACAATTTAAATACTTAACTTTGTTTGTTGTTGTTGGGTTGACTCCCTCTCAGTCTTTGATTCCTTTCCACAACTCCATTCTGATGTGGATTGTGAGAAGTGGTAAAATCCCTCTGAATGTCTGCATCCTTGCAGAAACTACTGGAGTGTGCTCCCTCTTGATCTTTTCTTCCTGGATTACCTGTCCTTGAACTTATATCCATCCTCGATCACTTATGCATACTTACTAGTATCATCATTGTGTTATCCTCGAGGTCTCATACATTCATTAGTATAATCTCAATACTATCAAAACACAATAATCTTAAACATGTATAGTCATGATCATTTCAAACACAGATAATAAACATTAGTATTCAAGGTTTCAGGGAATACTTCTTTTACTCATGCATATTCTTATTTGACCAAAGGAATTTTCTAGTTAGTCATATCATCTATCAAGGTAAGAGACATAATATGCATAAACCCTTGATTACTTACATTTCTAACTTCATGAATAATCATTATCAACCATACAATAGTATAAGATCCTAACACGAGGTAGGATTCTAACTTGATATAGGTAAAACATACCTAGTTATCATATTTGCTAGTTATGTCTAGCAATGTCTTCTTGTTCTCTTCAATGACTTGTGCTAGTAACCTGCATATCTCATAGGTTAATAATTATAGAACCAAGTTATACATACCTCATAAGTGGATCTTCGATGTTATCCATGACAATGGATGAATCTTTGTCTTCATGTCAACATGGCCATATATTCTTGAACTAGAACATGATTTGTCTTTCTTGATGTACCTTTCATGTTAGTGGACAACATCATCCTCATACAACACCACAATGCATTAGTACAATCATAAGTGTCAAAACCCTAATCAATGAATATCTTCTATCATGCATTCATATTTTTATTAAGGTGATATGACAAGTCTAAAGTTAATCAAGATTGTGCTAACCTTAATGAAGACAAACATTCCATCAACTTAATCATGAACAGATTTCGAAACATACCCGTAAGTCATAGCTGACGAGATTGCTTGTAATCTTCTTATTTAAGGCCTTAGCCTCATCTCCCTCTGAAACTGGAGCTTCTTCACTTATGCAGGTGACCAATCCATTCTCTTCTAGGATTAACCCAATCCACTTGATTTGTAGAAATTGGATCTAGAGTTGGATTAGGGTTTGTCAGAGAAACCCTATAAATTCAAACTTTGAATTTCAAACTTTTGAAAGGATAGAAAGATGCGCCTTGATGAGTTGATCAAGCTCGTATACTCAGAATTTGAAAACTACAAAGATTCACCCCTCAAAATTGTCTTTGAAACTTCTAGATCTTTTGGACATGATCCCGATCTAGGGTTTGATAAAGCCCACCCTTCTTCCCAACCAAAAGGTTCGATCTAAAGCTCTAAACTTTGATTTTTCTGAGGAGCTTCCAGCCATGGTCACAGACTTAAAAAATTCCAACTTTTGCAGAAGCCCTAATTTTCCACTTTTCCGATCAAAGTCTCGAACTAGGATTTGATCAAGCTCGACCTTCTTCCCAACCAAAAAAATTGAACTTGGTCTCTAAATTCTGATTTTGATCGGTGGAATTCATCCATGGTCTCTGATTACAAAACTTCCAACTTTCTCCGAAACCCTAATTCCCGGAGCCATGAATGAAGGTGCTCAAAATCCAATTATGTTTTGACATAAATATGCACCTGATTTTTTATGGTGTAACTCCAAAATTACCAATCCACAGGGTCTGAAACTTCTACCTATGGTATCCAAACCTATCATATTTCAAACCCCACAGGTCTTACCTCAATTGGATTCTCTGAGAGAGAGTTATGCCAAGTGTCACAACGTGACCTGTTTATGGGATAAAACAGGAGAGCGAACTTGTACGGAGTGCCACGTGTCACTGGTTCACTTTCAGCCTATGAAACTTCATCCTGTGAAAGTACAATCCATGCCCTACTTGTAAATTTTTATGAAATTTCATTTGGAGCTTCCTAGCCCAAGTTATGACCTTTTTTTCCTAGGTCACCTGTTTATGACTCAAATCTGGAAGAGGCAAAAACCCTAGATTGTACAGATCATAAAACACAAAGTACAATGAATTAGAAGTTGTGCTTCGGAAACATGGTACATTGGGATCTTATCTTCAACCTGTACAAGTTTCAGATCCTGAAACTTCTCCAAAATGGATTAATAGTGAAAGTGATACGATGACTAGTTTTTTCTATATCAAGCCCTAGCTTCGCAAGTGCAACAAGTGTCATAAATGCCATACCATGCCTTCTTTTTGGCTAGCTCTGATACCATGCTAGTTTTTCATAATTTTCAATCTTATCTAAGATCTTAACTAAGAGAATAACATGTACAGCATATCGACATCATATCAATCATGGACACAATGTTAGGATATTCCTATACTCCATCCTAGTCCCACCAGTATTTTGATCATTTACATTTTCAGTCATGCATGCACCTTTTAGGGTTTGCATGCATTTTGCATGCATCCCAGTCATCAGTCCAGCACCTATCCATTAGTTAGCCAACCCCCAGGAGCTTCTCACTATTCCGTTTTAGCCCTCCAGTTGCTTAATGCGCCCTTCTTCCTTGATTTTAGGGAGCAACTCGCCCTCCTTCACCTACCAGTCCAGTTGTCACTCAGTTACACTCAATTACACTCAGTTACAGTCAGTGACAGTCAGTTATAGTCAGTTACACTCAGTTACATTCAGTTACACTCAGTTACACTCAGTTACATTGAGTTACACTCAGTTACACCTACCAGAGTTAGTTTGACTGATGGTTGACAGTTACTTGAGCATTGATGACTCCACTGATGATGATGAAGACTTCCAGTTGCGCTCCGATGATCATGAGGACACCTAGTTGTGCTCCGATGACACTCTATTGATCTTATTATCACTCTGAGAGGCTAATTCGAATTGTCACCTTAGGCATTCGAATCCTCTCTACCATTGTACTATTTATTTGTCCATACTGTGATTAATTAATTAGTATGACCGAAGTATTATTGCTTCTATCTGAGTTCTACTGCACCATATTATTCTGTTGCTCATTATACTGCATGTATCACTCTTCTTCTATTTTCTTGCTTAATCATAATTATTCTCTTGTGAGATACATCATCTCTTAGATCTGCTGTGAGGACTTTCACATGGTATCAGAGCATGTTGATAGAATTGTTTATCTCCATTCTTGAGAGTTTTTTTGCAGGTTATTACCAAGATTTCGAGTGCAGTAGTTGCAGCAGTTTCTGCATTTTTGCAGCAGTAGCAGTTGCAATTATTCTATATTGTTTTTGCAGGTCCTCTACAGCTTCAATGTATTCATCAGAAATTACTCCTCTTGATCCACTCAACTATGATGAATGGAAACCAAGAATGATAGCAGACTTGAAGATCCATGATCTTTTTTATTGTTATTTTGAAAGAGAGTTCGAATCCCCTGAAGAGAAGATTGACTGGTTAAATAAAAGAGACATGCACTTTGCAGCAATAATGTTTTCTTTGTGTGCATACCAGAGATTCCAATTCAAATACCGTGATGGTGTTGAAATTCCAAGAGAGTTATGGAATCCAAAAGAGATATGGGCTCACCTGGATGGAAAATTTGGCAGAGAGAATGAAGGACTTGGTCCCAACCCATTCGAAAGAAAACAAAGTGATGCATTCGCTCCTCTTGATGGTCTCTCAGATCATGAACCAGTATCATATCATATTGAAGTTGTTGACAAAGAACTTGCAGATTCTCCGCTCATGCTCAAACTTTCTTCTCTTTCTGTGCCAGCTCACACTCTAGATATTGCAGAAGGTCCTAAATCCTCTCTTGCACCAGAGTCTGTTGGTTTGCATCATGATCACATGATTATTTCAGAGGTCAAATCAGCTAATGGAGGTAATGCATTTGCTCCTCTTCAGCAAACATCTCTTTTATACTACTATATGATCATAAATTCATGCTTTCAGAAGGTCATTGAAGAATATGGCCATTGCCATTCGCTTGGGATAATTTCTCATGCATCTACTGGTTTTGATCTCACCTCTCATGGTTCAAAGGAGATCTCAAGAAGCCATGATTCAAGTCTTGTATCTAATTTGGGTTCTAAGCAATGACTGCTTGGGAAAATTTCTCATGCATATGATAGTTTTGATCTCACCCCTGCTGGTTCAAAGGAGATCTCAAGAAACTGTTTTGAAAGTCTTAAATCTGATTTTGATTTCAAGCAAACATGTAATAGTTCTTTTTGGCATAATCTCACCCATGGTGGTTCGAAGGAGAAGACAAAGGACTATATGCACATTCAAAAATTTGATCCTACCTCAGCTAATTCGAATTACAGGTTCAAGGATCATTCTAATACTGTTGGATTTGTTCTCATCACATTCGATCTGAAGAGCAAGTACAAGCACATGCTTTTTGAGCATGATCCACTTCTTCCCAAGAAGAAGATACCTCCAGACATATGACCAAGCATCACACATGCTTGAGTTTGGAGCTTTTATTTTTTATGTGTGCCTTACAGTCTATTTTTTGAGGAGGGGGTATGTTTCCCATGAAATTTTCCCACTTCCTTGGTTTATTGATTGTTATTATTCATTGTATTGGGTGACCTTTGGTCTTAGTTACCAGGGCCCAGGATGGATTAAGGGGGGGTGTTAGGATATTCCTATACTCCATCCTAGTCCCACCAGTATTTTGATCATTTACATTTTCAGTCATGCATGCACCTTTTAGGGTTTGCATGCATTCTAGGGTTTGCATGCATTTTGCATGCATCCCAGTCATCAGTCCAGCACCTGGCCCTCAGTTAGCCAACCCCCAGGAGCTTCTCACTATTCAGTTTTAGCCCTCCAGTTGCTTAATGCGCCCTTCTTCCTTTATTTTAGGGAGCAACTCGCCCTCCTTCACCTACCAGTCCAGTTGTCACTCAGTTACACTCAGTTACACTTAGTTACAGTCAGTTACACTCAGTTACACTTAGTTACACTCAGTTACAGTCAGTTACATTCAGTTACACTCAGTTACACTCAGTTACATTGAGTTACACTCAGTTACACCTACCAGAGTTAGTTTGACTGATGGTTGACAGTTACTTGAGCATTGATGACTCCACTGATGATGATGAAGACTTCCAGTTGCGCTCCGATGATCATGAGGACACCTAGTTGTGCTCCGATGACACTCTATTGATCTTATGATCACTATGAGAGGCTAATTCGAATTGTCACCTTAGGCATTCGAATCCTCTCTACCATTGTACTATTTATTTGTCCATACTGTGATTAATTAATTAGTATGACTGAAGTATTATTGCTTCTATCTGAGTTCTACTGTACCATATTATTCTGTTGCTCATTATACTGCATGTATCACTCTTCTTCTATTTTCTTGCTTAATCATAATTATTCTCTTGTGAGATACATCATCTCTTAGATCTGCTGTGAGGATTTTTACACACAATAATGCAAGCACACAAGAGACACAGAGTTTCACCGGGGAAAACCAATAAGGTGAAAAACCCCACAACTTCCTCAGAGATAGAAAGAGCAATGATACAACCAAAGTACAAGAGATAGTATTCTCCTAGCAGTAGATCCTCCTCCTCACAAGTGCGCCACTTTCCAAATGAGAGAAGTGTGAGTAATGAGATGATCAAATAGAGATTTCCCAATCTCTATTTATACTTGTCATGTCCTGCCCCAATAAACCAGTGGGGACAACTTGTCTAACTTAGCCTAATAACCCATGGTTAACTTAATCCAAGCCGACCCCACCCTTGCTGGTCCAATAACCCTTTTACCCTGTTTGGTAGAATTTTTCCCTATGGATAAGTCAAAATCCTCTTAACTTTAAAGCAGATTATCAACTAACTCTAAAGCAAGAAACAAGACAAAACAAATGCTACCTTGAAATTCCTGAACTAACTTTTACAACAGGATCATATACATTCAGAAGTAATGAGAGATATGACACACCTTTCAATCTGACGTTTGTCCCGCTTTTAGCTCTTGATCCAAAGCTCCAATGTGGAACCTGTTAATATCACACAAAGAACAAACATACAAACTTCCAAATACCTTGAAGTAAATGTTAGATTCAAATCCAGATTAGATACATTCCATGCTAAGAACTTATGCTATACACATGAAATGGGAAAAACAAGACAAGTTATCTTATTACAAACTTGAAGAATACTTACAAAGGTTGCTTGATGTCCAAGCCAATCCTCCAGCTCCAAGTGTTTCCTCCTCTAGCTATCTCCACAAGGCTGCAAGATCATAGGTTTGATACTCTCAAGAGTCCTCTCTTTCTCCCATGGAATGCCTCTCTTTTATAGTGTATGGTAAGGTTAACCAACAAGAGAGATGGGTGGATCTAGGAGAGGTAAGTGGATCAAGGTTTCTAATCACAGAAAATGGGTTGAGATCGAATCAAGGATCCCAATCCTCCAATATCTCTCAAAAATCCAAAATCCCACAAGCCATGGAAAAAAGACTATAAAAAGAGTACCGCGTCCTGTGGTTTGAGCATAACGCGGTAGTACCGCGTGTCGGGGACAGAGCATAGCACGGTAGTGTAGACTACCGCACACCTAAAACTGAGCAAGGCGCGGTAGTGTGGGTAAATAAAGTCTTAGCTGGGTGAAAATTTGTCAGGGTAAGTTTCCCTTCAAGGTTCACTCATCTTCTGGGTGGTTCAAACAGTAGGGGAAGTGTAGTCAACTCTATTTGTAGTGGAGATGCGACACTGTAGAATATGGAGGTATAACAAATGCCCCCTAAAGTGTGAGGTTAGAAGGGACTGATGGCCGAAAGACTTTACGAATATTGTGCAGAGATAGCATCGAGGAGAGCGACAAGGAGTTGAAACAGAAACAAAGTGTTAGATATACCACCGAGGCGGGCATCCCCATGCTCGGAAACAAATGACTCAAAGCATGGCTGCCGACCAATACATCGCAGATCCATGAGTACTGAGATGATATAGGCTGTGGATAGATCATGGCTACTATGAACAAGCGTAGATCCATGAGACAATAATGACACAGCCATGACCAATACAATAAGTGGATATGTGTGACAATACAAAGGACATCTCCATCGCAACCTGGACGCAATTAAGATACAAAGGTGCGCCCAGGGTCTTCTACCCGATCGCAAATGATACGAATCTAGCCATGTGATTACAAGGTGTTGAAGTCGAACATGGTAGAAACCATTTGATTACCGGTCAATGATGTGAACCGTTAACAAATGCGAGGGAAATCACCTATGATGACGATGATCCCCAAGGTATCTGAAGTACATCTCAACGAAATGCGAATATACGAGTTGATGTCGAGCATTCGAGAGATTGTTCGATCAGAGGTCAGTGATGTGAACCTACTGTCGAACACGAGGAAACCTGCCATTGAGGCATGCAGGTACCAAGGTACTAATGGTTGATCTCTAAGTCTAATTCCCAGATAGTGATTTGGCGTCGATAGGAATAGACTCGTCGAAGGTGGGCCATAATGATTCCCACATCATCGACATGAAATCGAAACGAACGATAAGATGATGAAACAAATGGAGTATGTACTGACACAGCGGAGGCCTGACACAATGAACGACTCTGAACAATGCAACCCTTTGAACATATAACGGCATGTAACAGGAGTTAGCAGTAGGGATTATTGATAGCAGAGGATAGACACCAGATGAGTAGGCTCGTGGCCAGGGAGACGACTCAGGATGATGACCATAACTCAGTGAAAAATGGATACCCGATATAGACAAGAGACAGACACATGCCATGTTCAAAGGTAACGACTGACAAGCTACCATAAACAAACTTGACTTGTTCCCCCTATTCCCCCGACATGATAGACGAGTATCTCTTTGTTGTTTTTCGAGCTTGAAGAGGATAGCAGATGCTCGGTGTAGCTCATCTCATAGATGAGTCCAATCTCACATGTTTTACGAACCTGAGAAAGGAGGGGTTCGTCCCAAAGTGGGTCCTTCGATGTTAATTTTTAATGAGTCCAAGGAAGGAAAACTCGGTAGTTTTTCATATTTAGAGAGCCTGAAAAACTTAAAGGAAGATCCACAATGTACTTTTTCATAAATTTAGTCCCTCGATCCCGAAAAAGTTCAAAACAATTCCCGAGAGAACTCTCCCAGCCGAGATTGAATGAGGTATACCTTTCTCATAAATAGTCTAGACGGGCCGAAAAAGGGGTAACCTATCACTGAATAGACGACCTTTCAAATACTTTTACAAGTGTGAAAGAGTCAAGATCACTTGGAAATCTTTTCAATTTTAAGGAGTCTGAAAAGAGATTAACTATGGACTCCAATGGTCTTTTTCATAATTTTTAATTATTCTGGTTCGAAAAAAGAATAAAATACAACCAGGATAATACTTTCCTCACCGTTTAACGAGCATGAGTAAAGCTGACCGTACTCGACACCATTTACTTGATTTTGACAAGCACGACATGGGTGTAAAAGCGCTTGGAATCTTTTTCAAGTTTTAAATCCAAAGCACGAAAAAGAAAAAGTAGGCTCAGAATGTCTTTTTCAAGTTTTAATCCAGAGCACGAAAAAGATAAAGTAGGCTCGAAATGAAGGTCAATCAGTGAATAAACGCCAGTGTGAATATATGACTTTTTACGGGAGATCCTGTCAACAAAGTGCTCATGAAACCAGATATTAGTAATGTGAAATGGGATTTATTTTAACCATTTAAAATAATAATTAAAAAATAGGTGAAAATGCTATATAAAGAATAGGTAAAAGGAGAAAGTTACCATTTCACTTTGTGTTTTTACCCAAAGAGGAGATTTTACCCACTTAAGGAGCAAAACTTCAAGGATCCATATCGGGAGTTTCAGGGCACCGTTTCAACAACCGTCTGTGCCAGGTAAGAGCTCTCGAGCTCCTCTTTCATTTAATGTAGGAATCATTTGCTTTCAGTAAGGAAAATTGATTTTTTGGGCAAGCCCTATTGGGAAAAAATCACCCCTCACAGTAC
This sequence comes from Larix kaempferi, assembly GCA_027924585.1. Taxonomy (NCBI): domain Eukaryota; kingdom Viridiplantae; phylum Streptophyta; class Pinopsida; order Pinales; family Pinaceae; genus Larix; species Larix kaempferi. Next base: position 9,361,264 of record BSBM01000159.1, on the reverse strand, counting down.
CGCGTGGGGCCCATATCGGGAAACGCGGTACTGTCGAATAGTACCGCGCTGTGTGTTTAAACCAGGACGCGGTACTGTGTAGTAGCACGCGGCAATGTTTTCCCTAGGAACGATGAAAGTGATTTTTAAGATGAAAAATTCAATTTTTCTCCAATTTTTTGCTGAAACCAAGTTGTTAAATGATTACTAAATGTTTCCCTTGACCTTTTGCAGGAGTTTGCAATTCGTTTGGATCAAAATGGTCAGTTGGAAAGAAAGAGAGCATGAGGTATATGATTTGGCGGCCGAAAATCACTTACCGACTGTGACCGCATTACGAGAATGTGGTTTGTTGAAGTTCTTTAAGACCAAAGGGATTCGTCAGCAACCCAAGCTTCTCACCCATCTTATTCAATTGTGGGACCCTAACATTAAAGCTTTCCGAGTAGGAGAGCACGTTCTCGAAATACAACTCGAGGACATTTACTTTCTTACAGGCCTCTCAAAAAGAGGAGCCCGGGTGAGTTTTACCGGATACACAGCTTCGGAAACGAGCACAGATGATTTGATTGCTCGGTATTGCCGTCAGGGTTCGAGTAAGAAAAGCGGGAAGGTGGTCATAAAAGATGTTATAGAACTCCCTATAAAAACCATACTGTTCACCATCACATGTGCAGCAGGGAGTGTGGGTCCGCATCAGGCATCCCGTACACAAATGAATCTCGCAGTGGAGTGTATGGCGGGAACAGTGTTTAACTGGTGTGAGGCGGTGTTGGCCAATATCAAAGAACAAGTGCACAAGTGTAGGGTTGGAACGAATTCCCAATTTGGCTATGGGAGTATACTGGTCACCTTCTTTTTGGCGAGGGTGCCATTACTGCACCCACAGATACACATGCCCCCCCGTCCACCGACCGAGCCATGGATGGCCCGATGGAGTGATTATGCAGGACGTCTCGGGGGTCCTCAGCGTTTAGCCTTTGGTGAGGATTTCTTCTCCTGGCTCGAGGAGCAGATAGTTATGATTGATGACTACCCCTATGCAGGGGTGGACTTTCGTGAGGATATCGACTTGGCACTGCCAGAGGATGAATATTGGGACAACTCAGGTATGACCTTCATGGATATATTTTTTCTTTTTTGAATATATAATTTTTATTGCTTTTTTAGAATGTGTAAAAGACTTCTAATGTATTTTCGTATGCATGTCGTAGATCGTGGACCGTAGAGACCAGCTGGGTATTCGCCATTACGTCGCGGTGGCGTTGATCGCCAAGCCGCTCCAGAAGAGGAGGAGGACGAAGATGAAGCAGGAGGAGTCCGGGATATAGAGAGGAATCTACAGGGCTTGACTCATGGTATCCCTGCTATGAGGATGGATGACGTCCCCTTGCATCTCCAATGGCATACTGTAGGTGTGCCTAGTCGTATTGATCGACTTCTTCGTAGGATGGCTCGAGCTGTAGTATGTTATCACCATCAGCGCGAGGGATCTGACGAGGGACATTATAGGTCTCCCAGATCTCCATAGATGGTCTTTTTAGTCTTTTTGCGGCATGTACACGATATGTAGGTTTTGAGAGCCAAATTTTTGTATGGGATTTGGTCCCAAATTTTGTCTTTGACACAAACTCTATGTATTTTGAAAAAAAACTCTTATATACAGTGATATGGACCTATTTTCATGATCTACTTATTTACAATGACTTGTGCATTTTGTTTTTTATGATGTGTTTATGTATGGGCAAGATGCCAATCCAAAATGTAATTAGCCAATGAATCAGCTATACAATTGAATTCTCTTGGTATGTGTTGATATGAAATAAAATTAAATGATCATTCCAAGAGGCGTACTCTCCGAAATAAACGAATTAGTATAGGATCGCGAACTATGTAAACACGGTTCAGATGAGACATCACGAGTTGGGAGTCTAAAAAGAGTGCTAGCGAGTCAATTCCGAGTGAAGCAACCTCCGTCAAGAGACCAATGACTGCATGGTACTCCGCGATATTGTTGGTTGTAGGACCTAAACAATTGGCACCTGAAGATATCAACTCGCCAGTGGGGGAATAGATTACCCATGCTGCGGAAGCGAGATTCCGGGTATGTCGGCTTGCACCGTCGGTGAATCCGAAGTAGGCAGACATCTACGCATAAAATTACGAGTCAAAGTAAGAGTGGATACATGAGGTCCACACGCATACCAAAAAATGAATAAAAGCAAACTAAGTACATTATGTACAACAAGTAACCCGCGTAGGGCAACGTTACGCGTAGAAGTGTTTGAGGTATAGCCCATTGCAGGGCCGTGCCAATGGCGTACCATCACAATCGATTAGTTCATAGGCTCCTTTTTCCAAGACACGTTTTACAATAAAGGGGCCGTACCACATAGATTTCAGTTTTCCTTTTCCAAGCTTATCGTGCATTTGATCGTATGTAAGTACGAGGTCACCTTCATTGAAGATCCGAGGTTGAACGGATTTGTCATATTGAGCTTTGACGCATTTTTTGTGAGCTTCATTAGCTAAAGCAGCGTCGCGGCGGGTTTCATCTAGCTTGGCTAGGTATAGAAACCGTTCCTCTTCGGAAGTGGTGTGTGGAAGTAGCTCTATGGCTATCTTAAGCGATGGAATTTCACATTCAATCGGAAAAATGGCTTCTAGGCCATACACCAGTTGGAATGGTGTAAACCCAGTAGCACTTTTCACTGAGGTTCGGTATGCCCACAGTGCTGAGAATAGAGCTGAGTGCCAGTTAGATTTCTGGGTACCCACAATACGCTGAATCATTCGTTTAAGGACTTTGTTAATGGCTTCAACTTGGCCATTAGCTTGTGGGTAATACGGGGTTGAGTTTTCATGGCAAAAACCCAGCTTGGCACTTAGTTCTTTGATCATATGGTTCCTGAAATGGGAGCCATGATCAGTCACAATAGATTGTGGGACACCAAACCTAGCTATAATATGATTGAATATGAATTGCACTGCTGTTTTGCCATCCTCAGCATACGTAGGCATCGCTTCAGCCCATTTTGTAAAATAGTCGACAGCTACTATGACATAGCTATGCCCCCCGGCTGAAGTGGGCTTACAGTGCATGAAATCTATGCCCCATTTGGAAAAAGGGCCGATGGCAATAACAGGATGGAGTGGAGCAGGGTGCGAGCATGCTTTACTATGAAAGAATTGGCATGGTGGACACTTCTTGACTGTTTCAATGCAGTCCTTGAAAATTGAGGGCCAGAAGTATCCTGCTCGCAGTATTTTCTGGGCCGTAGCCATCCCAGAGAGATAACCACCACATGCTCCAGCATGGCAGTCATTCAGAACGTGTTCCACCTCATCTAAGGTTAAACAATGTCGAAGAACGGTGTCGACACCATGTCGATAAAGAGTATCATTGACTATGAGGTAGTATTTTGCGTGATGTCGGATGCGTTGCCGTTCATCGCGAGTGAGGTCGGGGCGGAAGCATTGGGTTTGGAGATATAATAGAATATCCCCGTACCATGGATCAGACGTGCTAATGAGGAACAATGATTCATCAGGAAGAGAATCGATGGGCTCGGATGGCTCAGTAGCATGGGGCAAGGTACAAATCAACTCTGCGAAGACCAAAGACTGCTTGGACTTGGCTTTGGCGAATTCCAAGTCAAACTCCTGAAGGATGACGATCCAACGAGAATATTTGCCCCCAAGCACTTGGCGCGTGAGGATATAATACATTGGATTGAAATCAGCTATGACAGTGGTCCGGTGGAGTAGAATGTAATGGCGAAATCTCTGGACAGCAAATACTATTGCCAGAGCCAGTTTTTCAACATGTGAATACCGATTTTCAGAGTCCAGAAGACTCTTACTGAGATAGTATACCACATATTCTATGCCGTTGTGGTCTTCTTGGACTAGCACCATACCGATGGTGGAAGTTGAAGCTGCGAGATAAAGAATATAATCCCGTGTGTAATCGGGGGGTTGGATCACAGGATCTTTGGTTAAGGCTGCCTTTAGATTGTCAAAGGAGCGTTGGGCTTCGTCATCCCAGATGAAGGGAACGTTCTTCTTGAGAAGCCTCACATAGCCTTTTGTTATCTCGGACAGATTGTAGATAAAACGGCGTAGAAAGTTTGCATGCCCTTGCAAACATTGAAGTTCTGGAATATTGGTGGGGGAAGGCAGGGCTAAGATAGCTTCTACCTTCGCGGGATCTAAATGTATCCCGCTTTTGGAGACTATGAAGCCCAACAGTTTTCCAGCTTCTACGCAAAAGACGCACTTATGCGGGTTCAAATGTATATTGTAGCGATAGTACCTTTCGAAGATGGCGCTTAAGTGGTCGAGATGGTCTTCTTGGGTCCAAGAGTGAGCGGGAAGATCATCAAGATATGGTTCTAGAATATGTTTGATGTCGTGGAATGCGTATGACATCGCCCGTTGGAAAGTTGCCCCGACATTTTTATGGCCAAAAGGTAACTTTCGATATGCAAAAATCCCCCAAGGGCAGATAAAGGCCGTTTTTTGCTGGCCGGCTGGGAGGATATCGATTTGATTATAGCCAGAAAAGCCATCCATAAATGAAAAGATGACACTTCCGGCACAGTTATCGGATCTGGTCAATAAACAGAGTTGGGTAGTTGTCCTTTGGACAAGCCTTGTTCAAATCACGGTAATCAACACAGACTCTAATTGTTCCCTGTTTCTTGGCTATGGGAACGATGTTGGATACCCATTCTGTCAATGGGACAGGATAGATAAAACCAGCACGCAAAAGTTTTTCAACTTCTTCTTTAATGGCGGCTGCCTTACGAGGATGAACGGGTCAAAGCTTTTGCCGAATAGGTCGGGTGCTAGGGAAAGTTGGAATTTCGTGGACCACGATCGAGGGGTCAATTCCTGGCATTTCTTCATAACTCCAAGCAAAAACATCGCAGAAAGTTTTGAAGTAGGCACTATAGAACTCCATTTCAAGGGGAGTACATGTTTTACCGATGTGCACGTTTTCCACAATACCAGGCTTCACTGAAATATCAATGGGAGTGGTTTCCATAAGATTAGCCAAGTTTCCTTCAGAAAATACCTCGTCGAGGGAAATGGGGAACTTGGTTTGAACCATCCCAAGTGAAGTACTGAGTTTTGAATCAGGCTCAAGTGGCTGAATGGTGGGGAATGAAGATCGATGATGAAAATCTCCCCATGGTGACGCATCACTGCACATAACCTCCATAATTGATTCATAAGTGGGAAAAATCAAATTTAGAGGATCAAAAAGTGGTGGGTATGGATGAGTTTCAGCTGAGAGCTGTTCCACGGTATGATAAGTAGAACAGTCGACCCAATCGGTGGCTGATTGGATCGCGTTATAGGCTGCGAGGTTTCTGTTGAGAGGAATAGAGTTGCCGTAGTATTCAATCTGAGTGGGACTCGGAATCACCCATGAATCATTGGATGAAATCATGTTAACTAGTTGAACAGGGGTTCCCAGCTCTGGAAAAACTCTGATGAGGGAAGAATCCTTCATGAGACCAACACCAATGTCTTGGAATCGGTACCGAGGTTGATCCAATAATGGGATGGTGTTGGTGGAGTTCGGATGGGAGTCTGGGTTACAATAATCGAGTTGATCAATAGTGACAATTTTTCCTTCATGAGGAAATTGCACAATCCGAAAGACTGTAGATGCTATGGCGGTCATGGCGTAAAACCAGTTCCGACCAAGTAGGAGATTGTAATCCAATGGTGCATCTATGACTTCAATGTGTACGGATACTGTTTTTCCCCCTAGTTCAACAACAATTGAGGGAATGAGTCCATAAGGTTGAAAACCATGTCCATCAAACGCCCTGAGAGTGGTAGGAGAAGTCGTGACTTTAGGTGAGCCTAAGGCTCTCCAGCAGTTCAAATACATAATCGACGTGGAAGCACCTTCATCTAACACAGTGCGGTGGATGATATTTCCATGGATTTTTGTGTGAACCTGGAAGGCTAACTGATGAGAAAGCCTAGGTTTGGCGTGTTCCAAGTTAAACATGATGGATTTTGAAGTATCTAGGTCCATTGCCCCCAGTGCTGAAAGTAGGGTTCTACACTGCGTAGGGCAGTGTTGACGAACCTCGAGAGTCGACATGGTGCAAGGTGCTTGAGCCAAATCCTCAACAATGTTGTAGTTTTGGGAAGCTCGCGCATTAGGATTGAATGTCACCTTTCATATGGTACCCTTAGGTGGGAGAAGCACTGTGTCCGTAAGTGGTCTCTCGATATGGAGATGACCGGTAGGGGGGGGGGAATAGGAATCGTATCTTCAACAGGAGATTTGCCTTTGGCTATCTCGGGTTGTTTGTTTGAACTTGGGGGGTTGTCATACGTCTTTGAATGAGTGGTGATATGAACTTCTTCATTACTCGTCATTAGGATTTCGCGGTTTGTTGACGTCTCTCCGCGGGTAGGATTGGTCGGGTTGGCCCCTTGTGGGGTTTCTTGGGAAACCATTTGCTGTTGTTGTTGGGGGAAAGGGTCAGTTAACACTGTCGGGCGAGAGGATCCTTTAACGAATTTGTTGACCTCGTCCTTGTAGGGACAGTCACGTGTGTAATGATCATCTTGACAAATTAGGCAGGGAAACTTCACCTTTCGACGTGGTTTCTGGTCATGCTGGGTGGGTTGTGGCTTGGGGTTCTCCTGCTGGTTGTTCTTGGGTTTACCACGATTGTTTTTCTTCTTTCCCCTGGATGGTTGTGACGTAGATTGAACTGCGTTCACTTCGGAGGAAATAGCAGGAGAAGTAGTTTTTTTTTAAGCAGCCTGGGGTAAAGCAGGGGAAGCAGAAGCTTGTTGCCCCGTCGAGTTGGTAATAGGCTGGGCCTTGACTGAACCGACAATACCATCAATGGGAGGTTCAGTGGTAGGCTTTGTAGGATCAGTGTTGACGCGGGAGGCATGAGGAAGAAGTTCATGTAAAGTACCGGATTGAGTGTACACCAAATCCATGTACTGAGCTGCCGAGATGGCTTGTTCTTCTGTAACCGGTCCGCGCATGGCGATATCTCTGGCTATGGGAGGCAAAAAGGATTTTGTGAACCAATCAGCGAGTAGTTGATCCGGAATGGGTGCCTTAATCAACCTACGGCGTCGTCTCCACTCATGGATGTGATCCAAAATATGTAGAAGTGGTTTGACGCAGTGAGGTTAACAGTTCGTTCCAGTCCCATACAGGATGGGGAGCTGGAAATGAGTCAAAAACTGCATAGCCAAAGTGTTGAAATCACGGAAAGAGTGTTGTGGCAGCTCGATGTACCATTTTGCTGCCGTGCCGGTAAGCGTACGTTGGAAGAGCCGAAGTCGGATGGAATCATCCATCAAGGAGTTGGATGAACACCAAAGATGGAAGTTCATCACGTGGTTTTTGGGGTCTTCCCCTGGCTTAGCATCGAACTTGGGAATGTCCGATGGAAGTTTGGCTGGGATAGGTGGCCAGTGAGGTTCATGCCATATAGGATCGTTGATAAGCCTCGACAAATCAGGTAAATCAAGTGTGGCCAAAAAGGGAAGTTGACGGTTAGTCTGCGGGTATGAGTAATAACCTTGTGGTGCAGAGAAACCTGGAGGGCCTTGCATAGCATACTGCTGTGTGTTATACCCATATGTGTTTCCCGGGGGGTACTGCTGGAAGTTCTGCGGGTGGTAAGCTATCTGGTTAACCAGTTGATTGTAGGCAACCAGTTGGTGGGTGTTCTGCTGAGTGGGTATGGTACCCTGGGGTTACTGATACCCAGGAATGGTTGCTGCTCCTTGTTGGGAATAAGTTCCTTGGAACTGTTGTGTTCCAGGAATGGTACCACCGTATTCAGTGAGTGGAAAGTTTCCCATAGCAGGGTTGGGGGGTGGCTACGACTGTTGTGTCCATGGAAGGCTCGTTCCTGCTTGAGGAGTGAGTGGAAATTGAAGTGATGGGTTCCATGGAGTTGTAGCAGCTGAAGGGTAAGGGAAGCCAGAATTCAAGTTGGGGGGAATCTGAGATTGCCCCCCAGCTTGGTTCCAGTTTCCAAAAAGTGAGTAACCCCCACTCTGCGGGATGTGAGATTCCCAAGAAGCAAGCATACCTGACGGGGGAGGTTGAGAGTGAGGCCCGGTTGGAATACCGGAGTAAGGTTGCCCACTTCCAGGTGTGTTGTACATACCGTACTGAGCAGAAGCTGTTGGTTGGGAGAGTTGTTGGATGGAACCAATGGGTTGTCTGCCAGCAGATGGGTTGGATGGCCCTATAGGAAGAGGCTGTTGGCTAGGAACGGGGTTCCCAACAAAAGATTTTCCTCCAACTAGTTGGGTTGATGGCCCACTAGGAGGAGTTTGGTTGTTGGAGTTGGGGACCATTGCAGTCGGTTGTCCACCTCCTGAGATGGTATAAATAGTGGCTGAATGATCCTCCGGTCCAACTAGAAGATCCAGCAGTCTGACTAGGTGTTCTTCCGCCGCTGGTCAAATATGATAGTGTGGATTGGCCAACGGCGCCAAAAGTACCAATTTACGGAGGGGGTCTTCCATATCTGATAGGCGAGGACGGATAAAAAAATGGGTTATCTCTCATAGAATGTGCACCAAAAATGGGTGATGGCAGCAAATGTGGGGAGTTTAACCCAGGGGTATCGGCGTCGTCCATAGCGTGTTCAATGATAGGAGGACCCTCGAAAACTGGGTCCGAGTTCATGTCCTGAAAAGGGGTTTGGGGATCCGACGGGAACCTAGGTATAGTAACGTCCGAAGGTCCGGAGCCGTCTGCATAGGAGTGACGAAATTCTGTGCTAGACGGGATGTTGGGATCCCGAGAGTCAGAAGGATGAGTATCAGAGGGATATCTAGAAGCTGACGAGAGCATTTGCTCTGTGCTACGTCGGAATCGTGCCGATGCTAATGGGGAGTTCGCTAGACTAACCATACTAGACTGAATGGAAGCCATGATTTCATGTCCCGGAGGGAGGTTGGGTAAAGATATAGTATGAGGTACGTTGTTAGAAGAACTAGGTTCCTGCTGATGAACACTGGGTGACATAGTGATAAAAAGCGGAAGCTCTGCCTAGGAAGTGATGAAGCCATAATCAGGTTCAAAAGGTGTGTCAGGAAGTCGAGTATCTTCAACGATTTCAACTTACCTACCTGGGACTGAAATCAAGCCAGGTATATCTTGGTCGGACCCTTCAGTGGTGCCAACAGATCCGTCTGTATCATCGTGAAAAGTGTCTGATGGACGGGAAGTGTTGACATCAGGTAGGAGGATGACCTCTGGTCTAGTAATTTGGTCTGTACTAGACTCAGCCGCTGTAATGGTGTCCACTGTGACAGATAAATCTAGAATAACAGTGGGTGAAGTGACAGTGGAAGTCTCAGATATGCTAGTGGTTGCAGAAGCTGCAATAGATTCTGAGACTATGCTGTGAGTGATAGTTACAGGAGGAACTGATGATGTGGTATGTATCGGCGGTGGAATGTTCCCTTGACCAGCACCGCGGCCGAGAGGAGTGGGGATGCGTGATGCAAGTGGACCAGAGGTCCATGGCAGTGGTGGTGGTGGAGGGATCTTGCCCTGTACTCGTCGTGATCTTCGTGGTTGTTCTAACATGATGACAGGAAAATGAAAAACGAGGGAAGTATCGTAAACAAAGAACTCAAAAACTCTAATGCAGCCAAGTGTGCAGAAGAGGAGCTAGAAAAAGCAAGGCTCGCAGGCCAAAAAAGCAAGCTCTAAAATCTATACTGAGACCGGCGTCTCAATAAGCGAGCTGATAGAAAAAATGGCCAGAATGCCAACAAGCAGTCCCTAAAAAGAAAAATGACCCTCTACAAAGATGAGATAACAAGTAAACTCCTAACTAAGAGCTGGAGACCTCAACAAGCTGTATCCTTCGCAAGGTGATGAAATCCAAGTTGAACAATACAACATGAGAGACCGATATAAGAAGGATATCCCTCTACCGAAAGGGATCCTGGGTAAAAGAGCCCTAGTAGAATAGATACTAAGCTACCTCGTTCATGACACATTGGAAAAGGTTTTGGGCACTTCAGCCTTCCGAAGAAGACAGCGATCGATGTTGCCTTAGGGATAAGTGGAGTGCGGCATTCCACAGAGTCCGTCCGGTTCTCAATCTCACGGCCGTTTAACCCCTAAAAGTTGGAAACAGTCAGGAGGCCCCTCCACAAACTGGTTGTGACCGTGTCAATAAATACTAGAGGATTTTAGTTCCCTAGAAGACAACAACTATGTCTCAGATGAAAATGACAAGGGGGAATTATTTTGATGCCTATCCCCGATGTCCTACCTAACTACCAAATTCTTTTGATTTCCTCAAGTGAGGTTAATGTTGGTTTAATTAGGGAGATTAATTTTAGTGGCTGTCTTACTCAATCAGGTAGTGGACGTGAAAGTTGATGGTGTTATGACGACTCAAACCATGCAGATGAGAATGAATAAAAAATAAGCCTTTGTCTTCGATGAAATCTAGCTAAGGAAGGGAGAGAGTTCTTCGATCAAACATGCATGAAATGTTTCACAAGCAAAAATCAAAGCAAAAGATTTTTTCTTTTCTTTTTGTAAAGAGAGCCAAACTGAAATAAACACTCTTTTTAAATTCACTGATTCTACAATCTACAATGCTTCAAATATGAGAATTTTCATGGCAAAATCAATGGTTCATTTCCTAATGCAAAATAATGCTACTAGACTTTTTCAATTCAAACAATAGAATTGCTCTCAAATGATAATATTTTAATTATTGAAAATGATGAATACAATGTGACTTTAAAAGTTACAGGGTTCAGTAAAAGAGAACAGTGGTGTTGGATTGGTTGTGGTGAAAAAATCAAGCCAATGCAATCAAACTGGAAAAATGACCCAATGTGCCAAAAATGCCACTAATTCAAACAAATCAAGATCACAACAAGGAAATAATCACACCACACAGACTGTAAAATGACCAGGATGCTAATAGGCAACAACAAACACTACCTAAGGCAGAGAAAGACTCAGGAAACCAAGCAAGGATAAAAATTTTAAAAAATTGTAGACACTACTGCATGTAAGGGTCAGACTGGAGCACGGCACTGTAATAGTACCGCTCTGGTACTAATTCAGAGGACACGGTACTACCGCGCTGTAATGAGTTCAAAGGGCACGGTACTGTGGCAAGGTAAGAAAAAAGCACAACTTGAGAAAAGAAAATGGAGTTTTCAGGGTTGTTGCTAACCCAGGGGACTCAGTGATCATACAGGGAGAAAAAATACAGCGAGGAGGGGTGAATAAAGGTCAAAAAAGACCAAGATTCAAACTGGTTTGAAGTGCAATAAAAACTCACAATCAACAGATGGATGACAGTGAATTGAATCAATCAAGCAGAAATCAAAACTAGTGGAGTCGCCATTCTTGTTTGGTGGAATTTTTCCCTATGGATAAGTCAAAATCCTCTTAACTTTAAAGCAGATTATCAACTAACTCTAAAGCAAGAAACAAGACAAAACAAATGCTACCTTGAAATTCCTGAACTAACTTTTACAACAGGATCATATACATTCAGAAGTAATGAGAGATATGACACACCTTTCAATCTGACGTTTGTTCCGCTTTTAGCTCTTGATCCAAAGCTCCAATGTGGAACCTGTTAAGATCACACAAAGAACAAACATACAAACTTCCAAATATCTTGAAGTAAATGTTAGATTCAAATCCAGATTAGATACATTCCATGCTAAGAACTTATGCTATACACATGAAATGGGAAAAACAAGACAAGTTATCTTATTACAAACTTGAAGAATACTTACAAAGGTTGCTTGATGTCCAAGCCAATCCTCCAGCTCCAAGTGTTTCCTCCTCTAGCTATCTCCACAAGGCTGCAAGATCATAGGTTTGATACTCTCAAGAGTCCTCTCTTTCTCCCATGGAATGCCTCTCTTTTATAGTGTATGGTAAGGTTAACCAACAAGAGAGATGGGTGGATCTAGGAGAGGTAAGTGGATCAAGGTTTCTAATCACAGAAAATGGGTTGAGATTGAATCAGGGATCCCAATCCTCCAATATCTCTCGAAAATCCAAAATCCCACAAGCCATGGAAAAAAGACTATAAAAAGAGTACCGCGTCCTGTGGTTTGAGCATAACGCGGTAGTACCGCGTGTTGGGGACAGAGCATAGCGCGGTAGTGTAGACTATTGCACACCTAAAACTGAGCAAGGCGCGGTAGTGTGGGTAAATAAAGTCTTAGCTGGGTGAAAATTTGTCAGGATAAGTTTCCCTTCAAGGTTCACTCATCTTCTGGGTGGTTCAAACAGTAGGGGAAGTGTCATCAACTCTATTTGTAGTGGAGATGCGACACTGTGGAATATGGAGGTATAACATACCCACATGACTCATACAGGGCCAAACCCATCAAGGTGATCTAATAACCCATTGGCAAGTTACAACACTTGTGACACTTGTCAATACAAATGACGACACTTCCATATAGAGGAATAATAACATCTCTATAGGAGTACAATGTACATGGATGAAATACATAGGTGAAATACATTCCAAATTTACATATACATCAACAGCACATGCAATAAAATTATAAATGGACAAAAAGAAGGAAACAATGTGGTTTAGACCTTCCTTTATATACTCAAATATATATTATGATCAAACTTTGTCTCTTAGGAGACAAGTCACTAATGAAACAATTGACATACATGAGAGAGATATAGATAGGTAGTTGTAGGGTAGAGAGAAAAATTCATACCTCAAGGGATTAATCAAAAAATTATAGAAATGAGGATGAACTTTCAATCCCATTGCTGTAATATATTACAGTCTTTTAGGAAATTCATACATAAAGCAAATAGAATCTCGTTTCAAATGTGTAGAGGTATCCTTAACCCACACTCTAACACATCCATCAGATTGCGGCACACTTCCATACATAGTAGGAGCCTCAAGGACGATGAAAATGAGCACAAAAAACCTCTATAAAGTCTAAACAGGCTTGGCATGCTGCAACAGGATGAACAAGAACAACATCAGCCCTAGCAAAGGTCATGGTAGGAACCAACAACAACACACTCAAAGAAAATACCTCAGAATAGTCAGTAGACCACAGATCAAGTCAAGGAATCCCAACAAACAGTCATGGTCCAGTCTAGCAGACTCAGCAAAGGTCACAACCCATCTTAGCAGCCCCAAAAGGTCAGAGCTTAGTCCAAACAAATCACAGAGGTCACGGCTCTGTCCAAGCAGCTCACAGAGGTCATGTCTCTATCCAAACAACCCAAGGAGATCATGGTTCTATCCTAGCATAGGTCACAACTCAGTCCAAGGAATCCCACAAGGTCATGGCTTAGTCCAAGGAAGCCCACAAGGTCATAGATCAATACTAGCAACCTCAAAGGTCATGGTAGGAACCAACAACAATGTTACACTCACATAAAAGACCTTAGAACAATCAACAGACCACATATTGAGTCAAGGAATCCCAAGGAATAGTCATGGTTCAGTCTAGCAGACTCAGCAAAGGTCACAACCCAGCTTAGCATCTTGAAAACGGTCACGGCTTAGTCCAAATTTCTAGCATAAGGACCAACAAGGTTCACAACAAGATCAAAGGTCAACAAGAGTGGTCATAACAAAGTGGGAATACAACCCTTTCACCCACAATACCAAGGTGTACCATCAAGGTACAAAATAACCCTTTTACCCACAAGACCAAGGTGTACAATCAAGGTGGGGAAACAACCCTTTTACCTGCAAGACCAAGGGTCAAAATTTTGTCTTCTCTCTTAAGGTATATAGTTCATAGTTGTTCCGTACAATAAAAATAAATTTTATCATCACCGTATAAGGAAGGTCCAAACTATGAAACACTTCGAGTGACTGCAATACAACATATATAACATAATTTTCATTTCTTTCAACTTAACACTCCCAAAGGTCTCTGTGTTAAAGTTGAAGCATCCAAGGACAATAAATAAAAACAATAGTAATAAATTAATGAACAAGTGAAACTAGCATATGTAAAGGACAAAACAATGTGATAACATATATAACATCATTTTCATTTCTTTCAACTTAACACTCCCAAAGCTCCCTGTGTTAAAGTTGAAGCATCCATTTTGGTGATTATGCACAACCATCATGGAGTGGTCCAGCTAGGCCTGTATCATCACTACCTTATAATCCTTATTCTGATAACAATGGTTCTGGTATAACATCCCATAGTGTCATTCCTTTGCAGGGAGATACTTTCAACAATCTGCCAGCTACTTCATATTACACATATGGTCCCTATCAGATTTCACTGCATTATGCAGAAATGTCTAGTGGCATGAAAGGGCCACCTAAATATCAATTATTTTCAGGCAATGTGCATGATTCCTCAATGTAAAAACTAAATATCCATTTAGCTGATGCTATGACCCATTTTTCTCCAAACCAAGCCAGGATTACTACATATCAACGCTATGTAGAACCATCAATTCCATCAGATAGTGCATGTTCTGAGTCACCATCATGAGGTTCATTAATGGGAGGTTTAGTTACTCCTTCATCGTCTCCTAGCCTTTTTTCTTCTGGATACCAGAAGAATGCTGTGGAATTGGAATACGAAAGGTTTTTAGCTGAAATGGAGTCGTGACATGAGAACATTTTAGGGCTAGATAATATTTTATTTTAAGACTAAAATATGAGCTTCTATATCCTACAAATAATTAATCTCTGATGACTGTATACAAGGTGAATTGCCTTCACTGTCTACTTTTGAATTTGTGCAAGCATAAGAAAGCTATGATTTAGTTCAACCAGGATACACATTTGTGTATAGTTGGAAACTTAGCAACATCTAAGGTACTAGAGAAAAGGACATCCAAGGTTGTTGATGAAGACCACCTAGTTTGCAGTGTGCTGAAAGGTGCCTCCAATTGCATTCAATACATCTTGGAACTACACCTACTCGTTAACAAAATTGTTCTGATTCTTCTGCAGCTACAGTACATGTATGAAGTTGATTTGGATGATGTTGAATTTGGGTTTCTGGAACTAAACCATTGAGATCCTTGTTTTCTCTTGGCACTTTTATGTCCATTGGCAATTCATTCTCTCTTTATTTCTACTCTTCTTGTAGGTGAATATCCATTCTACTTATGATTAATATGTTGTTCCATGCTACTTATGATTAATAGGATTTGTATAGGTAATGCACTTTCAAACTCCTGAAACATTTTTCTTTCATTTTGAGTAACCCCAAAGTTCATGTCTGATTTTCTCTTGACATTCATCGATTAAGAAATAGAAGCTATTAAATCACATAATGAATCTGAAATATATGAAGTTAGAATCTTTGGTTAGTTAATGAATCAAAGAAGTTGACAACCAAAAGGAGCCAAACCGTAAGGAAAGGAACAAAATAATTATGAGTAAACAGCAAGGAAAGGAACAAAATAATTATGTTTGAGTCATGTAATTGAACTTGGAACTATTTGTGAATTTGTTCATGGAATCATCTTTCAGTTCACTATTTTGCATACAAATATGGAGTGTCAAATGTTGTATTATCATTCTATACCTTGGGGACTGTGGTTTCTTTGATGGTAACTATCAAGGAACTCTAGTTAAGTGTCAGAATGGAGTGATACTTCACATGTCACTTTTGCATTATTTTTGTTTAAAATATGGAGTTGTGCCAGAAACAAATAATAGAAATGACAATTTTTCTTTGTGGTTATTGATGCAAACCACTGTAGACAAAGGAATCAGGAAGTGACAAGTGTTGGGTGACTCTAAATAGATTATGAATTGGGAAAATGGAAAGTGTCAACTCACTAATCTAGCTCTGGGACCTATCATGCATAGAATTCTGGAGGTGAATAATCTCTTTAATCTTATCCTCTTTACTCGTATTTTCAAGGAATTCAATACAAAATCAGATTATCAAAGGCTTCTCTCTCCTTGTAGGAAGGCACACTGGTGGATCAATATTATGGAAGAGCAGATCTCTTGTCTGAATCTCTCATTTCTATTTTTTGACTTGATGTCAATACTAATCCTTGCAGAACAGGTCATAATGGGGTAATTCCCTAGAGTCCTACTAGGATTATTGTATAATGATGATGAAAGAGGCCATGACTTGTTTTTGGAATACTGTAACGTGTAGAAGAATTGATAGGACGTAGACCATTTTTGTATTTTGAAATCAAAAGCCATGTGGCTTGGACAATGATTCTTTTTATTTAGAAATACCAATTATGCTGATTTTTTTCTTGGAACAAAAACAATATGCATTTCAACTCCAATGTTTTCTCAACTCACCTTTCAAAACCAAAGGAAATAAAGAGAAAAATGAGAAAAAAATATAAGGCTACTGATACCAAAAATAGTGCATCATAAATGTTCTCATCCAAGTGTGCATAATATATTGATTCAATCCCAGATTGAAGTTAAGGTAAGGTTTCAAAAACTTACACCATCAATGTCGAACATCGAAAATATCCCATTTAGGAAATCCATGGCTTCACTGTTTAACTCTATGCTCTGTACAAAGAACATCAGAAATAAATTAATAGTTTTGTTATTTAAGATTAAAAGAGGAATACCAAATATCTGCATAATGCTAAAGAGAATATCAACATAGAAATGATTGTATATCAATAAAACTAAATTACCAACAAAGTAGAGTTTTATTCATTGACATTTCTAGTTGTAACTTGTTACCTGCATATCTATGAAAAATAAACATTTGTTATGCACTCCCCCTTTTGTGTTTCAAAATACCCTTTGCAAGACATCTTTCTACATGACGTAATAACTTAGGTTTCACCTAAGATGAAAGAATACCTTGACTTTCAAGTCTAACTTGAACTTTCAACATTGAGTTATAAATTATTTAAGTTCCTATAGAAAACATTTCATATTAAATTCATACAGCATGGTACCCCCTTAAAATCCATGTCTCATTTTGCATATTGCATGGCCTTTATTCCCTCACCAAGTACAACAAAAGATCCTAGTACTTCATGGCAATTACAGGTTGCAGGGAGAGTCTTAGAGGTCATTTACCTTTCTCTATGTTGCTTGAGCACCTTTCTACCCATCATTTGGGGAAAGATCAAAGGTGTGAAGGAGTAATGTTGGATTGAAGGAGGAAGATGAATCAATGAATTGGATAAAAACCAACTTACGAAAGAACACCCTACCTTTTTTGGAGGTACAAAGCATGACACAGGGAAAAGAAAAGGAGTTAATGAGCATAGGGGAGAAGCACCCTACTTGGAAGGCTTTCGTGTGGCACTAAAATTACACTTATCATGGTCAAAGGTCCACTTAATGTTTTTCTAGCCATGGGAACTTAGTAACCTCCTAACGGTATATCCAACAGCCCACAAGCCAGATACACCAATAACTTGTGACTCAGCGGGGGCCAAGACGTCCAGAAGTCTACAGGGGTGAGATTTTATCCTAGGATTCGCCTACCCTTCGAGTCTTGTCACAACTGGCCAATTAGAAACCCTACCCCCCACAGATTTTGAAAATATCCACTTAATGTTGATCGCCCTCTTTAGGGAGGTGGCTAGGGCATGGTCCAATGCAACGGATTGCTAATTCATGGTATGGATCATCCATGGATCATCCATACCGAGAGAGCAAGA
This sequence comes from Larix kaempferi, assembly GCA_027924585.1. NCBI lineage: Eukaryota > Viridiplantae > Streptophyta > Pinopsida > Pinales > Pinaceae > Larix > Larix kaempferi. The sequence continues at coordinate 9,343,629 of BSBM01000159.1, read as the reverse complement.
AATGCCCTAATGGAGGAGCTTATACATATTTGAAGTTGTATTTCACATTTGAAGAATACTATTGGGGTAAAGACGCATTGTTCATGGCATGTTTCTCATATCTAGAGGCATAATTCAACTGTTATATCCCTCGGGGTTGAGGACAAATTACTGGATGCATTTCTACATATTAGAAGGTGTGTTTCTCCTTTCAGGAGGGCTTTGGAGTAAAAAAATTTTGTTGAAGGATGTTTCTATATTTTAATAGGAAATCTCTTTGCTTGAGGAGACACCATGTGGCACTTTTGACATGGTCAAACCCTCGAATGAAGAACAAATGTGCGCTTTAATAGGATCTCATGAGTTAGTTAGATGATAATTAGTAATGTGGACCTATTCAAGGCATTTTATCCAATCATAAGGAAAATAATAAGGGAGTGCTCCTCCTTATGAGGATTCTATAGATTTCCAAAGAAATAATATTCTTCGGGAGAGTTGTTGGAGGTGAACACTATAAAAAGAGATCATTCTTATTTGTTGAAGTCATGTTTGGAAGAGGGCATAATCTCTGTCATACAGAAGCTCAGACTTGGTCAACAAGAGTTTGGATTAGTGGCAGTAGTCTTATACAACCATTCTCCTACAGGATCTTTCTCGGCATGTGTTCCCTAGAGCAAAGTTCAAAATGATGTAAATTCTACTTATTATCTGCTCATGTACAAGCTCAGTCATCTCATTTAGAGTATGGATTATCAATTGTTTTGGGGTTTTATTCCTTGAAAGGTTTCCCCGTAAAATTCTTGTGTTCCTGTGCATAATTTGTGGATGATTGTTTATTTTTTGCTACTTATGCATAACTCAAAATTCTTAATACTGCTAATATACTATACAAGCCTGATAGAAGTTAAAAAAAGAAGACTATTAGTGCTATTAAATTAAAATCCATGTTAAAATTTCATAAAGCATACCTGGTCAGGTGCCCGTTTGAACTGTGTTGTTGGAAGGAGCTCATCTCCAAGCTTAATCTCATCATTATAACCAAACTTTCGCAAAACTATCCATGTGGTTTCAAGTCATCCTTTTTCAATAAAAAGTCCATGGAGAAAAATAAATCCTGTTAATGTGAGGTCGTGTTCATTGACACCTTCTGGAAGTTTTTCTGAAACAAGCTTCTTCACCCCAACAATTTATGAAGGCTGTAGAGGGGCATTAAAGCATTTAACCTGCTCAAACACAAGATCACATGGAATTCATGAGATCCTATCCTAAATATGATTAATTCTCAATGCTACTTGGCTTCCAAAAAGTTTCCATAATCAACATAAATTTTCACAAAAGAGATTGCATATTTTAAATCTAAAGATTTATGTTGATTCTTCTTTAGTTATAATGACTATAGCTTCACATCTCCAAAGCGTCATGCTTAGGCCTTTGGGTGACACTCTTGATGATATCAGTGCCATACTTGATCACATTTCTTTCACTCATGTTTACAGGGAACTCAAGGATCAATACAGTGGCTAAAAAACTATCAATAGAGGGACTCCATATTCGGGAAGGCCGGATGATTCTAAATGAATTCAGAAATGGTTTTTTTGTAGACAATCTTCAATTGATCTAAATTCATTGTTTTTTATGCTATGTTTTTTGTTTATATGCCACACATCCTTGGATAACTAGGAAAAATTGTATTTGTCGTTTTTTATATACCATGAAACCAAGCCATACCTGAAAATTATTCAGTTCAGCATCACTAAGAGCTCATCTCTATCATGATCACATAGAATGAATATTCTCTTCAATGCCCTCACATAACGAGGCTTCAGCGTTTGAGTTTCTTGATCAAATAAAGGTGTTGTTGGATGAAGAACTTCCTTTTGAGGATAGTAGAAAACTTTTGCAACCTGCCAAATATCAATGTTTAGAGTAAGTTCTGGACCTTGGTTAGAAAATCAAATATACAAATAAGCCAAGGTGGTTTCTAAGGCTGAAAACAAAAAATTATGGAGATATCCAATTATTTTGAGAGGAATAACACCACCATAGATTAAAAGTTATTAGATAATACAGAGGTAACATTTAAAAAAAATTACCTGCAAGGCATGCTATGATACTAAACAAAATTGTACCTGTTATATGAAGATCTGAACTAGAACTTACATTTTATTCTATAATTACAGATCCCAAAAACCAAAAATTAAAAATAGTTGCATTTTCATAGCCCCAGATACATTAACCAAGAAGGTACTAGCAACAAAAAGTAAATGTTGTCAATTGGGTATAGCCCAGGAATTTGAGAGGAGTGTTATCGTCCCCACACAGGCTCAATTCCCGCATATGACATGTTGAGCTCTTAATAAGTATATTAATGTATTGGCCTTGAGTGCTGAAAAATATGGCTTATCCTGGTTACCATTCTCAGAATGAAGGGATGTTCATGGTGGGTGGGTTTCCAAGGGATATGTATTTCATGGATAAAAAAAAAGAAAATACAAATTCTAATCAAACATAAAATCTTGTTATTAACCCCCAGAACTATCATAACTGTCCTTAATATTTCCATCATAACCACACTCTTATCACTACTTACACAGCCCAACAACCATATTTTAAAAATGGTTGCATTCTCCCTAGATACATTAACCAAGCAGGTACTAGCAGCAAAAAAAAGCTTGTATTCAACCACCAGAACAATTATCATACCTTTCCTTCTAAACATTTCCACCATAACTACACTCTCATCGTGTTTTACTTTAATAGCTCTAATTTACTTCTAGAAAATGCATGGTAGTAAATAGATCAAAGTTCCAAACCCCATTTCAAAGTGAGATTCCTTCCAACCAGTCATTTTTGTTGCAACATTTTCAGGCGTAATCTCAAGGAAAATTGGGTGGTTTATAATATTCAAAATATGCAAAGAACTGGTTGTAAAAGTGATTTTAAGGTATTAAAAAAATCAATAAAAAGCAGGGTAGTATAATATTGCTAGTATATATCTAGACTATTAAAAAAGAAGGCTAGATAATACTATGACAACCATTTCTCATTAAAAAAAACACCTTCAAAGTTCATTCATTTACTCATACAAACTATTTTTCACATCAAATGTGGGTGTGTTGCATTTTGCACCTGAATCTGCTTCAGTGCTGAACACTCTATACATGTCTCAATCTCTTGAAACTAATGCATGATCAGTGTCATTACTTGCTCCAAAATTAGTTGTTGATCATCTCAAAGATCTAATTTACAACCAACCACAATGACTGGCACCTTCACCTATATGTAACCAAGGAGAGTACAATTGAAGTGTACTTTCTTAGCTTTTTTTATAAAAAATAGATTTTAAAAGGTGTGACACCATAACAGAGACAAATTAAACCACATTATAAGGTAGAAGCCTTACTTCCAAGCGACGAAGTTCTAGTAGCCAGTAGGTAGACAGTCGTTAGTAGCTTCAATTTCAAATATCCTGTCACATGTATGGAAAGTCCTGCATTTTCCATACATATGAATGAGGGCATTGCGAACAAAAAAATTGGACTCTAACACATTTCTAATCACATAAACATGGATCTGCTTACCTTGTTACAGAGATGATAAATAGGCACACGCAAGGAGAACACTTACTACATTAATGACACTAGGTTTCATACCTTGCCATTGCATTTCACCAAAAATATTCAAGGCTTTGCCATCATGCCCCTCCTAGGAATACCCTATAATCAATACATTCCAAGAAATCACATCTCCGCCACACATGTTTTCAAACAAGTTATGTGCAGTCTCCAACCTTCCGCATTTGGAATACATGTATATGAGGACATTGTTGGAAGCATTTGACTCCAATTTCCTTCTGATCATGAAAGCATGAATCTCCTTACCCTGCAATAGGGCTTCCAATTGCATGCAAGCTGGGAGAACAACCACTATTGTAATGGCATATTTCTCTACTCCTTGGAGCTGCATTTCTCTGAAAAGCATCAAAGCTTCATTTGCATGTCCATTTTGAGAATACCTGACAATCATAGAATTCCAAGATACCAAATCATGTTCAAGCATTTCATCAAACACTTGTTGTGCATCCTCCACACACCCACATTTGGTATACATGATTATAATTGAATTCGCCATAAAACAATCGTATATAAACCCTGTTCCAACTGTATGACCATGAATTTCAATTAACAATTGCAAATTCGATAGACTCATGCATTCCTGTATAGGGGGAAAGTAAACCTATTCCGTTTCACACCTGCCAATCCCATTTGTTTATACAATTCAAGTGCTTGTTTCAGGAAATCACTGTTTGCATACCCTATTATCATTGCATTCCACAATGAAATATCATGCCTGGATGATTCCTCAAATATAAGGCATGCACAATCCATTTCACCCAGCTGAGCGTACACTGCAACCATTTTTGTGAGCAAAAAGGTGCTGCGATCAAGTCACGTTGTGATAATGCAGACATGAAGTTGCTCAGTTGTTTTATGTTGGAACAAGCTTGCAAAACATAATCAAATAAATTCGGATTAATATTGTTGGGTAGGGTTGATGTTTTCCAAAGGCAGCAATGGTAGAAGCGGTGTGATGGATAAGTTCGGTATTGGCATTTTGAAATGCGAAGGGATATTGGTGGGGTTGTTAATGGTGAAACTGCAAAATTTATCTGAATTTTGATGTAATAACGCAGGAGATTTGAAGGATGAGACCATTGCAGAGGCCATTGGTGATTTGGGGATGAAATCAAATTAAACATATGGTTGCACAGATTCCGTATTACCATTTTCATATTGGTTTTATCATTTATCATATTATTTTTATTTCTTTTCATATTATATTTCTTTTATATTGATTATTATCATATTATGTTTTTTTTATATTATATTTATTTTATGATTAATATTATATTATATTATATTTGTTTTAATGTTATATTTGTTATAATAGTATATATATTATGTTTATTTTTTTTATTATATTTGTTTTATGATTAATATTATATTTGTTTTGTTTTAATGTTATATTTGTTATATTTGTTCCCTGGCCACCAATCAAAGGAGAGGATATGCAGGATAAGACATTTTTATCCCAATACATGCACAAAATAATCGGAGGTGATCTATGGAGGAGCTTCAACCTGTAGGTTAAAAGCCATAATGACCACTTTGTACTTCCTAGTAGTCATCTCTTTTCACCAATCATGTTACGAATGAGCCATTTAATGTTAACTCATTGAATCATGTGGTGGTTTTGTCATTTAGGTTTGATTTAAATGCTAAAGAAGTTTCGAATTTTTTGTTTTCAATCTTAATTGAATAGTCCTAGTTTTACATACACACTCAAGAACTTGGTATTATAGTGGTAAATTATCAATTCAATATGGAAATTGTTTGACAAGCTTGGATTGTTAAATTCACAAGGGGTTAGACACAATGACCTTGAGGAGCATTGTTAATTACCAAAACATTAGAGATATCAATGAATCTAGAAATTGTTTATTTGACTATTTGACTATGGATATCCATCCAATTGCTCACCATTTGAAGTTGTTAATGAAACAACCACCAGATTTAGAATTAAATTTATAAACTCAATCCCCTGCATTCGAATATATTAGAAAGTATGTGGTAAGTAAACCAACTAATGCCCAACAAAGGTTAGGTTGGGATGGAAGGAAAAATATCTATGGAGAGGTTGATCACAATAAGAGAGGAGGTTTGCCTTCATAGTGATAAGGAGAGGCCATCACATTATACGTATCATATTCTGCGACGTCATGCCTATAAGAGGAGGAATCAAAATATTTACCTGAAACTAATCTGAGATGGGGCCTCTACCTAATTTACTGCACATGTATATGATACTGTTCTAGGTCAGCACCCCAGTCAATTGATTCTTCGATTGGTTAAAATGTGCTTGGTGCTTCCACCAGTTCAATTGGATCAACTTCTACTAAAGTATTTGAGCCTTGTGAAGCTACGATTGGTGCTAGTTCAACGATCATAGATGATAACTATGAAGTTAGAAAGGCACCTCAGTTAAGTGTGTCGACAGAGCCTTAAGGCCTTGCATTTTCCTAGAAGGCTTGGTTGATTCTATCAATGAAAGGTTATGGTTATGTTAGAATCTTATCTCAAGAGAATCGTATGAATATACTTTATTTGATTGCAACCATTAAAAATTTACAACATTTAGTAAATTGTAACACTTCATTGTCAAAAATTGCAATTTTCCATTATCGGAGTGACGCAATTAAAAATGACTAACGTAAACGACTAATTCATATTCTTCTAGCTAGTCATTTTTTATGTAGTGACTAAATTGGTCATTTACGTTAGTCATTTTTAACTCTGTCACTTATTATCTAGTCATATTTGTTAACTCGTGACTAAATTAGTCGTTTATAGTTGGGTCAATCAAAATTGCTCATAGTTAGTAGTAAATCACTTGAAAAATTGTGGTGACTAGATTTTTTAGTCACGTAGTCACTAATTTATCATTTTGTACTAGTGAAGGAAGTCAATAATATCCCTTAGGGAGGTCCCTTTTGTCCACACTAAATGATAAATAACTTGAAAAAAAATGAGAGAAACACTTGCCCCTTGGAGGAAGGTGGCAAGGGATCTTGAGGAATGCCAAGAGGTGTTGGAAGAGGTGGACTATAAGGAAGGTCCAACACAATTATAGAAGCATAGCATTGATCTAATTTTATCTACTTAGATATATGCCCATGGCTTCCTTTTATAGGACAAGAGGTGGTGAAGAAACATATAGATCCAAGTGTGAACCCCATCACCTCATGAACTAGCTCCAAAGTACATAAAGGGGGCTATTCAATGTTTGAAGAGACAATATCAAAATTCGGTTGGTGAGGTAGCTTTCATGATCCTTCAATGTGCAACTGGTGGTTGAGATCCTATTTTTTTGGATAGTAGTATGGATATCGAAGGACAATCTATGCTAGGATAGCTTGGGCATAGAACTAATAACACAAGCTATAGTGCGGGCTAACATGGCTTTACCTATGCTACCTCTTATTTTGATTTTTTTTGGCATTTTTGGACTCATGCTATTTTCAATATTTGATGAGGATGTCTTTGGTGAGCTCCAAGCTATAAGTTGTTGACACCTTACTACAAGATTAGCTATAATGTCACATGTGTGTGAAATTTGAGCATTAATAGATGCCCCCTAATGTATGAGGTTTGGATAGTATTGTAAATCCAATAATGCATAATCATTTCTTTTTTTCTCTCTTCTTCTTGTCAGTTGTGAAGCTAGTGTGGATGAAAATTGCCTCCCATGGGGAAAGATTGTTGGTGACAGCTAGTGAAGCTGTAATAAAGAATAGTGTTTTATACAAACGAGGTGGAAATACCCATGCTCATGAAAATCTGTCAAGATGACTACAGTGAGAGGAAACAAAGGGGTCAACTCATAATATTGTTGTTACATGGATGAAGGTGGCCTCAATCCATGTAAGAGTGAATGAACTTGGGAATGATGGTATTGGTTCAAAAGAAGAAAAACTGTTGATGATCATGATAATCCCATGAGGATGGGGGACCAAAATACTAGTGAGGTTCTTGGATGGATGACCTCACTATACTATTGCTACCATGATTTGTAAATGTGAACACCTCTACCTTCGAAACATATGAATCTCCCCGATGTGATAGATGTATTGACATTGAGCATAGGAGAAACAACAAGTTAGTTATCCCCTATGATTCTCTCTACCTAGTTAGATTTGATCCCTTATATTGATTGCAAGGGACCCCAAGGTCAATGGTAACTACTACAACTCTCAGAATATGGTGATTTGATGTCAATGAGAGCTAAAGTACATGATAAGACAAGGGTCTTATCCTGAGAACCAATATCATTCGATAACCAACTGTAAGGATGACATACCTAACACAATACTAGTTGATGAGTGTGGGGCTCATAACTTCCTTTGATTGATGTTAAATTGGGGACTAACTGATGACAACAATCTTAAAAATAAAGGTACAAATTGTAATGAAGGGAGACAAACTGCAGATGAAGGGTTTTTTTGGAGACACAACATTGAGGGTGATGGTGACTGACAAAAATTACAATGCTGGGGATATGGAGACTCAATAACATATATCAAATGTGACTAGGGATTGGTGTCAAAAAAATTGAGGGTTCCCATAGTTTTGTGTGGATTGGGGAACTGTTTGTACATAAAGAATAATTGGTGGGTTCTGCATAGTTTTGAGTGTGGCGGGGGATCAATTTGATGATGGGAGGGATTCCTACGGTTTTGAGTGAGTTGGAGAACCTTTTCCGTGATGGTGTGATGGTTTTTTGCAAACACAAAGATGGGTTCTCCATGAATCGATGCCATGTAGATTGTTCTTGCGGGAATAACTAAATTGATTTGGTTTCTTTGGAGAGCGGGGGGGGGGACATTTTTTTCTTCACGGGGGTGATGATACAAGGAAGATTTCAGATGGTAGACTGCTCATGGAGGTATGAGTGGTTAACTATGAGTCTTGATCATAACATTTTTTGAGGAATATGATTCCATAAGTTACTGGAGCTGGGGGAGTAAATGCACAACTATAAAATGATAAACTATGGGTTGATATTTTCAAACTGGATCAAATTCCTGGAACTTATGGGGGTTTGACATCATGGGTGCCAAATTATGACAGGGTTTGCAATGGTGCTCACACCCATGTGGGAACAGGCTATTATCAATAATGACCTTGATGACACATCATTACTAGGAAAATAGACCCTATGGTTATCAATGGGAATACCGGTAAATGCAATGTAAATAGAGGGGAAATCTTGCATGTATGTTAGTTTCAAAATGAAACCTATGAGCGGAGACCTGCGCCATTGCTGAAAGTGTTGGAGTCTTAGTGGCTTGGTAACTCACCTACACTCATTAAGAAAATACCCAAGTATAATAGAGATCATAACAAAGGTATTGACAATGCAGAAATTGATAACTAGAAACCTTGTGCACCTGAGGTAAGTGCTAGAAAATGAGCACTGGATGAAAGCTCCCTGGGATGGATGGATGGGTATATCCATTTTGGAGACATTGCAGTGCTAATATCGGTGGTGAAAATAGTTCATCAGATGGATCTATGGTTTTTCCATACCAAGTGTAATGTGCCTTTTTTTATTTATATTAAAATGGTGAAATTTTCAACTTTTTTCCCTAGTTCGACCTTCGACTAGTTTTGAGGTTTAGGTCTCCAAACTCATCCAAATGCTCCCAAATATTCAGATAAGATGTATGACTGATATTAGGAATTGATTATTATGTTCAGGGATTATATAGTACCACCAAAATTCTTCTGCAAAACCCTTTCAGATTCTAGCCAAAGTATGGAATTTAACTAGCAATTTGAGGTTCAAATCCCCCCAGGGTAAATGCTGAATATGGCTCTCCAAATGCTTCCAAAACCACTCGAATTTATGAAAATAGGTAGGGGATTTATAACGGACAATATTAACGTCTCATTTGCGCCATTATTCAATTTTTTAATTCTATTATAACTCTTTCCCAATATCTACAAAATCACTAGTTTTGACCTTGGGGGAAATGGCATTAAATCTTCTTCAAATGGTATTAAACTGATCAAAATGACTCCAAATGAGTACTGAACATGAAACTTGTGAAGCTCATAAATTACAGTCCATTAATCATAAATACATCATAGGAATGATCTTCCATTCGAATACATCAATACATCATTGCTACTCATCAAGATAGTGGGGAAATGACACCATTCTTTCATTAAAAATCAGATTTATACATTTCTACTTGGAATATCGACCTGAAAATTTCTGATGATGAATAACAGAGTATTTAATTCATACTACAAAATAAATGGGACATTATAAGCTCCCCCAAAGAGTACAATAGCTCACCAAAAGTGCCTCTCCTCAAGGAACAAGAATATGCAATGAAAACTAGAAATGGTTGAAGGAGTGAGCTGCACTAGAAGAAACCATGAGCTTCCCTATATATCACACCTGCAAATAAAGAATCCATTAAATATCTCACAAAAGGTCTAAATGGCCTTTCCACACCCCAACTAGGATGGGAATCTTTCACCCTCGAAATTGGCTAAGGCAAGTAGACTAGTTTTCCACTAGCTCTCTTCACAAATAAAAATTCTCAAAATGAAAAAAATACTCTCTCTTACTTCATTCATGTATTTTATAAATATACTTAGACTTATAAGGTTCCAATTACACCCATAGTATCAAAGCCAATTCGAATTAGGTAGTGATTGAAGTATTGCCACATGTCTCCCACTTCCTAGCCTTCCACCTTCCACAAATTCGAGTAGGCATCTCTTGGAATTCTCTAACTCCCTTGGGTGCTCACCTAGATGCTATTTTTTGGTATAACATGTCATAATAGTCATATTTCATCCCTCAGGTCTGCAATTTGTCATAGATGTCATAGCATCTTCATCATTGGTGTCATATATGTTAGGGAATCTAGCCTAAGTGTCCAAAAACCTCCCATTTGACTCTTCATTTCCCATGTACGTTACATTTCCATCCAAATTCGACCTATGATGCATATGGCCAAGTGTATGAGCCTCCTAACTCATCCCAAGAACATTATGCTTCCCATGGATTCGAAATTGAAAGAGGAGGATGCCATGTGGTACATAAATTCTAACTTGTGTGGGCTCCACAAACTTCATGTGTCTTCATGATCAATTACCACTTGATTTTCCCTTGTATTTATTTATTTATCTCCTTTATTCAATATTTATGCTTTCCTAATGTCCAAATATCATTTATTATCCCCTTATTCCAAATTCCAATGTCTCCATCCAACCTAGCGAACTAGTAGGATTCGTGGAATTTCCCTATCATGAGTTTAATTGAATGGGGACATTACAGTCCTCCCCACCCAAGATTGCTTGCCCACAAGAAATCTCAATTTATCATGCTGTAAAATTGTTCCCCCTCTATCAGGTGGCCTTCCATGAGGAATGTCTCCCAACACCTTTCCATTCTTGTGTTTCATACTATGGGAGGACACTACATGATTCAGATAGGTGTGCTGCCCTCTCACAACCCTTAGTATTCCTTCTGAATCTTGGAATTTCATTTCAGGAATTTGATAGTTCACTATATTCTCCCCTATATAGTACAACCATTTCACTCCCAAAACCACATTAGTATCAGCAACATCGACCACATAAAAGCTATCGAAAAAAGTATAGTTACCTATGGTGATTTGCAGCTTTGGAACCCATGTTTTGCACTCCATAGTGTTGTGACCTGGAATGACAACTGTGAAGCCATCGAATGGTTCAACAGGTATATTCCTTCTCTCCACCATGTTTGCATCAATGAAGTTATGTGTGGCTCCTCCATCTACCAAAAATGAGGTCTTTTGTCCTAGTACCACACCCTTGCATCGAATAGTGTGATAACAAGACACTGCTGAAAGTATTTCCATTTTTACCTTGGTAGGTGACGGATGATTTCCCTCTTGTTTCCCTTCTTTTGCTATAGTATATCTTTCTTCTTGGGCTAAAGTATGTACTTCTTCCTCCATGCCCCCTTCATACCCTTCATCACAAAGTACTTCAATGAATTGGGCCATTCCCTTAAGACATTTATGTCTCGGTGCCCATGGTTGGAAGCATGAGTAACACAATTTCTTCCTTCTAAGCTCTTCCCTGCTTAGTTTGTCTTTCTTATCCTTTCCACATTCAACTTATTTCCATGGCTTCTTTTCAGATCTAAATTGGGGAGGTAAGATGGGCTTGGGAGGAAACCTTGTCCTAGGTAGTACATTTTGTAGATCTCTTGTCAGACTCATAGCATCCTTCAATGAATTGGGTTTGTGGGCCTTAACTAAACCTTTTAAGGGTTTAGCCAAACCTTCAGTGAACAACAATACTAATATTTCCATATATATATCAACCACATTGACTGATAATTTTTGAAATTCCATCATATACTCAGCAAGGGTTCCAACTTGTTTCAATTGTGCTAGTTATTTGAAAGGCAATTTTGGATCTTTTTGTTCAAATCTCTCTAATACCCTATCAACAAATTCTCCATAGGTAGAAACATGATCATGTCCCAAAGTTTTCATATCATGGAACCACCATTCATTGGCATCCCCTTCTAGATGCAAAATAGCCATTTTTAAGGCATCCTCTTCCACCATTGGATTCAACTGAAAATACACATCTAGTTTTTGCACTCAATTGTTAGCATAACTTTGAGAGGAACCATGAAAATTAGGAAGTGGCATTTTACCAATAACACAATTTAATTCTTTGTTTTCGAATAGATCCCTATTATCCTCCCTCTTATTGAGTTTGTCTGAGACAGTAAATTATTGGTCAAATGGTAGAGTCCTTCTACAATCCTCACTCAACTTTTTCCATTCTTTTACCAATCCATCCATGTCAAATGGGGTGTTAGGATCTTCTTTGGGAATAATAAATTTAGGTGCAATAGGAATTGGTGTGCTCTGAAATTCATTAGGTCTATTATGGGGTCCTATGCTTGAGAAATATGCCCACCCATTGTCTCCTTTTCTTTTGAATGTGAACTATTGTATCCTCTAATGACTCCTTTAACTCCCAGTTGGCTAGCCATCAATTTGAATCCTTTCATCATCTGTTTGATCATGTCTTGGATTCCACTTGAAAGGTTTTCAAAAAAAGGTTTTATGATTGTAATAAATTCCTCCTCATGTTCTGAGGTTTCCTTTCCATTCTTAGGCATGGTTTCAACAATATACTCTTCTTCTCCTACTACTTTGTCTTCAACTTTAGGTTCTAAGGATGGTGGATTATTTCTTTGGATCCTTTTTAAGACCATCAGGTGCCAATATCATGCCTTGATACCATTTGTGATGTCCCTTTTTTTATATTAAAATGGTGAAATTTTCAACTTTTTTCCCTAGTTCGACCTTTGACTAGTTTTGAGGTCTAGGTCTCCAAACTGCTCCAAATGCTCCCAAATATTCAGATAAGGTGTATGCATGATATTAGGACTTGATTATTATGTTTATGGATGATATAATACCACCAAAATACTTCTTCAAACCCTTTTAAGATTCTGTCCTAAGTATGGAATTTAACTAGCAATTTGAGGTTCAAATCCCCCCAGGGTAAATGCTGAATATGGCTCTCCAAATGCTTCCAAACCCACTCAAATTTATGAACAGAGGTAGGGTATGTATAAGGGAAAATATTAAGGTCTCATGTGCAACATTATTCATTTTTTTAAGTCTGTTATAACCTTCTCCCAACAACTACAAAATCACTAGTTTCGACCTTGGGGAAATGTCATTAAATCTTTTTCAAATGGTATTAAACTAATCAAAATGACTCCAAATGCTTAAGTACTGAACATGAAACTTGTGCAGCTAATAAAGGAAATTCCATTAATCATAAATACATCATAGGAATTATTTTTCATTTGAATACATCAATACAACATTGCTACACATCAAGATAGTGGGGAAATGGCACCATTCTTTCATTAAAAATCAGATTTATACATTTCCACTTGGAATCTCGACCTGAAAATTTCTGAAGATGAATAAAATATTATTCAATTCATGTTAAAATATAAATGGGGCATTATAATCCCCCTCAAAGAGTACAATAGCTCACCAAAAGCACATCTCCTCAAGGATCAAGAATATGCAATGCAAACTAGAAATGGTTCAAGGAGTGAGCCGCACTAGAAGAAACCACGAGCTTCCCTATAGCTTACACCTAAAAATAAAGACTCTATTAAATCTCTCATGAAAGGTATGAATGGAATTTCCACATACCAACTAGGATGGGGATCTTTCACCCTTGAAATTGGATAAGGCAAGTAGACTAGTTTTCCACTAGCTCTCTTCACAAATGCAAATTCTCAAAATTATCAAAAGCCCCTCTCTTATTTCATTCCTGTATTTTATAAACACCCTTAGCCTTATAAGGTTCCAATTACACCCATAGTATCCAAGCCAATTCGAATTAGGGAGTGATTGAAGTATTGCGACATGTCTCTTACTTCCTAGCCTTCCACCTTCCACAAATTCGAGTAGGAATCTCTTGGCATTTTCTAACTCCCTTGGTTGCTCAACTAGATTCTATTTTTAGGTATGACATGTCATAATGGTTAGATTTCATCCCTTAGGTCTATAATTTGTCATAGATGTCATATCATCTTTATCATTGGTGTCATAGATGTTAGGGAATCTATCCCAAGTGTCCAAGAACCTCCCATTTGACTCTTCATTTTCCATGTAAGTTACACTTCCATCCAAATTCAATCTATGATGCATATGGCCAAGTGTATTCATTTAATTTCCCATATTTTTGGTGAAAATATTTTTGAAGGGTTTTTCAAAGGAGATTTCTTTTGCAAAAGGAGTTTTTTTTACTAGGTATTTTTCTTCCTATTTCTTTCCAAGGGGTACATTCAAAAAGTTTTTTTCCAAGGCATTTTTGCAAAGGAGTTTATATTCCAAGGTATTTTTGCATTTCTTATTTATTTGCAATGGGTTTTTTTCGTGGTGTTTTTTTCCAAAATATTTTTGCAAATAAGTTTTTATTCAAAGTTAATTTTTCAAAGGAGTTGTATTTTTCCTTCTTATTTTTTGAAAAGGGTTTTTTCAAAGAGTTATTTTCCCAAGATATTTCTGCAAAGGAGTTATTTTTTTGCAAGGGGTTTTTTCGAAGTATTTTTTTTCCTAGGTATTTTTGCAAAGGAGGTTTTTTTTACAAAATATTTTTCCAAGTGGTATTTTCAAAAAAGGTTTTGCAAAGGAGATGTATTTTTCCTTCTTATTTATTTGAAAGTGGTTTTTTCAAAGAGTTGTTCTCCCAAGTTATTTTTGCAAAAGAGTTATTTCTTTGCAAGGGTTTTTTCAAAGAATTTTTTTTCCAAAATATTTTTGCAAATGAGTTTTTTTCCAAATAATTTTCTCAAAGAAAGATTTTTTCCTATGTATTTTACAAAGAAGATTTCTTTAGAATGTGTTCTTATTATTTTCCAATGGATTTTTTTCAAAGGTGATTTATTGTCAAGGAGTTCTTATTTTTTTCAAAGAAGGTTTTCTTCAAAGGAGATTTCTTTTTAAGAGGTATTTTCAAAGGAAATTTCTTTCCAAGGAGTTTTTCTTTAAAAGACTCTTACAAGATTTTGATAAGGTGAAGTAAATCTCAGTTCATGTGTTTATAAATTTCGTAACTGTTTTTAAATCTTAATTTATTTTTTTTACTATAAAGTGATGATTTTTTAATTTATCATCCATAGATTAAACAATCATGGGAAGTAAAAGAATCCGTCAAATAAAACATGATCGTAAACGTGATGATGATGATGATGAGAATAGAGAAAAAAAAAACTCAAATATCATGCCAAAAAAGCAAGGCTTGCAGAAACGCAAGCGACAATTATTGAAGATATAAATACAGATTTACATGATAATGTTGATGAAATAGAAATTGAAAATAGAGTACAAAAAGAACAAATTGAAGTTGAAGAGACCATTGTTGAAGATGTAAATAGTGATTTATATGCTAATGTCGATGAAGTCAATATTGAAGATCAAGTTCAAGATCCATAAATTGGACCTGGTATATATATATCATGTATTTTTCAAATTAATTCTTTATAATGAATTGTATTTTTGGATATATGTTAAATTAAATTTAACTTGATGTATAGGTACTTTCACCATTGATGATGAAATGTTAGAAGACGTTGACTGCAACAAATATGGAAAAAAAATACCCATACATGCTACATGATATCGTGCTCAAAAATTTTATGATGATGTTCTGAAGAATTATTCAATAACAGAACAAGCACAAATTTTGAGATGTTTATTAGTGACAAAAAAGTTAGAAGATGCTACGTCATTATTGGGTATTCACAAGGCGGCCAAAGAGTCGAAATTGAAACATAATGTGATAGAAAATATAGGTGATGCAATAAAAAAATTTGGAAAATCTAGGAAGAAAGATACCAGTGCTAGACGTAGAGCAATTCAGACAGCAATTGTTTTAGCTAGTACTAGAAAAAAACGTTTGACAACACAACTGACAAACGCAATTGGAATCTCAAGAAAGACATTATACAAACATAGCAAATTCAGAATGCAAATAGATGAAAATGATGAACTTGCTTGCTGGGCAATTATTTGTAGACAACCTTACAAAGATAGAATGGGAGAAAGTGTTAAAGATATTGTACGAGAATATTGGTTGACACATGCTCGAGTTTCATCAAATTCAAGGGATGTGATACGACAAAGAGAATCACGAGGGGTATATGAAAGCAATCCAAAACATATCATAGATATGACACAAGTACAACTGTTCAATAAATTCAAGGAAGATCATCGTGGAATTAATGTGTCAATCACTACATTTGTGCAACAAAAACCATGATATGTTAGACCTATTACTATAGGTGACACATGTTGTTTCCATTATCATGTACAATTTCAATTATATTACGACACGTTTCTTGAATTTGGTAAAATGTTTTGGACGAATTCACCACCTCCGCCCACAGTACGTGAATTCATATCTCAAATGATGAAGTATTTTATAATAAGAAATGTGTCAATGGAAAACATTGTCATTGTTGTGGAAATCTGGTCTTATTCCAAAATAAATATCTTATCGATAATGATCACTCACTGTCAAATGTAACCATTGATTGGAGAAGATATGAATACATCGGTTATGTTACACGTTCTAGTGATGCACATTCCAAAAGAATTGATTTGCGAGAAGATAAAATATGTGTGAAAGATTTTATCAAGAAATTTGAAAGTGAAATTTATAAATACACCAAGCATTCACATAGAGCACGATGGAAAGACCTCCAATTCAAACAATCTCGTGAAATTTTTCCACCAGGAACAATTTTGTCAGTGGTTGATTTTGCAGAAAAATACACATTTGCTGCACAAAAAGAGATACAAAGTGAATACTATCATTCTGACCAAGTTTCTTTTTCCATGTTCTATATAGACATTCTCAATAGGATGTTGATGGCATTGAAAGCACGTGTGACAATAGAGATGTGATTAAAGAATATCACTTTTATATCAACGATGATCGTACACACTATACACATTTTGTTCAACATTGTATTGAAAGTATTTTCTACAATTCACCAAAAGGATGTGACGTTAAATTCAATGAACATTGGATATGGTCGAATGGATGTGTGGGACAATTTAAATCTTCGCGATCATTTTATTGGTTACGTCGACTTCATAAAGCATTGAACATTAAACATCACCCGAATTTCTTTGAAACTGGACATGGAAAAGGTGAACATGATGGTGCAGAAGCATGCGTAAAAAGAGCACTTCGAAGATGGAAAATGAACCATTCTTCTTCACGATTTCATTTAGCTGCAGAGGTTGTCCAATGGTGTAAATTACATCTAAGACATGATTATAATCAACAATCAAAATATGTGCGCAGCTATGTACACATTTTTTCTAATTTATATTAATTGTCAATTTAAAAAAATGTACACTAACATTTAAGTATATGTACACTAACATCAAAAGTTGTCATTTGTGTAGGTTTTTTTGGCTTGTTGGGGTCCAAGATATAAATAGATCAATACCATACAATGCTAACACCATACATGGGATTAAAGATTTTTACTATATTCAAACAAAATAATTCCAAAACGTGTATGCATTTGACAGTAGAAAGCAATCATGCTTTTGTCATATTTGCACTAAAAATGTTGAATCTACAGAAGTTTGTGAAAACATAACGAACAACTACGTAAAATATTGGAAACACACAGAGATAAATCCTAAAGGAAAAATGCCACTAGCAAGCGTAGAAGAATTAGAATCAAAAGAAATAGCAATATCATCTAATGGCGACATAATTTCAGATATTGTTAGACAAGGTACTGATCTTACAACTATTTTGTTGATTGTTCATTCTTGCCCATCACCTTATACATGTATATTAGTCAATTTAATTGATTTAAAAACTCTAACGCCAATTGTAATTTGCACAGGGGATGTTTTCGCAATGATTGCACCTATAGACAATAATAAAAATGTGAAGTATTATTTGATGCGATGCACTGAAGGAAAGATGAAATTATTGGAAGACTACAATGACAACGGATATACATACAAGAGAGGATCCATCATTTTAAAGAGCTATTTTTTTCAGCAGACCCATATGACTGAAAATTATGTCTACTTTCAGGATTATGAACATGATGTTATATGTTGTCAATATAGTCATTTAGTATGTGCATCTCGAATAAAATTGGTACAAGTTCCATCGAAAAAACAATTAAAAACTAAAAAATGGAAACTGTCCAAATATGACCATGAATGGATAATTGAGGACAGCATTCCATTGCGATGTTTTTAACTATATAAAAAATTAATCGATCGATGTTTTTGTCCATGTCCATGTAAAATGTTGTGTACAATCTATTTTTTTCTTTCACCTATGTCTATGATCTTGAATGGAAACTAGAATGTTTAAATGGTCGTATTTTAGTATGCGAAAATGAATTCAAAAATTATTTGGTAATGAAAACTTTAATGTGTAATTTCGTCTTAAATTCTGTGGAAAGTACTTTATTCAAGTCCCCATATGTCTATTAGACCACTTAAGGGATGAGATAATGGATGTGGCTGGCCCCACACTCCGCCCCGAATCTTTACTTTTCACTGAAGTATGTAAGTGAAGAATCACCGAGAAACCTACTAGATTTCATCTAATCCATTCATGCTTCTCTAATATAATTAATAAATGGGAAATTATTATTCTTTATCCATAAAATGGGTTGATCCATTACTAGTTTTATGGTGGGATAAGCAATCCATATAAATACATGATCCACGAGTTCTTTAAAATATCACTTGTGTAAGTTCACATAACTTAAATCATGGAAAATAGAGATATGATCATTTGATTTTTAATCACAAGCAAGGATTCCAGGATTGTGAAGCTTATGCTAAATTAGAGCAATGATTATTTACAACAAATCAATGAAAATTCATCAAATTATTGTTTAAAATCATTGCTCTAATTTAGCATAAGCTTCACAATCCTATAATCTTTGGTTATGATTAAAAAACGAAAAATCGTTAAATCTCCATTTGCCATGATTTCAACCACATAAAATTTACCTGAACATTGAAAATAATAATCATTAGTTAAAAATTGAAAATATGAATCATTTATACAAATTTCAATATATCATTTATATGAAATTCAACTTTTATGTTCAAACCAAGATTCTATATATCAAACAAACATTCTTTCTTAACATTCCTAACATTAAATTGCACCTATCAAAACTTCCTAACATTCATTCTTAACATATTCCTAACATTCTTATCAAAACTTCCTAACATTCCTATTAATTTCTATCAAAACTTCCTAACATTCCTAAACTTCCTAACATTGAAAGCTTCCTAAGATTCCTAACATTCATTCATTCTTAAAATTCCTATAAAAACCTAACATTCATTCTTAACATTCATTCACTCTTAAAATTCCTATAAAAACTTAGATTGCAAATTCATAAAGATTAGATTGCACACCTATCAAGACTAGTAACATTCTTAAACTTCCTAACATTCCTATTTACATATCCAACACTGAAAATATTTTACATCCTAACAAACTCATAGGTTTTACATCTTAAAATTCATTCATCCTTAACTTCCTAACATTTTAAACATTCATCCCAATAAACTCATAGATTTTACATCCTAACTCATTCATCCTTAAAAATTCCTAACATTTTTAATATTCAACACTTCCTAACATTCATTCTTAACATTCCTTACTGCTAAATTTAGACTCATAGATTTTACATACTAACTCATTCATCTTTAAAAATTCCTAACATTTTTAACATTCAACACTTCCTAACATTCATTTTTAACATTCCTTACTCCTAAATTTAGATTGCACCTATCAAAACTTCCTAACATTTATTCATGAACACTTCTTAACATGCTTAACATTCATAACTTTAGATTGCACCTAGATAAAAAAATTCCTAATATTCATTCATTCTTAACTTTCTAACATTTTTAACATTCAACACTTTCTAAAACTTCCTAACATTTATTCTTAACATTTTAAACATTCTTGACCCTCAACATTCATTCTTAACATTCTTAACATTCCTTACTCCTTACTTTAGATTACACCTATCAACACTTCCTAATATTCATTATTAACATTCAAAACTTCCTAACATTCATTCTTATCATTCCTAACTTTAGATTGCACCTATCAAAACTTCCTTAATATTCATTGTTAGGATTCAACACTTTCCTAACATTCATTCTTACCATAACATTCATTCTCAACATTCATTTTTAACAATCAATATTTCCTAACATTTATTCTTAACATTTCGTAACTTTATAACATTTATTCTTAGGATTCAACACTTTCCTAACATTCATTCTTACCATACGGTAAATCCATGAGGATGGGTGTCTATTTTGGGGGGTCTTGTGAGAAAATAAATCTGATTTTTTCATGTTTTCCAACTTTGGGCGAATAAAAGTGATATTTTTGTTTGGAATTTCACTTTTCAGTAAAAAGAAAACTTTTAGAGAATTATGTTAGCTTTCTATTCATAGTTTTTTCATTTTTTTTTTTATTGAGATTTGATATGTCGATTTGGAAAATGTTTGACAGTGTGTTCTTATAAAATGAAAGGACTACAAAATAGTCATGTTTTGTCACAAATGTAAAATCATTGTTAAACTTGTTTTTTGAAAAAAACAATATGCTACGACAATCTACACACAATATACTAATTCATGATTATAAGTTTGTAACCAATGGATCTATATACTAATTTTTTTTTTTTTGAATTCGATCAATGGAGAAACCTTGTCGATTTTCAACATGTTTTTTGTCGAAATTTTTTTCTCTCAACTGAATATAAAACTAAAACATCTATGAATACCCTTTTGAAGTAGACACGCCAATTAATTGCATCATATTTTTTTCAATGTTTTTGTTGGTGTATTTTTAAATCTATGGATTTTTCATTTCACCGCATTTTGAAAGAGATGAAACCAAACTCGATATATGTTAAGAAAAAAAAAATTATAAATATCATATCTCACCTATACATAAAAAAATCTATATATTCAGAAAGTAGATTCAATGACGAAACTAATGGTATCAAGTCCGATAGTCACTTTATAGTGTAAGAGATTGTTTTTACCTTCCGAAAATGGAAAAACCTGAAAACTGTGCAGAAACATGAAGTTTTCAGGTTTCAGAGGTTATTCAGCCGAATAATTATTCAACCGAATAACCTATTTCCATAGCGGAGCCGTTATTTTCAATAAAGGTTAATCGGTCGAATAACCAAACGCAAAAAAAATTCGTTGGTCGAAAAAAGAAAAAACTATGTTGTCTATACTTGTATAAATAAATTAAGAACATTTATACTTGTATAAATAAATTAAGAACATTCATTATTTTTGCATATAACATTCATTCTCAACATTCATTTTTAACATTCAATATTTCCTAACTTTAGATTGCACCTATCTAAACTTCCAAACATCTATTCTTAACATTCCTAGCATTTCTATCATTAACATTCTTATAAATTTTACATCTACATACATACATAAATTTAATAATACATACATTCGTAAACATGCAAAAACACATTCTAGACATTTATCACACCAAATATGCTAAATAATTAACAAAAAAAAGCAGATCATTTAAAGCAAATACATAATATATGTAAGTTCAATGTACATGTATATAATCCTCAAAAAACGTTCATGAACATGTGATTTCAATGTTCATATGTATAATCCAAAAATAAATCTCTTTGATGTCGAAAACAACTACAATCTATATATCAACAAAAAAGGAAGAAGTCCACCACTATCTTCCACTAGGGCCTCCCCTTGGACTCAAACCAGCGTGCAACATGTATAAAAGTAGATTATGAATATCATAAGTTATTTAAACAATTTTAAACTAACTTCAAAAAATTAAAATATTAAACTTATATATTAAAGAACAATTCAATTACCTCATTCTCTCAATGGAAATATGTTTGATCTAGAAGCAAGTAGAAAACTTAATAAAGATATTTACTTGAAAATGAGTTTGATCTAGACGCAAGTAGAAAACTTGATAAAGATATTTTATTTCTGAATCAAATCCTATCCTATGAACATCTTCATTAACCATGTGAATAAGAAGAGCAAATCCTATGCTTGAACTAAGAAACCATAAAAACTAATGTACTTTTGAAAGTGAAATTACCAAGCTTAATCCAAAATCAACCTTAATAAAAATGAAGTAAACTAAACTAAGAATGAAATTAATAAGTTCTAGAATGGTAATAAGTTAAGGAATCAGACATAAAAGATCAATTACAAAAACACAATCTAAAAAGTAAACTAAGGCAAAGTTAAAGAAATTAATAAGAACTAAGAATGGTTATGAAGCTTAATTGAAACTCTATGTAGTTCAAAACAAGGTCCTAATTACATATATAACTCCTGGTTAACTAAGGGAAATAATACAATTCGAAAACCTAAAAAATTGAACGTTAAACAAGCATGAAAACAAGATAGAAAATATTAAAGTCTAAAAGACAGTCCAAATGACAATCCAGATGACAAAAAACGATATAAACTATGAAAATGAGCAGACTAAATGATTCTAACATTGGCTGGTTTATGCATTTTAATCTACAGTGTAAGAAAAGTAGTAAATAAATTGTTTAAAGATGAAATAACGAGAAACAACTAAACTAATCTATGTCTCAGGAGAGAAATAATTTCCTATTGCATAATAAAAAAAAATAAAAGGTAAGTGAAGTTAAATTACAACTACAAGAAAATTAACAGAACTGAATCTAATTATGAACTAAACTTGAAACACTAGACTAATTAAACTCTATCTAATTGCAATGGAAAGGTTGAAAGCAAGCTAAAGGAAACTATGCATGACCGGTCACTTTAAATTCTAAAAATATAATTGTATTAGCAGCAAGACATAAATTACAGGAAACAGAGAAATGATATCTACAGGAAAAACCAAATTAAATACATGTGCTGAAAATGTAAACTATTGATCTACAGAAAAGAAATAACAAAATATACACAATAAAAACTTTTGGTTGTTGAGGGGCCCTTCTCAACAATCGGGGATTTGCTAACTGAAATTAACCAGTGTAGTACCATCTCAAACCCGGATCTATTAAGCATCGAGAGGGATCCAATTTCTTGAGGTGTAATTTTTTTTGTTTTATCTTAAATTTTTTACACATTAAGAAAAAAATTACCCCTCAAGAAATTGGATCCCTCTCTTTTAATTTTTTAATTATTTTTTTTTATTTTTGATAAGTTATGAGTGACCATGAAATTTTAATTACTTTTGATTTTTTATAATTTATGAGCCGACATGGAAACGTAACGTGACAAATGTTACAAACGTTACAACATCTCCCATACTGGGTTATAACGTAACGTGACAAACATGACAAATGTGACAAATGTTACAACATCTCCCCCATACTGGGTTGTAATGTAACGTGACAAATCTGACAAATGTGACAAACGTGACAACATATCCCCCATACTGGGTTTTAATGTAACATAACAAACGTTATATGTGACATCCGTTACATGTGACATCCATTACATAGTCTCCCCCATACTGGGTTGTAACTTAACGTGAAAAACGTTACATGTGACATCCGTTACATGTGACATCTGACATCCGTTACAGGATCTCCCCCATACTATTACTTTTGAAAAAGTTACATGTGACATGTGACATCTGTTATAGGATCTCCCCCATATTGGGTTGTAAGTACCTCGTTTACACTCGGTGCAATCACCAACACAACATGAATTTGATCATCAACAACTAAAATTAGAAACTTCCATTAACTGAGTCAAAATTTACACAGCCTTCTCTAGCTCTGCGTCTATTCTCTCTACTAGCTAAGTAGCTAACTTCGTTTCTCAATGAGAAACATCTTTATATATTTTTACAATGGGAGAGAATGTCAGCCCTTTTAGTGGTCGACCTCTCTAAAAATAGGAGGTCTTAATTACTAAAGAAAATAGCTACAGGACAGTTCACGACAACGCACAGGCCATCTCCCTAATTCCGTGGGCATTGGTTCACTTCACACAAGCAGCTGTGCATTGATTTCCTTTGATGTGGGAAGATGATGCATTGTGAAGCTAGGAAGACAGGAGCATGAATCTTCTAGAATGAGGGCTCACGCACCATGAGGGACATGTTGCCAACGGAACCCATTTCACGGTTTTGTCTTTAATGCCCTGAAATATTCCAACCAACGAATCCAATGGTGCGAACGGAGGGCTGAACGATGGTCCGAATGTGGCTGGGCATCTTCAACGTGAACGTGCATCTAAATGAGAGTCCCTTTGAAGACCATAGCTTGCAGAACAAAATCTATTTTCCAAACAAGTCGAGAAATGATAGATTAATGTTAATAAACCACAGAATAATGATAATTAATCAAGATTTGTGTGATATTCAAATAAGTTCATACCTGGGTTTGATTGACGATCTGAATGGAAAAAAGTATGAATTAATACGCCAAAAATGACAAAAGTAGTGCCAACAGAGCACATTTAATGACAAAAAATGATGCATTTCCCCAAACCGGAGATATGCCAGGTCCCACTGAGCAAAACATAGAGGAAGTCAGGAAGAAGGCTGAGCTGTGGTAGCCGCTTCCTTCGACTTAGATGAGGAAGTAGATTTAGGCTTAAACTTCCTGGCTTGGACTCTCAAGGTATCGTGTCTCGTTCGGAGAGAGTCATGAGAAGATGTTATGGTGTTGTTTAGGTCTTCGACACACTTCACTTGTATACACAATTCTTCGCGAAGCTCAGGGATTTTCTCAACATACTTCTCATTCTGGATTTTTAACTATGCTATGTCTTGGGTCAACCTGTCCACGGTCTGATGGATTGGAGTGGATGGTTCTGCAAAAGACTCAGGATCTTTGTGAGGGCTTGATCCCTTTAGACATGTTTCAGAATCAATAGAGGTGGTTTGTTCTTCAAGATCCATGTCTTCAATGTGTGCAAGAGCGGTTTCAAAGACAGGATCTTCAAGCAAATGGGTAGAGACATTAGCTAACGCAAGGAGGGGTGTTTCAAGGACATGGTTGTTCGTCTATACTTCAAGGCTATCTGAATGCTTCGGCTGGATGACGAATTTAACGTAAGACTGGATGATGGTATGATCGACAGACTGATCACGGCTTTCCCTTCTTGATTTCGTGGGTATTGGTGAAAAGAGTGGAGGTTTCATGGTTGTGTCCCCATGGACAAGCTTAGGGAGGAGGATGAATGGACAAGTTGCATCTCTCCTGAGGTACTCGCATTAAAATGCACAGACTTAGTACCCCTTTTTGATTGGGAAGAGGTTTGAACGAGCTCATTAGCATGAGTTGGAAATCGGTGATGCTTGCGAGAGGCAGAGGCTTTGACAAGGGGCTTTTTGACCAAATGGGGGTTTAGTACTTTGAACACAAAAATTTCCTATGTTTTCCCCTTTTCCTTCAACTAGTGAATGATTAGGATTTTTATGAGGCAATGGTGATATAAACTACCAGCAGGGTTAACTGCATTTTTCCCCACCTGGTTCAACATTTTCTCAAGGCCCTTTAGAAAATAAAATGAGAAATTTAGGGCTTGATTATTAACAAAATGAGCTAATAATCAGAAGTGGCAGGATTTCAAGACAGTAAACTTACCCACACAGGTGATCAACTAGATGATAACGGTCAAGGGATCGAGGTATTCTGGCTTAATCCACTCCCAGTGGAACCCTTTTGTGCCTGCAATGTGTTGATAGTTAGATTTGAGAGAAAATTCATGAGCCATCCATGGGAGGAAGAGATGCTTGTGCCAATGGGCACCCTCTCGTGGAAGCTTCGTGGCCAATGCAATAGACTCCTTAGTCATAGGAAAGGTGAGATGGCCAACCTTATCCGTTTTTCCATCAAATCCTTTGGCGAATAGTAGTGAGATCTCATCATCGTGGCCTTAGAGAAGATGAAGGAACGGACCCCAACCTGCTCGAAGGAAAATCTCACAGCAAGCTTTAAATTTAGGGATATGGAGAAAATCCTCGTAGCTCCCAGGCTCATAGCGGATCGACATTATTAGACAAAGGTAGATGGATGCAAGGAGTACAGGGAATGCAAGAAATTGCAAGAGACACGGCTTGATAGACTCAGGAAAGATGAGGGCAAGTAGAATGAATATAAAAATCAGGTAGGCGTTGGTTTAAAATGTGATCAGTTCGAATGGTTGAATGATCATGGGAAGATATTTAGCATGTTTGAACGATCACGCTATCATTTAGAAATATTGACTTGTGTGCCATCATAAACATGCGTGCATTAGTGAATTCGTATGGTTATGATATATTCAACCATGTCCAAAGTAAAATTTGGACAGGTTGAATGTAATTTTCATCATGAGATTATAAGCATAGGTGACATAAAAGAACATGATGACTTTTGATTAATACAATGACAGATCGCATGATAATTTTGCATATAACTTAATGAAGAGTTAAAACCATATGATAGCCATATAATGACTCTGAAAATCACAATAATGCATGATTAATTAATTCATTTGATGAAGTCAAGATGAGTAAAGGAATGAGATCAAGTGCATAGATGACATTTGATTTATCCCTGGTATGGTTAGTCAATTGGATTTTACCAGCATAATTCAAAAATTAGATACCTTAACTGTGAAGAACCTACAATAATTAATTAATGAAAACACATGAGATAGCAAAGATAACAGAACTCAGAATCACTTTTATATTGATCGTAGGCCACTTTGACAGGGCAACCTCCTTTGAGCAAGATGAATAGAAATAACTTCACTATCCTTCATTGGTCTCAAAACAAACTTATATACTAAGTCTAGGCGCCAATACCATGGGTCAATACCATGTGTCAATGCAAACCATGAGCCAATACAAAATAGGGATCAACAATTACTACGGGACGACTTACAAAGCATATGCGTCCAACAAAAATAAGACAAACTATGGATCAACATATACTACGGGACGACTTACAAAGCATATGCATCCAACAAAAATATACTAACAAAGTAAATAGAAGGGTTGACATGATTTCCTAACATCCCCTCTGCCTTAGAAAAAGCTTTGTTCTGAAAGCTTTAGATGTGGAAATTGATGCAGAATCTGAAGGAGTGGTTCCCCTATAGCATCCTCGGGTTGCATTCTGGGCCACTTACACCTTTTGAGTTTCAGGGAGGGTTGCTTGGAAGGTTGTAGATGAAGAAGAACCATATCAGCTATGTGAAAAGTGCGCTCAAAACGGTGTTGATTGGCTTGTTTTTCCAGTCGAATTCTTTCCATGTGAAGATTGTCCTACAGAATGAGAAGAATTTGATCGTGGTTTCGAAGAACCGAGTGAATTTCCTGAACCGAGGAGCTACTGAGGGTGTATGGAAGAAAAGCTGGCAGTGCCTATCCATAGACTGCTTCGTATGGTGTCCTTTTACATGTGGTATTCTACCACTGGATCACGTCTAGGAAATCTAGAGAAATAGTTGTCCAAATCTATGTAGGGATGGGCAAGGGTTCAAGTAGTCCCAAAAGGAGTGTCATTTCACCCTTGTTGACCTGGAAAGTATCACATTCAGCCACCATCTGTTGAATTGTCATTTTCAGTCCCTGCCAAAAGAAGTTACATTGTTCCCGGTCATACATTATGAGGAACCCAGAGTGCCCTGCTGATGAAGAAGCATGGATTTCATAGAAGAGATAGTCCTATTGAACATATTGCAACCAATTTGGAACAAGCAGAGAAATAGATGTAAGAGAAACTAGGTCATCAAACGTGTGAGAAGGAGCATCTACCACCATATTGTCCTTACCCTTCTTGTAAGTGATCGCATAGGCATAACCCATGAGTTGGATAACCCATTTCAAGTGTTCTGGGGAGGAGACTTATTGTTCCCCAAAATTTTTCAGACTCTGGAGATTAGTCTTGATGCAGAAATAATTCCCTAATAGGTATGGCTGCCACTTCTGTAATGCATGCGAAATAGCCATCATTTCCTGCTAAGATGTAGATGCAGCTAAATTCTTACCAGAAAGGTCTCTTGAAGGCGACAAGCCCACTGGTTCAGCAAGGACACCTGCAGATCTATCCAAGGACGTAGGGGAGACCATTGATGGGTGCATCTGAATGGAATGGATTTGAGCGATGACACCAAGCGATGTGAACTAATGATACGAAGAGACCCTTGTTGTAAGCCCTTAAATTTGTGTTGTTTCCCATTGAATGAAAACTGCATCCAAAGTTCAGCAAAATCCCATAAGATGGGGCCAAGTGTGCGTAACGATTGAATGCCCAAAACCACATCACATCCGCCTAGGGACAAGGAAAACATGTCAGAGCGCAGGTTATAATCTTCAAGAGAGATACGCACATTGTGACACTTCCCCTTGCAAGGTAAGGTGCCTCCATTGTCAACCAGGACTTCAAAGTTGGAGCAAGGATGGACAAAACAATCAGCATGTTTGGTGATCCAAGGGTCAATGAAGTTATGAGTGCTACCAGAATCAATGAGTATTGTAAGAGGGAGCTTCTTGAATTAATCCCTGACCCGCATTGTTTGGGGGGTGGGGATGCTGGACAAAGCATGGAGAGATATCTCTGGTTGTTCATCCTGAGATGGGGGGTCAGTAGGCGACTCCTGAATGTTGACTTGATCATCCATTGTATCTGAAGCTTATTCACCAATTTTAGAGGCAGGTGGAGAATCCGTATCCAAGAGATAGAGCTTTTGTTGAACACATCTATGTCCTCGAGTGAATTTCTCATCACAATTATAACAAAGCCCTTTTTCTCTGCGTGCCTGCATCTTGGTTTCAGACAAATGTTTGATAGGAGTTGGTCGAGGAGCTGGCAAGATGGGAGGTCGTTGAGAATCCATATTTTGGAAGGGAACAAAAGTGGGTTTGGAGTGTTGTTGGGCTGCAATCTTGTCTTCTGCCAACTTAGCCAACCCTAGGACTTCCATCATTGTGTTGGGACAGAACATTTTAACCTCTGACCGGATTTCATCCTTAAGACAACTGATAAAACAACTCCTGTAGAATTCATCAAACAATCTTTATATGTGATTGGCTAGTTTCTCAAATCCTGTCTGATACTCTCGCACAGTGCCACTTTGACGAAGTTTAGTGAGTGCTCCAGTGAAGTCATCAAAAGCACTAGGACCAAATCGTTGCAAAAGGAGTTGGAAAAAATCTATCCATTTTGGCTCGTCGTGAGCCTTGATGTACCAATGGTATCATTGAAGGGCTTCCTATTCCAAATGAAAGGATGCAAGTGGAACCTTTTGGACATCAAAAGTATTATGCAAACTGAAATACTGTTCTGCACGATAGATCCATCCAGTCAGATCAATACCATTGAAGCAAAGAAATTCAATCTTCGGACCACCGAAATTGCTGGAAGAAAAGAACCCATTGGCTGCAAAAGATTCTTGTTGTCGGTTATTGTTCATGGTTGAATGTTGAAGATGGAGGCTGAGAAATTTTTCATCCAGATCTTGAAGTTTAATTTGGAGGGTTGCAAGTGCTTCCTCCATGGTTTTTGCTCCTATGCAGGTGACAACCAAAACCAAGAGATTTTATTTTTTTTTGGAATGGATAGAAAAACACAAACAAAAGCTTATTTAGTAAAGGGAAATTCTGATTTAGGAAAAACTTGGAGGGGTAATTGGGGTTTGACTAGGTTTTTGACACATTCTGAGGGACAGGGAAGCAAAAAACGGGGATTTTAGAAGCGGGGTGAAAGAATGAGAAAATTTGTCAAAGAGGGACATAGAAGCAAAAATAGGGAATGAACACGGTGGAAAAAGTTGGAGGTGAGTGGGTGAAAATTGAAGAAGTTATGGCAGACCCTAAAAATAGACAAATGTGGGATTTCTGGCTTTGGGAAGTGGAATTTGGGATAGGGTCCTCAGGAATGAAATATGTAGAATGGGATTACAAGGGTTCCCAAGAAGTTTCAAGGGAAATAGAGTGAAAACAAGGGAGATATGGAGAAAAAAATGAATTTTATACTTTTTTTTTTGCTGCTACGACGAGGAAGGGATCGGAAATAAATAGATTTGCAATGACACGGAAGTGATTGGAAACAAAGGGATCTAAAACAGCACCAAATGGATCAAAAATGGCTGGATCTAAAATAGATCTAAAATGGATGGATCTGGAATAGCTTTCAGAATGGATCTGAAATGGCTGGATCTAAAATGACGTGGCAGCGATCGACAACAGTTCAGCTGAAAATAGATATGGACCCAAGGTATGTTCGGCTTCCTATCGGTTCAGGGGATTCACTCGGCCACGAATGTTGTCTGACAGCTTGCGTATTGGGGCAGTACCCCTCACTCCATGGCTCAGGTAAAACTAATAACCGCTTTGCCACAAACGACAACTCTTGGTTTACCTCATAGGTGGGAACTAGTCAATTAGGTAGGGGTCGTTTCCCTTTTCACTGGTAGGTCCTCTCAATGGGCCAACTACTTTGGGGTTCCTATGGTACTCCTCACAATGAGTTTTAGGGCTTATGCCCAAGTACTTCCCACAGTTAAGTAGACAAGGATTATTTCCAGATCCAAAGCTGCAACATATGTGAGAAAAAAAAAGTTTGGCAGAAATTTCACCCAGCGAGCCCAAGAAAGCGCTCTGATACCAGATGTGAAGAACCTACAATAATTAATTAATGAAAACACACGAGATAGCAGAGATAACAGAACTCAGAATCACTTTTATATTGACCGTAGGCCACTTCAAGGGGGCAACCTCCTTTGAGCAAGCTCAATACAAATAACTTCATCATCCTTCATTGGTCTCAACACAAACTTATATACTAAGTCTAGGCGCCAATACCATGTGTCAATACAAACCATGGGCCAATACAAAATATGTATCAACAATTCCTACGGGATGACTTACAAAGCATATGCGTCCAACAACAATAAGACAAGCTATGGATCAACAAATACTACGGGACGAGTTACAAAGCATATGCGTCCAACAACAATATACTAACAAAGTAAATAGAAGGGTTGACATGGGTTCCTAACATTAACACACTTAATCATGTTGTTATAATCTATGGTTTCATTCGAATCATCATTTGGCACTTCATTTGGATCATCGTTCACTTGCCTCATTCGTCACTTCATTCAGATCGTCATTCGACCCTTCCTTCGATCCTTCATATGGACCTTCTGTACAAAATGTGCTTTGCTGGATCTGAGTGTTGCTGATTATGCAGAGAATTTTTTTTAGGGCTACCAACACACAAAAGGATGATGTAAACCTGCTTTTCTAAAACTTTAGTTGCGCTCTTCTTTATTTATCATAGATCAGAACAATGTTCTGCTACTTACATTATTACTGAAAACAACTATCATTTTGTCAGAGATAAATGAACTTTTTATAAATAATCATAAAGTAAAGACAGTTCTGAACCCCCCCAAAACCAAAAATATGGCGTGTCCTCAAGCCATCAAAGAAAAATTGATTGATATTCAAATATTTTCAATTAATAGTTTAGCCAATAACTCTAAAATATTGTTATTGTTTTTGTAAGAAAAATAAATACTAACTAATAATGGAAATGATTCATATATGCACATTCATCAAAAAATAACAGTGTTTG
The DNA here is from genome assembly GCA_027924585.1 of Larix kaempferi. Taxonomy (NCBI): domain Eukaryota; kingdom Viridiplantae; phylum Streptophyta; class Pinopsida; order Pinales; family Pinaceae; genus Larix; species Larix kaempferi. The sequence goes on along the minus strand of BSBM01000159.1, from coordinate 9,311,850 downwards.
GGAAGACCATATGAATAATGATAATACAATCGATGCGAAAAATGCCATATGAAAACCAGTCATACTTGACTCATTTTAAATATCTCTTGTAATCCAAAGAATATAGATAAAGTTCACCCTGGAGTTCGTTAGATTTCTATGGTTATGGGTCCCACTTCTAGGATAATCATACCCTAGGTATTGTTTGAATTAGATGACAGGGTCCAAGTCCAACTTACAGCCATTCTCTAATGACAGTATAAAGAATTGGCCTAAGCATGTATTCGTATACTCAGTTTTTTTTTGTTTTTTAGATGAGCCATGTGAATAGTAATGCATTAATCATATCTCTTTTACCTGATATTGCTTGGCTTCCAGCAAGCCTGTTCAGTACCCCGGCAGGTCTATCTTGGTACCATGCAAGCATATCCCCACTACTAGTGAGATTTTTCAGTACCCCGATGGGTTTACTTGCATTTACCGAGCTTCCTTGTTTAAGATTTTACTTAGCATGGACCCACTGCCAATGAGCCTGTTCAGTACCCCGACGGGTTTGCTTCGTATAATGATTTTAGTATGTAGAATCCGGTTGGCACTAGAGTGTATTAAGCTTGCTAAACACATAATTCAATTTTTTAGAGCAAACCTTATGAGTAAATTTATTTATAATAGCCTGGATTATACATCATGTCAAAAGAGAATAACCTAAAATTGTTCCTTGACCTCCCAGTTTATCTTATTCATAAAATATCAGTAATGTTCCCCACAAATAGAAATATCACTTACTCTTGGGATACCTTTTTAAAGAATGGTTAAGAGACAAGTTTTGATAATGAGTCTGGGATGAACTAGTAGTCCATAGGTATAAGATAAAACTTTGAAAAAAACATGATGATTAGAGTAGGTCTTAAGAAACTTCTCTAATGATAAATCAGGAATGTGCATGTTTGAATCAAATACCATATACATAAACATGAAATTAACAAAAAGAATCAACAATAATTTCATGAGTTAAGGAGTTAAGAATCAACAATAAACATGAAATTAACTTTTCACTATAAATTTTCAATTTTCAACAATAATCGAAAGAGAAGGAGTTAAGATGCATTATGAGTTTTTTTAGAGCACTTACCTTTTTCAAGTAATATTTCATGAGTTGATTATAGAGATCATATTATTGTAATAAAATTGCAAAACCACTTGTTAGATGATTCAAATTTATTCAAAACAAAAACATATGTACAAAGAAAAGTCATATGAAAATTTTCAAAGTTAGGGAAAGGAGAAGAGTCTTCATGTTTTAATTGACAAAATTCCATAGGCTGATCATAAGAATGAATTTCTTGTATGAATGCAACCAGCTATTAGAAATTACTTTTATTTATTTAAAGAAACAAAAATATATTTACATATATACAAATGAAGATAACCCAAAATAATTCAAGAACCAGGAGAAGGAGGAATGACTTCCTCTTCAACTAACTCCATCTCCTTCTGTTGTAAGGCATTCTGCACAAAATCTTGTTTAGATATTGGTTGATGATAAAGTCTAAGTCTATGTCTATTTACAACAAAGGAAATTTGTGAATCATCAATTATCTTAATCTCAACAGATCCATTATCAAAAGCTGTAACAATTTCATATGGACCCATCCAATGAGTAGTTAATTTACCCTTAAAGTTTTTGCACCTTGAATCAAAAAGTAATGCCTAGTATCTAGTTTTGAATTGTTTTTGTTTAATATATTTATCATGCCACTTTTTGCATTGGTTTTGTATTAGAATTGTGCATTGAATGGCATCTTGTCTAATCTTGTCTAATTCATTTATCTTTGGGATTCGTTGTCTCTGTGCTTCTTCCAGATCCATCCCTAATTGTGCAGCCATACGAAAGGTTTTGAGTTGAAATTCAATGGGTAGAAGAACTTGTTTACCATAAACAAGTTCATAAGGTGTGTGGCCAGTGGTGTTCCTCCAAGTTATTCTATAATCCCATAAGGCTTCTGGAAGCCTATCTTCCCAGTCTTTGTGGTGTAACTGGATAGTCTTAGTTAGGATGGATTCTAATACTTTGTTGGTAGACTCTACCTGACCATTGGCTTGCGGGTGATATGGTGAAGATTTACAATATCTAATACCATATTTTTCAGTAAGCTCTTTCATCAACTTGGAGGTAAACTGAGATCCTTGATCGGTTACAATTTCCCTAGGTACACCGAATCGGGTAAATATTTCTTCATATTTAAACTCTACAACATATTTTTATGTGGCTCGAAATAAGGCTTTAGATTCCACCCACTTGGTGACATAGTTTGTACATACTAGGATGTACTTCTTCTTGCGAGACATAGGGGAAATTGATCCAACGAAATCTAGAGCCCATTTTTCAAAAGGCTCAATCATAACCTGGGGCTGTAAGGGTATCTCATCGGATGGAGTAGGTCTACCCATTCTTTGGCAACTGTCACATCCCTTGACATACTTGGTAGCATCTTGAAAATGCTTGGCCAATAATATCCAAAGTGCAACACTTTGTATGTTGTTCTCTTATCAGAAAAATGACCACCACAAGGTCCACCATGACATGCATGGAGGATCTTTGCCATCTCATCCTCTCATACACATCGTCTAATAATAAGGTCATTACCAGTACGAAAAATATCATTGTCCACTTAAGAATAATTAGAACTTTGAACTATGATCCTACGTTTCTCGGGTGGGGAGAGATGGATTGGTAGCTTTCCAGTTGCTAAATAATTGGCTGTGTCTACAAACCAAGGGGTTCAAATAGACACAGTGAACAAATGTTCATCTAGAAATCTATCATCGACGGGACTGGAATTATCGTCAATTTGAATTCAAGAGAGAAAATATGCTACCACATTCTCTCGACCGAGACGATCAACAACAGTGATGTTAAATTCTTGTAGCAAAAGAAGCCACTGAGTCACCCTGCCATTAGTGATTGGTTTATTCATTAAAAATATAATGGCGGAGTGGTCTGTGTATACAAAAACTTCATATCCTGTGATATAGTGACGAAACTTGTTAATGGAATAGACTACTTCTAGAAACTCTTTTACAGTAATAGTGTATTTCGATTCTGCAAGAGTCAAATTTTTGCTAGAAAAATAGATGGCATATGATGTTTGTCATTCCTTTTGACCTAAAACTCCTCCTATAGCCATGTCAGAAGCATCAGTGGATATATGGAAGGGAAGGGACCAATTGGGGACCCTAAGTATTGGTGCCACTGATAGATTTTCCTTCAAAGTTTCAAAGGCATGTTGACAAGGTTCAGTCCATTGAAATTATTTATCTTTCATGAGTAATTTGAACATAGGTGCAGCTATCTTAGTGAAGTTTTCAATAAAACATCTATAATAGCCTGCAATGCCAAGAAAGCTCCTTAACTCCTTCTGAGTTTTTGGATGAGGAAGATTAACAATTATTTCTATTTTGGTAAGGTCCACCTTGATACCTTGAAGAGAGACATGATGTCCCAAAACTATGCCCTCGGTTAATAACATCTTACATTTTTCATGACTAAGGGATAAATTCATTTCTTGGAAACGAATAAGAACTGTTTCAAGGCTATCAAGGGCTTCTTGGAAGGTATTACCATAAACTGTAAAATCATCCATATAAACTTCTACACAGTCATGTATAAGGTTAGCAAAAATTCCTAAGACTGCACGCTGGAAGGTGGGAGGTGCATTACACAGGCCAAATGGTAGCACTCTATAGGCATATGTCCCCCAAGAACAAGTAAAGTTTGTCTTGTCTTGATCCTTAGGTGCTATTAATATTTGGTTGTATCCCCCATACCCATCAAGGAAATAAAAATATTGTTTTTCTGACAATGTATCTAACACCTGGTCAATGAAAGGTAAAGGGAAATAGTCCTTAAGAGTGGCCTTGTTCAATTCTCGAAAGTCGACATAGATATGCCATTTCCCTGTAACTTTCTTTGGAACTACTACCAGAGGAGACACCCATTTACTGTTAGAAATTGGGTAGATGAAACTAGCATTAAGGAGTTTTTTTAATTCATCTTTAACTATATACTTTAGGGATGGACTTATTCTTCTCTGGGGCTACTTGACAAGAGGTATGTTTGAATCTGTGTAAATGTGGTGAATACAAGTATCTATGTGTATACCCTTCATATCGGTGTATTCCCATGCAAATGCTCCAGTTTGACTTTTGATATCTTTTAGTAATTGTTTTCGTTGACTCTCATCTAAACCTGCATTTATATGTAGAAATTTTTTAGGACTAATCTCACAAGGTATGGTATAGGATCCTATATGTTCTTCGATTTCGAAGACACAAGGTGTACTTGTAAATGTTGAGAGGCTCATATTTTCTTGGAATTCATCTCCAAATATTTGGTCAAGTTGAGAAAAAGACTGAGGAAAGTCTATACATGTTGTGGAAGAGATAATTGGTTCAACACATTCTCGGTATTTTGTTCTTGAATTGCCTAGGAGAAATCACTAACAAGGGAAAGTTATTCCAAGTTCTCATCCCCAAAAGGACAATCTAAGCAAAATAGGTTTTCAGTTACTGGTTGTGCTAGTGGGTATAAAGCGAGTTTTATTGTAAACAACCCGTCAGAGATGATCATCTCTCCATCCCTACATTCTATAAATGCATTAGTAGTGGATAACCAAGGTATTCCCAGAATAATAGGGTGTCCTTTAGAAGGGTCCTTTGATTCTATGACCATAAAGTCCACAGGATATTCCCATGAAGCCATTGATACAATGATATCATCTAAGATCCCAGCAGGATGCACCATAGTGTGATCTGCTAATTATAGCATTGTTGGGGTAGGGCAGAGAAACTGTCCTAAATGGAGAGTTTATAAAATTGTGGTAGTCATCAGGTTAATAGCATCCCCTAGATCAATAAGTGTGTTTCCTATAGCAGTGTTATTGATGATAATAGTTACCACAGGATTTCCTGGATTTGTATACTTTGGAACTCTAGGTTGGTTTGCTATGTAATCTGACATTTCACCTATGACATGAATTATTGGACGGTCTTTTTGCTTTTTACCTTGTCTTTTAATACAAATTTCCTTTATCACTTTACTATAGATTGGTATATCTTTAATGGCATGTAACAAAGGGATCTTGATACAAATATTTTTCAATTCGTTAATGATATCATACTCTGGATAAGTTACAGGTTTTTCTATTAGTAGATGCTCCGGATATGGGGGTGCTTTTTCTCCTATAATTACTTCTTTATGAGGATGGTTGTGTGTTGAAGATTTGGGAATAACCACATCTTCAAGAATGGAATCATTCAAAATTTTATTAGGTATGTCTTCTTCTTCATCCTCTTCTCGGATAACAACTGATGATTTAGGCCGATCTTGCAGAACTCTTCCAGATCGCAGTTGAATCTCATGCACTGGTGCGGTCGAAATGGCATATGATGGAAGAGGTAGCAACCCAATGTTGTTAAGAGCTTGAGTTGGCTTGTTGTTAGGATTTGGTATCGGTTGTGTAGGTAATATTGTGGATCTTGGAGGATTCATATTCTGGAAATGGTGAGGTTGATTTGTGATAGGGGGTAGTGAAGGAGGTACAAATCTAGGCAAGAGTTGCTGTATATTAGGTCGGTAATGATAGTTAGGCATAGAAGGAGGTGGTTGAGCATAAGATTTTCCTCTTCATCCATGTGGCCATTGTTGTTGTTGAGCATTCTGAGGAGGATACTGAGGTGACCAACTTTTCCAATGTCACCTACCCAATTTTTGAGAATATTTATTTTCTACTATTATCCTTTTTGCAAAAATACTTTGTGTTAAATTATAATTACAAGTTTGTAATTATGACCAAGTAGGTCAGAAATGAATGTAATGACTCATTATTATTATTTAACAAATAAAATTGGGAGACAAACACTCAAGAAAATCTGTTACAAGAGTGTCCACTGGCCTATTAGGAGGAATGGAAGCTGTTGGATGGATTGAGACAGATGGCAGCATTTGCACTCTACCATTAGTTGTTGGTATGGGACAACTCCCCCTAATTTTGTGGAATGTCCCCCTCCAGGTGGAGGGAGGTGAGCAGAAGGCTCACTAATGACCAGTTAATTACAAAATACCTAGGCAGCCTATAAAGGGAAATTCGAATTGAGCAAGGAGCTCTTACAATGTTTTCTGCAGAAACATTCCTAATGCTCATGAGGAGGCTGTGGAGAGTGCAAGTATAAGTCTACAAATGTTATGAGAAGGACAGAACAGAGGTGCTGGTGCTGGTCCCACTGATTACGAATCCTGTAAGGTTGGATATATATATTTTCTTACTGCTGCAAGTAGAGACCCTAAGCTTCAGAAATTTCTTCCTCCTGGTGGATCAGTGGATAGGATCGAGGGTCCTAAGGCAGACATCTTGGCTGCTTCGGAGCAGGTTGGGTGGAACAAGCTTCTTGAGTGATTTGTTCCTCCCATTACACTCAGGTTCTATTCTTTTGTGTTTTCTTTTGCAATCATATGTATACCCTTAGAAAATGGCTTAGTATTGTTATTTAATGATCAATAATAGTAAAATGTCAGATCCTAGTTAAATTAGATTTGTTGAACTGATAAAATGACTCCTCTGCATTTTCCCCCATCCATGGAGCTACATCGTACTCCAGTACAGAGAGGTAGCATTAAATATGCCCAACTAAAAGTGAAACCTAGCATGCATCTAAATATCCAAGCCAAAGACCACCCATGCAAAGACCTATGTTTATCATGCATCTTATATTTTAGCAGCTGTAGATTAGATCCTTGCATGCAATGTTTTTACTATTCAAATCTGTATGCTGAACAACCTACCAGAAACTAGTCATAGTAATAGATTCTTTTCTTATTTCTGAAGGTGAACATTGTGTTAACAACTAGGGTTACTGATCTTTAATAGTTTCTTCAAGGAAAACAACACCATGCATTATGTTTAACCATAATTCCCACTTTTCTATTTTTTTATTGCTTTTAGAATCTGATCATCTTATAGCAAATATTTTCTTCACTGAATTATCTTGTACAGAAAGAAAGAAAGCTACTGTGTTATTTTATCCTTTTATTAGAGGTCCAAATTGGACGAATACAGGGATATATAATTAGAATAGAAAAACTATTATATTCATAAGAAATCAAATTAATTGAAGAATGCACTGTCATTTTCTCTTTTTCTGAATTATCAATTGCATGTGATAGAATTTACATCACAAAATACCAAGTTATTATAAGCAAGGACAAACATAGCATTATTGAATTGACAGATTAAATTACAGTATCTCCACACCCATATTCGGGCCAACTTGTTCTCACTACATTATTATTTATAACATTTAACAGCTGCGAAATCAAAGGTTTCATTACCATAGACAATCTAACTATATAATCAAAATTTATTATTCTTGTTCCTTTAAAACACCCTTACAGACTTGCAGACTTCTTTAAACATCGACATGCTAGGGTTTAGCATTATCACGGTTGTATTCAAACAAAACCAACACCCTCTTATTATCGTCTTATAGCCACTATTTAATTATACAACTTAAACATGCCTTTCATTCCTTGGATCAGAGTTCAAGAATGAGGAGATCGAAACACCATACGTAGACATGAAACCTTAAATATCTTAAACAGGATTTTAGATACAGTTACAAAAACGAGAAGTTCAAATCACCAAACATAGCCATTAAACCCTAAATAATTATTGTTTCCATTTAAATTAACAATGGTTTCACCCTACAGTTGCTACATTCTTTTGCCGAAGGTCCCATTTGAAACCCCATGCTATTTACACACACAACTAATGTCAAAGCAAAATTACAGTCAATGTATCTCTTCTTTCATCAACCCAGAAGTACCAAAAATGATAAGACATAAAATGTAAAGCTGTAAGACTCTTTGCAAACACGAGGGTTCAACCTTAATAAGCTCGCTGAGCCCAGGAATGGCTGGCCATATATTTTAAAACATTTACATCACCTACACTATCAATAAAAATTAAAACTGTAATGTTTCCCAAATGTTGCAGGCAAGACAAAAGCCACTGCCGCGAAGGCATGCTACAAACACTTGCTCATCAAGTCCAATTCCAGGAGAACCATTAGGGAGGGATACCACCGAAGCTTACCAGTGGGGTCTCCTTAGTTCTTTTCCCCATCAACCATTCCAGCACATTGTTGTTCACCGAGGGTTACCTGCCAACAACCATCACTAAGTTAAGTATCGAATCATGAGGTAGTAAGGCATGAAATAAAGAATAATTTGAAAAACCTTTGCAACGTTACGATACCCGAGTTGTGTCAAAGAGTTGACGAAGCCAACATCCATCCACTGCGAAGGAGAAGCACTCAGTTCGAAGACCATGATGAGAGATACCTCCCGAAAATCTTACAACTCAATTGAAAACCCGAGACTTGCAAGCTACTACAACGCCACAACAGATGCACTCATCCCACCTGTAGATTGCTACACAAATCGTTTCCAGACTTGGCTTCCATGGATAACAATTACTCATAGACCAAAGGTTGCTACCAGTCTCAAGATCGAGCCTGAGGGAGGCTAGAAAAAATTCAAAACCCTAAGTGCCTCTCGACCGGTTGGCCTCACCTCCCAAACCCTAACACCGAACAATGACCAAGAAACGTTATAAGAATCCATAAGTTACACTAGGGTTCAGCTCAATTCCAATACACAATGATAAATGGCGGAGATCCATTCTCATCAAGCCACGTTGGAGGGTGGTAGGAGTAGCATTAAATTGCTCATCTACCTCCCAAGCCACGGGGTTTTCATTTCAGTTGACAGCAGGGCAGGAGGCCGTTACAACTCAACTTGCCAAACCTCATCACTCGCCGAATCATCCATCACAACTTACACGTAACAATATCCTTAACCCGGTGGCCAGGCAACGTAGCTGCAAAACTCAATCATTTAACACACCCTCGAACTTCGTACGCAGGCTTTTGCAGTGCCATCATTTCACCTGCCATCCATACAGATCAACATTAATAGCATCGACATACACAATGTATCAAGGTATAACGTCCATCGGTAGCATATAACAAAGGTCTCATATGATTCCATATAATCAATTTCGAAACACACTCATAGCATATGAATATCCACCAAGGTCGTGAGCAATCATAGGGCATGGATTGACTCTGCCCATCACATAAAGTCTATTATAAAGTTCACCATAGGGATCATTATAGAGGTCATAAAGCTTGTTCACACCATAAGTTATATAAACACACCGTTAGGGTATTGGTTGCCACCCAAGGACCCATCGCATACATTGCATGGTAGGGTATTAATGCTTAAAGCATCACCATTCCAGTTACCCAGGTAATAGAGACCAGAATCACCTGATCACTCATTCCATAGTATGCTTAGGACCGTGTGCCCTTGTCCTAAACCTGTCACCGTCAACATTTATAAAAATTACCTAACAGTCGCAGGTCATTTATGGAATGACCATATGTAAATTCATCAACACTTAACATAAACATTCATAACAAACACACCCTGAGTTGGACGATATCTGCAGTCTTGAGATAGACAGGTTCATCTTACATAATTGGAAGGAGACCATACCTGTAGCATCAAAATTCATACGCAGTTTTTATTGATAACACGGTTATTAAACCATCTGAATTTTTATCGCTATCTCTTACCTGCGAATTTGCACATGGAGGACAAGTACAATGCTTTAGCTGAATAGGTAACTAAGCCTCGGGGCACCTCATGGGACCCCTTTCATCATCATCCAAAAAATATTAAACTATCAGTACTTATAGAGAAAAATTCGATTTTCCAAATGCATCAAAATTTTCAATCATTCCAGCATTTAAATAAGAAAATAATCATTAATTGGTTTTCATGACGCCATCAAAGACAAAAAGACACAACCATTAAATTGTTCCTACCAAGCGACACATTTATTAATTTCTTATTATTGAATATTATTAATTCCGCATTTTACATTATTAGCTTTTTATGGCGATTTAATTTTTTTTAAATTTTATGAAAATATCGGGATGTTACATGTGGTATCAGAGGTCATGTTCGAACTCTAGGCCTAAAGACAGTCCAAGAAACACACAAACATAAAAAAAGTATGACTATGAAATTTTCGCTAACTGAAGTTTAAATTATTTTGTCGTATACAGAAAATTTTCTTTGATTTACAGATATGGAAGGATCAGGTGAACACATAAGGGGCATATTTCCACCAAACAGCCCAAGTATGGAACAACAATTCCAGGGCAATCAGGGTAATGATTCGTCAGAATTATTGCGTGCCTTTCATGAATTAAAATCATAGATCTAGTCAGTAAAACAGGACAATGAAAGAATCCTGAGGACACAGGAGGAGTTGAAGCAAGCACTGTTTGACCAATATCCAAAATATGAATAGAACCTAGAACATACTTCTGAAAGTAAAGATCTATCCCAGGAAGGAAAGAACAAACAATCAGAAACAACTGAAGAAAACAGCAACTCAACATCATCAAGGACTGCCAAACATCCATGTAAAAAGAATCATAATTACTCTAGTGACAACAATGAAGGAGACTGTAAGCCAAAAAGAAAAAGGAATAAATAGTACGAACATATATCTAGTGAATTCAAGAAAATCAAACCCCCAACTTACAATGGCGAGACAGAAAAAGGCGAGACAGCGGAAGCATGGCTATCTGACATGAAAAAGTATTTTCAGATCTATGACTATTCGGAATCTATAAAGGCGAAGATGGCAATTTATAATCTGATCGGGAAGGCAGATATTTGGTGGCAAGACCTTAAAAGGGTAAAAGGTATAAAAGACCGAGATGTGAGTTGGAGTACTTTTAAAAGACACTTCAAGAAGAAATTCTTATCTGAGTACTATTATGAAGAAAAATCCAAAGAATTTTATGACTTGAAACTGGGAACGATGAATATGAAAGAACTGAACAACAAGTTTTTAAGTCTGCTAAGATATGTGTCGTATATGGTGGAAGAAAAACTGAAGGTCCAGAGGTACCTAAGTTGTTTACCTTTCCACATCAAGGACAGGATAGAGTACGATAACCCTAAGACCCTAGAGGAAGCCATGAGGAAAGCCACTTTTTGCTTTGACCAAAATAAGAAAAGAGAAGGGGTACCTAGCTGGAAAAACCCAAAATCTACTAACTTTGAACAGAAAAAGAAGAATTTTAGATATGGCACCAATTCCAGCTTCCAGAAGATAAATTTTCAGAATCAAAAATTTCAGCAGAACATAAATAATCAGCAGCAGAAATTTGCAGCACCCAGAAATGTCCCCAATGTTGCCAGATTTAATGAACAAAAGCCACCTATAAAATGCTTTGAGTACCAAGGGCCCCATTATGCCTCAGATTGTCCCCTCAGGAAACGGGCGGCCAATCATATTCACTCCATACAGTCTGAAGCTACTGTAGGAGATGTGGCAAGAGAAGTACCAAGAATTAGTGCAGCATTAGAAAACCGACAAGCAGAACACCAAGTCTCAATGGTGGAGGTCGAAGGTATGTTGAAAAACCACCCAGTTTCTATTTTAATTGACCCCGGTGCTAGTCTAAGTTATATATCACCTGTTGTTGTAGAAGGACTAGATTTGAAAACAGAAAAATTCAATAAATCTTGGTTAGTTAGATTAGAGACATGAACAAAAAGGAAGGTTTCTGATTTTGTGGAAAATTGTGCTTTGTCTATGAACCAACTAACAACGTGGGTTAAACTAAATGTTCTACCATTATGGTCATATGAAATCCTAATCGGTATGGATTGTTTAGAAACCCATCAGGTCATTCTGAATTGTTATGAAAAAAGATTCATTTTCTTGGATGATGAAGGAAAGACAACAGAGGTAAAAGGCATCCCCAGAAAAACATTCGTTCAGCAGATTTCAGCCATGCAAGTGAAAAGGGAAATTAGAAAAGGGTGTCAGATGTTTGCTGTGAATACAGTGCATGATGAGATAAGTACTAAGGAGGACAAATTGAAAATGGAAGACATACCTATTTTACAGGATTTCCAAGATATTTTTCTTGAAGAAATCCCAGATTTACCTCCGAAAAGGGACCTGGATTTTACTATTGAATTAATACCTGGTGCTGTACCAAGTTCTAAAGCTCCATACCGGATGAATATACTGGAGCTGAATGAGTTAAAATCTCAGCTAAAGGAGTTGATCGATAAAAAATATATAAGGCCTAGCGTGTCCCCTTGGGGAGCACCGGTCATTTTTGTTAAGAAGAAAGATGGTACCCTAAGACTTTGCATATATTATCATCAACTGAATAAAATGACGATCAAGAATAGGTACCCGCTACCCCGCATTGACGATCTTTTTGACCAGTTACACAGAGCAACGGTGTTCTCGAAGATCGATTTACGATCAGGATATCATCAAGTCAGTGTGAAGGATGAAGACATTTTCAAAACAACCTTTAGGACTCGTTATGGACACTATGAATCGTTGTCATGCCGTTTGGATTAACTAATGCACCTCTTGTATTTATGTGCTTAATGAAAAAAATTCTGCACAAGTACTTACATAAGTTTGCGGTTGTGTTTATCGATGAAATTTTGGTATATTCTAAGAACAAGGAAGAGCATGATGAACATCTACGTATCATTCCGCAAGTTCTGAAGGAACACCAACTGTATGCAAAATTCAGCAAATGTGATTTTTACAAAGACAAGATTCAGTACTTGGGACACATAATCTCTGAGGAAGGGATTTCGGTTGACCCCGCCAAGATAAAGGCCATTAATGAATGGCTGGTTCCTAAAGATGTGACAGATATGCGATCGTTTATGGGCATCACTGGCTATTATAGAAAATTCATTGAAGGATTTTCCAGGATCGCAAACCCCATAACGTCGCTGCAGAAAAAGGGAAAGAAGTTTGTTTGGGACCAAAAGTGTGCGGATAGTTTTGCAAAGTTAAAAGAATTACTGACTTCAGCACCTATTTTGAGGATTGCAGATCCTAATAAAGATTTTGTAGTATGCACAGACGCGTGCAATGATGGATTGGGAGGAGTCCTAATGCAGGAGGGACATGCTGTAGCATATGATCCAAGGAAATTGAAAATTCATGAGAAGAACTATTCCACCTACGATCTAGAATTGTTAGCAGAGATTCATGCCCTAAAAATGTGGCGTCACAACCTTATTGGCAGAAAATTTACCTTGATGATGGATAATATGGGGCTGAAATATTTGTTAGATCAAACAAATTTGAATGCCATGAAAGCCAGATGGCTAACTTTTCTGAGTGAGTATGATTTTGAAAGTCAACACATTAAGGGGAAGGAGAATAAAGTGGTCAACGCATTAAGTCGTAATGCAAGGATACATTTTGTTTTAGCCATCAGCACATACACAATAGATTTGGAGGAACATATTTTTGAAGGAATCAAGGAGGATGAGGAATACAAAAAATTACAAGAAAGGACAGCAGAAAGCAACTCTAAAAATTCTGTAACAGATTTCAGTTTGAAGGAAATGGCTTACTGCTGTACAAAAACAGATTATACATACCAAATGTACCAGCAGTAAAAATTCTGATTTTGGATGAGATGCACAAAAGCCTCTATTCTTGCCACCCAGGTTACCAGAAAACCATCACAATGCTAAGGAAGGAGTACTACTAGCCCAGGATGAAGGATGAAGTAGCGAATTATATAGCTAAGTGTTTTGACTGTCAAAAAGTGAAGGTGGAACATCAACATCCTACTGGATTGCGGCAGCCCTTGCCTATACACAGCTGGAAATGGGAAGTCATAAGTATAGATTTCATCACTAGGTTACCAAAGAATAAAAAACAACATGATTCCATCATGGTGGTAGTAGACAAACTCAGCAAGGCATCCCATTTTATCCCTGTCAAAACTACCCATAAAGCCCTTGATATCGTAGAAATTTCTATGAAGCGGGTTTCCTGACTACATGGCATACCCAAGGTAATAGTTTCAGACCGAGATTCGAAGTTCACAGGTAATTTTTGGAGGTCTTTGTTCAAGGGGTTAAACACCACCTTAAATTTCAGCACTGCATTCCATCCACAAACAGATGGACAGACTAAAAGGGTGAACCAGATATTGGAAGATATGCTAAGAATGTATGTTAAGGATCAGCCTCATAAGTGGGAAGACTACTTGCATTTAGCAGAGTTTGCGTATAATAATCACTACCATGCTTCAACCAAACTTAGCCCATTTGATATCCCTTACGGAAGAAAGTGTAACACACTGGTGTCATGGAGTGATCCGGTTAGCAGGGTCACCTTAGGGCCTGAATTGTTGCAGGAATTAGAACTAATCGTGAAGCAAGTACAAGGGAATCTTAAAGCTGCCCAGGATAGACAAAAAAGCCAAGAAGACCTTAAAAGAACTCATAGAGAGTTCCAGGTTGGTGAACATGTTTTTCTTCCAGGTTGGTGAACATGTTTTTCTTAAGGTAAGGACGAAAAAGAGTTCCTTAAAATTAGGAAGCTATGCCAAACTGGCACCCAGGTATTGTGGTCCTTTCGAAATCTTTTCTAGGGTTGGACCTGTGGCATATCAATTAGCCCTACCTTCAAACCTCAAAGTCCATAATGTTTTTCACATTTCATTTTTAAAGAAATATGTGCATGATCCTAATCATGTTGTAAATTGGTATAATGTTCAGGTGGAACAAGGCGGCGATTTTCCGGTGGAACCAGACTGTATTCTCGCAAGGAAAGAAACTCTAGTCTGGAACCACACGGTTGTCCAAGTAAAAGTGCAATCGAAGCACTATAGACCAGCAGAGGCTACCTGGGAGTTGGAGAGTAGTATGCGGGATGCATACCCAACTCTGTTCCAGGAACACTCAAGGAGTGAATAAAGCAACATCGAGGACGATGTTGAGACTTAAGGAGGGGTGTATGTCACCTACCCAATTTTTGAGAATATATATTTTCTACTATTATCCTTTTTGCAAAAATAGTTTGTGTTAAATTATAATTACAAGTTTGTAATTATGACAAAGTAGGTCAGAAATGAATGTAATGACTCATTATTATTATTTAATAAATAAAAATGGGAGACAAACACTCAAGAAAAGTTGTAACAAGAGTGTCCACTGGCATAATAGGAGGAATGGAAGCTGCTCAAAGGATTGGGACAGATGGTAGCATTTGCATTCTACCATTAGTTGTTGGTATGGGACAACTCTCCCTAATTTTGTGGCATTTCCCCCTCCAGGTGGAGGGAGGTGAGCAAGAAGCTCACTAATGACCAGTTAATTACAAAAGAACTAGGCATCCTATAAAGGGCAATTCGAATTGAGCAGGGAGCTCTTACAATGTTTTCTACAGAAACATTCCTCATGCTCATCAGGTGATGGCTGAGAGATTCGAATAGGGGAGGTTGTGGAGAGTGCAAGTATAAGTCTGCAAATGTTATAAGAAGGACAGACCAGAGGTGCTCGTGCTGGTCCCATTGATTACTAAGCCTGTAAGGATGGATATATATATTTTCTTGTTGTTGCAAGCAGAGACCCTAAGCTTCAGAAATTTCTTCCTCCTGGTGGATCAGTGGACAAACTCGGGGAACCTAAGGCAGACATCTTGGCTGCTTGGGAGCAGGTTGGGTGGAACAGGTTCTTGATTGATTTGTTCCTCCCATTACACTCAGGTTCTATTCTTTTGTCTTTTCTTTTGCAATCATATGATTGCCCTCAGAAAATGGCTTAGTATTGTTATTTAATGATCAATAATAGTAAAATGTCAGATCCTAGTTAATTTAGATTTGTTGAACTGATAAAATGACTCCTCTGCATTTTTCCCCATGCATGGAGCTATATCGTACTTCAGTATAGAGATGTAGCATTAAATCTACCCAGTTAAAAGTGAAACCTAGCATGCATCTAAATATCCAAACCAAAGACCACCCATGCACAGACCTATGTTTATCATGCATCTTATATTTTAGCAGCTATAGATTAGATCCTTGCAGGCAATGTTTTTACTGTTAAAATATGTATGCTGAACAACCTACCAGAAACTAGTCATAGTAATAGGTTCTTTTCTTATTTCAGAAGGTGAACATTGTGTTAACAACTAGGGTTATTGATCTTTAATAGTTTCTTCAAGGAAAACAACACCATGAATTATGTTTAACCATAATTCCCACTTTTCTATTTTTTTTGTTGTTTTTAGAATTTGATCATCTTATATCAAATATTGTCTTCACTGAATTATCTTGTACAGAAAGAAAGAAAGCTACTGTGTTATTTTATCCTTTTATCAGAGGTCCAAATTGGACGAATACAGGGCTATATAATTAGAATAGAAAAACTGTTATATTCATAAGCAATCAAATTAACTGAAGAATGCACTGTCATTTTCTCTTTTTTTGAATTATCAATTGCATGTGATAGAATTTACATCATAGAATACCAAGTTATTAAAATCAAGGACAAACATAGCATTATTGAATTGAAAAATTAAATTACAGTATCTCCACACCCATACTGGGGCCAACCTATTCTCACTACATTATTATTTATAACATTTAACAGCTGCCAAATCAAAGGTTTCATTACCATAGACAATCTAACTATAGAATCAAAAGTTATTATTCTTGTTCCTTTAAAACACCCTTACAGACCTGCAGACTTCTTTAAACATCGACAGGCTAGGGTTTAGCATTATCACGGTTGTATTCAAACAAAACCAACACCCTCTTATTGTCGGCTTATAGCCACTATTTAATTATACAACTTAAACATGCCTTTCGTTCCTTGGATCAGAGTTCAAGAATGAGGAGATCGAAACACCATACGTAGACATGAAACCTTAAATATCTTAAACAGGCTTTTAGATACAGTTACCAAAACGAGAAGTTCAAATCACCAAACATAGCCATTAAACCCTAAATAATTATTGTTTCCATTTAAATTAACAATGGTTGCACCCTATAGTTGCCACATTCTTTTGCCGAAGGTTCCATTCAAAACCCCATGCTATTTACACACACAACTAATGAAGCAAAATTACAGTCAATGTATCTCTTCTTTCATCAACCCAGAAGTACCCAAAACAATAAGACATAAAACGTAAAGCTGTAAGACTCTTTCCAAACATGAGGGTTAAACCCTACTAAGCTCGTCGAGCCTAGGAATGGTCGGCCATCTATTTTAAAACATTTACATCACCTACACTATCAACAAAACTTAAAACTGTAACGTTTCCCAAATGCTACAGGCGAGACAAAAGCAACTGCCGTGAAGGCATGCTACTAACACTTGCTCATTAAGTCTGATTCCAGGAGAACCACTAGGGAGGGATACCACTGAATCTTACCGGTGTGGTCGCTTTAGCTCTTTTCCCCATCAACCATTTTGGAGACCTGTTGTTCGCCAAGGGTTACCTGCGAACAACAATCACTGAGTTAAGTATTGGATCATGAGGTAGTAAGGCATGAAATAAAGAAAAATTTGAAAAACCTTTGCAATGTTACAATACCCGAGTCGTGATAGAGAGTTGACGAAGCCAGCATCCATCCACTGCGAAGGAGAATCACTCAGTTTGAATACCACGATGAGGGATACCTCCCAAAAAGCTTACAACTCAATTAAAAACCCGATACTTGCAAGCTACTACAACACCACAACAGATGCACTCATCCCACCTGTAGATTGCTACACAAATCGTTTCCAAACTTGGCTTCCATGGATAACAATTACTCACAAACCAAAGGTTGCTACCGGTCTTAGGATTGAGCCTGAGGGAGGCTAGAAAAACGTCGAAACCCTAAGTGCCTCTCATCCGGTTGGCCTCACCTCCCAAACCCTACCACCGAACAATGACCAAGAAACTTTACAAGAATCCATAAGTTATGCTAGGGTTCAGCGCAGTCCCAATACACAACGATTAACGGTGGAGATCCATTCTCATCAAGCCACCTTGGAGGGTGGCAGGAGTAACATTAAATTGCTCATCTACCTCCCAAGCCACAGGGTTTCCATTTCTGTTGATAGCAGGGAAGGAGGCCATTGCAACTCAACTTGCCAAACCTCATCACTCGTCGAATCATCCATCACAACTTACAGGTAACAATATCCTTAACCCGCTGGACAGGCAATGTAGCTGCAAAACTAAATCATTTAATACACCCTCGACCTTCGTATGCAGGATTTTGCAGTGCCATCATTTCACCTGCCAGCCATACGGATCAACATTAATAGCATCGACATACACAATGTATCAAGGTATAACGTCCATCGG
The DNA here is from genome assembly GCA_027924585.1 of Larix kaempferi. Lineage (NCBI taxonomy): Eukaryota > Viridiplantae > Streptophyta > Pinopsida > Pinales > Pinaceae > Larix > Larix kaempferi. The sequence goes on along the minus strand of BSBM01000159.1, from coordinate 9,293,581 downwards.
TAGCATATAACAAAGGTCTCATATGATTCCATATAATCAATTTCGAAACACACTCATAGAATATGAATATCCACCAAGGTCGTGAGCAATCATAGGGCATGGATTGACTCTGCCCATCACATAAAGTCTATTATAAAGTTCACCATAGGGATCATTGTAGAGCTCATAAAGCTTGTTCACACCATAAGTTATATAAACACACCGTTAGGGTATGGTCGCCACCCAAGGACCTATCGCATACATTGCATGGTAGGGTATTAATGCTTAAAGCATCACCATTCTAATTGCCTGGGTAACAGAGACCAGAATCACCTTTTCACTCATTCTATAGTATGCTTAGGACCGTGTGCCCTTGTCCTAAACCTGTCACCGTCAACATTTATAAAAATTACCTAACAGCCGCAGGTCATTTATGGAATGACCATATGTAAAGTCATCAACACTTAATGGAAACATTCATAACAAATACACCCGAGTTGGACGATATCTGCAGTCTTGAGATAGATAGGTTCATCTTACAGAATTGGAAGGAGACTATACCTATAGCATCAAAATTCATACGCAGTTTTTATTGATAACACGGTTATTAAACCCTCTGAATTTTTATCGCTATCACTTACCTACAAATCTACGCATGGAGGATGAGTACAATGCTTTAGCTAAATAGCTAAGTAAGCCTCGGGGCACCTCATGGGACCCCTTTCATCATCATCCAGAAAATATTAAACTATCAGTACTTATCGAGAAAAATTATGTTTTCCAAATGCATCAAAATTTTCAATCATTCCAGCATTTAAATAAGAACATAATCATTACTTGGTTTTCATGATGCCATCAGAAGACAAAAAAACACGACCATTAAATTGTTCCTACCAAGCAACACATTTATTAATTGCTGATTATTGAATATTATTAATTCCGCATTTTACATTATTAGCTTTTTATGGCGATTTAATTTTTTTTAAATTTTATGAAAATATCGGGATGTTACAGCCAACTTGAGGTGTTCCATTATTGAAGAGGTTTATAAGGGAGGTAATAGGGTGGAAATTGTGATGATGGATCCTAATATGATGGTTGATCTCTTGGTTTCCAAGGACTCCTAGTGTTTCACCAAAATTTCCACTCTTATATACAACTTGCAACCCAGGCAACAATGGACAGTTATTAGTTGGATGTTCTTCTATACAAAGGTGACACACTGAAACATTATTCAATGGACATTCCCATTGGGGATGTTTAGTTCTACACCTACGACAGAAAACACTCATTGTTGCACGCTCTTCATCCTGTCTCTTTTTAGCTTGTAATGCATCTAATTGACAACCCATGGCTCCTAAGATATCTGTTTTGAAATTTTCTAATAGGTTTCTCAATTCTACCCTTGTAACTCCACCAAGATTGGATGTATTCCCTTTTAGGTTTCTAGTATAAGATTCTCGAACATGTCTTCCACTTTTCCCTCTGCTCCTAGAGTAGTTCCTACATAGCTCACAAATCTATGTGAGACACTTATGAGAGATGTCTCCTACTGCCATGAGATTAAGGTTTTCTAAAAATTCTTCTAAGATTCCCTTAAGGAAGAGTGTTCTTACTGCATCTTCCCAAAGATCACTATATTTGGATTTATGTAATACATAGTTAAATCTTTCGATATAATCTTCTAGGCTCTCATCTTCCAGTTGTTGTATTTTGAAAATATCATTGCGAGAGTCCTTAGGTTTACAATAATCCTGATATTTCCGTAGAAATGCAGTCTTCATGTATTGCCAAGTTCTAATGCTATATTCTCCTAACCCCATGAACCATCGAAGAGCAGAATCTTTTAATGTGGCAGGAAAAAGTTTTAGCTTTTGGCCATCTTGTAGATACTTATAGCTCCTACACAAAATGTCAAATTCGAATAAGAATGTATATGGATCCTCACTACTCTTCCCATAAAAGGTCAGTAGTGAGGAGGGAGGGATGATTTTCATGGTTACATCTTGTGCAGTGTCTAAGATAGGGAATCCAAAAGTACCTTCAGTTCTAACCTCTCCCTCTTCTTCATCTTGTCGAACATGATCATCATTTTCATTCTCCATGAAGACTTGATTTCCAAAGAGAGTGTACCTAGGTGGTTCCTTTCTTGGTGAATATGGTATGTCCCAACGCTCTGTTTTAGGGGGAGTATTTCTTCAATGACAAGAGTTATCAGCTACATGAGTGTACAACTCTACAGGGATTGTAGGTCCTATAGTTGATGTTTCAATCTGTGAAACAACTATGTTCACATAATTTTCAAAAAGAGTGTCTACTTGTGCAGGATCAACAAAGTCTACTAGGTTTGGACCACCTACTATTGAAAAGGTAGTGTCTTTGGGTTTTTGAGCTGATGGAGGGTTGAGAGGTTCTGATGTTTTATCCTTTTGAGTTTCCTCTTGTCTAAGTTCAGTCTCAATATGAACTTGAGATTCTTCTAGTGGTGTTCCTTTATGGATAGACTTCTCTGATGTCTCTATGGTTCCCCCTAAATGGTTTCCAAAAAGGATTTCCTTAGCTTTCCAAGTAGGACTATCCCCTTTAGGTGTTTTCTGATACCTTTCTGCTGAGTTAGTAGTTGGGGTGGCACACCCACCGTAATGGTTAGTAGGGATTCTAGTAGGAAGGCTAGTTTTAATGTATCTACCTTTTGAGTCTCTAGACCTATTCATGAAAAACAAAGCTAAAACTGAAACAAATTCTAATTGCATGACTACTATTGTTGGGTTTTAGGGATTCCTTTTAGAACAGATGCGCAGGTTCTTACCTCTCGTCTTACCGCTCACCTGCCACCAGCCTATTTCTAAGTTTCAAAAGGAAAATTCAATTTATCAATAATTTTTAAGATAAAATTCTACCTATCTACAACTAAATTCTACCTATATACAACTCCTCGGCAATGGCGCCAAAATGTTGGGTGTACTTAGTGTCTTAATGAATCACCAAATATTTAATTATAGACCAGGGTTGGTAATCTTAGAGTTGTGGTGCAGTATATGCTGAGGTAGAATGGTGCCTAAGACATTGGCTCGACCGACCTTAGAAATGTTTAATAATGAAAAGATCGAAAGATCTTTCAAAATGAAAAACCGAGTCAAGCTTTAGAAATACAACTACTAAACTGATTAGACCTAACTAAACCAATAGACCATAATAGTATCAATCTATACTACTCTACTCTATGAACATAACTGAAAATATAAAAACAACAATACTATTCTAGGAAAAAAGACTTGATGAAAAGAAAAAGTACTCTTATGGAAATGGAAACTACCAATCAATTATTCAAACTCTAATCTAGGAATTAGAAAGTAATAACTATAAATTCATAAACCTATCAATGAAATTATTTACTTTACAACTAACTTTGGAAACAAGAAACTATATTATCTTAAAGCAAAATTACAAACTACTTAATAAACCCAAGAAATTCAATAGTTAAACTATTCATGCATTCAACAAATACTCAAAACTAAGCTAAACTACCTAATTCCATTCTCCTTGAGGATTCTGAGGAAATGTATCAAAATGACTTTCAAATGAGAAAAGGAAACAAAACGGGAATAAATCTAGTTTAACTTCTACAAAGAGATGCAAGCTAAAAAGTGACCAATTACAAGTAAGTTTAAACATTGTAATCTATTCTTTATCCATAAGCAAATGACTTGGAAATAAGTTTGATCTAGAAGCAAGTAGAAAACTTAATAAAGATAATTACTTGAAAATGAGTTTGATCTAGAAGAAAGTAGAAAACTTGTTAAAGATATTTTATTTCCGAAGCAAATCCTATCCTATGAACATCTTCATTAACCACGTGAATGAGAATATCAAATCATATGCTTGAACTAAGAAACCATAAAAACTAATGTACTTTTGAAAGTGAAATTACCAAGCTTAATCCAAAATCGACCTTAATAAAAATGAAGTAAACTAAACTAAGAATGAAATTAACAAGTTCTAGAACAGTAACAAGTTAAGGAGTCAGACATAAAAGATCAATTACAAAAACACAATCTAAAAAGTAAACTGAGGCAAAGTTAAAGAAATGAATAAGAACTAAGAATGGTTATGAAGCTTAATTGAAACTCTATATAGTTCAAAACAAGGTCCTAATTACATATATAACTATTGGTTAACTACGGGAAATAATACAATTCGAAAACTTGAAAAACTGAACGTTAAACAAGCATAAAAACAAGACAGAAAACATTAAAGTTTGAAAGACAGTTCGAATGACAGTCTGGATGAAAGAAAATGATATAAACTATGAAAATGAGTAGAATAAATGATTCTAACGCCAGCTGGTTTATGTAGTTTAATCTATAGTGCAAGCAAAGCAGTAAATAAACTGTTTAAAGATGAAATAACGAGAATCAACTACACTAATCTATATATAAGGAGAGAAATCATTTCCTATTGCATAATAAATCAAGCTAAAAGGTAAGTGAAGTTAATCTACAGTTACAGGAAACTAACAGAACTGAATCTAATTATGAACTAAAATTGAAACACTAGACTAATTAAACTCTATCTAATTGCGATGGAAAGGCTAAAAGCAAGCTAAAGGAAACTATGCATGATCGGTCACTTTAAATTCTGAAAATGTAATTGTATTAGCAGGAAGACATACATTACAGGAAACAGAGAAATGACATCTACAGGAAAAACCAAATTAAAAACATGTACTGAAAATGTAAACTACTTATCTATAGAAAAGAAATAACAAAATATACACAATAAAAACCTCTGGTTGTTGAGGGGCCCTTCTCAGCAATCAGGGATTTTCTAACTCAAATTAATCACCAAGAGAACATGAATTTGATCATCAACAGCTAAAATCAGAAACTTCCATTAACTGAGTCAAAATTTACACAACGTTCTCTAGCTCTATGTCTATTCTCTCTACTGGCTAACTAGCTAACTTCGTTTCTCAAGGAGAGATGTCTTTATATATTTTTACAATAGGAAAGAAGGTCGACCCTTTCAGTGGTTGACCTCTCTAAAAATAGGAGGTCTTAATTACTGAAGAAAATGGATACATGACGGTTCACGACAGCGCACAGGTCATCTTCCTAATTTTGTGGGCATTGGTTCACTTCGCGCGAGCAGTTGTGAGTTGATTTCCTTTGACATGGGAAGAGGATGCATTGTCAATCTAGGTGGACATGAGCATGGATCTTCTAGAATGAGGGCTCAGGAACCATGAGGGACATGTTGCCAACATAACCCATGTCATAGTGTTTGTCTTTAATGCCCCGGAATATTCCAGCCAACAAATCCAATGATGCTAACAGAGGGCTGAATGATGGTCCAATTGCGGTTGGGCATCTTCAGCGTGAACACATGTCTGAATGAGAGTCCATTTGAAGACCATATCCTGCTGAACTAAATCTATTTGCCAAACGAGTCAAGAAATGATATATTAATGTTAATAAACCACAGAATAATGAAAATTAATCAATACTTGTGTGATATTAAAATAAGTTCATACCTAGGTTTGATTGAAGGTCTGAATGACAAGAAGTATGAATTAATATGCCAAAAATGACAAAAGTAGTGCCAACGGAGCATGTTTAATGACCAAAAATGATGACAAAAATGGACATCAACAATATGCTTGAATAAAGTTTTGCAACAGGGCAACAACAAGAAGTACTAAACAATCCTATCAACACAGACAGAATGTGGAAGAAAGTATTCTCCGTTGAAGAAAGACCCCCATAGGTAAAAGTTGTGGAAATATTTCCTAGGAAGACGGTCAATATTAATGCACATATGGAGCCAGAACAAGAACAACAATTAATAAAAGTGCTCTCAGAAAACTACAGGGATTTCGCTTGGACCTACACTGATATGAAGGGAATGCACCCGGACATTTGCAAACACTATATTTACATCAAGGAGTGCATTTTCCCGATAAGACAACCCCAAAGAAGGATAAATCCAATGTTAAAGGATATAGTTAAACTAGAATTGCAAAATTTACTCAATGCGGGATTCATTTACCTGATCTCATACCGTGAGTGGGTCTCACCCTCAGTGATAGTTCCAAAGAAAGGAGGAAAGTGGAGAATCTATGCAGATTACAAGGAGATTAATGAAGCAACCAAAAGAGATCACTTCCCTCTACCATTCATTGATTAGCTATACTTGGATACTCTGGTTGGAAACAAGTTTTTTTCATTCTTGGATGGATTCAGTGGCTATAACAAAATCCAAATCCACGATGCTGACCAAGATAAAACAACATTTACCTTCCCATGGGGCACATATGCATACAGAGTACTACCTTTCAGACTCTATAATGCTCCAACAAATTTTCAAAGTGTTACCTTGTGTATATTCTCCAATTTTATCAACGACTAGATGGAAGTCTACATGGACGAATTCACACCGTATGGGAAAATTTTTCATCAAGCATTACAACATTTAGAATTGGTCCTAAACAAATGCATCAAAATGAGTCTTTTCCTCAACAATGATAAATGTCGAATGTGAATGAAATAAGGCATAGTTCTGGGCCACCACATATCCCAAAGAGGTATTGAAGTATATCAAGCGAAAGTTACTGTTATTAAAACACTACCCCCACTTGGAAAACATAGGGATGTGTGCAGCTTCCTTGGGAAAACAGACTACTACAAAATATGTATAGAGGGGTTTAGTAAAATTGTTGCACCAATGTTTTCCCTCTTGAAAAAATACACAGAATCCGTCTGGACTGAACATTGCATGATAGCAATATTTGACCACCTCAAAGAGAAAACCACAACTCCCCAGTACTCCAAGGACCAAAATGGATGCTACCATTTCGCATCCACTTGGATGCCTCAGACAAATCTATTGGGGCAGTCCTCGGATAGGAGGAAGAGGAAAAACCATATGCAATCTATTACATCAACAAAAACTTGGCAGGGACAGAACTGAACTATACAGTCATAGAAAAGGAATTTTTGGCTATTGCACATGCCATAAAAAAGTTTAGGCACTACGTCATAGGGTACCCGATGTTTGTACACACAGATCATTCTGCAATTAGGTAGCTCATGAATAAACCCAATACAAGTGCTAGGATTATTATATGGTTGCTTCTTTTACAAGGGTTTGACTTAACAATCCTTGAAAAATCAGGAAAACATAATGTGGTAGACGACTTTCTGTCAAGGTTGACCCATGTTAAGTTTTAAACCAAATAGACAAGCAAGATCTCTGATAGAAACACAATCACAAGATAGACACACAATATATCCTGGGAAACCCTCATGGGGTAGAAAACCTAGTAAAGCTTTCCTCAATAAGATGATCAACCAAAATACAAGATGTGCTCCTTCCTTCTAAGACTCCTTAGCAGATCTCCCAGACAAGTGCGCACTCTTCCACAAGTGAGTGAGTGATCTAATGAGGAGTTCACCTCCTCTATTTATACTTGACTCTCAACTGACTAAAAGACCTGTTGGGGCCGACCTCACCTGGAGAAGTCTAATAACCCCTAAAATATAACTACAGGGCCGACCCACACATGGTGGGTCTAATAACCCTAGTTAATACTAACCCTCGGAGGAATAAACATCTCCGGATACATAATAGGGTTACCTCGGAGGGATGAAACATCTCCGGAATAATAAAGTACAAATATAATATTCTTTGAAGTTACAATATTCAACACTCCCCCTTAACGAGAAGGATATTATAACAGCATCTGCAGGAGCAAGGAGTCACTACACATGATACATCTATAAATCATCGGAAGCTTTCTTCAATTTGTCTTCATCAGTAACTCAAACAGTTACTGGTACATCACTGTCAACATCAACATCAACATCACGATCAGCAGCATCGTCATCACACGATCAGCAACATCGTCATCACACGATCAGCAGCATCGTCATCACACGATCAGCAGCATCGTCATCACACGATCAGCAGCATCGTCATCACACGATCAGCAGCATCGTCATCACACGATCAGCAGCATCGTCATCACACGATTAGCAGCATTGTCATCACACGATCAGAAGCATCGTCATCACACGATCAGCAGCATCATCATCACACGATCAGCAGCATCGTCATCACACGATCAGCAGCATCGTCATCACACGATCAGCAGCATCGTCATCACAAGTATCCTACCGATACATCATCAATACAATCACTTTCTCGGAGACCACTCGTCTACGGATCAATTCAGGGACCGAAGTCCGGGGATGATACAATCCCCATCACGTACATTTTGAACTATCAGTTCCGGGATGATGCAATCCCCATCACGTACATTTTGAACTATCAGTTCCGGGATGATGCAATCCCCATCACGTACATTTTGAACTATCAGTTCCGGGATGATGCAATCCCCATCACGTACATTTTGAACTATCAGTTCCGGGATGATGCAATCCCCATCACGTACATTTTGAACTATCGGTTCCGGGATGATACAATCCCCATCACGTACATTTTGAACTATTAGTTCCGGGATGATGCAATCCCTATCACGTACATTTTGAACTTTCAGTTCTGGGATGATGCAATCCCCTATCACGTACATTTTGAACTAAGGTCCAGGGACGATGCAGTCCTATCCTCTATTCTCGGAGACCTCACGTCTACGGCTCTCTTTAGGACTGAAAGTCCAGGGATGATCCAATCCCCTCAAGTCCACCAAGGACTTCATTCTCGGAGACCTCTCGTCTACGGCTCTCTTTAGGACTGAAAGTCCAGGGATGATCCAATCCCCTCAAGTCCACCAAGGACTTCATTCTCGGAGACCTCTCGTCTACAGCTCTCTTTAGGACTGAAAGTCCAGGGATGATCCAATCCCCTCAACTGTCCACTAAGGACTTCATTCTCGGAGACCTCACGTCTACGGCTCTCTTTAGGACTGAAAGTCCAGGGATGATCCAATCCCCTCAACTGTCCACTAAGGACTTCATTCTCGGAGACCTCACGTCTATGGCTCTCTTTAGGACTGAAAGTCCAGGGATGATCCAATCCCCTCAACTGTCCACTAAGGACTTCATTCTCGGAGACCTCACGTCTACGGCTCTCTTTAGGACTGAAAGTCCAGGGATGATCCAATCCCCTCAACTGTATTCTCATCCATACAGGTACAATCATGTATCACATCAAAACATGTATACATCACATCAAAACATGTGTACATCAAAACATGTATACATCACATCAAAACATGTGTACATCAAAACATGTATACATCACTTAATCAACACATGTACACATCACATCAAAACATGTGTACATCAAAACATGTATACATCACTAATCAAAATATGTACACATCACATCAAAACATGTGTACATCAAAACATGTATACATCACTAATCAAAACATGTACACATCACATCAAAACATGTATACATCACTAGCATGTATATCAAAACAAAACATGTATACATCAGACATGTATTCTCACTAATACATCATATCAAATCATGTATACATCTAGCATAAACGATATGTAAGAGTTCTAAATCTAAATAATTGTAAGTAGCTAACAAGACAGAAAATAAGCGACAGAAATACTATACTACTCCCCCTTTCGAGGAGGGTCCTTCTGGACTATACCAAGCTTGTCTCGGAAGTACTCAAACTTCACTCAAGACAGAGGTTTAGTCAAGATATCAGCAACCTGATCCTCAGTGCTTATATACTCGAGCTTGATGGCTCCTCTCTGCACCATGTCTCGTATATAGAAGTAACGGATCTCAATGTGTTTTGACTTATCATGGAACACAGGATTTTCAGTCATCTTAATGCAGCTTTGATTATCACACATAATCACAGTGGGATCCATTTCTAAGTCAAAGATTCCAGATAAGAGTTTCCGAAGCCACACCGCTTCACAGCTGGCAGAGCAAGCAGCTATATATTCTGCTTCAGCGGTACTGAGGGCCACACTAGATTGTTTCTTGCTGAACCAGGAGATCATGGCAGATCCAAGACCATAACATCCACCTGAAGTACTTTTTCTGTCTGAGACACTACCTGCCCAATCAGAATCTGAGAAACCATGCAACTTGAGTTCATTGTCTCCAAGATAGTAAAGGCCAAAGTCCACTGTACCTTTTAGGTACCTCATGATATGCTTTGCAGCTATAAGGTGAACCTTTCTAGGTTCTACTTGAAACTGACTTAGGGTATTTACAGCAAAGCATATATCAGGCCTAGTATTTGTCAAGTACATCAATGATCCAATGATTTGTCTATATAGGGTTATGTCCACTAGTTCTGATGAATCATTAGCTAGCAGTTTTAGGTTGGAGTCCATGGGAGTGGCCATAGCTTTACACTCCAACATATCAAATCTTTTGAGGATCTCCACAGTATACTTACCTTGATTTAGAAAGATCCCTTTTGGCTCTTGCCACACTTCTAGGCCTAAGAAGTAGTGCATTAATCCGAGATCTTTCATTTCGAATTCTGAAGAAAGCTTCTTCTTGCTTTCAATGATTTGTTTCTCATTTCCTGTTAGAAATAGATCATCTACATATAATAGCAATATAACAGGTTCATCATTCATTACTTTAAGATAGAGATTGGGGTCAGCTTTACTTTTGGTAAAGCCCATGCTTAATAAGAAACTGTCAATTCTTCCATACCAAGCTCTAGGAGCTTGCTTCAAACCATATAATGCCTTCTTCAGTTTGCATACATGGGTCCTTCCGTCTTTGACCTCAAAACCTTGAGGTTGTTCTATGTATACTTCTTCTTCAATTACACCATTCAGGAAGGCTGTCTTAACATCCATTTGATGCAATTTCCATTTCATCATGGATGCAAGTGCCATGATAGTTCTAATTGAAGTATACCTAGCGACAGGTGCAAATGTTTCTTCATAGTCAATTCCTTCCTTCTGAGAGAATCCTCTGGCAACAAATCTTGCCTTGTATTTTTCAATGCTACCATCTGCAGCATGTTTTATCTTGAAAATCCATTTGGAAGAAACCACACTTTTATCTTTGGGTTTGGGGACTATATCCCAAACATCATTTTTCATTATTGACTGATATTCTTCTGTCATTGCTTCTACCCATTCTTTCTTCTGAGCTGCCTCTTCATAGCTGGTAGGTAGTTGATCCACAAGATCACACATCAAGGCCATATAGTTGGACACTAGTTTTGGTTTCTTCCTTTCTCTAGTGGAGCCTTCGGGGGCACCATATCTTTCAGCTCCTTGAATAATATCTCTAGCCCATGCTGGTCTTCTTTTCCTAGATAATTCTGCTACAGGAGGTTCTTGTGGTTCCAGCATGTCATGATCCTCTGGTGTAACTTCTTTAGGGACATGAACAGTCTCTGAGATTTTGGGAGATGTATATTCTTCATAAACTTCTTCAAGTTGACACTTTCTGGATTTCTTGAGAGCTGCTTCCTCATCAAAGGTTACATCTCTACTTATTTCTATATGATGGAAACCTGGTATGTAGATTCTGAAGGCTTTGGAAGTTTCACAATAACCAACAAACATTCCCTTCTTACCTGAGGGATCCAACTTGGTTCTCTTTTCTTTTGGAATGTGGATGTACACAGGACACCCAAATATTTTAAGATGGCTTACTTCAGGCTTCTTACCTGTAAACACTTCTTCTGGAGTTTTGAATTCAAGAGCACTGTGAGATAATCTATTTTGCACATAAACTGCTGTCTTGGCTGCTTCAGCCCATAGATACATGGGAAGATCCTGGTCATGTATCATAGTCTTCACAGCTTCCATGATGGTTCTATTTTTCCTTTCTGCAACCCCATTTTGTTGGGGATTGTAGGGAGTGGTTAGCTCTCTCTTGATTCCAGCTTCTTTACAAAATTCTTCAAACTCTTTTGAAGTATATTCTCCACCATTGTCTGTCCTGAGAATCTTGATTTTCTTATCTGAGAGATTCTCTATTAAGGCCTTGAATTCTTTGAACTTTCCAAAGACTTCATTCTTACCTTTTAGAAAGTAAATCCAAGTTTTCCTTGAATGATCATCAATGAATGAAAGATAGTATTCAAAACCACTTAGAGAGGTGGTGGGCATTGTACCACATACATCTGAGTGTATTAACTCCAAGATACCCTTAGTCTTTGTTTCACTCTTCGGAAAGGGGTTCTTGACATTCTTGCCTTTCTTACATCCTTTACATGAGCCATCATGATCAACCTTTAAATCTGGTAGTCCTATGACCACCTTGCTTACATAAGGTAAGGCTTTGTAGTTGATGTGAGCTAGTCTTCTATGCCATAGCTCACTGGGGCTGGAGGTTTCATGAACAAGAGCAGCTTCCGGATAACCCTTGAGTTTATATAAACCTCCTTCCTCTTCATCAATAACAATTGCATCCTTAATGGTTTTGCCTTTGGACCACATTAACACTTGTCCATCAATGAAAGCAACTCTGTAGCCTTTCTTGTCCAAAGCTGAGATTGAAAGCAAATTCTTCTTCAATCCTGGAACATATAGAACTTCCTTCATCTTCATGGGAGTTCCAGAATCGAGTTTGTAGTTTGCTTCACCAATTCCCTTAATGGGATATTGATAGTCATCTCCTAGAGATACCTTTTGGGGAGAAGTCTTTTCTTCAAGTTTTGAGAGAGTCCTTTTTTGTCCTGTCATGTGCTTTGAAGCACCACTGTCAATAAGCCATGTACCTTCTTCAGGGGTTATGGATCCAGAGAGTGCAGAGAAGAGAACATATTCTTCTGCATCTTCTTTTGTATTTCTCCTTGTCCTTCTTTTGGAGAAGGTCCTTTCTTCTTCCTCCCCTTCATCTCTAGGCCTTTTATTGTGAGACCTTTCTTCCTCAACTTCTTCTTCTTCACTGTCATCTTCTGCAAGATGTGCTTGGTGTCTTTTGTAGTAAGAACCCTTCTTCTTTTGTAGAGGACAATCTTTAGCAATGTGTCCTAATTTGTGGCAAGAATAGCACTGGAAGGAAGAGTAATCCCTTCTTTGAGTAGATCCTCTTTTCTTCTGAAATCTGTGAGGAGGACGAGACTCCTTGTGACTACCATTCTTGGAGTAGGATTGACTCATTCTTCTTTTGGTGTGTGTGGCCAAGGCTTGGTCATCTTCTTTGAGTAGGGCTTCTCTATTTGCAACCCTAGCCTCCTCTTGCACAAAATCCTCCCAAACTACATCAAACTTCATACTTTCTTTTCTGGCACACATAGTTTGAATGAATGACTCCCAAGGTCTAGTGAGACCATTTAGAGCTGTCATCACAAGTTCATCCTCATCAAGAGTATCACCAATGGCATCTAGTTGCTCTTTGATTAGAGAGACTCTTGAGAAGTAGTCTTGAATGGATTCTCCTTTGTGCATCTTGGTACTCTTCAACTGAGTCCTTAGATTCATCTTCCTATTGATGTTCTTCCCTTCATACATTCTTCCTAGGGCATCATACATTTCTTTTGGAGTCTTCTTGGAAGCCACTTGGGGAATCAAGTGGTCTTTAATAGAATCTGCTATGATTCTCTTTGCCCTAATCAAATCCTTCCTGTGTTTTTCTTTGGCTTCATCTTCTTCTGGTTCTGCAACTTCCTCCTTGATATAATGAGCAAGATCATTCTCTTCAAGAATGAGACCAATTCTGTATTTCCATGCCCGGAAATTTTCTATGCCTTCTAGCTTGTCTTCAAGCTTAGTATTTGGAGCCATATTCTCTTGGGGGAGTCCAAGAGACAGAGTAGACTAACTTGGAAAGTTACTTTTCACTTTTCCGGAAACTGAAACAGAATTTTATCGCAATTTTGGTAGAATTAGGGTTTGCAATTCCCGGAGTTCTACCCAACCAAAAAGTTCGATCTATAGCTTAAAAGAATTCTCTTGATAAGGGCTATCCAACCATGTAAACAGAAATAAAAAATTCCAACTTTTTTCTGAAACCAAAATCTGACGTATCGCACTTTTGGTAGAATTAGGGTTTGCAATTCTTGGAGTTCTACCCAACCAAAAAGTTCGATCTAGGGCTTAAAAGAAAGGTATTGATGAGGGCTATCCAGCCATGCAACCAAAAATCAATAATACCAACTTTGGGCTGAAACCCTAACTTCACCAAAGAGAGAGAGAGATGATCTTACCTTGTGAAAGATGTCCTATTCAGTCTAACTCTGATACCATGTTAAGTTTTAAACCAAATAGACAAGCAAGATCTCTGATAGAAACACAATCACAAGATAGACACACAATATATCCTGGGAAACCCTCATGGGGTAGAAAACCCAGTAAAGCTTTCCTCAATAAGATGATCAACCAAAATACAAGATGTGCTCCTTCCTTCTAAGACTCCTTAGCAGATCTCCCAGACAAGTGCGCACTCTTACACAAGTGAGTGAGTGATCTAATGAGGAGTTCACCTCCTCTATTTATACTTGACTCTCAACTGACTAAAAGACCTGTTGGGGCCGACCTCACCTGGAGAAGTCTAATAACCCCTAAAATATAACTACAGGGCCGACCCACACATGGTGGGTCTAATAACCCTAGTTAATACTAACCCTCGGAGGAATAAACATCTCCGGATACATAATAGGGTTACCTCGGAGGGATGAAACATCTCCGAAATAATAAAGTACAAATATAATATTCTTTGAAGTTACAATATTCAACAACCCATGTACATGAAAGTGAATTAGGAAAAGATGATTTTGCTGATGAACACCTCTTTGCAATCTCGACACAAACCCCATTGTTTTTCAATATAGCTAACTACCTTGTATTTGGGAGGTTTCCACAACATTAGAGATACAAAGAGAAGTGTAAGATCATAATACAAAGTGTAGCCTGTACTTGGATACAAGGAATTCTCTTTAAAATGGGGCTATACCAAATTTTAACGAGATGCATCTGAGAATATGAGATCCATGACATACTCCACGCTACTCAGAATGAACCTTGTGGAGGCCATTATGCAACAAAAAGAACACTTATAAAATACTGCAGACTGGATACTACTGGCCAACACTACACAAAGACTCCCAAGAATATGTTTCACATTGTGATGACTGTCAAAGAATGTTAAAACCAACACAAAGAGAAGAGCTTCCACTACACCCATAGTTTTCATTGGAACCATTGAAAAGTGGGGATTTGACTTCGTCGGTCCACTTAATCCACCTTCAAATCAGAAGAACTACATTTTAGTTTGTACGAACTACCTTACTAAGTGGGATGAATTTGCATCACTCACAATAGCTAATGAAACAAATGTAGCAAATTTCTTCACATAAAAAATATTACATAGGTTTGGAGTTCCCAAAGAATTAGTTTCTGACCAAGGGAAATAGTTTACATCAAAACTCATTGACGAGCAATTTAGAAGGAACAAAGTAAAGCATCGAAGATCCTCCTCCTACCACCCAAAATCCAATGGGAAAGCCAAGGTTACAAATAGGGAACATGAAAGGATTCTAACAAAAACAGTTCAATTTCATAAAAGGGATTGGGCAAACAAGTTAAATGAAGCAGTTTGGGCTTATAACACAATATGGAAAAAACAATGGGTTTTACCCCCTATGAGTTCAATTGCATAAAAGGGATTGGGCATACAGGTTAGATGAAGCATTTTGGGCTTATAACACAACATGGAAAAAAACAATGAGATTTACCTCCTATGAGCTGGTATATGGAAAAAAGGTAATGCTCCTTATTGAATTTGAGATCAAAACATTAAGAATAGAATCCCATTTAAACATGCAACTTTCAACAATCCAAGAAGAGCGTATGCTCCAATTAAACCAACTGGATGAGCACCACCAACAAGATCTAGCCCACATTGAAATCATTCAGCAGCAAAGAGAGCAATGGAACAACAAGAATATAAAAGAAAAGAAATTCACAGAAGGGGATTGGGCATTGTTATATGATTCTAGATTTCAAAAATTCCAAGGAAAACTTACAACATGATGGTTGGGACCATACATAATTGATACAATCTACCACAATGTTGCAGTCAAAATCAATACCATAGACGAGACCGAATTTCCAATGTTGGTAAATGGACAAAGAATGAAATTGTACAAGAAAACACAGTCCAAAGAGGAATTCACTCAAACTCTTTATCAGAAATATTTGATTCTAATAGAGGACGTACACATCCTCCAATTAAACTAAAAATATATATATCATGAAAAAAATGAAATATATATATATATATATATATATATATATATATATATATATATATATATATATATATATATATATATATATATATCATGAAAAAAATGAAATATATATATATATCATGAAAAAAATAAAAAAAATGATCAGAAAAAATATCATGAAAAATGATGAAAAAATATCATGGAAAAAAATGAAAAATGATGAAAAGAAAGAAAAATTATGAAAAAAATGAAAAATATAAAAAAATATAAAACATAAAAGATTATGCAAACAAAAATTAAATAAGAGAAAAAATATATCAATCGAGCCAACAAAACAACTAAAGCATCAAAAGAAATCAAGCGATCCAGCAAATCAACTAAAGCAGCAGAAGGTATCAAGTGAACCAACAAATCAGCCGAAGCAGCAAAGGATATCAAGCGAGTTAGCAAATCAACTGAAGCCGCAAAAGGTATCAAGCGATTCATAAAATCAACTAGAGCAACAAATGATATCAAACGAGCCACCACAATGGAAAAGGGCCAACACCACAACTATGGAACTGACAAACAAAACTACATACAAAGACAAAATCAATTACTGAACTCAAACATTACTGCAAAAATATCCATGTCAGCAACCAAGGTACGTTATGCACAAAAAGTTAATCTATGAATCCTTTGTTTCCATTTTCGGTCAAATCAATTTCTCCATATAGAAGGAATAATTCAGAGCTGAGGACGACTCTCTTTAGATAGAACGGTGGCACACGGTTCAAAGTAAACACACTACGTAATGATTGTTGATCCAAATTAAGAAATGATGATCTCTGTATCCCACCACTTCCTTTCATATCAAACAGCATCATGACATGAAAAGATGAAAGGATAAGGAATAAATAGCAAGAAAAGATAGGGAATAAGACGGAAGTGGGATAGGAATAAGTAAGCAATTCCAACCGGCATATATGAAGATTTCAGACCGTGAGCAGAGTAAACACAACAAGAAGCATTCAGGACTCAGTTAGCAAGCCAGATTTCGACCTAGAACAAGCAAGTAAGTAATCTGGTCCACCATCCTCAATTTAATACTATTTATGCATTTAGTAATTTCATAATATGAATAAGGGGTTTAAAAAGAGTGAACCAAAAAACCATGCCCCCATCTATGAAAAAATTGAAGTGCTGATGATACCCCACACAGCGGGTTGGATTTCATTCATCACTGGCTTAAGATGACATGATGTAGAAGTAGCCTTATAATTCGCCAGAAATATGAAACATTTAAAAGAATAACATTATGTTACTAGGGTAAATGGGTTACGCATCCTCTTAAGTGAGGAAACAATTGCAACATACACGAGCATTCCCAAGGGGTTACATTGGCGGAAAGATGACAAGGAAGCTAATATTAGAGAAAAATAGACTTTCTTTACGGAAGGTGAGCGCTATGAAGAAGACAAGAATGTTTTCAAAATATAAATCATGCCAAATCCTAGGATGAAGTAGTCATTGTCATCCTCAAATACATTACCTGCACAAGGAGACTCATTTATATATCTACCTTCCATTTTAGGATACTAGACCTCCTGAGGAACATGGGGCATATAAAACCCAACAACAATATTAGCATACCTTTCTACCTATTACAATCCATTTGGGATATGAGTAGGAAGGTAACACAGGGGAAGGGGGATGGATTAGCTCATCATGGGTTAATCAAACTAATCATATGTGAGGAATTGAAAGCTCAGGTCCCTGAACTCTCCTCGAAATATTTCATCCATATCTATGTTGAGGATGTCCATAGAATGAGGGGCACCCCAATTGCAGGAACAACCCCAATCTTGGAGTAGAAGGAAGAAAAGGAAGCCACTCAATCCAGGGTCAAAAGGAAAATCGACATAGACATCGATGACAATGAGGTCGTAGCTGAAACTTTGGTAAAGATAAAACATTCAAAAGATTCCTCCCATTAGAAACCTACAGGGTCATTTTCCAGAACACATGGATTTACGCGATAGAGCAGAAGGCTGAAGAAAAAGACAAAAGCAAGGGAGGAGAAGGAAAAGAAAAAGAAAGAAGAAGAGGAAGACGAATAAGGCCCCATACCCCAAGACTTTGAGGATGATGGGGCAGAGCAAGGAGACCCTTATACATCAATGGGAGGATACACACCACTCCAGGACCTTGCAACAACCAATGAATAAATTCAAACTAAAGAGGATGACCAGCTGGCTGCGGCACTGTCTGAATTAGCAAGAGTTAGAGAAGAGATGGCAACCATGAAGATTGAGGCATAGATCCATAAAATAGAGGCTGCATCACCAGCCACACCCCCATTCATGCATGAGAAAAATCAGATTTTGAAGATGCAACATGCTGGCCAATTAAAGAAAATGGAACAACAAAACTAGGCATTGTAGGAAAAATTGAGCAAAGCCCGGTAAATGTTGGTACAAAAGGAGTAACAGATATTACATTTAGAAACCACTATAGTCACTGCTTCCAAGTTATCTAAAGAGATCATTGGGTCTAGACCTCCATCTCAGATCTGTGTAGTATATCTTAAGCAGAAATGGTTTCATTTTCATTTACAAATCCTAAAACATCACTTACCTATGGAAGTAACCACCCCGAAGTAGTTTGTGGATGCTTCTACAGAGAGCACAGAACTTCAGAAGGATCAACTGTGTGAGTTCTTTCTTCACAACCTAGTCGTACCTATCATGTTTCCTAACTTTCCAGGTGGATTTCATAGTCGTGGATTTCATAGTCCATGGGAGACCCTCTGTTTTCCTTTTTTTTCTTCCAAATGCTTCCAATTCCACACAAAGTCGCAATGGTCTTGGGCCTGAATTCCCCATTGCAATCCGCAATCCTCCTTTCTGCATTCCGCAATCCGTATGCGGAACTTGGAAAGTGTATTTCCAAACCAATTCCAAAATTGAAATCACACTTCCGACTAACTCAATCCGCATTGCAGAACTCGGAATTCAGAAGCCATTTTCGGCCTAAAAAATCAGTCCATCTGACTTCTGCAGTTCCATAATCCGTATGTGGAACTCGGAAGTCAGATTCGTCCAATCCCAATGACAGTTGCTTCCCGTAACCCTCATGCTGCATTCTGCATTCTGCATTGAGGGCATGGAAATGCGGAATTCCATATGCCACTATGGTTGGATCCCGAACTCCACAATCTACAATTCGCATTGCTAATGTGGAAAGGACCTTGTGAATGTGGAAGGGTCAGGACCAAAGACCCCTACGCCTACAATACTTCAGGGAAAACATCGAAGGGTCATAAATCCCTCATTCTTGGACCAAATGGGACAAGGTTGGTATCGTTGGAAATATATTGGAGAGCTCCATCCAATGGTGCAATCCCCACCCCATCCAAGCACTCCAACCATGCCAAATTCCAAACTTAAGTTATGTTCCCAAATCCACCTAAGTGACTTTATCCTTCTTCCAAGGGTTTTGCATCCTTCCTGCCATGAATTTTCCCTTCACTTGACCACAGAGGGGATATAAACCCATCAGGGGTTATCCCCTTCCTTTCGCAATACCAGGTGAAGTCAATCCATCCCTTTGAAGGGTAAATAAAATGCATAATAAACATATATGATGAACCTAGCTAATCATTACACCTACATCCTGCAAGATTTGTAATGCATTAAGCTTATACAACTGAATGAAGCATTCAACATGAATTCAACCTTCCACTCAGGATGATACACAGTCTATCTATTGATCAAACTCATACAACATTCATCCAACAACTTGAGCTTCAACACAACAAGCATAATACATGAAATCTCACAATTTATACCACAGAACATGTATCTTTAAATCTTAAAGCTTCTCCAAGGAACTATCTAAGTGAGAGCAACATTCCACCCAACCTTAGGTCTCTTTCCATCCTATACTATTTCAGCTGAGAGACCACCCCCGAGCTGGTTTGTGTATCCACTAAGGAGGGCTAATGGCTCTCTCACAGTCAAGGTGTCATCCCAATGCTAAGCCAACCTATAGTTGGGTTTATAAACCAATCCAGGGAACAAGGACACAGTCAAGATCTCATCCCAATGGTAATCCAACCTACAATTGGGTTTATCAAGAAATATAGGGAAACAAGGAGGATGATTCTAAGCTAGTGAGCTGAACCATAGAGATACAGGCACCTTAGATCACTCAGCAAGCATGGCACCCACATTACCTACCTCACCCAACATAAGGAAGGCCCTCTTTTATGTTGCACAGTCCCTCAAGGCCCCTTCCCTCCAGTGTTATTCAGGGTGGGCATAGAAAGTTCCAACTGATGTTCTTCATGAGATTCCATCCCTTCACCAGGTTTATCCAGAAGATCCAACACCAATTGACCTTTGACTCTATTATACAAGCAAATTCTTCGCAGGGTCGCGAACTAAGCTCTTCCCTTTAATTCGACATTCTGCAAAAGAAATCTAAGTTTTCTCACGGGTTCTCTAGGCCATTCAAGATCTGCAATTTACCCCAGAAACTACTCTATGGCTCTACCAATAGGTTTCATTCTTGCACAGGGTTTCCTTGGGAATTCTCTGTTTTGCACCTTCGGCTTGCCCAGGGAATCGCGATTTTTACTTGTTCTCTTCTCGGATGGACTTTGTAGGTGTGTGAATGACTTGGGGTCCTAGTCAATCCAGGGTTAGAAAACAAGATGGGTGAATTCCCAAGCATGGAGTGGCTTAAGGGACAAGCAACGCACAAGGCCATACCCTTCCATACGGATTCACAGGCTTCCCCCCCATACTCCATCAAATTCATGGGTCTTTTTTTCTCAACCACCCTCTTACAGTTCCATTAATGTCAGCATAGTGAGTCAAATGGGTTCACAATTGGACATGTGGAAGCATGGGTACCAATACCATTGTTGATGTATTTGTAACTTCGGAATGTATTTCATATATGTATATTGTATTCCTATAGAGATGTTATTGTTCCTCTATACAGAAGTGTTTGTATTCCTATAGAGATGTTATTCTTCCTCTATACGGAAGTGTCGTCATTTATATTGTAAGTGTCGTAACTTATACTTTATGGGTTATTAGACCACCTTGGTGGGGTCGGCTCTGTATAAGTCATGTGGGTCAAAGGGTTTTTAGACCACCCTATTGGGGGTCGGCCCTGTTAGCATTATGTTATGTGGTTAAGTTAAGGCCGACCTAGTAAAGGTTTTTAGGCAAGTCAAGTCAAGTATAAATAGAGTGCGGGAGGCACTCTATTTGATCATTCACTTACTCACAATTACACTCATTGGAGAGTGGCACACTAGTGGAGGAGGAGAAGCTGCTACTAGGAGGATATCTCTTATACTTGGGTTGTATCATTGCTCTATCTATCTCTGAGGAAGTTGTGGGGTTTTTCACCTTTATGGTTTTCCCTAGTGAAACTCTGTGTGTCTATTGTCTCTTGTGTGATTGCATTATTATGTCCATGATTGATATGCTATAGATTATTGATGTATATGTAACTTCGGAATGTATTTCACATATATGTATTTTGTATTCCTATAGAGATGTTATTATTCCTCTATACGGAAGTGTCGTCATTTATATTGTAAGTGTCATAACTTATGCTTGATGGGTTATTAGACCACCTTGTTGGGGTCGGCCCTGTATAATCCATGTGGTCAAAGGGTTATTATACCACCCTATTCGGGGTCAGACGAGTCAGCATTATGTTATGTGGTTAAGTTAAGGCCGACCTAGTAAAGGTTATTAGGCAAGTCAAGTCAAGTATAAATAGAGTGCGGGAGGCACTCTATTTGATCATTCTATTCTCACACACACTCTTTGGAGAGTGCCGTACTTGTGGAGGAGAAGAATCTACTGCTAGGAGATGCCTATCTCTTATGCTTGGTTTGTATCTCTAAGGAAGTTATTGGGGTTTTTCACCTTTATGGTTTTCCCCAAGTAAACTCTATGTCTCTTGTGTGCTTGCATTATTGTGTCCATGATTTATATGCTCTACATGTTGTTCTCTCAGTTAAGATCCTAGATCATATTGAAGTAAATTCTAAAAAACTAACATGGTATCAGAGCTAGCCTGAAAGAAGGCATGGTATGGCATTTATGACACTTGTTGCACTTGCGATGCTAGGGCTTGATATAGAAAAAACCAGTCATCGTAGTACTTTCGCTATAAATACATTTTGGCGAGGTTTCAGGATCTAAAAATCTTACAGGTCGAATATAAGATCCCCATGTACCTTGTGTCCGAAGCAAAACTTCTAAGTCATTGAAATTTGTGTTTTATGGTCTGTACAATCTAGGGTTTTTGCCTCTTCAAGATCTGAGTCATAAACAAGTGACCTAGGAAAAAAGGTCATAACTTGGGATAGGAAGGTCCAAATGAAATTTCATAAAATGTGATAAGTAGGGAATGGACTGTACTTTTTCAGGCCAAAGGTTCAGAGGCAGAAAGTGAAACAGTTACACGTGGCACTCCGTACAAGTTCGATCTCCTGTTTTATCCCATAAACAGGTCACGTTGTGACACTTGGCATAAATCTCTCAGAGAATCCAATTGAGGTCAGACCTATGGAGTTGGAAATATGACAGGTCATTCTAGCATAGGTAGAAGTTTCATACCCTTTGGATTCGTAATTTCAGAGTTACACTAGAAACAATCAGGTGCATATTTCTATCAAAACGAAATTGGATTTTGAGCACCTTCATTCATGGCTCCGGGAATTAGGGTTTCAGAGAAAGATGGAATTTTTGTAATCGGAGATCACGGTTGAATGCTACTCATCAAAATAGAAATTTAGAGACCAAGATCAAATTTTTTGGTTGGGTAGAAGGCCAGGCTTGATCAAACCCCAGTTCGGGACTTTGATCAGGAAGGTGGAAAATTAAGGCTTCTGCAAAAGTTGGAATTTCTGAAGTCTGTGACCACGGCTGGAGGCTCCTTAGAAAAATAAAAGTTTAGAGCTTTGGATCGAACCTTTTGGTTGGGAAAAAGTGTGGGATTTAGCAAACCATAGTTTGGGATCTTGTCGAGATGATCCAGAAGTTTCAAAGACAATTTTGAGGGGTGAAACTTTGCAGTTTTCAAATTCTGAGTATACCAAGTTGATGAGCTCATCAAGTCGCATCTTTCTATCCTTTCAGAAGTTTGAAATTCAAAGTTTGAATTTTTAGGGTTTCTATGAAAAACCTTAATCCAACTCTAGATCCAGTTTCTACAAATCAAGTGGATTGGGTTAATCCTAGAAGAAAATGGATTGGTGACCTACATAAGTGAAGAAGTTCTAGTTTCAGAGGGAGATAAGGCTAAGGCCTTACATAGGAAGATTACAAGCAATCTCAACAGGTATGACTTATCCAGGTATGTTTCAAGGTCTGTTCATGATTAAGTTTATGGTATGTTTGTCTTCATTAAGGTTAGTGCAATCTTGATTAATTTTAGACTTGTCATATCACCTTAATAAAATGCACAATAGAAGATATTCATTGATTAGGGTTTAGAAACTTGTGATTGTACTAATGCATTATGGTGTTGTATCAGGTTGATGTTGTCCGCTAACATGAAAGGTACATCAAGAAAGACAAATCATGTTCTAGTTCAAGAACATATGATCATGGAGACATGAAGACAAAGATTCATTCATTATCATGGATCACATAGAAGATCTACTTACGAGGTATGTATAACTTGGTTCTATAATGGTTAACTTATGAGACATGTAGGTTACTAGCACAAGTCATTGAAGAACAAGAAGACATCATGTGGGTATGTTAAACATAACTAGCTAACATACTAATCCAGGTATGTTTTTCCTATATCAAGTTAGAATCCTACCTTGTGATAGGATGTCTTATATAAGTATACATGGCATGATTGATAATGATTATTCATAGGTTTGAATAAACATGGGTGTATGCATATTATGTTTCTTACCTTAATTGATGATATTACTAACTAGAAAAGTCATGAAAGTATAGGTTTGAGTAATCACGGGTTTAGGCATATTATGTTTCTTACTTTAATTTATGATATGACTAACCATAAGACTCCTTCAATACTAATGCTTATTATTTCTATTTGAAATGATCATAACTATACATGCTTAAGATTATTATGTTTTGATAGTATTGAGAATATACTAATAAATGTATCATTATGTATGAGATCGTGAGGATATCACAATAATGATACTTGTAAGCATGCATAGTGATCGAGAATGGATATACGTTCAAGGACAAGTAATCTAGGAAGCAAAGATCAAGAGGGAGCACAGTCCAGTAGTTTCTGCAAGGATGCAGATATTCAGAGGGAGTCGACCACTTCTCACAATCTACATCAAAATTGAGTTGTAGAAAGGAAGCAAAGACTAAGAGAGAGTCCACCCTACAACCAAACAAAGATAAGTATTTGAATTGTCATTTCTTGCATATTTGTTTGTTTAAATAATATTGTTCAATGATGTATATGCTTATGTTCCTAGACTTAGGGTGTGTATTATGCATATTAGAATATTTGCATTAATGAATAGCATACTACTAATATGCTTGTGATGGGTAAGTGGCCTATGGCACTGTACAACATTCCATTGCTACTTATTTACAATGAAACCTCTTTGCTGACATGTTGGGAGTAGTGCAAACTCTTAACAATGTTCTGGTAGAGATTGGAAGGCATCTAGAAAGCAAGGATAATTTTAGGGGCGAAATTTAGCCCATGGGCTATTTTTCCATTTTTTTTCCAAAAAACGATTCGCCAATTTGTATTTTTTGAAGCCCCATTTCGCCCAAATTTGACGGGGTAAACTTTTTTCACTCTAAAAATCACCAAATTATTATATAAACTATATAAAATCCTTAAAAATTGAAATAATTTTAGAAAAATATTTCCAAATATTTTATAGTTGACATTTTAAGAATTGGTAAGATTCATCAAGGTTTATACACTTTTAAATAAGTATGTGTCCTTAAAATTATCCTTGCTAGAAAGTTACAGGATATGGATGAATGTTGTATTGAAGCATTGGCTAAAATAATTGCATGGCTGTATGACATATTTCTTTATGTGTAAGAATTTGTTCTGAAAACTATGAGATGTTTTCTAATCATGCAATTTAACTTGTTTTGTAGGAAAGATCGTATACCTTCACCTACAAAAGAAGGACTACAACATTTGTTCCAGCAACAAAGATATCTATTTAAGATATTGAAGTTCCTAGGATCTGGGGTGATGTAATGGAAGAATTCCATGATCAAACGATCATGAAGAATGATGTTTGGGATGCAGTCCCAAGACCTGAAGGGAAGTCTGTTGTGACTTCCAAATGGATCTATAAGATCAAGCATGCTGCAGATGGTAGCATGGAGAAATACAAAACAAGGTTTGTAGCTCGTGGCTTCTCCCAGAAAGAGGGATTAAGTATGAAGAGACTTCTACACCTATAGCCAAGCACACTTCCATCAGATCAATGCTTTCTCTGGCTGCAGTGATGAAATGTAAGATACACCAGATGGATGTCAAGACAACTTTCTTGAATGGTGTAGTCGAAGAGGAAGTGTATGTGGAGCAGCCACTTGGTTTTGAGACACATGACGGGAAGTCATATATGTACGGAACTTGGTATGGTAGAATAGACAACTTTCTATCTAGTTTGCGCTTTACCAAGAGTAAAGCGGATTCCAACCTTTACTACAAGGTTGAGGAAGGCAATCCAGTGATACTAATTTTGTAAGTGGATGACCTGTTTATTACAAGTGAAGATAGATTGATTGCCGACACGCAGCGGAAGCTTGCTGCCAAGTTCAAGATGAAGAACTTGTGGATGATGCACTACTTTCTAGGCATGGAGGTGTGGCAGAGTGCAGATGGAATCTTCCTTCAACAAGGGAAGTATGTAGTAGAGATCCTGAAGAGGTTCGGGATGATGGACTGCAAGGCCATGGCCACACCTATGGCATCGAACCTGAAGCTTCTGTGTGATCCTTCATCTGATCCAGTTGATGTCATGATGTATCGTCAGATGATTGGGTCCTCTATGTACTTGACGAACACGAGACTCAATATTTTCTTTGCGGTGAACACATTGAGCCAGTTCTTGATGGATCCAAGAGATGTTCACCTGGTTGCTGTAAAGCATATTCCAAGGTACCTGAAGGGTACGGTTGATTATGGGCTCAAGTATGATGCGAATCAAAAGTTCAACCTATAGGGTTATGTTGATTCAGATTGGGTAGGCAGTGCTGCAAATAGGAAGAGCACTTCTGGGTGCTGCTTCAGTATGGGATTAGGTGTGATCTCTTGGTTTAGCAAGAAGCAGTCCTGCATAGTATTGAGTACAGCTGAAGCAGAGTATGTTGCAGCTTGTTCAGCTAGTTGCGAGGCAGTATGGCTCTGGAAGCTACTATCTGAGTTATTTGATCTCTCGCTGGAGGCTACTAGTATTTTGTGTGACAACCAAAGTTGTGTGAAGTTGTCTAAGAACACGGTGTTCCACGAGAGGTCAAAGCACATTGATATCAAATATCACTATATCAGGGATATGGTGCAGAGAGGAGCAGTGAAGCTCCTGTATGTTGCGATGGATGAGTAGATTCCAGATGTGTTGACGAAACCACTAGCCAGAGTGAATTTCGAGTACTTCAGAGAGAGGTGTGGTGTTCTTCAGATTGACGACACTTCGATTAAGAAGTGATGGACACATTTGCAGGAGCCATTCCTAGCATGGTGAGAGGAGGATCCTTCCATGGCTGTGGATATAAGCACTAGATGATGAGCATCAGGATGATGCTCCAGTTACTTCTCTATGTATGTGTATGCATCATGTTGTATGTTGGATATCATTAGTGGATCATTTATATGTATGTATGCATCATGTTGGATGCTGGATATGATCAATGGATCATTTTTATATGTATGTATGCATCATGTTGGATGCTGGACATGATCAGTTGGATCATTTATATGTATGTACGCATCATGTAGGATGCTGGATATGATCAATTGGATCATGTGTATGTATTTGTAGATGTATCAGGTGGATACACTGTATGATTACGTAGATCATGTATGATGATAAGTATCAGGCAGATACTGTGTATGCATCAGGTGGATGCATTGTATGATCAGGATGATCATGGATGACGAGCTTCAGGATGTTGCTCCAGATGACATGCATCAAGACAATGCAGTGTTGATGATTAGGATGATCATGTGTACATCAGGATGATCTATGGTGAGTATCAGGTGGATACTCTGTGGCCATGGATAGGTTGTGCAGATAAGCATATAATAGCGCCCTGGGAGGTTTGCAGATTCTCTTGCTAGGTTTTACCGCTAGCATATAATAGCTCCCTGAGAGATCTAGCAAATGCTCTTTCAAGGTTTTGCTTTGGGAGGACATATAATAGCGCCTTGGGAGGTTTGCATATTCTCTTGCTAGGTTTTTCCGCTGGCATATAATAGATCCCTCGGAGATTTGGAAAACACACTTTCGAGGTTTTGTCCTATGGCATATAATAGTGCCCTGAGTGATCCGATAGGTTGGGATGTGTTACCATAATAAGTCTTGGGATGCTCTTTCGAGGTTTTTCCATGACCACATGTAATATCACCCTAGGAGATCCAATAGGTTGGGATGCGTTCCCGTAGTCAGTCCTGGGATGCTCTTGCGAGGTTTTGTGGTGACCACATATAATAGCGCCCTGGGAGATCCGATAGGTTGAGCTGTGTGCTCGTAATCAGTCCTGGGATTCTCTTTCGAGGTTTTGTGGTGGGGTCACATGTAATAGCTCCCTGGGAGATCTGATAGGTTGGGCTATGTGCCCGTAATAAGTCTTGGGATGCTCTTGCGAGGTTTTGTGATGCACATAAAAAGTCCTGAGGATTCCACAATATGGCCAGTGATGATGAAGACCTACAGGTGGTGGGCCTACATCTAGAATGAAAAATGACTGGCTCTGTAGAACTTCCTATGATGAGTAGATTCAGAGATTGATTGAGATAGCAGCAGTGGTGATGATGACGATGATTCGAGCACGAAGATTTACTAATGATGATCCAGAGAAGAAGACTTGAGCTAGAAGACCTGTGTCGATAAATACCTTCCTAGTTAAGAGGGAGTGTTGATGTATATGTAACTTTGGAATATATTTCACATATATGTATATTGTATTCCTATAGAGGTGTTATTATTCTTCTATACAAAAGTGTCGTCATTTATATTGTAAGTGTCGTAACTTATACTTGATGGGTTATTACACCACCTTGTTGGGGTCGGCCCTGTATAAGCCCTGTGGGTCAAAGGGTTATTTGACCACCCTATTGGGGGTCGTCCCAGTCAGCATTATGTTATGTGGTTAAGTTAAGGTCGACGTAGTAAAGGTTACTAGGCAAGTCAAGTCAAGTATAAATAGAGTGCGGGAGGCACTCTATTTGATCATTCTATTCTCACACACACTGTTTGGAGAGTGGCTCACTTGTGGAGGAGGACAAGATTCTGCTAGGAGATGTCTATCTCTTATGCTTGGGTTGTATCATTGCTTTATCTATCTTTGAGGAAGTTATTGGGGTTTTTTACCTTTATAGTTTTCCCCAAGTAAACTCTGTGTCTCTTGTGTGCTTGCATTATTGTGTCCATGATTGATATGCTGTAGATATGTTGTACATGTTGTTCTCTCAGTTAAGATCCTAGATCAGATTGAAGTAAATTATGAAAAACTGACATGGTATCAGAGCTAGCCTGAAAGAAGGCATGGTATGGCATTTCTGACACTTGTTGCACTTGTGAAGCTAGGGATTGATATAGTATTTTCGCTATAAATTAATTTCTGCAAGGTTTCAGGACCTGAAAATCTTACAAGACTAAGATAAGATCCCCATGTACCTTGTGTCCAAAATAGAGCCTCTAATTCATTGTATTTTTAGATTTATGATCTGTACAATATAGGGTTTCTGCCTCTTCTAGATCTCAGTGATAAACATGTGACCTAGGAAAAAAGGTCACAAATTGGGATAGGAAGCTCCAAATGAAATTTTGTAAAAAGTGGAAGGTAGGGCACAGACTGTACTTTCACAAGTACGATTTTCAGAGGCCAAAATTGAACCAGTGACACGTGGCACTCTGTACAAGTTCGCTCTCATGTTT
The DNA here is from genome assembly GCA_027924585.1 of Larix kaempferi. Classification (NCBI taxonomy): domain Eukaryota; kingdom Viridiplantae; phylum Streptophyta; class Pinopsida; order Pinales; family Pinaceae; genus Larix; species Larix kaempferi. The sequence goes on along the minus strand of BSBM01000159.1, from coordinate 9,264,308 downwards.
TATCCCATAAATAGGTCACGTTGAAACACTTGGCATAACTCTCTCTCAGAGAATCCATTTGAGGTTAGACCTATGGGGTTAGAATGATAATAGGTCAGGCCACCATTGGAAGAAATTTCAGACCCTGTAGATATGAAATTTTGGAGTTACACTAGAAACAATCAGGTGCATATTTTTTGTGAAAATAGAATTGGATTTTGAGCACCTTCATTGATGGCTCCGGGAATTTAGGGTTTCGGAGAATGTTGTAATTTTTCTATTGTAAACCACGGCTGGATGCTCCTCATCAAGATCAAAATTTAGAGACCAATATCAATATTTTTGGTTGGTCAGAAGGCCAGGCTTGATCAAACCCTAGTTCGAGACTTTGATTGGAAAGGCAAAAAATTAGGGCTTCTCCAAAAATGGGAATTTTTGAAATATGTGACCATAGCTGGAAGCTCCTTGGAAAAATTGAAGTTTAGAGCTTTGGATCAAACTATTTGGTTGGGTGAAGCTCCAGGAAACTAAAGCCCTAATTTAGGGTCCTCCCTAGTGAATCCGGAAGATTGAAAAGCAAATTTGAGGGGTGAAACTTTGCAGTTTTCAAATTCTGAGTATACTAGGTTGATCAACTCATCAAGGTGCATCTTGATATCCTTTCAGAAGTTTGAAATTCAAAGTTTGAATTTTTAGGGTTTCCCTGACAAACCCTAATCCAGCTCCAGATCTAGTTTCTGTAAATCAAGTGGATTGGTCACCTGCATAAGTGAAGAAGTTCCAGTTTTAGAGGGAGATGAGGCTAAGGCTTTACATAAGAAAATTAAAAGCAATCTTGATGGGTATGACTTATCCAGGTATGTTTCAAGATTTGTTCATGATTAAGTTTATGGTATGTTTGTCTTCATTAAGATTAGTACAATCTTGATTAATTTTACACTTGTCGTATCACCTTAATAAAAATATGAATGCAGATATTCATTGATTAGGGTTTTGACACTTATGATTGTACTAATGCATTGTGGTGTTATATGAGGATTATGTTATCCGCTAACATGAAGGTACAAATCATGTTCTAGTTCAAGAACATATGACCATGGTGACATGAAGACAAAGATTCATCCATTGTCATGGATCACATAGAAGATCTACTTACGAGGTATGTATAACTTGGTTCTATAATGGTTAACCTATGATATATGCAGGTTACTAACACAAGTCATTGAAGAGAGCAAGAAGACATCATGCAAGTATGTTAGACATAACTAGCTAGCATACTAATCCAGGTATGTTTTTCCTATATCAAGTTAGAATTCTACCTTGTGTTAGGATCTCTTATATAAGTATACTTGGTATGATTGATAATGATTATTCATGAAGTTATAAGTTTGAGTAATCAAGGGCTTATGCATATTATGTCTCTTACCTTGATTGATGATATGAATAACCAGAAAATTCCTTTGGTCAAATAAGAATATGCATGAGTAAAAGAAGTATTCCCTAAAACCTTGAATACTAATGTTTATTATCTATGTTTGAAATGATCATGACTATACATGTTTAATATTATTGTGTTTTGATAGTATTAAGATTATACTAATGAATGTATGATTATGTATGAGATCTCGAGGATATCACAATGATGAAACTAGTAAGCATGCATAGTGATCGAGGATGGATATAATTTCAAGGACAGGTAATCCAAGAATCGAAGATCAAGAGGGAGCACACTCCAGTAGTTCCTGCAAGGAAGCAAAGATTGAGAGGGAGTCCACCCTACAAACAAACAAAGATAAGTATTTCTTGCATACTTGTTTGTTTAAATAATATTGCTCAATGATGTATATGCTTATGTTCCTAGACTTAGGGTGTGTATTATGCATATTAGAATAATTGCATTAATGGACAGTATCTTACTAATATGCATGTGATGGGTAAGTTGCCTATGGAACTGCACAACATTCCATTGATACTGATCTAGAATGAAACCTCTTTGATGACATGTTGGGTGTTGTGCACACTCTTAACAATGTTCTGGTAGAGATTGGAAGGCATCTAGAAAGTTACGGGATATGGATAAATGTTGTATTGAAGCATTGGCTAAGATAATTGCATGACTGTATGACATATACATTTTTATGCGTAAGATTTTGTTCTAAAAACTATGAGAAGTTTCTAATCATGCAATTGAATTTGACTTGTAGGAAAGATTGTGTAAAATCACCTACAAAAGAAGGACTACAACATTTGTTCCAGCAACAAAGCTATCTATTGAAAATATTGAAGTTCCAAGGATACGGGATGAAGTAATGGAAGAATGACATGATCAAGGAGTACCGGTCCATCATGAAGAATGATGTATTTGGGATGTGGTCCCAAGAGTAGAAGGAAAGTCTATTGTGACTTCCAAGTGGATCTATAAGATCAAGCATGTTGCAGTTGGTAGCATAGAGAAATACAAAGCGAGATTTGTAGCTCGTGGATTCTCCCAGAAAGAGAGAATAGATTATAAAGAGAGTTTTGCACCTGTAGCCATATACACTTCCATCAAATCAGTACTTTCTCTGGCTACAGTGATGAAATGGAAGATACACCAGATGGATGTCAAGACAGCTTTCTTGAATGGTGTAGTCGAGGAGGAAGTGTATGTGGAGCAGCCACTCGGTTTTGAGACACATGATACGGATTCATATGTGTGCAGATTCAAGAAAGCGTTGTATGGCTTGGAGCAAGCTCCTAGGACTTGGTAGGGTAGGATAGACATCTTTCTATCCAGTTTGGGCTTTACTAAGAGTAAAGCGGATTCCAACCTTTACTACAAGGTTGAGGAAGGCAATCCAGTGATACTACTTTTGTATGTGGATGACTTGTTTGTAACAGGTGAGGATGAGTTGATTGTCGACACCAAGAGGAAGCTTGCTGCCGAGTTCAAGATGAAGGACTTGGGGATGATGCACTGTTTCCTAGGCATGGAGGTGTGGTAGAGTGCAGATGAAATCTTCCTTGGACAAGGGAATTATGCAGTAGAGATCCTGAAGAGGTTTGGGATGATGGACTGCAAGGCCATGGCCACACCTATGGCATCGAACTTGAAGCTTATGTGTGATGCTTCATCTGATCTGGTTGATGTCATAGTGTATTGTCAGATGATTGGGTTCGACGAACACGAGACCAGATATTTTCTTTGCGGTGAACACATTGAGCCAGTTCCTGACGGATCTGAGAGGTGTTCACTTGGTTGTTGTAAAGCAAATTTTGAGGTGCCTGAAGGGTACAATTGATTCTGGGCTCATGTATGATGCGAATCAATAGTTTAACCTATAGGGTTATGTTGACTCAGATTGGGCAGGCAGTGCTGCAGATTGGAAGAGCACTTATGGATGTTGCTTCAGTATGGGATCAGGTGTGATCTCTTGGTTTAGCAGGAAGTAGTCCTATGTAGCACTGAGTATAGCCGAAGCAAAGTATGTTGCAGCTTGTTCGGCTAGTTGTGAGGCTGTTGCAGCTTGTTCGGCTAGTTGTGAGGTAGTATGGATGAGGAAGCTACTGTCTAAGTTATTTGATCTCCCATTGGATGCTAGTGGTATCTATTGTGATTACCAGAGTTGTGTAAAGCTATCAAAGAACTCAGTGTTCCACGATAGGTCGAAGCACATTGAGATCAAATATCACTATATCAGGGATATGGTGCAGAGAGGAGCAGTGAAGCTCCTCTGTGTTGCGATGTATGAGCAGGTTGCAAATGTGTTGACAAAACCACTAGCTAGAGTGAAGTTCGAGTACTTCAGGGAGAGGCTTGGTGTTCTTGAGATTGAAGACACTTTGAGGAAGAATTGATGGACACATTTTCAGGAGCCATTCCAAGCATGGTGAGAGGAGGATCCTTCCCATGGCTGTGGATGTGAGCGCTGGATGATGAACATCAGGACAATGCTCTAGTTACTGCTTTGCATCATGTTGTATGCTTGTTATCATCAGTTGGATCATGTGTATGTATATGCATCATGTTGGATGCTTGATATGATCAGTTGGATCACACATTTGTATACGCATCATGGTGGATGCTTAATATGATCAGTTGGATCATGCATTTGTATATGCATCATGTTGGATGCTTGATATGATCAGGTGGATCATGTATTTATGTATGTATCAGGTGGATCATGTATTTATGTATGTATCAGGAGGATACATTGTATGATCAGGTGGATCATGTATTTATGTATGTATCAGGTGGATACATTGTATGATCAGGTGGATCATGTATTTATCAAGTGGATACATTATATGATCAGGTGGATCATGTATGATGATATGTATTAGGTAGATACTTGGTATGCATCAGGTGGATGCACAGGATGATCAGGATAATCATGGATGATGAGCTTCAGAATGTTTATCCAGATGATATGCATCAGGACGATGCAGTGATGATGATCAGGATGATCATGGATGAAGAGCTTCAGGATGTTTCTCTAGATGATATGCATCAGGATGATGTAGTGATGGTGATTAGGATGATCATGGATGATGAGCTTCAGGATGTTGCTCTAGATGATATGCATCAAGACGGTGCAGTGATGATGATTAGGATGATCACGCATGATGAGTATCAGGATGATACTCTGGATGATGTACATTGTTAAAATTCAATATGCTAAGATAGAAAATAGTAGCATCACATTCCATTTCACAATAATAGCATATACAGGATCACTGAAGAAACAACAAGCACAGCATAAACACAAGAGACACAGATTTATCCTAGGAAACCCTCATGGGGTAGAAAACCCAGCAAAGCTTCCTCAATATAGATGACCAGCAATATACAAAGATGCAAACCAAAGACATGATCTCCTCCTCCACCATAGCAAACCTCTCCTCCACAAGTGCGCTACTCTCAAGTGAGTGAGTGTGTGTCAAATGAGGAACACACCTCCTCTATTTATACACTACTCCGACTTTTCTTTTACACAAGACATGTAGGCTCGTATTTAACCATTGGGTTAAATACCCCATTACAACTGACTGGGCCGACCCCTCTAGGGTGGTCTAATAACCCTTTGACCCACATAACACATACAGGGCCGACCCCCACTAGGGAAGTCTAATAACCCAAGTTACCACATTCCGACGGAGGAATAAACATCTCCGAATATACAATAAGATCTTCACGGAGGAATGAATCATCTTTGGAATAATAAAGTACAAATATAATATTCTTTGAAGTTACAATATCTCAACACTCCCCCTTAACGAGAAGGATATTATAACAGCATCTGCACGAGCAAGGAGTCATCAACATGATACATCTATAAATCATTGGAAGATTTCTTAACATCATCAGTAACTCAACTAGTTACTGGAACATCTTCAATACTGGAATATCAACATCTTCAGTACTGAGTCTTTATCTTCTGCAACACTCAAACAGCTATAGCAACATCAATATCTGAATCCTCATGATCGTCAGCATCGTCATCACACGATCATCAGCATTGTCATCACATGATCATCAGCATCGTCACATCATCTTGATCTACAACATCTGGTTCATCACGATCTGCAGCATTTGGATCATCTCGATCTACAGCATCTGGATCATCACGATCTACAACATCTGGATCATTTCGATCTACAACATCTGGATCATCTCGATCTACAGCATCTGGATCATCTCGATCTACAACATCTGCATCTAGATCAACACGATCAGTAGCATCATCACCTAGATCAACAGTATTAGTATCCACACCAATACAAGTATACACATCATCAATACAAGTATACACATCATCAATACAAGTATCCACACAATACAAGTATACACATCATCAATACAAGTATCCACATCATCAATACAAGTATCCACACAATACAAGTATACACATCATCAATACAACTATCCACAGAATACAAGTATACACATCATCAATACAAGTATCCACACAATAGCAGCATACCCTGCAACACACACAATCATATTACAGGATGATCAATCTCACTCTCTTTAGGACATAGGTCCATGGATGATACAATCCAGATCAAGTTCCAGGATGATCAGTCATTATTACTTTAAGACAAGTCTCATGTCTAGGGATGATGCAATCCCAATCAAGTTCCAAGATGATCAGTCCTTATCACTTTAAGATAAGTCTCATGTCTAGGGACGATGCAATCCCAGCCGTACATTTAGGACCATTTCCAAGGATGACTTAATACTCAACCGTACATTTAGGACCACATCCAAGGATGACTTAATCCTCAACCGTACATTTAGGACCACGTCTAAGGATGACTTAATTCTCAACCGTACATTTAGGACCACGTCCACGGATGACTTAATCCTCAACCGTACATTTAGGACCACGTCCAAGGATGACTTAAGCCTCAACCGTACATTTAGGACCACGTCCAAGGATGACTTAATCCTCAACCGTACATTTAGGACCACGTCCAAGGATGACTTAATCCTCAACCGTACATTTAGGACTGTCAAAAACCCAAAATTTCCAAAAAAATTTAAAATTTTTAAGATAACAATAAAGGTTATGAAACGCATTCCTTAATCTGTTTGAATTAGTTAAGTGATCATAACTGTGTCTGATTGATTTGTCATTGTATTCAAATGTTAAAAGTGAGTCTTATTTATCGTTGCTGATGGTTTTCCTATTTTCAACCACAAGGGGAAAATTGTCATCGCAGACTGGGCTTACTTAGCTTCCGAGCTAATGCATCCACATGTCTTTCATTTACAGGTATACAGGTAAAGTACGGGTTGCTGCAATTACTTTTTAAAGCATTGTATTTCCTTTAATTGTACCAAAACGTACAGTAAATTTCTTTCATGCGAGACAGGTTGTCAAATGTAAAAAGGTAGAAGTTTTATTCCTGTGATATTCATATATTCTTTCTATTAGAGAGTTGATCAATTCTGCATGAGAATATGATAGGTATTATTCTTTTTCAGACTATCTTACTTACCCCCTGGAGTATTGTTCTTGCTATTATTATTGTATTGCAATAATATTTCTTATTTCGCATCATGAAATGTCACGGGCAAATGGAAATTAAGCTATTTTGCTTATCTGATGTTACTATGTGCTTTATGATTACACTTACAAGGATCTAGAAGTTTGCAATGTATAAATAACTTATTACTTGCACTGTATAAGATTCTGTCAGTTCATATCTTCTTATGATATTCCTTTAGGGTTGCTTTGATGGAACCACTAATACTATTTCTAGAAGTAAAAACAAACAAGGCTAACAGCTATCTTAAATGACAAAGGTATAGAAGAGTTGTAAGTCATGGTACTTGTTTTCATGTTTAATATTTTATAGATTTATAGACTTTGATATACCCCGTGCTGATTCTCATGAGGCTAGGTTAAGACGTAAATAAAGATAGATTGTTCTATACTATTTAAAGACTTTCCTTACCTATAACTTTTATAGTATAATCATTTTCTTCACAACTTGAGTACCTCATAACTGAGTTTTTCAACAATCAAATGCATGAATTAATAATTCATTGTTTTAAAACTATAAAATGCTAGGTTTAAAAATACTATCATAAGGTGTGATTATAAAGGATAACATGTATCTATGTTATTGTTAATATCAAGAATAGCCAAGCAACAACTATAATACTCATACTATGCTTTGATTTCATCAAACGATGATGAATATCTCAATACCCTTGCATGTTATTGACGAGGTTTGATTTTAATGGTTGTAGGGTAATATATGTTATGGTTTGCCTATTCGTGTTCAAAGGCATAGTTTTGAAATGAGAGATATGGTGCAAACTTTCACTATGGTACCATGACCATATGGGAATATCCAAACCATGAGCAACGTGTATATACTCTATGATTTTTAATTGATTAACAAATGATTGTAGCACATCAAGGGACTATAGGACGTAACCCACTGCATGAGAAAATATTAAAAGGCGACGTGGAAGTTTCTACGCCAAGTGTGGGAGATATTTAAGTGTTGAATCAACCCTAACCCGGCATTCTTCCTTTTCCTTCGGGCTTGGTCCTCCTGTTGAAACCCTCCTGTCTGAATCCGAACCCTACTGAGCTGTGAAGGAACGCAGCTTTGCTGCAACTCTGAATCTTTCGTGCTTATACACCTTGATACCAGTTCATATGTTTTTTTTTGTTAATAGCGACTGTGGTTGGTGAAATCCCAGCGTTTTATCCTGTTCATGTCAAGATTTAGTCCTGGTATTTCGGTGCCATGCTCTCGGTTTGTTCCTGATTAAGCTGTCAATGTAATAGTTGTCTTATTTCTACCAGCTCGTGGCCTTTGTGGACGAGGATTGGGGGTTCTTACACTTCCCTTGCTTACGTTTGACATGCTGAAACAATCTTAAAGCCACTTCCCGAATGTGGTAAGTTACAGGACTTTACCATTATTTTATAGTTTAAAGATTTGGTTTTGATATCATGGCATTTATTAACTATCACTAAAATGTTGATATAGGTCCTGTCTGCTTGCGATGGTGTACAGGGCGCTTCTCTCAATTGGTGGGCTTCTCCAGGTAAGCCTGGTCGATAGCCATGGAAATCCTCCTTGATGGTTGTAGGTCTTAGGGTCCATGTTGCATGAATTGATGAGGGGATTTCCGGCAGTCTGGTTAAAACTTTGTACTGTGTGTTGTTAAATGGAAAGTTATGGGTTTAGCCCATATCGTGGGATAGATGTCTTAAAACTTTGATTTATTTTGTATTTTGGTTTGTTTTCGGGTCAAGAACTCCTGTAGGTATTTTACTATGATAAGAAAGAAATAAGTAGACTCTGGGTCAGCCTGTAGATGAATGTTTACGGACTTGTAGTTCTATTGCAGGGTTTTACAAAGGGTAACTTTGTAGTTAAAGACGTATGAAATCGTAAGTTGAACCTTGATTTGTTTTAATACCTGCACAAATTAGAATCTACGTTTTAAATTCTCTCATGTTGTGAAATGACTACGGCCGTGGATGAATTTGTTGAAAATACTTCTCAATGTTTTTTTTTTTTTCTTTTTAAATATCTGTGAAGTCTGGAATTCTAGGGTTTACACCGGAAGCGTAGTAGTGAAATGTTTATAAGCCGGTTCTGTTAATGCGATTTTGATTCTGTGGTGGAAGTAAAAATAATAAAAAGAAATATGGTTCAGAGAAAAGGAAAACTGTTTTGTTTAAACGAATATATATCTCTGTTGAAGTAAAAAGGGGTTTAGATGAGGTTAATTCTACACTGCTATGCTCGTTCTGAGTCAAAGTTATAATGTTCAAGTTTCAATACCTGCATTGGTTGGCAGGTGGTTTCGATCCGAACAACGGTGATGGTTCGGTTTCAAAGCTAGTTCTGTAGTCATGATTTTCTTTTATTGAGATGTTTGTTCTACTGTAAGAATATGCTTCTATTTAAGGAATGGTAACTAGGTTATTTCTTTATTGATGAATTTGTATTGTAGAACTAGGATGATATAATTTATCCTCTGTCACGATATCGTTTAGTTACTTAACTCGTTTAAACAAATTACTGTTCTGTGAATCAAATGGAGACTGCATATAATAAAACTAAATAGTTAAGCTCGACATCGAGCTAGATATGATTCTGTTGATTCCAAGTTCCTAAACAATAACTAGTTATTTGCCTGTTAATAAAATCTGTATGATACAGTTCTGGTAAGGTTTACTATATAATCGTTTTGTTTGAACGATGAAGGATGGTTAAACTTTAGCTAGGGTTTTGTATTTGATTTAAATAATGAATTTTAAAACTGGTCCATTTTGACTAGGGTTATACCCTGACCTACGTACCCTAACTGTAACTGCAAAATGTCCTGCAAGGATAACTATAATACTAACAATATAGTATTACATCTGGTTATATTCATTCCTGTTCCTATGATTCGTTTAACAAGTTATGTTCCAGGGAAAAATTATTACTACATACTAAAACACTACTTATCTATTTAACTAATTACAATTTAAACTAGGCTAACAAAACTTACAATCATAAACTAAAATAAAAGATTACGAAACTTAACTATTGCTTACAGTATTATTATTGTATACCATGCGTTGTAAATACTTTATCCACAAAATAATAATAATATGAAGGAATGCTGAAACACAGTAAATCTTATTAAATCTACTACTGATATTCAGGGATTGCAACTTATAATAAATTAAATACTACTCAGACATAATGAAGATAAACATAACCTACAATCATTTATACTTAATAAACAAACAAGAATAGGTGACAGAACCTGTTCAAAACTGTGGACAACAACAGCAATGGGAGGCTGTTCCTCCCTACCAACTCTTGGAGAGTGCCCAGACAACACTTCTCAGGACCCCCGAGCTTGCTCTGGTCTCCCTGGCTGGAACTAGGTGCAGCAATTCAATTCACTCAGCCAAACAGCTAAACTGGAACCAAGTTACTGCAGCATCCCTCTCAAACCACTTCCTTACTGTTTATCCCACTTCCTCAATGGGACTCCTGAATAGCATTCACCTGAATGTATTCTCCCTCCAGAACTATGCTGAACCCCCAACTCAGTTCATTGAGTACTATTTAAAAGATTGCCTAGGTCTTAGTTGGGTTAACTGTCATTAATGAGACACCTGCTCAGATTCCACTTTCTTGGGGAATCATGACCCCAAAATATAGGGAAGTTGCCACCTGCAACTTAGGAAGTGTTTGAGGATGCTGCCACTTGTCTTTTTCCTTTCCACCTAGTTCCATCCACCAGTTAGACCAGTAACCTCTTTTAACAGCTCTCCCATGCTGTTGTCTCCATAATTTATTTATTAATAATAAAATATTCAGAATTTACATTCCATTTCTGGTGACTCTGTTGAGTCATCAATTCCTACTTAGCATTAAATTTAACATAATGTCTCAGGAATATTAATAAAATAATTACATTATTTTTGCAAAAAATGGGGTATGTGACAAGGACCACGTCCAAGGATGACTTAATCCTCAACCGTACATTTAGGACCACGTCCAAGGATGACTTAATCCTCAACCGTACATTTAGGACCACGTCCAAGGATGACTTAATCCTCAACCGTACATTTAGGACCACGTCCAAGGATGGCTTAATCCTCAACCGTACATTTAGGAACACGTCCAAGGATGGCTTAATCCTCAACCGTACATTTAGGAACACGTCCAAGGATGGCTTAATCCTCAATCGTACATTTAGGACCACGTCCAAGGATGACTTAATCCTCAACCGTACATTTAGGACCACGTCCAAGGATGACTTAATCCTCAACCGTACATTTAGGACAACGTCCAAGGATGACTTAATCCTTAACCGTACATTTAGGAACACATCCAAGGATGACTTAATCCTCAACCGTACATTTAGGACCACGTCCAAGGATGACTTAATCCTCAACCGTACATTTAGGACCACGTCCAAGGATGACTTAATCCTCTCATGTCCACTAAGGACTTCATTCTCGAAGACATACATATACGGCTCTCTTTAGGACTGAAGTCCAGGGATGATCCAATCCCCACATGTACACCAAGGACTTCATTCTCGAAGACATACGTCTACGGCTCTCTTTAGGACTGAAGTCCAGGGATGATCCAATCCTATCATTTACCTTTTGAACCGAGGTCCAGGGACAATCCAGTCCTACCATGTACCTTTTGAACCGAAGTCCAGGGACGATCCAGTCCTATCATGTACCTTTTGAATGAGGTCCAGGGATGATCCAGTCCTATCATGTACCTTTTGAACTGAAGCTCAGGGACGATCCAGTCCTATCATGTACCTTTTGAACCGAAGCTTAGGGATGTTCCAGTCCTATCATGTACCTTTTGAACTGAAGCTCAGGGATGATTGTTGTGGGGAAAATGCACCTATAGTTCAGGGGAGAAACTACCAACTTACGGTGATAAAGATAGACTTACAAGCATTCTGCAAGTACAACAAATAAATGAAGAGATTAGGGTTTAGAGATGTAGGCACCTCATTCAGAAGGTTGATCCTAGCTTTGCTTCCCTCGCTCTTCAATGCTTATCCAGTGTCGCAATGCCCAGACCTGCAAAACAACTTGATACCTTTCTCAAATACATTTGACTACATATATAATACTGATATCTATAATGGAAAGAAAACATCAGACTATAAACAAACTGTAATCAAATCTGAGACACATTAATAGGTCATATTTGGAAAGAGAAGAACGTCTGATCTTTATTAATGAATGAAAGCAAGTACATACAATTATACCTTCCTTCAAGCTTGGCACTTCACGAAACCTAGATTTAAGATCTCCTGCTTCCATTCTCCAAGGATCCCAGCCTCTAAGCAATTGTACTAGGGTTTACCAAAATTGAAGCACAAGAGAGGGGGATGAGGGTCTCCATTCCTCCAGCATAACTTTGCAATTGGGCTTGCTCCTCTCACATGACCCTTCTACCCTCCTTATATAGTCAATGAGGAAGAGGAAAAGAAGTTATAACCACTCAAGAGGTTTCCCAACCAACTTAACTTACTCGAATTTCGAGATTTTGACCAAAACAAGAGTGTACCCTACTCTACAGTATACAAAGTCGCGTACATATGGCAATGGGCGCTACTTTAAATGAGACAAAGTCGCGTACACACGCTACTATTATAACAGTAGAGTCGCGCTCATAGTGAAAAATGGCCAAAAACAGGCTTTTATGCTCATTTTCAGGAGATAGTTTGGTCTGGAAAAATGTTCCTAAGGGTCATATACATCAAATGGGTCAAGAATGAGGTAATTTCAACCATTTTTAGTGTCCCAAATGACTCCTCCATCCACAAATGTCCTGTTGTGTGACTAAACTTGATCTCAAGAAGTGTCGTCATGCGACCAAGGGAAACAAGTGTCGTCACGGACGGAGAGGTGTCATTTCAAGCTATAACAGATGCCCCCTAATGTATGAGGTCAGAGGGAGTATGGGAAACGATGGTTGAAATACATTATAAAAAATAAAAAAGAGTTGAATCATGGAGGAACGGAGAAACCAAGAATCATAGGCTCAAATGAAGTACCTGAAAGTAAAGGCAAAGTCAGACAAACTTATCCATGGGGTAACTGTCCATGTTCAAATGGTGGAACATGATCTCCAAGAGGATACAATAATGATCCAAAATACTGATGCATATATCATGGCCACTAAAATACAAGCGTGGATCCATGAGGAACATAAGTCGAAACATAGCCACATAAATACAAGGTGGATCTATGTCAAAACTGGAGAACATAGCCATAGAGAACAAGCTGGATCTATGTCTCATCAAGAGCCAAAAGGAGTGGGGCTCAGTCTTGCGCAACTTGGGCGATAACATAAATGAGGTGATGCTATCGAGGATCCCAAGGTCTTCATCCAAAAACAACCCAAGGTACAAACCTATCCATGCGAATAAATGAGCTGTTGTCGAACATGGGAGGTATCGTTTGATTACCGGTCATTGATGTATACCGTTAACAAACGCGAGGGTGTCCACCAATAATGAAAATGGAACCCAAGGTACCTAGTACATTCAAGCAAGTGTGAATAGATGGTCTTGCCGTCGAACACTTGAAGAATCCATCGGATAGGAGACATTGATGTATTCCCATCTATCCAATAGCGAGGGAAACTGCCACTAATGACTGCAATCCCCAAGGTACTAACCGAAACTCTAAACTTCATTCCCAGATCACAATGAGTTGAAGTCGATGGGAAGAAGTCCGTTGGAAGGGAGGCCTTAATGCATCCTCCATCATCCAACACGAGGGACACTCAAAAGGTATGAGCTGATTTGGAGTAGGACTGAACACATGATGAAACAGACTGACACCAAGGAATGGCCGACACATGAGGTCAAGGCAACTGCAGAATGGCCGACACAGGTTGTATCCTTGAACAGTGAGCACGACACAAGAGTGACTTAGGCAGCTTTGAACACAAAGGGACCACGATGCAAGTCTGCAATGTAGGAGACATTAACAGATTGTCCATATGAGTGGAAGACTAACCAAATGGAGGAGTAGGAACTCTGAGATCAAGTTTACCCTAAGGCCAATGCTAGAACCCAACTTGTTTGATAGACTCAAAACAGGTGCTTTGTTCAAGGAGATAGTTGACTTGCTGCCATCATATTGAAAGATATTTTGACATTATTCCCTTCCCTTTCCTTTGTCATTTTTTAACGAGCTTGACAAAGAACTAGAGCATGCTCGATGGTATTTTCATATTTAAGGAGTCTGAAAAACCTAGAAGAAAACTCCATACACCTATCCGTGGATTTTATATCGAGCCCGGATTGGTCTGTGCTCGGCGGTGTTTTCTTGCTTATAGAGTTGAAAAACTTAAACAGTCCTCTACTTACCCTCTCGTGGATTTCACATCGAACCCGAGTAGGTGAATGCTCGCTTGGTGTTTTCACATTTCGAGAGTCTGAAAACCCTAAAGACGACTCCAAAGGTCCTTTTTCGTAAAGTTAGTCTCCTTCCCCGAAAAAGTGTAAAATGATGGAAGAAGAACTCTTCTAGCGCATACAAGAGTATACCTAGAGTATACCTTTTTTGTAAATTATCCACCAAGGCCCGGAAAAGGGGTAATTCTATACCTAAGTGGATGTCGGTTCAGTTATTTTAACGAGCCTGAAAAGACAACTATGCTCGGCAAACTTTTCCTATTTAAGGAGTCTGAAAAGGGCTTAAAAGAACTCCACAGGGATCTTTTCCGTAAAGGTTTAACGAGTCCGGAAAAGTAAACTCATGACCTCCTTACTGTTTTTAACGAGCTCAAAGGAGATAGGAAAATGCTTATAACTTCCTTCCTGTTTTTAACGAGCTCGAAGGAAAGGTGGAAGAAATGCTCGTAGCCTCCTTACTGTTTTTAACGAGCTCGAAGGAAAGGTGGAAGACTGCTCGTAACCTACTTACTGGTTTTAACGAGCTCGAAGTAAGAGAAGAATGCTCGAAATGGGAAGAGACGAGTGTCAGGGACATGCAAAACTAGCTCCAAGCGCATGGAACAAAGCTATGCCTAATGCAAGGAACATGGGCAAGATAAGGACACTCAGGGTGTGTCTCCTCTAGGTAAAAGGTGTCAAATTGAAAAGGCAAAATGATACAGGGCTTAGCGGAAATGAGATCAGAGATGGAGGCTTATACAACGGGCTAAAAGCGTGGAAGCCGGATTCAGGCTCATTAGCGCAAGCGGGATCATAATAGATGCATATGCAATTTGAACACAAAGATGGGAACCTTATCAGGGATGGACAGAAATATATGAGGAAGAAATATATGAGGCTTCTTCTCAAAGTCATGGTGAATCTAAAAAGGATCCCGAACCTATGAGAAAAACTCAGCATGGGCACCAGAATGGCATAAGGGTGCTGACTAGGATGACCCATGTTAGGTAGGTTCTGCTGTCGGACTGGTGCACAATGCATAAAGAGATGGCTATCACACCAATATCCAACAGGTTCGACCCTATGGCGAATTCGGATGGCAAAAGGTTCAAATGCAACATAACAGCGGGGAAGCCTAAACCTATATGCAAGGTTCTGAATATACCTGACATGGTCGCACAAGGTGTCGAAAAAGACCAGTAAGCATGTATACATCCAGCTAAGAATCCTGTCTCCAAGAAACATTAGTACCGGGATCATATCTAAAACATATGTAAAGGAAGACCCAATACAAGTCACTGTGGTAGAAATACTTTCAACTTCACTATCATCAACAGCAGGCATAAACAAAGCAGAGTTTTCGAATGAAGACTCTATGGTGCCCAAGCCCGAGGACTTACAATCAAAAAGATCAAATTCAGGATGAAGATCAAATTTGAAGGACATGATGGAATCTGCAGAAACAAATTCATCATCACGGGAGTTGAAAATTCTAGAAGCATAATCAAACTCAGCAGGAACACCGATTTGCTGATCTATAGGAGAGTCCAAAGACTTAACAGTAGGAAGATCAGACTTTAAGGTCAAACCGGGGCTGGACATAACTGTGACTGGATCAACATCCAAGTGAATGGCAGACTGTACCATAGACTCTAGGAAAACTTCATCGGAAGGAAGTATATCATCCCAGATAGAATACATATCTAAACATTCAGATGGAGATGTCACTTGGTCAAAAGCTGGGACCAAGTCCCGAGAAGGTAAGCATGAACTCAGAGACTTCTTCTCAGTAGCAGTTGAACTCAAGGAACAATATGCCACATGAGGCGCATGTGACATAGTAGTGCCTAATGACGAGGGATCAGACTGGTCTACAGTTGGGTAATAAGGAGGATCAACGAATGCAAGCTGGTCGATGGTGACAATGTTTTCGTTATGAGGGAAATGCATCACACGAAAAAGCGTAGACACCACAGCATGCATAGCATAAACGTAATCACGCCCGAGGATCATATCAAAGTCCATAGGGTCCTTTAGAACCATAAAATCAACTAAGACTGTTTTTCCACCCAAGGTAACAGGTGCCTGACGGAGGAATCCGATCGGTTCACTAGGTCTTCTATCGAAGGTCAACGGCCAATTAACAGCTGGAATAATATTAGGGAAACCCAAATCTCTCCAAGCATAAGCGGATAAGATACTAACAGAAGCACCTTCATCAACAATGCATCGATCAACCGTATGGTTCCCGATATCAACCTTTATCTGGAAAGGTGTCGAAGAAGGAAGGCGAGGCTCGGCTAGACTATTCCAATCAAAGGAAACAATCCTAGGGCTTGGTAGGGGTTCGAATGGCACAGATGAAGTGCCCCCTTTTTCAGGAACATCCAAACTGGAAATGCAGAAGACTTCAGTAGTAGGTGCATCAATCTCTGAAGGACTAATGGGATCGGTCGAAGATTGCATCGATTCAATCACTTCACTCTCCGAAGGAAGAGTGGGGTCGACCAAAGATTGCATTGGTTCAACCACTTTATCAACCAAAGGTTGATCTGGCTGCAGGGAATCTATAGACAACTCAAGAACAGAGGTTCCTTCAAACATGGACCACACTCTTCGTACCTCTGGAATGGCAGGGCATCGGTGAGTAAGGTGATCTCCCTTACAAAGTTTACAAGGGAACTTTGGTTTCCGTCCTATAGGTTTAGACTCCTTTACAACATCAGTACTCTCAGCATGACTAGCATTGGCTGACAGCTTGCCCCCAGCATGACTCACAGAGGCTGGTTGCTCAGAAGCAGAAGACTTTTGAACTAAGGACCACACTTTTTGCACTTCTGGAAGTACAGGGCACAAGTAAGTAAGGTGGTCTCCCTCGCAAAACTTACAAGGGAACTTAAGCTTCTGTTTGTTGGGTTTGTCGACAATGTCAACTCCCTCAGCATGACTTGCAGTGGCTGATCTGGTGTCTCCAGTATGAATCACAGGAACTGGTGACTTGTCATTAATATGACTAGCAGTGATCAATGACGTGTCCTCAACATGACTGATAGTGGTTGAAGACAAACTTTCAGTATGATTTTCAGTGACTAAAAGTTTTCTCCCAGCATGACCTCCAGAGGCTAGGTAGGTGCCCCCTGCATGATTTTCAGAGGCAGGGTGCTTGCCCCCAGCATGACTTACAGAGGCTGGGTTGCTGCCCCCTTGTTTTGGCATCTTCTTCCTATTCTTCCCCCGTCTATTCCTTTTAGACTGCTGGCTACTAGTATTTCTACTTTCGCCGCATGAGGTAGAAGGAGGAGGAGAAGATGTTACTGGCAAAGGAGGCACAGGGTTCTGATGCTCTTGATTTGAGGTGCTCACAAAAGAAGCGTCAGGAGCATGCAAGGCATTCGGAGTGGAAAACAACCAAACCGGCAGCCCAATAGTGAATCCAGGAAGATTCAGAGTAGCCATTAAGGGAGCACCAATGTTTCCAATGAATGGAACAGCACAAGGATCCCCCGGAACAGGGGTACCTTGATTGGCACTCGCCGAAATGCTAGACATAGTTTCTCGCTCAAATGAACAAGAAGTTCCCTAAGGAAAACTAAAAACAAGTAGCACAAAGAGCACACCACTAAAAAAAGGTCCTAAGTAAATCAAACCAGGAAAAGAGATGCCTTCCGGAGAAGAGTCTGGGATGATGAGGGCCCAGAACAGATCAACGAAGGATGAAGGACAGTTACCCGGGGTCCACAATACAATGACTAAGGGTGCAAGCGCTGGAATCACCCAACCGCCCTCCCAAAGACCTGCAAGGGATTTCCTCCCACGTCTGTCCTAGGTACAACGGATATACCCTCCGCTGTCACCTGTGTATGAACCTAGAGTCTGATACTAAGGATACCACAACACCGAAAACTCCTGGGGGAACAGTCACCGGTCGAATCAGAAAGCGTGGGCAGGGTAGCTAAGCCCGAAACTCGAAAGAGTCCCCAATACGCAATCCGATCCTGGCGTATGCTCAAACAGAAAGTAGGAGGGGTATTCCCACAAACTAATCTCACATTGACCTACTGCATATGCTCCCAGGCAAATTTTGAGTGAGGTGGGTTTGCCTAATGATAGTCCCACTACGATTTTTGCGCAATGTGTGATCTTGGGTGGTTTAAGGTGTTTTAAACCCAAGATCCTAACCAAAACTAGTTGGTGTAGTGTAACCTAGAAAAGAAAATGTTGCTAGTTCATTTTATTAGAGTTCATTTTAAAGGTTACTTGATTACTCAAAAAGGTAGTGGGTGTGTGAGAGTGGTTATAATAGAAATAGAGTACTGAAAATGAAATATTTACCACCAAACAAATCTTTTTCTTTTCAATGCAAGTCTTAAAATTCTGATCTAGAATGCATGTGCAAATGCAATTTTTTAATCTTTTGAATGCACAAAGGTAAAAATAAAGTCTAAATGTAAAAAATTAAACTCAAAACCTAAGAATGCAACTACTCAGGCAACTAGGTATGCAAAAGAAAATTTGTTCTTTTTGATGCAAAGCACTCTAAAATCTTTTAAGCCACTTGCAAGGTACTCTATTTAGAAAATGAATCAAAATTCTTTATGCTTTTCAAAGGTAAGAAACAAAAACTGAAACTAACCTACTATCAAAGCAAAGCAAAGAAACTTTCAGGTTCTCTTTATGAAACAGTAAAAGCTACCAATATGACTTTCAAATTCTTATTGATGTAAGCATGCCAAACATTGGGAAAAGAGTACAAAAACTACTTTTAGACCCAAATGAAGCAAATGACCTACGAAGAAGTATGGTTTGGTAAAGTCAGGTATGCACGTAACAATGCAAACAAGGTCTTGAACAACAGCCAAAACACTTGAGCTTTCACTACAAAAGAAAAACTAAAAGCATAAGGGAGGACAAGAAACCAACCTAAAAGAGAAATTTCACTCAAATAGATACAAACAGGGTCAAAAAGACTCAAGAGGTTTCAAATCCAGTGGAAATGGGGCAAGCAAGTTCAATCAGACTCAAATTAGGGTACAAAACACCAAACAGGTCCACAACCCCCCAACTTAAGTCAACAAACCCCAAAACTTTCCAAACAAGCCCAAATTGATCAAAAGAGGTTCAAATCATGAATGTAGGATCAATACAAGGATGGGAGACCACTTACAAGGGTTTAACACAGACCTAAGGTCATCAGGGACCCCCAAAAATGCAGCCACAGCCCCCAGATTTGGGACCACAACCCAAAAACTCAAAAATTTCAAACCCAGATTTTGAGCGCTACTGTGTATGAAGGAAACTAGCGCTTATAGCAGTATGGGCGCTACTGTGTGGTACAAACAGTAGCGTACAAGAAAAAAAGTCTAAAAAACGGGGTTAAAACCCCCAAACTGGGTCCACAAAGGTTTGCAAGGGCTGGGAAGGGTCTGTAAAAATCCCAGGAGGGTCAAACAGAGCCTACTAACTGATCCTAATCAAGAAAATGAACAAAGACCATCAAACAAGACTGAAGAAATGACCTTGGATACCCCTAAGCAGTTAGGCTTATTCCCCAGCGGAGTCGCCATTCTGTTGTGGGGAAAATGCACCTATAGTTCAGGGGAGAAACTACCAACTTACGGTGATAAAGATAGACTTACAAGCATTTTGCAAGTACAACAAATAAATGAAGAGATTAGGGTTTAGAGACGTAGGCACCTCATTCAGAAGGTTGATCCTAGCTTTGCTTCCCTCGCTCTTCAATGCTTATCGAGTGTCGCAATGCCCAGACCTGCAAAACAACTTGATACCTTTCTCAAATACATTTGACTACATATATAATACTGATATCTATAATGGAAAGAAAACATCAGACTATAAACAAACTGTAATCAAATCTGAGACACATTAATAGGTCATATTTGGAAAGAGAAGAACGTCTGATCTTTATTAATGAATGAAAGCAAGTACATACAATTATACCTTCCTTCAAGCTTGGCACTTCACGAAACCTAGATTCAAGATCTCCTGCTTCCGTTCTCCAAGGATCCCAGCCTCTAAGCAATTGTACTAGGGTTTACCAAAACTGAAGCACAAGAGAGGGGGATGAGGGTCTCCATTCCTCCAGCATAACTTTGCAATTGGGCTTGCTCCTCTCACATGACCCTTCTACCCTCCTTATATAGTCAATGAGGAAGAGGAAAAGAAGTTATAACCACTCAAGAGGTTTCCCAACCAACTTAACTTACTCGAATTTCGAGATTTTGACCAAAACAAGAGTGTACCCTACTCTACAGTATACAAAGTCGCGTACATATGGCAATGGGCGCTACTTTAAATGAGACAAAGTCGCGTACACACGCTACTATTATAACAGTAGAGTCGCGCTCATAGTGAAAAATGGCCAAAAACAGGCTTTTATGCTCATTTTCAGGAGATAGTTTGGTCTGGAAAAATGTTCCTAAGGGTCATATACATCAAATGGGTCAAGAATGAGGTAATTTCAACCATTTTTAGTGTCCCAAATGACTCCTCCATCCACAAATGTCCTGTTGTGTGACTAAACTTGATCTCAAGAAGTGTCGTCATGCGACCAAGGGAAACAAGTGTCGTCACGGACGGAGAGGTGTCATTTCAAGCTATAACATACGAGGGTCTCCATTCAATTCAAGCTATAACAGATGACCTCATGTCTACGGATCAATTCAGAGGACCAAAGTCCAAGGACGATCCAATCCCCTTACCTATTCATTCATGATTTTTATTCTCGGAGACATCTTGACTACGGCTCAATTCACAGGACCAAATTCTGAGGATGATCCAATCCCCTTACCTGTTCATTCAGGATTTTATTCTCAGAGACATCTTGTCTACGGCTCAATTCATAGGACCAAAGTCCGAGGATGATCCAATCCCCTTACCTGTTCATTCAGGATTTTGTTCTCAGAGACATCTTGTCTACGGCTCCTTTTGGAACATATGTTCAAGGATGATGCAATCCCCTTGTCAACTTAGAGCCTATCTAAGGACCATCCACCAACCTCTCTATTGGCATCACTAATATAGGTATCCTCATCATCGACCTCTCTATCGATGCAGGCAATCTTATCATAAGTGATCACATCACTCCCCCTTTTGAGGAGGGTCCTTCTGAACTTTATTAGGTTTGTCTTGGAAAACTTTACTTGAGGTAGAGGTTTGGTTAGTACATCGGCAACTTGTTCACTTGAGGTAGAGGTTTGGTTAGTACATTGGATCGGTAGAAGTTTGGTTAGTATATTGGTAACTTGTTACAAATTCAAACTTTTAGTTCCTTTCTACACCTTATCTTGGAACACTAGATTCTCTGCCGTCTTGATACAACTCTGTTTGTCACATAGGATCATAGTTGGGTCTATCTCTAATTGAAACAATCCTGAAGCCATACCGCTTCATAATTAGCAGAGCAAGCAGCCATATATTCTGCTTGTGCTAAGAGCCACACTAGATTGTTTCCTACTCAACCACGAGATCATGGCTGATCCCAGACAATAACATCCTCTCGATGTGCTCTTCCTGTATGATACACTTCCTGCCCAATCAACATCTGTGTAGCCATCTGAAGTCATGATCTCCAAGATAACATAGATCAAATTCTATTGTATCCTTTAGGTACCACATCACATGATTTGCAGCTTATCAGGTGAACACATCTAGTTTCCACTAGATATTGACTCAAGGTGTTCACAGCAAAGCATATATCTGACCTAGTATTCATTAGACACATCAATGACTCAATATTTTGTCTGTACAGAGTTCTATCCACTAACTCTGATGAGTCATCTGCTAACAACTTCAAGAGTGGCCATCCCAACACATCAAGTCCTTTTAATATTTCTCAGCATACTTTCCTTGGTTGAGAAAGATTCCTTCTGAGCCTTGCCATACTTCCAGACCTAGGAAGTAATGCATCAATTTGAGATCTTTGATTTTCATTTCTACATTGAATGATCTTCTGCATATCTATCTATGCCATCTCTCGTTAGATGGGTCTACTGATATGAGCCTTAATATCATTCGAACTCTGTGGTGAGTTCCTTCTTGCATCCATGTCATCTGTGTATAGAAACCATATTATACCTTGTAGCAAAGGTTGAGATCCACATCACCCATGATGATCATTAATCTCATCAATTGACTACCGATCCTGGGTACCCATACAGAACCTGATTCACACTTCTTCTTTAATTACATCATTAAGAGAATGGTCTTACCTAGTCACTTGGAGCAAACATCTCGTCATGATTCTCTTCCTCTTTCTAAGAGAATATTTTTGCCACGAGCCTTCTATATTTTGTTTGATTTGTAAATCTTCTTGTTGAAAATCCATCATTTGTTCGGTGTTCATCATTCTTCATGATCTTTCCTACAAATCAAAATTAAGTACACGATTAGTAATACTTCATAATCATGAAATCATGTTGACATGATAATGCATACAGATATCATTTACATAGTTATGAAACTATCTTGACCAATACTTTGGCACAACACTTTTCCATATCCTGTATGCATACAGTGGCTATCTAGATGCCTTCCATCTCTACCAGAACATACTATCGAGAGTGTGCACAGCTCTCAGCATGTCAGCAAAGAGGTTTCATTCTAGACAAGCAACAATGGAATGTTTGACCAACTTACCAAGTATACTGTTCAATGCTCTATTAATGTTTACACTCAGCATTATATATTCTAGGAATACAAATGTGCATACAAGCAATATCATTTACTATTTCAAATAACAACTCAAATACTCATCTTTTATGTTTGTGTGGTTGCCTCCCGCTTGATCTTCTAAATGTCTTTTGAACTTCTATTCATTCTGTACTATTGTGCATGCTCAAGTGTGCACTAGTGTTATCCTCATGATCTCATACACATACATACATTCATTAGTATATTATAAATATTATCAAAACATTGTAATTCTAAATAATCTTGAATATGGATAGTCATGATCATAGATAATAAACATTAGTATTCAAGATATCATCAATTAAGATAAAAGACATAATATTCATAAACCCTTGATTACTAGCTTTATGAATAAGCATAACCAATCATACCAAGTATACGTATATAAGGGATCCTAACACAAGGTAAGATTCTAACTTGACATAGGAAAACATACCTGGATTAATATACCTGCTTAGTTATGTACAACATACCTAAACAATCTCTTCAAGGATTTAAAGATCCTGAACTAGAACCTGCATGTCTCATAGGTTAAGCATAATATAACAAAGTCATACATACCTCGTAACTAGAATAAAGATTATGGATGAGTCTTTGTATTCATGATGTCATGGTCATGGAACTTGATTTGTCTTTTGTGATGTACCTGTATCTTGTTAGCAGACAACATCGACCTCACACAACACCATAATGCATTAGTACAATCATATAGCCCTAATCAATGAATGTCTTCGATCATTCACATGCATTCATACTGTTACTAGGGTGATAAGACAATTCTAACATTAATCAAGATTGTACTAATAAATAACATGAATACAAACACATTATGAACTTAATCAAGAATCAGATTTCAAGACATACCTGAACCTCCTAAAGTCATACCTGTCGAGACTTCTTATAGTCTTCTTATGTAAGGCCTTAGCCTCAACTCCCCCTGAAACTTGATCTGGAGCTTGATTAGGGTTTGCTAGAGAAACCCTAAAAATTCAATATTTTGACTTTCACACTTCTGGATGGAAGGATGTGTCTTGCTGAGCTGATCAAACTAGCATACTTCAATTTTTAAATCTCCAAAATTTGACCCCTCAAAATTGCCTTCGAAACTTCTGGATCTTCTGGACAGGAACCCGAACTAGGGTTTGATCAAGCCTGGTCTTCTACCCAAGCAAAAAATTCGATCTTGGTCTCTAAATTTTGATTTTACTAAGTATCATTCATCCATGGATTCCGATTCCAAAAATTCTAACTTTCTCCGAAACCCTAAATTCCGGAAGCCATGAATAAACGTGCTCCAAAAATAATTCTGTTTTGACAGAACTATGTACCTGATTGTTTCTACTATAACTCTGAAATTTTTGCTCCACAGGGTCTGAAATTTTTTTTTGCAGTATCCTGAACTGTCATCTTTCCATCCTGATAGGTCTGACCTCAATTGGATTTTCTGAGAGAGAGTTATGCCAAATGTCGCAACGTGACCTGTTTTGGGATAATACAGGAGAGCGAACTTGTATGGCATGCCACGTGTCACTGTTTGAACTTCGGCCTCTGAAAACGTTTCCTGAGATATATCGACCTATTATCTTTCCATCCTAACAGGTCTGACCTCAATTGGACTCTCTGAGAGAGAGTTATGCCAAGTGTCGCAACGTGACCTGTTTATGGGATAATATAGGAGAGCGAACTTGTACGGTGTGCCACGTGTCACTAGTTCAGCTTCAGCCTCTGAAATTTTTTTCTGAGATAGTACAGTCTGTGTACTACCTGTCACTTTTTACAAAATTTTATTTGGAGCTTCCTACCCCAAGTTATGACCTTTTTTCCTAGGTCACCTGATTTTGACTGAGATCTGGAAGAGGCAGAAACCCTAACTTGTACTGATCATAACATACAAAGTACAACGAATCTGAGGGTTCCCTTTGGACACAAGATACCTAGAGATGTTATCTACAACTTGTAAAGGTTTCAGATCCCGAACCTTCTCCAAAATGTATTTATAGTGAAAGTTCCACGATGACTGGTTTTTGCTATATAAAACCCAAACCTTCAAATTGTCGCAAGTGAAGCAAGTGTCATAAGTGCCATACCTTGCCTTCCTTCAGGTTAGCTCTGATACCATGTTAAAATTCAATATGATAAGACAAAAAATAGCAGCATCACATTCCATTCACAATAATAGCATATACAGGATCACTGAAGAAACAACAAGCACAGCATAAACACAAGAGACACAGATTTATCCTGGGAAACCCTCATGGGGTAGAAAACCCAGCAAAGCTTCCTCAATATAGATGACCAGCAATATACAAATATGCAAACCAAAGACATGATCTCCTCCTACACCATAGCAGACCTCTCCTCCACAAGTGCGCTACTCTCAAGTGAGTGAGTGTGTGTCAAATGAGGAACACACCTCCTCTATTTATACACTACTCCGACTTTTCTTTTACACAAGACATGTAGGCTCATATTTAACCATTGGGTTAAATACCCCATTACAACTGACTGGGCCGACCCCTCTAGGGTGGTATAATAAACCTTTGACCCACATAACACATACAGGGCCGACCCCCACTAGGGAAGTCTAATAACCCAAGTTACCACATTTCGACGGAGGAATAAACATCTCCGAATATACAATAAGATCTTCACAGAGGAATGAATCATCTCTGGAATAATAAAGTACAAATATAATATTCTTTGAAGTTACAATATCTCAACATACATTAGGATGATGATCAGTATGATCATGAGCATCAGGATGATGCTTCATGCGATGATGATTAGTTGGATCATGAGTATCAGGTTAATACTTGGAGGTCAGAGATGATATGTGGCAGGTTGTGCAAGTAGCATGTAATTAGTCCTCATAGATTCGATAGGATGAGCTATGTGCTTGTAATTAGTCCTAGGGTGAGGTATTTCTATGGAGGCATGTAATCAATCCTGGAGATCCAAGAGGTTGAGCTGTGTGCTCGTAATAAGTCCTGGGATGCTCTTTAGAGATCTTGCTAGTCGTGCTACGGCACATAAATGTTCCTGGCATGCTATTTAAAGGTATTGTCTATTCACATGTAATAAGTCTTGGAGATCCGAGATGTTGAGTTGTGTGCTCATAATAAGTCCTGGGATGCACTTTAGAGATCTTACCGGTCGTGCTATGGCACATAAATGTTCCTGAGATTCTCTTTAAAGTTATTGTGAAAGGGATGCATGTAATCAGTCTTGGGATATCTTGCCGATCGTGCTTAGGCACATAAATGTTTTTGGGATGCTCTTGTCAGGTATTGCATCAACACATAAATCAGTCCTGAGAGACCACCTTTATCAAACCGTTCGTACAGATGATGAAGACCTACAAGTGGTGAGCCTACATCCAGTATGAAAAAGGACTAGCTCTGTAGAACTTCCTATGACGAGTAGATCAGAGATTGATTGAGATAGCAGCAGCAGTGACGATGATGATGATTTGATGGCGATGATCTAGTGACGATGATCCAGAGAAGAAGACTTGTGCTAGAAGACCTGTGTCGAGAAATACCTTCTTAGTTAAGAGGAAGTGTTGATGTATTTGTAACTTTGGTATTTCATATATGTATATTGTATTCTTATAGAGATGTTATTATTGCTCTATACAGAAGTGTTTGTATTCCTATCGAGATGTTATTATTCCTCTATATAGAAGTGTCGTCATTTATATTGTAAGTGTCATAACTTATACTTGATGGGTTATTAGACCACCCTATTGGGGGTCGGCCCTGTTAGCATTATGTTATGTGGTTAAGTTAAGGCCGACCTAGTAAAGGTTTTTAGGCAAGTCAAGTCAAGTAAAAATAGAGTGCGGGAGGCACTCTATTTTATCATTCACTTACTCACACTTACACTCATTGGAGAGTGGTGCACTAGTGGAGGAGGAGAAGCTGCTGCTAGGAGTATATCTCTTATGCTTGGGTTGTATCATTGCTCTATCTATCTTTGAGGAAGTTGTGGGGTTTTTCACCTTTATGGTTTTCTCCAGTGAAACTCTGTGTGTCTATTGTCTCTTGTGTTCTTGCATTATTATGTCCATGATTGATATGTTGTAGATATGTTGTACATGTTGTTCTCTCAGTTAAGATCCTAGATCGAATTGAAGTAAATTCTGAAAAAACTAACAACCATAACCCCCTTACCTCTCCCTAATGGATACACATGGCCCCTTCTCATTGGTTGCCTCCTTATCCAGCTTCTTGGGTATTTTATTGCATTAATTAATACTTTTACATCATTTGCAAATATTCATGGCTTAACAACTCATGGATAATCAAACTATCAAATACTTACCTATGCAATTAAAACCTAAACATGCACTAGTGGGGCCTTGGTCGTGAACTCCACAGTAGGGAAAACAAATACGTAGAATGTATACGATATTTACATTGAGACCAATAAACCATAAGGGTCAAAATAGCCGTATTACAACTCCCTCTCCCTTAAAATAACACCATCCTCGGTGCTCTCAAAATTGAACCAAAATGGGAATGCCTCTTTCATGGCATCCTCCAGATCTCATGTGGCCTCTTCGGGACTAAGGTGCTTACATTGCACCTTTACCTGTCCTATTTCCCTATTCCGGAGCAAAGTGACCTTCTTGTCGAGGATGCATATAGGATCCACTTGTAACTCCACCTCTGGTTCCATTTGTATCATATTCCAATCAATTATGTGATTAGGATCATGCACATATTTCTTAAGCAAAGAGACATGGAAAACATTATTAGCTCTCATGTTAATAGGAAATGCAATCCTATATGCAACTAGTCCTATCCTATCAAGGACTTCAAATGGCCCACAATATATTGGTTCCAACTTGGCACAACTTCCCAACTTCATGGAACTCTTCCTCGGTTTCACTCTCAAGTAGACATGATCCCCGATTTCAAATTCCTTATGCATTCTTTTCATATCTGCATAACTCTTCTTCCTTTCATGTGCTTCCTTCAAATTCTACCTGATCTTAGCAATTTCTTGCTCCATCTCCTTAATCATTTCTGGGCCAAGCACTACCCAGTTTATTTGGGTTGTCCCAACTCACTGGAGTTCTGCATCCTTTGCCATATTACAACACTTCAAAAGGACTCATATTCAATGATGCTTGATGTCCATTGTTGTATGCAAACTCTACCAAATGTAGATAGTCTTCCCACTTGGATGGTTTATCCATCACATACATCCTCAACATGTCTTCAGGAATTTGATTTACTCTCTCAGTATGACCATCAGTTTGAGGATGATAAGCTGTGCTAAACTTCAAATGAGTTCCTAATCCCTGGAAAAATCCTTTCCAAAAATTAGATGTGAACTTTGTGTCACGATCTGAAATTATTTCCTTGGGAAAGCCATACAATATGAATATTTATCTCATGAAGATATTTTCAATGTCATTGTCCTTATGAGTTGACTTGACTGGAATGAAATGAGCTACCTTTGATAGCTTGTCCACCACTACCATGATTGAATCATGCTTCTTCACTATCATTGGAAAACCTGTTATAAAATCCATAGAAATCACTTCCCACTTCCATCCTGGAATGGTCAATGGTTGCAACAATCCTACTGGATGTTGATGCTCTTCCTTGACTTGTTGGAACTTTTGACACCTATAAATGTACTTAACTATGTATTTCTTCATACCATGCCAAAAGTATTGTTTCCTTGCTACTGTTATAGTTTTATGATATCTTAGTTATCCAGAATATGGTCTTTGATGTATCTCATCCATTACAAGCTTCTTAAAATCTGCACTATCTGGAATGTACAGTCTAGTACATTGATAGATGAGAACATCATCCTCACCCAGCTGATACCTTGCATACTTTTCATCCAAAATATCCTGCTGCAATTTCTCCTTGAATTGAAGGTAGACCTCATCACTGATTTGGGTTTCTAGAATTCTTTCCTTCAAATATGATTTACACACACTTACTGCTTCCATATGGAATTTTATGCTGAGTGCATCAACAAATTTATTCTCCTTACCTTTGACATGCTTAATGCTATGAATATTTAATTAATATTGTTATTTATAAATTAATAGATTATTAGGTTACTGGCGAAAGGTCGTAACCCTTCGTTATGATTGCTCAAGCCCTATAAAGGAGACCTTATTGTAAATTCATCATCATCATCTAATATATTATTCTATTTATCATTCAATATGAGAGTCGGATTCTACTATTAACAGTCCAACCAGATACAGTTGCTGAATTTGGTATCAGAGCGGATTCACTCCTGCACTCTGAGCTCGGACTCGGCTCATCAACTCCTTGGGTGAGCTCGGATTCAGCTACTTCCACCTTTAAGCTCGGTTTCAGCTCATATCAACCACACATTCTTCCACTACTCCATTTAACTACCTATCACTCCTCACATCATTTCACCCTCCATGCCTACCATCACACTACTCTCATTCATTCACACATCCCTTCCACTACTCATCCCACATCCATCACTCTCCCTCAACTCCATCCTACCTCCTCTTCACTCAACATGCTTCCTTTCATGACCCATCCTGCCCCAACTCACCCCCACACTTCTGCTAATCCTTCTGCGTACTCTCCTTTCACGCCCTTCACCCCATCTCACCACACCACGCCTCCCACCACCACTGCGCCACCACCTGTGACCCGCTCATCCCCTCTCTGCTACGTCCATCCCCTGCGTTCTCCCTCCTTCCTTCCTTTCGTGCGCACTTTCTCCACACACCTCCACTTCCTTCCCACACACTGCTCCCTCTCTCCCTCCTCTCCTCTCCTCTCCGTCAACTCCTCCCTTCTCTTGTCCTCGTGGTCCCCCTCTGCCATTCCCCACACTCTTCCCTGCTCAACCCTCTCACCCCCCACCGATCCACTACTAGGCCTTCCTCCTCCGCCTGCCACTCCTTCCCTGCACGCCATCCATCGCCACCCTCCTTCCATCCACATTCTCACATATCCCCACTTCCTCCCTTCTGCCACACCCTCTACTACCACTGTTGCTCCCTCTTCCCACATCCTCCCTTCTGCCACACCCTCCACTGCTCCATCTCCCTGCCTTCCACCCCCTCTTGCGCTCACCATCCTCTGCTCCATACTCTACTCCTCACGTGCCGCCATTCCCACCTCTACCATCTAATCCCTCACGTCCATTTTCGCTTCGTTCCACTTATCCACGTATGCCTTACACAAAAAAAAAAAAGCAATATTAATCAAATATTATATTTAATATTATAATATTTGTTTAAAAAAAAAGCTATATACAAAATATTATATAGTTTATGAAAAAATAAAAATAAAAATAATAATAATAAATTAATTAATTAATATATTATTATTCAAAATTTCACCTTAAAAGGCCAAAATAGCGTTCTACAAACGTCCATGGCATCTTATAGTAAGAGTGACAAATTCATAGATCTCCTTGAGGAAATTCTTAAAGACATAGATAAAATAAAGAAAACTATGGACGAAACATTTAAAGTAAATGTAGATGGAGGTGAAAATCACGTATAAGAAGCCACCCAAGTTGATGAACAAAGGGAAGATAGAGTAGGCCAGTATGTCACAATCACAAACACAGGAAGGACATATATCATCACAAAGACAACTATAAAGAACATCAAGGGAAGCAACTATAATATCTATCAGACACAAGATAAGACCGATGTTCTTATGAGCATTATAAGCACAAGGAGCCCGTTCAAGGGAACTGACAAAAAATGTGTTGGGGATAACAACACGAAAATAATTAAGGTCGTAAGGTATGTTGAGCATGTTCAATTGACGACAAACATAGTTAAAAGAAGCAATCACACAAGTAGAAATAGCGTAAACAAAACTTCACCAAGTTCATACTTAATGCAAATACCAAGACAAAATAATCGAAAGGAGGCAATGGTCATAATCAAAATCGCATCTCTCAAGTCATCAGTGCGACATAGAGCCAGAATAAAAGACATCATGAGAAAACTCAGCTTTGAGGACAAAGCTTTCATAAGGGGAAGGCAATGCTATGAATACTTAATTAATATTGTTATTTATAAATTAATATATTATTAGGTTACTAGCGAAAGGTCGTAACCATTCGTTATGATTGCTCAAGCCCTATAAAGGCGAGCTTATTGTAAATTTATCATCATCATCTAATGTATTATTCTATTTATCATTCAATATGAGAGTCGGATTCAACTATTAACAGTCCAACCAGATACGGTTGTTGCACTTAATCTCCAAATGAAACTCACAAAGAAACTCCATCCATCTATTTTGTCTAGCATTTAGATTTGGCTAGTCAAATAAATATTTTAAATTCATGTGATTAGTCCTGAGTTCAAATCTTCTTCCCAAGAGATAATGTATCCATCTCTTGAGAGCATGCACTATGGCTTCCAGCTCTAAGTCATGTGTGGCATAGTTCCTTTCATGCTCTTTTAACTTTCTTGACTCGTAGAATATTACAAACCCTTCTTGCATGAGTACTCCATCGATTCCTTCAATGCAAGCATCTGTGCATACCACAAAGTCTTTCTTTGGATCTGCAATCTTTAGAACAAGGGCACTAGTAAGCAATTCCTTCAGCTGCTGAAAACTCTTCTCACATTTTCAGACCATGCACATATGATATTTTTCCTTTGCAATGAAGTGATTGGGTGAGCTATCTTGGAGAATACTCCAATGAATCTTTTGTAGTAGCCTACAAGACCCATAAAATATCTAACATCTATTGCATTCCTTGGAGTAGGCCAATCCATTATGGCGTCAATTTTCTCTAGGTCTACTGCAATGCCTTCTGCTAATATAATATGACCCAAATACTGTACTTTCTTCTAATAGAAGTCACACTTACTCAGCTTTTCATACAAGTGGTGGTCCCTAAGGACTTTCAATACCATTCTCAAATGCTCATTATGTTCTTCTTCATTTTTCGAATAGTCAATGATGTCATCTAAGAACACAATGATGAACTTATCCAAATATTTGTTGAAGACACTATTCATGAGACACATGAATGTAGTAGGTGCATTGGTAAGACCAAATGGTACCACTGTGAATTCATAATGGCCATACCTTCTTCTAAAATCAGTCTTATGGATGTATTCTTCCTTTATCCTCACTTAATGGTATGCATACCTTAATTCAATCTTTGAAAACACTCTAGCTTCCTTCATTTGGTCAAACAAGTCATCAATACTGGGCAATGGATACTTGTTCTTAATTGTCACTTTATTGAGCTGGATGTAATCAATACACAACCTCAATGTCCCATCTTTCTTATTGAAAAATAACATAGGTGCACCACAAGGAGATACACTAGGTCTTATATATTCTTTGTCCATTAATTCTTGCAGCTGCATCTTCAATTCTACCAATTCAGGTGTGCTCATTCTATAGGGAGCCTTGGAAATTGGTGCTGCCCCTAGAACAAGGTTAATGGAAAATTCAATGTCTCTCTTGGGTGGCAGTCCCGACACTTCATCTGAAAATACATCTTGGAATTCTTGTAATAGCTGGAAGTCTTCTAACCTAGGTCCTCTATCTTCCATTGAATATGATATATGCACAACATATAATTGGAAACCATTTTCGTAGAACTTTCTCAGTTGTAAGGCTAAAATATGCCTTACTGAAACATGCTTTGGAATTCCTTTTACTAACCTTGGAATTCCTTCATCATCAAGGAATTCAATTGATTTCTCATAACATTCCAACTTGGCTCTATGTCTTTCCAACCAATCCATGCCAATTAGGGAATCATATGATCCTAATGGTAAGGCATTTCATTTTCCATATGCGAGGAGTCCATTCAACTCTATGGGGAACTCCATCACTACCTCACTTAGTGTTAAGATCCTAGTGGGTGGCCTTCACTAAACCTCGAGGTTTTGGTGTAACGGTTCGTATCATCTGGTATCAGAGCCTCCACCAAGGTTCAAGTCACAGAGTGAATGGAAACATCGGCATTACAGTGTTCACCTGGGGCTCGTACGACGCAAAGGGGACACCAACGTACGGGTGCAAATCCAGCCCAAAGTCTGGACTGCGGAGCGTGGTGGGATGTTAAGATCCTAGTGGGTGGCCTTCACTAACACCTTGAGGTTTTGGTGTAATGGTTCATATCACTTATCTTCCTCTTGGTACCTATAGCTAATTGAACTAGCCAAGCCTTACCATGCGTTACTTTACCCAGCGAAAAAATTTCAACTACCCTGGGAGATGTGAAATTTTGCAGGTGAAGATCACTTTAGTTTGAACAAACCCCACAATTTCACTCAATAATTGCAGAGAAGAAGAGATAGAATAGAATCAATATTCACACATGAAATTCAAAGAATGTGGAAAACTATTGTAATTTCATTCATCGGCTGTAAGCTGGAAAAAATATGAGAGTACAATAGAATGAATTCGATTACCCCAAAGGTGATTCGAATTCTACTCAAGGCATGTTGTGGACTGCATTGGAGACATCACCCAATCAATGGTAGTGGCCACCGATAGTCAAATGTGAGTCTAACTGATGTATGTGAGCACTAATCAAGGGAAGGAGACTGCAAGGGTGCATGACAGACTACCAGTAGTCAAGTGGCACTATGATACAGACAACTAGAAGTTATAGTCATTTAACTGAGCAATCAATGCATCAATTGACTGATCAATGCATGAATTGACTGATGAAATCCTAGAAGTGTGTAGTAAGGAACATTAGTATCCAGATGATGAAAACAATGTGCACTAGGTAGGTAGGATGGCTACAGATGTCTAAAAACATGCTCCATGGGGCTCAAAACTAAGGACTAGGTTTTGGGAGACTACCATACTGATGACTGGATGCATGCAGTATGCATGCATGCATGCAAATACAAATGATGATGGTGATAATTTTCCAACAACCCCCACAAGCTGGACTATGAGGAAGTAGAACTGGAAAAAATAGGGCCCTGGTAACTGATACCAAAGGTCACCCTGTACAACAATCTAAATAAAAATGTGAGGAAAGAGGGAAAAACCAATGGGAAGAAATCCCCCCCTCAATATAGACTGTAAAAATCTAATCAATAACATGCATCACTCACCCCAAGAAGGGATCAAAGGTAACTTAACTTCTTCATCGAGAAGGACTTAGTGAAGATATCTGCAATATGCTCTTCTGTAGGACAATAGAGCAGTGTAATGGTATGATCATGCACCAATCCTCAGATGTAATGCATGTGTATCTCAATATGTTTGGTTCTTTGTCTCAGAACTGCATCTGTAGACATCCTGATAGCACTCTGATTGTCACAATAAATGACTGGTGGAGTACTGAAGTGAATCCCAAACTGTGTCAAGATGCCCCACAACCAAATGCAATGCATGGTTGCATTCACTGCACCTCTATACTCGGCCTCAGCGGAAGAAAGAGCTAAAGCAGTCTACTTTTTGCTCGACCAATAGATAGGTCTAGATCCAATCATGAAAACAAAACCGGATGTAGTATTTCGATCTGAGATATCTCCATCCCAATCATATTCTGTATACCCAAATAGGTTCAAACGAGACCCAGCGGCATAGTGAAGACCATGGGTCTTCGTCCCTTGCACATAATGCAAGATCCTCTTTGTTGCGTTCCAGTGAAGCTCATGAGGCACCTACATGTATCTGGAGATAGCACTTACTGCATAAGATAGATTAGGGTGAGTGTATATAAGAAACAAAAGACTCCCAATCAACTGCCGATACAAAGTACTATCCACCAAAGGTGTGGAAGAAACATCCTCAAGGCTGATCCCTGAAAGAAAAGGAAATATTGTTGGCTTGCATTCACTCATACGAAACCTGTCAAGTAGATCAGATGCATATTTGGACTGTGCAACTTTGATTCCTGAATCACTCTAAGTGACTTCAAGACCAAGAAACTGCTTTATCAGTTCCAAATATGTCATAGAGAAGGAGTTGTGCAAAGCTTTTTTGATAGATTTGATCCAAGAAGAGTTTCTCCTTGTAATCAATAAATAATAAACATAAAGAACAATAAGGAGTAGGGACTTACCATCATGTCTCATGTAGACATTTGAATCAGATTTGCACCTATGAAAATCTTGTGACAGTAGGAAGGATTCCATCTTTGCATACCAAGCTCGAGGAGATTGCTTGAGCCCATACAAGGACTTCCTCAATCTACACACTACAGAAGGATCATCAATATTCCCTTCAGGTTACTTCATGTAGATCTCCTCCTCTACATATCCATGAATAAATTCACTCTTGACATCCATGTGATGCACTTCCCAGTGCTTGGATGTAGCAAGAGAAAGAACAAGACGGATGGAATGCATCTTATCAACAGGAGGGAATGTCTCAGAATAGTCAATCCCATGAACTTGGGAGAAACCCTTTGCAACCAATCGAGCGTTGTACTTGCTTGTGACCCCATCATAGTCCATCTTTGTTCTGTATACCCAATTGCATTGAAAAAGCCTCCTCCCAAAAGGGAGAGGAACAAGCTCCCGAGTCTCATTTCTTTGAAGAGATTGATACTCTTCATCCATAGATGCTATCCATCTTGGATCTTGGGAGGCCTCAAAGATTTTTTTTGGATATGATCCAATCATAAGAAAGAATCTCTCAGCAAGAAATTGATCTATGTGTGAGAGTTCAATCCTTGTATCTTGAAAATCAGATCTAGTTTTTCTTAGATCTAGTGAATCTCCAACAAGATCATTGGTGGATGCAGGGGTGGTGGTAGCCCATCTAGCAAGAGGAACTGGATCTTTAGGGTCTATATATTTAGGTTCTTGTGGATCTAGATATAGCATTCTCTCTTTACTGGGGATCTTCCCTTTCTAAACCTTATGCTTTGGATGCTTGTCAATCAAGCAACTTTTACAGGTCCCTCTAGCAAGTTTGATGTTGGTTAGTCCTTCAACCATTTTCTGATTTTTCATTTTGTGTAAATACTTGTAGTTGATATGCCCAAATATCTCATGCCAAAGTCTACTCTCTTCATTTGCATGTGTGAGCAACGCATTCAGTTTTGAGTAAGGTAGGAAGTGAGAAAACTCATAGAGTTTCGAATGATGATCAGTAATACATTTTGCAATGATGTTTCAAGTTGATATCTCTTGGATCTCAACCTCATTAGGAGTGAAGATGACCATTTTGGGTACTCCTCCATGATTCATTTGGTATACAAAAAAGAATATTTGCTGCAAGAGTAGGAACATAGAGTACATCACTGAAAACCCATGCTCAATGTTGATCCTTCCGTTACCCTTAGAGGAGAATTTGGAATAATTTCCCATCAAGATTGAAGGGCCAACTGTGGATTCGAAATCAGAGAAGAGATTCTTACAAGCAGACATGTGTCTTGATTCTCCAGAATCAATGATGAAGGAGGATTCATTTGAAGTGCCTGCCATGAGTGCATGACACCTCTCCTTGTCCTCATCTTTTGGAGCAACTTTTCTTCTAGCATTCGTTGGTACTGGAATATTGTTCTTCTCTAGTAGTTGTGCCATTATATCTATTGTCTTCTTCATACAAGCACTCTTGGGATGGAAGCCCCTGTTGCAATAGGGGCATTTGGACTTCTCCTTTTGAGATTGCTTTCCTCTCTTAGAATTCAAAGCCCCTTCTGAGTGATAGGGAGCCTCTCTTGGATTATGCTCATTCAACTTCTTTTCTTTTCCTTTTTTCTTCCCTCTTCCATTAGCATTCTTCCCTTTTGCAGCTGCAAGTGCTGAATCCATCCTTGGTTTGATCACTCCCATTTGCACTAGTTTGTCCTACTCTTGAGAGAGAGAGAGAATGAATGCTGCAAGAGTGGGAATTTTCCAATATGGAATGGATAGATTCGCTGATTGGAAGGTGGAGACAAAAATTGAGCAATCCAGACCCAATTTTGACAGATTGGAAAGGATGAGCTACTTCTTTTCTTTCTCAATTCCATAAGATTTTAGCTGAAAAACCAAATTTTTAAACCTTGTGAAGAACTCACTTATTGAGTTGAAACTACTGGGACTTAGAGAGATAATGTCAAAACCCGAAATTTCCGAAAAATTTAAAAATTTTTATTTACAACAATAAATGTTAACTAGGTAGTTTTCTGATTTGTTTTAAATTAAATAACATACATAATCTGTTGAAAGACTCTATCTTATTAAAAACTTTGATTTTGGTGATTGTAATTTATGATTGTTTTGTTTTTGAGCCACAAGGGAAGAGCTAGTCGTAGTTGACTGGCTTACTTAGCTTACGAGCTAATGCATATGTCGTCTTTTGTCTCTCAGGTACGTCAATGAAGTAAGGATCCCGTTGGTTGAACTTGGTGAGTATCAATATTTCCTGTACTTAAAACTTAAAAGATCGTCATGATAATTCTTATGCAGACAGCGTCACCATGTTCTGCAATAGATTACACAGTCCAGTTATAATTATTGTTTTATGAATATTATGCTATATTACTACTGTAATTTATCAATGGAACAATAGTTTGTATTATAAATTATCATCTACGTAAGGCGACATAGCACCAAGTGACTTATTGTCGTTTAAATACCTATGATTTACTGTTTGTCCATGTAATAATAATCGTAAGTGCAAGAGTGACGCCTCTAGCATTATTCCATTATATTCGACTATACTGCATGGTTTAATGTCAACTTTAAAGTTTATTTCTGTCACATGACTGTGCATGGATTTTAACTACCTTCACGATGGGAACCTGTAGATGAAGCTCTATTTCAATCATCTTATTAATAGAGATTTATTATTCAAATATTGTTTACTGTTACAGTAGTATTGGTAACAAACACGAGGAGTGTGTATGATAGCAATTTTGTATAAATGTCAAATAGATATGATAATATTTCCAGGCGTTAAGTAACACGGCATCTTCCTTTGAAGTTGACTACATTACTGCTTACAAAATCATGGAATGTATTATGCTCATGGCATAAATCTAGGATTGATTTTAATTTATAAATCTCATGTAACTTAATGTTTTTCCACAACATGTTGTCCCCATACGATGGCAAGCTTTATACTACCTATAGTGTATAGGTTATAATTATCACACTTGGATATGTAAACTCTATGGTTGAAGTTGACCATACCTCCTTTGTATTGTTGTAGGGTTTATACATAGCACGTACCTTGGTATTCCGTGAAGGTTCGATTGCAAGCATACACTATATGCTAATGATTGTATATCATATGTTGTCTTTTACATTTGACTTACTTATATAATGATTTTGGATTCGATGTGCAATGATTTGGGTTGCAGTTGAACTATATAGTCTCGACCCATACTACGTTGATATATTTGGGACTACGTGGTTGCTTCTCCTCCAAGCGGTTGGCAATATATAAAATGTTGATCAAAACCCTACCAGGTTGTTGTATTTGCCTTCGGGCTCGGGTCCTGAGAATGAAACCCTCCCTGTCTGAGTTTTTGTAATAAGAACACTGTAACTGAGTGCAACGTGTTGGGGTCTGGTCTCGTGGGTTTTGATTCTGAAGTAGAATACCTCCTCGGCTCTGTTGATAGATTTGGCTACGGTTTTCCTTATTTTGTGGTCTCGTTGCTCCGTCATTGTTTTTTTTAAAACCAGCTACTTACAGTCCTTCAATTCGCTGGTGTGCATAGGAGACAGGGTTTGCTACGGTCTTTAAGTTATATGAGAGGTGATGCATTTGGGTTTTGGGTGTGCTTCAAGTCTGGTTCCATGCCAGCGTGAGGGTTTCGTCGGGAACTATTACCTTGTCTCAGCTGTTATATAAGTTTTGTTTAATTACCTTTCTGACGAAGATGATGGGGTTTCTATAATTATTTAGCCTGTGGCTACTGGTTGTCTACTGCTACTTTCCTCCATGTCCCGGTAAGATGCACCATAAATTTGTTTTTACAGTTTTTAAGTTTTATAATCATTCAAATAGATTTACGTTTTTGTTTCCATTCTCTGCACTTAATATGATGATTAATATCCTCGGCATTCGTCAATGTGCAGGTCACGCGGCTCTTGAAGGTGTCCATGGCCTTATCAATTTACGCAGGCTCCTCCGGGTAAG
This sequence comes from Larix kaempferi, assembly GCA_027924585.1. Classification (NCBI taxonomy): domain Eukaryota; kingdom Viridiplantae; phylum Streptophyta; class Pinopsida; order Pinales; family Pinaceae; genus Larix; species Larix kaempferi. The sequence continues at coordinate 9,225,149 of BSBM01000159.1, read as the reverse complement.
CCTGGTTATCCACGGCTGTCTCTTCCTTTGCTGGTTTTGTGGCTAGGGTTGTGTCAAGGAGGAAAACTCCTGTATTAGTGAAGTCATTTGACAACTTGCAATTTACAGTTGCAGTCATATGTATGGAGTTGTTTTGGTTGAAAAGGAAAGGGGTTTGAAACCCTGTTAAATGTATGAAGAGCCATTCACGGCTATGCCCATATGAGGCCAGGGTTTCGGCTATGGTTTTCTATAACGGCTAAGCATAGGATTTTAATCCTCGCTGTTTAAGATTTATTTTTTTTTCATATAAATTATTGGGTCTGTTATGACCGTGTTTCGTCTTCGTGTATTGTTATAATATTTACAAGATGTAAAGATATCTGGGTTATTCGATACCTGCAATGTATGATGGCTCTGTTTAAAGAAACCCTACCATTTTCCTTCTGTGTTTTATTTTGATTTAAAATGTTGAAAGATGATAGTAGATGTTTCTCGACGGTGTCTGCAATAGTTGAATGCATAGGGTTATTCTGGTGAATTTGGGGGGTTTTGTTTCATGTTCAAAGCATACATAGGGTATTGTGAACTCGATAGCGACTGGGTATGAATTATAATAATATTTGTTTTGATTCTTGTACAGTTGTTAAATGAAACTGTAGGTTGAAAAATATATATACACATAGAAATATGTGTAATCTTACTGTAGGTTATCGTTGCCATATAAGGCATTCTTTTCATTTGTTTTTCAGTCTGTCGATGGGATATTGTAAGGCTACAGCCAAGTAGGGTTTGGGAACTACTCCAAGGGAGATATTTGTACTGAATACTATTAATACTGTGTATAATTTACAATGGTTTGTAATCCGCCAATGATGACTGTAATAGTCAACAGTTTTTCTGTTGTATTAATATGTTTGTATTGTTTAAAAACCACTCTGTTATTTCTATTATATTGACATGGCTACTGTGTTCTAAGACTTAGATAGCAAGCAAATAAAAATCTACAGTTACTAGTGTCTGTGTTTGACTACTGTGTAAATGTTTAAGATTTGTGAAAACTTGTAACAATGAAATATTGTTACAGTCACTTTTTAATTAATCGATAACTGTCAGACATGTTCTGAGTATAAATAATATATTAAATGAGTTTTGTTTATCTATTAACTTGATATAGGAAAGACTTGTAATTTAAAGTTTACTAAAATATACAATATATATATATATACAGATAGGTTATTCTGATAGGAATTATCTCAAAATAAACACTAAGATTTGTCTAGATTTGTTCTTATGATTGTTTAATAGTTATAAATCTGGATTATCTATTATCCAATATTTCTGTCTATTATTAAACTAATAACAGGAATTCTAGCATATGCATAAACACAGTATTTATTAACTGTGGCAGTGACAAATAGGTTCTGTATAAAAAATAATATACTCTATTTAAATAAAACAGGAAAACTTCTAAAGCATCTGCATTCTGAAATTTATACCAAAAGAAAGTACAGATAATGATTTCCTGTAATTGAACACAATCAATACATAGTTGTACTAGTTTATCTCATAGGAAAATAATTTAAACCAATCAACAGGGAGAGTGACAGAACCTGTAGATGGTAGACAATAACAGCAATGGGAGGCTGTTCCTCCCTACCAATTCCTGGAGAGTGCCCAGACAGCACTTCTCAGGACCCCCGAGCTTGCTCTGGTCTAACTGGCTGGAATCTAAGTACGGCCAATAATTCCCTCAGCCAAAACAGCTATACTGGAACCAAGTTACTGCAACTTCCTGCTCAAAACACTTCCTTACTGTTTCCCACTTCCTCAATGGGACTCCTGAATAGCATTCATCTGAATGTATTCTCCCTCTAGAACAATTGCTGAACCCCCAGCTCAGTTCATTGAGTAGTATTTAAAAGATTGCCTAGGTCTTAGTTGGGCTAACTGTCATTAATGAGCCACCTGCTCAGATTCCACTTTCTTGGGGAATCATGACCCCAAAATATAGGGAAGTTGCCACCTGCAACTCAGGAAGTGTTTGAGGATGCTGCCACTTGTCTTTTGTCCTTCCACCTAATTCCATCCACCAGTTAGACCAGTAACCTCTTTTAACAGCTCTCCCATGCTGTTGTCTCCATAATTTATTTATTAATAATAATTTATTCAGATTTTACATTCCATTTCTGGAGACTCTGCTGAGTCATCCCTTCCTACTTAGCATTAAATTTAACATAATGTTCTCAGGAATATTAAAAATAATTACATTATTTTAATAAAATTGGGGTATGTGACATACACACCCCCTTAAAATGTAACATCATCCTCGATGTTACTTTATTCTTCTTCTTCAGCTACCTGCTGGAATAGATGGGGATATGCTTCCCGCATCTTACTTTCCAGCTCCCAGGTAGATTCTTCAGGACTAAGGTGCTTCCATTGCACCTTCACTTGTCCAATTGTCCGGTTCCGTAGAGTAATTTCCCTCCTCCCGAGGATACAATCCGGTTCTACCAGAACTTCCCCTTCTGGTTCTACCTGTACAATGTTCCAATCAATAACATGAGTAGCATCATGAACATACTTTTTCAAAACAGAGATATGAAAAACATTATGTACTTTTAAATTTGGCGGTAATGCTAACTGATAAGCAACTTGACCAATTCTAGCTAAAATTTCAAATGGACCACAGTAACGTGGTGCTAATTTTGCACAACTTCCTAATCTTAGGGAGCTTTTCTTTGGTCTTACCTTGATGAACACATGTTCACCTACCTGGAACTCTTTAGGAGTTCTTTTCAAGTCTGCTTGACTCTTTTGCCGATCCTGGGCAATCTTCAAGTTGCCCTGCACTTGTTTCACAATCTGTTCCATTTCTTTCAATAAATCAGGTCCTAACACTAATCTATCTACTGGATTACTCCAGGAGATAGGAGTGTTGCATTTTCGTCCATACAAAACCTCAAAAGGACTAAACTTAGCTGATGATTGATAGCTGTTATTGTATGCAAATTCAGCTAAGTGTAAATAATCCTCCCACTTACCTGGTTGATCTTTAACATACATCCTTAACAGATCTTCTAATATTTGATTAACGCGTTCTGTTTGTCCGTCCATCTGAGGATGGAAAGAGGTGCTGAAATTCAAAGTGGTGTTTAATCCTTTGAACAAGGATCTCCAAAAATTTCCTGTGAATTTAGGATCCCTGTCTGATATAATGACTTTTGGAATACCGTGTAACCGAAAAATCTGTTTTAGAAAGATATCTGCTATGTTTGCAGCCTTGTATGTGGTTTTAACAGGAATAAAATGTGCTGATTTACTTAATTTGTCTACCACTACCATAATTGAATCATTCTGATGTTGGTTTTTGGGTAAACCCGTAATGAAATCCAGGCTGATTATTTCCCATTTCCAGCTAGGAATAGGTAAAGGTTGCAGCAATCCAGCTGGATGTTGATGTTCTGTTTTTACTTGTTGGCAGTCCAAACACTTCGCTAAATATTCAGCAGTTTCAGATTTCATGTTAGGCCAAAAATATTCTTTTCTCAGCATAGTGATAGTCTTTTGATAGCCAGGATGCCCGGAGTAAGGGGTTTTATGTATTTCGTCTAAAATTAACAGCTTAACTGTAGGTGCATTAGGGATATACAGCCTGTCTTTAAACAGCAAAAATCCGTTTTCGTTTAAACTATACCCTTTTATCAAACTTTCTATGGGCTGTTCTTGGGCTGTAATTTGTAAATGTTGATAATTTTCGTCTAATTTTATCCCTTCAGCCAGCTGTTCATTTAAATCAGAGGTATAAGTGCTGCTAGCTGATATAAAATTCAGTTTTGCATTCCTACTCAAGGCATCAGCCACCTTATTTTCCTTCCCTTTTATGTGTTGGATTTCAAAATCGTACTCACTTAGGAATGCCAGCCATCTGGCTTGTCTTGCATTTAGATTTGGCTGGTCTAAAAGGTATTTCAGACCTTTATTATCTGTTAGTAAGGTAAATTTTCTGCCTATTAGGTGGTGTCGCCACATCTTTAAAGCATGAATTACAGCAGCTAATTCTAGGTCATAAGTGGCATAATTCTTTTCATGGATTTTCAGCTTCCTAGATTCGTAAGCAATGACATGTCCTTCTTGAGTCAGCACTCCGCCTAAACCATCATTACAAGCGTCGGTGCAAACTATGAAGTCTTTATTTGGGTCCGCTATTCTAAGAATAGGTGCAGTTGTCAATAAGGTCTTAAGTTTCTTGAAACTTTCTTCACATTTCGCATTCCAATCAAACTTCTTTCCTTTCTTCTGCAAAGAAGTGATTGGATTGGCTATTTTTGAAAAGCCTTCAATAAACCTCCGGTAGTAACCGGTAATTCCCATGAAAGATCTAACGTCCGTCACATCTTTAGGTACTGGCCATTCTTCAATCGCCCGAATCTTTTCGAGATCTACTGAAATCCCTTCCTTAGTGACTACATGTCCTAAGTACTGGATTTCATCCTTGAAGAAGTCACATTTACTAAATTTCGCAAAAAGTTGTTGTTCTCTCAGTTCTTGTAAAACGATACGTAAGTGTTCCTTATGCTCCTCCTCGCTCTTAGAATAGACTAAAATGTCGTCGATAAATACAACAACAAATTTATCTAAGTACTTGTGCATTATGTTGTTCATTAAGCACATGAAAACAGCTGGGGCATTCGTAAGTCCAAAGGGCATTACGACAAATTCGTAATGTCCGTATCTTGTTCTAAAGGCTGTTTTGAAAATGTCTTCTTCTTTAATTCTTACCTGATGATAACCCGATCTCAGATCGATCTTAGAGAATACCGTAGCGCCACGTAGTTGATCAAACAGATCATCAATACGAGGTAACGGATACCTGTTTTTGATCGTCATCTTGTTTAGTTGACGATAATCTATGCAAAGTCGCATAGTTCCGTCCTTCTTTTTAACGGAAATTACTGGTGCTCCCCAAGGGGATACGCTGGGTCGGATATAGTTCTTATCTATTAACTCCTTCAACTGAGTTTTTAACTCGTTAAGCTCCAAAATATTCATACGGTATGGGGCTTTTGAACTGGGAACAGCACCTGGTACCAGCTCAATGGTAAAGTCAAGCTCTCTCTTGGGAGGCAATTCTGGGATTTCCTCAGGAAAAACGTCAATAAATTCATTGACGATAGGAATGTTCTCTACTGTTTTCTGGTTGTTCTCAGATTTATCGGTCTCGTCTGTAATAGTTACAGCATAGGTCTTGCACCCTTTCCTGACGGCTCTTTTAAGTTGTAATGCAGAAATCTGCCTAACTACTGTTTTCCTAGGGATACCTCTAACAGTTACTGGCTGTCCACTACTGTTTATACATCTAAAAGTTTTGTCAAAACAGTTTAAAACGACCCTATGTTGTTCCAACCAGTCCATTCCGATAAGTATGTCATAAGAGCCAAGTGGTAAAATGTTCAGTTTAATTGTAGTTCTAAAATCAGTCATGTTTAAGATGCATTCTTTTACATAGCAGTTTACTTTTTTCTTAGCCCCAGTAGCTAATTGTACAGACCAAGAATTATCAAACCTTTCAACAGTCAAATTACATTTTTCTACCAGTTGAGGTGAAATATAACTAAGACTAGCACCTGGATCTATTAATATAGTAACTGGGGTTTTGTTAATCATACCTCCTACTTCCACCATGGAAGTTTGATAGTCAGCCTGACGATTTTCCAACGCTGCATTTATTCTGGGCATAGTTCCTGCAAAATCTCCAACCGTCATTTCGTCTTGAACAGTATGAATATTGTTGACTTGTTTCTTTCTGTTTGGGCAGACTGAAGCATAATGTGGCCCATTACACTCCCAGCACTTGACAGGTTCTTTTCGCTCAAAATTTTTGGTGTAGTTTCCATGGTTATTAGGAATCTCTTTGCTGTTTTTGTAATTGTTTGAATGGCTGACAACTCCATTTTTGTTTCCTTGGAAACTTTTACTGTTAAAGTGGTTCCCGTTTTTGCCATTCTTGAAACTTTTATGGGGAACAAATTCCTTTTTCTTGTACTCGATCAGATTGCTGTTCTTTTTGGCTTTCCAGCTGGCTATTCCCTCTTTCTTTTTATTCTGTTCGTAACAGAAATTTGCCTTGCGCATAGCTTCTTCCAGTGTTTTGGGGTTGTCATATTCAATTCTGTCCTTGATATGATAGGGCAGGCAACTAAGAAACCGCTGTATTTTTGGTTTCTCTTCGACAAAATACGGTACATAACGCAACAGACTTAAAAATTTACTGTTTAAGTCCTTCATCGTCATAGATCCGAGTTTTAGTTCATAAAATTCTTTAGCCCTTTCTTCATAATATTGCTCGGACAGGAATTTCTTCTTGAAATACCTTTTAAAGGTACTCCAATTAACTTCTCTTTCTTTGATCCCTTTGACCCTTTTCAGGTCTTGCCACCATATATCCGCTTTTCCCGAGAGGTTGTAGATGGCCATTCTTGCCTTTAGCTGATTTGAGTAGTTATAGATCTGAAAATACTTTCTCATCCCGGACAACCAGGATTCGGCCTCTTCTCCAGTTTCAGCTTCTCCATTGAAAGTTGGGGGTTTTATCTTCTTAAACTCCCCGGAAATCTCCTCATAGGGCCGGTACTTTTTCCTTTGGTTGTGCAGCTCAGCTTCACTGCTGTCACTGCTAGTGTGATAACTGGGTTGTCCCTTTCTTTCTTCAGATGAGGAACTGCTGTCAGATTTAGTTGGTTTTGTCCTTTTTGACCCTCTTGAATGACTAACTTCTTCTGAGTCAGCTGGTTTGCTCCTTCCTTCAGTCTGAAATTTTTCTATCAATAACTGATTTAACTGTTCCTGAGTCTTTAGAATTCTTTCATTATCCCTTTTAACTGTTTCCATTTCTGTCTTTAATCCTCTTATGGTCTGCATCAGCTCAGTGGTGTGAGCATCTTCTTCTCCCGTCTCAAGTTCTTTTGACATCTGTCTTGTCTCAACATTGGGAGATTCCTCCTCAGCATATTCTCCCAGTTTTTCCATACCTGTCTATAAAATTCAGAAAAGAAAAATTTATGTTCTGTAGATGAAACCGAAATATATATTAGTATTTTATAAATAAAACAAAATCTTCTTTTATGATCATTGTTTGCGGAAGTTTAGTGGAGTCACATACAGGCCTAGTGTCTGAACCTGAGCTCTGATACCACATGTCAAAACCCGAAATTTCCGAAAAATTTAAAAATTTTTATTTACAACAATAAATGTTAACTAGGTAGTTTTCTGATTTGTTTTAAATTAAATAACATACATAATCTGTTGAAAGACTCTATCTTATTAAAAACTTTGATTTTGGTGATTGTAATTTATGATTGTTTTGTTTTTGAGCCGCAAGGGAAGAGCTAGTCGTAGTTGACTGGCTTACTTAGCTTACGAGCTAATGCATATGTCGTCTTTTGTCTCTCAGGTACGTCAATGAAGTAAGGATCCCGTTGGTTGAACTTGGTGAGTATCAATATTTCCTGTACTTAAAACTTAAAAGATCGTCATGATAATTCTTATGCAGACAGCGTCACCATGTTCTGCAATAGATTACACAGTCCAGTTATAATTATTGTTTTATGAATATTATGCTATATTACTACTGTAATTTATCAATGGAACAATAGTTTGTATTATAAATTATCATCTACGTAAGGCGACATAGCACCAAGTGACTTATTGTCGTTTAAATACCTATGATTTACTGTTTGTCCATGTAATAATAATCGTAAGTGCAAGAGTGACGCCTCTAGCATTATTCCATTATATTCGACTATACTGCATGGTTTAATGTCAACTTTAAAGTTTATTTCTGTCACATGACTGTGCATGGATTTTAACTACCTTCACGATGGGAACCTGTAGATGAAGCTCTATTTCAATCATCTTATTAATAGAGATTTATTATTCAAATATTGTTTACTGTTACAGTAGTATTGGTAACAAACACGAGGAGTGTGTATGATAGCAATTTTGTATAAATGTCAAATAGATATGATAATATTTCCAGGCGTTAAGTAACACGGCATCTTCCTTTGAAGTTGACTACATTACTGCTTACAAAATCATGGAATGTATTATGCTCATGGCATAAATCTAGGATTGATTTTAATTTATAAATCTCATGTAACTTAATGTTTTTCCACAACATGTTGTCCCCATACGATGGCAAGCTTTATACTACCTATAGTGTATAGGTTATAATTATCACACTTGGATATGTAAACTCTATGGTTGAAGTTGACCATACCTCCTTTGTATTGTTGTAGGGTTTATACATAGCACGTACCTTGGTATTCCGTGAAGGTTCGATTGCAAGCATACACTATATGCTAATGATTGTATATCATATGTTGTCTTTTACATTTGACTTACTTATATAATGATTTTGGATTCGATGTGCAATGATTTGGGTTGCAGTTGAACTATATAGTCTCGACCCATACTACGTTGATATATTTGGGACTACGTGGTTGCTTCTCCTCCAAGCGGTTGGCAATATATAAAATGTTGATCAAAACCCTACCAGGTTGTTGTATTTGCCTTCGGGCTCGGGTCCTGAGAATGAAACCCTCCCTGTCTGAGTTTTTGTAATAAGAACACTGTAACTGAGTGCAACGTGTTGGGGTCTGGTCTCGTGGGTTTTGATTCTGAAGTAGAATACCTCCTCGGCTCTGTTGATAGATTTGGCTACGGTTTTCCTTATTTTGTGGTCTCGTTGCTCCGTCATTGTTTTTTTTAAAACCAGCTACTTACAGTCCTTCAATTCGCTGGTGTGCATAGGAGACAGGGTTTGCTACGGTCTTTAAGTTATATGAGAGGTGATGCATTTGGGTTTTGGGTGTGCTTCAAGTCTGGTTCCATGCCAGCGTGAGGGTTTCGTCGGGAACTATTACCTTGTCTCAGCTGTTATATAAGTTTTGTTTAATTACCTTTCTGACGAAGATGATGGGGTTTCTATAATTATTTAGCCTGTGGCTACTGGTTGTCTACTGCTACTTTCCTCCATGTCCCGGTAAGATGCACCATAAATTTGTTTTTACAGTTTTTAAGTTTTATAATCATTCAAATAGATTTACGTTTTTGTTTCCATTCTCTGCACTTAATATGATGATTAATATCCTCGGCATTCGTCAATGTGCAGGTCACGCGGCTCTTGAAGGTGTCCATGGCCTTATCAATTTACGCAGGCTCCTCCGGGTAAGCCTGGTTATCCACGGCTGTCTCTTCCTTTGCTGGTTTTGTGGCTAGGGTTGTGTCAAGGAGGAAAACTCCTGTATTAGTGAAGTCATTTGACAACTTGCAATTTACAGTTGCAGTCATATGTATGGAGTTGTTTTGGTTGAAAAGGAAAGGGGTTTGAAACCCTGTTAAATGTATGAAGAGCCATTCACGGCTATGCCCATATGAGGCCAGGGTTTCGGCTATGGTTTTCTATAACGGCTAAGCATAGGATTTTAATCCTCGCTGTTTAAGATTTATTTTTTTTTCATATAAATTATTGGGTCTGTTATGACCGTGTTTCGTCTTCGTGTATTGTTATAATATTTACAAGATGTAAAGATATCTGGGTTATTCGATACCTGCAATGTATGATGGCTCTGTTTAAAGAAACCCTACCATTTTCCTTCTGTGTTTTATTTTGATTTAAAATGTTGAAAGATGATAGTAGATGTTTCTCGACGGTGTCTGCAATAGTTGAATGCATAGGGTTATTCTGGTGAATTTGGGGGGTTTTGTTTCATGTTCAAAGCATACATAGGGTATTGTGAACTCGATAGCGACTGGGTATGAATTATAATAATATTTGTTTTGATTCTTGTACAGTTGTTAAATGAAACTGTAGGTTGAAAAATATATATACACATAGAAATATGTGTAATCTTACTGTAGGTTATCGTTGCCATATAAGGCATTCTTTTCATTTGTTTTTCAGTCTGTCGATGGGATATTGTAAGGCTACAGCCAAGTAGGGTTTGGGAACTACTCCAAGGGAGATATTTGTACTGAATACTATTAATACTGTGTATAATTTACAATGGTTTGTAATCCGCCAATGATGACTGTAATAGTCAACAGTTTTTCTGTTGTATTAATATGTTTGTATTGTTTAAAAACCACTCTGTTATTTCTATTATATTGACATGGCTACTGTGTTCTAAGACTTAGATAGCAAGCAAATAAAAATCTACAGTTACTAGTGTCTGTGTTTGACTACTGTGTAAATGTTTAAGATTTGTGAAAACTTGTAACAATGAAATATTGTTACAGTCACTTTTTAATTAATCGATAACTGTCAGACATGTTCTGAGTATAAATAATATATTAAATGAGTTTTGTTTATCTATTAACTTGATATAGGAAAGACTTGTAATTTAAAGTTTACTAAAATATACAATATATATATATATACAGATAGGTTATTCTGATAGGAATTATCTCAAAATAAACACTAAGATTTGTCTAGATTTGTTCTTATGATTGTTTAATAGTTATAAATCTGGATTATCTATTATCCAATATTTCTGTCTATTATTAAACTAATAACAGGAATTCTAGCATATGCATAAACACAGTATTTATTAACTGTGGCAGTGACAAATAGGTTCTGTATAAAAAATAATATACTCTATTTAAATAAAACAGGAAAACTTCTAAAGCATCTGCATTCTGAAATTTATACCAAAAGAAAGTACAGATAATGATTTCCTGTAATTGAACACAATCAATACATAGTTGTACTAGTTTATCTCATAGGAAAATAATTTAAACCAATCAACAGGGAGAGTGACAGAACCTGTAGATGGTAGACAATAACAGCAATGGGAGGCTGTTCCTCCCTACCAATTCCTGGAGAGTGCCCAGACAGCACTTCTCAGGACCCCCGAGCTTGCTCTGGTCTAACTGGCTGGAATCTAAGTACGGCCAATAATTCCCTCAGCCAAAACAGCTATACTGGAACCAAGTTACTGCAACTTCCTGCTCAAAACACTTCCTTACTGTTTCCCACTTCCTCAATGGGACTCCTGAATAGCATTCATCTGAATGTATTCTCCCTCTAGAACAATTGCTGAACCCCCAGCTCAGTTCATTGAGTAGTATTTAAAAGATTGCCTAGGTCTTAGTTGGGCTAACTGTCATTAATGAGCCACCTGCTCAGATTCCACTTTCTTGGGGAATCATGACCCCAAAATATAGGGAAGTTGCCACCTGCAACTCAGGAAGTGTTTGAGGATGCTGCCACTTGTCTTTTGTCCTTCCACCTAATTCCATCCACCAGTTAGACCAGTAACCTCTTTTAACAGCTCTCCCATGCTGTTGTCTCCATAATTTATTTATTAATAATAATTTATTCAGATTTTACATTCCATTTCTGGAGACTCTGCTGAGTCATCCCTTCCTACTTAGCATTAAATTTAACATAATGTTCTCAGGAATATTAAAAATAATTACATTATTTTAATAAAATTGGGGTATGTGACAGATAAGCTCATTTTCCAATTGGTGACCCTTCAAGTCATATTTCTGCCCAAATAGAGTTTCAAGCTTGTCCCAAACTTCTTTAGTAGTTTTGAGATCAATGGCATGAAAATGTAGATCATCAAAAATACTGAGGAGTAGTAGTCCAACTGCTTCATCAAGTCTATCAATATACTTTGATTTATCGGTAGCACCCATGGGTTCAACTGTTGTCCCATTCAACACTCTAGAAATGATTTTGGACTTCATGAATATGTTCATCTTTGATTTCCATTCAAAATAGTTTAAGGAGGTGAGTTTTAGATCCATGGTAGCTACTGAATTCGAATCTGAATGATGGAATAAACCTGCAAAACAAATGAAATTTTCTTGGAGATTTGTTTCAAAATCTAGAGAACACTGCTTTAGGATAGTGAGCACTTTTGAACGGATCCTTCACACCTAGATAGACCTCACTAGATTTCTCTAGTGAATTCAATGCAATGGCACTAGGATTTCCCGTGGAAATTTATAGGCTTCTGGTGCTCTACTGAAAAACAACTTTTCAATAAACTGTTACAACTCCTGCAACTGTTGCTACTGCTGCAACATGAAAATATGTAACAAGCTCTGATACCATGTGAAATTATGCAACTGAATATCACTTTAGCTTGAACAACCTCACAATTTCACTCAAGAATTGCAGAGAAGAAGAGATAAAATAGAATCAATATTCACACATGAAACTCAAAGAATGTGGAAAACTGTTGTAATGTCATTCATCAGTTGTAAGTTGGAAAAAATACGAGAGTACAATAGAATGAATTCAATTACCCCAAAGGTGATTCAAATTCTCTTCAAGGCATGGCTTGGACTGCATTGGATACATCACCCAATCAGTGGTAGTGGCCACTGATAGTCAAATTTCAGTCAAATGTGAGTGTAACTGAGTCTAACTAATGCATGTGAGCACTAATCAAGGGAAGGAGACTCCAAGGGTGCATGACAGAATACTAGTAGTCAAGTGGCACTATGATACAGACAACTGGAAGCTATAGTCATTTAACTGAGCAAATAATGCATCAACTGATTGAACAATGCATGAACTGACTGATGAAATCCTAGAAGTGTGCAGTAGGGAACATTAGTATCCAGATGATGAAAAAAATGCACACTAGGTAGGTAGGAGGGCTACTGATGGCTAAAAACAAGATCCAGGGGGCTCAAAAATAAGGACTAGGTGCTGAGCTACTACCATACTAATGACTGGATGCATGTAGAATGCATGCAATGCATGCAAATACAAATGATGACAGTGAGAATATTCCAACAGGAGACACATAACTATGAGTGGACCCTTGATCAATCAAAATAGAAATAGATTGCTTAGCAATCTTACCTTCAATTTCCACCATTGTTGTTGATGGTCTACCTGGTGATCATCCAGTGTTGCATAAATCCTAAGTGCTTCCCTTGCCATATCTCCCACTATAGATGCTGCTTCAATGTTGTGCAAGCTCCTTGGATTTTCCTTCTGATGTGGGAAATATTTAAGCATATGGTTTCCTTTGCATCCCCAACATTGGAGTGGCGCTTTTGGTGTATTTTCTTTTGTTACAACTGGCTTGAATTCTCTTCTTACTTTCTGGTCCCGTGGCAAATCTCTTTGATGATTTCTGAATGGTGGTTTGAATCCACTTTTATTTTGTTCAAACCTTCCCATGGGCTTACCTTTCCATGTTGGCTACATCTCTGATTTACCTTTACCTTGCTCATATCAATGCTCTTCCATTCTAATGGCTTCATCCAAGCTTGGTGGATTTACAAAGTCTATTCTATCTTTGTAATTATGTGGTAGACTACCAAGGAAACATTGTATTTTCAGTATTTCATCCTTGATGCAATCTACATACCTCAGTAGCTATAGAAAATTGTGGACATGCTCATCCATGGTATTCTTCCATAATATGAGTTCATTGAACTCTTTTATTTTGTTATCATAATACCTAGTTGATAGGTATTTCTCCTGGAAGTATCTTTTACACCTTTCCCAGTTGATTCTTCTTTCACTAATTCCTTTGACTTGCATCAGGTGTTCCCACCAGATCGAAGCTCTTCCACTAATGGTATAGATGGAAACCCTATCCTTTTCATTCTCTGAACACTCATGCATTCTGAAGTAATTTTTAATTCCAAGAAGCCACTCCTTTGCTTCTTGACCTTCTTTGCTTTCACCATCAAAAGTGGGTGGCCTTGCCTTCCTAAATTCATCCTGTAGAATACCCATGCGATTCTTTGTGCTCATACCCCTACTAGAAGTATGTATTGGGATTCCTTGAGAACCCTTAGAATCATCTGACCTGCTAGTTGAAGCTCTAGGAGAGGGCATTCTGTACTTTCTTCTCACAGAATTCCTTCTAGGGATTGGAGTTCTTCTCTTAAAATGTCCCTTAGAGTGGCTTTCTGCATTTATTTCTTCTTGGCCCTCATTTCTTGGGTTAGAACCACCATTTATTCTCTGATGCATGTCGGTGAGACTCTTCAAGATGGCCACATTGATTTGGTGTTGTTCTTCTTGCACCTTCATCATTTTCTCATTAATTCTCACCATTGTTTCTACCAAGTTCTTGGGAATTATCTGCTCCCTTCTCCCATTGGATTCTATTTCAGTATGTGCTTCTTGCACATTCTCTCCTATAACATCTTCCTCATGCTCATAAGGATCCTGGGCATCGTTTATAGTCACCATTTTCCTGCTTTCTTGTGCGCTTCCTCTTTTGTTGTACGATTCAATTACTACTGCTGCAATCACTATGCATAACAGATACATCTATTAGACATTAAAAGCATTCAATTAAACCCTAACATATCCATTCAAACCAGGAATTAATCATTGGTCAATTCATCAATCAATAAACATGATACAAACCACGCCATGGGCACATTTCTTGCCTGTAAATCATGCACGGATTGGCCCTAACAGCTCTTAGTGTTGCAACTGAAGCTCTGATACCACTTTGTCATGTTCCCTAACCTACCAGGTGGCCTTCAGAGGCCATGGGAGATGCTCTATTTTCCTTTTTTTTCTTCCAAATGCTTCCAATTCCACACATAGTCGCAATGGGCTCGGGTCCGCAATCCCCATTTCTATCCCCAAAACGCCTTTCCACATTCTGCAATCCACATGTGGAACTCGGAAAGTTGATTTCCAACACAATTCCAAAATCAAAATCTTGCTTCCGACTTCCACAATCTACATTGTGGAAGTCAAAAGTTGAAATCCATTTCCGGCCTAAAAATTCAGTCCATCTAAATTCTGCAGTTCCGCAATCCGCATGTGGAAGTCGAAAGTCAGATTCCTCCAACCCCGATGACAATTACTTCCCACAACCCACATTCTGCATTGTGGGTGTGGAAATCCAGAGTTCCATATGCCACTATGGTTGGTTCTTGACCTCTGCAATCCACAATCCCAATTGTAGACATGGAAGGGTCAGGGCCAAAGACCCCTGCCCGAACAAGCTTCCAGGGAAAAATTCCAAGGGTCATAACTCCCTCTTCCTTGGAACAAATGGGACAAGGTTGGTACCATTGGAAATATCTTGGAGAGATCCATCTAATGGTGCAATCCCCACCCCATCCGAGCACTTAAACCATGCCAAATTTCAATCTGAATTTATGTTCCCAACTCCACCTAAGTGCCTTTATCCTTCTTCCAGGGGTTCTGCATCCTTCCTCCATGAACTCTCCCTTCACCTGACCATAGAGGGGATTTGAACACATCAGGGGTTATCGCCTTTCTTTCCCAAGCCCAGGTGAAGTCAAGCCATCCCTTTGAATGGTGAATACAATGCATGATAAACATATATAATGAACCTAGCTAATCATTACACCTACAACCTGCAAGATTTGTAATGCATTAATATTATACAACTGAATGAAGCATTCAACATGAATTCATCCTTATACTCATTTTGATACACATTCTATCTATTGATCAAACTCATACAACATTCATCCAACAACTTGAGCATCAACACAACAAGCATAATACATGAAATATCACAATTTATACCACAGAACACTTATCTTTGAATCTTGAAGCTGCTCCAAGCAACTAGCTAAGTGAGAGTAACGTTCCACCCAACCTTAGGTCTTTATCCATCCTATACTCTTTCAGCTGAGAGACCACCCCCGAGATGGGTTGTGTATCCACTAAGGATTCCTAATGGATCTCTCACAATCAAGGTCTCATCACAATGCCAATCCAACATATAGCTAGGTTTATCAAGAAATCCAAGGAACAAGGACACGGTCAAGATATCATCCCAATTCTAAGTCGACCTACAGTTGGGTTTATCAAGCAATCCAGGGAAATAAGGAGGATGCTACTAAGCTAGTGATCTCAACAATAGTGCTACAGTCATCTCATATCACTCAGTAAGCACAACACCCACATTACCTACCTCACCCAACACAAGGAAGGTCCTCTTCTCTGTTGCACAGTCCCTCAAGGACCCTTCCCTCCAGTGCTATTCAGAGTTAGAATTGAAAGGTCCAACTATTGTTCTTCATGAGATTTAATCCCTTCACCAGGTTTATCAAGTAGATCCAACCCTAATTGACCTTTAACTCTATTATACAAGCAAATTCTTCACAGGGCCGTGACCTAAGCTCTACCCTTTAATTCAACCTTCTACAAAACAGGTCTAAGTGTTCTCATGGGTTCTCTAGGCCATTCGAGGTATGCAATTTATCCTACAAACTTCTATATGGATGTCCCAACCAGTTTCATTCTTGCACAAGGTTTCCGTGGGCGTTCTAGGTTCTGCACCTTCGGCTTACCCAGGTAATCATGATTTTTACTTGTTCTCTTCCCAGCTGGACTCTGTAGGTGCATGAATGACTTGGGTTCCTAGTCAATCTAGGGTTAGCAAATAGGATCAGAAAATTCCCAGGAGTGAAGTGTCTTAAGGGAAAATAAATGCAAAGGGCCATACCCTGCCATACGGATTCGCAGCCCCCCCCCATACTCCATCGAATTCATGGGTCTGGTTTTCTCAACCACCCTCTTACAATTGCATTAATGTCAGCACGGTGAGTCAAATGGGTTCACAGTTAGACATGTGCAAGCATGGGTACCAATCCCATAACACCCTCACTTCTCCCTAATGGATACACATGGCCCATTCTCATTGGTTTCCTCCTTAGTGAGCTTCTTGGGTATTTTATTGCATTAAATAATACTTACATCATTTACAAATCTTCATCGATTAAAATCTCATAGATAATCAAACTGTCAAATACTTTCCTATGCAATTAAAACCTGAACATTCACTAGTGGGGCCTTGGCCTTGAGCACCACACTAGGGAAAACACATAAATAGCATCTATACAATATTTACATTAAGGCCAATAAACCATAAGGGTCAAAATAGGGGTATTACAGTACCCAACTCACCAAATTGGTCACCAAATCCTTATATGGTTGATTTCCATCTCAAAGAGCAGTGATTGGGATCTTTTCAGAGATGGTAAATGATTGCATGGAGATTTTTATGGATGACTTTAGTCCATATGGTGATAGTTATGAAGAAGTACTAAAAAATTTAGAAAAGGTCTTGAAACGCTGTGAACAAAGTCAGCTCTCTTTAAGCCTTGAAAAGTTCCATATGATGATGAGCGAGGGCATAGTTTTGGGGCACTTCATCTCTTCTGATGGTATCCAGGTAGATCCATCCAAAATCAAGGGAATTGAAAATATACCAAGTTCTGAAACACAAAAAGATGTGTGTAGCATCTTGGGGCGTGCTGGCTATTATAGAAGGTTCATAGAAAATTTTTCCAAACTAGCTTCTCCTTTATTTACTTTGTTGATGAAGGATGCACAGTTTGTCTGGAATGATGCATGCCAAACAATGTTTACTAAGCTAAAGAAAAGGTTGTCTACAACACCCATCTTATGAGGGCCCAACTGGGCTCTTCCTTTTCATATTTCTTCAAATGCTTCAGACACTACCATTGGAGAAGTTTTGGGACAGCAGGAAGGTAATTCTCCTTATGCAAATTATTACATTAGTAAGAACTTATCCCTGCTAAACTAAACTATATTGTCATAGAAAAGGAATTCCTTGCCATAGTTTATGCCATCAACAAATTTAGACACTACATTACTGGATACTCCACTTTTGTGCACACTGATCACTCTACCATCAAATATTTAATGAATAAACCAATCACGAATGCTAGAGTTACTAGATGGCTGTTACTGTTACAGGAATTTGATATCACAATTATTGATATACCAGGGAAGGAAAATGTTGTTGCCGATTTCTTATCTCGACTTACTAACAGTGATGACAATTTACCAGTCGAAGATTCCTTCCCTGATGAACATTTGTTTGTAGTATCAGCTCATTCCCCATGGTATGCATATATTGCTAACCTTTTGGCCACACATAAGCTTCCAGCACATCTATCGAAGAGAGAAAAAAGAAAGATCATACAACAGAGTGCTAGGTACTACTGGATTGATGGCCATCTTTTCTACATAGGGATTGATTTAGAAATCAGAAGATGTGTTAGAGAAGATGAGAATTTTAGTATCCTTAGAGCTTTCCATGATGACCCCTGTGGGGGACATTTTGCTGACAAAAGGACAGGTCATAAGGTCTTGAGAATGGGTTATTTCTGGCACACATTGTTCAAGGATGCAAAGAAGTATGTTCAGGCATGCGATAGCTGCCAAAGGATGGGCCAACCCAACAGATTAGATGAAATTCCTTTGCAGCCACAGCTTGTGGTTGAACCATTTGACAGATGGGCTCTGAATTTCGTAGGGCCTATCAACCCTCCCTCGAAACAAAAATTTCACATCTTGGTTTTCACAGATTACATGACCAAATGGGTGGAATCTATAGCCTTAGTTAATGCTAATGATCAGGCTATGATTGATTTCATGTATGAATAAATTTTTACTCTGTTTGGAGTACCTAAGGAAATCATCACAGATGGTGGACCACAGTTTGTGTCTCACAAACTGGAAGCACTGTTACAGAAATTTCTTATTCAGCACAGAATAACCTCACCATATCATCCATAAGCCAGTGGCCAAGTGGAGAGTTCAAACAAGGTCATCGAGGCTATTTCGACAGAGACAGTGAAAAGCCATCATAAATATTAGGTTGAGAGACTTCCAGAGGCACTATGGGCTTATCGCACTACATGGTGTAACACCACTGGTTTCCCCCCCTATGAGTTAGTGTATGGTAAGAATGTTGTTTTCCCAATTGAATTCGAAATCAGAACTTTGAAGACAGCTGTAGAAGCAAACCTTGATTTATCAGAAGCACAGAGGAACCGACTGAATCAGTTTAGCGAATTGGATGAAAAGCGCACAGCAACAGTAAATCATACAACTTTAATCCAACAACAATGCTCTAAATGGCATGATAGATTCATAAAGAAGAAAGCTTTCTAGGAAGGAGACTAGGCTCTATTATATGATTCACGGTTTAAGAGAGATTTCAAAGGAAAGCTATGCACTCGTTGGTTGGGACGTTATCAAATAGATCGTGTATTTGACAATGGAACAGTCCAGTTGATCACCATTGATGAAAACAAGACACCATTATTCGAAAATGGTCATCGGCTGTGACTGTATCACAAACCGATCTCAAGGGATGCTTTCCTTTCACAGGTTGCAGCAGATCCAGATTATCAGTTAGCCCCAGGGTAGGTATTTTTCTCAACCCCTATGAATTTGTAAGAATTGCAATATCCACACATAATTTGTACATAAATAATTTATTTGTCATTCTTTATTTTATCTATTTTTCATTTTGCACTTGATCGGGTTTGTTTGAATAATTGTGTGCAGGAATTAATTGGAGGAACAACAGTCGTGACTAGACCAGACAATTGTAGGAACCTTACATTGTTTTTTCTATTTAATAAAGCTCTTTGAATAAGATGGATGATTCGTTAGCTTTCAACAACCAGCTGAAAATTTGCCTGTTACTTCATTCTGCACAGCTGCGACTCCTTGCCTTGCTCATTCTTCCTATTTTTGTAGCTGTAACTCCACCATTTTTCGTTCACTTCACTTTTTTCCAGCATCTGCAACTCCGCTATTTTTGCCTATTCCACCAAGTCTAGTAGATGCGACTCTGCTATTTCCATGTCATTTTTACTTTTTGCCAGCAGCTGCGACTTTGCTATTTTTTCCTATTCCGCCAAGTCTAGCAGCTGCGACTCCACTATTTTTGCCTATTCCGCCAAGTCTAGTAGCTGCGACTCTGCTATTCCCATTTCATTTTTTCTTTTTGTCAGTAGCTACAACTCTGCTATTTTTTCCTATTCTACCAAGTCTAGCAGCTGCAACATCGCTATTTTTTCCTTTTCTTTAAATTTTTGCAAATGGAACTCTGCCATATTTCGCTGAACTCTCCTCAAATATTCATTCTTATTTATTGTCTGCAACTCCGCTAGATTGTCTGCCTTTTGGAACAGTCTCACCGCTAGTGATCTGACCTGGATCGAATTTAAATGATGACTCCATAGCTCAAATTGCAGTCTGCAAAGAACTATTGGGCCATCCTGTGTACCTGTCAGCATGAATGCATGTATTATCCAGATTAGCAGTGTCCAAATCATCTTGGCACATGCATATTCTACCAGAGATGTGACTGTGAAATATCATGCCATGACATAATGATGGCTCGAGCATTAATTTTGAAGGTATGGGTTCTAACTATAATCATGATTAGGAATCTATTGACATTGCAAGCAATAATGGTTATACTTGTTATTTACCCCTGTCATTGATCCACAACAAATCAACTGAACCAAAATCACGTAAAGCTGTTACCCATACTTATGATTTGACCGTCATTCTACCTGACTTGTGCGATAATCCTGTCACGGGTTTTATCCCAAAACTAACTGTGCCACCTTTCCAAAAATGCTCAATTCAAACTTCGACTATCCATTAACCGTGTCTGCATGCAGATAGTTCGATGTTCGAAACTGTAACTAGTGTATTCGTTACAATATTTTGCAAAAATCTCAGTGGTATGGGTATCCCTATGAGGTATGAGCCTTTAACAATAGAATCTCTATATAAGAACAAAGATGTCTTTGCCATTTTTCAAGAGGCAGGGTGGACAGATTATTTTCAATGCTTGAATGGTTTTCATGAGGAAACAACCCTTGAATTTGCTCAAAACTTGACGAGCACTCATTCAGAGGTTCAAGGCATAAGGGTAGATGTTTCAGAGGTAATCCTAGTGGAGGTAACGGGACATCCCAGAATTGGGCAGCGCTGGTTTAGTCGGAAACGCTGTCACCCAACTACAACTGAGGATTTCCTGGAGGTAGGCGAGAGTGTGTGACCACGGCGTAGAGGAACAATGCTAGAGACTCTTCTGAGTCCTTGGGACCAAGTTGCACTCTTCTTAAGGAAATATATTACATGTGAAGGGAGGTACAGTGTTGTTTACATTTATGAATTTTTCCTCCTTTCACATTTACATTATCATAAGCTGCTAAATATTCCATACTATCTTCTTAGATCCTTTCAACGCATGGCTTATTATTCTAAAAGAGCTCAACACCCCTTATCATCCCTCTCAAATCATGGGCTAATTAAATTATTGATCTTATGAGCCCTGGAATATAACAAGTTGACTTGGGGGCAACTTTTGGTTCGACCAGGGGCACCCCGTGAATCCTTTTCAAAGATAGTGGATGAGGAATGGAGTTCCTCAAACTCAGTTGGGGGGAGGATTGGAACACGAGAAGTTCGATGGGAGAATGAAGAGGAGATTGAAATTCAGGAAGCTAAAATTGCAGCAGTGGAAGAGGAATGTCAAGAGAGAGCAATGGAAGAAAGTGGTCTAGAATCTATGAATGTGGAGACCTTCCCTGAAAAAAGAAGAACTTTAATTCGGAAGGAGGGGTTTGGCCCTGTTTCTAAGGCGATAGGATTTTTTTTTCCTCGGAGGAGAAAATAAGGGCTAATAAGAAAATGCCATACATCCAGCCTAGTGAAAAGGAGAAAAATCAAAACAGCTACTACAGCAGAAGCACGTCAATCTATTGGGGCAGAAATCGGGATTCCCATCTTAAAACCCCGACCACCTATTGATACACAAGAACTTGTTGTAGAAGAACCTCAAATAGAGAATCTTCTGTTTGAAAATGAGCTGTTAAAGGAGGACGTGCAAGCAGTTCATACATAACTAGAAAAATGGAAGGAGACATGCCGGAAACAAGCAATGAAATATGCGAGTTCAATGGTGGAAGCTATAGACCAATTGGGGAATTTATCGTCCATTCAAGGGAATGAAGGATAACCATAAATGATATGCCCGGAATGTGGAGATATTTTTAATATGGCAAGGCATCAAGCTACAGTAGTGGACCTAGCATTAGAGAAACCCTCAGGAGCAAGACAATCAAAGGAATTATTCCAAGGTATAGCCTCATTGTTTCAGGAACATTGAACCAATTCAGCAAGCCAAAAGAATCAAGGAATAGGATGTTGTTACACAAGAACCAGTGCCCTTAATTGTTTTTTTTTGAAATTACAACTCAGGAAAAATATGCTGAGATGGGGACATAAGGAAAAGATATTGTTTCAGTAGGACCAACACAATTGAAAATATGGCGAGTTCCACTATAAGACGAAGCTGTTGAGGGTAAGGAGAGGCTGTCACACAAGAACCAACGTTTCCAATGGCTAATCCTAAAAACTGATTCCTTCAATTCACTTGCATAATATCAACGAGGATTAGAGTTAGGATCGAACTAATCGGCTGTTGCATGAGGACATGCAAATGGATAGTTGGGGGGAGATGTTGGGCCCTGGGAATGCCCCTTTTTTACCATACCTATTACATCATTTTGCCCAGTTACACCCTACTTTCATAAACCATATACATGCCTTTTTCCAGATTAATCAGTACACCTGACAAGGCATACATCATTATTGTTTCATTTAATTAAATGCCTAAAATTGTTATGGTTATGAATTCTATCCTTCGATTTATGCTAACTTGTGTTGATTTTATTAAGTTAAGACCAAAGCACAGGTGTATCAGTTGCAATTCCTTAGGAAAGAATCATACGTGGTGCCATCTATTACTCTTCCGATTTGATTCCTCATATTTTCAAGGTACAGGGAATCTCTCCATGTGAAGCTGTAACAGGTTACTAAAATAGAGCATAGCTGAAACAGACAGGATGCCTCCCGATTGGTTGAACCATTGCTCAATTGACTTCCAGTGTAACAACATCCTTCATGATTAACAGCCTCATTCATTATGGCTATAACAGTTTAGTTGTAACTCTGCAGCATGAAGATCGTAGATCTTCATTGCTGCACAAAATTAGTGGATCAAGAACTGTATTCCTCATGTATAAATTCAGGAAGGATTTCAAAGTCTAGTGTTGGATAATTATCATTTTGTACGGGCTGTAACAAAGAACTAAGAATGTGAATTACCATCTTTAATGAAGAGCAGAGTTACTTCAATTTATGTGTCTTAATTTGTGGTAGTTCACGGCGTCTCTATTAGAAGGCTAGGGCCTGCCTTCTCACAGATATTGTTGAGTTGAGTAGGTAGCTAGATTAATTCATTTCTTCTTCTGTGTTGTGGAATTGCATTAGGTGTGTTTTTGATAGTTGCAACAGAGAGTTTATGATTGCATTCTTTATTGGTAGTTTATTCTTTGCATTAGGAATAGCTGCAATTGCAACTGCGTGGTGTGACAATCGACTGTGTAGGTTAGTTTTGATTATGCATGTGTGTTCAATAGCTCTTACAACCAAGCTCATCTTCCAATTCTTTTCAGTCATTTATGCTTTCTAGGATTTCTAATGGTTATCAATGTATAGGTCAGGTTTATTTCTTAGTTCTGGTTGTTGTTGTATCTTTATTGAATTCATAGATTAGGAAGATTATGGTTGAGTAACAGTAGCTACTGGATGGATCATTTTGGTAAAGATTGAATACTGTAGTTTGATAATTATAGGATTTAACTTCTTGCAGAAGTAATCTAGTTCATTTTCATTCTTAGATCAGTAACTGCTAGGTTGATTTCTGTAGGAAGGTAGTTGCACTTTGAATTCCTAGATGTATGAGTTAGATTAGTTTTCTTTATGGAATGAGTTTGGCTAAGCAGATAGGTAGGATTATCATCTTTATTTATTCAATCAACTGCTAGAGATGTTTATGCATAGATTGTGCTTATTTCCATTGAAATAAAAGACCTCCTTGGGTTTGACAATTTATATTGAGCATCCTGTCTGTTATTTGTAATTAATTGACATTTAGGGTGACCAACACTTATAATTCCTACGACTATGATGGATTCTATGGATTTTCAATGAAGGACCAGCGTTACCTCCCACTTGTGAGTTTATAAGTTTCATTTCTCTCTTGTGATGCACATTGGGGAGGGCCCCCTTAGTGTGTAGATCAGGAGTTGTGTACTTTTCTTTCTATATTTTTATGCATTATGCTGCTTATTTCTAGGATAAATACATGTGGGTTAGTTTCAACACTTATTTGATACCAGATTTCAATTATGCACATAGTTTCTTTCTTCTGTAGTTCCACAACACTGTGTCTGTAGTTCTAATACCTAGCATCTGTATTCATGTGGCTACCATCCACGAGTTTAATTTCTAGATCTATATTTCCACTTCTTATAGGGTATTATTTGACTAGATCAGATTTTTACTCCTGAATGATGACTTCCTGTTTCCAATTAAATAGATCTTGGGTTCCTTAGGTTAGATTCATGCTCTTAAACTAGATAATATTTACTTTGGATTTCATAAATTAGATCAATGTTGCTTTGGATTTCATAAACTAGATGAATGCTTCCATAGAATAAAATTCCTGCTTTCATAAATTATATCAATGTTGTTTTGGATTTCATAAACTAGATAAATGCTTTCATAGAATAAAATTCCTTCTTTCTTAGATTAGGTGAATTCTTTAAATAGAGTAAATTCTTGCTTTCACAAACTAGATGAATGCTTTCCTAAGATAGGTTCATGATTTCAGTAAGTTTATTTTTTCTTTCAATTGTGATAGATCTTTCCTAAAGTGAGCTTCCTGAACGAATAGCTGTAAAAGGGCAGACATTTTCGAAAGCCACCAGGTTGTATGGTCTTTTTTTCTTTATAAAGAAACAAGGTGGAATTTTGGATTTTCTCACATTGTAGTGAAAGAAAATCCATTTTCCCATGTGAGAAAAAAATGCCTACCTCATGCTCCACAGGGAATTAACATTTCAGCCATGCATTGGTCTTGCACAACTATCTATTGGGCAGTCACATAGATAGTGAGATCGAAGCATACATCTCCTATGGGACTATGGTCACGTGGGATATCGATAGTCAGTCTCTCTATGTGCATATTTGACGAGGGATAATGCGCTACTTACACTCATTTCTAAGGAAAATGCGTGCAAGATGGTGTTAATGTTCATTAGGCATTTTGGATGTTGAGATCAACCCTCATCTGATATTGTTTATGATTACAGGTGCTTTTGGTTTACTGATATGGCATACACAGAGTGGAAAGAACACCATTATGTTTCTCTTATGAGGGATGTGAGTCACAACTTGGTTGCGACTCAGGCTCTGAGAGATGTAGGGCTCTTGGAGCTTTTTAGGTGCCCCTTTCTTCGGTCTGCAAATTTAGTGCTGCAACGGATCATATTCACGTGGGACCATGATAGGGGGTCTTTTGAGTGCGGGAGGAGGACCTGAGCATGACTTCTTAGGATATTTACATTTTCAAGGGTCTGTCCTTGCGTGGAGTCGTGAGACCACCCAACCTCGGATGGAAGGTGATCATAGTATCTTGGGTCTTATTAACCAATATTATGGAGGGGATATGGTTGTAGTGAGCTCCGGTTAGATCCTTATTGCCAATATTTAGGGCTTATTGGTTCGAGTAGTGGTGACTGCCATTGTCAGAGTGTTGGGGGTCTCATCCCCCAACAGGATCAGAGGGGGCAAGCTTGTATTAGTAGAGTGAGTTATGGTGGGGCAGCGGGTGGCATGGGGGGCCATGTTGCTTACTGTATTAATGTGGAATATGCTAGATGCTCATTATGGCATAGGCATTAGGAAATTTCACCATGGGAGAATGTTTTTCTCGGACTTCTTCAAGCAATACCCATCTCTAAGGCCACTAGTGGTGGTGCCTCTGAGGGGGCCTTAGGAGCTTTGTATGATGTAATAGGGGCGAGTGATGTGGTGTGCTAGTGGGGGAGAGATAGGGCATGTATTTACTCCCAATTAATTGGATGTGTGGGAGTAGTGGATAAAAAATATGGATTAGTACCCCTGAAGACATACGGACTGTCCAGGGGACCCATATTTATTGGTACCCATCCATGGTTGGAATCTCACATGTATGATACATTTCATGATTAATTGATTTAATTATGCACATACTTCTTATGTATATTTGATATTGATTGTGGATTACTATCAATGATGTAGATGTTGGACTGGTGTTTCCTCCAGGAGTTGTGAGATCCCACTAGAGGCATGATGAGAGGGTCATACCTAGAGGGGTTTCAAGAGAAGTTGTTGGTGCTTCTTGTATAATTGTAGGTGGGGGTTCTCCCACAGGGGGAGCAGCCTTAGCGGACAATTCTGTTGCAATCTTCGCCGATCTAGAGAGGCAGTTAGGTTTGTTGATGATTGAGGGTTGGACGATCTCGATGATGATGAGATATCCCATATGCTTAAGCTTCCAGCAGAGTTAGAGGATGGATGGCGTCGAGTGTTGCAGAGGGTAGCCATAAATTTTCATCCAATATGAGTAGCATAGGGTGGATAGGGTCCACCTCCACCTATTAAGCAGGTACCACCTCAGGGATAGGGACATGCCCCACAGCCACATCCAAGTGATGTCGGAGGAGTAGTAGAGGTGGCACCAAAGGGAGTGTGGTCATTGGCCATCAGAGGTCCAGATGATCCAGGACTAGGGGGAGTAGTTTGAGTGCTATGCACTCTGTATTTTTGGATAGGGATTTGGTATCGATTTTGTATATGGTATAGAAGGAGCCTATGTGAGGCCTATTTTTTATGTACCCCCATAAGGCATACAATTCTATGTATTCATGGTCCATGAGGCCTCATGATGTATATGACACACATTTTTTGGGGTGATATATATATATACCATTTTTGCGGCATGTGTATGATATATTTTATGTGTTTGATGTATCAATGTGATGTATGTGATGATGATGCTTATATATGTATGTTTAATGTTTTCTATGTGTAGTGGTAGGTATTTACACATGATTTGTATGATGAAACACACACATACAAACATATATTCCTTGTTTGGTATGCAGGTTTAAATAGATGGTTGATGTATTAGATGCCAATCCAACACCTCGTTTGCAACATGGTTGGCAAATGCATTGGCTCACCTAGTAAAATGCATGAATGTAATGGTTTCAAACTATTGTCCTAGAAGTCGCACTCGCAAAAATTTATGAAAGAGGAGTGGGTTGAGGACACAAAATACATTATTGAGTTGCGAGTCAACTAACTGGGAATTTGGGTGAACATGTAAACTGTGGATGCCAAGGTGAATGGCATCGCTTAACAACCTAATGACTGTGTTGTATTCTACTTGGTTGTTTGTGAGTGCCCCTAGAAAAATTCCTTTGTTGTGGTAGAGAGTTTGGGATAGGGTATAAATGGACCAAGAAGCCGATGCTAGATTATTTGACCAACGACTTGTGCCATCTGCAAATTTGACATATTTATCTAAGAAAGAGACCATTTGCATTCCAAATAAAGGATGGTATTATTTTCAACCAAAGGGATCGAAAATAAAAAGAATAAAGTGATGCATTGTTCTTTTTAATCTACAAGTGGAAAATTCAAAGAGTGAACAATGCTTCCACTCTTCAGACACTATAAGTCTCCCTGTGTTGGAAGCATGAGCCATAGATAGGGGGTAGTATACTTGTATGCAATGACATGAATCCAACACTTGAAAGGAGATCTCCTAGTGTCTAGGCAACGTTGACGGAAGTGGTGGATCCTAATATTCATCAAAATATGATGAATCATCACTGATAAGTAGGTCAGCTAATGATGATGTGTTATTGATGGTATACGGTGAAGGGAAAGCGATTTCATCAACTGGTAATCCTTGCGAAAATAGTCTAAGGTGGGGAAGTTGATCTTGTAGACACATAAGTTTGAGGTGAATTTCTCGTTCATGTAATAAGAGACACTAGCATGAGTAGTGGGAAGTTTCACCACATGATCGACATGGGTGTGGGATCCTAGAATGGATAGGTGTGTGTGCTGAAGTTAAGGGTGGGGTGGCATGGTCAGGTATGACTGTGTTGATCTCATTAGGAATCATATGAGTATGGTTCCCACAATATGTACATTGGTAATTTTTTTCTCCTGATGCGTAATACTTAGGTTGTGGTACTTGTTCCGTAGGTGGCTCGGTGCTTGGTATCGCCAAGATGGCTAGTTCTGAGGCGGGAGCAACTAGTGTTGTCACTGATGTAGTGACAACATTGATGGAATTCGTTCTCTATGGTTGAGGTGAAGGAATCTCAACCAAAGGGAAGGTGAGGTGAATGGTCGCCAAGGAATCTTGAAACCAAGGGAGATAGGGACATTGGTGAGTGTAGTGTCCAAAGTGAAATCAAATCAAACATGCATGATTGGTGTGTAATGACTTGGGATTAGTGGTCGTGTTTGGTGAAGATGAGGTTGAAGGTGTGCACCCTGCTATAGTATGTGCCACATGTGTCATACTAACAAGGGTATTGAGTAAATTCCTAAGCTCCAACAAGGTGGGGCACATGTTAGTTGCATGGCCTTGTTTCCCACATAGGGCACACAGTGGGGTGACCCTTGTTCCAGGATTAATGGTTGTCATTACTAGGTCTTTCAACCTAAGTTTAGTTATGCCCCCTGATTTAGGCCTAGATACTGCCAATGATGGTTTGGAAGAGGGTTTTTCATGATGGGGTATTTCATCTTAGGTTATCGTATGCCCCCATTGTTAGGTGTAGCTATAGTTGGTGGTGTGTTAGTCATAGGTGTCATAGGATCGATGTGCAGTACATATGATGTAACTCGCCTAGATGGTGTAACTGTCGAGATGGGTACAAACTAATAGTGGGATATGGGTTCTAAGGAAATTTCTTGGTAGGTTGGAGTGAGATACCACATAGGTATTCCCAAAGTGGTCCCAATTAGAGTCAGCTGAGTGATAACATGCGTCCCTTGCACTCCTGTGGGGGGGTACAAGAATGGGATTTGAAAGATGGGAGGCACTGATGGACTCACAGTTTGTTCAATGTCATGACTCATCGGGGGTGTGATGACGATTCCAATGGGGTTGGAGATGCATTTTCAGAAGTGAAAGTGGTGCGCATAAGGTTGTCTGTCGATGTGGCTATTTCAGGAGGGGTACCTGAATATGCCCTTATCAAGTTGGAATCTTTATACACTACTATGGATATATCAACTTAAGGGGGTTGACTTGTTCCTCCTACGATGGGTAGGAATTTTTCGGGGTTGGTTTTGGTATGAGTGTAATATTAATTGAGCTAGTCAAGGGTATCTATCTTCCTATTAGATGGAAACATCATGATGTGAAATATCGAAGAGGCAATATCCTTCATGGAATACATATAACTATGAACCAAAAGGATGTTGTAGTTGATTTGTGCATCGACTACTTCAATATCTTGCTCCCTATCTTAATGGGGTCATTGTGGTACAATTGCCTTGGTTGGGATGGTCTCCCATCGTATGCACAAAGGGTGATAGATGATGGAACTAACTTGGGTGAGCCCAACCTTTTCCACACATTAGATGACATGATGCATGTGGATTCACCTTCATCGATAATTCACTGATGAATGATGATATTTTTCAATATAAATGGAACTTGGAAGGCGATTGATGAGGGTAGTCACGGTTCCCCTTTATCAAGATCAAAGTTCATAAGGCATGATTTAGAAGGGTCGGCAACACCAAGTGCAGTAATTAATGCCTTCCTTTGCTTTGGACATGATTGTAGCACTTCTAAAGTGCACATGGAAGCTGGTGACTGAGCCATGTCATCCACAATATTGTAGTTGTGGGTGGATTTCATATGAGGTTTATGGGGGGTGCAGCTAAGTGGTATTTGGGAGCCTTGGGATTTTTTCACTACTTGGGCATGGTATTTGCAAAGGGTCCCTTAAAGGGGTAGGTATATCCTCCACTTGTGGGGGTTCAGGACCATCATATCCTTTGGCTCAAGTTTGTAGGTTAACATCTATTTTGTTCATGTAGATATTTTGAAAGGAGCCATCGTTGGGTGGGAGAGGCTCTTGCTGATGGGTAACAACCCCTTGATTGAAAAAGGGTTATTTCAAGATAAATGGTTGTGGCTGTGGAACATTAGGTACCTCGGGAGGGTTTAGATATGGGTTTTTCTTGGATTCTACAATGGTAAGTATAGTAATCATATTTGCCACAAATCGAACAGTAGAAGTTCATCCTCAGGTTAGCATTTTTTCCTTGTTTGGGGGGGTTATTATCCCTCACATTTTGGTTACCATGATTCTAGTTATGTTAGGTAGGGGGGTTTCCCCTTTGCCCCTTCTACTGGCTCTGTTTGTTCTTACCTTTATTCATCCCCTAATTTGGAGGATTATGGGGGTTATCTATGTTCAATATCTCAAACTGTTGAGCTTGTTTTGCGAAAGAAGGGTGTACTAAATTGACCCCCTTGTGTGGTATGGGAGAATAATTGGGAGGACACTAAAATGGAAGGAATGAAATACTTGTTCCATTTGCAGTGGAGCTACCAACAATTCTTGGATTGGATTGGGGTAGGTAGGACTGTAGGGTCCATATTGTAGCCGCCCAAATTGAGGATTTGGTGCAGTTGTAGGGGGTGCTGACACAGGATGGATGGGAAGGTATCGCGGTGCCATTTTGAATGGCATAAGATTCAAGGAAGGGGGAACCTTTCCCCATTGGTTAATGGACCCAATAATCCCATCCACTGAATGTGATGAACCCATAGGCATGGGATCCAAACATCGATGCCAAGGGGAATCTGGTAGGATGGTGTATACGTAACTTCATGGTGAATAAATGAGATCAAAATGTTGGGCCTTCAGGATGGCGTCTTCCTCAGTTTTGGTAAATTAGGTTGCCGCATCCTTTACAATCACATTTCAGAGTGATTTGATGAACCAATCCAATAGGAACTAAGGTTGTATTTCGATTTTGCACAATGTGCAACGTTAACGCCACTCATGTATGTGGTCCACTATGTAGGTAGAGGTATTATGGTGGAATTCCATGAGAATTTTGAGCCCTAGGTTGTGGCATATGGGAAGTTGAAAGTAGGTGAGAAATTCCATGGCTATTGTCCCAAAGGTGGAATGTGATTCCCAGGGTGAATTCACATACCATTTTATAGTTGTTATTGTTAGGGATTACTAGAAGAGGCGAAGCCTCACTAAGTCATCCACTATGATATTGTAGGAACACCATAAGTGGAATGACATGACATGGTTTGTTGGGTTGTATCCTTGTTTCCCTCCAAATTTAGGAATATCTGAGGGGATATTATTGGGCATATTTGGCCATGTTGGATATGTGTTATGGGGTTTCATCAATTTGGCTAAATCAGGCAGATTCAAGCTAGCCATGAAAGGTAGGTTGGTATTAGGTTCCACTATCATATGTTTTGGATTGTTCCCATGAGGGTGATAACTAGAAGTATGTGGTGGTGATCTCTGTCTCTCATGAGAGGATGAGGATGTTGTGTGCCCTACTCCCAAAGAGGGAGAATAAGAGGATGTATTTCCTTCGAGGGGTGGAAATAAAGGGTTTTCCAAATTCTCTCCAAGGGGAAAAAATGAAGGGATTCCTCTTCTATGAGAGGATGAAGCAAGGGGGTCAAAATTATATCCAAGAGGAGAAAATTAAGGTGTACCTCTTCCTTGATAGGTTAAAGCAAAAGGATCTAAATTTTCTCCGAGGAGAGAAAATGATTGAATCAAGCAATGAGAGGAATTTCCCAAAATATCCTTTCAACATGGCTTGGGAGTAGCCCCAACTAGAGTATCTCCCTTGTGAACTACAGGGAGAAAGAGGGAAAACACCCCTCGAGAGAGGGGAAATTACTTGCAATCTACAAGACTTCCTTAGGGTTTTTTGTTCCTCAATGGTGGAAGTTTAGTGACAAATGAGAGTGATGATGGAAATAAACACAATTGAACAAATGCAAAAATATTCCAACCAAAATATATGAAAATGGTGTGAAGTGAGTGATATGTGCTATGTCAGTTCAGTGCAAGTGCTCGCACATGTAGGTTCTTTTTAATTGCAAGTTAGTGAGCTTGTATTTAAAAAGAAAATAAATGTAAATTCCATATTGGAAATGGGGTTATGTTTCAGAAGATCTTGGCAACATTTTCCTATGGCAATATCTGACTTCAAGAGTCAATTGCACTCACAATTGCACCTTGGCGATATCCTAACTTAGGCCACTAAGATACCCACATCAGGTGTGTATAAGTGGTTCTACTTGAGCGGTATAGTGTTGTCTCCACAAAACGTTGGGTGACTCTTTCTAGGGAGTAGGGTAGCTATACCTTGACTTTCACATTCTTGGGAGCAACACCTTCTTATTTGGGTTGTCCTTTGACACTTGTTGATAGAAGGATTTTAAAAGTACCCTGTAAGTAAACAATCTATTGTTTCATACAAAGTGTAGAATATTGGTGGGCATTATTGGGATGCCTAGCCCAATCAATCCTAACCAAACTATACATTTCCTTGTGATATCCCGTAGAGGAATTTAGTTGGTTGAGAATTGCAAGTGTCGATTTTAAGGGTCCAAATTTGATTCAATGTAAGAAAGGTATTTCACAATCCTACTTATTCCTAATCCATCAATATCTCATGAGGTGCAAGATGGAGAGCACACTCAAAGTAAGAGAGTCTTTAGGTCTCTTAGTGTGTGCTAGTGGAGACACATGTGTGTGCTAAGAAAATGATATAGTTGGTTGCAATTAACTAAAGGTCTGAAAGTAAATTCATATGTAGTTTCTACTTCAAATCAAAAAGATTCTAAAAGTTATTGCAATGAACAACTTTGATCGACAATGCTTATGAAATGGAAAAGTGTGCAATGAATTTATTTCACACTTATCTCCTTTTTTTGATTCACCAAGATCACATGGAATGCAACATGAATATTATACTTCAGGAGATTAGAATCTTTAGGTCCTTTCTTGTGTGCAAAATTTAATTACACTAATTTTCCTAAAACATGAGAAGTAAGCAAATAACATAAGATGTCAATACTGTCATGTCCCCAAATTTTTCATTGGGTCACAATGTCCTAATCCCCTTAGCCATACTCATGATAGTTTGTCAATATGATGCTAAGGGTCAAATAATTGCCAAGAATGATGTACAAGTTAGTAATAATGTAAAATTAGATCCAAAAGGACAAGGTGGGTCACATTAAGAGAAATTCCCAATTCAAAGTTTGTAATATACCCATCCAAATGAACTATCATGGAGGAAAATTACTAGTTCCCTAGGTTGGGGGTGTAAGCATTAAAATTTTGAATAAGGGAGATGCAAGACCCAAAATGAACTTAGACTTACAAATTCAAATTAAATGAGTCAAAAAGAAATAACAATAAAAAGAAAACAAGTTGGCATTGGATCATGAGGGCACATAAGAGGTTGTGGGACCCACATGTGGCAAGATTCCCCACTACACTTGGCATTATTCTCTCACCAATTCGAGTTCAAGATGAAGGGTAACATACTTGGGGGAGTTGAAGAGGTATTATCCATGGCATGAATCATGTAGGGTCTAATTGGAGTGGAAGATAAACTCCCATGGAAGAGGAAGAGGCATCTTAGAAGAATGGTGACACTTGGAGCTAGATTCCGTAACCCCTATGACAACAATGGTGAAGATTCTATGACACTTATGACAAATATCAGACCTGATTGCTAACATATGACATATATTACATGTCAAGGATAACAATATCCTCCAAGAGGGCACACAAGGGAGTTATTGTAGCCAAGAATATTCCCCATTCGAATTGAGGGAAGATGGAGACTAGGAATTGTTGGACAAGTGGCACACATTGGAATCTCTTCGCAACTTGAGTTGGAATGAGGATTTTGGAAGGAATTTGAACCATGGAAGAATTGAGAAGTTTATAAAAGACAATAAAAAATAAGGAAAGGATCTTTTGATCATTTCTCATTTTTCAAATTGGAGAGCATAGCTTCTGCATGCTAGTGGAGTGTTTACTCTACTTTCCTTAGTACCAATTTCGAGGGTGAACGATTCCCATCCTAATTGGAAATTGGAGAGGCCATTCAGAAATTTCATTTGGAGCTACAATGGATTCATATTTTGAAGTTTGAATCTACAAGTCTACTCGTGATATTCTCTTATTCAACTTGCTCCCACATCTCTCTCACATTTCTCTTCATATTTTGGCTCTTGGAGGAAGGGCACACTTGGTGAGATTCTCATATATTTGGGCGATATATTGGGGCCCAATTTATTTTTAATAAGATTTATGAACTCTATATTTGATTCTCATATGAACCTCAGGTCGAATATCCCAGTAAAACCATGTAAAAATGCCAAACTATGTATGAATGGTGCCATTTTCCCCCATAGGTTTTGCATGGCGCACTTGTTATTGCACATAGTTAGTGAAGGACTGATATTTAGACTTAATGGAAATGTTGGATGTTATATATCTCTGTAATAATCATATAATGAGAGCCACATCTCGAAACATTATGTATTTCAAGTGATATTTACATTTAAGGAAGAGATTCGAGCCATTTTCCCATATATCTTGTTGAGAGAGCTTGGAGTTGTTTGGTTTCGATTTGTATCAGTCAATATATGTGATTGTAATGCTGTATGGAGAGACATTAATGTACTGAATAATTTTTATAAAAACTATTCAATTCATTGGAACAATTATCCCAAAATTCATAGCAAGTTGTGGAGTTTTTCTATCATTTCCCCCTATGTGAAAGCATGCCTACAAACCTCTTATTTATGGGAATTGAATCATCCTTTAGGAACTGATTAATGATACATTTGGGTGACCATTGAATTCCTATAACTATTCCATGTCTCTGTTCTAAATTTTGGAGGGTCGTACCACATTTGGGAAGCCATTTATGTCATCTACTCTTGGGGGTTTGAACCTCAGAATTACTAGTAAATTTCCCTATTTTCTCCTGAACTTAAATGAATGTTGAACAAGTATTTTGAGACTGTCCAAGAATCCATAAGATTTATTTTTATTTCTAAATACCTTTCAAACACTCTCAGTCCCAATTTGAAATCCTTAGGTTCCTTTTGGAGCCATCTACCCTTGGGGGTTTGAACAACGATTTTCTAGTAATTCTGCCTTTCATTCTCTAATTGTAAATGCAAGTTGTTAAAGTATATAGAAAGTTTACAAACATAGAATAGATTCTTTAGTGTGTCTAAATACACCTCAATCCACTCCATACATCATTCGAAAATATTTGGGATCATTTGGGACAATTTGGGGCTTCACTAGTCCAAGTTTCAAAAATTGACTAAATTGGGAAAATTTTCAAAATGGGGACATTAAAAATACTAACAACTTCTATGAAATGGAAAGAAATGTGTCTTGAATACTAGTGATGACTAGGAGAACCATTGAAATTCCCAAAGTGTTTTTCCTAAGTAGATTGCAAGAGAAGACCCCTTTACTTCATAATCTTGTTCTAAGTGAGTTAATTATGAAAGAAAAATTTAACTATTGCAAGTTAATTTAATTTGGTTCATTAGTGAGCAGTAATTGGGACTATGAGGTTTCAGAAAAGCATATAAAAATAAAAATAAAATATAATAGCGTAGGTTTTCCCAATATAGACACACTAGTAGCGTGGTTAAAACAAAGAAGAACTGCACTAGCAGAGAGTATATCCTTGTGAAGGAGAAGGTCTAATAAATTGTGTAGTAGTGTGATTGTCGAAGTAAAATATATGTGGGTATCACATACGGGGTGTTGAGATCCATGCTACTATGTAAAGAACAATTATGGCCAAGAGGAGGCTGAATTTCGGGAATGGAGGGTATGAACTTGATTTCCTACATAGCACAAGAACCTAGAATTAGCTATGTAGCAAATAACAACTTATTTAATCATCAATGAACAAAATTGAAGAGGAGTCGCCATAAATAGTTTTAAGGGAAACATGACACAGGGGTGAGAAATATTCCCTGTTATCCTTCCAACTTGTATCCATGGAAATAGTGGTAGTTCTGAGTTAGGTAGACCAAGCACTCACAAGATACAACAAATTAAACAAGCCTAAAGTATCCTAAACTAAGATAAAATGTTGCTCCTTGAGGAAGGAAGAACAATGAGAGAAACACTTGACCCTTGGAGGAAGGTGGAAAAGGATCTTAGGTAATGCCAATAGGTGGAGGAAGCCGTGGAACATGAGGAAGTTCCGACACAATTCCAATAGCATAAACTTTCTCTAATTTTCTCTACTTGTATGCATGACCATTCCCTCCTTTTATAGGCCAAGAAACATCTAGATCCAAGTGTGAACCCCATCACCTCATGAACTAGCTCCAAAGTACACAAAGGGGGATATTCAATGCTTGAATAGACAAATTCGAATTTCAGTTGGTGAGGGAGATTTCATGATCCTTCAATGTGCAATTTGTGGTTTAGATCCTACCTTTTTTATAGTAGCATATATCTGGAAGGATAATCCACACTAATCTAGTGCTTGCATAGAACTATTAACACACACTTTAATGTAAGCTAACATGGATTTACCTGCGCTACCTCTTCTTTTGAATTTTTTTTGGCATTTTTGGACTCATTTTGTTTTATGGACCTGATGACGATGTATTTGGTGAGCTCCATGCTATATGTTGATGATGCCTTACTGCAAGATTAGCTAAAATGTCACATGTGTGCACAATTCGAGCATTAACAAAAAAAATCATTAAGACCAATTTGTAGAGCATGTGACTCATCATCGTGCTTCTTTGTGTTTCCCAGGATATCTTTGAGATGATCTATTTTGGCCTCAAGCTCCTACATATGTTCCTATAAATGGTTTTGGGCCTCAAACACTTTGTGTTGTATAGTAGTTGCACATGCTTTGAATTCTAGTAAACATGCTTCTTCACGTTCTTCTTCTAAGACTGCATATTTATGCTAAAGTGTCATTGTCACCACTCTGAGATCATCATTTCTAACTTTGAGCTCTGCTAACTTATTGTACATCTAGTGCATGTTTTATTTGTTGCTAGAGAACTAGCCAGATGGATCAACAACATTACTTTAGGGTCTTTATCAATTTTGGTTAATATAGGTACTTTAGTTGTTAATACCATCTCATTTAAACCAAGATATTCAAATATTTCCAACCTTTTTATGGTCATCTTCACTATATTCTTTTGTCTTTTGTAAAAACCACAGGAACTCAACGATGCCACCACATCTTCTTCTCTAGGAATGAATCTACTGAAACTAAGTTCTAGGAGTGGAAAATGTCCTCCTTTGATTTGAGTCATTCCAAGATTTAGTTCAGAAACAATTTCAGCCTTAGTTGATGTAAGTTTTGGATTCCCTAGATCATTAGCAAATCCCATAGAATCCTTCTAATCATCCTTCTTTTTCTTCTTCTCATCTTGATCTTCATCACTTTTCTTGGATTCATTGTTCATATTATTCTAATTTGACTAGCAAGATCACTGAAAGAAAAATAATCACAAGATAGACAAAAATATTACCCTGGTAAACCCTCATGGGGTAGAAAACCTAGCAAATCTTTCCTCAATAAGATGATCAACAAAAATACAAGATGTGCTCCAAGACTTGACCTCCTTCTTCTCTACCTCCTATGCAGACCTCTCAAACACAAGTGCACTACTTTTTGAGTTGAGCAAGTGTGTTAAATGAGGATTTCTCCTCCTCTACTTATACTGATTCTCAACTGACCAAAATCCCTAATGGGGCCGACCTCTCCTAGTGAAGTCTAATAACCCCTAAATAATAAACTTAGGGCCGACCCCCACATGGTGGGTCTAATAACCCTGGTTACCACAATTCATCAGAGGAATAAACATCTCCGGATACATAATAGAATCACCTCAGAGGGATGAAACATCTCCGAAATAATAAAGCACACATATAATATTCTTAGAAGTTACAATATTCAACACTCCCTCTTAACAAGAAGGATATTATAACAACATCTGCAGGAGCAAGGAGTCATTGACTACATCATACATGATACATATGTAAATCATCGGAAGCCTTCTTCAATACATCTTCATCAGTTACTCAACCAGTTACTGGAACATCAACATCATCATCATCGTCATCGCACGATCATCAACATCGTCATCACACGATCATCAGCATCGTCATCACACGATCATCATGTCAAAACCCAAAAATTTCAGAAAATTTAAAATTTTTTAAGATAGCGATAAATGTTATTAATTGCAGTCAATTAATTATATGTTAAACTTATGCGATTGTACGGATGTCTAAATAGTCTTTGTTGTACTTAAATAGTATTATGAGTTTCTTAATTGTTGCTGATTGTTTTCTGTTTTCAACCGCAAGGGGGAAGTTGTCATTGCCGACTGGGCTTACTTAGCTCCCAAGATAATGCATCCAAATGTATTTCATTTATAGGTATGCAGGTAAGGTACGGTTGCTACAATAATTTTAAAAGCATTTTAATTCCTTTCGCTGTACCAAATTGCCCAGTAAAATTTAAATATGCGAGGCAGGTTGTCAATGAAAAAGGTAGAAGTTTTATTCCTGTAATATTCATATAATCTTACTGTTAGAGAGTTAACCATTTTTGCATGGTAGATGATAGGTATTGTTCTTTTTCAGCCTGTCTTACTTACCCTCATGGAGTATCATTCTTGCTATTATTATTGTGTCGCAATTAATATCTTTTATCTCACATCATGAAAATGTCACGGGAATTTGGAATTTACACTATTTTGCTTATCTGTTGTTATTGGGTGATGTATGATTACACTTACAAGGATCTAGAAGTTTTGCAATGTATAAATAACTTATTACTTGTATAAGATTATGTCGGTTCATAACTTCTTTCTTCCACTGGTTCTGGAGTAACACCAGTCTGAGTTTTGTTCCATTCGCGTATTGTATGAATTACGGAGTCAAGGTTTAATCTACCCAAAAAATTAGGGATTCAAGGATTATTACCCTACGTCTTGGTTATTAAAGGATGACCTAGAAAAAAATTGCATCGATCCCTCCTATAAAGACTCCATGCAGAAATTCTATGACTCATGCTTATCTATTAATTTTATTTACTACTTAAGGGATACACCCTTGGTGTCTCGGACACTATTGTTATATGTATAAATCAATTGATTTATGGCTCGGATACTATTATCATATGTATAAACCCATTGATTTTATGGCAGGTATATAATTTAATTGTACACCGTGCAAGTTTGATAACGTTGGTTTCAAAAATATCTAAATCCACAATGGTCTTATGCATAGTATCACGACCATGTAAAGTCACCCCTACTATGATTCGGCTTGTTAATTTGTAACTTTTAAATGATTGTGAGAATGATTCGGGATCTCTTTATGGACTATAGGTGTTCAAACCACAACATGCAAAAATTTAAAGGGGCGACGTGTTTGTTTCTACGCCAAGTGTTGGGAATATTTAAGCATGGCTCAACCCTAACTGGGCACATTTCTCTCGCCCTCGGGCTCGGCCTCCCTGTGGAACCCTCCTGTCCAAACCCCATCGATACGATTATGAGTATGGTTTTACTGTGTCAGTGATCCTTCAGACTTGTGGTCTATGTTATAAGAGTGTCAAAATACTATGTTAATGGCACTGTAGTCAGTTGTTATTCCAGGGTTTTTATCCTTTTTGAACTGTCGAGTTCACCCTACCTCTGCGTTTCATCAACCCTCGGCTTAGTCCGGTTGAGTGTTCCATTCCAATAGCTACCCTAATCCCTTCCAGCTTGTGGTTTGTATAAATGATAAGGGTTTCTCACACTCATCAAATCTACGGTCTCCAAACTGAATACTATGCAACAACCATTACCAAGCTCGGTAAGTTACAGGTAGTTTTCATTGTGTTTAAATTTCTGCAATGGATTTCTTATATCTCCGCTTTTTACTAACTAGTAGCACATGTGATTACAGGACCTGTCTGTTCGTGATGGTGTACAGGGCGCGTTCTTCAGTCAGTGGGATTCTCCAGGTAAGCCTGGTCGATAGCCATGGCATTCCTTCTTGTTGGTTGTAGGTTTTTGGGTCTGTGTTGTATAAGAGGATATAGGGTTTTTCAGCATGGTTTGTTATGCGTTGTAATGATGAGTTAAGGGCGTAGATCCCGGTTATGGAGAATATTACAGCTTCGGTTCAACTTGTAATTTTTTTGTTTTTAATTATTATGTTGATAACTCCTGTGGAGGAATTACTGTGTAAATTTTTAGAGCGAACCTGTAGGTGGCAGTATGGCTATATAGTTTTGATGCCGGCCCAAAACAAAAGCATTCAGGTTTAATAATGAGTATTGGGTATTATCAATACCTGTAGAAATGAGTTCTAATGAAAAATGGTGTGTGTTTTCTCCTGTATAACTTTAATTGGGTTGATACATAAGTTTATGATTCTTCTAAGCTCTCGTAGATGTTCATATAAGGTACTTATACTGCTACCGTAAGTATAACTTTAGGGTTTGCAATCCTAGTGTTTAACTTTAGCAAGGTGAAGCATGCAGAAGGATATTAGGGTTCTGCCCGACCTCTGCTGTCGTGGATGGTTTTTGTGGTTGTAAAAATAAAAGGAGAAAATAAAAGAACTCGCTTCTGAGTTTGGAATAAGGGTTATGCTGTTTTCGGGTTTTGTTTTTACTAGATGATGCTATTGTTGTGATTCCCTTCTGTTGAAAGTCATGAAGCTAACAAGAGATAATGTAATAATATAGACGCTCGGCAATGAACAAAAATTACTATTCTGAGTGTTTAGTGTCATGAATAAACTCAGTCAATGAGTGAGTCAAAAGAAAGTTAATAATACTATCTTTAATGAGCTCGGTACCGAGCCTAAGAGGTTCCTGCTAAACTTCATTGTTTTAAAACTTCTCTGTAGGGTTTGATAAGAGGATTGTAATGTATCGCTTGGAAATAATAGCTAGAGTTTTATGATAAAAAAGGGAACTCGACACTTAGCTGTAATTCCGTGCTTTCTGTGTTGTTTGGTTTATAATTTCTCTGCTAAGTGTACTTTTACTGTTTTAACACTGGAATGATCAGTTTCAAATCATTCCTCATTCATAATGTCATCTAATGCCACGTTTCGAAGATTCTGTTCTTAGTGAGCTTAGAGTAGAATATCATGGTGATGTTTTTAACTCGACAACAGAGTTCTGTAGGGTTTTTACATAATCGTTTTTATTTGATAATAAATAAATAAATAAATAAGGAAATGTTTAACTATGCTTTCGTGAAGTAAAAGGGATAACTCTTGACTGGGATTTGCATTCTGAAGTGGAGATTTTATTTACGTTTACAACATCTCAGATATGAATTGTTATAATATCTATTATTTAGATTTTCTGTTTGTATCCTATGACTATATAATAATGTTATTCTATACAGGGTACCAGTTCCTGATATACTACCCCTATTTATTTATAAAATAAAAACACAAACAAAGAAATATAATTAACTAGTTCTATAGTTATGACTTATACGTCATTACCATAAATATATACAATTTTCTCAGGGAAAATATAAATACGTTATTATAATTAAAACAGAGATTAAAATCATACTATTAATGCAGAAAACACAGTATCTGTTAGCAAATCTTACTTCTGATATTCTATGATATTCGACCTGCTCATTAACTAATCTCTATTCAAACACTTAATAATAAATGCAGCATACATTCATTCATCCTTAAAGAACATAGAGAGGTAATTAACAGAACCTGTCTTGATTCGTGGACAACAACAGCAATGGGAGGTTGTTCCTCCCTACCAATTCCTGGAGAGTGCCCAAACAGCACTTCTCAGGACCCCCGAGCTCACTCTGGTCTCCCTGGCTAGAACTAGGTGCAGCAAAACCATTCACATAGCCAAACAGCTAAACTGGAACCAAGTTACTGCAGCTTTCTCTCTCAAAACACTTCCTTACTGTTTTTCCCTTTTCTTCAATGGGACTCCTGAATAACATTCACCTGAATGTATTCTCCCTCCAGAACTATCTGAACCCCAGCTCAGTTCATTGAGTACTATTTAAAATATTGCCTAGGTCTTAGTTGGGTTAACTGTCATTAATGAGCCACCTGCTCAGATTCCACTTTCTTGGGGAATCATGACCCCCAAATATAGGGAAGTTGCCACCTGCAACTTAGGAAGTGTTTGAGGATGCTGCCACTTGTCTTTTTCCTTTCCACCTAGTTCCACCCACCAGTTAGACCAGTAACCTCTTTTAACGGCTCTCCCATGCTGTTGTCTCCATAATTCATTTATTAATAATAAAATATTCAGAATTACATTCCACTTTTGGTGACTCTGCTGAGTCATCATTTCCTACTTAGCATTAAATTTAACATAATGTCTCAGGAATATAATAAAATAATTACATTATTTTTTTTGCAAAATTGGGGTATGTGACATACACACCCCCTTAAAATGTAACATCGTCCTCGATGTTACTTATTCTTCATCTTCAACTACCTGCTGGAATAGATTTGGGTATTCTTCCCGCATCTTACTTTCCAGTTCCCAGGTAGCTTCTTCAGGACTAAGGTGCTTCCATTGCACCTTCAACTATCCAATTGTGCGGTTCCGCAGAGTAATTTCCCTCCTCCCGAGGATACAATCCAGTTCCACCAGAACTTCCCCTTCTGGTTCTACCTTTACAATGTTCCAATCAATAACATGAGCAGTATCATGAACATACTTTTTTAGAACAGAAATATGAAAAACATTGTGTACCTTTAAATTAGGTGGTAATGCTAGCTGATAAGCAACTTGACCAATTCTAGATAAAATTTCAAATGGACCACAGTAACGTGGTGCTAATTTGGCACAACCCCCCAGTCTTAAAGAGCTCTTCTTTGGTCTTACCTTGATGAACACATGTTCACCTACCTGGAACTCTTTAGGAGTTCTTTTCAAATATGCTTGACTCTTTTGCCGATCCTGGGCAATCTTCAAATTTACCTGCACTTGTTTCACAATCTGTTCCATCTCTTTTAATAAATCAGGTCCTAACACTAACCTGTCTACTGGATTACTCCAAGAGATAGGAGTGTTACATTTACGCCCATACAAAATTTCAAAAGGACTAAACTTAGCTGATGATTGATAACTATTATTGTATGCAAATTCTGCTAAATGTAAATAATCCTCCCATTTACCTGGTTGATCTTTAACATACATCCTTAACAGATCTTCTAATACCTGATTAACCCTTTCAGTTTGTCCATCCGTCTGAGGATGGAAGGAGGTGCTGAAATTTA
Source organism: Larix kaempferi (assembly GCA_027924585.1). Classification (NCBI taxonomy): domain Eukaryota; kingdom Viridiplantae; phylum Streptophyta; class Pinopsida; order Pinales; family Pinaceae; genus Larix; species Larix kaempferi. The sequence goes on along the minus strand of BSBM01000159.1, from coordinate 9,182,027 downwards.
ATGTGGCGTTTAATCCTTTAAACAAGGATTTCCAGAAATTCCCTGTGAATTTAGGATCCCTGTTTGATATAATAACTTTTGGAATACCGTGTAACCGAAAAATCTGTTTTAGAAAGATATCTGCTATGTTTGCAGCCTTGTATGTGGTTTTAACAGGAATAAAGTGTGCTGATTTACTTAATTTATCTACTACCACCATGATTGAATCATTCAGATTCTGATTTTTGGGTAATCCCGTAATGAAATCTAGGCTGATTACTTCCCACTTCCAGCTAGGAATAGGTAAAGGTTGCAGCAATCCAGCTGGATGTTGGTGTTCTGTTTTCACTTGTTGGCAGTCCAAACATCTAGCTATATACTCAACTGTTTCAGATTTCATATTAGGCCAAAAATATTCTTTTCTCAACATGGTGACAGTCTTTTGGTATCCTGGATGCCCTGAGTAAGGGGTTTTATGAATTCCATCTAGAATTAACAGTTTAACTTTAGGTGCATTCGGAACATACAGCCTGTCTTTAAACAATAAAAATCCGTCTTCATTTAAACTATATCCTTTTATCACACTTTTTGTAGGTTGTTCTTTGGCTGCAGCTTGTAAATGTTGATAATTTTCATCTGATTTTATCCCTTTAGCCAACTGTTTATTTAAATCAGAGGTATAAGTGTTGCTAACTGATACAAAATTCAGCTTTGCATTTCTGCTCAAGGCATCAGCCACCTTATTTTCCTTTCCCTTTATGTGTTGAATTTCAAAATCATATTCACTTAAGAATGCCAACCACCTGGCTTGTCTTGCATTTAAATTAGGCTGATCTAAAAGGTATTTCAGACCCTTATTATCAGTCAGTAGAGTGAATTTTCTGCCTATTAAGTGGTGTCGCCACATCTTTAAAGCATGGATAACAGCAGCTAATTCTAGGTCATAAGTGGCATAATTCTTTTCATGAATTTTCAGCTTCCTAGATTCGTAAGCAATGACATGTCCCTCTTGAGTCAACACTCCGCCTAAACCGTCATTACAAGCATCGGTGCAAACCACGAAATCTTTATTAGGGTCTGCTATTCTGAGAATAGGTGCAGTTGTCAATAGAGTCTTAAGTTTCTTAAAGCTTTCTTCACACTTCACGTTCCAATCAAACTTCTTGCCTTTCTTTTGCAAGGAAGTGATTGGGTTGGCTATTTTTGAAAAACTTTCAATAAATCTCCGGTAGTAACCGGTAATTCCCATGAAGGATCTAACATCTGTTACATCTTTTGGTACCGGCCACTCTTCAATTGCCCGAATCTTTTCAGGATCAACTGAAATTCCTTCCTTGGTGACTACATGTCCTAAGTACTGGATTCCGTCTTTAAAGAAGCCACACTTACTGAATTTCGCAAAGAGCTGCTGCTCTCTTAGTTCTTGTAAGACTATACGTAAGTGTTCTTTATGCTCATTTTCATTCTTAGAATAAACTAATATGTCATCGATGAATACGACAACAAATTTATCTAAGTACTTATGCATTATGTTATTCATTAAGCACATAAAGATAGCTGGGGCATTAGTAAGCCCAAACGGCATTACGACAAATTTGTAATGTCCGTACCTTGTTCTAAAAGCTTTTTTGAAAATGTCTTCTTCTTTAATCCTCACCTGATGATAACCCGATCTCAGGTCTATCTTAGAGAACACCGTAGCTCCACGTAGCTGATCAAACAGATCATCTATACGAGGTAACGGATACCTGTTTTTAATCGTCATCTTGTTCAGCTGACGGTAATCTATGCAAAGTCGCATAGTTCCGTCCTTCTTTTTAACAAAAATTACTGGTGCTCCCCAAGGGGATACACTGGGTCGAATGTAATTCTTTTCTATTAACTCCTTTAACTGAGTTTTCAATTCGTTAAGCTCCAAAATATTCATACGATATGGGGCTTTTGAACTGGGGACAACACCTGGTACCAGCTCAATTGTAAAGTCCAGCTCCCTTTTGGGAGGTAATTCTGGGATTTCCTCAGGAAAAACATCCATAAATTCATTTACTACAGGGATTTCCTCTACTGTTATCTTGCTTCCTTCAAACTTATCTGTCTCATCGGTAATAGTTACAGCATAGGCTTTACATCCTTTTCTGACTGCCCTTTTAAGTTGTAAAGCAGAAATCTGCCTGACTACTGTTTTCCTAGGAATACCCCTAACAGTTACAGGCTGTCCATTACTGTTTACACATCTAAAAGTTTTGTCAAAACAGTTTAAAACTACCCTATGCTGTTCCAACCAGTCCATTCCGATAAGTATGTCATAAGAGCCAAGTGGCAAGAAATTTAATTTAACTGTAGTTCTAAAATCATTCATATTTAAGATACATTCCTTAACATAACAGTTTACTTTCCTTTTTTCCCCAGTAGCTAGTTGTACAGACCAAGAATTATCAAATCTTTCAACAGTCAACTTACATTTTTCTACTAGCTGGGGTGAAATATAACTAAGACTAGCACCCGGATCTATTAAAATAGTTACAGGGGTTTTGTTAATCATACCTCCTACTTCCACCATGGAAGTTTGGTAGTCAGCTTGGCGGTTTTCCAATGCTGCATTGATTCGGGGCATAGTCCCTGCAAAGTCCCCAACAGTCATTTCATCTTGAACAGTATGAATATTGCTGATTTGTTTCTTTCTATTTGGGCAAACTGAAGCATAATGTGGGCCATTACACTCCCAGCACTTAACAGGTTCCTTTCGCTCAAAGTTCTTAGTGTAATTTCCATGATTGTTAGGAGCCTCCTTGCTGCTTTTGAAATTGTTGGAATGACTAGCAGCTCCATTTTTGTTTCCCTGGAAGCTTTTACCATTAAAATGGTTTCCGTTCTTGTTATTCTTGAAACTTTTATGAGGGACAAACTCCTTTTTCCTGTACTCAAGCTGATTACTATTCTTTTTGGCTTTCCAGCTGGCTATCCCTTCTTTCTTTTTATTCTGTTCGTAACAGAAATTAGCCTTTCGCATAGCTTCCTCCAGAGTTTTGGGGTTGTCATATTCAATTTTGTCCTTGATATGGTATGGCAGACAGCTAAGAAACCGCTGTATTTTTGGTTTCTCTTCAACAAAATACGGCACATACCTTAACAGACTTAAGAACTTACTGTTTAAGTCCTTCATCGTCATAGATCCTAACTTCAGTTCATAAAATTCCTTGGCCCTCTCTTCATAATACTGTTCGGACAAAAATTTCTTTTTGAAGTACCTTTTAAAAGTACTCCAATTGACTTATTTTTCTTTAATCCCCTTGACCCTTTTCAGGTCTTGCCACCATATGTCTGCCTTTCCAGAAAGGTTGTAGATGGCCATTCGTGCCTTCAGCTGATTTGAATAGTTGTAAATTTGGAAATATTTTCTCATCCCGGATAACCAGGATTCTGCTTCTTCTCCTGTTTCAGATTCTCCATTGAAAGTTGGGGGTTTTATTTTCTTAAACTCCCCGAAAATTTCTTCATAAGGTCTGTACTTTTTCCTTCTGTTGTGCAGCTCAGCTTCACTGCTGTCACTAGTAGTGCGGTAACTGTGTTGTTCCCTTCTTTCTTCAGATGATGAACTGCTGTCAGATTTAGCTGGTTTCATCCTTTTTGACCCTCTTCTGAGTCAACTCGTTTTCTCCTTCCTTCTGTCTGAAATTTTTCTATCAATAGCTGATTTAGCTGCTCTTGAGTTTTCAGAATCCTTTCATTGTCCTTCTTGACTGTTTCTATCTCTGTCTTTAAACCTTTTATGGTCTGCATCAATTCAGTAGAGTGAGCAATTCCCTCCTCTATCTCCGGTTCTCTTGACATCTGTCTTGTCGCAGTGTTTGGAGATTCTTCCTCAGCATATTCTCCCAGTTTTTCCATACCTGCCTGTTAAGTTCAGAAAAGAAAATTTCTGCTCTGTTTGTCTTTACGAAACAGAAAGTATAAGTTAGTACATAACATAAAAATTTTATTGTTGTTTGCACTGTTCTGCGGAAACTAGTGGAGTCACATCCAAGCCTAGTGTCTGAACCTCGCTCTGATACCACATGTCAAAACCCAAAAATTTCAGAAATTTAAAATTTTTTAAGATAGCGATAAATGTTATTAATTGCAGTCAATTAATTATATGTTAAACTTATGCGATTGTACGGATGTCTAAATAGTCTTTGTTGTACTTAAATATTATTATGAGTTTCTTAATTGTTGCTGATTGTTTTCTGTTTTCTACCGCAAGGGGGAGGTTGTCATTGCCGACTGGGCTTACTTAGCTCCTGAGCTAATGCATCCAAATGTCTTTCATTTACAGGTATGCAGGTAAGGTACAGTTTCTACAATAATTTTAAAAGCATTTTAATTCCTTTCGCTGTACCAAATTGCCCAGTAAAATTTAAATATGCGAGGCAGGTTGTCAATGAAAAAGGTAGAAGTTTTATTCCTGTAATATTCATATAATCTTACCGTTAGAGAGTTAACCATTTTTGCATGGTAGATGATAGGTATTGTTCTTTTTCAGTCTGTCTTACTTACCCTCATGGAGTATCATTCTTGCTATTATTATTGTGTCGCAATTAATATCTTTTATCTCACATCATGAAAATGTCACGGGAATTTGGAATTTACACTATTTTGCTTATCTGTTGTTATTGGGTGATGTGTGATTACACTTACAAGGATCTAGAAGTTTTGCAATGTATAAATAACTTATTACTTGTATAAGATTCTGTCGGTTCATAACTTCTTTCTTCCACTGGTTCTGGAGTAACACCAGTCTAAGTTTTGTTCCATTCGCGTATTGTATGAATTACGGAGTCAAGGTTTAATCTACCCAAAAAATTAGGGATTCAAGGATTATTACCCTACGTCTTGGTTATTAAAGGATGACCTAGAAAAAAATTGCATCGATCCCTCCTATAAAGACTCCATGCAGAAATTCTATGACTCATGCTTATCTATTAATTTTATTTACAACTTAAGGGATACACCCTTGGTGTCTCGGACACTATTGTTATATGTATAAATCAATTGATTTATGGCTCGGATACTATTATCATATGTATAAATCCATTGATTTTATGGCAGGTATATAATTTAATTGTACACCGTGCAAGTTTGATAACGTTGGTTTCAAAAATATCTAAATCCACAATGGTCTTATGCATAGTATCACGACCATGTAAAGTCACCCCTGCTATGATTCGGCTTGTTAATTTGTAACTTTTAAATGATTGTGAGAATGATTCGGGATCTCTTTATGGACTATAGGTGTTCAACCCACAGCATGCAAAAATTTAAAGGGGCGACGTGTTTGTTTCTACGCCAAGTGTTGGGAATATTTAAGCGTGGCTCAACCCTAACTGGGGACATTTCCCTCGCCCTCGGGCTCGGCCTCCCTGTGGAACCCTCCTGTCCAAACCCCATCGATACGATTATGAGTATGGTTTTATTGTGTCAGTGATCCTTCAGACTTGTGGTCTATGTTATAAGAGTGTCAAAATACCGTGCTAATGGCACTGTAGTCAGTTGTTATTCCAGGGTTTTTATCCTTTTTGAACTGTCGAGTTCACCCTACCTCTGCATTTCATCAACCCTCGGCTTAGTCCGGTTGAGTGTTCCATTCCAATAGCTACCCTAATCCCTTCCAGCTTGTGGTTTGTATAAATGATAAGGGTTTCTCACACTCATCAAATCTACGGTCTCCAAACTGAATACTATGCAACAACCATTACCAAGCTCGGTAAGTTACAGGTAGTTTTCATTGTGTTTAAATTTCTGCAATGGATTTCTTATATCTCCGCTTTTTACTAACTAGTAGCACATGTGATTACAGGACCTGTCTGTTCGTGATGGTGTACAGGGCGCGTTCTTCAGTCAGTGGGCTTCTCCGGGTAAGCCTGGTCGATAGCCATGGCATTCCTTCTTGTTGGTTGTAGGTTTTTGGGTCTGTGTTGTATAAGAGGATATAGGGTTTTTCAGCATGGTTTGTTATGCGTTGTAATGATGAGTTAAGGGTGTAGATCCTAGTTATGGAGAATATTACAGCTTCGGTTCAGCTTGTAATTTTTTTGTTTTTAATTATTATGTTGATAACTCCTGTGGAGGAATTACTGTGTAAATTTTTAGAGCGAACCTGTAGGTGGCAGTATGGCTATATAGTTTTAATGCCGGCCCAAAACAAAAGCATTCAGGTTTAATAATGAGTATTGGGTATTATCAATACCTGTAGAAACGAGTTCTAATGAAAAATGGTGTGTGTTTTCTCCTGTATAACTTTAATTGGGTTGATACATAAGTTTATGAATCTTCTAAGCTCTCGTAGATGTTCATATAAGGTACTTATACTGTTGCCGTAAGTATAACTTTAGGGTTTTCAATCCTAGTGTTTAACTTTAGCAAGGTGAAGCACGCAGAAGGATATTAGGGTTCTGCCCGACCTCTACTGTCGTGGATGGTTTTTGTGGTTGTAAAAATAAAAGGAGAAAATAAAAGAACTCGCTTCTGAGTTTGGAATAAGGGTTATGCTTTTTTCGGGTTTTGTTTTTACTAGATTATGCTATCGTTGTGATTCCCTTCTGTTGAAAGTCATGAAGCTAACAAGAGATAATGTAATAATATAGACGCTCGGCAATGAACAAAAATTACTATTCTGAGTGTTTAGTGTCATGAATAAACTCAGTCAATGAGTGAGTCAAAAGAAAGTTAATAATACTATCTTTAATGAGCTCGGTACCGAGCCTAAGAGGTTCCTGCTAAACTTCATTGTTTTAAAAATTCTCTGTAGGGTTTGATAAGAGGATTGTAATGTATCGCTTGGAAATAATAGCTAGAGTTTTATGATAAAAAAGGGAACTCGACACTTAGCTGTAATTCCGTACTTTCTGTGTTGTTTGGTTTATAATTTCTCTGCTAAGTGTACTTTTACTGTTTTAACACTGGAATGATCAGTTTCAAATCATTCCTCATTCATAATGTCATCTAATGCCACGTTTTGAAGATTTTGTTCTTAGTGAGCTTAGAGTAGAATATCATGGTGATGTTTTTAACTCGACAACAGAGTTCTATAGGGTTTTTACATAATCGTTTTTATTTGATAATAAATAAATAAATAAATAAGGAAATGTTTAACTATGCTTTCGTGAAGTAAAAGGGATAAATCTTGACTGGGATTTGCATTCTGAAGTGGAGATTTTATTTACGTTTACAACATCTCAGATATGAATTGTTATAATATCTATTATTTAGATTTTCTGTTTGTATCCTATGACTATATAATAATGTTATTCTATACAGGGTACCAGTTCCTGATACACTACCCCTATTTATTTATAAAATAAAAACACAAACAAAGAAATATAATTAACTAGTTCTACAATTATGACTTATACGTCATTACCATAAATATATACAATTTTCTCAGGGAAAATATAAGTACGTTATTATAATTAAAACAGAGATTAAAATCATACTGTTAATGCAGAAAACACAGTATCTGTTAGCAAATCTTACTTCTGATATTCTATGATATTCGACCTGCTCATTAACTAATCTCTATTCAAACACTTAATAATAAATGCAGCATACATTCATTCATCCTTAAAGAACATAGAGAGGTAATTAACAGAACCTGTCTTGATTCGTGGACAACAACAGCAATGGGAGGCTGTTCCTCCCTACCAATTCCTGGAGAGTGACCAAACAACACTTCTGGGGACCCCCGAGCTCGCTCTGGTCTCCCTGGCTAGAACTAGGTGCAGCAAAACCATTCACACAGCCAAACAGCTAAACTGGAACCAAGTTACTGCAGCTTTCTCTCTCAAAACACTTCCTTACTATTTTTCCCTTTTCCTCAATGGGACTCCTGAATAACATTAACCTGAATGTATTCTCCCTCCAGAACTATCTGAACCCCAGCTCAGTTCATTGAGTACTATTTAAAAGATTGCCTAGGTCTTAGTTGGGTTAACTGTCATTAATGAGCCACCTGCTCAGATTCCACTTTCTTGGGGAATCATGACCCCCAAATATAGGGAAGTTGCCACCTGCAACTTAGGAAGTGTTTGAGGATGCTGCCACTTGTCTTTTGCCTTTCCACCTAGTTCCACCCACCAGTTAGACCAGTAACCTCTTTTAACAGCTCTCCCATGCTGTTGTCTCCATAATTCATTTATTAATAATAAAATATTCAGAATTACATTCCACTTTTGGTTACTCTACTGAATCATCATTTCCTACTTAGCATTAAATTTAACATAATGTCTCAGGAATATAATAAAATAATTACATTATTTTTTTTGCAAAATTGGGGTATGTGACACATCAACATCGTCATCACACGATCATCAGCATCGTCATCACATGATCATCAGCATCGTCATCACATAATCATCAACATCGTCATCACATGATCATCAACATCGTCATCACATGATCATCAGCATCGTCATCACACGATCATCAACATCGTCATCACACGATCATCAGCATCGTCATCACACAATCATCTTACAGGATGATCACTCCTGATCTCTTTAGGACATAGGTCCATGGATGATACAATCCAAACCATTCATTTAGGACTATGTCCAAGGATGATTTAATCCCCACCGTTCATTTAGGACTATGTCCAAGGATGACTTTATCCCCACTATTCATTTGGGACTATGTCCAAGGATGACTTAATCCCCACCGTACATTTAGGACTATGTCCAAGGATGACTTAATCTCCACCGTTCATTTAGGACTATGTCCAAGGATGACTTAATCCCCACCGTTCATATAGGACTATGTCCAAGGATGACTTAATCCCCACCGTTCATTTGGGACTATGTCCAAGGATGATTTAATCCCCACCGTTCATTTAGGACTATGTCCAAGGATGACTTAATCCGCATCGTACATTTAGGACTATGTCCAAGGATGAATTAATCCCCACCGTACATTTAGGACTATGTCCAAGGATGACTTAATCCCCACCATTCATTTAGGACTATGTCCAAGGATGACTTAATCCTCACCGTTCATTTAGGACTATGTCCAAGGATGACTTAATCCCCACCGTACATTTAGGACTATGTCCAAGGATGATTTAATCCTCACCGTACATTTAGGACTATGTCCAAGGATGACTTAATCCCCACATGTCTATCAAGGACTTCATTCTCAAAGACATATGTTTACGGCTCACTTTAGGACTGAAGTGCATGGATGATCCAATCCCCATATGTATCCTCATCAATACAGATATAGTTAGTACATCAATAGTACAAGTACATACAGGTATCCTCATCAATACATCAATATAAAAACATATATCATCATCATTAAAGCATGTATTCTCATCAATACATATATCATCAAAGCATGTATCCTCATCAATACATATATCATTGAAACATGTATCCTCATCAATACATATATCATCAAAACACGTATCCTCATCAATACATCAATATATAAAAACAAGTAGTGTAAGTATAAGTGTCCTAAATCTAAGTAATCTAAGCATACATAAATATCTAGGTGTAGTAAATAGGTATCCTCATCATCGACCTGGCTGTCGATGAGGGAAATCTCATCATCAGTGACTATATCACTCCCCCTTTTGAGGAGGGTCCTTTTGAACTACACCAAGCTTGTCTCGGAAATATTCAAATTTTACTCGAGACAGAGGTTTGGTCAATATATCAGCAATCTGTTCCTTAGTGCTCACATACTCGAGCTTAATAGCTCCTCTCTGCACCATATCTCGAATGTAGAAATATCGGATCTCTATGTGTTTTGACTTATCGTGGAAAAATGGATTTTCTGTCATCTTAATACAACTTTGATTGTCACACATGATCACAGTAGGATCCATTTCTAAGTCAAACACTCCAGATAATAATTTCCGAAGCCATACTGCTTCACAACTAGCAGAGCAGGAAGCTATATATTCTACTTCGGCAGTACTGAGAGCCACACTAGATTGTTTCTTGCTAAACCATGAGATCATTGTAGATCCAAGACCATAACATCCACCTGATGTACTCTTTCTGTCTGGAACACTTCCTGCCCAATCAAAATATGAGTAACCATGTAATCTAAGTTCATGATTTCCAAGATAGTATAGACCAAAATCTAATGTACCCTTTAGATACCTCATTACATGATATGCAGCTATTAAGTGAACCTTTCTAGGTTCTACTAGATACTGACTCAGGGTATTTACAGCAAAGCATAGATCTGGTCTGGTATTTGGTAAATACATCAATGACCCAATGATTTGTCTATATAGAGTTACATCCACTAATTATGATGATTCATTAACTAATAACTTCAAGTTGGAGTCCATGGGAGTAGCCATGGATTTACAATCCAACATATCAAATCTTTTCAGAATCCCTACAGCATACTTACCTTGATTTAACAAGATTCCTTTTGGTTCTTTCCATACTTCTAGACCTAATAAGTGATGCATTAATCCGAGATCTTTCATCTCGAATTCCAAAGAAAGCTTTTTCTTACATTTGAAAATTTGATTCTCATTTCCTATTAGAAATAGATCATCTACATAAAATAGTAATATAACAGGTTCATCATCCGTGATCTTGAGGTAAAGATTTGGATCAACTTTACTCTTGGTAAAGCCCATGCTTGTTAAGAAACTATCAATCCTTCCGTACCAAGCTCTGGGAGCTTGCTTTAATCCATACAAAGCCTTTTTCAGCTAGCATACATGTGCTCTTCCATCTTTAACCTCAAATCCTTGAGGTTGTTCTATGTACACTTCTTCTTCAATTACACCATTCAGGAAGGTTGTCTTAACATCCATTTGGGAGAATCCTCTGTCTACAAATCTTGCCTTATATTTTTCAATTCTACCATCTGCAGGATGTTTTATTTTGAATATCCATTTAGAAGAAACCACACTTTTATCTTTTGGTTTGGGAACTATATCCCAAACATCATTTTTCATTATTAACTGATATTCTTCTGTCATTGCTTCTACCCACTCTTTCTTCCGAGCTGCCTCTTCATAGATAGTACGTTGTTGATCCACAAGATCACACATCAAGGACACATAGTTGGATACTAGCTTTGGTTTCTTTCTTTCTCTAGTGGAGCCTTCAGGAGCTCCATATTTTTTACCTCCTTGAATAATGTCTCTAGCCCATGCTGGCCTTCTTTTCTTAGATAAGTTTGTAATCGGGGGTTCTTGTGGTTCCAACATGTCATGATCCTCTGGTGTATCATCTTCAGGGATGGGCACAGCTTCTGTGATTCTAGGAGGTGTATCTTCTTCATAGATTTCTTCAAGTTGGCACTTCCTAGATTTATTAAGAGCTACTTCTTCATCAAATGTTACATCTCTACTTATTTCCATATGATGAAAACCAAGTATGTAAATTCTGAAAGCTTTGGATGATTCACAATATCCAACAAATATTCCTTTCTTACCAGAGGGATCCAACTTGGTTCTCTTTTCTTTTGGAATGTGAATGTACATAGGGCATCTACATATTTTGATATGACTTACCTCAGGCTTCTTTCCTGTGAACACTTCTTCTAGCGTCTTGAATTCAAGAGCACTATGGGAAAGTCTATTTTGTGCATAGACTGTTGTCCTAGCTGCTTTAGCCCATAGATACATGGGTAGATCTTGGTCATGTATCATAGTCTTTATAGCTTCCATGATAGTTATATTCTTTCTTTCAACAACACCATTATGTTGGGGATTGTAGGGAGTGGTTAATTCCCTCTTGCTTCTAGCTTCCTTACAAAAATATTCAAATTCCTTTGAAGTATATTCTCCACCATTATCTGTTCTGAGAATCTTGATTTTCTTTTCTGAGAGATTTTCTATTAGGGCCTTGAACTCTTTGAATCTTCCAAAGACTTCATTCTTACCTTTTAGAAAGTATATCCAAGTCTTCCTTGAATAGTGATTAATGAAAGAGAGATAGTATTCAAACCCACTTAGGGATGTGGTGGGCATTGGTCCACATACATCTGAGTGTATTAACTCCAAAATGTTCTTAGTCTTTGTTTCACTCTTTGGAAAAGGGTTCTTGAAATTCTTCCCTTTTTCACATCCTTTGCATGATCCATTATGGTCAATATTTAAGTCTGGTAATCTCATGACCACCTTGCTCACATAGGGTAGGGCCTTGTAGTTAATGTGAGGATGCCTTCTATGCCATAGTTCACTAGGGCTAGTGGTTTCATGGACAAGGGCAGCTTCTGGGTGACCCTTGAGTTTGTAAAGACCTCCTTCTTCTTCACCAATGACAATTGCATCCTCAATTGATTTTCCTTTGGGCCACATAAGTACTTGACCATCAATAAATGCAATTTTAAATCCTTTCTCATCTAGTGCTGAGATAGAAAGTAGGTTCTTCTTCAAACCTGGAACATATAAAATTTCTTTCATCTTCAAGGGTGTTCCAGAATCAAGCTTGTAGCTTGCTTCACCAATTCCCTTGATGGGTTATTGATAATCATCTCCTAGAGATACCTAGCAATGTGTCCTTATTTATGACAGTTGAAACATTGGAAGGAAGAGAACTTTCCTTTTCCTTTCTTCTAAAATATTTGTGGAGATTGACACTCCTTGTGCTTGTCCTTCTTGAAGTAATATTGATTCTTCCTTCTCTTAGTGTGTGTACCCAAGGCTTGGTCATCCTCCTTGAGAAGGGCTTCTCTGTTGGCTATCCTAGCTTCTTCTTGAACACAATCCTCCCATACTACATCAAACTTCATACTTTCTTTTCTGGCACACATGGTTTGTATGAATGACTCCCAAGGTCTAGTGAGACTATTTAGAGCAATCATCACAAGTTCATCTTCATCAAGAGTATCACCAATGGAATCTAGTTGCTTCTTGATTTGGGAGACCCTTGAGAAGTAGTCTTGAATGGATTCTCCTTTGTGCATCTTGGTACTCTTCAACTGAGTTCTTAGATTCATCTTCCTATTGATGTTCTTTCCTTCATACATTCTTCCTAGGGCATCATACATTTACTTTGGAGTCTTCTTGGATGCCACTTGGGGAATGAAGTGGTCTTTAATAGAATCAACAATGATTGTCTTTTCCCTAACCAAATCCTTTATATGCTTCTCTTTGGCTTCATCTCCTTCAAGTTCTGCAACTACATCCTTGATATATTGAGCAAGATCATTCTCTTCAAGAATGAGACCAATTCTGTATTTCCATGCCCCGAAATTCTCTATACCTTCAAGCTTGTCTTCAAGCTTAGTGCTTGGAGCCATCTTCTCTTGGGGGAGTCCAAGAGATAAATTATAGAGTAGGAAACTTTACCTTTTCACTTTTCCGGGTCTGCAACAGAAATTTTGGTTTATCGCACTTTTGGTAAAACTAGGGTTTTACTTTCCCAGAGTTCTACCCAACCAAAAACCTCGATCCAAAGCTTAAAAGATAGATCTTTAGAATGGCTATTCATCCATGCAACCAGAATCCAAAAATACTAACTTCTACAAAAACCCTAATTTTGGGAGAGAGAGAGAAATATAATTTCACCTTGTGAAAGATGTTCTATTAAGGCTAGCTCTGATACCATGTTAAGGTTATTCTAATTTGACTAGCAAGATCACTGAAAGATCAACCAAAATACAAGATGTGCTCCAAGACTTGACCTCCTTCTTCTCTACCTCCTATGCAGACCTCTCAAACACAAGTGTGCTACTTTCTGAGTTGAGCAAGTGTGTCAAATGAGGATTTCTCCTCCTCTACTTATATTGATTCTCGACTGACCAGAATCCCTAATGGGGCCGACCTCTCCTGGTGAAGTCTAATAACCCCTAAATAATAAACTCAGGGCCGACCCCCACATGGTGGGTCTAATAACCCTGGTTACCACAATTCATTGGAGGAATAAACATCTCTAGATACATAATAGAATCACCTTGGAGGTATGAAACATCTCCGGAATAATAAAGCACAAATATAATATTCTTAGAAGTTACAATATTCAACATTCATCTTCCCATTCCTTTTCTGTATTTTTTATCTAGTTTCTCCTTTATCTTTTTCTCCATGGAGGTCTTTGCATCCTCATCTTATTCTTCTTTTCTTACTATTTATTTCTACCTTTTAGACATGGATGGTACTACTATACCCTTTTTTATTTCCTTCAACTTGTGGATCACTTCTTCTGGGCAATCCATCCTTCTGAACAATTCCTCTTTTTTTTCATCCTCGTGAGTGTAAGCAAATATGAACTTCATTGAATTTCAATTCCAGTACACTATTGGATCAGTATCATGTCTTCTAAAAGGATTAGTGCCAAAGAGAAAATTTCTTAATCCTTGTGGTTATTTTTCCACACTTTGGAGGAATCTAAGATCTAGTTCCAAATAACTAGAGGTACAGGAGGTGATAATGATTTATTCCTTGGAGAAAAAAATTCTCCATTCCCATTGATATATGTTTGTTAGGAAATATCTAACATTATCACTTTGTTTATGGTGTATAATTGGAGAATGTTGGGTGGTTGTGATCCACCATAAATTCTCAAGGAGTGATATTCTGTAAGACACCAATCTTCGACACCTTTTAGTGTTTCAAAATACTCATTAGACATGCATTTCATTTGTTGTACAAAGGTAAGAGGGTACAATGGTATGATAAATTATTCACATATCCACTAATAGTCGGTTACATAACGATATTCCCAATTTTTTTTTTAATATATGTGTACTATTGATTCTAATGGTTCCGATTTCCAATTCATTCCATGGAACTAGTTAGATGCACACATCACATCTAGCAGATAGGAAGACATAGAAAAATCATGTGGTTGATTCAGAGATGGATTCAGTGTCGTGGATATCTCTTGATCCATATCAGATTACAGGATGGAATCCCAATTGAAATTGGACCCATCAGTGGCCACTATATGTAGGATTGCTCTCTAAGTATCATGAAACATAGTGGCATGTTTCTCATCATATATTTTAGATAGAAGAATTTCAGCCAACCTATATGGGGTTCTCAACCTCTCATCTAGATATAAGCCACCTTCTCCCCTAGCCTTAAATATATTATACTTCACTATCCATTTTTTAAAAATTCATATATATCTAATTCCATGCATGCTATCCACTTTTCATCCAAACTAATCTTTGTAGCTGGGAACTTATAATATATATTTAAATAACATGGATAGAATGATGCAATTTCCATGGATTCATATGAATTCATCATGATTATGTATTTTTTGTTAACTCTATAAATTATCTAAGATATTACTTCTGTATAGGGAAATATCGTTTGTCTGGGGATGATCCTGTGAAGATCAAATTTCCTTTTATTTTGATATGCCCTCCAATCTTATTCATATTCTACTAGAGCCATGGGCTACGACTCATAATTGAAAAATGTATATATCTATCCCCACTTATAGGATAGTGTTTCAATGGTATTAGTATATGTGCCTCCATACTATGTAGTGACCCTCTTATCTTCTTCCTTGTCTAAATATGGCTAATGTATAAGCTTTCCTGTCACATTTCCTAACCTCCCTAATGCTCTTCAGAGGCCATGGAAGACCCTGAAAACATTTTTTTCTTCCAATTCATCCCTTTTCACACATAGCCACAATGGAATTCGATCTGCAATCCACAATGCCATCCAATCCACAATCCTAAGTCGGATTCAAAAGTTGGATTCCCAAATATTCCTTTTCAACGAAATCACACTCCCAACTTCCGCAATCTGCAATGCAGAAGTCGGAAGTCAAATCTTCGGCCCGAGAATTTCCCTCCTCCGCAATTCTGCAACCTACAACCCATGTTGCGGGTGTCAGAATTGTAGAAACCTTATTTCATAGTCCCAAGAGAAATTACCTCTACAATATGCAATCTGCAACTCTCTTTGTGGATGGGGAAATGCAGAATTACACTGCACCATCCCTGTGGAAGTCGGCCTTCCGACATCCACAATCCACAACCTACTTTGCAGATGTGGAAAGGTGTAACTCCCATGCGCCAATTTCATTGGACTTTCCCTTTCGACTCCCACAACCCACAACCCGCCTTATAGTTGGGAAATCTGAAAATCCAACCCTGTCTCTCGAATGATCGGTCCCCGACCTCCACAATCCAAAATCCGCATTGCGGATGCGGAAAGGTTGGGAGCACAGACCCTTGCACTAGCAAGATTCTAAGACAACTTCTGAGATTCATAAGTCCCTCATCCTTGGTCCAAATTGGAGAATACCACGCCATCTGAGCACTCTAACGATGCCATTTTTCCAACTAAAACTCTGTCCATAATCTCCTCAATGTTCCTTTACCTTTCTGCAAGGAAATTTTCCTACATCCTGCCATGAATTCTCCCTTCACCTGACCCACAGAGGAGTCCTAAAAAACATAGGGGCTATTCCCTTCCTTCCCAAAGTCCAGGTGAGTTCAATCCATCCCTCTTAAGGGTGAATACAATGCATAAATAAAGACATATAATGAAATAGAACTAGTCAATACACCTACAACCTGCACGGTTATCCATACATTATATTCATGTAAATGATGAAGCATTTAGACATGAATGAAACTTCCTACTCAGTATTATACATAGCTTTCTAATGACAAAGTTCATGAGATCATACATTCATTTATCTAGATCATAACAAGAATAACATAACAAATAGATATAACACATGAAATAACATCATTTAAAAATACATAAGCACTTATCTTTGGAATGAAGCTTCCCCAAGCAACTGAATAAGTGAGGACAACTTTCCACCCAATCTTAGGTCTCTTTCCATCCTATACTCTTTTATATGAGATACCACCCCCGAGTTGGGTTGTGTATCCACTAAGGAGGATAGTGGGCTCTCTCAAAGTCAAGGTCCCATCCCACTGCTAATCCAAACTATAGTTGGTTTTATAAAGCATGTCAGGGAACAAGGGGGATGTTGCTAATCCAATGCACTCACCCACAGAGCTAGAGGCATCTCATATCACTCAACAAACATGGAACCCACATTACCTACCTCACCCAACAAAAGGAAGGCTCTATTCTCTGTTGTACAGTCCCTCAAGGCCCCTTCGCTCCAGTGCTATTAAGGGTGGGAATAGAAAGGTCCAACTGTTGTTTTTATGATACTTCCAGCCTTCACTAGGTTTATCAAGCAGATCCAACCCTAGGTTGACCTTATTCTTTGTTAATCAAGCTGGTTCTTCATAGGGTTGCGACCAAATCTCTACCCCGTGACTCGATCATCTGCAAAACAAATATAATGTTATCACAGGTTCTCTAAAATTTTCAAGCTCTGTAATCCATCCCCACAGTCTAAACCATGGCTGTCCCAACTGGTTCAACATCCTACATAGGGTTTTCTTGGTCGTTCTTGGCTCTGCTTATTCGTCTTACACGGGTCACGATTTTCTCTTGTTTTCTATCTCGGCTGAGCTCTACAATGACTGAATGAATTGGGTTGTTGGTCAACAATGGGATAGTGATCAGTATTGGTGAATTCTTAGGCATGGAGTGGCTTAAGGGAAAAGGAAAAAACATAGCCATACCTTTCCATATGGATTCATAGGCTACCCCATACTCAATCGAATTCATGGACTGGTTTTCTCGACCACCCTCTTGTAGTTGCATTAATGTCAGCATGGAGAGTCAAATGGGTTCACAAATGGACATGTGGCAGCATGGGTTCCAATCCCATAACCTCCTCATCTCTCCCTAGTGGATACACATGGCCCCTTCTCATTTGTTGCCTCCTTAGCCAATTTTCTTGGGCATTTTATTGCAATAATTAATATTACATCATTTACATTCTCTCATGGATTTATAGCACATGGATAATCAAAATGTCAAATACTTTCCTATGCAAACAAACCTAAGCATCCACTAGTGGGGCCTTGACCTTGAGCTCCACACTAGGGAAAACACATATTGCATTTATACATTATTTACATTGGAGCCAATAAACTCTAAGGTCAAAATAGGGGTATTACAATTCCCTCTCTCTTATAATAACACCATCCTCGGTGTTCTTAAAACTGAACAAAAATGGGAATGCCTCTCTCATGGCATCCTCCAGCTCCCATGTGGCCTCTTTGGAACTAAGGTGCTTCCATTGCACCTTTACCTTCCCAATGGCCCTGTTCCGGAGCAAGGTTCCCTTCTTGTCTAAGATGTGCATAGGTTCCACTTGGAAATATCCCTCTTTTTCCACCTATATCAAATTCCAATCAATTATGTGATTAGTATCATGTGCATATTTCTTAAGCAAGGATGCATGGAAAAAACTATGAGCTTTCATGTTAGCAAGAAATGCAATCCTATATGCAATTGGTCCTATCCTATAAAGGACTTCAAATGGCCCACAATATCTTGGTTCCATCTTGGCACAAATCCCCAACTTCATGGAAATTTTCCTTGGTTTCACTCAAGTAAACATGATCCCAAATCTAAAATTCCTTATGCACTCATTTCATATTTGCATAACTCTTCTTCCTGTCCTATGTTTCCTTCAAATTCTTCTTGATCTTGACAATCTTTTGCTCCATCTCCTTGATCATTTTTGGTCCAAGCACTACCCTATTCATTGGGGTTTCCCAATTCACTAGCGTTTTGCATCATTTGCCATACAATACTTCAAAAGGATGCATCCTCAATGATGCTTGATGTCCATTGTTGTATGTAAACTCTACCAAATGTAGATAGCCCTCCCACTTGGATGCTTTATCCATCATATACATCCTCGACATGTATTCATGAATCTGATTTACTCTCTCAGTCTGATCATCAATTTGAGGATGATATGTTGTGCTGAACTTCAGCTGAGTTCCTAATTCCTAGATCAATCAAAATAGAAATAGGTTGCTCAGCAATCTTACCTGCAACCTCTACCACTATTGATTGACGGTATGCTTGATGATCATCCAGTGTTGCATAAATCCTAGGCATTGATCTTTCCATGTCCCCTATTGTAGCTGCTCCTTTAACATTGTACAAGCTCCTAAGGTTCTTCTTTGCAGTTGGGAAATCCTTGAGCATGTGGTTCTCCCCACAACCCCAACACTGAAGTGGTCCCATTATTGTTATATTTGTTGCTACAACTGACTTGAATTCTCTTCTTGCTTGCTGGCCTTGTGGAAATATCCTAGGATGATTTCTAAATGGGGGTTTGAATTCACCTTTCTTCTGATCAAACCTTCCCTTGGGTTTACCTTTCCACGCTAGCTATGCCTATGCTTTACCTTTACCTTTCTCATAGCAATGCTCTTCCATCCTAATGGCTTCGTTCAAGCTTGTTGGATTTACAAATTATATTCTATCTCTGTAGCTCTGTGGTAGACTACCAAGGAAGCATTGGATCTTCACTCTTTCATCCTTGATGTAGTCCACATACCTCAATAACTCCAGAAACATGTGGACATGCTCATCCATGGTGTTCTATCCTAGTCTGAGTTCAGTGAACTCTTTTCTTTTGCTGTCATAATACCTAGATGATAGGTACTTCTCCTGGAAATATCTTTGAGACCTTTCCCAACTGACTCTTCTTTCACGGATTCCTTTCACTTGCATGAGGTGATCCCACCAAATAGAAGCTCTTCCACTAAGGTTATAAATAGCAACCTTAGCCTTTTCATTCTCTAAATATTCATTCATTCTGAAGTACTTATTCATTCTAAGAAGCCATGCCTCTGCTTCTTGACCTTCTTTGCTTTCACGATCAAAAGTGGGAGGTCCTTCCTTCCTAAATTCACATTATGGAGTACCTCTGTGCCTCTTCCTTCCTTTACTCTTGCTAGCAGTGCGTCTTGGGCTCCCTTGAGATCCCTCATAATTATCTTACCTGCTAGAAGAAAACTTGGGAGAGGGAATATTGTGTATTCTGCTCACATATCACCTTCTAGGTCTTTAAGTTGTTCTCATAGAACGAACCCTAGACTGACTTTCTGCATTCCTTTCCTTTCACCCTTCGTGGCTCAAGTTAGAACCACCGTTAATCCTTCGTTATAAGTCTATAAGACTCTGTAAAATGGCTGCATTGAGATGATGTTTCTCTTCCTGGGCTTTCATCATCCGCTCATTAAAACTCACCATAGTCTCATCCAATTTTGGGGGAGTTACTTGCTCCCTTCTTCCATCAGACTCGGCCTCTGTATGTGCTTCTTGCACGTTCTCACCCAACACATCATCTTCTGGCCCAAACGGGTCCTGCGCATCATTCAGAGTGACTATTCTTACACCTTTTTGTGCGTCGCAGTGTGATACGATGCGTCTTACAGCTACTGCTATCTCTATGCATAATAGATACATTTGATTAGATATCACAAGCATGCAAATAAACTCTATCATACCCATTCAAACCTGGAATTATTCGTTTGAACAATTGATTAATCAAACAAATTAATCAAAACCATGCCATGGGCGAATCTCTTGACCAACAATTCATAACAAATCATGCCAAATCATGCATGGTCTAGCCCAAACAGCTCCTAGTGTCGCAACTGGAGCTCCAATACCACTCTGTCACATCCCCACTAACCTCCATGGCCCCGAAAGACCCTGATAATTTTTTTTTTAATCCGACTGAATACACACACACAGCCGGGATGATTCGGATCCACAATTACGCAGCTCGCAACAATGAATTGGCAATCCACAATCCACAATTGTGGATGCGGAAGTGCCAAACCTCATACCCAGAAATTTTACCTTGCCACAATCCACAATCTGCAATGGTCGACCCGCAATCCGCAACCCACAACGAAGGACCCACAATTCGCAACCCGCAACGGCAAACCCGCAATCCACAATCTGCAATTGTGGATGCGGAAGTGCCACACCTCATACCCAAAAATATTACCTTTCCACAATCCGCAAACCACAATGGTGAACCCGCAATCCACAATCTGTAATGGCGAACCCACAATCCGCAATCCGCAATTGCAGATGCAGAAGCGCCAAATCTCATATTCTGTCAATGGTCACTTCCACAATCTGCAATCCCCAATTGCGGATGCGGGCATGCAGAACCATACCGCTATAATAGAAACTCTGCACACAAACTTGAGAGATGCATAACTTCTCCATCCTTGGTCCAAATGAGACAAGGTTGGTACTGTTGGAAATCTCTTGGGGAGCTCTATCCAATGGTGAAATCCCTACCCCATCTGAGCACTCCTTCCCTATCAAATTTCCCACTAAATTTATGTCCATAATTCTTATAAAAAGAGACTTAAAGCTTCTTCCTGTCATGACTTTCCTTCCACCTGACCCACATAGTGTTCTAAAACACCTCCACGGCTTTCCCTTCCTTTCCAAGGATCAGATGTAAGCATACATCTCATTCCAAGTTACTCATACACAAGTCAATCAAGCATATAATAACATATAAAATGCATAGAGTTAGATCAACAAATATATCTATCACGTGCAAGACTTATAATGCATTAAACTCATGCAATACAAGGATATTCATGCAACAATGAACTCAACTCTTTACTCAGTCTTGCTCAGTATTTCATGTCAACCAATTCATACAATCATACATTACACAATTTCAAAATTGAACATAAGCGACCATCTCATAACAATTGAAACATCATCATTTAACATAACAAGAGTACTTATCTTTGAATTCCGAAGCAACTGACTAAGTGAGAGCAATGTTCCACCCAACCTTAGATCTCTGTCCAGCCTGTACTCTTTCAACTGAGAGATCACCCTCAAACTGGGTTGTGTAGCCACTAAGGATGGTCAACGGGTTCTCTCACAGTCAAGGTTCCATCCCAATGCTAATCCAATCTGTATTTGGGTTTATCAAGCATTCCAGGGAACCTACCCATGCTAAGCCAACCTACAATGGGTTTACGAAGCATTCAGGGACACATTGGTCATACTAAGCCGACTTCCAGTTGGGTTTATCAAGCATACCAACAATAGGGTCATGCCAAGCCAACATACAGTTGGTTTTATCAAGCGTACCAAGCTAGGTGGCCATGCTAAGCCAACTTGGAGTGGGTTTATTGGGCATACCAAGCAATAGAGTCATGCCAAGCCAACATACAGTTGGGTTTATCAAGCATATTAGACAAACTAATTGTGGTAATCCAATCTGTAGTGGGTTTATCAGGTGAACAGGGATAGCAAGGGAGGCATTTCTAAGCTAGTGAGCTCAACCATGGAGCTGCAGGCATATCAACACTTAGTCGACCTAGAACCCACATTACCTACCACATCCAACACAAGGAAGGAGCTCTTCTCTGCCGCACAGTTCCTCAAGGCCTCTTCCCTTCCAGTGTTATTCGAGGAGTGGCATATAAAGGTCCAATCACTATTTCTATGATACTTTAGCCTTCACTGGGTTTATCAAGGAACCAAACCTTCTTCCAGAGTTCAATGAGATAGCTCGTTCCAGGCTTACAGAAAAGTCTTTGTTCTGCAATCAATCTTCTACAATCAAAGATCTGGTCCTCACGGTTTCTCTGCACGGTTTAAGCTTGCGGTCTCCTTATAGGTTCTATCACTCTATTATGGACATTCTGTCATCGACAGACTATGTTCACACACATAGTTTCCATGGCTATCAACTCTATGGTATTTCTGTTACCCAAGGAAAAACGGTTATCTTCAGGTTATACTACTCTAATGGCTCTCTGTATGAAGGAATGTATGAGAAAGCTCTCTCTCTGTGGGCGATGGATTGTGGAGTGCAAGTGTGTGAATGAATGATGGGTGAACGAATGAATGCGTGAATTTCCTTGACTAGAACGGGTTGTCCAAAATGGTTTAGCGAGCTCCAGACATTGACTGTCTTTCAAGGTAGGCAATCAGAGCCATGCCTTGGCATACGAAATCGCAGGCATGCTCAGTACTCCATCAGCTTCAGCAACAGGGTTCTCAACCACCCTCTGCAATAGCATTAATGCCATCACGGGGTTCAAACGAGTTCACAGTTGGACATGTGGAAACATGGGTAACAAATTCCAAAACCCCCTCACCTCTACCTAGTGGATACACGTGGCCCTTCTCATTAGTTTCCTCCTTATCCAACTTCTTGGTTATTTTATTCATTAATAATAATTACATCATTTACATTTCTTCATGTCTTAGTAGCCCATGACTAATAAAACTGTCCAAATACTTGCCTAATCAGTAATCCGTAAACATCCACTAGGGGGGCCTTGGCCTTGAAATCCACACTAGGGAAAATACACAAACTGCATATACACAGTATTTACATTGAAGCCAAATAACATCAAGGGAAAAATGGGGTATTACATTCTGTAGTAGCCTGCAAGACCCATAAAAGATATAACATCTGCAACATTCCTTGGAGTAGGCCAATCCATTATGGCTTCAATCTTCTCTGCATCCACTTCAATTCCTTCTGTTGAAATTATATGACCCAAATATTGTACCTTCTTCTAATAGAAGTCATACATACTTAGATTTTCATACAGCTAGTGCTCTCTAAGGACTTGCAACACCATTATTAAATGTTCATTATGCTCTTCTTCATTCTTTGAATAGGCAAGAATTTCATCCAAGAACACAATCACAAACTTATCCAAATATTTGTTGAAGACACTATTCATGAGACACATGAATGTAGAAGGTGCATTGGTAAGACCAAATGGCACCACTGTGAATTCATAATGGCCATACCTTGTCCTGAAAGTTTTCTTACGAATTTATTCTTCCTTTATCCTCACTTGATGGTATCCAGACCTCAATTCAATCTTTGAAAACACTATGGCTTCCTTCATTTGATCAAACAAGTCATCAATCCTTGGAAATGGATAATTGTTCTTAATTGTCACTTTATTTAGCTGCCTATAATCAATACACAACCTCAATGTCCCATCCTTCTTCATGACAAATAACACAGTTGCACCCCAAGGAGATGCACTAGGTCTTATATATTCCTTGTCCATTAATTCTTGCAGCTGCATCTTCAATTCTACCAATTCTGGTATGCTCATCCTATAAGGAGCTTTGGAGATTGGTGCTACCCATGGAACAAGATTGATGGAAAAATCAATATCTCTCTTGGGTGGTAGTCGTGGCACTTCATCTGGGAATACATCTTGGAATTCATGCAATAGTTGAAATTCTTCTAACATTGGTCCCTTATCCTTTGATGAATATGATATATGCACAGCATATAATTGGAAACCCTTTTTATAAACCTTTCTCAGCTGCAAGTCTAAAATATTCCTTACTGAAACTTGCTTGGGAATTCCTTTTACCAACCTTGGCCTTACTTCTTCATCAATACATTCAAGTGATTTCTCATAACAGTCTAATTTGGATCTATGTATTCCCAACCAATCCATACCATTTAGGGAATCATATGATCCTAATGGTAACACATTTAAATTTGCATGTGTGAGGAGTACATTCAATTCTATGGGGCACTCCATCACTACCTCACTTACCTTTCTCTTCGTCCTGGATTCTATTTGAACTAGCCAAACCCTATTATGATTTATCTTACCAAGAGAACAAATTTAAACCACCTTAGGAGACACATAACTATGAGTAGACCCTGGATCAATAAAAAAATAGACTGCTTAGCAATCTTACCTTCAATCTCCACCACTGCTGATTGATGGTATGCTTGGTGATCATCCAGTGTTGCATAAATCTTAGGTGTTGCTCTTGCTATATAGTCCATTGTAATTTCTCCTTCTAGTTTGTGGAAGCTTCTAGGATTTTCCTTTCGATGTGGACATTCTCTAAGAATATGGTCTCCTTTACATCCCAAACATTGAAGTGGCCATTTTTGTGCCTTTTCTACTACTACTATTGGTTTGAATTCGCTTCTTGCTTGTTGGCCCTATGGAAAATTGTTGGGCTAATTTCTGAATGGTGGTTTGAATCCATTTTTATTTTGTTCAAACCTTCCTCTAGGATTTCCTTTCCATGCTAGCTGAACTTTTGTTTTACCTTTACTCTGCTCATAGCAATGCTCTGCCATTCTAATGGCTTCATCCAAACTTGGTGGATTGAAAAACTCAATCATATCTCTGGAATTTTGTGGTAGACTACCAAGGAAACATTGGATCTTCACTCTTTCATCCTTGATATAATATGCATACCTGAGCAGCTCCAAAAACTTGTGGACATGCTCTTCCATATAATCCTGCTCTAATCTGAGTTCATTGAACTTTTTTCTTTTGTTATCATAATAGCTAGCTGATAGGTATTTCTCTTGGAAATACCCTTTAAACCTTTCCCAACTGATTCTTATTTCATTGAATCCTTTCACTTGCATGAGGTGTTCCTACCAAATTGAAGCTCTTCCAATTGGGTTATAAATGGAAACTCTAGCCTTCTCATTCCCTAAATACTCATGCATTCTGAAATAATTTTTCATTCCAAGCAGCCATGCCTCTGCCTCTTGGCCTGCTTTGCTTTCTCCATCAAAAGTGGTAGGCCTTACCTTCCTAAATTCACCCTATGGAATACCTCTATGTTTCTTTATTTTCTCACTTCTGTTGGAAGTATGTCTTGAAGAGGGCATTCGGTGCTTTCTTCTCACAGAACTCCTTCCAGGGCTTGGATTTCCTCTCTTAGAATGACCTCTAGAGTGAATTTCTACATTTCTTCCTTCTTGGCCCTCGTTGCTTGGGTTAGACCCACCATTTATCCTTTGGTGCATATCATTGAGGCTCTGCAAAATGGCCACATTGAGCTGGTGTTGCTCTTCCTGCGCCTTCATCAACCGTTCATTGAAGCTCACCATGGTCTCGGCCAAGTTTGGAGGTGTTACTTGCTCCCTTCTTCCATCATACTCAACTTTAGTATTTAATTCTTTCACATTTTTACCCAGCACGTCGTCCTCCTGCTCAAACGGATCTTTTGCATCGTTAATGGTTACGATTTTCCCACCTTTGTGTATGCTTCACACTACTGTACAATTCAACTTACCACTGTTGCAATCGATGTGCATCACAAAGGCATTTATCAAACATCAAAAGAATTCATATAAACCTAAATCATTCATTAAAATCTGGAAAATTATTCGTTGGGCAATCAACAACAATAAATGTTTATCCAAAACAGTGCCGTGGGTGCATTCCTTTGCATGTAAATTCATTCACGGCTCAGACCAAACAACCCCAATTCTGCAACTAAAGCTCTGGTACCAATTTGTCACATTCCCCGACCTCCCTGATGCTCTTCAGAGGCCATGGAAGACCCTAAAACCATTTTTTTCTTCAAATTCATGCATTTTCACACAAAGCCGCAATGGCCTTCGATCTGCAATCCGAAATCCACAGTCGGATTTAGAAGTCAAATTTCCAAATCTTCCTTTCCGATCAAATGATGCTCTCGACTTCTGCAATCCGCAATGTGGAAGTCAGAAGTCGAACGTCAAATCATCGCCTTGGGAATTTTCCTCCTCCGCAATTCTGCAATCTGCAACCCGCATTACAGGTGTCAAAATTGCAGAAACCTTATTTCGCAGTCCAAGGAGAAATTACCTCCTCCGATCCGCAATCCGCAACCCTCTTTACGGATGTGGAAATTCAAAATTCCACTGCGCCAACCCTGTGGAAGTATCCCTTCCGACATCCGCAATCCGCAACCCACAACCCACTTTGTGGATGTAGAAAGGCGGAACTAGGGATGATTTTAGGGGCGAAATTTAGCCCAATGGCGAATTTAGAAGGTTTCCAATTTTTTTTGGGGCGAATTTTTATGTAAAAGAGGTTTTTTAGAATTAATTTTAATAGCCCACTAATTATTATTTTTAAAATATTAAACCCTGTATAGCCAAAAACGAATTTAGTAGGAATTTACAAGAGAAACCAGTCGCCCCCAATTTTTGTGGGAGAAATAGGGGAAAATTTATTTTCGCTAGTTTATTTTCCTTGCTTTTTCCTTGGATGCACCAGTCGCCCCCAATTTTTAGGGATGGTGTTTCCTGTAAACTCATTCGCCCGTGATTTATGGCATGGCAGTTTTTGGAGCTATTGTTCGCCCTTGATTTCTAGCATGAGTTTTTTTGGAGCTATTGTTCGCCCTCGATTTCAAGGAATAGCGGTTTTGGAGTCCGATTCGCCCGCGATTTGGCTGCTAGAGTGCCAATAAAACCCCTAGCATTGCCCATGTTGAATCACGCTGGTAAAATTCTTGATTTTCACCCATACGAGGCTCATTTTTACTGTTTGTTTCAAAGAATTGTGTTACTAGTTTGTAGCGTGTATCTGGAGGTTTGCTAACTGCTTTGGATGCACATTTCCGAAGGGTTTCGAGCATTAAAAGGTATGTGGCAACTAGATTGATTGCTTGTATAGTACCTATTTCAAATCCCATGTATTCAAAAATTGCAAGCGTTCTCTGTTTCCATGATTTCATTTTACTATGGTCTCACCCTAGTAATTCTCATTCAAGAGTGTTTTATCCTTATTTGTCAAGATACATAGCAGCAGTATTACTGATGTTGTCGATTTTTGAAATCCTGGAGTGGATCAAACTGGTTCAGTCCAATCAAATAATAGGTAGGGAATATGTTAATGCATGCACTGTAGCATCGATTCAGTTATGAGATGTCATTCTAGACCATGAACCTGGGAAAAATGTAATATTATTGTTGATATCAGTTCATACTAGTAGGATTTACAGCTTTGATGATTGTAGTCGTTGTTTAATGATAGGTTCTATGTACCCTTTGTATCCCTCGGTCACAACAGAATTGTTGAAAGGATCCTTCAAGGCTTCCATGTAAAGATGTGTATATACATCACCATCATAGCGACCCATACTGAACCCAAATAATGATCTGTATGATCAAAGGAATCAACCAATGCAGTAGAATTTGGGCACATCTGAGTCCATCATTGAAAAAAGAAAATTATCAGGTAGTGCGTAGACATTATAATATTGGTCTCTGAAGAATTATGAGGCAAAAAAACACATCAAAAGGCAGAGATGCTTCTTTTCTCATACCATCAACAGATTATGAAAGATAGACATTTAATAAGCAATCGTCATGCTTTGGGGCTAAACAAAATTCATGTATTTAAGAATCAGGTGAGAAAACTGAAATTCAGTCTTCTTAAAATAAAGTATAATGAGATTCTACTGCAAACAAAACTATTCAAGATATAGAGAAACAAAGAAATATTGAAACTAAAGAGAAATATGCAAACTCACATGAGAATAAAGACTTCTTAGTTGATGCTTTGCAAGATTTGCTTGCCTTTTTGTCATGTATCCAGTGACCAGAAAATCCTCAACATGTTCACAAACTAGTGAGAGTCCATTTGTATTACAGAGAAGTTAATGTAGCTGCTTCTTCACATTCAAACCAGGATATGCACCATTTACTTTATTGATAAATCTGCAGATCAAGACAGCATTCATGTTTGAGCTACATAGGTTTCACATTTGATTCATGTTGTAACAGAACAAAAGAGATGTAAAAGATATAAAAGGTGAATGCAATGAAACCCAAATTCAAACTTAAAATAGAAACAGTCTCTGAAAATCTTGAGACCACCTACTCTGTTCTGTGGATGGGTAATTTTATAACTTTTATGTTTCGGGTATCAATGTTCTTAAAAAGAGACTATCTGATAAATAGTAAATGACACAAATATGAGGCAACCTCTTTCACAATGGAGAAATGAAAAATCTAGGAAGAAACCTCTTGCTTTCACATTTACAAAATGAGGAACAACAACTGCAAAGGATACAAACTTAACTTTTATTGAAGAGAAGTTGATGAGTAATCCAGTCTAACAAATCTTGTCCTCCTCTGATATTTTGGATATCTACAATTGTGAAGAAGACATGACTGTAGAAGAGAAAATTTCATGGGGCAGAATGCAAACAGGTATCAATGTTCTTAAAAAGAGACTATCTGATAAATAGTAAATGACACAAATATGAGGAAACCTCTTTCACAATGGAGAAATGAAAAATCTAGGAAGAAACCTCTTGCTTTCACATTTACAAAATGAGGAACAACAACTGCAAAGGATACAAACTAAACTTTTATTGAAGAGAAGTTGATGAGTAATCCAGTATAACAAATCTTGTCCTCCTATGATATTTTGGATATCAGCAATTGTGAAGAAGACATGACTGTAGAAGAGAAAATTTCATGGGGCAGAATGCAAACGGAGGTTGCTGGGCAGTCATCTTGAATGGAAATATCCAAATATTGAATGTAGTTGCACTTTGCAGAGAAGCCACTTGCCAAACAGAACTCAACAAAGAGTGTGTGTGTGTGTGTGTGTTCGTTTTTATGAAATATAGCTAATTTATAATCAAGCTCTACATTGATACTTTCCAAGTGCCTGATGAAAACATGGATAGCACCACTCCCTCTACATCTACCTCTACTCCTAGTGCTCAAAAAAGTGTGTGTGTGTGTTCCCGTTCTGATGAAAGATAACTGATTTATCATCAGGCTCTACATTTATACTTTCCAAGTCATTGATGAGAACAAAGATAGCTCCACTTCCTCATCTACAAGTACCTCTACTTCTAGTGCTAAGTAGTGCTTCTCTCTTTTCTAGGGTTGACCCACTTGATACACTCTTCTTTACTCACTACTTTTATTTTCACTTGAATATATTTTTCTTTTGGCACATTGCAAGTTAGCAGTTGCTTTGGTACTCCCACATCATGATTCCTACTTGCTGTATTCTCTAGTTCCATTGACCTATTTAATTGGTCACCTATTGCGCTATAAATCAGAAAATGACCAGTTTGGATCAGATTGGCCCTCAAACAAGCTGATCTGAATCTTGCCAATTTAAAATCATGTTGACCAAGTATGAATCAGTTGACTGAGTCAAAGTCATGGTTTTGACTCGGATCAGCAACTTTGACTTGTGATTTAACTCACTGCGGGCCCAGTCTGCTTATAAAATCGATTTTTTCTGGGTTTCCATTCATTTTTGTAGTCTGTTTGAGCTAGTTTCCCCTCTGCCAAGCGACCAATAGTGATAATCAGTGCTATAGGAGGACAAAACATCCATTTAAGGCCATCCACCGATGCTGTTGGACGACTTAAGCATAAAAAACAACAGAGTTTTATTCAACAAGTGACTGTTACAGCTTGTTTCAGATTCTTTTTCTGCTTTGGAGGTAACCCTACAGTCTGTTTACATCATTTTTAATTGTTGTTTATTATTTAGTAATTTTCAGGGGGGTTTTGGAACTCTTAGTTATTTAGATTTTGTTTTTCTATTTTATTTTTTGCAGGGATTTAAACTTCATTGTAACCTTCATTTATAGTTATACCTTCATTGTAGCCTACAAGTAAATCTTAAGGCCCGAAGTTCAATAGCATCCTTTAAAACTTAAACTGTACGGCCTAAACAAAAAAAGTGAGCAGCAAATAGTGAAAATGCCAAGGGAGAAGGATTTTGCTTGAGCTTAATGTGAAAACATTTTAGGTTCGATTAATCTGCTCTGTAAATTTTGCAAAGCTGCTTGTAGTGATGGCATTTTTAGATTCAAATAACACCTTCCCAGGATTCCTAGCCATAACATTGGTCCTTGCAAAGGTGTTCTTGATGATGTTAGACACCAAGCTAGCGTGGCCATTGATCACATGAATGAGCTTAAAATCTGTTATCACAAAATGTAGGGGTCTCTGTATTTGGTAGAGAGTAATGACCACTAGACCCGTGATACCTCAGGATTCTGCCCCAAAGTGTCACTCCGGGCAATATCCTCTCTCTTTAGAATTCCTGGATCTACAGATAATAAACCCAGACTAGCCATGGGAGGTGTCCACAGTCCCGCTTTCCTAAGTACTTGCTGAGAAACTCAGCTTTCCTAAAGTAGTCACAGAACCACTTTTGGAGGAAATAGAGCACTTTCGAAATCCGAAATCCAATTTGGTGTCTAGCTCATCCATGACATTAAAATTAGATTATTAGTATTATATTATTGTTTTTCCTTATTTTTTATCTTTTAATTTTGTTTTTAATTTTTTTATGAAATCGATTTTTTGTGTGTCTTTTTAATTTATTTTAAAGGAGCTCCTCTTATTGAGAGGCTTCATGTAATTACTTATGGGAGGACCTTCTGACCAAGCTAGAGGAAAAGCATAGTAGCTAGACCTTCCAAACCCTCAAAAAAGCTAGTTGACTAACTCTCCTAAAGTCGGTTTCACAATCCATGCCTTTAGACCTCTTCTCTATTCTTGCATCCCCCAAATGTATTCTGAAAGCTATTCACAATATTCAAAGATTATTTATATTGGGCGGTGACAAAACTAAACGTAAATGGGCTATAGTTTCTTGGGAGAAATTTTTCCTTCCAAAAGCTCTTGGAGGTTTGTGGCTTTGGGATCTTGAAATCGAAAACTTGACGCTTAGTGTCAAGACTTGGTGGTGTTGGATTACTAATGAAGAAACAATTTGGAGTAAGTTATGGAGGCACAAATATGCTTAGAACATAGAGGAGAGAGACCTAATTTAAATCACTAGTGAATGGAAGTGGTCCCTCATCTAGAATGTTGCTTGGCAGAACAGAGCTCTTGTGCAGAATCATTGCTTCTAGGAGATAAGAGAGGGGAAACATGCTCTATTATGGGAGAATGCATGGCAACATGATCTCACACCTGATGTAGATGCCCCTACAGCAAGGTAGTGGGAGACTCTGGAACAATATCCCTTACAGCAAGGTTTGACACATGTGAACTTAAGTCAACATATCTTGCATTAGCAGTAGATAAAGGTCGAAATATATTTTCTTTCAAATCATGTGTAAAGTTTTCAAAACAGCTATCAGATGTTGCAAGAACCACTTCTTTAGGAATTTCAAACAATTTATCACTGAATGGGGGCATTTGAACATCTTCTCTTGCATCATAAGAAGTAACATTCCTCTGACCTCTAGGAGTTGTGCTGATAGTTCAAGAGAATCAATCACATTCATAAGACCATTAGGAGGGCTGCAGACCTTTCTCTGTTCAGGAGTCGTCCCAGAAGAAACTTTCTCCTTTGAACGATTAGGAGTCATACAACATGTTCTGAATTACCTATCCTTAAGGGAGGGCAAACTGGCTTCTTAGAACTTGCCTCTAGTGAATTATTTCCATTCATCAAAGTAACAGCACTAGAAAGGTTATTTAACAGAGGAAGACTTGGGCGAGATAAAATTATAACTCTACCATATTGATTCATAGATACAAATCCTGTATTGTAAAGACAACGATGCAGTGAGGTTTTGCAAGAACTTGAGACATTTAGTGATGCTTCTTTATCCTGTAAAGTTGCATCTGAGGACTTGTGCTTTGAGGCTTCATCAGATAAGGATTTGTTCTTTGCTAATGATTCATCTACTTCACAAGAACAATAAGAAGCATTGACTTCTTGAAATGTTTGTTGTGAATCACTGACCACCTTTCCAGATTGTGTGGATGGAATGCAAAGCTGAATGTGATGTTCTTCAGAAACAAAATTATAAGGCTCAGGTCTATCAGCTGTTATTCCTGAATATAGTTCATTTCATTACCAGATTAAACAAAATATTCTCAAGAAAATCATCTCCCTTCTGTAGAATAAAAAAATGTTTAAAAACTACATTGAGGTTTAAGTTTATGAAGCTAATATAGAACCACTTCTTTAGGAATTTCAAACAATTTATCACTGAATGGGGGCGTTTGAACATCTGCTCTTGCATCATAAGAAGTAACATTCCTCTGACCTCTAGGAGTTGTGCTGACAGTTCAAGAGAATCAATCACATTCATAAGACCATTAGGAGGACTGCAGACCTTTCTCTGTTCAGGAGTCGTCCCAGAAGAAACTTTCTCCTTTGAACGATTAGGAGTCATACAACATGTTCTGAATTACCTATCCTTAAGGGAGGGCAAACTGGCTTCTTAGAACTTGCCTCTAGTGAATTATTTCCATTATCAAAGTAACAGCACTAGAAAGGTTATTTAACAGAGGAAGACTTGGGCGAGATAAAATTATAACTCTACCATATTGATTCATAGATACAAATCCTGTATTGTAAAGACAACGATGCAGTGAGGTTTTGCAAGAACTTGAGACATTTAGTGATGCTTCTTTATCCTGTAAAGTTGCATCTGAGGACTTGTGCTTTGAGGCTTCATCAGATAAGGATTTGTTCTTTGCTAATGATTCATCTACTTCACAAGAACAATAAGAAGCATTGACTTCTTGAAATGTTTGTTGTGAATCATTGACCACCTTTCCAAATTGTGTGGATGGAATGCAAAGCTGAATGTGATGTTCTTCAGAAACCAAATTATAAGGCTCAGGTCTATCAGCTGTTATTCCTGAATATAGTTCATTTCATTACCAGATTAAACAAAATATTCTCAAGAAAAGCATCTCCCTTCTGTAGAATAAAAAAATGTTTAAAAACTACATTGAGGTTTAAGTTTATGAAGCTAATATAGAACCACTTCTTTAGGAATTTCAAACAATTTATCACTGAATGGGGGCATTTGAAAATCTGCTCTTGCATCATAAGAAGTAACATTCCTCTGACCTCTAGGAGTTGTGCTGACAGTTCAAGAGAATCAATCACATTCATAAGAACCATCAAGTCAGACAATACAGAAGGTTTGCCAAAACCTTCTTCAATTCAAACAATATGTACAGGATAATTTTTTGTGCATGGGCTGCTTCAGGTAAAAGTCAGTTTGTTAAGCCTCTGCAAAGAAAAATCAATGATCTAGAGCTCTGGCCACTCATTTTGGCGTATTTGCAATATGTTTTGCAAATTGACACAAAAATGGAACGCTTTTCAAATCACTCCAGAAGTTTCTATTTGGGATTCTTCACGTGAAGTAAAGGATGTTGGAGTATTGTTGCTAGTAACCAAAGATGATACTTGGTTTTTTAACTTTGAAAATATACACATCAGTCGAGCTGTTGATTCAAAATCCAAATGACAAACCCTGTGATTATATCATACAACATAAGGAAAATGTGAAACTTTTCCCCTTGGGGTTAGGGCAGCTATTGATTCCTCTACAAATATCTCCCTTTGATTGCCTAAGTGCTCCTTGTTTATTCCAGATTTCTTTTTGATAATCATATGAGCCATGTTTTTCATCAAGATTTGTTGCATCCAAACTGCTTGAAGAATATGATAATTTGTTGAGCATGGATTTTCGTTGTGTTATGAGTTTGATGATAAATGAAACAGTAAACACAATGTGTATTCAAATGAAATAAATAGGAGAGCAAATAAAAAATTATGAGTATGAAAAGAAGCCTAAGTCTTACTACGAGAGCTATCAGTTTATATGTATATACAAGGTGATTAACATAACATAGTTATGAAGCCCAACTTATACAAAAATGCCTCTATTTGTGATAACACAATTTGTTAAACTGGGGCCCTCTTATGCTAAAGCACGTTGCATGTATACATCAGGTGGGGCCATCTACCCTTGTACCTATATTTTTTGTTGCAACGATATTGGTTGTTAAGGCCATGGTTTCAAATAAGATGTAAGTTTAACCGCAACAATGGTGTTACTAGTACCACAAATTTTCCATTCAATGGTTAATTTTAAGATTTTGGTTGTAGGTAGTGAGTCAATTGTTAAGGCCATGGTTTCAAACAAGTTGGAATTTTAACGCTACAAAAAGGGGTGCTATTGGTAGCATCACTTCTCGATTTCGTTCAATGCATTTCCTCCTGAAGTTGTAGGATAATTCTGTTTTTTTTATTGATTGAATTCATTGATTTGTAGTCAGGTTTAGTATTATTCCTTGCATTTGTGTCTCAGGTTGACTGATTTTGCTATTACATGTTTGCATTTAGACCCTTTATAGTCATTTTTTATTTTTGTGTGTACTTTATAGTATGATTAGAGTTAAAAATATAAAATAAAAACAGTGGTTGTTTCTGTGCCAATTAGTCTGTTAGGTTGATCATAGTATAATTCATTCCTGTAGAATAGATTTATTCCAACACAATTTTAAGTTGTAGGTTTGCATTAAAATCGATCCTTCTTTGGCATTCGATTTAGTCCATTTTCCAGCACTTTGTTTAGTGATTGATTCTTGTACTTAAACATTGTTTGTGGTCAGTTTATTGAATCATAATTTAGTTGATTGTTCTTTTATTCTTTCCAGTAAATGAAAAAATGAAAAAGAGCTTTGTTGTAGAAAGTTTTGATTTTATGGCACTTTTGTTTCCTTGTTGCAACCACGCCACACAAAAGCACTACCCTTTTTGAGTAATAACAGCCCTAAAAACTTTTTAATAAAATGAAATAGAAACATTTTTCTTTTTTAGGGTACACTACACCAACTAGTTTTGGTTAGGATCTTGAGTTTAAATCACCTTAAACCACTCAAGATCACACATTACGCAAAAATCGTAGTGAGACTATCACAGGTAAACCCATTTCACTCAAAACTTGCCTGGGATCTATGCAGTAGGTCATTGCGAGATTAGATTGTTGGGAATACTCCTCCTACTTTCTGTTCGAGCATACGCCAGGATTGGATTGCGTATTGGGGACTCTTTCGAGTTTCGGGCTTAGCTACCCTGCCCACGCTTTCTGATTCGGCCGGTGATTGTTCCCCTAGGAGTTTTCGGTGTTGTGGTATCCTTAGTATCTGACTCTAGGTTCATACACAGGTGACAGCAGAGGGTATATCTGCTGTACCTAAGACAGACGTGGGAGGAAATCCCTTGCAGGTCTTTGGGAGGGTGCTTGGGTGATTCCAGCGCTTGCACCCTTAGTCATTGTATTGTGGACCCCGGGTAACTGTCTTTCTTCCTTCGTTGATCTGTTCTGGGCCCTCATCATCCCAGACTCTTCTCCGGAAGGCATCTTTGTTTGCCTGGTTTGTATACTTAGGACTTTTTAGTTGGCGTGCTATTTGCCCCCTAGTTGTAGTGGCCACCAGGTTCTAGTCTGTTATTTTATATTTATAATCACGGAGAATCAAGAGCTTCGTAGATTGAGGAGGTTTCAAAACCTTCCACCACTTAGAACAGAACCTTTTCAGCGAGCTAGACGACAGCGGGTAAACCCCGGTATTTCTTCAGAAACTACTCCTGAAACAGAATTTCCTGAAGAAATTCTTGCAACAGAAAACCTTGAAATAGAGGTTCCTGAGGAACCACTACCAGGTACCACAGATCAGCGACACCCTGTATTCAGCGACAACAAAGTATTCCCATGAAGGGGCATGAATGAGCTGTCATTTCCCACAGATGGTGTAAAATCTTTCCTGTTAGAAAACACTCATATCCAATCCAACAAGGGGTGGAATCCCCCAGTTGACTCATACCATTTGGGCTATCTAGAGGGATGTGTCAAGTAGAGCATCTTGTGTTCATGATCTGAGATAAAAAATTAAATGTGTCTTGAATCTCGAGTCATCAAAAAATATAACAAATGTATCAAGTTGAGGTATAAAAATCAATTGGGAAGTGTTACCCCCTATTAGCATAGGGTGTGCGCTTTAAATTTTCATGATTTTTGGGATGACCTGGGAATCAACGAGTCATTATGGGCTAGTTGCACGATTGAGAACAACAATGACCAACAGTAAATCCAAGTCTGGAAATTTTCTGGGCACTTCACCCCCAAACAACACTGAGAAGTAATCCTACTCCTGTTTTGACATCAAATAAGCATCAACAAACACTTCTGATATATTCTGGGAAGCTTCTGAAGTTCATATCAGTGGAATAGGCATCAAAACTCAAATCAGGGCACAATTTGGATGGATATATACATTCCTACAGCTCTTTGGGCTCTTTGGACAAGACTAGGCATCATTCTCAACAGTTTCTCCAAGTTTTGGGTGTAATCTGAACCCTAAAATAGAAATAGACATCATATTTTGGGTCTAATATGAGCCATATGGGGATTTCACTCAGTTTCATGGGCATGAATATCTAGTTGAGGGGTCCAAGTGCATTTAGATCATATGCTAGAGTCCATATCATGGCATTGGATACCTCCTAGTTGGGATGATTACTGCTATGTTCCAACTATGTTTATAGACTAGAATTGAATCACATACCTAATACTAACATAATAATATATGCTAGTTATATACTATAATACTTGTAACGAGCCTTACAGATGTTACTTGTGAGTATGAGAATTGGGCACCCTTGAGATGGATAAGCAAATCATTAATGTGAGAAAATGGGTATCAATTTTTTATAGTCACTTCATTGAGATCATGATAATAAGTAACAAGATGCCATGCACCAGATTCCTTTACAGAAATGAAGAAAGTAGAGGAACCATAAGGAGAGGAGTTAGGTTCTATATGTCTAGATTTTAAGACATATTGAAGATGTCACTCAATATCAAGAAATTCGTGAGGGGCTAAATGGTATATTGGAGCAATTGGAAGAGAAGATGCTGAGACAAGATCAATAGTGTGCTAGATGAAATGAATGGGGGGAAGGCCAACAGGAGGTGTAAATACATACACAAAATCATCTAACAAGGGATTCATATAGGGTGTGGAAGGATGGGAGGCATTATCAATCTTAACCCATTTAACCACACATAGTGACATGAATTTGTGAAGATTGACATGGAACACATCAACATTGTTGGACAACAAGGAAGGTGAATGGGTTATAGAAGATGTGAGATCACAAGCCTTTCCATCTTTAAAAAATTTATAAGTGTTGTGGTGAGCATCATATAGGGAATGACGAATAATTTGGTAAGGGAACCCAGTAGTAAATATACACAATTGAGAGGAGACACATCACATTCCAAAGTATATTGAAATGCCCCAATGGAAATGGTGATAACATAATGCTTAGTGACATTTAGATGAGGAGCATATTTTGTAACCAAACCTGATATGGAGTTTGATGGTCTATAGTGGGGAGTTGCAGATAGGAGACTAAATATCATGGGAAAATATATTTATTTGGCTACCATTATCCATAATTAGGGTGGTGATTTTAGATTTAATTTGATAATTATGAACATATAGGAAACCTAGTTGATGCTGGAAGGATTTGTTGTACATGAATGATAGTGTAGGATCTGGGGTGGTGGCATTGGGTAAAAAAATTGGAGGACTCAAAAAATTGGTAGAAGAGTGAGATGAGGTACTAGGAATAGGCTTTGATAGGAACAATAATTATAAAAGTTATCTCCAAGTAATTTTTTCCCAAGCAAATAAATAGACCCTTGAGAAATATCAATGACAAAGTGTGAAAATTAGTGTCCAATGTTTAGCTTGGATTTAAGATATGTAGCAATTCCAGTTAAGTTTCATAGATATAGCAAATTAGGAAACAGACAGATCATACCACTATCAAGGACATAATAAATTAAAAAGTCCCTATGTTTTCCTAGGGGATTTGAATATTTACTTTGATAAGTTCCCAGGATTGGATGAAGGCTACCATAAAATGAGAACATTGTTATCTTTCTGTTTAAATGAAAACTTTCATGAGTATGGCTTAACTCTACACAAATAGTTGTTGTGACCTAATAGTTGCTGTGACCTTTTTTTCCTTGGAAAAAGTCGTAATTTTATTTCAAAAAGATGAACAAAATTACATTCTGCACATGTATTAGGATCACTGTGATCCCTACATTGACACATATTTACTGTCCCATATTAATATCAAGTCCAAAGTTCCATACTACTTCAAAACAATGAGTCCGGCTGTTCATACAGCCCGCATTTATCCGATTACAGATAGACTACTGTATCAGACCATCACATAGCTGCTATCTACAGCCGGCATATATCCATAGAATTAAATAAAAACTGTTACAGAAATTAAAATAGGCGTCCATCCCTGGTCATCAAAATCTGAGCTATTGCTCAATTCCGTGCCTCTATAGCTTCATGAAATGGTCTGTGGTAATAACTGTAGGTGCCCCCAATAGAGTGAATAGTAATCCTCCAAGTGCCAAGTGCTAAATGTTGCTGCGTCGCTTCTTTGGAAATCTGATCGGCCATCCCATTCCTCTCCCTGTAGACAAGTGTAAATGTAATACGATTAAATGACTGTTTTAACCATATTACCTCCTCCAGTATAGGTATGAGTACCATCACATGACAATGAGTAATCTCCTTTCCCCAGTCAATAACTATCCTAGAGTCACCAAATATCTGAAGAGATAGACATCCTTGTTCAAGTGCAAATAACAGCAGCAGCCTAAGAGACATAAGTTCAGCATAGTTGTTAGATCCCCTCCCCAAACCAGCCATGATATGAAAGAAATGAGACTCGGTTTTGAAAAGGACTCCACCCCCACCACACTCCGATCGATGGTCAAGAGAAGCACCATAAAAATATGCCCACGGCATGGTTTTATCGATCATTTCCTCACTCACAGGTCGAGTTCTAATCTCTTTGACAGGTGTCTTATAGTGTTGGATAACAGCCACAGCTTGTGCCACTACAGTCTCCTTCAGAATCCTGCAATCTTGAAATATGATCTTATTTCTGGTAATCCATATGCCCCATGCGAAATTACAAGGGGAAGCCCGGATGGGAGAGGATTTTTGTAAAGTCCACCACAATTGGAATGCTTCATGGACACTCGCTCCCCACCATCTCACATTTAAATCCAGATATTTGCATATATCAGCCCAAACTGCCTGAGTAAACTGACAATAAACAAATAGATGATTAATGGTCTCTTCTGCATCTTTACAAAGTGGACAGAACCCCGGTCCCTGGAGGAAGCGTTTTTGCATAATGTCCCAGGTTGGAGCCTTATTTTCCAGAATAGTGCAGAAGAGTAATTTTGCTTTACTCGGACACTTTAACTTCCATAGATATTTCCACCACCACACCAATTCCTTGTTATGTGCTTCCACATTCAGTTGGATATATCCATTCCTTGGGGTGTAAATTCCAGAGGGATGGTGATCCCAGATAAGTTCATCATTCCTATTGGTCAGTCGTATATACGAAAGTCTTAGGATCTGGAGAAAATCCTCCCAAACTCCTTGCATATCTTCAGGAATCTCAAGACGCTGTGCAGAGATCCACCCCTGATGCCAAAGAGTAGATGATCCTGGATCCTCTACATCAGCCAGAAAATGGCAACCTCTAGCTGCCAAGAAGTTCCTCAAGTCCACAGGCATGACATGACCTCCCCTACAGCCAACCCAAGGGTCCAGTCCAATTCGAGTGAGTCGCCCATTTCCTATCCTCCACACTAATCCAGAGCCGACCAAAGGAAAATGCTGCACCACCGCTTTCCAGACCACAGAGCAATTTTCTTAACTCTACACAAATAAAATCTATTGCTTAAATGCTATAGTACCGTGCTTGGAGATGTGAATCAAATTGCAAGTTAAGTCACCATTTTCTCCTTTATTTTGCAAATAAACCTCAAGTGTTTTATTGACTAAATGATCTTGGATATGTTTCTGATGTTCTTTCATATCTGCATACAAAATTATCTCCTTTTTCCTAGGCAGGGACTCTTCAACCTTTTCCTTCAGCCTTTTGAGAAGAAATGGTCTAAGAATCAAATTAAGCTTTGAAATTACCTAGAAAAGTACTTCTTATCAATGCAAATAAGGGAATTTCTTTACCTAGATGGGAATTTGATGTGGGTACCTGAAAAAGGGAATCTTGTCACTATTTATTTATTTATGAATTTTCTAGTTTTCAAATTTTATTTTAAGACGAACAAATATAACTTGATATTAATCAATGGATTTCAGTCTAATTTCCCTCAGTTATTAGAAGCAAGAGCTAACAGGAATGAGTGCGACAAATGACCAATAAGGATAGGAAACTTGGGATAGACTTATTAATAAACTGTAAGAAATAGGTCTAATGGCAGCATTCTATTCCTAGAAATGGAAGCAAAAAGTAAGATCTGCTCTTTGTTATGAAAAAAACCTGGTCAATGCTTTTTTCACTGCTAGGATAATGCACTTTTCTGAACATATAGAATCTGAGATCTCTTTATTGAGAAGTTTTATGAGTTAGTGGGGATTTATGTTCTGTTAGGGATTGTGTGGCCATTTAGGGTTAGTTCAATGGTCTTTGCTCATGTTTATCTATTATTATTTTCTAAAGTAAAAAAGGAGAAATAATGTTGGAATCCTGGAACCAATAGGTTTTGGTAGTTTTGTGAATTTTTGAGAAATTGCTAGGAGTTTTTTGAAACAATGATAAATTGTTGAGTAGTTTCCATATGTTTGGAAACGTTGCTGAGGTAGTTTGTAGTGGTTTGACATATTTCAAAATTTGGCTATGGTCTCAAGGTACGTAGTTTCATTATGCAATCTACATCCTATTTGGGTTGCAAAAAGAAGGAATATTGAAAGGAGTCTATGATGTTGAACATGTATTGGAATGAATGTGGGGCAAGTAATGCACTTGAGCCTTGATTTTAGGTTTGATCAATTTCGAAAAATTAGATTTAGTCTTGTACTATTTTCTATTAATAAATTGTCATCAGTTTGCAATGAAGTTAGGTAACACCAACTACAATTGAAGTCACACAATGATCTCATTCTTAGATATGGGTATAGCACCTTATGCATAGTTACTTGACTCTTATGAGCTTGAGTCAAGTCTTCCAAGTTTAATTTGGCCTTGGTTCATATGCACAATTTTGTTGAGTCTAGAGAGCCATAGGATTGTTTGATTATATTTTTCAAAAATCTTTTTAAAACACATCCTTTTATCAAAATTTCTTCAAAGTGGCTACTCTCCCGACCCGCCAGTCACGGTGGCAGCGAGGTGAGTTCATCAGGAGCACAAGGGACCCCATCACCACAACCTTAGGAAAATTTTTATTGTGGTGTGTTGTTTGTTACCTGTTGTTCTAGTGGCCCCTAGGTTAATCACTTAGTATATTTTTGGTGCAATTGTGGAGGACCAACCTCCTCGTAGGGAATTGCAGTTGTACTAATTTTATATCATTTTTCTCATGCAGGCCTCCTTCTGGTTTCTATATTGATTTGGAATATCAATTGTGGAACATTAAGTAAGAAACAAGATGTCAAACATGGATCATGGAGAGAAAAATAAAACATTAAGACAAAAGGATGTAATGTCATATTTTCAAAAACATCAATCCAATCATCCACATCATATTCATGGTTCAAGCTCTCTTGAGCAAGGTATCGGTGAGAGAGATGTCAACACTTTGGAGGATGCATCTGCAAAACATACAATGGATGGTAGAA
The DNA here is from genome assembly GCA_027924585.1 of Larix kaempferi. Taxonomy (NCBI): domain Eukaryota; kingdom Viridiplantae; phylum Streptophyta; class Pinopsida; order Pinales; family Pinaceae; genus Larix; species Larix kaempferi. Next base: position 9,139,932 of record BSBM01000159.1, on the reverse strand, counting down.
TACATTCCTCTAGTGATCAAAGTGAGGCAAATGCATTTTCATCAGAAATTGGTAGCTCAAATGTTGAAGATTTTTCCTTGCAAGGTGACATAGACCATTCACTGAAGAGGAAAAAAGGCTGATGGGACTTCGGGAGACAATTCCAATCTGATTGTGTATCAAGATTCCCATTTATTGAACCGATACCTCCAACAAATAAGAATGAGACCTCACGAGAAGTTAAATTCATTTCATGTAGTTGGAAACTTGGCAAGGTAGTGAAATTGCAAATGAAGTTGGACACAATAGAGAAACATGTTGGGAAGGTGTATGATAAGAAAACTGGAAATGATGAGAAGAAATCTACTGCTAGATGGAAATCTGATAGCCGACATCTCCAATGTGAAGAGGAATACAATAAATACTTAATAAATAAGAGAAAACTAGATGAAAGTGGAGGAACCATCACTTCTCAATTCGGAAAGATGATGGAAAAAAATTTGTTATCGAAGTCGATACAATTAAGCACTATATTTCACATCCTATCCAATGGTCGTCCTATGACAGATTATCCAAAAATGATGAAATATCTATCTTTTATTCAAGTGCCAAATTTTCCATCTTCTCATTGGTCTTTAACGAGTGGTTGGGAATGGGGAAAATATCTAGCTCAAGTAGAAAAGGATGATATGAAAGAGAAGATTTTGAATGCAACATTTTTGTCACTGTCCTTGGATGAAGTTACAGCTGTTGATAATACTGCATGGATTTGCATGAGCATTTATACGGTCAATAACCATATCAGGAATTCCTATCTACTTGGAATTCATAAAATGAGCAAAAGTCCTACAGCAGAAAACATTTATGAACTTGTTATTAATACTTTGAAGGAAACTGGTGGTATGGATCATTCAATGATCGCAAAAAAGTTGGTATGCGTTGGAGCAGATGGGGCATCAGTAATGCAGGGACAAAGGAACGGCCTTTGTGCTAGAATACAACTCTCAGCTTCACCGTATATGATTGGTATTCATTGTATGGCTCACATAATGAATCTTGCATTTAAAATAGTGAGCAACTTTCCATTGGTTTCAAAAGTTGAATATCTTGTACGTGAGGTTCATGCATACTTTTGTCGGAGTCCCAAACGGTTTTCAGAGTTTAAAAAATTTGCCGACGGTGTTACAAATGGAAACAAACTATTAAAAGATGTTGATACAAGATGGATCTCACTGAAGGGACCAGCTCAAAGACTATTCGATGAATATGCATCCTTGGTAGGGGTGATGTATGAACATCGCCTAAGTGTAGAAAAAGCTCAAACTCTTCTCTTTCTATTAACTGATATAGAGACATATTTAACATTGGCTGGAGTTCTTCCTCTGCTTCATGAAATGAATAGCCTCGTGAAGATGTCTCAGAGTCGAACGATGTATATTGCTGAATACACAAATGCTAGAAAACTAGCATGCCTTGCATTAGATAATTTGTATATGATGGCAGATTCTTTTACAGGTCTAGCATTTACAAATTGGGCTAAGATAATCAATATTGAAAATGATGAAAATTTATTGAAGTTTGATGAAAAAGGGTTTCTATGTATGGCAGTGCGTGGGTATATGGTTCCTTTTTATTATAATGACAAAATAGGAAGAACCACCAAAGAGTGCCCTGTGTCAAGAGAACAATTTGACAATGTTGTGATTTCAGTGAGGCGCAGCTTGATAGAAATTGCAAAATCACTATCATCAGAGATAAGAGAACGATTTCCTCGAGATGAATTGTTGGAGGCCATGTCTGTGGTATACCCTCAATATTGGAACGATCGTCAATGTTCAAAAACTATAAAGGTTGACTTTATAGCTAAAATCAAGATTTTGCAGAGCCATTTTTGTCGAGAGACCGAGATACAAGGAGAACATATTCAAGGTATTTTAGATGGAAAAAAATTGAAAGATCAAGCCCAATGCTTTGATGATACAATGTGGGAGCAATTTTCTAAGTTGGATAATGCTCTAGAATATGGTGCAATTACAAAATTGTGGACTACACTCAGTGGTAGTGAATTTCTACTGCAAAATATGTTAGAGTATTTCAAATTAGTAGATTTATGTCAAACCATGATTTTGGGATCAGTGGAGGATGAGAGAATGTTTAGTGCATTAACATTTTTGAAGTCAAAGTTGAGGAATAAGCTTGATAAAAATGTGGATACATGCTTAAGATTATATGTAACAAAGTATGAGGTTGACAATTTTCCATATGAAAGAGCAGTAGCTCTCTGGCGATCAAATTGTGAAAGAAGGGGAGAAAACAATATGGCAAATTTATCTAATGAATTTGATATGGAACATAATGTTGTTGAGGATCATAATGACGGCTCATTCGAAGAAGGTCATGTTCAGAGTGCCGAAAATGAGGACCAGTCCTAGAATGTGAATTGGGAAATGGATTTTACCTAAGATTGTATATGATCCAATACACATGAGAGACTCTTGAGTCTTATTTTGGTATAGGTGTTCCATGGACCCTTGTGGGTGATCATTATATGTAAATTTGAGCTAGCATTTTAATTAAAAATAGATTCTACATTGTACTTTTTTGTTATAACATTGATGATATGACATACATTTCCTTGATGCAGTTTATTTCAAGATTGATGTTTTTATATTTATCTTTTACATTGTCTCTTTTTTTATGTGATAGGAAATGACACTGGAATTTAACAAAGCTAGGCCTAGGAGCTATCTCTTCACATAGATAGTGTCCTGACATTGAAGGATAAATAACTAATTTGACTACACTTTCACTAAGCAAGAATGAGCTCATTCAAGTACATGAAACCATGTTGGTGTTTATCTCAAATATTTTGTGCAAATTTTTATGGTTTGTTTATTGCTTTTATTTGAAACATTTTGTCGATTTGTGGAGTTTGCATGTATTTTGCTTAATTATTGTGTTAGACCCTTGAATGCTTCTAGTTCTCATTTGATGCTTGATTTAGCCCTTTGTTGTAGCTTGAATCAATATTAGATTTAGTTGATTTCCATTGATTTAGGGTTCGAGAAAATAAGTTTTTATTACCTTTTATTTGCATGAATTAATTGTCTTCACTTTTTCGATTTGTTTATGCTGATTGTATATTTTCTTTGTAAATACTTATCGTTATTCAGAAAAATAAATGAGCTCTACATAGCTAAGCGAAGAGAAAAATGGTCTATGCACTAGGTTCCTATGCATTGATCATAGGAGACCTATTGTCACGAGACCAACATTCCTCTAGTCCAATTGGCTCAAAATTTTCCTAGCCTCCATGGGCATAATTGGCTAGTGAAGGCCAAAATGATGCATAATGTCTGATTCTATTAGTTTATCGGCTTGTCAAGGTCCAAGTCCCCACATGTCATGGAAACTCTAATCAATAGAAAAAAACAATTTGTAATAAAATCTCTAACATGGGTTATAATAACATCTACACACCAATATCAACAAACAATACAACATCTACAATCAAAATCAACTACTAGACACATTTAGATATGGTATCAACAAATGGTATAACATTTAGATATGGTACTAGTGTTGAGGAATTTAGATGGAAAAAAGTTACATTGTACAAAAGTATGACACAACAATAAGATAGCCCCCAATAGTCGACACTATAGGATGCCAACAAAATCACTATAATGTTATTCAAAGTATGTGCTGTTAAGTCAGTAAATTTTTCTGCATTTTTAGTTTTTTCTCTCTAAATTTTGGTTTGTTTTTTGAGTGTACCTTAGTTAATTGTTGGTTTTCACTTTTGGTTTTTTGCCTTCTCAAGAACCTTATGAATGCTTGAATAAAGTTTGAGTCCAGTCCTTTCAGATTTCATTGGTTTTTGGTCATTTTTATATTGAAAGTGGGTCAATGTGAGTTATATATTCAAAAGGAAAATCAATAATGACTTTAGAGAATAGCTAGACTAATGTCCTAAACAAAATAGCTGCCAAAATCTCCGACAAGTTGGAAAAAAGTTAGAAAATGGCTAAATTTTGGTTAAAAGGTATTCTTGTAGCGCTACACCAAAGTTTAACACAGAGTGCGCTACAGGAATATCGTGGCATGAGTTTTTTGTAAAATCTCGATCTGATTTCAATCATCATGAAGAGTGTGAGTATCTAATCGCATTATGTGAAGTGTTTAACACGTGTATGCAGCATTTTGAGCATGATGTTAGTTGGTTGATAATCACGAAGAGAAGACAAGGGCATCATTACAGGTTATGTGGGTTCAGTTGCACAAGGACCAGCCAGTTCCGGGTTTAGCTGTCAAGTTTCCCTCGTCACACGCATCATCAATGAGGAGTTAGTGTTTGAAGAGGAGACTTCATTGTTGAACGTTGGATTACGTTACTGTGGAAGGAGACAGCTGTGATTCTGGCTCCAGCAGAAATTAGGGCTTTTGAATTCGTTCACCTGCAGCCAAAGAAGCGTTAGGAGGACACCTGTGCTCGAAGAAGAACGTTATTGACACCTCAATTTGAAGACATTACGCCACGATGCAGGAGTAATTGACAGGTATTACGTATAACCCTCATAGCTGGAGAATTTGGGTTTTTGCTGCTGCGTGTTCTTCTGAAAAAATTGGTTGCTGAGAAGGATGTAATAGAATGAAAGGATGAAGAATTCATCACTGAAATGGTTAGCTGAAGCATGATAGGAGGAATTTGCATGACTGTTTCTTTTATGACCTAATCAGAATAGGGCGTTGAAAAAACTCACATAATTGCCTGTAGAACTCAGTTTGTTTACACAGAGGGAAGTCTGCTAGCTTGATACAGGTGTTACACAGGGAGGTTTGTAGATTTGTGCAGGGGTTTTAAATATCATTGAAATTGTTATAACCTGCAGTACTATTTGCCCAGAAAACAGCTTATAAGACACTTCTGAAACCTAAAACTAGACTGTTCCAGTTCCTTGAAAAGAAAGAGATGGGAAAAAACAGTAAAAGTGGTAAGGTTAATAGGGCTGAACCCACAGACTTGACCTGGATCCAAAAACTTCCAGATTGTGCAGAGCTGTTCCAACAGGCAGGATGGTTCAAATTCTTCAAGAAGATAGATGGCTTTAATGCCCAAGTATCCTGCAATTTTGCCAAAGGACTTAAGAATGAGATGATCATAATGGAACCTTTGAGATTCAAATTGACTGTAGATTTAATTTCAGAAGCCACTGAAATTGATAATGAGGGCGACCTCTGGTTTAAGAAGTCTCCTTTTGAGTTTGATCCTCAAAGATACTTATTGCCCAATGTTGTTCCTGACTGGAAAAAAGGTATTATCATTCATAATTTCAAGAGGGAATGGATTGAACCTATAAGGATTCTTCAGAGCTATATAACTTGTGAAGGGAGGTACTCATTAGTGTTCAAATACCATCTCAGGTTCTTGCAGCACATGGCAGGGGTGTCTAAAATGAATTTGCCATTCTTTTTCTTCAAAAGCTTGCAGAAAATGTCTAGCAAAATTAAACAGCAGGATGATCATACTTCTCAATCATTGTTTCATCATGGTCTCATCAAGTTAATCATCTCTACAGTGTTGCAGCAGGAGGAAAAAACTTGGGACTTCTTTTTGTTTTGGTCAGGGATTCATTCTAAAGGAGAAGACCAACAACCCAAAAGGCAAACTGATAAGGGAAAAGTAATGGTACAAAAGTTGGGGTATTCAGCTAAACCTGCAAACAAACATGGCATTAAAGCTAAAAAGGAAACAAAGCAGGTAGCAGATGAAGAACAGACTGACAGTCAGCCTCAGGAAATTCCACAGCACAGTAAAGTCAAATTTTCATTATTCGATGACAAAAAGAAAAAGGAAATTCTTGAAAAGAAGTCATCATCTATAACAGTGGTTCAAGAAGAGAGGAAAATTGATATCAAGGTTATTCCTGTAGCAAAAGAGGAAGTCCAGAATCAGCCCAAAAGCCCTATCACAGTCCTCTCAGATGATGAGGGCTATATGTTAGAGGAAGAGCAGTTTATTCCTGAGATCAAGGTTAAAGCTGAGATTAAAGAAAATCAAGCTATAGAGGACAAAACTACCAAGCCTAAAAAGAAGATCAAAAAGCTAGAAGTGGTAGAGTTAGCATCTATCCAATATCAAGGGAAGACACTAAAAATGATGGGAGAGACAGCTTCTTTATGGAGACCTAAAACTAGGTCTAAAAACAAATTAAGATTAAGTATGAAAAAGTTGTTAAATCCGAAATTGAAGACTGATAAGGTGAACATCTCTGATGAAGAACCCATGGAGGAACAGTCAAAGAAAAATGAATTGCATTCAGTTAAAAAAGAGGATTTTGGGTCTGTAAAGGTAACAGGTGAGGAGAGCTCTAAATCCATTGTTGAAAACAATTCTAAAAAATTGTTAACAGAAGAGATTAAATCAGCACAGGAAACAGGTGTTTCAAACCCTATCATTGAAGATATTGCTGTAAAGCCATTGACAGAGGAATTAATGTTTAAGAAGTTTGATATGTTTTGGAAACCAAGTGAAGATCAGGATGCTGCAATAGAAAAACTGGTTAATTCTGACAAGGAGAATTTGAAGAAGGTGGTCAAACAGTACAAGCATCAACTGAACTACATGCAAGAAGTTAATGATGGTCTAATGTTGGCAAATAGGAGATTGAGAGAAGATCTTCAAGATACTCATGATAATTTTCAGGAGTTGGTGATTGATGCAAAAGAGGCACTCAAAAGGAAAAGGATTGCTGACAGGAATTGCTCAGAATTAGAAAAGACAGTTCAAACCTTGCAGCATGAAAATGAACACCTACACAAAAGGATAGCTGAGCTGGAGCAAAAGCACAAAAGAGTGAAGAAAAGATCTTCAAGTCCAGATGGCATAGCTTTGCTAGTGGAGGCATCGAAAGAGATCTAGGGCAGTTAGGTTCATTTAAAGCTTTTTGTTAAAGATTTGCTATTTTTAGCAAAATTGTAATTTGTAAAAATGTAAATGTTATTTTACCTAATCTAGTCATTCGATGGAGGATTAGTAGGAAATACCCTAACTGTTTTTGGGGAGATGAAAAACTATTTAGAGAGGGAGAAAAGACATTGTAAGGGTTCGAATTTTTGGAGAGCTAGAGGAGGTCTGCAAACTGTGTATTCATCCAGACTTGTTCACTGCTAAGTATTGCAAACTCTCATATTGCATTTTTTGATGAAACTATGAATATATGACTCCATATTCCACTTCTGATATGTGTTGGCTTCATTTTAAACTTATACAGTTTCTTGATTGACAAATTCATTTCTGGTTTTAGGTATAATTTCCAGTGGTGCTTGTCTTTTATTGAATGAACTTCATTGCAATCTTTTGGTGAATTTCTGAGATATATATGCATCTTCATGGATATATGTATGTGAATTAGTTTTTACTTATTGGTTGAATGTATTCCCTTATGCTCTTGAAGTTTTCTTACCAAAACCTACAAAACAAAACCCTAAAAACCTAGTTTGGATTGATTTTATTATTGAGATTGTGTTGGCTTGTTACCTTAGCCTTAGTAACAATTTCTGACACAAACATCTTTGGCGCCGTTGCCGGGGAAGAAACTGAAGCATATCTTCCCTGGGATACTCATCATTTTTCCTGGTTTAAGAGGTGAACTTGAACCAGCATTTTTGAAGGCTATTTTCGCCATAAAAGTCACACTGGCTTCTAAAGGGATTGGGACCAGGAATAAGCCTGTTTCTCCATTAAATCTGGGTGTGACAGACCCTGAGCAGATTTTGAAAACAGCAAACAAACTCAGAAAATCTCAATCTTTGCCAACTTTCTGTGATTCTCATCAGTTGGGTGAGTCATTAGACCCAGCTGAAATTTCACCGTGTTCAAAACCTATCTTCTCTGAGAGCAGTTTTCAGGTTTTCACTAATCCTCAAAGTTTCTTGAAGGCTAAAGCCTCTTCTCCTAATAAAATACCAATCTTTCAGTTGAAACTAGGAAAGAATACCTTTCAAAAAGGGTCCAGTCAAATTCCTTCCTTTTCAAAACCTAATTTGAAACTTCAGTCTAAACTTCAGTCCACGATGGCAGCCCAAAATCCACCTATGGATATGATGGACAGGATGGTAGCAGCTAGGTATGCACCATTAGTTTTACATCAGCCTCTACATGCTTTGCCCGGAGGGGATTATCAGAAATATATGCCTAGATTTAATGGCCAAGGGGAAAATACTGCTGAGGAACATTGGGAGGCTTTTATGAGTTATGCTGACAATCAGAATATTGAAATTAAAGATGTGTGGATGAGGGTTTTTGTTCAGAGTCTGGATGGTGATGTAAGAAAATGGTTTAGAGATTTTCCTGCTAACTCCATTACTATTATTGAAGAACTCCATGAGCTTTTCATGAGACAATGGGGAGATACGAAAGATCACACATATTACATAACCGAATTTGGAGCTCTCAGAAGAAAGAAAGATGAGACTGTTGCAGATTTTTCCAAGAGGTTTAATAAGATGTACAGTAGAATTCCAGCAGAAATTAAACCCACTGAAACATCAGCTAAGTTGACATACGCCAATGCTTTTGATCATGAATTTTCTTTATTACTCAGAGAGAGGAGACCTATCACCCTGCTGAACATGCAAGATGCAGCCCTAGAGGTAGAGTCTAATTTGTTAGCTTCAAATAGACTTAAGAATGAAACATCTCAGCAGCTGTATGAAAGAAAAGGAAAGAAAGAAGCTGTCACAGCAGGCTCTGTTTCTCAATCTGCTGAGGCCAAGATAGATGAGATGGCCAAAATGGTTAAGACCCTTACTGCAAAGTTGAATAAACTAGAGCTTGAAAAGAATTCTGCTAAACCTGCTCCAGAAGCTCAGAGGAATCCAAACAATCAAAATCAGTTTAGAAGACAATTTGCACCTAGATTCATGCCAAGGGAACGAAGAAATAATGACATCCAGCAAGAAAGGAGAGAAAATGAAGATCAGAAAGTACCCCCTCCTTTCCAAAATAATTTGGTTGATGAGGAAGAAATTGATCAGCAGCTACTTTTTGAAGAAACTGAGACTGATCAGGACATGAATCACATTGGAGATAAAATGTTTACAGGCTTTGTTACTGAAGAAGATTTCCTAAATTCTGAATATTATGATGCTAATTTATATGAGGTTGAAGATGATTTGAAATGTGAAAAAACTGCTGTAAATGCTGCTACCAATCAGAATGGAGTTAAGAAAGTTATTAATCTCAGAACTGGACCGAAACAAGTAGTTCAAGCTCCTAAGAAGAAAGCTGTTGTTCCTGCTCCAGTTATTCTTGATAAACCAACTGTTGATCCTGTAGCAGAAAAGAAGCAACCTGCAGAAAAACCCAAGAAAAATACAGAAATTGAAGAGGTAAACAAGTCAGGTCAACATTTTAGTTTGGAAAATGAATTAGGAAAACTCAAAATTCCTGTGCCATTTTCTGAGCTTATAAAAAATCCATCATACAAGAATACAGTTTTGAAGGTAATGAATATGCCAAATAATCAGTCAGTTTCAGATACAGTGAATCTTCAGGAAGAAAACCCTAGAATTTTTATTGGATCAGCTTTAGCTGAGAAGACTGAAAATGAAGCTGGTGCTTCTCCTCCATTTTATATAACTCTGACTGTGCATGAGCAGATGATTCATAACTGTCTGCTAGATTCAGGAGCATCCCATAATTTGATGCCAAAATATGTGATTGAAGCCCTGGGCCTTAATGTCACTAAGCCTTACCATGATCTATATGCTTTTGACTCCCGAGCTGTAAAATGTCTAGGAGTGATAAAAGATATGGTTGTCAATCTTACTCAGTTACCCATGAAAAGTGTAATAATGGATGTTGTGGTAGCTGACATCACACCAAAATTTGGCTTACTTCTGTCTAGGTCATGGGCTAAGAAAGTTGGAGGAACATTACAGATGGACCTCTCTTATGCAACTATTCCTGTTTTTGGTGGGGAAAATAGGAGACTTTATAGAGAATTACAGTTGGCTTACATAGTCACAGATGAGAAAAACCCTACAAATCATCCAATGTATTCTGTGGATAAAGACCTTGGTTCATGCATACTACAGTTTAGTGAAGAAGAGAATTCTGCTGGTGTGTTACAAATACAAAAAGATCAGCCTGTAAAACACAGTCAAGAAGAGCAGGATGTATTGTGGCAGTTGTATTTTGATGGGTCTTCATGCAAAGAAGGTGTTGGAGCTGGAGTTTTATTGATTTCTCCTGGAGGTGAAATGGTGAAACTTATGTATAAGTTAGAATTTGCTACCACCAACAATACTGCTGAGTATGAGGCCCTGCTATTGGGATTGAAGGCTGCAAAAGATTTAGGAATTCAACAGATTTCTGCATTTGGCGACTCCGAACTAATTGTTCAACAAGTGAAGAACAAATATCAAGTAAAGCAGGGTTTGTTGAAAGTATATCGAAATGAGGTATGGGATATGCTTGGAAATTATTTTATAGCATTTAATATCACCCATATTCCCAGAAATCATAATGAAACTGCAGATTCTTTAGCCCTGGCTGCCACACATTTCAGAATTCCAAAAACCACTCAATTAAGGTATCCAATAGAAGTGAGATATAGGCCATGTGTTCCAGATAATGTGAAACATTGGAGGGTTTTTGAAGATGACATTGAAATAAAAAAAATTCTTGAGCTGGTAGATGAATTTTCAAACAATCAAATTGATCAAGAAATGGATGAAAAGGATGAACAGTTGGATGAATTTACTGCAGAAGAGATTGCTGGACATAAGATTATTGAATTGAAGAGTAATTTCATTCCGAAAGGCCTAGTACCTTTGGAGAGAATATTTACCAAGGATGATACACCTTCCAGACCAGTAATCCAGTCTTCAGAAGAAAATGTAGAGGATTACAATATTGGCTCAGCAGAACAGCCCAGAATGGTAAAATTGTCTAAAAACTTAACAGCTGAGCAAAGGAGTAGATATATTAGGCTGTTGAGGAAATATATAGATACATTTGCTTGGTCTTACAAGGAGCTGAAAACTTATGACAGCAGTTATTCAGCATAAAGTTCCTTTGAAACCTAATGTTAAACCTTTCAGGCAGAAATTAAGAAGAATTAATCCAGCACTGTTCCCTGTTATTGAAAAAGAATTAAAGAAGTTGTTGGATGCAAAAATAATAGTGCCTCTTAGATATTCTTCTTGGGTGGCAAATTTGGTTCCTGTTAGAAAGAAGAATGGAGAGATTCGATTATGTGTTGACTTCAGAAATTTGAATCGATCATCATTAAAAGACAATTATCCTCTCCCCAAGATTGAACAGGTTTTGCAGCAGGTGGTTGGAGCTCAAAGGATTTCAATGCTAGATGGATTCTCAGGGTATAATCAGATTGCTATGCACCCTGATGATAAAGAAAAAACAGCTTTTACAACCCCCTGGGGGACATTTATGTATGACAAGATGCCTTTTGGATTGATGAATGCTGGAGCAACCTTTCAGAGAGCCATGGATATTGCATTCGTGGGTGAAAAAGATAAGTTTGTGGTTATTTATCTGGATGATATTACAGTCTTCTCCAAATCTGATGATGAACATTTGAAACATTTGGAACAAACCTTCATAAAGTGCAGAAAATTTGGCTTATCCTTGAACCCTAAAAAATCACATTTTGCTGTACAGGAAGGTAAGTTGCTTGGTCACTTGGTATCAGCTGATGGTATCAGGATTGACCCTGAGAGAGTCAAAGCAATACTGAAAATTAGCTTTCCCAGGAGTAAAAAGGATGTGCAATCATTTATTGGCAAAATAAATTTTCTGAGATGGTTTATTCCTAATTTTGCTGAGACCATTAAGCAAATTACAGGCATGTTAAAAAAGGATCAAGAAGTCAAGTGGACTATGGAAGCAAAGACAGCTTTTGAAAAGATTAAAGTGGCTCTAACTGAAGCACCTGTTTTGGTGAGTCCAAATTTTGACAAAGAATTTCTTACATTTTCTTTTGCCTCAGAAGACACTATTGCTGCTGTATTACTTCAGAAGAATGAAGAGGGATTGGAACAACCAATTGCCTTTTTCAGCAAAACACTTAGAGATTCTGAGCTAAAATACAGTATCTTGGAGAAACAAGCCTATGCCCTGGTAAAGGCTTTAAAATTTTTCAGAATTTATATTTTACACTCCAAGGTTGTTTCATTTGTTCCCAATGCTGCAGTGAAGGATGTTTTGACACAGCCTGATAGTGAAGGAAAGAGGGGAAGGTGGATTGCCAAAATTATGGAATATGAAGTGGAAATCAGACCTACTAAGCTGGTCAAAGGACAAGGATTGGCCAAACTGCTAGCTGACTCAAATTGTCAGGCACTAGGGTTACATGCTATGACAGAAGAATCAGGACCTGAAGAAAATCAAGTAATCCTGGAAAAAGAAAGAATCATGGATTCTTATTCATCTTCAGATTGGTATGCTGACATTGTCCATTTTCTGTTATTTTTGCAATGTCCAGAACATTTAGACAGAAAAGCTGCCAGGTCCTTGAAATTGAAAACTACTAAATACTGTCTGATAGAAGGTCAATTGTTTTGGAAAGATCCAGCAGGAATCTTATTAAGGTGTTTAGATCAAGCTGAAATAAAGGAAGTAATTTCAGAATCTCATGAAGGAGCCTGTGGAGGGCATAAATACTGGAAAACAACAGCTTATAAAATTTTAAGAGCTGGTTACTATTGGCCTTCACTTTTCACATATGTTTATCAAACTGTAAGAGCTTGCATACCTTGTCAAAAGTTTGCAGGAAAACAAAAGTTGCTGTCTTTACCTTTGAAGCCTATTGTAGTCAATGCCCCTTTTCAGCAGTGGGGCCTGGATTTTATTGGAGAAATAAACCCAGCATCTTCAGGCCAGCATCATTGGATTTTGACTGCCACAGATTTCTTTACAAAGTGGGTGGAGGTTATCCCCACAAGAAATGCCACAGATAAGGTAATTATAGATTTCATAGAAAATAATATTCTGAGCAGGTTTGGTTGCCCACAAAGATTGATTACTGATAATGCCAAAGCATTCAAATCCAAGGAAATGGTGGCCTTTTGTGAGAAAAATGGTATTATGCTAAAACACTCAACTCCCTATTATCCTCAGGGAAATGGTCAGGCTGAATCATCTAACAAAAATATCATTCAGTGCATCAAGAAATTGCTCAAACAGAATAAAAAATCCTGGGATTCAATGTTGAAATATGCATTATGGGCAGATAGGATTACTGTAAAACAAGCCATTGGTACTTCACCCTTTCAGCTGGTTTATGGAACAGAAGCAGTGTTTCCAGTACAATTGGGAATCCCAGTAATGAAGTTCCTCCAAAATTCTCAAGAGGAACCAGATGATTTGCAAAGGAGAATTTTTGAAATGATTGAGTTACAGCAGAACAGGGAGAAGGTAGATAAAGAAGCCCAGCTGTATAGAGCTAAAATGAAAACCAGGTTTGACAGAAATATCAAAGATCACATTTTTTCAGAAGGTGAGATGGTTTTAAGATGGGATGCAAGAAAGGAACAGAAGGGGAAACATGGAAAATTTGATAATTTATGGTTTGGCCCTTTTCTCATAGCTAAGGTTTTGGAAAATAATACTTTCATATTGCAGTCTTTGGAAGGAGAGGAATTGCTCAGCCCTGTTAATGGGCGATTCCTCAAGCATTTTTACAGTTAAATGAAGATCATGGTCACTTTTCATTGTATATACCGGTGTGAGTGAGATTGAATAAAGACTCCATAGCCCAATGGAAGACTGAAGGCACTAGTCTACAGGTTCTTGAAGCCTCACAGGGAGGACTTCATCCTGCAGCTGGAGCCAGATGTTAAGTCAGTAAATTTTTCTGCATTTTTAGTTTTTTCTCTCTAAATTTTGGTTTGTTTTTTGAGTGTACCTTAGTTAATTGTTGGTTTTCACTTTTGGTTTTTTGCCTTCTCAAGAACCTTATGAATGCTTGAATAAATTTTGAGTCCAGTCCTTTCAGATTTCATTGGTTTTTGGACATTTTTATATTGAAAGTGGGTCAATGTAAGTTATATATTCAAAAGGAGAATCAATAATGACTTTAGAGAATAGCTAGACTAATGTCCTAAACAAAATAGCTGCCAAAATCTCCGACAAGTTGGAAAAAAGTTAGAAAATGGCTAAATTTTGGTTAAAAGGTATTCTTGTAGCGCTACACCAAAGTTTAACACAGAGTGCGCTACAGGAATATCGTGGCATGAGTTTTTTGTAAAATCTCGATCTGATTTCAATCATCATGAAGAGTGTGAGTATCTAATCGCATTATGTGAAGTGTTTAACACGTGTATGCAGCATTTTGAGCATGATGTTAGTTGGTTGATAATCACGAAGAGAAGACAAGGGCATCATTACAGGTTATGCGGGTTCAGTTGCAAAGAGACCAGCCAGTTCCGGGTTTAGCTGTCAAGTTTCCCTCGTCACACGCATCATCAATGAGGAGTTAGTGTTTGAAGAGGAGACTTCATTGTTGAACGTTGGATTACGTTACTGTGGAAGGAGACAGCTGTGATTCTGGCGCCAGCAGAAATTAGGGCTTTTGAATTCGTTCACCTGCAGCCAAAGAAGCGTTAGGAGGACACCTGTGCTCGAAGAAGAACGTTATTGACACCTCAATTTGAAGACATTACGCCACGATGCAGGAGTAATTGACAGGTATTACGTATAACCCTCATAGCTGGAGAATTTGGGTTTTTGCTGCTGCGTGTTCTTCTGAAAAAATTGGTTGCTGAGAAGGATGTAATAGAATGAAAGGATGAAGAATTCATCACTGAAATGGTTAGCTGAAGCATGATAGGAGGAATTTGCATGACTGTTTCTTTTATGACCTAATCAGAATAGGGCGTTGAAAAAACTCACATAATTGCCTGTAGAACTCAGTTTGTTTACACAGAGGGAAGTCTGCTAGCTTGATACAGGTGTTACACAGGGAGGTTTGTAGATTTGTGCAGGGGTTTTAAATATCATTGAAATTGTTATAACCTGCAGTACTATTTGCCCAGAAAACAGCTTATAAGACACTTCTGAAACCTAAAACTAGACTGTTCCAGTTCCTTGAAAAGAAAGAGATGGGAAAAAACAGTAAAAGTGGTAAGGTTAATAGGGTTGAACCCACAGACTTGACATGGATCCAAAAACTTCCAGATTGTGCAGAGCTGTTCCAACAGGCAGGATGGTTGAAATTCTTCAAGAAGATAGATGGCTTTAATGCCCAAGTATCCTGCAATTTTGCCAAAGGACTTAAGAATGAGATGATCATAATGGATCCTTTGAGATTCAAATTGACTGTAGATTTAATTTCAGAAGCCACTGAAATTGATAATGAGGGCGACCTCTGGTTTAAGAAGTCTCCTTTTGAGTTTGATCCTCAAAGATACTTATTGCCCAATGTTGTTCCTGACTGGAACAAAGGTATTATCATTCATAATTTCAAGAGGGAATGGATTGAACCTATAAGGATTCTTCAGAGCTATATAACTTGTGAAGGGAGGTACTCATTAGTGTTCAAATACCATCTCAGGTTCTTGCAGCACATGGCAGGGGTGTCTAAAATGAATTTGCCATTCTTTTTCTTCAAAAGCTTGCAGAAAATGTCTAGCAAAATTAAACAGCAGGATGATCATACTTCTCAATCATTGTTTCATCATGGTCTCATCAAGTTAATCATCTCTACAGTGTTGCAGCAGGAGGAAAAAACTTGGGACTTCTTTTTGTTTTGGTCAGGGATTCATTCTAAAGGAGAAGACCAACAACCCAAAAGGCAAACTGATAAGGGAAAAGTAATGGTACAAAAGTTGGGGTATTCAGCTAAACCTGCAAACAAACATGGCATTAAAGCTAAAAAGGAAACAAAGCAGGTAGCAGATGAAGAACAGACTGACAGTCAGCCTCAGGAAATTCCATAGCACAGTAAAGTCAAATTTTCATTATTCGATGACAAAAAGAAAAAGGAAATTCTTGAAAAGAAGTCATCATCTATAACAGTGGTTCAAGAAGAGAGGAAAATTGATATCAAGGTTATTCCTGTAGCAAAAGAGGAAGTCCAGAATCAGCCCAAAATCCCTATCACAGTCCTCTCAGATGATGAGGGCTATATGTTAGAGGAAGAGCAGTTTATTCCTGAGATCAAGGTTAAAGCTGAGATTAAAGAAAATCAAGCTATAGAGGACAAAACTACCAAGCCTAAAAAGAAGATCAAAAAGATAGAAGTGGTAGAGTTAGCATCTATCCAATATCAAGGGAAGACACTAAAAATGATGGGAGAGACAGCTTCTTTATGGAGACCTAAAACTAGGTCTAAAAACAAATTAAGATTAAGTATGAAAAAGTTGTTAAATCCGAAATTGAAGACTGATAAGGTGAACATCTCTGATGAAGAACCCATGGAGGAACAGTCAAAGAAAAATGAATTGCATTCAGTTAAAAAAGAGGATTTTGGGTCTGTAAAGGTAACAGGTGAGGAGAGCTCTAAATCCATTGTTGAAAACAATTCTAAAAAATTGTTAACAGAAGAGATTAAATCAGCACAGGAAACAGGTGTTTCAAACCCTATCATTGAAGATATTGCTGTAAATCCATTGACAGAGGAATTAATGTTTAAGAAGTTTGATATGTTTTGGAAACCAAGTGAAGATCAGGATGCTGCAATAGAAAAACTGGTTAATTCTGACAAGGAGAATTTGAAGAAGGTGGTCAAACAGTACAAGCATCAAATGAACTACATGAAAGAAGTTAATGATGGTCTAATGTTGGCAAATAGGAGATTGAGAGAAGATCTTCAAGATACTCATGATAATTTTCAGGAGTTGGTGATTGATGCAAAAGAGGCACTCAGAAGGAAAAGGATTGCTGACAGGAATTGCTCAGAATTAGAAAAGACAGTTCAAACCTTGCAGCATGAAAATGAACACCTACACAAAAGGATAGCTGAGCTGGAGCAAAAGCACAAAAGAGTGAAGAAAAGATCTTCAAGTCCAGATGGCATAGATTTGCTAGTGGAGGCATCGAAAGAGATCTAGGGCAGTTAGGTTCATTTAAAGCTTTTTGTTAAAGATTTGCTATTTTTAGCAAAATTGTAATTTGTAAAAATGTAAATGTTATTTTACCTAATCTAGTCATTCGATGGAGGATTAGTAGGAAATACCCTAACTGTTTTTGGGGAGATGAAAAACTATTTAGAGAGGGAGAAAAGACATTGTAAGGGTTCGAATTTTTGGAGAGCTAGAGGAGGTCTGCAAACTGTGTATTCATCCAGACTTGTTCACTGCTAAGTATTGCAAACTCTCATATTGCATTTTTTGATGAAACTATGAATATATGACTCCATATTCCACTTCTGATATGTGTTGGCTTCATTTTAAACTTATACAGTTTCTTGATTGACAAATTCATTTCTGGTTTTAGGTATAATTTCCAGTGGTGCTTGTCTTTTATTGAATGAACTTCATTGCAATCTTTTGGTGAATTTCTGAGATATATATGCATCTTCATGGATATATGTATGTGAATTAGTTTTTAATTATTGGTTGAATGTATTCCCTTATGCTCTTGAAGTTTTCTTACCAAAACCTACAAAACAAAACCCTAAAAACCTAGTTTGGATTGATTTTATTATTGAGATTGTGTTGGATTGTTACCTTAGCCTTAGTAACAATTTCTGACACAAACATGTGCCAAGAAAAATACTTAAGGAACATGCCTAACTTAAAACCTATGTACAAACTTGCCTTAAAGTATCAAAAACAGTCTAGGGTAGCCACACAATCTATTGAAGGATAGTCTGTGGGTGCAATTCCTTTGTTGATTTAAGCAATTCAAAAAAGTCATCTCCCAAGACTATTAAAGAAGAAAAAGAAGAAATCTCTAATAATTGCAGGGAGGACTACAAATAGATTCTAGAAACTCAAGTAGTAGAGGAAAAAATTGTAAGTAAGAAGAAGATGCAATGCTAACGTCATCAGAGCTATGAATGACAATCTCCACCCGAAGAACCCCTCTGATAATGTTCCTCCCTGCCATGTCCATGTTGAGCACATCTTGAAAGCATTGCATTCAATGAGGCTGTATTTCGCTTTGGCACTTGGCCAAACACTTTATGTGCATCCTCCAAACACCCACATTTAGAATACATGTCTCCAAGATCTACTCGGCTTTGCTTGGATATCAAGGCTTCATTAAGGCCACCACCATTTGGTATTGAGACCAAAACTTGAAATAGAGCAATTGAACTCAACATTTGAAGAAGCCTTGAACTCATAATTAACAAGCAGAGTGTCATTCAATGTGTTTTATAGATCAATGAAATATTCGCCAAATTTTTACAATATTTTATAATTCAGTGAAATATTCACCAAATTTTTACAATATTTTATAATTTAGTGAAATATTCGTCAACTTTTTACAATATTTTATAATTCAGTGAAATATTCGCCAAGATTTTACAATATCTTATAATTTAGTGAAAGATTCGCCAAGATTTTACAATAACATATAATAAAATGAAAGATTCGCCAAAAAATTATATATACATATTATATTATTGATAAAATCGCTTTCAAATTTTCCTATATATCGGGGAGATTCGCCAATTTTTTTACCATATAAATTTGGGGGGGGTTCTTAAAATCATCCCTGGGTGGAACTCCCACACGCCAATTCTATTGGACTCTCCCTTCCGACTCCCGCAACCCGCAACCCTCCTTACAGATGTGGAAAGGAGGAATTCCAACCCCACCACTCCAATGATCAGTCCCCAACCTCCATAATATGCAATCTGCATTGTGGATGTGGAAAGGTCCTTGTGTATGCAAAAAGGTCGATACCACAAACCCCTGCACCGACAAGCTTCTAAGGAAACTTTTGGGGGTCGTAACTCCCTCATCCTTGGACCAAATTGGACAAGGCTAGTACCGTTGGAAATATATTGGATATATCTATCCAATGGTGTGATCCCCACCCCATCTGAGTACTCCAACCATTCCATTTTCCCAACTGACACTCTGTCCATAATCTCCTAAAATTTCCTTTACCCTTCTGCAAGGAACTCTTCCTACCTCCTTCCATGACTTCTCCCTTCACCTGACCCACATAGGGGTCCTAAACACCATAGGGGATATTCCCTTCCTTCCCGAAGTCTAGTTGAAGTCAATCCATCCCTCTTAAGGGTGAATACAATGCATAAATAAACACATATAATGAACTAGAACTAGTCAATACACCTACAACCTGCAAGGTTAGCCATACATTACATTCATGTAAATGATGAAGCATTTAGACATGAATTCAACTTCCTACTCAGACTTATACATAGCTTCCTAATGAGCAAGTTCATGAGATCATCCATTCATTAATCTGGAGCATAACAAGCATAACATAAAAAATAGATGTAACACATGAAATAATATCATTTAACACCATAGAAGCACTTATCTTTGGAATGAAGCTGCCCCAAGAAAATAGATAAGTGAGGACAAATTTCCACCCAACCTTAGGTCTCTGTCCAGCCTATACTCTTTCAGATGAGAGACCACCCCTGAGCTAGGTTGTGTATCCACTAAGGAGGCTAATGGGCTCTCTCATATTCAAGGTCCCATCTCAATGCTAATCCAACCTATAGTTTGTTTTACCAAGCATGCCAGGGAGAAATGGGGATGCTTCTAAGCCAGTGCACTCACCTACAGAGCTATAAGCATCTTAGATCACTCAAAAAACATGGCACCCACATTAGCTACCTCACACAACACAAGGAATGCCCTATTCTCTGCTGCACAGTCCCGCAAGGCCCCTTCCCTCCAGTGCTATTCAGGGTGGGCATAGAAAGGTCCAACTGCTATTTTTATGAGACTTTCATCCTTCACTGGGTTTATCAAGCAGATCCAACCCTAAGTTGACCTTCTTCTCTGTTAATCAATATGGTTCTTCATAAGGTCGCAGCCTAGACTCTTCCTTGTGACTCGGTCCTCTACAAAACAAATATAAGTGTTCTCACAGGTTCTCTGAACTGTTCAATCTCTGTAATCCATCCCTGCGGTCTGATCCGTGGTTGTCCCAACTGGTTCAACTCCTACACAGGGTTTTCTTGGGTGTTCTCAGCTCTACAAATTTGGCTTACACAGGTCATGATTTTCTCTTATTTTCTTCACGACTGAGCTCTACAATGCCTGAATGACTTCGGTTGTTGGTCAACAATGGAATAACGATCGGGATGGGAGAATTCCCAGGCATGGAGTGGCTTAATGGAAAAGGAAAAAATAGAGCCATACCCTACCATACGGATTCATAGGGCTGCCCATTACTCAATCGAATTCATGGACTGGTTTTCTCAACCACCCTCTTACAGTTGCATTAATGCCAGCATGGGGAGTCAAATGTGTTCACAAATGGACATGTGGAAGCATGGGATCCAATCCCATAACCTCCTCACCTATCCCTAGCGGATACACATGGCCCCTTCTCATTGGTTTCCTCCTTAGCTAGTTTTCTTGGATATTTTATTGCACTAATTAATAATTACATCATTTACATTCTCTCATGGCTTGATAGCACATGGATAATCAAACTGTCAAATACTTGCTTATGAAAAAAACCTAAGCATCCACTAATGGGGCCTTAGCCTTGAGCTCCAAACTAAGGAAAACACACATTACATTGATACATTATTTACATTGAAACCTATAAACTCTAAGGTCAAAATAGGGGTATTACATTTCCTTTTTGTCGAGATCACCTACAAGCCATAACTATATCCCATGTTTCAATCATATCATCATAAAAAATCGTTAGAGTGGATAGTGAAAAGAAAAGCATTAATTTATACCATGGAGAGATAGTACTATGTAATTCCATTAATGCAACTAGTTGTGAGGTCTCTGCAAACTCTCAATGGATCATTCATGCCCTATTCAAATATTTCAATGAAATGAGTAACAAGTTCCTTTCAAATAGCACATGCAAGTAAAAAATGGAATATAGACGTGCAAGAAAATATGATTTTATTCAACCAAAGCATCAAAACCTTCCCCTAGGCTTAATCTAGTTGGTTTTTGGACCACATTTTATGTTAGGGTGAATGGAACTTCTCTAGAAAAATTGTCCCTAAAGGAGTAGGTTTCATGCCATGCACTGACAATATAATGTCAACATTGTGCATGGGAGTATACTATGACTTGGATCAAGGTACCTCAATATCAATGGGCCCTTAAACCCGAACACAACATAGTGATAGGTTTAAAGGTGCATTGAGTTTAGCAAAGCACTATAGTGCTTGAGGTCATGAACATAGAAGGGTCTTTTATCAAGTGACAAAGAGCAATTTTGCTAGGAAAAATTTCCAAGCGAGTCATTACTCTTCCTTATGGTTATTGTATATATATGAAAAGGAATTTGAATTAACTAATAAGGAGTAAATGAACACATGGAGTTTAGGGTTTAGAAAAATTACTACCCTGAATAAGATGATTAGTTGGTTTTAGTGCTCTCTACTGAATGGCATGTTGACATGTGTACTCCCATTTTGTCTCTTAGCTTAGCCTTGACGGTTAGATTCTTTGAGTGCAAAAAGATTATGTATCTCACAAAAACACAACAGAGTTTTTTAAGTTTATGTCAAGGCATTAAATTTTTCCTTGGTCACTCTCCACTTGCTTAATTTTTTTTAACCTACACTTGAATTTCTATGAAATTGTCTTTTGTGGCTATGGGAAATGCCCCAAATTCTATTTTGTGAGTACTCATATTGGTGGTCCAAACATTGTTTTATGAGCACTTTTATGTGCACACTTTGCATATATTTGTGAGTACTTGAATACCTTAATCCCACTTCGTAAACGCTTAAATTGGCAGCCCACATCTCATTTTATGAGTACTTGAATTGGTGGCCAAAATCCTCTTTTTTGAGCACTTGAATTGGTGGCCCAAGTTATTTTTTTTAGAACTCAAATGGCACTCTTAATTTTCCTTTTTGAGTGCTTTTAACTTAGCTTGGAGATCACTCAATCTTGGCCTTTTGATGCTGCTTGAATTGGGGGTCATAATTTTCCTTTGTGAAAAATTGCATTGGTGGGAAAAATATTGTTTTATCAGTGTTTATAATTTGAGTTTTGAGGTGCTCTTTTCTGCAATTATAATTTCCATTTGTGAGAGATCTTCATTGTACTTATACTTTTTATTTATGAGCCCCATTTGTAATGCTCATAATCTCATTTCTTGGGTTCTATCCATTGCACATAATGTGCTCTTCATTGCGCATAATTTTTTTTCTTTATCAGCACTCTTCGTTGCACTCATAATTTCATTTCTTGAGAACTCCTTGTTGCACATAAAAGTTTATTTTTGAGTGTTCCTTGTGCCACTTGTAATTTCACATTGTGAGCAATTTCAACACAAAATCAATTTTTCTAAATCAATCTTATATGTTTTCTTAAATGATTCAAATGGGAGAAAATTTTCAAACATTTTCAATCTCAAAATAAGAATGGGGAACAAGTTAACAACAATGTCGAAAATCAATAAGAGAAGAGTTTGTATGAAGTGAAGGTCGAGTGCATTTCTTTGGTGTGTGCTCATAAGGAGGGGGGCCTTTTGCATATATAATTCAGGTGTATTCAGGCTCTATATGAGGGAATACAAAAAATATGATGCTAAAGATGTATTAATTGGTAGCTCAACAATTGGTGATGTACTGGGCGAAACCATAAATATCCATGACAAGATTATAAGGATCATTTAAGCCTTACATTCATCTTATCATCATTACTGGGAGAAAATGATTTCACCAATATTTTTACTAATTAGGTAGTTGCCTCATTTCTAGGCTCGGTTTATTTTCCAATGAACTTGGGGTTGAATGGGAGGAGATGTATTCCAGGATTAACATTCGTTGGATTGAATAGCATAGCTTCTTGGAGTATTTGGATTTGGATGCCTTGGTTTATTTTTATTGAATGTCATTCTATTTCCAGCGACAATCCATAGCCCGAATGTAGTCACCCATGTATCACAGGCCTTTTTTTGTTACTAGAGAGAATCCATAGCCATGGTGAAGATACTTGCATGTCCTCTTTGATGAATTTATTTTCCCTCCCATTTTCTTATGCATTTTTGCACATATTTGTTTCAGCAAAATGGGAATAAGCAATCAATAGATTTTAGAAGCACAAGGGATGATATTTATTTTATTGAAAACTAACGTGAATTGTTTAGTATAAACTTATTTTACATCCTTTTCATGGGTTTGTCCCAATAATTGAGCCACTAGTCCAAACATGCTTCAGCCTCTTAATGTGTGAAAGGGAAGAGGGATTCCCCAAAATTCATTGGCTACCTACCACAACCTCATGCATGATACTTTCACATGCTAGTCATAGGATTGAGACTATGTTCCACCACTGAAGAGTAACCTCATATTTCTCAGTGAAGATCTTTATTTAATTATGTGGACCAAGTGCCTTATCATTATAGAGACAATATTCCATGGTTCTTCTCAATTATGTTCAGAATTTAGAGCTAGATCAGATGGCTCATTTAGTGAAATTGTGAAACAAAAGGGAAATCCAAAATGCTCAAAATGAATCTCTAAACAACAAGTCTATAAGCACAAACCAGACTAGCAAAAGGAATTTGCATATTATTCTAAGCTAAAAGCATAACAATCAAGGTGAAAAAAAAGGTTCAAAATAAAACAAACAAAAGCTTGAAAGGGAAATGAATTTAGTTACGTATAAATTAGTTGTTCCAACTCATCTAGGAAATAATTGTTTCAATAATTATCTATTGATAAGGACTAGATCAACATCTCCCTCAAGGGTTCACAATTTTTATGTTCCTAGGAAATTTTTCTTAGCTATCAATTAGGTGTAATGCCCCCATTTTGACCCTTAGGGTATTTTGGTTGCAATGTAAATATTGTATGCAATATGTGTTTCCCTAGTGTGGAGCTCAAGGCCAAGGCCCCACTAGAGGATGTCTAGGTTTTAATTAAGAGGCAAGTAGTTACTATCATGGTAACCATGTGTTAGTAAGCCATGGAAAATGTAAATGATGAAAATGACACCATGTAAATAAAAATACCAAGGGAAGGCTATGGAATGCAACTAAATGATGGGGAACTATGTATCCACTAGGGAGAGGTGAGGGGGTGTGGGATGGAACCCTAAGCTATATGTCACCTAGAGAACCCCTTTGACTATCCTAAATGTCATTGAAGGATGTTGTAAGGGGGTGGGTGAAGGACGTTGTTCATTAAGTTGATGGAGTATGGGACGACCCTGAAATCCATAAGGCAAGGTATGGAGCTATGTCTTTGCTTGTCCCATAAGCCACCCTACCTCATGGAGGGCGTACTCCTCATTCCTGGACCTTAGTTGATCACACAAGCATCATTTGAACCCATATGCAACCAATAGAGCCGAGCCGTGAAGCAAGGAAGAGAAATCGTAATTATTTTTAGGGTCGCGGTTTGCAGAGCTGAGAATACACAAAAACCATGCATTGGAGGTGAATCCTTTTGAGAAAGCCATGAAACTCAGTCCTGGGGTGAATTGCAGAGGGTGAGAAGCTTAGGAAACCCAATTCTGTTAGCCTGAAATCGTGGATGCAGGACAGAGCTTCGTCCATAATGTGGAAGAGATTCGAGTGGGGAATTGCTATGGGAAGGAGCCAAGAGGGTTTGGACTGCATAGGAGAGTCAAACAGGGCTCATTTACCTTTATTTAGCAGTCAGGGCCAGCCATAATTAGCTAGGTTAGTGATAGGGAATGCACACTGATTTGAATTTTAGGGGGAATATGGTCTAAATTCGGATGTATAGGCCATAAAATCATAAAATGGAGAGGCCACCCTCTCGCATTTATCATAAAAGCATTAAATGGAGAGGCCACCCTTTCATATCCATGGTATTTGGTAGCACATGGTTTTGGCCCATGGTATAGCCTCAAGACACATTGTAATAATGCTATATAAAGGCCTAGCAAGCCTTCTCATGACAACACGTTACTCATTTGGTTTTTATCCTACATTTCTCTTATTGTATTGAGTTATTATCAGGGTATTGGTTCTGAGTGTATTTCTTAGTATAGTTTGAGAGGTGAGGCTCAAAGAACCCTCTTTGAGCCTCACCCCTCCATGTGGCATATTTATTCTATGTTTGTCCATCTATGTTATTCATAGCCCAGATCTCACTACTTTGTCTTTCTCACAGCTGGTTCATTGTTCGCTTCAGTTTTGAAGTTATCTCTTCTCCTCCTCTCTCGGCATTCAAGTCTTCCGGGTCTCATGCCCCAAGATCCGGATCAGTGGTATCAGATCGGGTATGCTCTTCACCGGGACAAGATTTTGAAGTATTATGCGGGTTCAATGGAGGTTCCACAACCTCTACAACAACCCATGCTTCTCTACAAACCCTGGACATCTCTATACTCAACACTCTCACATTCAACAAATTTTCAACAGGTTCCATGGAATGCACAATATGTTTCAGATAATATACCATATCTCGTCGGAAAGCTGTTTCCATCAGCTCGAATGGGTATTTCATGGAATTTCATTTCCCAATTTGTGAGATATGCTTGTTTGAAGTAGCACATGTTTGTGCATAATGCGGCTGGACGTACAACAACTTTAAACAAGTGATAAAAACTCCATAGAATGTATCAAAGGCTCTACCATATCTCATTGGAAATCTCTTTCTGTCAGCTAAAATGTGGATTTCACGGAATTTTATTTCGTTTTCTGGTTTGTGAGATATGTCTATTTAAAGCAGTACATGTTTGTATACAATGCAGCTGGATGTACAACAACTTAAAACAAGTGCTATAGACTCCAAAAAATGTCCCAGAGGCTCTACCATATCGCATTAGAAATATCTTTTCGTCAGCTAAAATGGGTATTTCGTGGTTTTCCATTTGGCTTCCTGGTTTGAGAGATATCATCAATTGAAGCAACATATGTTTGCAAAATAGTGTGCGCGCATCTCTTAAACTTCAACAAACATTTTCTCAATCTCTGGGCCACCCCGGAGCAAATATGTTATATGGATGGAAAGGTCTCTTCGATATCTAAAATGGGTCTTCAATGGAATTCAATTTTAGTACATGCATCAGAATCTATGAATGGATTTGCAACAAGACATCAACTGCACCAAAGATCATGAATTTTAAATTTTTTAAAATCTTAATGTAATCATGGTTATGGTTAACCACACAAACCCTATGGTTCTGGGACAACCACACAAAAACCCACATTTATATATTGTAATTACGGTTATGGGTGAACCACACAAAACCCATGGTTATGGGTTAACCACACAAACCCCGTGGTTATGGGTCAACCGCACAAAACCCATACTTATATATTGTAATCATGGTTGTGGGTCAGCCACACAAAACCCACGGTTATGGGTTAACCACACAAAACCCTTCTCTTCAGTGGAAACAAGCTTGTCATTGCCACCATGGTTATGGGTCAACCACATAAAACCCACGTTTATGGGTCAACCACACAAAACCCATGGTTCTGAGTCAACCACACAAAACTCTTATCTTCATTGGTAACTAGCACATTGTAATCATGGGTCTCTTTTTAGCATGAAATCATGGGGACCATCATTTTCTAAAGGGGGAGGAATGATCTGAATCTTAAGGGGACTATGGTCTAAATTCGGATGTATAAGCCATAAAAGCATTAAATGGAGAGGCCACCCTCTCGCATTTATCATAAAAGCATTAAATGGAGAGGGTGCCCTCTCATATCCATGGTATTCGGTAGCACATGGTTTTGGCCCATGGTATAGCCTCAAGACACATTGTAATAATGCTATATAAAGGCCTAGCAAGTCTTCTCATGACAACAAGTTATTCATTTGGTTTCTATCCTACATTTCTCTTATTGTATTGAGTTATTATCGGGGTATTGGTTCTAAGTGTCTTTCTTAGTATAGTTTGAGAGGTGAGGCTCAAAGAACCCTTTGAGCCTCACCCCTCCATGTGGCATATTTATTCTATGTTTGTCCATCTATGTTATTCATAGCCCAGATCTCACTACTTTGTCTTTCTCATAGCTGATTCATTGTTTGCTTCAGTTTTAAAGCTATCTCTTCTCCTCCTCTCTCGGCATTCATGTCTTCCAGGTCTCAGCCCCCCAGATCCGGATCAGGCAATCTAGGGACTGTGCAGCAGTGAAAGGGACCTTACCTAGGTTGAGAGTGGAGGTGATGTGGGCTCTTGAACTATATGAGATCATTGGGATATGCCCATAACTTTGTGGATGAGCTTATGGATCTAGAAATCCCTTACTTGCCTTCCCCCATTTGCTTGACAAATTTAATGGTGTGTTGGATTCCCTGATGGAATTTGAACCAAGCTGTAAATGAACCTGAGAGGGACTCCTTAGTGGATACATATCCCCAACACGGGGGTGATCTCTGATTGTTGAAATAATACAAGCTGGTCAGAGATCTATGGTTGGGTTGGAACGTTGTAGTCCATATCCAGTTTGCCTGGGGATTTAATGGAAAAGATAAGTGTTCCCTGTGATAGGTTATACCCATTTTTACGTGTTTTATCCTTGCAATGGTTAACTAGTAATGATTTTAATTGATGGAAGATGTGTGTGTGAATAAGGTCTCATTCCAATGTGTGTTAATATGGCTAACTCCTTATGTGTGTGTTAATTACATTGTTCTTGCACCTTTGCATTCTTATCCTTAAGTTGGTACTTATATGTAGTTATGTTGAGAAATATGACTAATCCCCTGCATGCTTCATCTATCTTCCTGGGAGTAATAGGTGCATGTATTCCATTCTATATGTGTAGATCATGTTTCATTCCTTGTGATCATGGAGTATGCTTATGCATATTTGTTATCCCCTTTGGTAATGCTTTTGAATTGTCCTTGGATGAATTAGGGCTAAGTCTGGTAAATGTGTAGGACACTCCATCCTAGACTTGGGAAAAGAATTAGACATCCCATATTGTTCTTAAGGACACCCTGTGGATCAGATGAAGTGTTGATGTATATGTAACTTTGGAATGTATTTCATTTATGTATTTTATTGTACTCCTATAGAGATGTATTATTCCTCTATACGGAACTGTCGTCATTTGTATTAACAAGTGTCGCAAGTGTCGTAACTTGCCGATGGGTTATTAGACCACCATGTGTGGGGTCGGCCCTGATTAAGTTAACCTGGGGTTATTAGGCTGAGTTACACAAGTCGGCCCCATAGGTTTATTAGGCTGCTTAGAACAAGTATAAATAGAGAGCAGGATCTCTCTATTTGATCACTTCATTACTCACTTATCCATCACTCAGAAAGTGGCGCACATGTGAGGAGGAGGATCAGCTTCTAGGAGAAGTCTATCTCTATGTACTTGGGTTGTACTTTGGTTGTACTATTGCTCTATCTATCTCTGAGGAAGTTGTGGGGTTTTTCACCTTAGGGTTTTCCCCATGGAAACTCTATGTGTCTATTGTCTCTTATGTTTGCATCTTGTGATGATTGATATACTTGGTATGATTGATATGCATTGATATACTGTACATGTTATTCTCTCAGTAAAGATCCTAGAGTATATTGAATTAGTGCTCAAAAATTAAGATGGTGTCAGAGCTAACCTTAGAAGAAGACACTGTGGAGTTGTGGAAGCTAGGGCTTCTTGTTTTTTGGGTTTCTCTCCACAGATTTTGGAAAATCAATATGATAGATTGACTCTCATTAGCAAGGTGAATATTTCTGTCCAATCAGAATTCAGTTCTTAGCACTTTCAATTTTGGCCCTAAAAATTAGGGTTTCCACAAAAATAGGAATTTCTGAAATCTGAAGACATAGATGGAAGCTCCTTGGAAAAATTGAAGTTTAGAGCTTTAGATCGAGATTTTTGGCTAGGTAAATCTCTGGGAAACTCAAACCCTAATTCAGGGTCCTCCCTAATGAACCCAGGAAGACTAAAAGGCATTTCTGAAGGGTGAAGCTTTGCAGCTCTCAAATTCTGAATACACCAGGCTGATCAACTCATCAAGGCGCACCTTTTTATCCTTTCAGAAAGTTGAAATTCACATTTTGAATTTGTAGGGTTTCTTTGACAAACCCTAATCTGGGACCAAATCCAGTTTTCAGCAAATCATGTGGTAAGACCTAAATATTTTCTATTTCCATTTAAAGTAGTCTTTAAAATGTCTCACCACACCAAGCTTGAGGATAAGCTTGAAGGGGCTAATAACTTCTGAGCATGGAAGTATAGGATTGGGTTAATCCTGGAAGAAAAGGAATTGGATACTTACATAAGGGAAGAGGTCCCTGTCCTAGAGGAAGAAGAGGCTAAAGCCCTCCACAAGAAGAACTTGGTGAAGGCAAAGAGAATCATTCTTGATTCTATCAAGGACCATCTCAGCCCCCATGTTTCATCTCTGAAGACACCCAAAGAGATGTTTGATTCCCTATCCAAGCTATTTGAAGGAAATAACATAAATCGGAAGATGACTCTGCGGAATCAATTGAAAGGGGTAAAGCTTCAGAATGGAGAATCCATTCAATCTTATTTTTCTAGGGTCTCCTAGATCAAGGAACAACTCGAAGCTGTGGATAAAGTAGAGGACAATGGTGAAGTTGTCATGACCACATTGAATGGCCTACCTAGGTCATGGGACTCCTTGATCCAAGGAATCTGTGCAAGGAGGAAATTGATCTCATTCAGTAGACATTGGTAGGAATGCTCACAAGAAGAAGTAAGGCTTGTGGAACAAGAAGAAAAGATGGGGAATGAAGATCAATCTCTCATAGCTCACACCAAGGGAAGCAAGTTTAAGAGGGAGAAATCTCATAACAAGAAACATTCTCACCCTCATCACAAGAAGAAAGATCTATCTCATGTTCGATGTTACGAATGTAATGAAATGGGACACTTTGCTTCAAATTGTCCCAAGAAGAAGAAAGACAACAACTTCAACAAGAAGAAGAAGAATAAGAAAAGAAGATATCATGCTCATACTGCTGAGGATGATGAACCTCCCAGGAAGAAAGCTAGAGCAGAAAGTGATGACTCATCTAGTGAATATGAATATGTTCTAATCTCCGCCCTCACAGGTACTATTTCTCATGGTTGTAATGATTGGCTAATTGATAGTGGGGCTTCTAAACACATGACTGGGTTTAAATATACTTTTGTAAATCTGTCTGAACATGAATCACCCCATAAAGTGAAACTTGGGGATGATTATCAATACCCTATCAAAGGAAGTGGGGAAGCCTCGTACAACCTAGAATCTGGAAAGTCCTTAAAGATGAAAGATGTGTTATTTGTACCTGGACTCAAGAAGAACCTACTCTCCATCTCTACATTGGATGCAAAAGGCATGAGGGTTTCATTTGTAGATGGCCAAGTCCTAATGTGGCCAAAGGGTAAAACTATTGATGATGCAGTGGTGATTGGAGAGCAAGAGGGAGGATTGTACAAATTGAAGGGACAACTTGAACATGCCATGGTACATGAATCCATGGAGCCAAATGAACTTTGGCATCGAAGGCTTGCACATGTGCACTATAGAGCACTACCAATTGCAAGCAAAGCTGTAGAAGGTCTTCTTGAAATCAAGACCAAGCATGAAGGTGTTTGCAAAGGCTGTGCAAAAGGAAAGAACATAAAGAAGGCATTTCCAAGCAGTGAAAGCAAATCAAAAGGAATCTTGGAAATTATCCACTCCGATGTATGCAGTCCGATGTCATCCAGTTCTCTGAGTGGGTATGTTTACTATGTCTCTTTCACTGATGACTTCTCCAGGAAGACTTGGGGTTTATTTCTTGAAGAACAAAGATGAAGTGTTTGACAAGTTCAAGGAATTCAAATCCTTGATGGAAAATCAAACTGATAAGAAAATAAAGACCTTCAGATCAGACAATGGTGGAGAATTCACTTCAGGTGACTTCAAGAAGCTATGCAGTGATTCAGGGATTAAGAGGGAGTTAACTGCTCCCTACAATACACAATAGAATGGAGTTGTAGAAAGGAAGAATAGAACAATAATGGAAGTAGCACGGGCAATAGAACAATAATGGAAGAATAGAACAATAATGGTGGAGAATTCACTTCAGGTGACTTCAAGAAGCTATGCAGTGATTCAGGGATTAAGAGGGAGTTAACTACTCCCTACAATACACAATAGAATGGAGTTGTAGAAAGGAAGAATAGAACAATAATGGAAGTAGCACGGGCAATGCTGCATGACTAGGATCTACCTATGAATCTATGGGCAGAAGCAGCTATGACAACTATATATGTGCAGAATAGAACACCCCACAAGATATTGGACAACAAGACACCAGAAGAGGTCTTCTCTGGTAAGAAACCTGAAGTCAGCCATCTCAAAATATTCGATTGTCCAATATACACTCATGTCCCAAAGGAAAAGAGGACTAAGCTAGATCCTTCAAGAAAGAAAGGTATCTTTGTGGGTTACAGTGAAAGATCGAAGGATTACAGAATATACTTTCCAGGGTTAAAGAAGATTGATGTCAGCAGGGATGTAACATTTGATGAAAACTCGGCATTCATCAAATCAAGGAAGACACCTATTGAAGATCATAAAGAACCAAAGGAAACCAGATTTCAAGACACTACTGAAGCAATTCTAGATGCTAATCGTGAAATTGAAGATCCGCAAGAACCTGTAGATCCATCTCATGAGAAGGACTGTCACAAGAGGAAACCTGCATGGGCTAGAGAGCTCATTCAAGATGCAGAAAAGTATGGCATTCCAGAAGAAGAACACAAAGCAAAGAAGAGGACTTGATCACATACCAGCTATGTTGCTTTACTATGTGATATCATGAACAAAGAACCTTCCATTTATGAAGAGGCAGTGGAAAAGAAAGAATGGAAGAATGCCATGGTCGCAGAATACCAATCAATAATGAAGAATGATGTTTGGGATGTTGTCCCAAGACCTAAAGGGAAGTCTGTTGTGACTTCCAAATGGATCTACAAGATCAAGCATGCTGCAGATGGTAGCATACAGAAATACAAGGCAAGATTTGTAGCTCGTGGCTTCTCTCAGAAAGAGGGACTAGACTATGAAGATACTTTTGATCCCGTAGCCAGGTACACTTCCATCAGATCAGTACTTTCCCTGGCTGCAATGATGAAATGGAAGATACACCAGATGGATGTAAAGACAACTTTCTTGAATGGTGTAGTCGAGGAGGAAGTGTATGTGGAGCAGCCACTTGGTTTTGAGACACATGATAGGGAGTCACATGTATGTAAGTTGAAGAAATCCTTGTATGGCTTGGAGCAAACTCCTAGGACTTGGTATGGTACGATATCCAGTTTAGGCTTTACCAAGAGTAAGGAAGATTCCAACCTTTACTACAAGGTTGAGGAAGGCAATCCAATGATACTACTTCTTTATGTGGATGACCTGTTTGTTACAGGAGAAGATAGTTTGATTGCAGATACCAAGAGGAAGCTTGATGCCGAGTTCAAGATGAAGGACTTGGGGATGATGCACTATTTCCTAGGCATGGAGGTGTGGCAGAGTGCAGATGGAATCTTCCTTGGGCAAGGGAAGTATGCAGTAGAGATCTTGGAGATGTTCGGGATGATGGACTGCAAGGCCATGGCCACAGCTATGGCATCGAACCTGAAGCTTCTGTGTGATGCTTCATCTGATCTGGTTGATGTCACAATGTATCGTCAGATGATTGGATCCTTGATGTACCTAACGAACATGAGACCAGATATTTGCTTTGCCGTGAACACATTGAGCCCGTTCCTGACGGATCCCAGAGGTGTTCACCTGGTTGCTGTAAAGCATACTCTGAGGTACCTGAAGGGTACAGTTGACTATGGGCTCAAGTATGATGCGAATCAAAAGTTTAACCTACAGGGTTATGTTGACTCAAATTGGGCCGACAGTGCTGCAGATAGGAAAAGCACATCTGGGTGCTGCTTCAATATGGGATCAGGTGTGATCTCTTGGTTTAGTAGGAAGCCATCCTATGTAGCACTGAGTACAGTCGAGGCAAAGTATGTTGCAGCATGTTCTGCTAGTTGTGAGGCAGTATGGTTCCGGAAGCTACTGTTTGAGTTATTTGATCTCCCGCTGGAGGCTACTAGTATCTTTTGTGAAAACCAGAGTTGTGTGAAGCTATTTGAGAACCCGGTGTTCCATGATAGGTCGAAGCACATTGAGATCAAATATCACTATATCAGGGATATGGTGCAGAGAGGAGCAGTAAAGCTCCTGTATGTTGCGACAGATGAGTAGGTTGCAGATATGTTGACGAAACCACTAGCCAAAGTGAATTTTGAGTACTTCAGAGAGAGGCTTGGTGTTCTTCAGATTGACGACACTTCGAAGAAGAAGTGATGGACACATTTGCAGGAGCCATTCCAAGCATGGTGAGAGGAGGATCCTTCCCATGACTGTGGGTGTAAGTGTTGGATGATGAGCATTAGGATGATGCTCCAGTTACTGCTCTGTATTTGCATCAATTGGATGAATTGATCAGTTTGATCATGTATTTGTATATGCATCATGTTGGATGCTTGATATATTTGTATATGCATCATGTTGGATGCTTGATATGATCAGGTAGATCATGTATTTATGTACCAGGTGGATACATTATATGATCAGGTGGATCATGTATTTTTGTATATGTATCAGGTGGATGCATTGTATGATCAGGTAGATCATGTACTTATATATGTATATTAGGTGGATGCATTGTATGATCATGCAGATCATGTATGATGATATGTATAAGGTAGATAGTTTGTATGCATCAGATGGATATATTGTTTGATCAGGATGATCACAGATGACGAGCTTCAGGATGTTGCTCTAGATGATATGCATCAGGTTGATGCTATGATGATGATCAGGTTTATCATGTGATGATGTACATCAGGATGATGTATGGTGAGTATCGGGTTGATACTCTGTGGCCGTGGACAGGTTGTGCAGGTAGCATAGAAAAGGTTCTTTAAAATCCAGTTTGGTAGAGTGGTGTGCTCGTAACATCTTGGGATGCTCTATCGAGATCCAGACAGGTAGAGCGGTGTGCTCGTAACATCCTGGGATGCTCTGAGTAGGTTTTGCTACAGTTTCGCATAGAAAAGATCCTTTAAAATATGGACAGGTAGAGGAGTGTGCTCGTAACATCCTGGGATGCTCTATCAAGATCCAGACAGGTAGAGCGATTTGCTCATAACATCCTGGGATGCTCTGAGTAGGTTTTGCGAAAGTTCACATAGACAAGATCCCTTAAAATCCGGACAGGTAGAGCGGTGTGCTCGTAACAGCCTGGTATGCTCTATCGAGATCCAGACAGGTAGATCAATTTACTCATAACATCCTGGGATGCTCTGAGTAGGTTTTGTGAAGGTCAACATGTAAAAGATCCTGGGGGATCTGATAGGTTGAGCAGTGTGCTTATAATCAGTCCTGGGATGCTCTTTCGAGGTTTTGTTGAGGCATGTAATTAGTCCTGAGTATTCCACAGTATGGCCAGTGATGATGAAGACCTATAGGTGGTGGGCCTACATCCAGTATCAAAAAGGACTTGCTATGTAGAACTTCCTATGATGAGTAGATCAGAGATTGATTGAGATAGCAGCAGCAATGACGATCACGATGATTCAAGGACGATGATTCACTGATGATGATCTAGAGAAGAAGACTTGTGTTAGAAAATCTGTGTCGAGAAATACCTTCCTAGTTAAGAGGGAGTGTTGATGTATATGTAACTTCGGAATGTATTTCATCTATGTATTTTATTGTACTCCTATAGAGAAGTATTATTCCTCTATACGGAAGTGTCGTCATTTGTATTAACAAGTGTCGCATGTGTTGTAACTTGCCAATGGGTTATTATACCACCATGTGTGGGGTCGGCCCTGATTAAGTTAACCTAGGGTTATTAGGCTGAGTTAGACAAGTTGGCCCCATAGTTTTATTAGGCTACTCATAACAAGTATAATTAGAGAGCAGGATCTCTATATTTGATCACTTCATTACTCACTTATCCATCACTCGGAAAGTGGCACACATGTGAGGAGGAGGATCAGCTGCTAGGAGGAGTCTATCTCTGTGTACTTGGGTTGTACTTTGGTTGTACTATTGCTCTATCTATCTCTGAGGAAGTTGTGGAGTTTTTCACCTTAGGGTTTTCCCCACAGAAACTTTGTGTGTCTATTGTCTCTTATGTTTGCATCTTGTGATGATTGATATGCTTGCTATGATTGATACGCATTGATATACTGTACATGTTATTCTCTCAGTAAAGATCCTAGAGTATATTAAATTAATGCTCAAAAATTAACATCAAGGAGAGAAGACCTGGCAGAGGACAAACAGAGATCCTTGCAGAAGGTTAAGGTTCATTGAGGGATTTATTCAAAGGACTTCAGTTGGAAAAATGACAAGATTAGAGTGCTCTGATTGGATAGGGGAACATACTAGTGGATAGATCTCTCCAAGAGATTTCCAATGGCACCAGCCTTGTCCAATTTGGACCAAGGATGGAGGAGTTATCACCCTCAAATGTTGGCAAGTGAAGTTGTTGGTGTAGGGTTAGGTGGTCCTGACCTTCCACATCCGCACTACAGATTGTAGATTGTGTAGGTTGAGGATCGATCATTGGAGTTGCACAGCGAGACATCCTCCTTTCCTCATCCGGAAAGT
The DNA here is from genome assembly GCA_027924585.1 of Larix kaempferi. Taxonomy (NCBI): domain Eukaryota; kingdom Viridiplantae; phylum Streptophyta; class Pinopsida; order Pinales; family Pinaceae; genus Larix; species Larix kaempferi. The sequence continues at coordinate 9,104,215 of BSBM01000159.1, read as the reverse complement.
GGATTGCGTATTGCAGATGACGAGTGGTCGATTATGTGCGGTTGGCGAATTGGATTTCTTCCATTTCGCATCGGCAAGCGGATTGCAGATTGCGGAGGTTGGTTTTCCCAAGTTGGCGAGATTGGCGTTCTGATTTCCTAGTTTCGCAAGGCGGACTATGGATTGCAGAAATCGGAAGGATATTTCGTCGGAGCTGCGTATTTGGGCTTTCCCATTCCCCAATCACGCATGCGGATTGCAGATTGTGGGATGTTTGAAGGGAAATATTTCCATAGCCGGGAATTGGGCTTTCTCATTCCAAATTCCACAATGCGGATTGCGGAATGCGGAATTTGGAGGGGAGAAATTGTCAGAGTTGAAACTGGTGACTCGATTTTCGACTTCTGGATGCGTCTTACAGATCGAGGCTTGCAAAACTGTGGATTGCAAACTGATGATCATTGTGGATTCGGAGTTGTGGAGCCTTTGAATTGCTTAGTAAAAAGAAGAAAAAAATTAGTAGGTGACTAAATAGTTGTCTCCCATTGCCTCTAAAGGGAACTAAGGTGACCGGGGACATGACAAAGTGGTATCAGAGCTCAAGGTTACATCACTAGCGTTGTGTGGGCCAAATCGTGAGCTTACATGCATATGAACCTGATGCAGTAAGAGCTATTGCAATGCTCAAGAGAAGCTATAAAAGGATGACAAGGCTATACAATTGGACCAGCTATGGTATGGAAGAAGAATTCCATGCTATGATGAGGAATTGGAAGGGAAAATTCCTTAACCCCTGTCTTGCTCTTCTATTTCTATTTTGTGAGCTTTCTATATAGGAAATTGATAGCATAGGAATGCTGAAAATATAATATACTAGATGGGTGAAGTGATAGGCACTAGTAATCATATTGTTAGATATTGCATAGTCCATGTATGTGATGTTGCATATTGGTAAATTTAGTGAAGTTTACATATGCAATGAGCCACTAATGATAAATTTTGTGGTGAAGATGTTGATGACATTGTTGCATGTGGCCGACAACCCTATGAGAAGGATGGGTGCAACAAGTCTATGACCATGAGGGTTGATGGAAGGGATGTGTAGTCCTTGGTAAGAATCCAAGATGATCAGGTAACATCCAATAAGTTAATGAGAACCATGCAAGTAATATTCATTCATGATAATTGTACAAGTGTTGAAAGTGGATTCGGTAAGAATCCCTTGAACCATGTTTTAATCTTCATAAAAGAGTATGCATGTAATAGTGAATGCATTTATGTGAATGACATCCCACATGTTATGGTAAGGTATGTGATAGTAAAGAAATAGGCCTCATATCATGTGACTATTTAAAAAAAAAAAATTAGAATAGATTCACATAAGAATATGTCATGCCATGTGTATGTTGGTTATGGGTTAATAACCAAGCAAGTGAAGACTTATGGTCCTGTCATGGTAGTGCATTCTATATGAGATAGCCATGGTTAGGGCCATATGTGTTTGGAATCGTATAATGAATGACATCATATCATAGTATGCATGGATCAATATGCATTGAAAGATAATGTAAATGTTGTAAATGTGCATGCATGAGTGTGGGTGCACATGTTGTAATACATTGCATGAAGGCATGGTTGTGGTGTATGTTTTATTCCAAATTAAATAATGGATGATAATTCTGGAATCATTTCATGATCTTCTATTAATGCAGGAGAATTATTTCATGAAGGTAGTCATGTTTGATGGGTTTCCAGAATTCTCTATGGAAGGATGGAGTAGTATAAATGATCTAGTTGTGAAGTAATGAGTATTTAAAGTTTCATTTAAATTGCATAAATGATGTGACTATACCTTGCAATTTTAGTATGATAATGATTCACATGAAGTAAATGTGTTTTTGTAATATGGACATGTAAACAGCTGGAAGTGTTTGGCTAACTTAAGTTTTCAAACTTTAGGTAGAAATTCCTTGGGCGTGGCCATGTGGGAAAGACCATAATGAAGAATAGAATCTACCATGAGAAAAATACAAAACTTATGAGAAGAGTCTCATGGTTGTAAAGTTAATTTATGAACAAAACATATTGTTGATTTCAGATCTGAACATTCTCTGATTTAAGTTATGAGAATGATCTCATGCTTGCAAATAAATCGGTGTAAGAAAATAGATTGTAAAATTCAGATTTCGAATTTTGCTAATGGTTGCTAATAGTTGTTTGGATGATATGAATTGTGTCTAGAGGACATGGGTACATGGATGTTCATGTATGGCAGCCAGCATAAATCCATAATGGACCGGGTGATACCGCATACAAAATCCAAACAAGAGGAAGACAACCTCATGATTAAACATGCCCGATTTATGTAGTAGACAGAATTGCAAATTCGTGCTGAATTTAATTAATAATGTCATTGATTGGTTATGACACAATCAGATTTGAATTTTATTGTTCAAATGCCACTAACTATTTGGCTAATCAAGAATTGTGTCGAAGGGACACGTTGTGGGGAATGGTTTTGTTATGGTAGCAAGCCTAAGACCCTAATGAGCAAATTGGTGCCACTTACAAGAGCTAAATGACATGAGGGTGTCTCATCTGAACTGCATGATTGGTAAACGATGTGAGTGAGATGGTAAATATTATACCAGTATGCCATATGTGGGATATGGAATGTCAAAGAGGTTGGTATGGAAAGCCGAGGGACTGTTGACTCAAAGAAGGGAGCCCCCATTCCTCGTAAATAAATAAAATATGCATCTGCAAAATGGATAAGTGTTATGAAACCCTAGCTAAGGATATGCATGTCTAATTATTAGGGTTAATATGCTGAGCATGTTTTATTTTATATTTATTATTTTATTCTGTTTGAGTATGATTAGGACCTACATGGCTCACATCGAAAAGGGATGCATATCTTTTTGGTGCTGGGTTATGTTAGGGTTATCAATATTGACTACACCCTAAAGGAATGGATGCATCCTTGGTGTTTCAATATTTGATAGTCAATGTTATGAAATATGTTTACAATTTCATAGAAGTAGTACTAATGGGCTTGCTTACCCTCTTGTGTTTCCATCTTGAACAGATGCAATTTGGTGTTGCACACTAAAGAAGCAAAGCAAAGAGGTTTTTGTGAGGGGTTGTTGTGAAGGGTTGTTGCGTGTATGAAGGGTTGTTGTGTGTATTGAAGGTTGTTGCATGCCTATGGCTTTGTAATAGAGCCTTGACCTAGAAATGGTCATGGTGTAGTTTCCTTCCATTGACCGCTAACCTAGATGGATGTGTTGTCTTGGATATGGAGAGGGAAAACTAGGTATGGGACTGGTTTGGCACCATAAATGCTTGGTAAATCCAGTCGGTGAATTGGTTGAGAATTAACTACTTGATGTTGTGGAGCTACATGTGTGCTAGCCAAACATTCACCCCATAGGTGATACAAGGCTTGTAAAGCAGAAAAGGAACCTATGGAGTAGGTAGGAAGTGTCCAATACAGATAAGTATTTGGTTTATATTGCATCTTCTTGCTCATTTAATATGAAAATACATGTGTATATGATTTGGTTATGAATTCTTAAACTCTTGTTTAGAGATAAAACCTATGGAAATAAATTGAACATGTGAATTGATTCAAAGTTTGAGTGTAGGTATTGTTGGGAGCAAGAACCTTGAAGGCATCTTAAGGATGCACATGGACATGTGATTATCCTAGAAGGCTCAGCATGAGCAACAATGAATATGGTGCTAATGGACTTCTGTGGGTCCTAGCAACCAAGATTTTTGTAGACAAACCATGTGGAAGGGTTCCCTGGTTGAAAGGTCTTGGGAAGACCTTAGACACTAAGTGTCATATCTAATAAAGGAAAGGTCAAGCATTCACATTGAAGTGAAAGAGGATAAGGAGCATGGAACCACAGTGGTGGTGTGACTCTAGATTGGAACAAGACTGAGAGGGGGGGAATATTACTCTTATCTTTCCTTTTTCATCAATGCATTTAGAAAACAAAAAATTGTTGAATACATGATGTGACTGAGAACTGATTGTGTTTTTTTGCTTCGAAATAAATTGTGAATGCTGAAATAGTTAATTCCCTGTGAAAGGATGAACATGAATGAGTTCATGTGTATGATTGAGCAAGCATGAAAAGTGTGGAAGTCTCATGAATAATGCATGGACTCTCCATGTCAATTGGGAAAACAATTGACTGATTTTAATGTTTATGTTATGCTTGGCCTGACAAGAATTGCCATGATAAATTTCACAGGTGAGAATTAAAACAATTTGTTGCAATTGTTACAAAACAAGTGGTGCTAGCAAGCAAAGTATGGGAAGTTGTGCACATTGGCCATGGAAGCAGACCAAAAGTTATTGGATTTGGATGAAAAATATTCCTCAAACAATTGTTAGCATAGCAAGAAGATAGTAGTCATGAATTCCCATACTTGTATATCAGCTAAAAAGGCGAGGAGAAGGAAGAGATTGTTCTGGAGCAATGCCCACTTGTGGAGCTGGAAGACCAAATGTAGCAGGAGCACCTTATGGAATTCAAAGGACTTGGTCTTGAAAGTTCAAATTAAAGGATAAAATGCAGGGTAGACCTGCAACATTTTTGTAATTATGTACATGTGTATGTATTCCTAAGTATTGGAACACCAAGGATGGTGTTGTTCTAAGGGGAGGAGAATTGTAATGCCCCCATTTGGACCCTTAGGGTATTTTGGCTGCAATGTAAATATTGTAGGCAATATGTGTTTCCCTAGTGTGGAGATCAAGCCCAAGGCCCCACTAGAGGATGTACATGTTTTAATTAAGAGGAAAGTAGTTGGTATCATGGTAACCATGTGCTAGTAGGCCATGGAAAATGTAAATGATGTAAATGACACCATGTAAATAAAAAGACCAAGGGCTCGCTATGGAATGCAACTAAATGAGGGGGAACTATGTATCCACTAGGAATAGCTGACGGAGTGTGGGATGGAACCCTAGGCTACCATATGTCACCTAGAGAACTCCTTTGACTGTCCTAACAACCAATGAATGCTGTTGTAAGGGGGTGGGTGAAGGACGTTGTTCATGAGGTCGATGGTGTATGGGAAAGCCCTAAATCAGTAAGGCAAGGTATGGAGCTCTGTATTTCTTGTACTATAAGTCATGCTACCTCGTGGAGGGCATACTCCTCATTCTCGGACCTCGGTTGATCACACAAGAATTAGTCTAACACATACGTGACCAGTAGACCCAAGTCGTGAAGCAAGGAAGACAAATCACGATTATGTTTAGGGTCACAATTTGTAGACCTAAGAATACACCGAAACCCTACATTGGAGTCAAATCCTTTTGAGAAATCCATGAACTTGAGGCTTGGGGTGAATTGCAAAGCATGAGATGCATAGGAAAACCAGTTCTATTAGCCCGAATTGTGGACGCAAGATAGAGCTTCAATCGCAACGTGGAAGAGATCCGAGTGGGGAATTTTTGTGGGAAGGAGCGAAGAGGGTTTGGACAGCATAGGAGAGTAAACAATGGTTCATTTACCTTGATTTAGCAATCAGGGCCAGCCACACTTACCCAAGTCAGTACTAGGGAATGGGCACCCTAAGGAATCTGCAGCAGTGAAACCTTACCTAGGTTGAGAGTGGAGATGATGGGGGTGCTTGAACTATCTGAGATCTTTGGGATATTCCCATAACTCTATGGATGAGCTTATCGAGCTAGAAAACCCTTACCTTCCTCCTCCCATTTGCTTGAAAAAGTTAATGGTGTGCTAGATGCCTTGATGGACTGTGAACCAAGCTATGAATAAACCTGAGAGGAACTCCTCAATGGATACATAGCCCCATCTTGGGGGTGATATCTGATTACTGAAATAATACAGGCTGGGAAGAGATCTATGGTTGGGTTGGAACATTGCAGTCCATAGTCAGTTTTCTTAGGGATTTAATGGAAAAGATAAGTGTTCCCTGCATTAAGTTATACCCACTTTCATGTGTTTTATACTTGCAATGGTTAACTAGTAATGATTGTTATTGATGGAATATGTGTGTTAATAAGGTCTCATTCCACTATCTGTTAATATGGATAACTCTTACTATGTGTGTGTGTGTTAATTACATTGTTCTTGCACCTTTGCATTCTTATCCTTAAGTTGGTACTTATATGTAGTTATGTTGAGGAATAGGACTAAGCCCCTGCATGATTTCATCTATCATCCTGGGAGTAATAGGTGCATGTATTCCATTCTATGTGTGTAGATCATGTTTCATTCCTTGTGATCATGGAGTATTCTTATGCATATTTTCAATCCCCTTTGGTAATGCTTTTGAATTGTCCTCGGATCAATTAGGGATAAGTATGGTAAATGTGCAGGACACTCCATCCTAGACTTGGGAAAATAAGTAGACAACCCATGTTGTGCTTAATGACACCCTATGGATTAGATGAAGGAGAGAAGACCTGGAAGAGGATAAACAAAGCTCCTTGTAGAAGGTTAATGGTGCATTGAGGGAGTTATAGGTAGGAATTCAGTTGGAAAAATGAAAATCTTAGATTTCTAATATTGGGTAGGATATCATACTAGTGGATAGAGCTCTCCAAGATCTTTCCAACAGTACCATCCTTGTCCAATTTAGACCAAGAATGGAGGAGTTATCACCCTCAGAAGTTGGAAAGTGAAGTTGCTGGTGCAAGAGAAAGTGGTCCTGACCTTCTACATCCGCAATGTGGATTGCAAATTGCAGAGGTCAGGGACCAATTGTTGGAGTTGGATGGTGAGACTTCCTCCTTTCCGCATCCGTAAAGCAGATTGCGGATTGCAGATGTTGGGTGGTGGATTTCTACGAGGTTGGCGCATTGGATTTATGCCTTTCTTCATCCACAAGCGGATTGCGGATTGCGGAAATTGGTTTTCCCGGGTTGGAGAGATTGGCGTTCCAATTTCCAAGTTCCACAAGGCAGACTACGGATTGCAGAAATTGGAAAGTAGATTTAATCGGAGCTGCATATTCGGGCTTCTGCATTCCCGAATCCTGCATGCGGATTGCGGATTGCGAGATGTCAGAAGGGAAATATTTATGGAGCCGGGAATTAGGCTTCCACCTTTTGAATTCCACAACGTGGATTGCGGAATGCGGAAGTCAGAGGGGAGAAATTGTCGAATTTGAAACTGGTGACCCAATTTCCGATTTCTGAATGTGGCTTGCAGATCAGGGCTTGCGAAACTGCGGATTACAGACCAAAATCATTGCGGGTTCATAGTTGTGAAGCCTTTGCATTGCTTGGTAAAAAGAAGAAAAATATTAGTAGGTGACTCAAGGGTTGTCTCCCATTCCCTCTAAAGGGCATTGAGTTGACCAGGGATGCGACATTAGGGATCCAACCACAATTGATGAAATTTGTGTGCTTGCCTTTATATTTGTGAGGCTTGTCCCACTTTAGAAATAAATCACTAACATCAAATTCCTTTTCCCAGTATACTTACCATCAAACCATATTTTAACCACCCATTTATGAGAAACAAACTTCTTTCCTTCTCTCTTTCCTCCTCTACTTTTAATAGGGTATTTATCATGCTTTGAAAAAAAAGACACCCTTTTCCTCTAGATTATTGGGATAGATGAAGAGAAGGTAGAAATACATTGGGGGGAGGATGGATTCATTTCCATAGACTAGGAATTAAGAGAAATTTCCTAGTAAAAAATTTGGTATAATGTTTTCAGACCAAAGAGATCTTTAGAGAGAATTATGCCATTTTCTTTAATGATCCACTAAAGTTCTTTTGAGGATTCAAATTAAGTTTTCGTTTATGGATTCAACTACCCCATTTCCCCAAGGATAATAATTTGATGAATAATGTAACTTGATTTCTTTTTTCTAATGAAAAATCAGTTAATTTTACAAAAGAAAAGTATGTTGCATTATAAAATACAGGAGACAAAGGAACCCCAAACCTAGTAATTAGACATTCTTCCATAAACTGAATGATGACATCTTCATTAAGTATCGTCAAGGGAACAACTTCCTTCCATATTTCCAAATAATTTGTAGCAATCAAGATGTATTTATGTTGTTTAGATGAATTTGGGTTTATCTTTCCAATTAGATCCAATCCCCATTGTTTGAAAGGTTCTTCAATGACCATGGGATGAAAAGGATTGTCGTGCTTTCTTTCTCTCTTGTCACTCTTTTGCAAAGTTTCACAACGTTTTATATAAGCATGCACATGCATAAAAAAATTCATCCAATAATATCCAACTTTCATAATATTTTGGGATTTAGACTTGCCTAGAAAATGGTCCCCAACTGGCCCATCAGAGAACTTTGATAATACTTGGTCAACATCATATTTTTCAAGGCATCTCAACAACATTCCAACATAATTATTTTTGATAAAATTCCATTCACTAACTAGTATTGAGCTTATTTAAATCCTTAGAGCCTTCTTTGTTTGGAATTCATGTATTTTGGGGCCATGCCATACTGAAGGTATTGTTGCAAATTGTTATACCAAGCATCCATGTTGGAGGGAACATAAAGGGTCTCTTAGGCATAGAGTAAGATCTCATTTTCCCATCCTTATTCAAATTCTTCAGCAAGTTTTGCATCCCAAGTAACGAGTTTGAATAATCCATTTCCTTTGAAAATAGTGGATGGTTTGAATTCAAGGTCATATTCTTACATTGTAGTGATTCAATTTCCTCTTATCTCTGTTAGCTTGGTTTTGCAACCAAGCTTTGTGCAATGGGCACCTATCAACAATGTGATAGCAGTTTCAATATAGAAAGCAAAAACGATTATGAATTAAATCTAAATCTAAACTAACATGTGCATATAACAAATAAATCTAAAAACAATTCATAGAAAGAACAAGAAATAAAAAGAATGTTTTGTATTAAGATACCTCAAATGGTGAGGATATGATGTTGAGCAACCCCAAGGGTGAGTAGCTCCAAGCTCCAATGGTCTCTTCTCCAAGATACTGAAAATGGCCAAAAGTCTCAGGAGAGATTTTGACAGCATGAGGATAGGATGATGGATGGATGGAAAGTGAAGAGCCCCTACCACCTTTTTATAGTTTTTGGTGGTGGGGAATACCATTATGGTTTTGAGGAAACCAATGGTATTGACCAACATGGTTTAGGTACCTTTTTCCCTCTTTTTTTCTTTTTTGAATATTTTGAATATTTTTATTCCCTTTTAATATTTTTGAGAATTCTGGACCCTTTTTTTTAGGGTTTTTTTTATGTTTTTCAAGGAAAAATATATCTTTTGAGGGGAAAAAGGGTGTATTATGGTCTTTTGGTGACCTTTTGATGGCTTTAGAGGCTCAAATGGTGGAAAAGTCGACAAATGGGTCATGTGAACAAGGAAATGACCTAGTGAGTACTTTTTGGGTGTTAACAAATTGCCCCCTGATGTGTGAGGGCAGGAGCTCATCGTATGGCTAATAAACATCATAGCTCTTTTGTCTTTTTCTTGGGGTTTGGGGAAGAGAAGAGACTGGTTGGAGACTGGATCAACGGCCCTTGGAAGATGCAAAAAAAAAAAAGTTTACATGGCCTCAATATGAATGAGGAATAATCTCTGATAATGGACAAGGTGGGCATACCCATGCTTGTATCAAGACATATACATAACAATTAGTCCAGAGAAGGGGGACCTACATAATACATAAAAAATCTGCTGGTACATCGTAATGGTCCAAAGGGGACACTATTTTGGGATGTACTCATGATCATAACATGACTGATCTCAATAACTGATACACTCGAATAAAGCGACAATTGTTCTGAATAAGGTCTCAGAAGGGTTAATGAACTGCTGAATATGAAGGTGTCCAACATCTGTAGGGACTCAATGAATCTGAGTTAACTCTGAGGAGTATATGTAACTATATACTCGAGGGAGTATAAAACTGGGGTACATCTGAATACTGTCACCATGCGCAACATGGATATCTATAGTAAAATGTAACTGGTTGTTTCCATAAGTGGACTCTCAAATGTGGAAGAGTCAGGTGGTATCTGAGGTCTTCAACAAATAATTGAAAGGACCAATACCCTGTGCAAGTCTCAACAATGTGATCAAGGTGTTGAAGTCGAGCATGTGAGAAACAACCATTTGGAGAGGCACTGAGGACTCTTCTCGAAATGATTTCTAGGCACTTATCATAAATGGTGATGAGTCCAAGACACAGGAACCTCTAGGTCTATCGTATGGAATAAATTTGGTTGGCGTAGACAGAGGGAGACCAGCAACTAACAAGGCAATTATGTTTCCTTGATAGGAGCATGAGGTGTAGAACTAAAGTGTGGTAGGACTGACATACTATGGGGATGGGAAATAACTGGGGTCGTAGAGTGGGTGGACTCAAACTTCTTTTGTTCAAAGCATGATGACATGGTTGACTTGGTAGCGTAGGAAACTGACTTGTAGGTGCAGGGATCAGAGCTTTAAGGACTGAAGGGTATGTATTGTAGACTGGAGTGACTCTAGGGGGGACAAGCCGACAGATGCTGTAGAGGGCCTCTCATGGTGACATACTGCAGAATACTCTGAACAAAGGTGACCAAAATGGGGAAGCTTCCATATGAGTAGACATGATCTGTTGTGGCGCCGAGAAGCACCATTGGGTCCTTCTTCGTAGTTTTAATGAGCTCCAAGAAGGGATAAAAGTGTGTTCTGAAATGGTACTGTCCTGTGGATTTTGTGAGCCTAGGACTCTTCATGCTCATGAGTGCTTTCATTTTTAAGGAGTCTGAAAACGATAAGAAAACTCTGCAGTGGTGGTGGCATACCATCCTGTGGATTTTTACGAGCCCAGGATGGTGATTGCTCGTGGTCGCTTTCATGTTTAGAGAGTCTGAAAGTGGTAAGTGGACTCCATTGGTGTTCTTTTTCGTAAGTTAGTCTCCAAGGCCCGAAAAACATAAAATGATGCAAATGGAGAACTCTTCTAGCCGATGTGACTAGAGTATTCCTTTTTTCATAATTAGTCTACAAGGTCCGGAAAAGGGGTAAACTTATACCAGGTAGATGCCCTTTCAGATACATTTAGCGAGCATGAAAGGAAGCAAGATTGCTCGGTGATCTTTTCATTTTTTTAGGAGTCAGAAAAGAGCTTAACAGAAACTCCCTAAGTGCCTTTTTTGTAAAAGGAATTGCTCGACCTGAAAAGGGGTAAAACTATACCGAACAAAAAGTTATTAGTGAGAGCGAGAAATGGTCTCAAGCATCGTCATGAGTGCGGAAAACTGAATCCGGTGACATAAATATTGTCAAAAATGGGCAACGGCCAATGTGGCATGCAAACCGAGGTGATGAGTGGCATTTTGAAAAAATGCCCGAAAATTATGGGGGTGAGAGCGAGAAATGATCTCAAGCTTCATCACGAGTGCGGAAAACTAAATCCGGCGGTATAAGATTCGTCAAAAACAGATGATGGTCGATGTGGCACGCAAACAGAGGAAACGATGGGGGCATGTAAAAGATGCCCGAAAAATATGGGCGTGAGAGCAAGAAATGATCTCGAGCATCATCACGAGTGCAGAGAACTGAATCCGACGATATAAGACTCATAAAAAATGGACGACGGCCAATGTGGCATGTAAATCGAGGAGACGAGGGGCATGGAAAAAAGTGCCCAAAAATTCTGGGTGTGAGAGCGAGAAATGATCTCAAGCATCGTCACAAGCACAGAAAACTGAATCCAGTGATCCAAATGGTGTGAACAATGGAGGTCATAAGGATTCCAGAATGGTCAAAGGAAATAACTAGGTTAAAAAATGGCTACAAATAAAGGTGAGCCCACCAAGCCAAGGATGCAGTGGTGGGGAGAAATGATGACCCATGGGGGAAGAATACTAGGTGTATCAAATCAAATCAAATATACAAGTGATATGTGACCTCAAAAATGGTTGAGATCACGCATGTGAAAAAGTGAGCAGGGTTAATGACCTGCCCCCATGCTATGTGAATGGGGTTTATGATTATGGATCACATATGTACGAAAGTAATCAGACCATAAATCAACTGGTTCAGGTTTGTATGTGGTTGAAATCATATAGATGGTATTGATTTCTTCCGAAGAAGATGACTGCGGAGGGTAGATCTCCTCGATGAGGGGAGGAGATATCTCTAAATCGGCATTGTTCATCTCGTATAAAGTTGCTCGATAATCTAGAATATCATGATAGTGATGTGAATAATGGCCATAAATGCCGCATATTGCACAAGGGTGGTTAGTGCGAAGCGTTTTGTCGCGAGGTTGAGGAGGTGGCTCAAGTCTTATCACTGGAATTTTGGTGTCGTCATCCAACATATTCATGTGTTCTTGGAGTGTAGGTAATTGTGGACATTGATGAGTGGCATGACCTACGTCGTCACACAATGAGCACTTAGGGGGAATGTGAATAGTTGGGGGGTTCTTGGCTACCTTGGGGGTTGCTAGGGGGTGCGAGTTATGGGTCCAGTGTTATAAGTTTGTGGGCCTCTGCCCCCTGTGTTTGGTAATGGAGGTGGGGCTTTTCTAGACGTTGATGCCGTAGTCACTATTGAGGGTGGTCTGTTTTGCAGATGAGTGACAGGAGGGGGTGGGTGGTTGGTAGTAGGGATAGGTTGTACCGGTTGTAAAATAACAGTTAGAGTCAGCGGGGGGCTTGCAGTAGGTAAGTACCATACAGGTAACCCTAATGTTAAACTAGGAAGGTTGAGAGTAGCCATTATTGGCGAACTAACAACTCCAAAAAACGGGAACAAGAATGGGATAGTATGAATTGGTGTTGTTGCAATATGAGTAGGCAATGTGGATGTTTGTGGTAGTGACGAGGGCTGCTGTGTGGTGTGCGACAAGGTGCACAAATCGGATGTTTTTGTTATCAGTAAAGGTGGTGGGATCGATGGAAATGTGGGAGTCATAGGTGACTCAGTGTAGATTCCAGGACCAATTGACAAGACAAATGATGTCGGTGCAGTTTGAATGGTTTGTTCAATCATTGGTAGCACATTTTGAGGGGCTGTGGGGGCATTAGGATCATAATATGTGAGTTGATCTATCTTGATAACATGTCCTTCATGTGGTAACATCATGACGTAGAACAAAGATGAAGTGACAGCTTTCATTTTGTACACATAGCTAAGTCCAAGAAGGAGGTTGTAGTCGAGCTGGGCATTGATCACTTCGATGTCGATGAGAACTAATTTGCCACCTAGTTCTACGGGTACGTTTGCTAAGAGGCCTTGTGTTTGAGCTGAGCGCCCGTCGTAAGCTCGTAATGCTGTGGTGGATGGTTGTAAAGTGGGGGAGCCAAGTTTCTGCCATGCAAGAGTGGATATAACGCAGGTTGAAGCTCCTTCATCGATGATGCATCGATGCACAACAAGATTTCGAATGTTTACAGATACTTGGAAGGCTAAATTTGATGGCAATCAATGTTCGGCTTGGTCTAAGTCAAAAGCCATCATATGTGTATCGTTAGGGTCTACTCCTGCGATGATGGATAGTAGTAGTTTTCATTGTGCGGGGCATGTTTTCAATACCTCTAACGCAGACATAGCAGCGGGGGATTGTGCTAAATATTCCACGACGTTATAACTGGATGCTACACGAGCATTAGGATTGTTGTTAATCCTTCGCAAAGGGATGCGAGGGATTTTAGGTCCTCTGTCCAATGACATATTTGGTATGCATAGTGGTTGATCTGATGGAAGGGAGGTGGATGCGTCAGTGGGAGGAGTTTCTGGGGGTGGGCCATACTGATTCCTGCGAGTCTAGAGGTTGATGTCATTGGATGACATCATTAATAAATGGTGTGTGCCTAAATCCGTATGCTGATAATCAGTTGCAACATAGGTGATTTACTGCTGAGGTGCAGTAGATCCTTGTGGGGGATCCATTGGGCGAGCATTTACTACTCCCTGGTTTGGCAATGGGTTTTGTAATGTCATGGGTTGCGGTTGATTAAGTGGAGATGGCTGTCTAGCATGGCCCTGGCGTTGGGCATCGTCATCCCAAAGCTTACGTGCTTTCTCTAAATGAGGGCAGTTGTGGGTGTAGTGGCCATAGACTCCACATATAGAACATGGATGGTTTGTTCTCAGGTTATTGTTTTTTTCCTGCTTGGGATGACAATCAAGATTCTGGTTGGGGGGAGCAGCGTTGTTATTATTTGGAGGATTGGATGGTGGTGGACCTTGATTATGTTGTTGGTTGTTACCGCGGTTACGTCCTCTTCCGTGGTTTTGTTGTCCACCCTGGTTGTGTTGGTTGTTTTGGTGTTGGGGCTGATTGTGTTGTGTGTACACTTTCCCTTGAGTAGTGGGAGGATTTTGGGGTGCCGCAGGTGCGGGAGCAAGTTGCGGTGGATAGTAAGCTAGTGGGGCTGGAGGAGGTCCAGTTGCTTGGTGGGGTTGTTGGTAACCCTGAGCTATTGGAAATGTTGGGTTAGCTAGTGTAGCTTGCTGGGGGTAATACATTGGTTGGGCCGGTAAGTGAATTGGGTTTTGGGTGGCCAGTTGGTTATAGTATGTGGGTGGTACATATGTCGATGGCGCTTTCCCATAGTAATGTGGTGGACAAGAGGATCCATGAGTGTGATGAGTCTGATTCATTGGAGCATACGAAGTTGTCACTCCAGAATTAGATGTAGCCCTAGAGAGGTCTGGGGAATTTATGGTGCTCACCATGCTAAAAGGTTTATTTTGTGCCATGAATTGGTCGATAATACCATCAGCAGCATGTGATTCCCCCGGAGCATCACCACGTGAAGAATTGCCTCATGGGGCGTCTAGTATGATGGTGTAGAGATAGCCTGACTGGGCATAAATCAGGTCGAACTGTTGATCTTTTAAGATAGCTTCTTCCTCTGACTGGGGTTGTTCAGAAGCTACATATTTGGCTATGAGGGGTAGGAGTGATTTGAGAAACCAGTCCAAAAATATACGGTCATCCAGTTTTATCTTGCAGAGGCTACGACGCTTGCGCCACTCATGGATATGGTCGGTGATGTGGGTAGTTGTGTTTTGTCTGCAAGACAATAGTATTTCAACTCCTGCATCATAGCGTACAGGTAGCTGAAAAAACTGAAGGAAGGTGGAGGCGAGGGACGTAAATGTATGGTGGATCCCATGTGGTTGTTCAATATACCACTTGGCTGCAGAGCCAATGAACATTCGTTGCAATAGTGTTAGTCTAATGGAGTCATCCACTATGGAGTTAGATGAACACCATAGGTGAAATGACATTATGTGGTTTTGGGGATCTTCTCTAGGTTTTCCTTCAAACTTGGGGATGTTTGAGGGGAGCTTTGTAGGCATGGGTGGCCATGTAGGGTTGTGCCTGATAGGATCTTTGGTTAACCTGGCTAGGTCTGGTAAATTCAGACTAGCCATGTATGGTAAACTAATAGATGGGTGTGGCGTAGTGACTGGGACATAACTGTTAATGGTGGCATTATGTAGTGGTCCAATGGCCTCTAAGGGTATGCTAGGTATTGAAGGTATGTGTCCTCCAACCATTGTGGTGTGGGATGGGCCAATGCTCCCAAGTGCAACATGGGTTGCAGAGGGGTTAGGAATAATGCCAGGAATTCCTGGGATCTGGGTTGTGCTAATAAGAGGGGGTGTGATTCCTATGTTGGGCATACCCATAATAGGTGGTAGTCCTGTGTTGGGCATACCTAAAGGTGGAGTGGCCCCTATATTAGGCATGCCTAAAGGGGTTGTTGTTACCATGGGTGGCATAGTAGTAGAAGGGTTTGTCGATGTATCTCCAATAGCACTGGTTAAAAGGGGGTCATATTGTGATCCAGCCATGGGGTTGGTTGGTGATATTTCAGTAAGGTGTTTGGATTCAACCTCGGAATCAGATGTGAAGTGAGGCACATCAGAATCGGATGATTGTGTTCTTTACTAATGACTTGTCGAGTCAAGGGATAAGGCTCTATGTCTATGACGTGTAGAGTCAAGTGTACTGAACTGATGGGGTTCACCCTGAAGATGGTGGGATCGTCTTAAATTCTCAATGGTGAGAAATATATAAAAATTTCAGTGGAAGGTGGTGATGTAAAAAACTCAAAACCCTAGTGCAACTATGAGTGCAAGAGGGGACTGAAAAAAAATGGCTCTCAGGCCAACAACCAGCCTCAAAAGCACTTATTATAGCAGCTATGCTATAATAAGTGGAGGGATCCAACAAAGTGGTCAGAATACCAAAATTCAAACAGTTCCTAGAAAAAAGTGGTGCTCACTAGACCAAAGGTGGGTATTGTATCATGCAAACACCTAACTAGAAGTATTGTGAGTCAACAAACGATATTCTCTACAAGGTGATGAAATCCAAGTCAAACAATATAGATTGTTTAATCAACGGCTAGATATCCGCCTACCAGGAGGGACACCGGGTAGACAATCCTAAAGAGTGGCAACTAGGATACTCCATTTATGACACATTCGGTTGGGTGAATCTGCAGTTTGGTTCTATCACCGCTGTACCCCCGTACAGGTGTACACCGAGAACTTCGAAAGGTATCCTTCGATTACTGAATGGATTGTGGTATTCCACTCAGGCTTTCGGAACCAGTCTGGCTACTTCAAACCTCCTAAGGGAGAGGCCTTCCCGATAAATTGGTTGATAACCATGTCAAAATTATAAGGATTTTTGGGACCCTAAAGACAACCACTATGTCTCAGATGTAAAAAATTTAGGGGTGTTATTGGTACACCTATCCCCTCAATTCTACCTAACTACAAGATTCTTTTAAGTGCTCCCCAAGTGGGGTTAAAATGTTGGTTGAGTTTAAGGTAGATTTAAAGGCTCAGTTTAAATACTGTGGCAGAGTGGGTGCAAGTGTGGTTATTAAACTGAAATTGATTTTCCTCGCTTGGGAAATTGATTACAAATGAAAGAAAAGACGCTTCCAGTTTGCAAAAAATAAAGGCATTTTTTGAAATGTAAATGCTTGAAAAAACTATTAAAAAATAATGGATCTTTGAAATAATTTAAAGGGAAGCAAATAACATAAATATTTCAAGAAATAAATGGATCTCTTAGAAAATTGCTTGGGCAAACTATTGAGCATATAAACAGTGAAACCTATAATCTAAATAGAATGCAAAAAATCTTTCTTTCAATTACAGAAAATTTTTAAAAAGACTTTTTAATGGAGCATATATAAATAGAAAAAGATTTAGTATGCCAGTAAAAATGTAGAAAAAATAATGCTGTAAAAATGCAGAAAAAATAATGCTGTAAAATAGGCTAAATGGGCAAAAAAATCAGCAAAATTTTTTCTCAAAAATTGGCCGAATTCAAAATAACAGCATTGCGGGTTTTGGGGAAATAGCCGTGATGTGCAGCGAGGGTTTTGGCCGTGCAGTCATGATGTGCAGCGCGGAAAATGGCCCCAAAGACACAATGTGCAATGCGGGTTTCGGTATCATAGTCACGATGTGCAGCGCGGAAAATGGCCATGAAGCCGCAATGTGCAGCGTGTAAAATGGTGGCGAAGCTGCGCGTGTCGCGCGGAAAAAGGCCGTGAGGTTGCAAGAGCCACGCGACTGTCGGGCGAAAAGCCGTGAGATGAAAGCAGAAAAACGGACGCTGAAAAATTAACCCAAAAATAGAAATTTCAGGCTATTAATGGCAACAAAAAGGGCCAAGATCTAGAACAACAATGGATCTGCTATCTAGGATGGCAGATCTGTGAATTAAAATGATTAAAACTAACAAAAACTAAGATCTAAAACAAAAAACCAAGATCTAAGAATTCAAACCCAGTGGAGTCGCCAAAAACCGTTAGCTTGGTTTTGCAACCAAGCTTTGTGCAATGGGCACTTATTAACAATGTGATAGCAATTTCAATATAGAAAGCAAAAACGATTATGAATTAAATCTAAATCTAAACTAACATGTGCATATAACAAATAAATCTAAAAACGATTCATAGAAAGAACAAGAAATAAAAAGAATGTTTTGTATTAAGATACCTCAAATGGTGAGGATATGATGTTGAGCAACTCCAAGGGTGAGTAGCTCCAAGCTCCAATGGTCTCTTCTCTAAGATGTTGAAAATGGCCAAAAGTCTCAAGAGAGATTTTGACAGTGTGAGGATAGGATGATGGATTGATGGAAAGTGAGGAGCCCCTACCACCTTTTTATAGTTTTTGGTGGTGGGGAATACCATTATGGTTTTGAGTAAACCAATGGTATTGACCAACATGGTTTAGGTACCTTTTTCCCTCTTTTTTCCTTTTTTGAATATTTTTAATATTTTTATTCCCTTTTAATATTTTTGGGAATTCTGGACCCTTTTTGACTGTTTTTTATGTTTTTTGAGCAAAAATATATCTTTTGAGGGGAAAAAGGGTGTATTATGGTCTTTTGGTGACCTTCTGATGGCTTTAGAGGCTCAAAGGGTGGAAAAGTGGACAAATGGGTCATGTGAATAAGGAAATGAGCTAGTGAGCACTTTTTGGGTGTTAACAATCTCCCCAATTCATTTTATACCTAAAGTAATCTCATAGTTGGGTGTGGAATGATTACCTTGGTGTGGTTCTTTAAAATGTAAGGTTTGAACTATTTAATTGCCTTGAACATGGTGAATGCTTATTTATCTATCGTTGGTAATTGAGTTCAACCCCTTGTAGTCCTATGCTCATGAATGATATGGGAAATTCATTCTCTTTCTCTCATTTATGAATGAGCACCACTGCAACGGAACGATCATATGCACAAGTGTACAATAGGAATTCATTGTTAAAATTGGGGCGATGAAGTGATGGAGAAACAACTATGGTTGCTTTAATTTTGTTTGAATGCCCCTTTTAAAATAGTATTCCATTTGAATTATGTATCATTTTTTGTCATGTTCTAGAGTGGTCTAACATTTTTTGCAAAATATGCTATGAATCTATTAACAAAATTGTTTTTTCCCAAAAAGGACTGCATTGATTTCTTACTATTAGGCATATGAATCTATGTGATTGCTTGAATTCATTTTGGATCCACAAATATACCCTCTTTTGAAATTACATTTCTTGCTAACTTCCCTTCTAAAACAACAATTTTTGTTTCTTTGGATTAAGAGAAATTCCTTACCTTATGCATCTCTCAAATCTACCTTAGGTGATAGATAAGATCTGATCTCTTCTTGGAATATATTGTAACATCATCGAGGTACATGATCCAAGTTTGTGTGAAAATTAAATGAAAGAATGCATATATAAAATAGTACACAAATATATATTGCAAATAACACAATGATATAGTAAAATCAAATTCTATAACTTAATGAAATAGAACAGACTATAAAATGCATAATACAAAATAGTTAGAATGGTGGTAGTTGATCTCTGAGAAGAGATGTGGCAACTATTCTCATTTGTAAGAAGATGAGTTACAATGACTCCCAAAAGGGGTTTTAACATAAAGCATGAATGAGAAAACCATAAAAATAAAAAACCCTAACCCTAAAAGATGAAACACCAAAATGTTTGTGGGCCCTATTGTGGTTAGTTGATATGTCAATTTCTCAGGGGCATAACTTTTACATGAAATCTTTGTTTCAAGAACGTATTAACCCATTAGAAAGGTATAACCTAGAAGTACACATTTAAAACAACAAATTACATGCCTTTGTATATATAGTGGGTGATGATGTGCCAAGAAAATGTTTTTTAGGGACTCAAAATGCCCCCAAAATATCAAGACCCTAAAAACCGTAAAAAGCCTGTAAAGAAGGAAAACTATGTTTTGAGCCAGTGGACTAGGTGGGTGCCCACTAATTTTCATATGGATCTGTTCCTCAACCCTAGTAATAAATGGTATCCATTTCATCAATTTCTCTCATCGGATGGGGAAATTTCTATTGAATTTGACTTCTAATGAGCCAACTTCTCTGCTTTGACAACCTGATAGAGTTGAATGCGTTGTCAACCAGTTCCCTTCACCTGTGTATCCATGATCCAATCAAAGATAGATTTATCCAAGTTGTGAGGTTCGAGTTCTATAGGTTCCAATTTCTATGCCACCTTTGAGGTGTCCAATAGTAGTGGATAATATGGGTGAGGAACTCCACATTAAATATTAGATGTATGCCAAGGAATGGAGGAATGCTTAATTTGAAATAATTTTCACCTATTTCCTTAGTGATGGTGTAGGACTCATATCAAAGTGGATGAAACTTGCAATGGGGCCTCATGAGCCACTCTTTGTATAAATGAAACCAAAACTTTCTTCCCACATGAAGCTTGTGTGGAACCCAATGCTAGTCATGTTGTTGCTTGTACTTGGAATTATATTTCTCCAAAATGTTATGGACTTGTTGGAGGATGTGTTGAATCCATTCAATAAATATGGTGGCCTTCCTAGTATCAGTTTGAGCATGGGAAGATTCCTCTTATGTGGATGAAATGGGAAAATCTACATCAATTGGGACCAATAGTTCTAACCCCAAGCACACCTGAAAATTGTTGTGGCTAGTAGAGTTATGAGGGTATTTTTTGTAGGTGTGCTAAAAAAATGGAATATTCTCATACCATGTGTAGGGATGCTTAGAATTGTACATTCTCAGAATATGCACAATAATCCTATTAACCACCTTTGTCTATCCATCGTTTTGGGGTGGAAGGAAATTGATTTGGTGAGCTTGGCGTCCATCAGTGACCATAGGCTAGACCAGAAAGTGCCCAAGAACCCATTGTCCTGATATGAAATGATATTCTTTGGTAGCCCAAAATGAATTCAAAAAGGTTTGAAGAAGAGCTTAGAAATGGCCTCAATTGTGATACTCTTCTTGCAGGATTTCAGAATAGCCATCTTAAAGAAGTGATCAATGGCCATGAATAAACAGTCATTGGCATCCTTTGTTGAAGATAGTGTGGAGATGGATTCCCAAGGCCTATCAAGAGTAGGAAGAGAGGTGTACAACCCTTTCTTCTTAATGGAAGGTTTGGCGATGGCGCAAAAAGTGCATGACTAGATATACTTGCTAACATCCTATCAGAGCTTCAACCAATAAAAATACTTTTGTAGTACTAATACTATCTTTTCTATGCCAAAATGCCTTGCCACCCAACTATAATAAGCTTCCCAAATCAACTTCACCCGGTTGTTTGAAGGAACATATAGATGTCCTATATGGCATAACAGTCCATCCTAGAGATGAAATTCGAAAGTTGGTGTGCTTGCACATGGTGTTTGATAGGTGGTATCATAATTGATATCATTGTCATATAGTTGATACCATCCTGAGGTCTCATGGACACGAGATTTGAGAACCATTGTTAAGTCTACAACTAGAGGTCGACTCGGGAAATCATCTACTCAATTGGTGATACCTTTTTATATTTTATGTTCAATTGGAATCATTGTAGGTACCTATACCACTTTTTGTGGTGATAATTTTGTAACTTATATTGTGTTTGCATGAACTAGAGGGGCTTGTCATCAATGTGGATGAATGTCTCTTTGACTAGAATGTAATGCTTCAATTGGAAGAAAGATTGAATGATGCAATACATTTCTTTTTCATAAGTGGGGTATATGCAAACTGCCTCTATGATTTTCTCACTATGGTATGAAATTGGATGGCCATGCTATGTGAGGGCAACACCAACATCATAGTTCAAAGCATGTGTCTTAATCTCAAAGGTTTTTGGTAGATCTAGTAAAGTGAGTACCGATGTTGAACATAAGAAGTGTTTCAGATCCTCAATTTTTTTTTTGGCTTATCCCAAAAGAAATTGGCTTTGGACCTTTCTTGGTCATTTGGATAAGGGTCCAAGCGATATGTGAGAACCCTAATACAAACCTACGATAGAAGTTAGCAAGGCACAAGAAAATACGAACCTTTATTATGGTTGTTTGGGTTGATCAATTGTGAATGACTTGGATATTGGCTATATCCACATGCACACCATGCTCAACCATGATGTACCCTAGATATTTGACTCTCTGCATGCAAAAAGAGCATTTCTCTATATTGGCATATAATGTGTGCCACCACAGGGCGTTGAGGACTTGTTGAATTTCGTGAAAATGATCATCCCAATTCTTGTTGAAGATGGGGATGTTTTTGAGATATACGACCACAAAAGAATGGATGAATCACTATAATGACATCCATCATCCTCATGAAATTTGTTGGAGCATTATTCAAGCTAAGAGGCATGACCATCCACTTGAAAATACCTTCTCTGGACTTGAAGGATGTCTTTTAGACATCGGTTTTATCAATTTGGACTTGGCAATATCTAGACTTTAGATCAATCTTACTGAAATACTTGGATCCCTTGATTTGTTAGAGAAGATTATCAATATGTGGAATTGGATACCGGTTCCTAACTCTGATTTTGTTGAGAGTTCGGAAATCAATGCAAAGTTACCATGTACCATCCTTCTTTTGCACTAACACAATTAGGATCCTACAAGGTTTGTAGCTAGTTCGAATGTGCCTCTTTTGGAGTAAATCATGAATCTGACACTTGATTTCTTCATTTTCTATAATGGATCACCAATAGACTGGGATGTTAGGTAGAGGAGCATCACTTACAAAGTCAATAGAATGTTTTACCTAGTAGTGTAGAGGCACTAGGGACAGTGAGGTGAAGAGATCTCTCTATTCTCCCATTACTTTGTCCACCTGCTTCTATTGCAAGAAAAGATCCTAGGTATAGGTCATGAATGTTGCACTAACCTTCTATTCACTTCCAAATTGAATCATGAAGAGGATGAATTTCCCAGTCTGGTAGATCACCTTCGTACACTGCTTGGTTGAGATCAAGGAGACTGTAATAGTTGGAATGACCATTGGTATACTATAGAGTTTTTTTACAAGAGAAACAATTACACTACACTGTTAAGAATCATATACAACATGACGATTCCACATATATGTTTTTCCTATAAGAACATCACAAACTTCAAGAGGGGATATATCACAAAATACCTCATCTTTTAATGTATTGATGCCAAAGGGCACACAACATTTATTATTGACATGGATTTCATGATCCTATATTAGCCATATAATGTAGTAGGGATGTGGGTGTGGTGCTCTTGGAAATTTCAACATTTTCATGACCTCCCCTGATATCAATTTCTTTTGACTCCCACTATCAACAATGAAATGTAGTGGAGAACCCTTCACACAAATATATGAGTGGAAGAGTCTCTCACCTTCTTATTTCTCTTCAAGATCGCTTGGATGGACCTTTTTGGTAAAAAAGGTGGCATTGGTTTCTACTTTAATGATCCTCTTTCCCTTATCTGCGACCATGGCACTAGGTTCTGAATAAAAATTGGAACCAGTATTGGATTATGAGGCTTTGAGCTTAGCCACAAATGACTACTTTAAGCGAAATTCATCAATGTTGGGCCAGGGGATATTTTTGAACTCTCACCGCTTCCCAGTGTCCTTCTTCATCTTCCCATTACCCTTGTTTGCTTGTGTCTTGTAAATGTTGTCATGAGGTTGGTTATTCTTTCCCTGTTTTTTGTTCTACAAGTTATGGTTTCCTTTTCCATGCTTTTGCTACGACAAATTTGCAGACCTGAACTCCCACTTATTCTTTTTCTTAAATTTCTGCTTGATTTTGAAAAGCATAATGATAAGTTTCTCTCATTGATGAGATGTATAGAAAATCCAATTCAATTTGGATGTACTTATTGTGAAAATCCTCACAGCAGATCTAGGAGATGATGTATAACTCACAAGAAAGTAATTCATTAAGCAGGAAAATAGAAGAAGAGTGGTCAATGCAGTATAATGAGCAACAAAATAATAATACAGTAGAACTCAGATAGAAGTAGAAATACTTCACACACACTAGTTAATTAATCACAATATGGACAAATAAATAGTACAATGCATGAGGATTCGAATGCCTAAGGTGTCAATTCGAATTAGCCTTCATGGAGTGATCAAAGGATCACTGGAGTGTCATCAGAGCACAACTAGTCATCTATCTCATCATCGGTGGAGTCATCAATGCACAAGTAACTATCAACCGTCAGTCAAACTGAGTCTAACTGAGTGTGGTAGGTGTAACTGAATGTAACTGGCACATGGAGACATTAACTGAATGAAGGAGGCTCAGTGGAGGGAGCATGAGGAGCTAACTGGAGTCAGAATGGGTAGTCAAGTCTCAGTGGAGGTCCATCGGAGTGATACAGTCAGTTGAGAGTCAGTCTAGCCTTAAATCAAGGAAAGAACTGAAGACAACTGAAGATAATTGAAGTGCAACTGCGTGGTAGGTGAGAGAGGACGAATGGATTCCTTAAATCAAGGAGGAAGGGTGCACTAAGCTCTAGGAGGGATAAAATTGATCTGAGAGAAGCTCCCAGGGGCTGGCTAACTGAGGGCTAGGTGCTGGACTGATGAATGGAATGCATGCAAATGCATGCAAACCCTAAATGATGCATGCAAACCCTAAAAGTGCATGCATGACTGAAAATGTAAATGATCAAAATATTGATGGGACTAGGATGGAGTATAGGAATATCCTAACACCCCCCCTTAATCCATCCTGGGCCCTGGTAACTAAGACCAAAGGTCACCCAATACAATGAATAATAATAGTCAATAAACCAAGGAAGTGGGGAAAATTTCATGGGAAAAATACCCCCCCCTCAAAACAGACTGTAAGGCACACATAAAAATAAATGCTCCAAACTCAAGCGGGTGTGATGCTTGGTCATATGTCTGGAGGTATCTTCTTCTTGGGAAGAAGTGGATCATGCTCAAAAGGCATGTGCTTGTACTTTCTCTTCAGATCGAATGTGATGAGAACAAATCCAAAAGTATGAGGATGATCCTTGAACTTGTGATTCGAATCAGTTGAGGTAGGATAAAAAACATGAATATGCAGATAGTCTTTTGTCTTCTCCATCGAACCATCATGGGTGAGATTATGCCAAAAAGAACCATCAAATAATAAAGATTTCTTGGAATCCAAATCAGATCCAAGACTTGTTAATTTTTTAGAATTTACTTCAATCTGATCTAGGTTATTAACTGAGAGAAAAACATGTACAACATATCTATAGCATATCAATCATGGACACAATATTGCAAGCACACAAGAGACACAAAGTTTACTTGGGTAAAACCATAAAGGTGAAAAAACCCAATAACTTCCTCGGAGATAGATAGAGCAATGATACAACCCAAGCATAAGAGATAGACATCTCCTAGCAGTAGCTTCTCCTCATCCACAAGTGCTCCACTCTCCCGAGAGTGCGAGAGAGAATAGAATGTTGAAATAGAGTGCCTCCTGCACTCTATTTATACTTGACTTGACTTTTCTAATAACCTTTACTAGGTCGGCCTTAACTTAACCACATAACATAATGCTGACTGGGCTGACACCCAATAGGGTGGTCTAATAACCCTTTGACCCACATGGTCGACCCCTAATAGGGTGGTCTAATAACCCTTCAACCCACATGAATTATACAAGGGCGACCCCAACAAGGTGGTCTAATAACCCATCAAGTATAAGTTATGACACTTCCAATATAAATGACGACACTTCCGTATAGAGGAATAATAACATTTCTATAGGAATACAAACACTTCCGTATAGAGGACTAATACCATCTCTATAGGAGTACAATATACATATATGAAATACATTCTGAAGTTACATATACATCAACACTCCCTCTTGACTAGGAAGGTATTTCTTGACACGGGTCTTCTACCACAAGTCTTCTTCTCTGGATCATCGTCACTGGATAATCGTCATTGAGTCATCATCATCGTCACTGCTGCTGCTATCTCAATCAATATCTGAATCTACTCATCATAGGAATTTCTACAGAGCCTGTCCTTTTTCATACTGGATGTAGGCCCACCACCTGCAGGTCTTCATCATCAATGGCCATACTGTGGATCCCAGGACTAATTACGTGCATCAACAAAACCTAGCACAGACTATAGGTTCTTTTACATGTTCACCTTCACAAAACCTACTCAAAGCATCCCAGGATGTTACGAGCACATAGCTCTACCTGTCTGGATCTCGATAGAGCATCCCAGGATGTTACGAGCACACTGCTCTACCTATCCGGATTTTAAAGGATCTTTTCTATGTGAACTTTCAAAAAACCTACTTAGAGCATCCTAGCGTAGACTATAGGATCTCGATAGAGCAACCCGAGATGTTACGAGCACACTGCTCTACCTGTCCGATTTTTAAAGGATATTTTCTATGCGAAACTATAGAAAAACCTACTCAAAGCATCCTAGTGCAGACTATAGGATCTCGATAGAGCAACCCAAGATGTTACGAGCACACTGGTCTACCTATCCAGTTTTTAAAGGATCTTTTCTATGCTACCTGTAGCAAAACCTCGAAAGAGCATCCTAGCACAGACTATAGGATCTCCTAGGATCTTTTCTAGGCTACTTGTACAACCTATCCACGACCACAGAGTATCAAACCGATACTCACCATACATCGTCCTGATGTACATCATCACATGATCAACTTGATCATGATCATAGCATCAACCTAATGCGTATCATCTGGAGCGACATCCTGAAGCTCGTCATCTGTGATCATCCCGATCATCATAGCATTAACCTGATGCATATCATCTGGAGCAACATCCTGAAGCTCATCATCTGTGATCATCCCGATCATCGATATATCCATTTGATGCATACACAGTATCTACCTGATACATATCATACATGATCCACCTGATCATACAATGCATCCATCTGATATACATAAGTACATGATCATACAAGTATCCACCTGATACATACATAAGTACATGATCACACTGATCATACAAGTATCCACCTGATACATATACAAATACATGATCTACCTAATCATATCCAGCATCAACATGATGCGTACATACATACATATAAATGATCCAACTGATCATATAGAGCAGAAACTAGAACATCATCCTAATGCTCATCATCCAGTGCTTACATCCATAGCCAAGCCTCTCTCTGAAGTACTCGAACTTAACTCTGGCTAGTGGCTTCGTCAGCACATCTGCAATTTGCTCATCCATCGCAATGTAGAGGAGCTTCACTGCTCCTCTCTACACCATATCCCTGATATAGTGATATTTGATCTCAATGTGTTTCGACCTGTCGTGGAACACCAAGTTCTCAGACAGCTTCACACAACTCTGGCTGTCACAAAAAATACTAGTAGCCTCCAATGGGATATCAAATAACTCAAACAGTAGCTTCCAGAGCCATACTACCTCACAACTAGCCGAACATGCTACAACATACTTAGCCTCGAATATACTCAGTGCTACACAAGACTGCTTCCTGCTAAACCAAGAGATCACACCTGATCCCATACTGAAGCAGCACCCAGATGTGCTCTTCCTATCTACAGCACTTCCTGCCCAATCCAAATCAACATAACCCTACAAGTTAAACTTTTGATTCACATCATACTTGAGCTCATGATCAACTGTACCCTTCAGGTACCTCAGAATATGCTTTACAACAACCAGGTGAACACTCCTCGGATTCGTCAGGAACTGGCTCAATGTGTTCACCGCAAAGCAAACATCTGGTCTCATGTTCGTCAGGTACATCAAGGACCCAATCATCTGATGATGCATAGTGATATCAATCGACTCAGATGAAGCATCACACAGAAGCTTCAGGTTTGATGCCATAGGTGTGGCCATGGCCTTGCAGTCCATCATCCCGAACCTCTTCAGGATCTCTACTGCATACTTCCCTTGTCCAAGGAAGATTCCATCTGCACTCTGCCACACCTCCATACCTAGAAAATAGTGCATCATCCACAAGTTCTTCATCTCGAACTCGGCAGCAAGCTTCCGCTACATGTCGGAAATCAATCTATCTTCACCTGTAATAAATAGGTCATCCATATACAAAAGTAGTATCAATGGATTGCCTTCCTCAACCTTTTAGTAAAGGTTGGAATCCGCTTTACTCTTGGTAAAGCCCAAACTGGATAGAAATCTATCTATCCTAAGTTCTGCACATATATGACTCCCTGTCATGTGTCTCAGAACCAAGTGAATTCTCCACATACACTTCTTCTTCAACTGCACCATTCAAGAAAGCTGTCTTGAAATCCATCTGGTGTATCTTCCCTTTCATCACTACAGCCAAAGCAAGTACTGATCTAATGGAAGTGTATCTGGCTATAGGAGTAGAAGTCTTTATGCTACCACGTGCAGCATGCTTGATCTTGTAGATCCTCTTGAAAGTTACTACAGACTCCCCTTCAGGTCTTGGGACTGCTTCTCAAACATCTTCATGATCAACTGGTACTCCTCGATCATGGCATTCTTCCCAAATCTTGGGAACTTCAATATCTTCAATGTTTTCAATAGATAACTTTGTTGCTGAACAAATGTTGTAGTCCTTCTTTTGTAGGTGATGATATACGATCTTTCCTACACAACAAGTTAAATTGCATGATTAGAAAACATCTCATAGTTTTCAGAACAAATTGTTATACATAAAGAAATATGTCATACAGTCATGCAATTATCTTAGCCAATGCTTCAATACAACATTTATCCATATCACGTAACTTTCTAGATGCCTTCCAATCTCTACCAGAACATTGTTAAGAGTGTGCACAATTCCCAACATGTCAGCAAAGAGGTTTCATTCTAGATAAGTAGCAATGGAATGTTGTACAGTGCCATAGGCCACTTACCCATGTATATTAGTAGTATATTGTTCATCAATGCAACTATTCTAATATGCATAATACACAACCTAATTCTAGGAACATGAGTATATACATTATTGAACAGTATTATTTAAACAATAGAATATGCAAGGACTGATAATTCAAATACTTATCTTTGTTTGTTTGTTGGGTTGACTCCCTCTCAGTCTTTGCTTCTTTTCTGTAACTCCATTCTGATGTGGATTGTGAGAAGTGGTCAACTCCCTCTGAATATTTGCATCCTTGCAGAAACTACTGAAGTGTGCTCCCTCTTGATCTTCGCTTCCTTGCAGGAACAACTGGAGTGTGGTCCCTCTTGATCTTTTCTTCCTGGATTACCTGTCCTTGAACTTATATCCATCACTATGCATGCTTATTAGTATCATCATTGTGTTATCCTCGAGGTCTCATACATAATCACACATTCATTAGTATAATCTTAATACTATCAAAAAACAATAATCTTAAACATGTATAGTCATGATCATTTCAAACACAGATAATAAACATTAGTATTCAAGGTTTCAGGGAAGTCTTCTTTTACTCATGCATATTCTTATTTGATCATAGGAATCTTCTAGTTAGTTAAATCATCAATCAAGATAAGAGACATAAAATGCATAAACCCTTGATTACTTACATTTCTAACTTTATGAATAAACATAACCAATCATACCAAGTATACTTATATAAGGGATCCTAACACAAGGTAGGATTCTAACTTGATATAGGAAAAATATACCTGGATTGGTATGTTAGCTAGTTATGTCTAACATAACCACATGATGTCTTCTTGTTCTCTTCAATGACTTGTGCTAGTAACCTACATATCTCATAGGTTAACCATTATAGAACCAAGTTATACATACCACGCAAATAGATCTTCTATGTGATCCATGGAAATGGATGAACCTTTGTCTTCATGTCACCATGGTCATATGTTCTTGAACTAGAACATGATTTGTCTTTCTTGATGTACCTTTCATGTTAGCGAACAACATAAACCTCATACAACATCACAATGCATTAGTACAATCATAAGTGTCAAAACCTTAATCAATGAATATCTTATATCATGTATTCATAATTTTATTAAGGTGATACGACAAGTCTAGTAATTAATCAAGATTGTACTAACAGTAATGATATGAAGACAAATATATCATAAAATTAACCATGAATAGAATTCGAAACATACCTGTAAGTCATACTTATCGAGATTGCTTGTAATCTTATTATGTAAGGCCTTAGCCTCATCTCCCTCTGAAACAGGAACTTCTTCACTTATGCAGGTGACCAATCCATTCTCTTCTAGGATTAACCCAATCCACTTGATTTGTAGGAACTAGATTTGGATCTAGATTAGGGTTTGTCAGAGAAACCCTAAAAATTAAAAATTTGAATTTCAAACTTCCAAAAGGATAGAAATATGCGCCTTGTTGAGCTTATCAAGCCAGTATACTCAGAATTTGAAAACTACAAAGTTTCACCCTCAAATTTGCCTTTGAAACTTCCAAACTCACTGGACATAACCCCAAACTAGCGTTTGATAAAGCCCACCCTTCTTCCCAATCAAAAGGTTCGATCCAAAGCTCAAAGCTTCTAGTTTTCTGAGGAGGTTCCAGCCGTGGTCACAGATTTAAAAAATTCCCATTTTTGCAGAAGCCCTAATTTTCCACTTTTCCGATCAAAGTCTCGAACTAGGGTCTGATCAAGCCCGGCCTTCTGCCCAACCAAAAATTCTGATCTTGGTCTCTAAATTTCAATTTTTATGAGTAGCATTCAGCCATAGTCTCCGATTACAAAAATTCCAACTTTATCTGAAACCCTAAATTCCAGAAGCCATGAATGAAGGTGCTAAAAAATAATTCTATTTTGACAGAAATATGTACGTAATTGTTTCTAGTGTAACTCTTAACTTTTCGATCCACAGGGTCTAAATTTTTTTTCTGTGATAGCCCTACCTGTCATATTTCCAACCCCATAGGTCTAACCTTAAATGGATTCTCTGAGAGAGAGTTATGCCAAGTGTCGCAATGTGACCTGTTTATGGGATAAAACATGAGATCGAACTTGTATGGCATGCCACATGTCACTGGTTCAGTTTCGGCCTCTGAAAAAGTTACCTGAGAAATTACAGTCTGTGCACTACCTATCACTTTTTATGAAATTTCCTTTGGAGCTTCCTAGCCCAAGTTATGACTTTTTTCCAAGGTCACCTGTTTATGACTGAGATCTGGAAGAGGCAGAAACCCTATATTGTATAGATCATAAATCACAAAGTACAACGAATTAGAGGTTGTCCTTTGGACACAAGCCCTTGCCAAAAAAAATTTATAGTGAAAGTTCTACGATGGCTGGTTTTTGCTATATCAAGCCCTAGCATCGCAAGTGCAACAAGTGTCATACATTCCATACCATGCCTTCTTTCAGGCTAGCTTTGATACCATGTTAATTTTTTAGAATTTACTTCAATCTGATCTAGGATCTTAACTGAGAGAACAACATGTACAGCATATCTATAGCATATCAATCATGGACACAATAATGCAAGCACACAAGAGACACAGAGTTTACTTAGGGAAAACCATAAAGGTGAAAAACCCCAATAACTTCCTCAGAGATAGATAGAGCAATGATACAACCCAAGCATAAGAGATAGACATCTCCTAGCAGCAGCTTCTCCTCCTCCACAAGTGCTCCATTCTCCCGAGAGTGTGAGAAAGAATAGAATGTTGAAATAGAGTGCCTCCCGCACTCTATTTATACTTGAATTGACTTGCCTAATGACCTTTACTAGGTCAGCCTTAACTTAACCACATAACATAATGCCGACTGGGCCGACATCCAATAGGGTGGTCTAATAACCCTTTGACCCACATGGCTGACCCCCAATAGGGTTGTCTAATAACCCTTCGACCCACATGAATTATACATGGCCGACCCCAACAAGGTGGTCTAATAACCCATCAAGTATAAGTTACGACACTTACAATATAAATGACGACACTTCCGTATAGAGGAATAATAACATCTCTATAGGAATACAAACACTTCCGTATAGAGGAATAATACCATCTCTATAGGAGTACAATATACATATATGAAATACATTCCGAAGTTACATATACATCAACAAGACTTGAATGATGGTTGCTTAAGATCTCCTTTGAACCATTTGAGGTGAGATCTAAACCAGTAAGTGCATGAGAAATTTTCCCAAGCGAATGGCAATGGCCATTATCTTCAATAAACTTATGAGAACATGAAAGAATGATCTTACAGTAGTAAATGAGAGATGATTGCTTGGAATCCAAATAAGATCCAAGGCTTGAATCATGGTTTCCTGAGATCTCCTTTGAACCACCAGGGGTGAGATCAAAACCATGATGTGCATGAGAAATTATCTCAAGCGGGTGGCAATGGCCATATTCTTTAATAACCCTCTGAAAACATGGAATAATGATCATAAAGTAGTAAATAAGAGGTGATTGCTTGAGCAGGGTGAATGCATTACCTCCAATAGCTGGTTTTACCTCTGAAATAATCATGTGATCATGATGCAAACCAATAGACTCTGGTGCAAGAGAGGATTTAGGACCTTCTGCAATATCTAGACTGTGAGCTAGCACATAAAGAGAAGAATTTTGGAGCATGAGTGTAGAATCTGCAAGTTCTTTATGGACAACTTCAATATGAGATGATATTGGTTCATGATCTGAGAGACCATCAAGGGGAGCGAATGCATCACTAAGCTTGTTCTCGAAAGGGTTTGGACCAATTCCTTCATTCTGTCTGCCAAATATTTCATCCAGGTAGGCCCGTAGCTCTTTTGGAGATTCAACATCATCAATGAATTGATGTACCAAGCATCGATACATAGCAAGCATCATGGTTCCCATGGCTCTGTCACCATTATTTAACCAGTCAATGTTTTCTTCAGAGGATTCGAACTCTCTCTCAAAACAATAATCAAAGAGACCATTTCTCTTCAAATGTGCTATCATTTTTGGTTTCCATTCATCATAGTTGAATGGAGAAAGAGGATCATAGTTGAATGGAGGATGATTGATTTCTTCTGAATTCATTGAAGTTGTAGAAGACCTGCAAAAACAATAGAGAATATCTACAACTGCTACTGCTACAAAGATGCAGAAATTGATTTAACTGCTGCACTCGAAATCTTGGTAGTAACCTGCAAAAACTCTCAAGAATGGAGATAAACAATACTCTCAACATGCTCTGATACCATGTGAAAATCCTCACCGCATATCTAAGAGATGATGTATACCTCACAAGAAAGTAATTCATTAAGCAGGAAAATAGAAGAAGAGTGGTCAATGCAGTATAATGAGCAATAGAATAATAATACAATAGAACTTGGATAGAAGCAGAAATACTTCACACACACTAGCTAATTAATCACAATATGGACAAATAAGTAGTACAATGCATGAGGATTCGAATTCCTAAGGTGTAAATTCGAATTAGCCTTCATGGAGTGATCAAAGGATCACTGGAGTGTCATCGGAGCACAACTAGTAGTCTATCTCATCATTGGTGGAGTCATCCATGCACAAGTAACTGTCAACCATCAGTCAAACTGAGTCTAACTGAGTGTGGTAGGTGTAACTGGCACATGGAGACACTAACTGAATGAAGGAGGCTTAGTGGAGGGCGCATGAGGAGCTAACTGGAGTCAAAATGGGCAGTCAAGTCTCAGTGGAGGTCCATCAGAGTGATACAGTCAATTGAGAGTCAGTCTAGCCTTAAATCAAGGAAAGAACTGAAGACAACTGAAGATAACTGAAGTGCAACTGAGTGGTAGGTGAGAGAGGACGAGTGGCTTCCTTAAATCAAGGAGGAAGAGTGCACTAAGCTCTAGGAGGGCTAAAACTGATCTGAGAGAAGCTCCCGGGGGCTGGCTAACTGAGGGCTAGGTGCTGGACTTAAGACTGGAATGCATGCAAACCCTAAATGATGCATGCAAACCCTAAAAGTGCATGCATGAATGAAAATGTAAATGATCAAAATATTGGTGGGACTAGGATGGAGTATAGGAATATCCTAACACTTATGTAATACCCCATGGCAATTTAGAACTACACGCCACTTTGAATATTTGATACCCATCTTAGTGCAAAATATATGGAAGGTATTTGTGAACTCGGACACTATTTGGTCCCTCTCCTGACATAGTGTGGTCCATCTCATCTACTTGTCATCATAGTTTCCAATAGGGTAATATTGTTCCTTCATGGCATCCACAAAAGAGGCCCAAGTGGGATTGGCCCCAAACAATTCATACTTCTCTTGGAAATTTTTCTTAGAGTAAGTTTCCCACCAACTTTTGAAATGGTAGACAACCTTAACAAGCGCAAAGGTGATTTGTTCCCTATTGAGAAAATTGTGGATAGAGAAATACCCTTCTTGAAGATTTAAACATTTTTCCAAAGAATATGCATCTATTCAACCTTCAAATATAGAAACATCAAAATTAACTTGTACCTTGAATGGGGAAATACCTTCAAAGTGGCTTCTCAATGAAGACACCTCTTTTGTTGTCAACATCCATCAAAGGATTTGGGAAAATTTGTCTTTCATCGTGTCCCTTTGTCACATGAGAGATTCCTCGCGGAACATCTTAAGAGGATCTCATGTTCCCTCGCCTCTCTTTTATTTTGTTATGATCGATCATTGATTTCCATGAGGATGGTATTTCAAAGGCTCAAGTAGCTTGAGTCCCAACTCCTTATACCCTGACCTCGTTGGGGACATGCATAGAGAAACAAATAAAGAGCATACTGCTATGATACTACTGACACTAATCTGAGTTTCTGTGAGGAAAAAATGAAACAATGCATATAGAATAGAGTACATAGATATATATTGCTAAGAACACAGTGATACAGTAAACTCAAACCCTATAACTTAATGTAATATAATAGACTATAAAATGCATAATACCAAATAGCTAGAATGGTGGTAGTTGATATCTGAGAAGAGATGAGGAAGCTACACTCATCCGTAAGAAGCTGATTACAATGAGGCCCAAAAGAGCCATTTAAAATAAAGCACTAATGATAAAACCCTAAACATCAAAAACCCAAACCTAGAAGATAAAACACCAAAAGGTTTGTGGGCATCATTGTGGTTAGTTGATATGTCAACTTCTTTGGGGCATAAATTTTGCATACAATCTCTGTTTGCGTTTCTTGGTAGCACGTTGGAAAGGATTGGACAAGAAGTACACATTTCATATGGCCCAACACATGCCTTCAGATATCTACTAGGCATTTTTGTGTCAAAAACATGTTGTTTAGGGCCTCAACAAAAGACTCGGAAGATCAAGATCCAAAAAATCATAAAAAAAATGGCAAGATGGAAAACTATGTTTTGAGCCAGTGACTAGGTGGGTTTCCACCAATGTGCATATGGATTAGTACACCACTATACTTCGACTAATTAGTCCTATGAATGCAATGTTTATGGCTCATTGAAAAGTGTCTCTTGTCGCATTAGAGAAAATTTGAGGTCTAAAATGGGCCTCCTAAGGAAAATAATAAAACAATATTTATGAATTTTGGAGGATAAGAGGAAAAAACTACTTTTTTTCTTTGTATTTTAAACATATCTCCCTGTCATTTTACTCAAATTTTGAGCAGGAGCACTCGTTGGATGCAAAATTAAATTCTGCATCCAACAAGCATCCACACTGCATACTTTTGAGGGACCGCACCCCATGAAAAATGAGAAATACATAAAAAACGTGTTACTATGATGGATCTGAAAAGTGAGGACAACAGCTAATCATTTCCTTATTATAAACTGATAGACTTAATGTTACGATGTTACCAATGCATATTTTTGTTTGAATGAATTTATGAGGTAATTGTTGATCTGGATTTATGTGAGAACGAAATGAAAGAGAATATATATATTTACAGACACAGATATATGGCAAGAAATGCAACGATACAATCAACTCGGATTCTATTAAATGAATGAAATAGAACAAACTGTAAAATAAAAGCAACTAGAATTGTGGTAGCAATATCTCTGAGAAGAGATGTGGCAGCTATGCTCATTCGTGAAAAGATGAATACAAAAAGAAGCCAAAAGGGCCTATTTATCATAAGCATGAGGGAAAGAATCCCAAACATCCAAAAACCTAACCTTATTAGATGAATCATCGTAAAGTTTGCGGCCTAAAGGTGGTTAGTTGAACAGTCAACTTCCCAGGGTCATAACTTTTGCATACGATCTCTGTTTGGGGCACTTGGTAGCCCGTTAGAAAGGTCTATCTGAGATTTACAACTTTAGTATGGGTCAAATGCATGTCCCTAGAAATCGTTTGACCCCCCAAAATCTCCAAAAAATATCGTTTAGGGCCTCAAAATGGCCTCAAAAGTTTGGGACTCGAAAAACCGTAGAAAAATTACTAGAAAATTGCCAGAATGAAAAACTGTTTTGAGCCAGTGAAATAGGTGGGTGGACACCTATATCCATATGGATAATTCCTCCCCTCTTATGGAGAAAATGTTTCCATTGTGTTGAGTGCCCCCAGCAGGTGGGGAAATGTAACATCCCAAGAAAATCACAAAAATTTAAAATTTTTCAACATAACAATAAATGCCTATTTTAACTGTGCGGATATTAATAATGTATGAAAGTTATACTTCTGTATTAAAATATTTGCTAGTTTTTAAGATGCAAAGTTTGCGACTAAATGTTTTATATCTACGTTTTGATGATATTCAAACACATCTGTACTTTTATACCTTCAATGTTTAAATGCGATGCTTGATGTTTTTACTGTCCTTAACTAATGCACTTTCGTTGATGGTGAAGGGGTCCTACAGACGCCCTGAGGCTTACTTAGCATTAGTGCTAAAGCATGTGAAATCGTTCTTGTTGCAGTTTATAGGTAAGGTAATTTCATCAAGGAATCAGAGGGTCCTAAACAAAATTATGTGCCTTCAATGTCTTACTGCTTGAAAGTTGTTAAGTGATAAGTGTCCAAGGTGAGATTTTCAATAGCCTTGTAGGTAAAATAATTATCTTACAAACAAAGTTCTGAATAAAATCTTTGTACTGACTGTCATTTAATTAGTCAAATGGGATCTGTGAATTTCTGCTTTTATACACTTTTTATTGTAAAAGAAATGCTATCAATTTCAATTTGTGAGCAACAGTCTAAGCCTATAATGTAATGGCTAAAGCATTTTTAAGATATATGATGACATGTAAACCTAGGAGATTCATACAAAAAAAGAATCGTTCTATTCTAGGAGTTATTTCAATTTACTATGTTCATTTGTTAACATAAGATCCTTGTGCAATTTATTATATTATCCATCTACCCTATTGCAATGTGCATAAAATATGAAACAATTCCTATACAATAATATATGTGATATATGATGTGTGCACTTATTGAAATGTGTATGAAATATATTAAAAAAATTCTTATATGATGAATTTATGTGATATATGGTGTGTGCAATTAACATGACCCTATGCGATACTATTGAAACCCTAGCAATACAAGTATATGCACTATAACATACCATTTGATATTGTTTCAATGGTCAAATATCACGATTCACCATATATTATGCATAGGAAATAAATGTGTAATGACAACGTTCATTAAACGTAACCTACAAGCAGGTACTGGCATATCCTTGGCCATTTAATACTCACTACTGCCGAGGCAATGGAGTTCCACCATGGATAGCATCGTGGCTAAGACACGTGATAGTAATGTGGTAATCCCAGTCTTGTGATGAGTTGTAAACATACAGGTTCGAGGTTTGACTGAGTTGGATCCTTCATGGTAGTAGTAATGATGTAACAATTAATACAGTAGGTTTGCTTGGTGATCATGAAGCTACCCTGGTGATCTCCTCGATTGATCTGGAAAAGCTTTGATGGTTGTAATTGAAACCCTACCTCTACTCCGTTTATTGTGTTTAATGTCTATTGTTCCCTTGGCATTCGAAGGTAGTGGCTCTGGAAGAAGGCCGACAGGCCGAGAGCCTTCAGGGTTCTGTTAGTGATTTTTTCTTCGCTGATTACCAAGAATCGAACCCGTGATCAGTTGATAGCTTGGGAAATTAACCAGTCATGGTGATTCACTGTAACTGATATTTTTAAATGCTTCAAGGTGTTTGATAAGATGATCAGTTTTCTAAGCTGTTCGATGGTAGTGTCTCCAGGGTTGTTTGATAATGTCTATGTGTAACACTTCATGTTTGAAGACTTAGGGTTGTTGAGAGTCTTTAAAAACTAGACTCTATGAGGATTATAGTCGCAGCTTGTTATTTCAGGGTAACAGACCAATTTCTCCAGTAGTGAGTGTGGTCTTCGGCTTTCGTGGTTTCTTAGTGATAAGGTATTGAGAGGGGTTTCCTCCTTCTTGGCATACAATGACATAAGACATAATACAATCACACAACTAGGCGTTCCTGTTTTATCTTTGAAGGTAAAGTTCTTCGTCTCCATTCTTATAGCTTCCATACTTCAAATGTAAAGCTATCACCGTTAATGTATCAATACTAAGTCTTTGTTTTAAATTATTTTTAACCACGTCTCAAATGATTGCAGGTCCAATATTTTTGATGGCTGCTCAAGTCTCGGTTTTGGTAATGGCTGCTGCTATACAGACTGATAAGCCTCGAAGGTTACCTTGTACTCTGGTTAGATGGAAGTGATGGTCTTCAAATGTGCATTCCGAGATCTTCGTGTTTATCTTTGATAAGTAGTATTTCGTCTATTTAGGGTTTGTAAAGAAAATGTATTAGCTTGGGGAGGATAGTACCTCGACCCAAAGGGCACTAACCCTAATGATTTTTGATTTGCAATGCACAAACCCTATCGTTTTTTATTTATAACAGTCGTGGGGAATTGTTCTTATTCACTGACTTGGATAATGTAAAAATCATATGTTTTAATGAACAATGGTAGATGTTTGAAATATATGGAAAGGGCTTCGGCCGGTGTGTAGTTTGTCAATTTTATAAGTACTGCGTTTCGTTCTAAATGAACTTTGAAAGTCAGGGTTTGACTCTGTGTTTTAAAATGTATGATTTCTCATTTAAGATCTCGACATCAAACTTGTATTTGTCACTTCTAATTTGAGTCGTTCTACTATCAATGTAATAACCGAAAACTTGAGATGATACTCAGAATTTTGACTAGCTCGATCTATAGAAACAAATACAGTTTAAATGTTTAGTTTTATGGAAATAAACACATGGTTTGACGTTATGTTTAGGAACTGTTGAAATGTTGGCCGTGTGCTCTGAGTTGATAACATGGTTTATAGTTATATATTGAATTGGTAATTGCTTCATTTCCTACTTTGGAATGATAATGTAAAGCTAGATTTTCTAACTATTTGTATTGTTTGAAGACATAACTCGATTCTATCTAGAATATAATGTATAAAAACCCTAGGTTTGAAATGTAAGACTCTATTGTATGACAAGAAGATTGTTTGCTATAATGAAATAATAAATAGCATAGTAATAGATAATTGTGTGCATGAAGAAATTGGTGCTTATTAATTGTGCACTGTTTTCAAAAGGGAAAATCATAATATGTTGTATGTTGAGATTTGAATCTTCAACTGTTATGATATAATCATATATATGTTTTAAATACTATAACATAGAAAGATAATTCATATACTTTTAGAAAGGGGAACTATTTATTTCTAGACAACCGATATTTATAGTATGAAGAAAACATTACTATGAATTCTGAAAACAATTATCTGTACAGAAAATGATAAGAAAAACATTGATACATGTATACATAGGAAATTAACAGTAAGCAGAAACTTAAGAAAATATAACATTTTTATCTTCTCATTCACATGGCTATTTTGCCTATCCTTTATCTATCCAAATTAATTTGTCTCTGTACTAGAGTACGATGCAGATCCACTTGCATGGGGAAAAATGCAGAGAACTATTTTATTCAATCAAAATCATTTCTATACAGAATCTTAACTTACTCAGAAAACTGAAATAAATTTATAAAAAAAAACAATAAAAGTATTTATACATCAGAACTTTAAATGCTTGAAATTAGAGAAAGATAATGGAACCTGTAATTGAAGATAGGACCGACAAACACCCAAGGAGGCCTGTTCCTCCCAACCTATTTCAGAATAAGCAGCCAACTGCTGGCCTCTTGTGAACCCCCGAGCCTGATTACTGAACCACTAAGCAGATGGAATCTGTGTAGAAGCAAGGCACTCGATATGCCTTCAGCACTCAACATCAAAATCCTAAATTCAAAACATGCCTTCAACACTCAGCATCAAACTCCTGAAACTCAAAAGAGTATTACAGACTCACAACATGATCAACAACTTAGCATATCCCCTTAGCAAATCTCTTGGGTGCAAACACAGCAAAACCCCAAGGTAAATTTCCTCATCAGGAAAAGTGATGAACCTCAGTTCATAATTTGATGGCTATTATATAGACTGGCAAGGTCTTTAGTGGTCAATTTGGAATAAATGAGCCTCAAGCTCCAGTCCCATCTTTCAGGGAACTATGACCACATTTCAAGGGAGTTGTCCCATACCAACAACTAGTTAGTTGCATCATGATGCTGCCACTTGTCCATTGCCTTCTACCCTAGATTCCATTCCACCTAGTGGGTCAGTAACCACTCTTTCAACAGTCCTCTTAGGTGTTTGTCTCTTATTTTATTTATTAAATAATAAAATATTGTGCAAATTACAGTCATCCTTGGACACCTGTCCAACATAAAACTTTACAATAAAATTTAACATAATGTTTCCAACATAAAATGTTCAACAAAAAGGGTATGTTACAGGAAATTTTTGTTGAACTTGCTTCTTGGTGAGCCACTTGCCTTGGTGAAGTAGTTTCCTTGCTTTGAAAACCCGATATAGTTGGATCTTCTACTAGCGGGTTCCCTTAACCTGTGTGTCCATTATCTGATCAATGGTTGCTTGTTCCATGCAGTCAGGATTAATATCTATAGGTGTCAATTTCTCTGCCACCTTCGAGGTGTCCAACAATGGTGGAAAATAAGGGGGAAGGAGCTCCACATTGAATACTGGGTGTAGTTCAAGGAATGGAGGAATGCTTAGCTCGAAAGAATTGTCACCAACTGCCTTGGTGATGGTGTATGGCCCGTATTGAAGTGGACGAAGCTTGCGATTAGGTCCTGTGATACTCTCTTTCTGCAAATGCAACCAAACTTATCACCCACCTAGAACTTGTGTGGAACTTAATGCTAGTCATGTCCCTGCTTGTACTTAGTGTTGTCCTTTTCCAAAATTTCATGGACCTGTTGGTGGATGTGCTAGATTCGTTCAACAAATATGGTCGCATTATCAGCCTCAGTGTGAGCATGTGAATATTCCTCACGTGTGGATACAATGGGAAGAGATACATCAATTGGTGCGAGAGGTTGGAACCCCAGACACACTTGAAAAGGGTTGTGGCTGGAAGAGCTACGAAGGGCTCTATTATAGCTATGTTGAACATAAGGAAGGCTCTCATCCCATGTGCAGGGATGTTTAGAATTGTACATTCTCAGAATATGCGCAATCATCCTCTTGACTACCTTTGTTTGTCCATCAGTTTGGGGGTTGAAGGCAGTTGATTTGGTGAGCCTGGTATCCATCAATGACCATAGAATGGACCAGAAAGTGCTTAGGAACGTGTTGTCCCGATCTAAAATGATAGTTTGTGGTAGCCCAAAATGAACCCAAACATGCTTGAACAAGAGCTTAGCAGTGGCTTCAACAGAGACATTCTTCTTGCAAGCTATTAGAATGACCATCTTAGAGAAACGATCCACGACCACAAACACATTCATTTCCATGCTTGGTTGAAGGTAGTCCAGACATGTAATCCATGGATATGGATTCCCATGGCCCATTAGGAGTGGGAAGAGGGTTGTACAACCCCTTCTTTTTTATGGTAGGCTTTGCGATGGCATAGGCAGTGTAGGATATTATGTATCGGTCGACGTCTTGTCGGAGCTTAGGCCAATAAAAATACTTTTGCAATATGGCCATTGTCTTTTTAGTGCCGAACTGCCCTACCACCCGACTATAATGAGATTCCCAAATCATCTTCGCATGCTCGCTGGAAGGAATGGAGAGATGGCCCAAGTGGCATACCAAGCCTTCTTGAAGATGAAAGTCTGCTACGGATGTGCCTACACATAGGGATCGATAGATGAGAGAAAAATCAAGATCACTGCTATATAGTTGAGGCCACCCTGAGGTCTCATGGCCACAAGAGTGGAGCACTGTGCTAAGTGCAGCTACTAGAGGCTGACTAAGGAAATCAGCGACTCAATTAGTGCTGCCCTTCTTATGTTTAATATTTAGGTGGAATTGCTGCAAGTAAGTGGACCACTTTTG
The DNA here is from genome assembly GCA_027924585.1 of Larix kaempferi. Classification (NCBI taxonomy): domain Eukaryota; kingdom Viridiplantae; phylum Streptophyta; class Pinopsida; order Pinales; family Pinaceae; genus Larix; species Larix kaempferi. The sequence goes on along the minus strand of BSBM01000159.1, from coordinate 9,062,117 downwards.
GTGGCGGTAATTCTGTAACTTCCCTTGGGTTTGCATGAACTGTAGGGGATTGGGATTAGTGTGGATGACTGTCTCTTTTCCAAGGAGGTAATGATTTCATTGGTGGCAGGATTGGAAAATGGAATACATTTCCTTATCGTAGGTGGGGTACTTGTGGACTGTATCTGAAAGTGTCTCACTGTGATATGCCACTAGATGGCCATGCTAAGTGAGGACTGCACCAACAACATAGTCTAAAGCATTTGTTTCAATCTCAAAGGGTTGTTGCACATCGGGTAAGGAAAGGACAGTTTCCAAACATAGGCATTGGTTTAGCTCCTCAAATGCTTGTTGTTGTGGCTTGGACCAGTTGAACTTGGCCTTAGATACCCCTTTGGTCACCTGGCTAACGGACCAAGTAATATTAGAGAATCCCAACACAAATCTGCGATAGAAATTGGCAAGGCCTAGGAAGTTGCGAAGCTCTTTGAGATTTTTTGGGCTTGGCCAATCATGGATGGCTTGGATCTTGGATGGATCAACAATGAAGTGTAGTGGAGTTCCTTGCACCCACAATTGTGAATGGAAGAGGCACTCCCCCTCCTCTTGCTCTTCTGACTCTTCTGGTTGAATCTTTGTAGTTGCGATGGTGGCACTAGGTTCCGCGCCAATGATCTACTTTCCCTTTTATGTCTCTCCATCAGGTTCTGAGGTAGAGTTTGGATCCGGGGATTTTGTCTCGGCCAACAAGGATTGTCTTGAGTGACACTGATCAGTGTTGTGCCAAGGGATCTTGTGGAATTCACACCACTTCCTAGTTTCCTTCTTTGATTTCCCATTACCCTTCTTTGACTGTGGCTTGGGTTGGTTTTCAGGGCTGGTTGTCAGGGATTTGGACATCCTTGCTTTGTCCTTTTCCTTGTGAATCGGGGCCACCTTTTCTAGGCTTTTGATGCTGATTTGCAGACCCAAAATCATGCTTATTATTTCGCTTAAACTTTTGCTTGATCTTGGCGATGTATCTGTAAGCTGCTCCCAGTGAGGATATGTCCAGGAAATCCATCTTTGTCTAAATGTACCTGTGTAGGAAACTACGGTACTTTAGTACCAAGTGCCATTCAGAGTATTGAATACCCAGCTTGGAGCACGGGGTAAGGAACATGTTGGTAAACTATGGGACAGTTTGGTCCCTCTCAGGTGCAAAGTCATCCATTTGGTGTACTGGTCATCATAGTTTTCGACAAGATAGAATTATTCTTTGACATCATCGACAAAATCCAACCAATTTGGGTCTATCCTAAACAATTTAGACTCATCTCTTACACTCCTCTTGCAGTACCCGTCCCACCAATATTTAATATGGGGAAGGGACTTAAGGAGCATGAATGTGATCTTTTCACTTTCAGAAAAATTTTGAACAGAGAAGTAACCCTCTAATAGATTCAACCATTTCTCTAAAGTGTTTGCATCTATCTTTCCTTCAAATAGGGGAATGTCAAAGTTAGCTTGTACCTTGAAGGGATTCGGACCCCCAAAACGAATACTCGTTGAAGGTGCATCTACTGCCGTTGGCATCCTTTGAAGGATCTATGAAAAATTATCCATCATCTCATTCCTCTATCGCGCAAGGGGTTCCTCGAGCAACAACTTAATAGGATCTCCTGCTCCGTCATATCCCTTTTATTCTCCCACCATGGGAGCCTGCTTGGGTATACAAGGATCCCCAATCTCAACTAGTTCGAGACCCAACTCTCGATATTCAGATCTCGTCGGGAACATGCACTAAGAAATCACAAGAGCATAAGGCTCTGATACCACTGATCCGGATTTACGTGAGAATGAAATGAAAGAGAATATATATATATTCACAGAAATAGATATATGGCAAGGAATAGAGCAATACAGTAAACTCATATTCTATTAAATGAATGAAATAGAACAAACTGTAAAATAAAAGCAGCTAGAATGGTGGTAGATATATCTATAAGAAGAGATGTGGTAGCTACGCTCATTTGTGACAAGCTGAATACAAAAGGAGTCCGAAAGGGCCTATTTATCATAATCATGAGGGAAATAATCCCAAACATCAATAAACCTAACCCTAGAAGATGAACCGTCATAAAGTTTGCAGCCCCAAGGTGGTTAGTTGAACAAACAACTTTCCGGGGTCATAGCTTTTGCATACGATCTTCGTTTGGGGTGTTGGGTAGCCCATTAGAAAGGTCTATCCAATATTTCCAACTTTCGACCATAGCCAAATGCAGTCCTTTGGAAACCATTCGGCCCCCCAAATCGCCAAAAAACGTCGTTTAGGACCTCAAAATGGCCCCAGAAGTTTGGGACCCGAAAAACCGTAGAAAAATTACTAGAAAATTGCCAGCATGAAAAAATGTTTTGAGCCAGTGGAATAGGTGGGTGGCCACCTATATCCATCTGGATCAATTGTGGATCAAACTATATGTTGTCAATTGTTAGTAGAGAATTATAAAAGTTTATTTTAAATTTGAATTTTTTTATGCAAGGATTTATGTTTATAATCTTATGACTCGAAATGCTAGTTAAGAAGTATAGAAGTTAAAATCATTATCGTATTGTTTTACGAGAAATTATGTTGATATTTATGTACTACTGAAATGTTAGCGAAATAACATTAAAAGGGGTGTTTTGGGGATAGAGAAGAAAATGAGATACAGTTTTGGTAATTTTTATGTGAAGGTTATTAAAATTTTACTTACATGATGGAATGTGAAGAAGAGACCTTAGCATGGATCAAGGAAAGTTCAAGATAAACGAGTTGTTGTTTCCAAATAAAATAAAAATAAAAATCATTTAGTGAAATTCATGGGGTTTTGACATGGGAGCAAGATTGAGGTCCTATGTGATGTGAAGTGGTTGTATAGCCACCACCCCATGAGGAAGAATCAAATTACAAACATGCTCCACCACATTATGATGGAATCTGGGATTTGGCCTGTGCTGCTACATGCCGGGTCAATGCCAAGGAACTTGCTCATTAACCTCATCCATATCCTCATCATGTTGGGGTGGTTGATCCCCAGGATACGTGCCAATATCTGCAAAATAGTGTACAACAATAATTAGACAATTTAAAAAATATATATTATAATCAATTACAGGTGCATTAAATAAGACAAAAATTATGCAATTACATTAATCAAAATATAACGATCATACTACCTCTCATATTCGGTGGCTCGACCTAAGTAAATTGGATGTTCTCACATCCTCGCCATTCCATCCCTTCATATGGATAGTGTACATAATTGTTGATTGATTATCAATCATCATTGCATAAAATAATCAAAACCTATGCACTAGGATCCCTACATAGACAATCAAATGCTCCTCTCTTGAAAAACCCCTGCCTCGAGATGCACAAATGCACACCAGTCATAGGTCTAACTTGCATGCTATCAAATGTTAGCCCGAATGTGGGTTGAGTCACCGAAAACCTCTAAAATGTTTGAGTAAATAATTTTCATGTGAAGGGGAAAACCTATATCCATTGTAATTGGCTATGAAAATGGTTTAAAGGAATAAAAAGTGTCATAAAAAAATAGTATCCCTAGCCTAGGCCTCTATAGTAAACTCTCAACACAATATAAGCATATCACAGCTCATATGTTTCCCATTAGTGAGATGGTATGCTATATATCATGGTAACAAACAAGTTCAAGAACCTGACCTCCTCTAACATAAATGCATGTAGCCTCAACTATCCCCAACTCACTTGGAACTCATCAGGGCAACTAGTATCCACACCAATGAATTGTTGAACATACATCTTTTGACTCTCGAATGCAACACTAAGAAGTAGCTTGGGAAAATGGGGAAAGTGTTCCCCCACCCTAGATAATCTTGTAATGAAATAAACATGCTTAATAGAGGTTGTCCTCGTGTCCAAAGGATGTGAGGAATGCTGCCTTATTTCCTTCTCTCAAATGGATCCAAGATTTTTATAATCTTGTAGAGAACTTCCCTTTGTTTTTTGGTATCTAATGATCTAGAAACTCAAAATTCCTATTGATCCAAACCTTTGAATTTTCTTTTTATGATATGGGTTGATTCAAAATTTGGGGAAAACCCTAGAGGCATCATTTGATCATGCATGAAACTTGGATCATGATTGAGTTCCTATGGCCCAGAGTTCCTGAGGTCATAGTTCCTATAGATCAAAATTCCTTTGCGTTTGAGTTTCTAACCAGTAGGAACCATGGCCAACAAAGGAACTATGAGCTCAAGAACTCTAATTGAGAGTAGCTATGACGACAAGATATATGACCTCAAGAACCCTAGCAAATATCAACTTTGACTAATAGGAACTATGACTCACAAAGGAACTATGATTGGCAAAGGTACTACGACCTCAAAAAGTCTAGCCGACGGTAACTATTATGATGGAACTATGACTATCATAACTCTAACCAACAAATGAACTATGAATTCGATCCTATCAATTAGAGTTCAGTTTGGTCATAGTTCCAAACACTCCCTTATTGAAACTTTTGCCGAAGAACATGCATAGACAAAATTTAGACCTAAGGTGTTCATTGATATGTCATTTCATCCCTATGGGATGAAATGAGTTAGCTTTTCCCATGCCCAATTCCCTTTCCATGTATAGTGAACTAAGAGGTCTTGGGATGGCACACTTGCGTGCACTATGTATTATAAAAGGAATATTGATGTTTATAAGAGACCTAGTAATTAAAATTTTTGATGATTGGTTTAGAGAGAGAAGGATTAGGAGTCGTTGTGTAAAAAAGTGGAGTTTCTCTCTTAATTATTCGAGCTATCCCTCGAGGAATGGGTGGGGGTTAGTTATGCAATCATTTCAATGGAAGCTTGAAGGAATGGGTGGGGGTTAGCTATCAAAGCATTTCAAGGGAAGAGTTTTCATGAATCCACCCTCCACAACCTAATGCTATTCGTCCTTTCATTACACATTGTATTTATCAAATTTATCAAAAAAACATGGTCTTCGCTCCACAATCTCTAAATTTCCTTTTAAAGAGAGGACAAATCTCATCTCAACCAAAACCCCTCTCTCTTTGCACAATGTATGTTCTTTTCAAAAGGTTTACATGTTTTGCACGTTCATGGATCAACATCGAGACGTGGCTTTTTGCTGACTTTGGGAAAGATATGGGAACTGTGACAACATGATGAGATTCGGTGATTCAAAATGGATGAAATGTTTGCCACACGAAATGGATGAAATCTTTGCCACTCACGTCACTTTCAATTTAAATCTACTCATTAAATTGCAAATATCCAGCATTTGCAAGATGAATTATATCAAATGGATGAAATCTTTGTGTTCGGGTACACAGGGTACTACCAAAGGACCGAACACCAAGAGCAACCACTTCACACAAACAGATCACAGATCAACACACCGATGTTTTGACGTGGTTTAAACCCTCTTGAGGGAAACACTCCATGGCCCCGGCCAAATAGCTTCTACGGGACAATTTATTATGCAAAGAAAGAAAGTTACAAATGAGCTTCTCATAATCGATCAACTAAACAATGACCCTCCATGCTCTTTAAATAGAGATCATGGACCAATTGGGTGTTAAGCCACGGATCAAGGTTAGGTTTGATCTAAGAGAAGTTGAGCCGTCGGATCACTCTATGTCGGAAACATATCGTGACCGTCGGATTAAGTATTTACAAATGCATACTAATGCATACTAAAGAAACACACTATCCCTAACGGATATATTACACAAGTTGATCTTAACTAACTCCTAAGTGTCTAAATATCCTAACATCCCCCCTTAAGAACAACTTGGGATAGGATTGAAGGATTTACAAAAGTGACACTATTAGGAGAAGGAAGGAGGCATTAGAGCCTATCCCCCCTTAATGACAAGTTCCTGAACTCCTAACATAGATCGAAGTTTAGAAAACTTCGCTTCTGTAAGAGACTTGGTGAAGATGTCTGCAACTTGATCATCTGTAGGGCAAAAGAGCACTTCAAGAACACGATCATGAACAAGATTTCTGATGAAGTGCATGTGTAGCTCAATGTGTTTGCTGCGTTGATGTAGAACTGGATCTTTGGCAAGCTTGATGGCACTTTGATTGTCGCACCAAAGTGGAGTAGGCTGCTGCTGCTCGAATCCAAACTCTGAAAGGATCTGTCGAAGCCATAAAGCTTCCTAACTGGCATTAACTGCTGCTCGATATTCTGCCTCTGCTGAAGAAAGAGCAAGAGCTTGTTGTTTCTTACAAGCCCAAGTAATAGGTCCAGAGCCCAGACTGAAAACATAACCTGCAGTAGACTTTCGATCATCAGGATCGCCGGCCCAATCTGAATCAGTGAAACCAACCAACAAAGGTTTCCCCCCTGTACTGTAATGAATCCCAAACTGAACTGTACCTCGAATATATCGAAGTATTCTTTTAGCTGCTTTCCAGTGACTTTCATGAGGTGTCTGCATATAACGGGCAACTCGACCAACGGCAAAGGAAAGGTCAGGACGAGAATGAGTCAAGTATAAAAGACAACCAACAAGCTGACGATACAAGGTGGCATCTACTTCAGGTGAAGTACAAGTGGCAGAAAGTTTGACGCCAGACTGGAAGGGAGAAGGGGCTGGTGTACAATCTTCCATGTGAAAGCGACGAAGAAGGTCACAAGCATACTTAGACTGAGAAAGAAAGATTCCTTCTTTGGTTTGCAGAACTTGGAGACCAAGAAAATAATGCAAATGTCCTAAGTCTGACATTTCAAAGGTTTGTTTAAGACTGGATTTCACATGGGTTATAAGCTTAGGGTCACTACCAGTAAGAATAAGGTCATCAACATATAGAACAAGTATGATGAGATGGTTTCCTACTTTCTTGGTATAGACATTGGGGTCAGAATGGCATCTAGAAAAACCAGTGTCAAGGAGAAAGTTATCCATTTTGGCATACCAAGCTCTAGGAGCTTGCTTAAGGCCATATAAGGATTTCTTAAGGCGGCAGACAAGGCTAGAGTTATTCTGAACATAGCCAGGAGGTTGTTCCATGTAAATTTCCACCTGTAAATCACCATGTAAGAAGGGAGACTTGACATCCATTTGATGGACTTCCCAGTTGTGTAAGGCTGCAAGGGAAAGAACAAGGCGGATGGAGTTCATTTTGGCGACGGGAGCAAAGGTTTCATTGTAGTCAATCCCTTCAACTTGGGAAAAACCTTTGGCAACTAACCTTTCCTTAAGTCTTTCAACACTTCCATCTGATGCATACTTAGTTCTGTAGACCCATTTACATCTGACAAGTTTTCTTCCTTTTAGAAGAGGTACAAGATCCCAAGTATCGTTCGCCATTAAAGAACGATATTCTTCATCCATGGCTGCATCCCAATCTGGATTCCCTGAAGCTTCTGCAAAAGTTTCTGGATCATGATTCTCGGAAACTTGAGCCAAAAGAGAAGAGGCTCGCTGAAACTGAGAACGTGTTCGACGTTGATCTCTAGGATCACCGGTAAGATCACCAGCTGCTTCACATGTTGAACGGACCCATCGAGGAAGCACTTGTGCTGGTGCAACTGGAGGAACATGAGCAGGCGGAGGTGGATTTTCATCCTCACTGTCATCATCATCAACTGGAGTTGGAAACCTGTCAAGGAAGTTGGAAGAAGAAGAAGAAGGCACAAACACCGAATCAGGCTCGCAGGCCAAAGATGGCACACTCGCCGAGTTAGGCTCGCAGGCCAAGATATTTTCATCAAATTTAACATCTCTTCTAATGATTATAGCATGAGAAGGTGGTTGAAGAAGTCTATAACCTTTTACATCTTCAGAATATCCAACAAATATGCACTTTTCACTTTTAGGCTGCAATGCTTTCCGTTTTTCATCCGGAATGTGAGCCCATGCTTCACTACCAAACACACGAAAGTGACTTACATCAGGTTTAATTTTACTCCATGCTTCTTCCGGTGTTAGACCTTGTAATGCTTTTGTGGGGGTGCGATTAACTATGTAATTTGCACAATTAATGGCTTCAGCCCAAAATTGAAGACTTAGTCCCTTAGATTGGATCATACAATTAGCCATTTCTTTTAAAGTGCGGTTCTTCCGCTCAGCTACACCATTTTGTTGTGGTGTATATGGAACAGTGTGCTATTGTTGGATGCCTTGTTCAGTGCAGAAAGTAGTGAACTGTTTGTTAACATATTCTCCTCCATTGTCAGATCTTAACTTAATAATTTGATGACCAGATTGTTTTTCAACAAGGGCCTTGTAGGCCAAGAACATGTTAAATACTTCGCTCTTAAGTTTTAGGAAATAAACCCAAGTGCGTCTGGTGTAATCATCAATGAAAGTTAAGAAATACTTGAAACCAGAAAAGGAAGCAGATGGAAGAGGGCCACACAAGTCACTATGCACAAGCTCCAAGGGAACCGAGGCGTGCCAAGAGGCACGTTTGTCAAAACTGTCCCGATGATGTTTTCCGAGTACACAACCGGAGCAAACACCATCTCTGCAAGATACCATCGGAAGACCTGTCACATATTTTCTTTACATAGTTGTTGCAATGAGCGATAATTTAAGTGACCAAATCGCTCATGCCAAAGTTTGCTCAAGTTATCACTATGAGCAACAAAAACTGAAGGGAAAGGTGATGACCCAAAGTTGTTAAACTTGTACAACCTGGTAATATCATCAACAATTCCGGTAGCTAGAACCTGTTGAGGATCTTTAAAATCCTTGATTACAACTTGGTGAGGTGTAAAGGTCACAGTTTTACCTTCACCAGAATGAGTGATCTGATAGACTGATAACAAATTGCAGGAAATTCTTGGAACACATAGTACATCACTAAAATGACCATTATCTACTGGAACTGTTCCAGCTCCTACAACACTTAGAGATCTATCATCACCAACAAATATCTGTTTGGTGTTACATTCATGCATAGTAAAAAAGATGGCTTGATCCTTAGCCATATGATAAGATGCTTCAGAATCAATGAGCCATTCATTTGAAGTAGAAGAAGAAGATGCATTATAAGAATAACCAGAAGCACAAAGTGCATGTCCATGAGAGGTAGATTCTGATGGCGAATCTAGGCTGATGTGGTGCTTCTTCATTGCTGCTTCCAAGGCTGCCATCTTCTTGAAACACTTTGATTCATCATGATTATCTTTCCCGCAATAGTTGCAATGACGCTCAGTCTTCTTGCCTTTTGGTTTGGATCCTTTGTCATTTTTTAAAGAAGGAGTTGACTGAGAGGGTTTTGGACCCTTGTTTGACTTATTATTGCGAAAATTTTGTTTCTTGGGAGGCTTGGACTTTTCTTTCTGTTGGGACAATAAGGCTTTCCCAGATGTATCTGCATTGTTGATTATTCCAAGATGAATGAGTTTATCTTGTTCCCTAATCAAGGAATCACAAAAGGATTCAAGACTAGGCTCTTGATAGCTAGCTGCATTCAATGACGCTTTCATGGAGTAAAATGTAGATACAAAAACAGAATATGCAGGTCCAAGTTTGGAAAGAATATGATAAATGCATTGTTTGTCTTCCCTCTCAATCTTACATTCTGCACATAAGAGCTTGAGAGTTTTGTACTTAGATAAATAATCTTGAATGCATGAAAAGTCACTTGGATTTAGAGAAATCAACTCATTTTCGAGTTGGTGACCTCGAATTTCATTGTGTTTACCAAACACAGTTTCCAACTTGTCCCAAGCAGCATTAGGTTCATCAATTCCAGATATGTGGAATCGCAAATCAGTAGAGATTGACATCCCAATCAATCCACGAGCTTCATCACATCTATTTGCCCATTTTATTTTCTTATCATCATCAGTGGGTTCTTTTTCTTTCCCTGTTGTAATTCTGAAAAGTCCCCTACTTCGTAGAACATCCTCCATACGAGATTTCCATGAGAAATAGTTGGAACTGTTAAGTAGAATATCACAAGGGGCGGCCATATTTGTAAATTAATGGCTGTAAAAGCAGAAACCAATAGTCGGGATGTGAAGAGCTCGAAAAAATAGGCGGTTTCAAAAAAAACGGCACTGAAAACGGACTCTGTATGATGAAGTTATGCTTGAACAAAAAAACTGTTGAAGATGTCCCCAATAGTGACGTGGCAGCTAGAGAATGTCCAGCAAAAAAAAGAACCCCCCTCTTCCCAAGATGAACCTTTTGACAATCACTTTACAAAAAAAAGTTGTTTTTAAGTGAATCACTTTTGTAAAATAAGTGATTTCACTTTTACAATGATATTACTTTTAAATAGTGCAACAATAAATAAAAAGCTTAAGTGACTCACTTGTATTTTATTTTTTATTATTTAAGTGAGGTGCACTTTTACAATAAAGTAACTTGAAAATAAAAATTGCATGCACTTTTCTTTTTAAAAGTAACTTCCTAAGACTTGAACTCAAGACCTATTAAGGAATAAAGCAACTTTGGACCTTTTACTCTTCTTGCTCGGTTTGCGTGCTTGCCCTTTTTCCTGCAAAACAAACCACAAAACGAAACAAAAAAACTTTTCCACACTTGTGGAGTTAGATCTTGTCAGCTTGCCCGGAAAGTCTACGTTTTCTCTCTGTTTCAGATTTGCCGAGATCGCGCAAAGTGCACGGCAAAGAGCATACGCAGCCGAAAAAACCTTTTCCCTTTCTGTTTCTGATTTGCCGAGATCGCTCAAGGTGCACGGCAAAGAGCATACGCAGACGGGAAAGCAACAATCCGAACCCAAAAAAAATCTAACAGTAAAAAAAAATGAAATATGAGATTTTTTTCTTATTAAAAAACGAAATAAAAAAAATGCGTCACTGTAACATTATACCTTCAGATCTGATGAAATACGCGTTTCTGGAGCAACCGGGAACCGTTTTCGATCAAACGAAAACTATTTTTCAATGGAAACGACGCTCCGGACGCAATGGAACACCTCCCACAGCCCAGAAATGCACAGAAATATCAGAACTAGAAACCCTTTCGAGTTTCGGCAACAGCAGTTCAAGATCTAGATCATAACCGGAAGCGGCACTTCATAAAAGCTCTGATACCATGTTCGGATACACAGGGTACTACCAAAGGACCGAACACCAAGAGCAACCACTTCACACAAACAGATCACAGATCAACACACCGATGTTTTGACGTGGTTTAAACCCTCTTGAGGGAAACACTCCACGGCCCCGGCCAAATAGCTTCTACGGGACAATTTATTATGCAAAGAAAGAAAGTTACAATGACCCTCCATGCTCTTTAAATAGAGATCATGGACCAATCGGGTGTTAAGCCACGGATCAAGGTTAGGTTTGATCTAAGAGAAGTTGAGCCGTCGGATCACTCTATGTCGGAAACATATCGTGACCGTCGGATTAAGTATTTACAAATGCATACTAATGCATACTAAAGAAACACACTATCCCTAACGGATATATTACACAAGTTGATCTTAACTAACTCCTAAGTGTCTAAATATCCTAACACTTTGCGACTCGCGTCACTTTCAATTTGAATCTACTCATTAAACTACAAACATCCACCAGCATTTGAAAGATGAACGGTATCAAAGTATACAAAACCTTTGCAACTCCGTCACTTTTAATTTGAATCTACTCATTAAACTGCAAACATCCACCATATTTGCAAGATGAATAGTGTCAAATGGATGAAATATTCGCGACTCGCGTCACTTTCAATTTGAATCAGCTCACTAAACTACAAAGTACATACACCGGCATTTGCAAGATGAATGGTATCAAAGTATACAAAACCTTTGCAACTCCGTCACTTTCAATTTGAATCTACTCATTAAACTGCAAACATCCACCATATTTGCAAGATGAATAGTGTCAAATGGATGAAATATTCGCGACTCGCGTCACTTTCAATTTGAATCTACTCATTAAACTACAAACATCCACCGGCATTTGCAAGATGAACGGTATCAAAGTATACAAAACCTTTGCAACTCCGTCACTTTCAATTTGAATCTACTCATTAAACTGCAAACATCCACCATATTTGCAAGATGAATAGTATCAAATGGATGAAATATTCGCGACTCGCGTCACTTTCAATTTGAATCAGCTCACTAAACTACAAAGTACATACACCGGCATTTGGAAGATGAATGATATCAAAGTATACAAAACCTTTGCAACTCCGTCACTTTCAATTTGAATCTACTCATTAAACTGCAAACATCCACCATATTTGCAAGATGAATAGTATCAAATGGATGAAATATTCGCGACTCGCGTCACTTTCAATTTGAATCTGCTCACTAAACTACAAAGTACATACACCGGCATTTGCAAGATGAATGATATCAAAGTATACAAAACCTTTGCAACTCCGTCACTTTCAATTTGAATCTACAAAACCTTCAATTTTTTGTTTTCTTTACAGTGCCATGTGTACAAAACATTAATCATCAACAATCCTCTGGGAATCTATATATACAGACCTCATAAGCATGATATGGTGCCAGTTACCTATTTGAATTTGAATACGCTTTAGTTTTCAGCAGAGTTTTTTAGTTGCTGAGAAATGGCTGGGAAATCGAGTAAGAAAAAGCTTGTAAGGGACAATTTCAGCTCCCGGAATCAGTCCACGATAAGGGCGACTCATTCCTTGGAGAACCCTCCTGTGGATTCAGATGGTCCATCAGACTTGCGATGTGGCATTGCTAAAAAATGGGGTGTAACCCGTCCAAGAGTTAAGCGTGCTGAACTTTTAGCTGCTTTGTTTCCTGAAACACCAACTGCTATCTCGGTCCAGAATCCTCCTCCAGTAAGTGGAGCAGCACAGCGGCCTGTATCTCTCTCACATCTGCAGCAAGATAATAACGATCCGAAGTTCCTGAGCTTGGGAAGGACTGGAGCAGCAGAGCGGCCTGTATCTCTCTCACATCTGCAGCAAGAGACTGACGATCCCAAGTTTCTCAGCTTGGGTTCCGGTGATTGGTATTGATCTGTTTAGTGTGGGTATTCTGTTCCTTTTCCTTTCTTAATGAATCGGTGTATAGTGTGTACTAGGCCGATGATCTTCTGGGATTGTTAGTCACTTTGCTTAGCATGCTACAAGCAAGACTTCCTGCATTTGCGTTGATTGTAATTGTTTATACGAAGTTCCCACATCAAGTCGATCAGTATATTAGGTAATTTTTGGATCGTATATTGTTCGGTATAATGTTGTTGGAAAAGTTTAGGTAACCCATTGTTGTAGCGTATCTTCCCATCTATCTAATTCTAGGAAGGTAATATGATGCTAAATTTTGGGCTTTCACATAATTTGACTCTAATTTATTAGATTCACATAATTAAAATAAAAAGTGTGTCTGGCTAGCAGGTAAACCCTATGCATCAATAAATCGAAGGCTTTGGCCTTAAGCTCCTCACCACTATTTTATAACAATATTACATTATTTATGTATTTTAATACAACAAAGTCAAAATCAAGATATTACAATTGTATATTGTTTATACGAAGTTTTAAGATCAAATATCCTTCCGTGTTTTCTAGAGGCTTTTTATATGAATATCTTGTTGTTCGATGCAGTGGAGCCTGTTTGTAGCACTTTGTTGTACGTAGAGGAGAGGAGCCGGTCAGTATGCAGATCTTTGGATTGTGCTCTGTTTCTGCAGAGATGCTCAGAATTCTGTTGTACCCGTTCACAGTGCTTATCTTTTCAGTTGTTATCATCTGTTATTTTGTGAAGGCTGTGAAGCCTGTTTGTAGCTGTTCTATGTTTAGTTTTCTGAACCTGTCAGATCTGGTCTTGACTCTGCTTGAATTGAAATTTGAGAGTCATATTACTTGGATCTTTGGAACTTGGTAATTTGCTGATTAGGTACTGTTCACATCTTGACTATAATTTAATATAATATATATTGTTTTTATTGGAAAAATAGTTTTATATATGTGTATATAAATAATTTAAAAAACAGTTTTACAAATTAAGTTTTTCTTATGATTAAGAATAAATTTAAAAATTTAATTAATTTCATTTTTGATTGGTCAATAAATTTATGAGTAGATAAAAATTTAATTTAATTTATTTTTAATTGGTCAACAACTTTATATGAATATATATAAATTTATGAGACTCTCACTTTATTTTTTAAATTTATAAATGTAAAAAAAGTTAATATGGAGTTTTCTAGAAATGTCATGCTATAAGTTTTCATAATACCATTATTGTCTTTTATTCACATAAAACAAAAAAATCAGAATTCCATGCTATAATTTTTCACAATACTATTACTGTCTTTTATTCACATAAAACAAAAAATTCATTTTCTGATTGGTCAACAAATTTATAAATAACTATAAATCCATAAGAATGTGTCTTTATTTTTTAAATATACAAATAAAAAAAATAATGGTATAAAATTTTCAAAAAATTTCGTGCTACAACTTTCACATTATTATTATTGACTTTTGTTAACATAAGACCCAAAAACATAGATCCATCTTAAACTCAGATCTATCAAGCACTGAGAGGGATCCAATTTCTTGAGGTGTAATTTTTTTTTAATTTAAACTCAAAAATTTTGTTCTCTCTTGATTGATAGATCCAAATTTAAGTTTTAAGTTTTAATTTTTTACTTTATATACGAACATTGATTTTTCAATTACTTTTTATAAAAAAAAATTATGAATCAACATGGATTTTATAGAAATGTATGTATTTTTTAAAATCATCTACTTGATCATAAAAGTGTCAATCATAGTATTATTAAGATGATAAATGAAATTAATATAGAAGAGTCTTTTGGAAAAAAGCCAAGAATCCCAAAGATTTTAAATCACTTTTGTGGTGCCATTGGTTTCTGTGATGGAGCGGCCAAGGATGGCTTTTGTGCAGCTGGATCACTTCTATTTTTAAATCTATCTCATAGATTTACTTTCAAACTTCATTGTGGAGGAGGATTTAACATGAAAGCTAAAGTTATGGCTCTTTGGTTATTATGTAACTTGGCAGCATGTTTTGGCATTGATCAATTTCTTTGCCTTAGAGACTCAAGGGTTACCATGCACAAGGGATTTATAACTTAAATGTTATTTCTCTTTCGCACTGGTGTGACACATTAGGGCAACTCATCAAGCTTTTTTACATGATTGAGTTCACTCATATTTTCAAAGAACAAAACTCTGCTGCTAATTTATTCTCCAAGCTTGCTGCTGATTTACTCTCCTTGCTTGCTCTATCTCGCAAAACAAGGCTCCTGTATTGGGAAGAACATCATGATACACTTCTTCTGAATGCTGAAACTTATGCAATTTTTGAAGATATACTCTAATCTTTGTCTGGGCTAATCTGTTTTGATGGCTTCTTGGTTTTGTGTCGAAAGTTTTTCTTAGCTTCTAGTTTTGCTATGGTAATGTATAAGTATAGCCCTATAGAACTTGATCTGAAAACTTTTTGGATTTTATTTTGCTCAAAAGCTTCTCTTGATTTTCTAGTATCGATATGTAATTTTTTATTCACCCTCGAATAACAAAAATATGATTTTTTATTTATTTATTTTTATTTATTTTTTTATTTTTTTTTTTCTGAAAAAAATATTTATTATGTTGGTTTTGTAAGGAACCTATGTCAACCCTTCTCTTTACTATGTTAATATATTGTTGTTGGACGCATATGCTTTGTAAGTCGTCCCGTAGTATTTGTTGATCCGTAGTTTATATTAGCCCATAGTATTGACCCATAGTATTGGACGCATATGCTTTGTAAGTCGTCCCGTAGTATTATATGTCCGATGGTTTTGAATCATAGTATTGGGCATAGACTTAGTATATAAGTGTGAGTTGAGGTCATTGAAGGCACCGTGAAGTTAATTGTATTGAGCTTGCTCAAAGGAGGTTGCTCCCTCGAAGTGGCCCGTGATCAATATAAAAGTGATTATGAGTTCTATTATTTCTGATTTCTTGTGTATTTGCATTAATTAATTATTGCAGGTTCATCACATCTGGTATCAGAGCACTTTCTTGGGCTCGTTGGGTGGAATTTCTGCCAATTTTTTTTTCGCATCTGTTGCAGCTTCGGATTTGGGAATAATCCCTATCCGCTTAACTATGGGAAGTACTTAGGCATAAGCCCTAAAACTCATTGTGAGGAGTACCATAGGAACCCCAAAGTAGCTGGCCCATTGAGAGGACCTGCCAGATAAAAGGGCAACGACCCCTACCTGATTGACTAGTTCCCACCCGTGAGGTAAACCAAGAGCTGTCGTTTATGGAAAAGCGGTTATCAGTTTTACTTAAGCCGTGGAGTGAGGGGTACTGTCCCAATACACAAGTCGTCAGACAACATTGGTGGCCTAGTGAAACACCTGAACTATTAGAAAGCCGTACATATCTGGGGTCCATATCTATTTTTAGTTGAACTGTTGCCGATCACTTCCGCTCCAGATCCAGCCGTTTCAGATATTCTGAAAGTCGTTCCAGATCCAGTCACCATTTCAGATCCATCCATTCTTGATCCCTTCCACTCCATTGCAGATCCATCTGTTGCGGATCCCTTCTACGTTGTTGTTGCCGATCCATTTCTGAAAAATAAAATAAAAAAAAAAAAAAAAAAAAAAAAAACAAAACAAACAGACAAACAGTTTTTTCTCCATATCTCCCTTGTTTTCACTCTATTTCCCTTGAAATTTTCGGGGAACCCCTGTCATTCCATTCTGCATCTTTCATTCCTGAGGAGCCTATCCCCAATTCCCCTTTCCAAAGCTGCCATAACTTCCTCGGATTTCACCCAATCACCTTCAAATTTTACCACAGAGTTCCTTTCTGAATTCTGCTTCTTTGTCCCTCTCTGCCAAATTTTCTCATTCTATCACCTCGCTTCTGAAATCCCCCTTTTTTCTTTCTTGTCCTTTCAACAGTGTCCAAAATCTAGTCAAACCCCAATTACCCATCAGATTGTTTCCCCAATCCAAATTTCCCTTTACTAAATCAGCTTTTGTTTGTGTTTTTCTACCCATTCCACCAAAAAAAAAAAAAAAAAAAACTTGGTTATGGTTGTAACCCGTGCAGGAGCACACACCATGGAGGAAGCACTTGCAGCCATCCAAACCAAACTCCAAGATCTGGATGAAAAATTTCTCAACCTCCATCTTTAGCATTCAGCCATGAACAATACCAGATAGCCAGAATCTTTTGTAGCCACCGGGTTCTCTTCTTCTAGCAATTTTCGTTGGTCGAAGCTTGATTTTCCTCGCTTCAATGGTACTGATCTGTCTGGATGGATATATCGAGCTTAACAATATTTCAGTTTGCATAATACTTTTGATGTTCAGAAAGTTCCACTTGCATTCTTTCATTTGGAACAGGAAGCCCTTCAATGGTACCATTGGTACATCAAAGCTCATCACGAGCCAAACTAGACAGATTTTTTTTCAACTCCTTTTGTCACGATTTGGTCCTAGTTCTTTTGAGGAATTCATAGGAGCACTCACTAAACTTCACCAAACTGGCACAGTGAGAGAGTATCAGATGAAATTTGAGAAACTAGCCAATCACACAGAAGGATTGTCCGATGAATTCTACAGGATTTGTTTTATCAGTGGTCTCAAGGATGAAATTTGCTCAGAGGTCAAAATGTTTTGTCCCAACACAATGATGAAAGTCCTAGGGTTGGCTAAGCTAGCTGAGGACAAGATCGCAGCTTAACAATGCTCCGAACCCACCTTTGTTCCCTTCATAAATATGGGTTTCCAACGACCTCCCATCCCGCCTTCTCCTCAACTAACTCCTATCAAGCATTTGTCTGAAATAGAAATGCAAGCACGCCGAGAAAAAGCGCTTTTCTATAATTGTGATGAGAAATTCACTCGGGGACATAGATGTGTTCAACAAAAGCTCTATCTCTTGGATGTGGATTCTCCGCCTGCCTTAGAACTTGGTGAAGAAGCTACAGATACAGTAGATGATCAGGTCGACATTCAACACCCGCCTGTTGATACCCCATCTCAAGAAGACCCACCCGAGATCTCTCTCCATGCTGTAACCGGCATCACCACCCCACAAATAATGCGGGTCAGGGGATACTTCAAGAAGCTCCCTCTTACCATACTCATTGATTCTGGTAGCACTCATAACTTCATTAACCCTCGGATTGCCAAACAGGTTGATTGTTTTGTCCATCCTTGCTCCAACTTTGAAGTCATGGTTGCCAATGGGGGCACCTTACATTGCAAGGGGAAGTGTCACAATGTGCGTATCTCTATGGAAGATTATAACCTACGCTCTGACATGTTTGCCTTGTCCTTAGGCGGATGTGATGTGGTTTTGGGCGTTCAATGGTTACGCACACTTGGCCCCATCTTATGGGATTTTGCTGAACTTTGGATGCAATTTAAAGTCAATGGGGCACAACACAAATTTATGGGCTTACAACCAGGGTCTCTCTGCATCATCAGTTCACATCGCCTGGAAAAAATTCTTAAGAAGAATTCACATGGTGTCATCGCTCAACTCAATTCCATTCAGATGCACCCATCAACAGTCTCCACTACTTCCTTGGATAGATATGCAGGTATCTTTGCTGAACCAATGCACTTGCTGCCTTCAAGAGACCTTTCCGATAAGAATTTAGCCACATCTACCTCTCAGCAGGAAATGATGGCTATTTTGCATGCAGTACAAAAGTGGCAGCCATACCTATTAGGGAATTATTTCTGCATCAAGACTGATCTCCAGAGTCTGGAAAATTTTCTGGAACAATGGGTCTCCTCCCCAACACACTTGAAATGGGTTATCCAACTCATCGGTTATCCCTATGTGATCACTTACAAGAAGGGTAAGGACAATATGGTGGAAGATGCTCCTTCTCGCACAATTGATGACCCAGTTTCTCTTACAGCTCTTTCTCTGCTTATTCCAAATTGGTTGCAATATGTTCAACAGGGCTCTCTCTTCTATGAACTCCATGCTTCTTCATCAACAGGGCACTCTGGGTTCTACAAAATGTCTGACCGGGAACAACGTAACTTCTTTTGGCAGGGACTAAAAATGACAATTCAACAGATGGTGGCTGACGATGATACTTTCCAAGTCAACAAGGGTGAAACGACACTCCTTTCGGGATTGCTCAAACCCTTTCCCATCCCTACACAAATTTGGCCAACTATTTCTATGTATTTACTAGCAGCGCTCTGGTGGTACAATACCACATCTCAAAGGACACCATATGAAGCAGTCTATGGAAAAACACCGCCAGTTCTTCTTCCATACACCCTTAGCAGCTCCCCAGTTCAGGAAATTGACTCGGTTCTTCGCACCCGCGATCAGATTCTTCTCATTCTGCAGGACAATCTTCACATGGCCAGAATTCGCTTGAAACAATAAGTCGATCAGCACCGTTCTGAGCGCATTTTCCACGCAGCTGACAGGGTTCTTCTTCATCTATAGCCTTCTAAGCAATCATCCTTGACACTCCAAAGGCGTCAGTGGCCCGAAATGCAACTAGAGGATGCTACCGGGGAACCACTCCTTCAGATTCTGCAGCAATTTCTCCAACCAAAGCTTTGAGGACAAAGCTTTTTCTAAGGGAGAGGGGATGTTAGGAACCTATGTCAACCCTTCTCTTTACTATGTTAATATATTGTTGTTGGACGCATATGCTTTGTAAGTCATCCCGTAGTATTTGTTGATCCGTAGTTTATATTAGCCCATAGTATTGACCCATAGTATTGGACGCATATGCTTTGCAAACCGTCCCGTAGTATTATATGTCCCATGGTTTTGACTCATAGTATTGGGCATAGACTTAGTATATAAGTGTGTGTTGAGGTCATTGAAGGCACCGTGAAGTTAATTGTATTGAGCTTGCTCAAAGGAGGTTTCCCCCTCGAAGTGGCCCGTGATCAATATAAAAGTGATTCTGAGTTCTATTATTTATGATATCTTGTGTATTTGCATTAATTAATTATTGCAAGTTCATCACAGGTTTAATCATATTTTTATTTAAATATATATCAATACATTTTTTTTAATTGATTTTAATTGAAATGTATTAAATTTAAGAATATAACTTTACATGAAGATAATTTTTTTAATTTTGATTTTGGATTTTCATGTACAACTATGACAAAACCATCATGTTTCTTTGAATTTTGTATCTCTAGCTTTTATATTAGGCGGCGCTGACGATGCTTTCTTCACTACTGCATTAAATTTTTACATAAAATTGTACTTAATAATTTTTCCTCTAATCAAATTTCCTTGTAGGCCATCATCATTCATCTTCTATGATAGTGTGTTTTAATCCCTTTTACATCACCAACAAAATGGCCACGTGACTCTCATATGTGGTAAACTGTACATGCTAAATCTGCGAATGAAAGCTCTTGTAGGCTTCGAATGGTTGTGTGCTCTCCAGCTGTAGGTTGAATAAGAAAGCTGAGGCCGTTAAACATAAAAAAAATACAGAGATGGCTGGCCCGCGCACTTTCCACACAAAGCCTACGCACCAAGTAAAAAGGATCATGTCTACAACTGGACCTCGAATTTCACTTCACTTTGTTTTGTTTGAAGATTCACAAAGGAGAAACAATATTAATAATAAAACTATATTCCAAATTGAATGTTTACTTGATGTTTATGTCTTTTTCATATGATTATCGAATTTAAATTTAGCATAACAAAATGGTTGAATGCTAACACCATCCCATAGAAGCAAATAGATTGTGGATCGGAATGTTTCTAGTTCTTTATTATTAATAAAAAAAATACACTTGGAGAATTCAGCTAAATGAGGGGACACCACCATGGCATAGAGAACATGTATAAAGCAAGCAAGGGATATTTTTACCAATCAGATTCATTCTAACATCTCAACTACCATACAAGATCCTAAATCATAGGAATTGAAGGATTGATTGAGATTTGATTGGGATGGCACAAGGTCTAGGAAAAACTATATATATTGGTGCACTGAGATACCACGGGACACCGTGTTGTGCATGGAGAAGATTATGCTAGTGTGCATGTGTTGAGTATTTTCTCTTTCTCATAAGTCCATCGCTAAGCTTGTTACAGACTCTGAGAGAGAGTGTCACGTCGAAGTGTTGCTTGTTGTTCTAGTGTGCATGGTGGTGATCCAGCTGTAACATCTCGTTAGTTTCATAAAAATTTAAAATTTTTAAAGTAACAATAAATACTGAAATTGCTAATGCAGAAAATGAAATAATTACTAATCTTTTAACTAATGATGAATTTTGATAACAACAATTAACACTTCATAGCACAAAGTACTTCATTAGTTATGCTTGTGTTTATTTGTAATCTACATGTTGTAGTTAAGTTTATACTGAAATATGGTTTTCTTGGTAACTACTGATAGTTTGCTTTTGAATGATGACGAAGGGGTCCTACGAGGTACCCTGAGGTTTAGTTAGCTACGTTAGCTAAAGCATTTGAACCTATCTTCTTGTGCAGAAACGCAGGTAAGAGAAATACGATAGTTTAAGTGTTTACAAGTAATTCTAAATATGTCTTTCAATTTGCCGTCAATGCTTTGTGAAAAATCCTAAGTACATCCTTAGATGCGAATTAAAGATGGTATGGATCTCTGTCCCAATTCTGTATGTATCACCTCGACTATAATTATAAATTGTAACTATTAGTAACTTATGCTAAAATATTTAATGATACTTCATGGAAGAATACTTACACTAGGACCTTCTCAATTATGTGCTAGTTTTTTGCAAAGAGTAGTTCTACCAACTTATGTGTTTGATAATGTTTCAAATGTAAACACATGGAGAATTCATATTAGTAAAGCAATGTTTACTATGATACTTACCTTATTATTATACTTATAATGAAAATTAATGTGAATTTGCACACTATAAGATTGAACCTATCTAATTTAACATTCGTGCAATGTCATATAATATGTGACTTTGTGAAAAGAGATAGCAATAAAAACATCATTACAATGTGCTCAATAATAAAATCTAAATATACATTAAGCATGAGACCTTTGTTATTTTGACAAACAATGTAAATAAACCATACATTGATAACTACTAATTGAAATGATATAAACTATATGTCTAAACCTTAAGATTTGGCACTAACATATGACATGACAAAGTAATGATTAGAATGGTATTATGTGAAGGCATACAAATGAAAACCGGTCTTGGTCTTTAAGTTGTCTATCTGCTCAATGTAGTGGAAGTCTGAGTAGGTGCCTTCATGGCTATGGATCACGTGAAGAAGTTTACAAACTTGTATCCAAAAGGTCGAGTTGTAACATGCTTTGATCCATGGCCTGATAGGTTGGCATTATGGTAGGTGTGAATAATAAATATGGAATTTAATGTGTTGATGCTCAATTCTCAACGTGCCTTGTTGGCTTCACCTTCATCATCGATCTCACAAGTTTATGTGATTATTAATTCTTTTATCATTCATTGTGTTGGGAGTGGCTTTGTGGAGAGGCCGACAGGTTGAGCAACTCTAGGATTTTGATTTTATAAGTTCCAAGACTTGAAACTACTACATGTTGAGTGTTAACGGGCTAAAGGTGGTTATATCAAGAAGCCAAGTATTCTGTGAGTGTTTGCAGTAGTTAAGGATGTTGAGAGAGTAGTTCTTCAAGGTTTATGCTGGAAGATTTGTGAACTGTGTTCCATTTCCAAGCAAGCGTATGTTGTTATACTTATGATGAAACCCTCTTCAATGTGCTAGGTAGATGGCTACGTCAGTCTGGTTTTCTTAAGGTGTCTCTTACTCGAAGCTGCATTACACAGGTAATGTCTCCATCTTAAAATGTTAACACTATCTTTAAGCAACAATATTCTTCTATATAGTTTCTTGTTTAACCACTTGTAGGTTTTTGTGGCAGTTTTTGACTTCGTTGAAAGGTCACTTACTCGAGGCTTGGTGGGAGAATGCTGCTTGTCTACCAGTAAGCCTCAGTGGTTCGTTACTCGTAGGTTCTCTTGGTTCAGTTGTGGCCAACGCTTGATGTTTGACAAGGGTTTGGTGTTTGGTTCTTGGCATAGTGTTTGCTTAGTATTTGTAACTTTTGGAGTCAATGACGAGTGATCCTCGACTCATCTTATTACTTGGCATCTGCAGCATTTCGTTGTACTCTTATAATGTAAAATTGTTGATGAAATAAACACGAAGGGATGAACCCTAAATACATAGATTTTGAATGGTTTCTAAACTTGTATAAATTGATATTTTGCCTAGAAAAATACTATGTTGAATTGATGGTGGAAAATTGGAAACTGTATGTTTAACAAATGGCTACGTGTCAATGTTTTCTACCTTATGTTTCGCAATAACACCCTACTCTGTAGGTTTCGATGGTAGATTGAAATTTAGTTAACAAGGGTACTATCGTTTTGATGAAAGGCCTAAGAGCTGTATGTTAACTATTTTCTTGAAAACAAAACCCTGATTTTACAAAGTTTAAACGATAATAAGAAATTGGTTTTTGTATTGAAAATAACTTGTAAATATTTATGTGCGACGATACTTATACTTTTGTTTTTGAATGGAAGAATGAAACTACGTCTGAAATAGAATATAAGTGGGTTCTAGTTTTACATAAAATGATTGTTTGACTAGGAAAAGAATATTGTGTTGATTCTGGCCGAGAGCCATAGCTAACTTGTTTTATAAAAGTGAAACTCTACGATCTTGGTTGTGTAAAGTTTTGGGATAGTGTTTAAGACTCGGTTTTGGTTTTGGAACCACCACTAAAAATTGTGGTTGATAAAAATTTGTCTACAATTGTTTTGCAAAGATAGCTAAAATATATATGGTAGTTGAATAATGGTAATCCTTTGGTTTGGAAAATAAAAACATAGAATAAATCTATTCTGCAACAATTGAAAATGTAACAGACCATTTTTAAATGATAAAAAAAATATGCTAAGTGTATACCATGAATGTTGAATGCAAAGAATGGACTGTGAATAAAATACAGGTATTGATTTTGTATAAAAGAATATTGCAACTATAAATTTCTAAAATAAGTGGAAATATAACACTTTCACGTTGGAAAGAAATAACCGTAGATTGCAAAGTATTAGCAGAAAGAATAGTTAGTAGAGATTTGAAAACCTAGACTTGTGCAGAGATGAATTATTTTACTTTTATTTCTAAGTAAGGGAATATACTATAAGTCTGGTTTCTGTGATAAACTGTTCTATTTCTGAGCTTAGACATAAATAATTTATAAATCAAAATTTAAAAGAAATCATTACAGAGTTATTCTATCCATTCATTTGTCATTATGCCCATCAAATATTCTATCTTAAATTTTCCTTCTTTGTACTGGAGTACGATGCAGAAAGTTCGCATGGGGAAAAATGCAAAAAAGATTCCTTTAATTATCTTCTCATTACTTAATCATCCTTAAACAAAATCATCTCTAGGTCAGAAATTGAAAACAATTACTTCTTCTATATGTCATTAACTGTACATACTAAACCTACAAGTTCAGAAAATTATTTAACTATAAACAATAAGGTAGAACAGTAGAACCTGATTGAGTACAGGAGAAACAAACAACCCAAGGAGCCTATTCCACCCAACCTATTCCTGAATTCAACCAGATTACTTGCCTTAGGACCCCCAAGCCTGTTCACTGAACCACTAGAAAGAACAATCTATAGAAGCTTTAGGTCATCTACTTCCAGCAACAAAGTAGCTCATCCAGTCATATAGACTTAGCAGTCAAAGAGACCTACACCAGCACATCTGGTTATTTCCTCAAAATATTTCAGTAGCCTCACAATGCACTTTCACTTAGCCTCCCTATTCGAATCTCTCAGTGATCACCCTGATACACTTGAGGAATTATTTCTGCAGAAGATAATGTAGAGCTTGTTAGTTTTTCAGAATTTACTTCAATCTGATCTAGGATCTTAACTGAGAGAACAACATGTACATCATATCTACAGCATATCAATCATGAACACAATAATCCAAGCACACAAGAGACAGAGTTTACTTGGGGAAAACCATAAAGGTGAAAAACCCCAATAACTTCCTTCGAGATAGATAGAGCAATGATACAACCCAAGCATAAGAGATAGACATCTCTTAGCATCAACTTCTCCTCCTTCCACAAATGTGCCACTCTCCCGAGAGTGTAAAAGAGAATAGAATGTGTAAAATGAGAGAGACACACTCTCTATTTATACATTAACTTGACTTGACCTTTACTCAACTAGGCCAGCCTCAACTTAACCACTTAACATAATGTTGACTGGGCCAACACCCAATAGGGTGGTCTAATAAACCTTTGACCCACATGGTCGACCCCCAATAGGGTAGTCTAATAACCCTTAGACCCACATGACTTATACAGGTACAAACCCAACAGGGTGGTCTAATAACCCATCAAGTATAAGTTACGACACTTACAATATAAATGACGACACTTCCATATAGAGGAATAATAACACCTCTATAGGAATACAAACACTTCCGTATAGAGGAATAATAACATCTCTATAGGAATACAATATACATTTATGTGAAATACATTCTGAAGTTACATATACATCAACACTCCCTCTTAGCTAGGAAGGTATTTCTTGACACAGGTCTTCTAGCGCAAGTCTTCTTCTCTGGATCATCGTCACTGGATAATCATCATCGAGTCATCGTCATCATCACTACTGTTGCTATCTCAATCAATCTCTGGATCTACTCATCATAGGAAGTTCTACAAAGCCAGTCCTTTTTCATACTGGATGTAGGCCCACCACCTGGAGGTCTTCATCATCACTGGCCATACTGTGGATATCTCAGGACTTATTATGTGCGTCACAAAACCTTAAAAGAGTCTCTTGACTAGAAAGAACCCTAAAGAGCATCTGAGGCCTTTTTCATCCTGTCCAAATCTCCAGGACTTATTACATGTGACCCCACCACAAAACCTCGAAAGAGCATCCCAGGATGTTACGGGTACACAACTCCAACCTGAAATATCTCCCAGGGGACAAATTACATGTGGTCACCACAAAACCTAGCAAGAGCATCTCAGGATGTTACGGGTACACAAATCCGACCTGAAATCTCCTAGGGCACAAATTACATGTGGTCATGGAAAAACCTCAAAAGAGCATCTCAGGATGTTACGGGTACACAACTCCGACCTGAAATCTCCCAGGGCACAAATTACATGTCCTCCTAGAGCAATGTCTCAAAAGAGCATCCCAAGCTATTACGGGTACACAAATTCGACCTATAGGATCTCCCATACATGCTCATCTGCACAACCTAATCCACGGCCACAAAGTATCATCCTAATACTCATCATACATCATCTTGATGTACACATGATCATCTTGATCATCATCACTGCAACATCCTGCTGCATGTCATCTGGAGCAATCATCCTGAAGCTCGTCATCTATGAACATGCTGATCATAAACTGCATCCACCTGATGCATACCAAGTATCTACCTGATACATATCATCATACATGATCCACCTGATCATACAATGTATCCACTTGATACATACATAGATACATGATCAACACAATGCATCTAACTGATATATATATCAACATACATGATCTACCTGATCATACACAGTATCCACCTGATACATATACGGATACATGGTCCAAGCATCCAACATGATGCATATACAAAATACATATAAATGATCCAACTGATCATATCCAGCATCCAACATGATGTGTACATACATATACATATGAATGATCCAATTGATCATATCCAGCATCATCTTGATGCATACATAGAGCAGTAACTGAAGCATCGTCATGATGCTCATCATCCAGCGCTTACATCCACAACCATGTGAAGGATCCTCCTTCCAACATGCTTGGAATGGCTTCGGAAAATGTGTCCATCACTTCTTCCTTGAAGTGTCATCGATCTGAAGAACACCAAGCCTCTCCCTGAAGTACTCGAACTTCACTCTGGCTAGTGGTTTCATCAGCACATTTGCAATCTGCTCGTCCGTCGCAACATACAGGAGATTCACTACTCCTCTCTGCACCATATCCCTGATATAGTGATATTTGATCTCTATGTGTTTCGACCTATCATGAAACACTGGGTTCTCAGATAGCTTCACACAACTCTGGTTATCACAGAAGATACCAGTAGCATCCAACGGGAGATCAAATAGCTTAGACAGTAGCTTCCGAAGCCACATTGCCTCACAACTAGCTGAACAGGCTGCAACATACTCTACCTCAGCTGTACTCAGTGCTACGCAGGACTACTTCCTGCTAAACCAAGAGATCACACCTGATCCCATACTGAAACAACACCTAGAAGTGCTCTTCCTATCTGCAGCACTGCCTGCCCAATCTGAATCAACATAACCTTACAGGTTAAACTTTTGATTCGCTTCATACTTGAGCCCATAATCAACTGTACCCTTCAGGTACCTCAGAATATGCTTTACAACAATTAGGTGAACACTCCTTGGATCTATCAGGAACTGACTCAATGTGTTCACTGCAAAGCAAATATCTGGTCTCATGTTCGCTAGGTACATCAAGGACCCAATCATCTGACGATACATAGATATATCAACTAACTCAGATGAAGCATCACATAGAAGCTCCAGGTTCGATGCCATAGGTGTGGCCATGGCCTTGCAATCCAACATCCCGAATCTCTTTAGGATATCTACTGTGTACTTCCCTTGACCAAGGAAGATCCCATTTGCACTCTGCCACACCTCCATACCTAGGAAATAGTGCATCATTCCCAAGTCTTTCACATCGAACTTGGCAGCAAGCTTCCTCTTTGTATCGGCAATCAATCTGTTATATCCTGTTACAAACAGGTCATCCATATACAGAAGTAGTATCACTAGATCGCCTTCCTCAACCTTGTAGTAAAGGTTGACACCCGCTTTACTGTTGGTAAATCCAAAACTGGATAGAAAGTTGTCTATCCTACCAGGTTTTGTACATATATGACTCCCTATCATGTGCCTCCGAACCAAGTGGCTGCTCCACATATACTTCTTCTTCAACTACACCATTCAAGAAAGCTGTCTTGAAATCCATCTAGTGTATCTTCCATTTCATTACTTTTATACTTCTCTATCCTGTCATCTACAGCATGCTTGATCTTGTAGATCCTCTTGGAAGTCACTACAGACTCCACTTCAGGTCTTGGTATTGCATCCCAAACACCGTTCTTCATGATTGACGGATCATGGCATTCTTCTATTTCTTCATCCCAGATCCTGGGAACTTTAATATCTTCAATAGATATCTTTGTTGCTGGAACAAATGTTGTAGTCCTTCTTTTGTAGGTGAAGGTATATGGTCTTTCCTACAAAACAAGTTAAATTGCATGATTAGAAACATCTCATAATTTTCAGAACAAATTATTACACATAGTCATGCAATTATCTTATCCAATGATTCAATACAACATTTATCCATGTTCCATAACTTTCTAGATGCCTTCCAGTCTCTACCAGAACATTGTTAAGAGTTTGCATAGCTCCCAACATGTCAGCAAAGAGGTTTCATTCTAGATAAGTAGCAATGGAATGTTGTACAGTGCAATATGCCTACTTACCCATTAAATGCATATTAGTAGTAAGTTGTTCATTAATGCAATCATTCTAATATGCATACTACACATCCTAAATCTAGGAACATAAGCATATACATCATTTGAACAATATTATTTAAACAAACAAATATGCAAGAAATGACAATTAAAATACTTATCTTTGTTTGTTTGTTGCGTTGACTCCTTCTCAGTCTTTGCTTCTTTTCTGCAGCTCCATTCTGATGTGGATTGTGAGAAGTGGTCAACTCCCTCTGAATATCTGCATCCTTGCATAAACTACTGAAGTGTGCTCTTTCTTAATCTTTGCTTCCTTACAGGAACACCTGGAGTGTGCTCCCTCTTGATCTTTGCTTCCTTGCAGGAACAATTGGAGTGTGCTCCCTCTTGATCTTTGCTTCTTGGATTACCTGTCCTTGAATTTATATTCATCCTTAATCACTATGCATGCTTATTAGCATCATCATTGTGTTATCCTCGAGGTCTCATACATAATCACACATTCATTAGTATAATCTTAATACTATCAAAACACAATAATCTTAAACATGTATAGTCATGATCATTTCAAACGCAGATAATAAACATTAGTATTCAATATTTCAGGGAAGTCTTCTTTTATTCATGCATATTCTTATTTGATCATAGGACTCTTATAGTTAGTTAAATCATCAATAAAGATAAGAGACATAAAATGCATAAACCCTTGATTACTTACATTTCTAACTTTACGAATAAACATAACCAATCATACCAAGTATACTTATATAAGGGATACAAACACAAGGTAGGATTCTAACTTGATATAGGAAAAACATACCTGGATTGGTATGTTAGCTAGTTATGTCTAAGATACCCACATGATGTCTTCTTGTTCTCTTCAATGACTTGTGCTAGTAACCTGCATATCTCATAAGTTAACCATTATAGAACCAAGTTATACATACCTCGCAAATAGATATTCTAAGTGATCCATGACAATGGACGAATCTTTGTCCTCATGTCATCATGATCATATGTTCTTGAACTAGAACATGGCTTGTATTTCTTGGTGTACTTTTCATGTTAGCGGACAACATAAACCTCATACAAAACCATAATGCATTAGTACAATCATAAGTGTCAATACCCTAATCAATGAATATCTTCTATCATGCATTCATAATTTTGTTAAGGTGATACGACAAGTCTAAAATCAAGATTGTACTAACCGTAATAACATGAAGACAAACATACCATAAACTTGATCATGAACAAATCTCGAAACATACTTGGATGAGTCATACCTGTCGAAATTGCTTGTAATCTTCTTATGTAAAGACTTAGCCTCATCTCCCTCTGAAACAGGAACTTCTTCACTTATGCAGGTGACCAATCCATTCTCTTCTAGGATTAACCCAATCCACTTGATTTGCAAGATCTGGATCTAGAGCTGGATTAGGGTTTGTTAGAGAAACCCTAAAAATTCAAACTTTGAATTTCAAACTTCTGAAAGGATACAAATATGCACCTTGATGAGCTGATCAAGATGGTATACTCATAATTTGAAAACTGCAAAGTTTCACTCCTCAAATTTGCCTTTGAAACTTCCGGATTCACTGGACATGACCCCGAACTAGGGTTTGATGACGCCCACCCTTCTTCCCAATCAAAAGGTTTGATCCAAAGCTCTAAGCTTCTATTTTTCTGACGAGCTTCTAGCCGTGGTCACAGATTTAAAAAATTCCGATTTTTGCAGAAGCCCTAATTTTCCATTTTTCCGATCAAAGTCCCGAACCAGGGTATGATCAAGCCCGACCTTCTTCCCAACCAAAAACTTTTGATCTTGGTCTCTAAATTTAGATTTTGATGAGTGACATTAAGCTGTAGGCTCCGATTACAAAAATTCCAACTTTCTTCGAAACCCTAAATTCCGGAATCCATGAATGAAGGTACTCAAAAATAATTATGTTTTGACAGAAATATGTACCTGATTGTTTCTGGTGTAACTCCGAACTTTTCAATGCATGGGTTTCGAAAACTTTTCTTGTGATATCCCGACCTGTCATCTTTCCAACCCCACAGGTATGACCTCAAATGGATTCTCTAAGAGAGATTTATTCCAAGTGTAGCAACATGACCTGTTTATGGGATAAAACAAGAGAGCGAATTTGTACGGCGTGCCACATGTTACTGTTTTAGTTTCGGCCTCTGAAAACGTTACCTTAGAAATTTCAGTCCATGCACTACTTGTCCCTTCTTATGAACTTTCATTTGGAGCTTCATAGCCCAAGTTATGACCTTTTTTCCAAGGTCACCTATTTTTGACTGAGATATAGAAGAGACAGAAACCCAATATTGTACAGATCATAAATCACAAAGTACAATGAATTAGAGGTTGTCCATTGGAAAAAAGGTACATGAGGATCTTAGCTTCGCCCTGTACGATTTTCAGACCCTGAAAACTCGTCGAAATTTTTTTATAGTGAAAGTTCTACGATGACTTGTTTTTTCTATATCAAGCCCTAGCATCGTAAGTGCAACAAGTGTCATACATGCCATATCATGCCTTCTTTTAGGCTAGCTCTGATACCATGTTAGTTTTTCAGAATTTACTTCAATCTGATCTAGGATCTTAACTGAGAGAACAACATGTACATCATATCTATAGCATATCAATCATGAACACAATAATGCAAGAACACATGAGACACAGAGTTTACTTGGGGAAAACCATAAAGGTGAAAAACCCCAATAACTTCCTCAGAGATAGATAGAGCAATGATACAACCCAAGCATAAGAGATAGACATGTCCTAGCAGTAGCTTCTCCTCCTCCACAAATGTGCCTCTCTCTCGAGAGTGTAAAAGAGAATAGAATGTGTAAAATGAGAGAGACACACTCTCTATTTATACACTAACTTGACTTGACCTTTACTCAACTAGGTCAGCCCAACTTAACCACTTAACATAATGCTGACTGGGACGACACCCAATAGAGTGGTCTAATAACCCTTTGACCCACATGGCCTACCCCCAATAGGGTGGTCTAATAACCCTTCGACCCACATGACTTATACAGGGCCGACCCCAACAAGGTGGTCTAATAACCCATCAAGTATAAGTTATGATAATTACAATATAAATGACAACACTTCCATATAGAGGAATAATAACATCTCTATAGGAATACAAACACTTCCGTATAGAGGAATAATAACATCTTTGTAGGAATACAAACACTTCTGTATAGAGGAATAATAACATCTCTGTAGGAATACAATATACATATATGTGAAATACATTCCGATGTTACATATATATCAACAGAGCTGCCTACTCAATTCGAATTGCCTTATCTAGGCTACCTAGGCCTTTTAGTGGTTAACCTGGTCATTAATGAGCCATCAGCTCTTTTCCACCCACCTAGGGGATAATGCCACAAATTTACGGCTAGTTGTCCCATAACCAACAGCTATTGGTGGAGTGCAAATGCTGACATTTGTCCCATGCCTTCTAACAGCTTCCATTCCTCCTAGTGGGTCAATGAACACTCATTTAATAGTTCCCTTGGGTGTTTGTGTCATGTTTTTAATTTATTAAATAATAATAGTTAGTCATTACAATCATCCTTGACCAATATTTGGTCATAATTACAAAACTTTGTAATTATAATTTAATATAATGTTTTTGCAATAAAATAAATAGTCTCAAAATTTGGGTAGGTGACACCAGCTTGGGGGTGAAATCGAGTTAGCAATCATTGCATGCTCATTCCTATGGTTGGGAGGAGATGACTCTCCAAGCTGTTACTTATACTATTTCAAGTAAGTATAAAATTTTCTTATGAGAAAGCGAGTTGTTAATGGCTTGTATGATTGTAGTTATTTTTTAATGCATGTATAAATGGCGTAGGTGTCTTTCGGGTTATACAACTCTGTTATATATATATATATACGGGTAAAATATAATATAACCTAGTATGATTATGTTATGTCTTGCATACTCTGTGTGTGTGTGTGTGTGTGTGTGTATTTAACTCTATTATATGTGTGTGTGTGAGCTTATGATCCACGGAGGATTGTGGGAATGGCTTATGATTTGAGAAGGATTGCGAGAAGTTATTCAAGGAACTATGTATGATGTTGAGTATAGATAAGAAGGTCATATTAAATTTTTGTATAGATATGCCATGTCTGTTGTAATACACCAAGATTAAATAAAGTATTATTAAATACTTTTTGAATATTTATTTTATGTTTATTTATTATTAAATATTTTTGACAAGAAGTCAAAAATAAAAACAATGTAATGGATTATTCTTTTATTAATAAAATTACTAAAGGGAGGACATAAATGAAATAGTTGTTGCATGAGTGATTGTTGGCCCACAAGAGGAAAATCCAAGTGGTTGAAGCTGCCGAGTGAGAACTCAAGGTGCAGGAGGCATCATCCCCAAAATCAGGTCACAACTCTTAATTGAGTGCTAAAGAGCAGGAGGATCATAAATGACCAAGTCCTAAGAAAAGTACTATATAATAGCATGTCCATAAGCAGCAGGAGGCTAGAATTGGACAAGGATTGAATCTGATAAAGCAAGAGATGGGGCATTAAGTGGATTTTTCTCCTGTGGTTCAACGATCAAGATTGGGGGTTCTAGAGCAAGTTAGACTTGGTTGCTCTAGAGTTAGTTGGGAGGAACGACTGTTTCATTTTTAATTTCCTGATAGTGGTGCCGGGTTCCTTGTTCAGTTTCTTACTTGTCTAAATTAATTACAGTAGGAGTTTTTATTTATCGCATCTAACCCCTGGCATGATTTTTATTATGCATCTAGATAGACAAAAGATTTATTTATACATCCGTGTGATATCTTTATTATGTTTTGAATTCAAATGATCTATCATATTACTATTTAGATAATAAAGTAATCAAAATTAGTTCGTGTATAATTATACACATCTCTGCTATGATTTAAATATCTTTTCTATGTTATTTTCAAATGTAAAGATTTTCTATCGAATCGAGATCTAAATCTTTTTATGTTTCCAATGAAAAACATTTATGTCAAAATCTTTATCTATAGGATAACCATTAATAATGTTTTCTAATAGATCTATGTTTCAATTTGAGTTGGATTAAAGTTTCATTTAAAACATAATCAAAAGATGTTCAAATGTGTTAACCAAACCATAACAGGATCGCAAGGAAAGCTAAGTATAGATAAATAGTGTAGACAAGTGTTTTTATCTACTTAACTAGAAAACTAGAAATAGTATTTTACTAAGATCTGGTCAAGAGCTGAGAGGCTTCTGTAGAGAAAGAAAACCTTTCTCTTTAAAAGTATTTGTTTTTTCTTTTCTAAACCCTCTCTACAGATCGAAGAGTCAGATCTAAGGGAATCATACCTTAAGCTACGAGCTACAATTCCATAATAAATACTATAGATAGTTAACCTTTAAACCATTGAAATCATTAAATATTTACAACATCATTTTTCTTTAACTAATCAACAGCTCGACAAATGTCAGGATTTTTATACAAAAAGGAAATCGTGATCCTCTCCACTGAGGCCACAAAATATCTTTATGGTTGCACAACTAAGTAGTGTTACAACCCAACCTATCTACATGGCAGTAAGCCCATCTTAGAATGGCAGTCGGGGTGATTCCATGAAGATGGGTAACTCTTTTTTGCCAAATATGGAGATGAAAAATGGAAAGTTTACCCATATATTAAATTGAATCCCTCGAAACTCATATTTTCCATATGAATTTCGACATGTAGTTAAAAAAATAAATGTAGTGAATTATGTTGGCTTTCCAATGATATTTTTTTTAAAATATACCAATATCATTTATCATGTCAAAGTTTCATTTAATGAAACGTGTGTCCTTAAAAATTTGAAGAGAAATTAACAAGTGGCTCGTGTGTGTGAAAAATAATTTTTATTTTTTTTACATAAACGGATAACAAGCTTTATATTAAAAAGGAGGAACATGGTACAAAGAG
Organism: Larix kaempferi; assembly: GCA_027924585.1. Taxonomy (NCBI): domain Eukaryota; kingdom Viridiplantae; phylum Streptophyta; class Pinopsida; order Pinales; family Pinaceae; genus Larix; species Larix kaempferi. Next base: position 9,027,597 of record BSBM01000159.1, on the reverse strand, counting down.
TAGAGGAGGTTGTTCCCAAAATACTAGAGTTGTCGAGATAGACTTTGCACCTACCAGCCTCTGAAGTTAAAAAAAGGCATTATGCCTATTACAACTGAAAGTATTGATATGGCTATTACAACTGTAAATATTGACATAATGTCCTAACAAGAAACAACAGAAGTAAAACATACAACTGTAAATATAGCCTTCAGACCAAAAAGAGCGCTTCACAGATGGGTATCAATTGTCATGGTGGTTACGAGCCAATTTATCCTTACTTCCAGGAGCTACGCCTGCATTGTCGTCATCAATATTCAGGATGACCGAGGGACTGCTACTGCTATTTGTCCTAACAGAGTCCACTTTGGCCTCTACAATTTGCAGACAACTATAGAAAGTGTCATGTTTTCCCATTAGCTTTTCAAAATAGTCTTTCATCTTACCAGTGCTTACTCAAACTTCTGAATTGGAGATTTGAACAAAAGTAGCCAAATGGGAGATTGATTTCCTCATGTCTGAGAGGTCTCCCCTCAACCAACAAACTCGGGCTTCCAGGTCCAGTACTTGCGAATGGAGTTCAGGGGAGGGGCTTCCCTACCCATGAGGAGAAGCCATATTGCCCAAGCCCTCGATGTCGCTGACAGCATGCTTCCAATTTTTGTTTCCCAAATCACCAGGACTACCACTAAACCGCTGTCGAGTTGCACCATTACCAATTTCACAGGGGTTCAAATGAAATCCCGAGAATGGATTCATTCGAGAGACGAAACCGCAGCAGGGAAACAACACAGTGCCCCTATTTCCCTGGCCATGACCAGCCTCAAGGGGCACCCATCCACCTCCGCTTCCTGGATCATTCACTTTGGGATGGTTGTAGCGGGTCAATTTTGGCGCACCCCCCTAGAAGATTCATTGCCAGCATTGCCTTGAAAAATATCAGACAGGTATCATTTCATGCCACCATTTCCATTCCCCCTAGGAGTCCCCTGGTCATTCTTCCTACATCTTATACAATGCAGAGCAGGGGGGCCCTGGTTGCATTCATCCATAGCTAGCCGAACTAACAGGCTTTTGGGAACAAAGATGAAAGGAATGACACAGATGGGAGCAGAAGGCAAGGAGCAGGAAAACAGGAGAGAATGCAGGGCACTAAGAGCTCCACCACCCTTCATGAAATAGCCACTCATCACCTTGGGGATCATCCACAATAAAACCCCGCATGCAAGATAGGTGGATCCTGCTAGGGGTGGCCTCCAAAACTGGTGAGAAGACATTTGATGGGAATGGAAGGATCTAGAGGAGATATGGGGAGTTAATGAGGTCCTCAAGTGGATAGGGATGGAGAAGATAAGGGGGTGGAGCAAGGGGTAAGACAGGGAATTAAGGCACCCAAACATCCACCTTAAGGAGACCATTGAGAATAGCATGGCCACAATTCAAACCCGCGCTAAGATTAGCCATAGTGTCAGCAATTTGATTGCTTTGTCTAAGGATGTGAAGAAAGGATAGGGAGTTAAATTCTTTGGCCAAAAAAAAAGAAATGCTGATGCATCATGGAGAGTGGTTTTCAACGCAAATTGACTAGAGCCCTAGCTTCTTTGATCATCAACATAGAATCTCCAAAAACCACTAGGTCCTTGACATCTTTGCTTCTAGAAATTTCCATTCCTTTTATCACAGCTAGCCACTCTGCTTCATTATTAGTTCTTTTTCCAATTCCCCAAGCGAAGTCATCCACTTTGTTTCCATCAGAGTCAATAAGGACTCCCCTCGCACCTGCCAACCCGGGATTTCCTTTGGAGGCACCATCGAAAAAAAGGATGTTGTTTCTAAGAGTTCGAATCCATGATTGGAGATCTTTAGGATCCATTCTGATATGCCATCTCTGAGGTTTATTGATCCTAAGAGTTTGGGATACAAAGGGGGGTTGGGGAATCAGCAAGTTAGCCACCTAAATTTTTTCTTCAACACTTAAAGGTTCCTTGCAAAGATTTTTCATGCTTCTTGAGGAGAGGGATTCAATCCATAGGGCCTTGGCAAAGGATATGATTTTTCTAGGGGAGGCTTTGAAGTCTCCAAAAATTTCTTGATTCCTAGCAATCCAAAGTTTCCAACACAAGAATTTTGGAAATACGATCTAGGATCTTTTGAAGTTTGATTTTCCAGATAAGGAGTTGGGATAGTATAAGTGCCAGTTCACAAAGAGGTCAGACCAAATGGTAGGGAGGACAAGTTTGGGATGGATCTCTTGGAAAGATCTATGCCACATCTTGGGAAAACTCACAGTCAAGAAAAAGATGATTAATATTCTTCTCCTCTTTTTTGCAGAATATGCATCTATCCGGTCCTTTGATTTTTCTTCTCTTTAGATTTTCCGCAGTGAGGATCTTCCTATGAGCAAGAGCCCAATTGGAAACATTCACTTTGGGGATCGCATCTCTATCCCACACTCTCTTCCATTTTTTGTCTTTGCTTCTTCTATTGTTTAGAGTATCCAAACAATTATAACCTTCCTTAATAGTATAATGGCCACCATCCCCCAACTGCACTTATCCCATAATGAACGACGGATGGGGATTGCACCATGAAGCCGGGAGAGAAGTGCATTGTAGTCAAACTGAAGATGCTCTGGTAGGTTGAGTTTTTTCTAACCCATCCATTTACCTTGAGTAGATCATGTAGATAAGTCACAAAGGGTATTAATGTTGCCCTACTCCATCCAGCATTTCAAATCCTAGAAAGATTGGAGCGAGTTGGCAGGAGGGCAGGCCCCGCATTTTTCTTTCCAAATTCTGATTTTCTTTCCATTGCCTGGGGCCCAAGAGAGATTATTTTGAATGATGAAGGCTTCTTTCTTCCAGAGATTCCATATCGTTGAAAATCTCTTTCCCTACATATATTTTTTGTAGAAAATCTCTTTCCACCACGCTTTCTTTCCATAGATGATCCTCCAGAGGATCTTGGCACCAAGAGCGAGATTCATATAGGAAAGGTCTTTAATCCCATCCCCACCATAAGCTTTAGGTCTGCACACAGTATCCCAGCTTATGAGATGAAACCTTTTTGTGCCATTGGTTTTCCCACCCTGCCAAAGGAAGTTGGGAAAGGATTTGGATATTTCAGAAATCATAGTCTCGGGGGAAAGGGAAATGGAGCAGGTATAGAGAGGATAGGAAGAAAGGATGTAGTTGATGAGCACCAGCTTTCCTGTAGGGTTAAGCCAACGAGAGCCCCAAGAACTGATTTTATTTTTTATTTTGACAACTAGCCCTTGCCAGTCAGCCACTTTTTTCCTGCCTTTGAAGATTGGCACACCGAGATAGGTGAAGGAGCTCTAGTCTTTTAGTCCTTCAAAACCATAGATACTAGCTATTCTTGCGAGATTTCTATGAGTGCAATTCCAGATGTAAATTTTGGATTTTTCGAAGTTCACTTTGCCATCCGAGGCTTTGAGGAAGGACGTGAGAACAAGGTTGAACTTATTAGCAATACTAGCAGAGGCTCCTCCAAGAAGGATAGTATCATCAGCAAACTAGGAGTGGTTGATCGGTCTAACTCCTCTAACAATTTTGATACGTTTAAGGTCACCAGAAGCTTGCATGGAGTGGAGTTTTCGACTCAAGGATTCCACAACTAAGAGATACAGAAAGTGAGACAAAGGGCAGCCTTGGCGGAGACCATGAGTAGCCAGGAAGAAGTTGGCAGGAATACCATTGACCAGTGGGGCAATCTAGGGGGTATTGATACAAGATTTTATCCACCTTACAAACCTTGTAGAGAATCCAAATTTTTCCATGATGGCAAAGAGGAATCTATGATTAACCCTATCAAAGGCATTTGCCATATCTAGCTTAATAGCCATTCCTTGATTTTTTTTGCAATACTGGTGTGGATAGCTTCCTGAACAATAATAATGTTATTCAGGATTTGGAGATCCACAAGGAATCCCCCTTGTGTGTCAGAAATGAGTTTTCCCATGATTTTTTTCATCGTGGTGGCGAGAATTTTAGCAAGAATTTTGTAAGAGGTATTGCAAAGGGAGATTGGTCTGAAACGACTCATAGAGCAAGGAGCTTTTTCTTTAGGAATTAAGGTGAGAAAGGAGGAGTTAGTGTCTCCTCCGATTTTATCTTTTTTCCTGGTCCATCCATTTTAGCATTCGCGTCAGGTAATCTTTGATAATCTCCCAAGCAGCTCGATAGAAATTAATGGTGAATCCATCTGGGCAAGGAGCCTTATCATTTTGAAGAGACCAAATGGATTTTTCAATTTCATGCTCCAAGATTAGTTTGGCGAGCTCTCTGTTTGCATTCTCTAAGACAAGATTGGGGATTCCCTCTAAGAGGTCTGCTTGAGCATTTGGGTTAGTTTCTCCACTATCTGAGAAGAGCTCCTTGAAGTCATTGAAGGCAAGAAGTTTGAGGTTCTCTTGTCCGCTGATCCTTTCTCCATTTCTATTTTTGAATTCCCTGATAGCATTTTGACTTCGATGAGCTTTGGAATGGTTATGAAAGTACTTGGTATTGCTATCACCCTTTTTAAGCCAGAGTTACCTAGACTTGATTCTCTAGGTTTCTTTTTCCTGCTTTGTTGCTCTAAGAATATCCAACTCAAAGGTTTTTTCTTGGTTTAGAAAAGAGGTCGTGACTTCCTCATATTCCATTCTTTGATGAAGAGTGTTCATCTTAGACTGGAGAAATAGTCTAGTGCTGCAGGGGTTTTTGAAAGAGGTCTTGGCCCATTTTTTAAGCTCAACTTTTACAGCTCTGAGTTTAGACTCCCAAATGTAACTGGGTGAACTAGAAAAGTTTGAGTTCCAAAAAAGTGCCAAAGATAGCCAAAAAGTGCCAAAGACCACACTCCCCTGACTTCCTAACCAAAAAGTGCCCGAGATAGCCAAAACCTCAGCGCTTTGCATCTTAGTCTCTTGGAGTAAAACAAGGTCAGGCTTTTCATTTTTTATCATATTTTTAATTGCTTCTACTTTATTCAGACCACTGAGACCCCTGCAGTTCCAAGAGAATGCTAACATTACTTCTTGGCTGGGTTAAGTCCTGCTCGGGAATTACCTTCTTTTGTTTCGCTTTGAGGCTTTGATTGCTGAAGTAACTTCATGTCTCTGAATCTTTTTTGTCTTCTCGATTCTATTTCTCTTTCAGCTTCTAGTTCTCTATGATACCTAAGAGATTTCCTGCCTCTAGTATTTGGGGGTTGTACTAGGTCCTCCTCCTCATGGGAATCAAAGGAGATATCAAGAGATGAGGAAGATGGCATGAACTTGCTTTTAACCTTATCAGCCAATGATCCTTCTGGTGTGGAAGATCCTCCAAGCTTTTCACCATTTGGCTCTCTATTAGGAACAGGGATTACTTCATCTTCTAAATTCAGGTCCACTAGGCTTTCCTCTATGTTATCTATTTCTCCCTTTTCAATCTGCAGATCTTGAAAGCTATTAACATTTGTGGCCGTCTCAGCTTTCGATGTTTTTCCTTTAATTGGTGGGGGTTGAGAGCTTTTGGCGGTTTGGGATGCTATCATGGGTTTTTTTCCCTTTTTTACGTGCTGCCATCCTTCCTCTTGAGTGTGTGTGCAAAATAATTTAATGTTAATGGAATAATTAAAAAAAATGAAATATGTGAACATGATCTAGACAGAATGCACTAGCGTGTACATATTTTTCTTTTAATTTTCCTCAAAAAATTATAATTATTATTATTTTTCGAAACTGACCAGTGAATATTTCAGTTGCATTTTTCACACATGTGCATGTATGAGCAAAATATTTTGATTGTTTACATAATTTCCAAAACTAAAAATACATTTTGTAAAGGACACACTGATGTAGTGCTTGTATATTTTTTCAAATTTTTTGGATGTGTATTTTGAATGTTGTTGATTTATCTTTGAGCTCATTCGAAGTTGTCGACATGGTTTTTTAGGGTAAGATTTAGCAGAAATTAAAAAAAAAATGACATACAAAGAAAAAAATTCGTAAATTATATGAATATGGTAGACGATTCACTAACGAATCCAACGATATCAAGTTCACCCATTAATGTGCATTTAATGACATAGTTTAAGCCTATGAAAGGCAGACCAATTTTTTTTTTTGTTTCTGTAGTGAAAAGGGCTTTCAGCTTGTTTTTAGGCCCTCGATCGAGGTATTTGCTTGATTAAGGTTTTTAAAAAACCTCGATCGAGGGCTAAAAAGAACCTCAATTGAGGGTTTGAGAGACACCTTGATCGAGGGCTTGTAAGGCCTTCGATTGAGGTTCATTGCTGCCATGAACCCTCGATCGAGCTTCATTGCTATCGCGAACCCTCGATCGAGGTTCATTGCTGCCGCAAATTTATGTCATGAACCCTCGATCGAGATATGAATGACTAGAACAACTATTCTTAGTCTATTCCATTAAAAATAATTACATAAGTTTTTCTTCTATTGATTGAGGGTCAATCCATGAAGGTGGTTTACGATTTGAGGGTTTTAAAATAACTCGATCGAGGGCTTTAAAATAACTTGATTGAGGGTTCGTGACACAAATTTTTTCCACTCCGCTTGCCAAAAATCGTGAACCACCTTCATGGATTGACCCTCAATCAATAGAAGAAAAATTTATATAATTATTTTTAATGGAATAGATTGAGAATAGTTATTCTAGTCATTCATCACATTAAGCATAGCATCAAAGAAGAGTTTAACGAATAGGAAAACACATAGATTATATTCCCTCTAGAAGTATTCACATAAGTAGAAAAGACCCTAAGGGTCATAGTCATTTTTAATAGACCACAAAGGTTAAACAGAGGGATTCATATCCCTCTAAATATAAGCTATCTACTGTTTAATATAAAAGACCAAAATTTTTAATTACAGAGATAGTAAAACTAGGAGCAATCAACGATGGTAAATAAACAGAGTTTTGGGAAACGTTTTTAAGAAAACGCTGAAACAAAGACTACGAGGTAAAATCCACCAAATAATTCATAAACCCTGAAAGGTCAATCATTAATCAATTAAATTATCTTATGGTCAAATGCCTTTTCCCTTCTCGTGGTTCCAAAACCCCGCACCAAATCAACTGTAGCAACTAGGATTTGTATTTAGTTAGTAATCGAACAAATAAACTCCATTTTAAATACTTAAAGGGATTCGAGGCTCATTTTTCCTCACCTAGGCGTTTTGAAACACAAGCTCGAGAAGAGAAGACCTTGTCGCTAACTTGGAAGACACTTTCATTCTGCATTTCAAACACTACAGTCAGAATCCTTATCAACTGGAAAGTAATATTTTAGATATTGAAATAATGATTATAATATTACCTATGCAAACTGCGAACAGAGCGAGAGGTCGACTCTTCCTGAGTGTACCCATATCACTATGCTCCCTGCAGTATAGATCACCTATGTTAATCCATACGACCTATTTAAAAACTGAAAAACACTTACAAATTTTAATCACTAAGTATGAATTAAAAACCTTATGTTCTTACCTTTTGATGGGCACATTTGAGGCTGGCAAAGGTTGACTAGGTTCGGTCACATCTCTCAGCACGTTCTCTAAGTGGCGGCCATTAAAACTTGGATGCCTCTATTCACACCTTGGACAAGAACCAACGAAGAATGCCATTAACATTGCATGGTAGTGACATGAAGAACTTCACAGAATCACCATCAATAGAGAAGAGCGAAGAACTTGTTTACCAAAATGAAATAATGGAGTTAGGACATCAAAAGACACATTAAACCCTTACAAAACCCTAATCATCTGCCTATCCAAATGGATAGTTGGGATTTACATTCCAATGTATCCATAAGGGTCTGGTGGCGCTGTCAACTTGTAGCCAGGATGGCTCATAAATTGCTAATCATTACACAGTACAACATTAAAACAATCACAACAACCAACACCTCGAAGGACGTTTAAACCAGAACTTTATTTAAATAAAAACTTTACAATATTCGACTATAGGGTAAACCCATAGCCCAAACGATGGTCATAAACTTTTTTTTAAGCACAACCTTGTTACATGTTGATAACCCTTGTGCGTAGGACTTGGTAATATCCACGGTCCCTTCTAGTTTACATGGGATCAAGACTATAACCATAGTATCCCACTAATATCCTTTGCTCATTAAAGTTAAGACCATAACCTAGGATCTAGACATAGCTTTACAAATAAGCAACTTCTATTATAACTATAACTAAGAAGTTGTAAAGAGGAACAATAAACATCACCTCGATCATGCCCATGGCACACCGCAGACCCTTTTGAGCTAACCTGCCAAGTTTAGTCGTAGAAGTGGTGTAAGTAACTTTACATTGCAATGATGATTTTGATTTATGCTACTTTAACTATTGCATGCTAATAAAGTAGAGATGATTTACCCATTTATACATTTATTAAAAAAAAATATTATGAATTTTGAAGGTTCATGACATAATGGTATCAGAGCCAGGTTACAACACTTGGCCTGAACCGGCCCAAAATTGCAACTGTTAAAAACCGAAAACTAATTTTTATTTTATTTTTTGGGTTTAATTCTCTTACTAAATAGGAAGAGGAAGAAAATTTTATTTTTGGAGGATATTATGGCACAATTTGGAATTTCAGAGGGAGAAGAATCACCCCCTAGAATACCGGTGAACAATGAAGAAGGTGAAATCTGGGTAAAGTTAAATGAGAGTAGAACCGACAATCCGTTAGAATCACAACAAAATGTCAAAGAATTAAGGTCAGAATTAAAAAGAGTTAGGGATGAGAATGAGCGAATTATGAAGGCAAAAGAAGAACTAAATAACATTCTGCTTTCTAAAATACACAGTAATGAAAAGATAAAAACAAAGAATCTAAAGATGATAAGCCAAAAGCTACACCTTACAAACGTAAGGGAATAAAGATGGAATTTTCCAGTCATGGGGATGAAATTTCCAGTGAAGAACCACCAAAACAAGAACATCAAGATTCTAGTGAAAGTAGTGACAGCCATAAAGATAAAAAAAAAGGACAGCCCTATGAAGAAATTTTAGGAGAATTTAACAAAATTAAACCTCCTATGTTTAATGGTGAAATTGAGAGAGAAGAGGGAGAAGCTTGGCTATCTGGAATGATGAAATACTTCCAAATTTTTAATTATTCTGATGAACTGAAGGAGAAAATGGCCATTTATAACTTAAGTGGAAAATAAGATATTTGGTGGCAAGATATCAAAAAAGTAAAAGTTGTGAAAGAGCAACACGTAACCTGGAAAACCTTTAAGAAACTGTTTAACAAAAGTATCTTTCAGAATAGTACTATGAAAAGAAGTGAAAGAATTCTACGAGTTAAGGTTAGGTGCTATGACCATGAAAGAACGGGCTGTAGTAAATTCCTAAGTCTGTTTTGTTATGTACCATACATAATAGATGAAAAACCAAAAATACAATGCTTTCTTAGTTGCTTTCCTACCCAATTTAAAGAGCAGATTGAGTATGACAATCCAAAAATGCTGGAAGAAGCAATAAGAAAAGCGAATTACTGTTACGAACAGAATAAAAATAAAAGAGAAAATATATGTAATTGGAACACTAAAAGATGGGATAACTTTGACCCAAGAAGAAATAATAATAATAATAAATTTCACAGAAATTCTGGAAATAATTACAAAGGGTATCCGGGTAATAACTATAAAGGTTTTAGAACACAACACCCTGCAGCAAAAGAAAGAGAACCTTCCACTAACTTTAATAAAAACACTACATAGAGGGAACCCTTAAAATGTTTGGAATGTGGTGACCCACATCACTTTAAAGACTTTCCTGTAAGAAATAAAACCTTTAATAAAGTTCACTCCATTCAGGAAGTTGTTATAGTTGCAGACATGGCAAGAAGTATTCCCAGAATCAGTGCTAGATTGGAGAATCGATAGGAAGACCATCAAGCTTCCATGGTCGAAATCGAAGGTATGATAAAAACTCAACCTATTTCCATACTAATTGATCCAGGTGCAAGTTTAAGTTATGTATCACCTAGGATTGTTGAATTATGTAAATTAGTACCAGAAAAATTTGAAAAATATTGGTTGGTATAGTTATCCACAGGTACTAAGTGTAAGGTCACTAGTTATGTGAAAAATTGTGAAGTATTTATTAATGAATTTAGTACGCATGCTGATATGAATATTTTACTGTTAGGTTCCTATGATATGCAGATAGGAATGGATTGGTTGTAAAAACACAGAGTCATCATGAATTGTTATGACACAAATTTTACATGCATAGATAACATTGGAAACACAATAAAAGTAACAGGAATTCGTAGAGAAACAACTATTAGAGAGATCTCAGCCTTACAAATGAACAGATCTGTACGTAAAGAATGTAAAGTGTTTTTTGTTTATGTAATAGATGATAAAGATAAATATAACAAACTTAAAGTGGAATACACACCTATCTTAAAATATTTTAAAGACATATTTCCGAAAGAAATCCTTGAACTACCTCTGAAAAGAGACATAGACTTTACAATCGATCTAATACTAGGAGCGGTACCAACATCAAAATATCTATATCGAATGAATATAATAGAACTTATAGAACTTAAATCATAGTTGCAAGAATTAATTGACAAGAAGTACATTTGACCTAGTGTTTCCCCTTGGGGAGCACTGGTCTTATTCGTAAAGAAGAAAGACAGAACTTTAAGATTATGCATATACTATCAACAATTAAATAAAATGACTATTAAAAATTGATATCCTTTACTCTGGATAGACAATCTATTCGATCAGTTCCAAGGGGAAACAATCTTTTCTTAAATAGATTTAAGATCCGGCTACCATCAAGTACGGATCAAAGATGAAGACATCTTTAAAACTGCTTTTAGAACTCGTTATGGACATTACAAATTTGTCGTAATGCCATTTGGTTTAACAAACACACCTACAAATTTTATGTGCTTAATGAACAATATTCTGAGTAGCTACTTGGATAAATTTGTGGTCGTCTTCATTGACGATATACTGATTTACTCAAAGAATAAAGAACATGAAGAGCACTTAAAAATAGTTTTGCAGATTTTAAGAGAACAACTATTTGCTAAGTTTAGCAAATGTGATTTCTTTAAAGACAAAATTCAATATCTATGACATGTAGTGTCTAAGGATGGAATATATGTCAACCCCGACAAGATTAAGGCTATCACAGAATGGCCAGTTCGTAAAAATGTAACTAACATAAGATCATTTATAGGGATTACAAGTTATTATCGAAAAGTTATTGAATGGTTTTCTAAGATAGCCTACCCCATAACTTCACTACAAACGAAATGTAAAAAGTTTGACTGGAATGAAAAATGTATGGATAGTTTAAATAAATTAAAACATTTGTTAACCACCGCCCCTGTATTAAAAATTGTTGATCCTTTTAAGGATTTCGTTGTATGCACCGATGCATGTAATGAACGATTAGGCGGGGTACCAATTCAAGAAAATCATGTCGTGGCCTATGAATCCCGAAAATTAAAAGAACATGAAAAAAATTACGCTATGCATGCTTTAGAACTTACTGCAATTATACATGCCTTAAAGATGTGGTGACACTACCTCATCGAAAGAAATTTTTTGCTAATGTTAGATAACATAAGTTTAAAATACTTGTTTGACCAACAAAACTTAAACGCTAGACAAGCAAGGTGGCTTTCATTTTTAAGCGAATATGACTTCGAAATAAAACATATAAAAGGTAAAGAAAACAAAGTTGCAGACACTTTAAGTCGTCATGGAAATTTATTATTTGCGAGCAATAGTTACAAATTTGATTCAGAAAATCAGATTTTAAATGCATAAAATTATGATAAAGAATACCAAAATTTAAAGGAAAAGACTGCTGAAAATGAAAAGAACCAGATTAAAAAAGATTTCAGTCTAAATGAATGAGGGTTACTGCTACATAAAAATAGATTGTACATACCAAATACAATAGAAAACAAATTAACTGTTATGGATGAATTACACAAACGACCCTATTCAGGACACCCAGGGTACCAAAAGATGATCACCATGATCAGAAAGGACTTATTTTGGCCTAACATGAAGAAATATGTAGCGTAATACTTCACTCACTACATAGAATGCTAGCAAGTCAAGGCAGAGCACCAACATCAAGCATGTTTATTACAACCACTACCCATTCCAGAATGGAAATAAGAAATCATCAGCATGGATTTTATAGCCGACCTACCTAAGAATTTTAGGTAGCCCAACTCAATCATGGTCGTAGTCCATAAATTAAGCAAAGCAACTCACTTTATTCCAGTAAAATCTAATTATAAGGTTGCAAACATTGAATATATATTTATGAAAGAGATTTTCATGTTTCATGGCATACCAAAGGTAATAATCTCAGACATAGATGTAAAATTTACAAGAAAATTATGGAAAGCTTTGTTTAAAGGGTTAGGCACCCAGTTGAATTTTAGTACTACGTATCATCCGCAAACGAATGGAAAGACTGAAAGGGTAAACCAAGTCCTAGAGTACATGCTAAGAATGTATGTGATGGGAAAACCACGTAAGTGGGAAGACTACCTACACTTAGTAGAATTTTCTTACAATAATCATTTTCAAGTATTAGCTGGTATGAGTCCCTTTGAAATTCTGTATGGACGTAAATGTAGTACTCCCATTTCATGGAGCAATCTGGTGGAACGATTAATGTTAGGACCTGAATTTCTAAAAAATATGGAACTAACCGTGAAGCAGGTACAACAAAATTTGAAAGCTTCCTAAGACAGGAAAAAACATTACGATGACTATAAAAGAACTCATTGAGAGTTCCAAATAGGAGAGCATGTGTATATCAAGGTAAGACCCAAGAACAACTCCCTAAGGCTGGGTGGGTTTTCAAATTTGGCACCCAAGTATTGTGGGAGCTCCCCATACTGATAATGGTTGTTTTCACGTCCCCTTCTCTCTACCCAATGCAAGGGAGGGAACATGACTAAAAAATGGGGTGTCTAATTCGTCCTCAAATCCATAATGATAAAATTTTTCCATTTAAAATAAGATGCACAATTAATTTACACAGCGGAATTAAACATATTAACACACAGCTAGAATGGAATGCATCAACATATTTAACCCAGGCAAATGATGAATCATTCACACATGGAAACAATCCCATTCTCATGCCATTCACAAATTTTATATCAATTTCATTTACATCAATAATTAACATCCTGAATTAACACAATGCAAAACACATAATGCATATAATTTACATCACAGAGAACACTTATCTTTGAGATGAAGTTGTCTAACAACTGGCTATGTGAGAGCAATGTTCCACCCAACCATAGATCTCTGTCTAGCTTGTATTCATTCAGCTGAGAGATCACCCCCGAGCTGGGTTGTGTATCCATTAAGAAGGAACTAGCTGGGCTCACTCACAGCCATAGTTTCGCTCAGCAACTATGCTAAGCCAACACACAGTTGGGTTTATCAAGCATACAAGAAGATACAGGAAGGAAATACTAAGCTAGTGAGCTCAACCATAGAGCTACAAGCATCTCAAGTTAATTCAAATAGTCAAGGCACCCACAATACCTACCACACCCAACACAAGGAAGGTCCCTTTCTCTGCTACTCAGTCCCTCAGGCGTCCCTTCCCTCCAGTGCTCTTCAATATGGGCATAGAAAGCTCCAACTGCTAATTCTTTGAGATTCTAGCCTTCACTTGGTTTATCATGCAAACCCAACCTCTGCTCTGTCATTCATAGTTGGATTTCTCAGAACTCTATCATCAAATAACTCAATCCCGTCACTGGTTTTCTGGGCTATAAAAACTGGGTTTCCCAATGTATTTTGGGGTATCTAATACTCTTAAATTCGCCCCAAGGTTCATATCTATGGATCCCCCATTGAATATTAATATCCAACACCAAATCTGGGCATTTTTGGCTCTTCAAAACGTGGGTTCTTTCAAAGTTGTGATTTATGGTTTTTCTCACTACTGGCAATTCATTTTTTTGGATGGAAAATGATGATGGTCCCTTTCACAATGGAATGGGGATGAGGAAGAAGCAACTCCCATGAGGTAGAGTGGCTTGTGGTACAAGAAAATAGAGCCCATACCTGCAAATACGATTTTTTGGGCTGCCAATGCTCCATTGAAGCCATAGACTGAAATTCTCAACTAATTCCTTACAACAAAAATAAATGTCATCAAGGAGAGTCAAATGGGTTCTCACAATGACATTTGGCAGCTTATGGCTCAGTCCCACAACTCCCTTAGCACTCCCCAGTGGATACACATGGCCCCTTCTCATTTGTTGCTTCCATAGCTAGTTTTGGTATTTTATTGCAATACTAATATTTACATCAATTTACAATACTCCATGGTTTAATAGCACATGGGTATCAAAATATCAAATACTTGTTTGTTTTAAATAAAATCTGAACATACACTAGCAGGGCCTTGGCCTTGAGCTCCATGCTAAGGAAACATAGAATGCATGTATACAATATTTACATTAAAAGCCAATATTTCACAGGGGTCAAAATTGGGGTATTATATTCCCCTCCCCCTTAAAACAACACCATCCTTGGTGTCCTCAAAACTAAACAAAAATGGGAATGCCTCTCTCATGGCATCCTCCAGCTCTCATGTAGCCTCATCAGGACTAAGATGCTCCCATTGGACCTTTACCTGCCTGATGGCTCTGTTCCAGAGCAAAGTGACTTTCTTGTCAAGGATGCGCATAGGCTCTACTTGGAACTCTCCCTCGGGTTCCACCTGTATCACATTCCAATCAATCATATGATTAGGATCATGTACATACTTCTTAAGCAAAGATACATGGAAAACATTATGAGCTCTTATGTTAGCAGGCAATGCAAATCTATATGCAACTGGCTCTATCCTATCTAGGACTTCAAATGGCCCACAATATCTTGGTGACAACTTGGCATAGCTCTCCAACTTGAGGGAACTCTTCCTTAGTTTCACTCTTAGATAAACATGATCGCCAATCTAAAATTCCTTATGCACTCTTTTCAAATCTGCATAACTCTTCTGCATGTCTTGAGTTGCCTTTAAATTCTGTCTAATCTTAGCAACTTCCTATTCCATTTCCTTGATCATCTATGGTTCAAGTACTACCTTGTTCACTGAGCTATCCCAATTCACTAGAGTCCTGCATCCCTTGCCATACAATGCTTCGAATGGACTCATTCCCAAGGATGCATGATGTCCATTATTATATGCAGATTCTACCAAGTGTAGGAAATCTTCTCACTTGGATGGTTTGTCCATCACATACATTCTTAGCATGTCTTCAAGAACCTAATTCACCCTCTTAATTTGGCCATCTGTTTGAGGATGATATGCTGTACTAAAATTCGGTTTAGTTCCCAATTCTTGAAATAATCTCTTCCAGAAATTGGTAGTGAACTTTGTGTCACGATCATAAATTATTGCCTTAAGCAATCCATGCAACTTGAATATCTCTCTCATGAAGATGTTTGCAATGTCACTAGCCTTGTGAGTGGACTTGACTAGAATAAAGTGAGCTACCTTTGATAGTTTGTCCACCACAACCATGATTGAATCATGCTTCTTCACTCTCATGGGCGGACCTGTTATAAAATCCATAGAGATTACTTCCCACTTCCATTCCGGAATGGGTAAGAGCTGCAACAATCCTGCTGGATGTTGGTGTTCTGCCTTGACTTGTTGGCACTTCTGACACCTAGCAATATACTCAGCTATGTCCTTCTTCATGCCATGCCAAAAGTATTGCTTTCTTGCTACTGTTATAGTCTTCTGGTATCCTGGATGTCCAAAGTATGGCATTTGATGAATTTCATCCATCACTAGCTTCTTCAAATCTGCACTATTTGGAATATACAGTCTATCCTTGTAGATTAGCATATCATCTTCACCAAGCTGATATCCTGCATACTTTTCATCCACATTACCTTGATGCAACTTCTCTTTAATTTGAAGGCAAGTTTCATCACTATGCTGGGCTTCAATAACTCTTGTCTTCAAGTCTGATTTACACATACTTACTGCTGCAACATGAAATTTTCTGCTAAGAGCATCTGCAACCTTATTCTCCTTCCCTTTTGCATGTTTAATTTCCAAATCAAATTCACAAAGGAACTCCATCCATCTAGCTTTCCTGGCATTCAAGTTTGGTTGATCAAACAAATACTTCAAACTCATGTGGTCTGTTCTAAGCTCGAATCTTCTTCCCATCAAATAATGTCTCTACATCTTGAAAGCATGCACTATGGATGCTAATTCTAAATCATGCGTGGCATAATTATTTTCATGCTCTTTTAATTTCCTTGACTCATAGCAAATCACAAATCCCTCTTGCATGAGAAATCCACCCATTCCTTCAATGCAAGCATTTGTGCACACTACAAAACCCTTCTTTGGATCTGCTATCTTCAAAACAGGAGCACTGGTAAGTAACTCCTTCAACTTCTGAAAACTTTTCTCACATTTTTCAGACCATACAAACTTGATGTTCTTTATTTGCAATGAAGTGATCGGATGAGCTATCCTAGAGAAGCCTTCAATAAACCTCTTGTAGTAACCAGCAAGACCCATAAAAGATCTAACATCTGAAACATTTCTTGGAGTTGACCAATCCATGATGGAATTAATCTTCTCCAGATCCACTGCAATTCCTTCTTCAAAAATGACATGACCCAAATATTGAATCCTCTTTTGGTAAAATTCGCACTTACTTAACTTGAAATACAATTGATGCCCTCTAAGGACTTGTAACACCATCCTTAGATGTTCGTCGTGTTCTTCCTCATTCCTTGAATAGACAAGAATGTCATCCAAAAACACAATCACAAACTTATCCAAATATTTGCTGAAGACACTATTCATGAGACACATGAACGTGGCAGGTGCATTGGTAAGATCAAATGGCACCATAGTGAACTCATAATGACCATATCTAGTTCTGAAAGCCATCTTGTGAATGTCTTCTTCTTTAATCCTTACTTGATGGTACCCTGACCTCAAGTCAATCTTTGAAAACACTTTAGCTTCCTTCATTTAATCAAACAAGTCATCAATTCTTGGCAATGGATACTTGTTCTTGACTGTCACTTTATTTAGCTTCCTGTAATCAATACACAGTCTTAAAGTCCCATCTTTCTTCTTGACAAATAACACCGGTGCGCCACAAGGAGAGATAGTAGGCCTGATATATCTTTTGTCCATTAATTCTTGCAGCTGCATTTTCAACTCTACCAACTCCGGTGTACTCATTCTATAAGGAGCTTTGGAATTCGGTGTTGCTCCTGGAACAAGATCGATGGTAAAATCAATATCTCTCTTTAGTAGTAGTCTCGATACCTCATCCGGAAATACATCTTGGAACTCTTGCAATAATGAGAAATCTTCTATCCTTGGACCTTTGTCCTCTGACGAATCTGACATATGAACTGCATATAATTGGAAACCCTTCTTATAAAACTTTTTCAACTGTAGGGCTGAAATCTGCCTTACTGAAACTTGTTTGGGAATTTCTCTTTCCAATCTTGGTCTTCCCTCTTCATCAATGCATTCAAGTGCTTTCTCATAACAGTCCAATTCGGCTCTATGTTTTTCCAACCAATCCATGCCAATCAAGGCATCATAAGATCCTAAGGGTAGCACATTTAAATCTGCATGTGTGTGGAGTCCATTCAATTCTATGGGGCACTCCACCACTACTTCACTTACTTTCCTCTTGGTCCCTGTGGCTAATTGAACTAGCCAAGATTTCTTGTGCTTCACTTTTCTAAGAGAACAACCTTTAACCACTTTTGGAGAAACATAACTATGAGTAGATTTTGGATCAATCAAAACAGAAATAGATTTTTTAGCAATCTTACTTTCAACTTCCACCACTGATGATTGATGGTCTGCTTGATGATTGTCCAACACTGCATAAATTCGAGGCGCTTCCCTTGCCATGTCCTCCACTATATCTTCTCCCTTTAAGTTGTGCAACCTTCGGGGATTATCCTTCTGATGTGGAAAATCCTTCAGCATGTGGTTTTCTCCACATCCCCAACATTGAAGTGGTCCCTTTGATGCTTTTTTTGCTGCTACTGCTGGTTTAAATCCACCCCTTGCTTGCTGCCCCTGTGGAAAGGATCTAGGTTGACTTTTGAATGGTGGCTTGAAACCACTCTTCTTTTGGTCAAACCTCCCTCTTAGCTTCACTTTCCATGCTGGGTAAACCTCTGTTTTTCCATTATTCTGCTCATAGCAATGCATTGCCCTCCTAATGGTCTCATCAAGACTTGGTGAATTAACAAATTCAATCCTATCTCTGAAACTCTGAGGTAGACTCCCAAGAAAGCATTGGATTTTTACTCTCTCATCTTTGATATAGTCAACATACCTCAATAATTGAAAACATTTATGGACATGCTCTTCTATAGATTTTTGTCTCGACCTAAGTTCATTGAACTCTTTTCTCTTACTATCATAATACCTGGCAGATAGGTATTTCTCCTTGAAGTACTTCTTGAATCTCTCCCAACTGATCTTCCTCTCACGGATTCCTTTCACTTGCAAGAGATTGTCCCACCAAATTGAAGCTCTGCCATTTAGATTGTAAATGGCAATTCTGGCTTTCTCATTTCCTGAGTAGTCTTGAATTTTGAAATATTTCTTCATTCCAATAAGCCATGCCTCTGCCTCTTGGCCAGTCTCACCTTCTCCATCAAAGGTGGGAGGCCTTGCCTTCCTGAATTCTCCTTGTGGGATGATTTTGAACTTTTTTCTTCCATCAAATATTTTAGGTGCATGCCTTGGACTTCTTTGAGAACCTATGGAGTCACACGATCTGCTGGAAGAGGATTTAGAGGAAGGTGTTCTATGCTTTATGTTCACCGAACTCTTCCTTGGGCTTGGAGTCCTCTTCTTTGAACGGCCTCTAGAGCGACTCTCTACACCTCTCCCTTCTTCACCTACATTGCTTAGGTTGGAACCAAGGTTTATCCTCTGATGCATGTCAGTGAGACTTTGCAAGATAGCAGCATTGAGTTGGTGTTGTTCTTCTTGAGCCTTCGTCAATCTTTCATTGAAGCTCACCATGGTTTCAACCAAGTTCTGAGGAGTCACCTGCTCCCTTCTCCCATTGGATTCAATATCAGCATTCTCTTCATGCACATTTTCTCCTAGGACGTCTTCTTCATGCTCATAAGCATCTTGAGCATCATTTATGGTCACCATTTTTCCTGTATGCTATCTCTACTACAATTATTAATGTTATGAGCTGCAAGCACTGTGCATTATGAAAATATTTGTTAGACATATTAGGAATGCATGTAGAAATATAAAACATCAATATTTAACACAATCAAACTCATAGAATAATTCACATAGATTTTATGCTTTCATTTATTTTGCCCATTCATGCAATTCTGGAAATTGCTGTCAACAATATGTCAAAAACAATCACTTACACTTTTTAGTTATAATTATCTATGATGTATGATGCCCCCATTCCAATTCTTCCTATGCACCATTGTTCCCTGATGGATAAGCTTTCCAATGCCTGTCCACTTGCTCCATTCTAACATCGGGTGTGGGAACTACTTCACTTTTAAAATGACAACTTTTACCAATAATTCTGCACATTTTCAGAGTTGTATTTTGGTCCGGAGTGCCAACTTCAGCCACCCGTGGAAGAAAATATATGAGGAAGCATGAAAACTTTTCTATCGGGCGAAGTTAGTATATATAACAAGGAATGCTCAGCAACTCGTGGATCTCTGTTCCGATGCACCATTTATCTTCTATAAAATTCTGGGTTTGACTACTTTCCACTTTTCACATTTTTCCAAAATTCCAAATTTTGGGCCAAAAATGACTATTTCCCAAACGGTGCGTTTCTGGGAAATCTTTGTCTAATGAAGTATGTCTGTTTTACTAAGAATATGAAATGTTGAGTTCAGTAAATTTCTGGATTCCGAATTATAGGGTCACTTTCCACCACTGTAAGCCTTTCAAAATCCCAAAAACGTGACCCAGAATAGTGTTTTTCGGCCTTCTTGCACACCCCGACTCCACATCCTTTGGAGTTTGGCTCCAAAACTCTAAACTTAACACCATGCCTGCTCCATGACTGCTCCACATCAATTTCGGCTCAATCCGACCTCCCATCAAGCGTCGTGATACCGATTTGTGAAAACCATTAATCCCAAATTTATGCCAAATTAGAGCGTAACGGGATCGGGATCTTCACTGGTTCATTCATGGCCTCCATCAATGGCCTCAGAATGCCACTGACCTCATCAAAATCTGATCCTGCATGCTCCTGCTATCCAAAATTCAAATTTCGAGCTCTATACTCGTTTTTTTTGTTTTTTTTCGTGCCCAAACCTGAAACCTGGAATGCGGGATTCGGGATTGCGGAAATCCAAAAACCAACTTTCCGCAACCCGAAACCTAAAAAGTCGCGGGTTCGGGTTTTCAGAAATCCATTCCGAAAAATGACGCTCCCGAAACCTGAAACTCGAAAAATTACGAGATCGGGATTTGGAAAATCCATTCCGCAAAATGGCACCCCCGAAACCCGAAACCTGAAGGA
Source organism: Larix kaempferi (assembly GCA_027924585.1). Classification (NCBI taxonomy): domain Eukaryota; kingdom Viridiplantae; phylum Streptophyta; class Pinopsida; order Pinales; family Pinaceae; genus Larix; species Larix kaempferi. The sequence continues at coordinate 9,007,018 of BSBM01000159.1, read as the reverse complement.
CGAAAAATTTTGGGTTCGGGATTTCAAAAATCCATTCCGCAAAATGATGCTCCTGAAACCCAAAGGACAAAAAATTGTGGGTTCAGGATTTTGGAATTCCAACCTGTAATAAAGCGTTCCCGAAACCCGGGAAACACCCACATTTCCTGCAACTTGCAGGGTCCGTATCTCCTTCGTCCTTTGGCCAAATGAGGCAAATCTTGCACCATTGGAAAGCTCTTGGAGATATATACGCACTTGTGTGATCTTCTTCCACATCTAAGAAATCTAACTATGTCATTTTCCCCAATCAAAATGCCACCCCCAACATCCCAATACTGTCCTAAAACGTTCTTTTACATGCCTGTAAACTTAGAGTCTGGCGCAAGCAACCCCAGTGCTGCAAGTTGGGCTCTGATACCACTCTGTCACATCCCCTTCTCTCTATCCAATGCAAGGGAGGGAACATTACTGACACATGGGGTGTCTAATTCATCCCCAAAGCCATAATGATAAAATTTTGCTATTTAAAATAAGATGCAAATTAATTTACACAGCAGAATTAAACATATTAACACACAGTTAGAATGGAATGCATCAGCATATTTAACCCAGGAAAATGATGAATCATTCACACATGGAACCAATCCCATTCTCATGCCATTCACAGATTTTATATCAATTTCATTTACATGAATACTTAACATCCTGAATTAACACAATGCAAAACACATAATGCATATAATTTACATCACAGAGAACACTTATCTTTGCGATGAAGTTGTCTAACAACTGGCTATGTGAGAGCAACGTTCCACCCAACCATAGATCTCTATCCATCTTGTATTCTTTCAGCTGAGATATCACCCTCGAGCTGGGTTGTGTATCCACTAAGGAGGAACTAGCTGGGCTCACTCACAGCCATGGTTTCACTCAACAACTATGCTAAGCCAACACACAGTTGGGTTTATCAAGCATACAAGAAGATAGAAGAGGGTAATGCTAATCTAGTGAGCTCAACCACAGAGCTACATGCATCTCAAGTTAATTCAAATAGTCAAGGCACCCACAATACCTACCAGACCCAACATAAGGAAGGTCCCCTTCTCTGCTGCTCAGTCACTTAGGTGTCCCTTCCCTCCAGTGCTCTTCAGGATGGACATAGAAAGGTCCATATGTTAATTCTTTGAGATTCTAGCCTTCACTTGGTTTATCAAGCAAACCCAACCTCTGCTCTGTCATTCATACTTGGATTTCTCAGAACTCTGTCATCAAATAACTAAATCCCGTCACTAGTTTTCTGGGCTATAAAAATTGGGTTTCCCAATGGATTTCGGGGTATCTAATACTCTCAAATTCACCCCAAGGTTCATATCTATGGATCCCCCATTGGATTTTACTGTCCAATACCAAATCTGGGCATTTTTGGCTCTTCAAATCATGGGTTCTTTCAAAGTTGCGATTTCTGGTTTTTCTCACTGCTGGCAATTCATCTTTTTGGATGGAAAGTGATGATGGTCCCTTTCACAATGGAATGGGGATGAGGAAGAAGCAACTCCCATGAGGTAGAGTGGCTTGTGGTACAAGAAAATAGAGCCCATACCTACAACTACGAATTTTTGGGCTGCCCATACTCCATTGAAACCACAGACTGAAATTCTCAACTAATTCCTTACAACAAAAAAGAAATGTCATCAAGGAGAGTCAAATGGGTTCTCACAATGACATTTGACAGCTTATGGCTCAATCCCACAACTCTCTCAGCACTCCCCAGTGAATACACATGGCCCCTTCTCATTGGTTGCTTCCATAGCTAGTTTTGGTATTTTATTGCAATATTAATATTTACATCAATTTACAATATTCCATGGTTTAATAGCACATGGGTATCAAAATATCAAATACTTGTTTGTTTTAAATAAAATTCGAACATACACTAGCGGGGCCTTGGCCTTGAGCTCCACGCTAAGGAAGCATAGAATGAATGTATACAATATTTACATTAAAAGCCAATATTTCACAGGGGTCAAAATTGGGGTATTACATTCCCCTCCCCCTTAAAACAACACCATCCTTGGTGTCCTCAAAACTAAACAAAAATGGGAATGCCTCTCTCATGGCATCCTCCAGCTCCCATGTAGCCTCATCGGGACTAAGGTGCTCCCATTGGACCTTTACCTGCCCGATGGCTCTGTTCCAGAGCAAAGTGACTTTCTTGTCGAGGATGCGCTTAGGCTCTACTTGGAACTCTCCCTCGGGTTCCACCTGTATCACATTCCAATCAATCATATGATTAGGATCATGTACATACTTCTTAAGCAAAGATACATGGAAAACATTATGAGCTCTTATGTTAGCAGGCAATGCAAATCTATATGCAACTGGATCTATCCTATCTAGGACTTCAAATGGCCCACAATATCTTGGTGACAACTTGGCATAGCTCTCCAACTTGAGGGAACTCTTCCTTGGTTTCACTCTTAGATAAACATGATCCCCAATCGAAAATTCCTTATGCACTCTTTTCAAATCTGCATAACTCTTTTGCATGTCCTGAGTTGCCTTTAAATTCTGTCTAATCTTAGCAACTTCCTATTCCATTTCCTTGATCATCTATGGTCCAAGTACTACTATGTTCACCAAGCTATCCCAATTCACTTGGGTCCTGCATCCCTTGCCATACAATGCTTCGAATGGACTCATTCCCAAGGATGCATGATGTTCATTATTATATGCAGATTCTACAAAGTGTAGGAAATCTTCTCACTTGGATGGTTTGTCCATCACATACATTCTTAGCATGTCTTCAAGAACCTAATTCACCCTCTTAATTTGGCCATCTGTTTGAGGATGATATGCTGTACTAAAATTCGGTTTAGTTCCCAATTCTTGAAATAATCCCTTCCAGAAATTGGAAGTGAACTTTGTGTCACGATCAGAAATTATTGCCTTAAGCAATCCATGCAACTTGAATATCTCTCTCATGAAGATGTTTGCAGTGTTACTAGCCTTGTGAGTGGACTTGACTAGAATAAAGTGAGCTACCTTTGATAGTTTGTCCACCACAACCATGATTGAATCATGCTTCTTCACTCTCATGGGCAGACCTGTTATAAAATCCATAGAGATTACTTCCCACTTCCATTCCGGAATGGGTAAGAGCTGCAACAATCCTACTGGATGTTGGTGTTCTGCCTTGACTTGTTGGAACTTCTGACACCTAGCAATATACTCAGCTATGTCCTTCTTCATGCCATGCCAAAAGTATTGCTTTCTTGCTACTTTTATAGTCTTCTGGTATCCTGGATGTCCAGAGTATGGCATTTGATGAATTTCATCCATCACTAGCTTCTTCAAATCTGCACTATTTGGAATGTACAGTCTATCCTTGTAGATGAGGATATCGTCTTCACCAAGCTGATATCCTACATACTTTTCATCCACATTACCTTGCTGCAACTTCTCTTTAATTTGAAGGCAAGTTTCATCACTATGCTGGGCTTCAATAACTCTTGTCTTCAAGTCTGATTTACACATACTTACTGCTACAACATGAAATTTTCTGCTAAGATCATTTGCAACCTTATTCTCCTTCCCTTTTGCATGTTTAATTTCAAAATCAAATTCACAAAGGAACTCCATCCATCTAGCTTTCCTGGCATTCAAGTTTGGTTGATCAAACAAATACTTCAAACTCATGTGGTCTGTTCTAAGCTCGAATCTTCTTCCCATCAAATAATATCTCCACATCTTGAGAGCATGCACTATGGATGCTAATTCTAAATCATGTGTGGCATAATTATTTTCATGTTCTTTTAATTTCCTTGACTCATAGCAAATCACAACTCCCTCTTGCATGAGAACTCCACCCATTCCTTCAATGCAAGCATTTGTGCACACTACAAAATCCTTCTTTGGATCTACTATCTTCAAAACAGGAGCACTGGTAAGTAACTCCTTCAACTTCTGAAAACTTTTCTCACATTTTTCAGACCATACAAACTTGATGTTCTTTCTTTGCAATGAAGTGATCGGATGAGCTATCCTAGAGAAGCCTTCAATAAACCTCTTGTAGTAACCAGCAAGACCCATAAAAGATCTAACATCTGAAACATTTCTTGGAGTTGACCAATCCATGATGGAATTAATCTTCTCCGGATCCACTGCAATTCCTTCTTCAGAAATGACATGACCCAAATATTGAATCCTCTTTTGGTAAAATTCGCACTTACTTAACTTGACATACAATTACTGCCCTCTAAGGATTTGTAACACCATCCTTAGATGTTCGTCGTGTTCTTCCTCATTCCTTGAATAGACAAGAATGTCATCCAAAAACACAATCACAAACTTATCCAAATATTTGCTGAAGACACTATTCATGAGACACATGAATGTGGCAGGTGCGTTGGTAAGATCAAATGGCACCATAGTGAACTCATAATGACCATATCTAGTTTTGAAAGCCATCTTGTGAATGTCTTCTTCTTTAATCCTTACTTGATGGTACCCTGACCTCAAGTCAATCTTTGAAAACACTTTAGCTTCCTTCATTTGATCAAACAAGTCATCAATTCTTGGCAATGGATACTTGTTCTTGACTGTCACTTTATTTAGCTTCCTGTAATCAATACACAGTCTTAAAGTCCCATCTTTCTTCTTGTCAAATAACACCGGTGCGCCCGAAGGAGAGACACTAGGCTTGATATACCTTTTGTCCATTAATTCTTGCAGCTGCATTTTCAAATCTACCAACTCCGGTGTACTCATTCTATAAGGAGCTTTGGAATTCGGTGCTGCTCCTGGAACAAGATCGATGGTAAAATCAATATCTCTCTTTAGTAGTAGTCTCGATACCTCATCCGAAAATACATCTTGGAACTCTTGCAATAATGAGAAATCTTCTATCCTTGGACCTTTGTCCTCTGACGAATTTGACATATGAACTGCATATAATTGGAAACCCTTCTTATAAAACTTTTTCAACGGTAGGGCTGAAATCTACCTTACTGAAACTTGTTTGGGAATTTCTCTTTCCAATTTTGGTCTTCCCTCTTCATCAATGCATTCAAGTGCTTTCTCATAACAGTCCAATTTGGCTCTATGTTTTTCCAACCAATCCATGCCAATCAAGGCATCATAAGATCCTAAGGGTAGCACATTTAAATCTGCATGTATGTGGAGTCCATTCAATTCTATGGGGCACTCCACCACTACTTCACTTACTTTCCTCTTGGTCCCTGTGGCTAATTGAACTAGCCAAGATTTCTTGTGCTTCACTTTTCTAAGAGAACAACCTTTAACCACTTTTGGAGAAACATAACTATGAGTAGATCCTGGATCAATCAAAACAGAAATAGATTTTTTAGCAATCTTACTTTCAACTTCCACCACTGATGATTGATGGTATGCTTGATGATTGTCCAACACTGCATAAATTTGAGGTGCTGCCCTTGCCATGTCCTCCACTATAGCTACTCCCTTTAAGTTGTGCAACCTTCGGGGATTATCCTTCTGATGTGGACAATCCTTCAGCATGTGGTTTTCTCCACATCCCCAACATTGAAGTGGTCCCTTTGATGCTTTTTTTGCTGCTACTGCTGGTTTAAATCCACCCCTTGCTTGCTGCCCCTGTGGAAAGGTTCTAGGCTGACTTTTGAATAGTGGCTTGAAACCACTCTTCTTTTGGTCAAACCTCCCTCTTAGCTTCACTTTCCATGCTGGGTAAACCTCTGTTTTTCCATTATTCTGCTCATAGCAATGCATTGCCCTCCTAATGGTCTCATCAAGATTTGGTGGATTAACAAATTCAATCCTATCTCTGAAACTCTAAGGTAGACTCCCAAGCAAGCATTGGATTTTTACTCTCTCATCTTTGATATAGTCAACATACCTCAATAATTCAAAAAATTTATGGACATGCTCTTCTATAGATTTTTGTCCCAACCTAAGTTCATTGAACTCTTTTCTCTTACTATCATAATACCTAGCAGAAAGGTATTTCTCCTTGAAGTACTTCTTGAATCTCTCCCAACTGATCTTCCTCTCACAGATTCCTTTCACTTGCAAGAGATTGTCCCACCAAATTGAAGCTCTGCCATTTAGATTGTAAATGGCAATTCTGGCTTTCTCATTTCCTGAGTAGTCTTGAATTTTGAAATATTTCTTCATTCCAATAAGCCATGCCTCTGCCTCTTGGCCAGTCTCACCTTCTCCATCAAAGGTGGGAGGCCTTGCCTTCCTGAATTCTCCTTGTGGGATGCTTTTGAACTTTTTTCTTTCATCAAATATTTTAGGTGCATGCCTTTGATTTCTTTGAGAACCTATGGAGTCACACGATCTGCTAGAAGGGGATTTAGAGGAAGGTGTTCTATGCTTTATGTTCACCGAACTCTTCCTTGGGCTTGGAGTCCTCTTCTTTGAATGGCCTCTACAGCGACTCTCTACATCTCTCCCTTCTTCACCTACATTGCTTAGGTTGGAACCAAGGTTTATGCTCTGATGCATGTCAGTGAGACTTTGCAAGATAGCAGCATTGAGTTGGTGTTGTTCTTCTTGAGCCTTCATCAATCTTTCATTGAAGCTCACCATGGTTTCAACCAAGTTCTAAGGAGTCACCTGCTCCCTTCTCCCATTGGATTCAATATCAACATTCTCTTCATGCACATTTTCTCCTAGGACGTCTTCTTCATGATCATAAGCATCTTGAGCATCATTTATGGTCACCATTTTTCCTGTATGTTATCTCTGCTACAATTATTAATGTTATGAGCTGCTAGCACTGTGCATTATGAAAATATTTGTTAGACATATTAGGAATGCATGTAGAAATACAAAACATCAATATTTAACACAATCAAACTCATGGAATAATTCACATAGCTTTTATGCTTTCATTTATTTTGCCCATTCATGCAATTCTGGAAATTGCCCATACTGTCAACAATATGTCAAAAACAGTCACTGACACTTTTTAGTTCTAATTATCTATGATGTATGATGCTCCCATTCCAATTCTTACTATGCACCATTGTTCCCTGATGGATAAGCTTTCCAATGCCTATCCATTTGCTCCATTCTGACATCGGGTGTGGGAACTACTTCACTTTTAAAATGACAACTTTTACCAATAATTCTGCACATTTTCACAGTTGTATTTTGGTCCGGAGTGCCAACTTCAGCCACCCGTGGAAGAAAATATATGAGGAATCATGAAAACTTTTCTACCGGGCGAAGCTAGTATATATAACAAGGAATTCTCAGCAACTCGCAGATCTCTGTTCTGATGCACCATTCATCTTCTATAAAATTCTGGGTTTGACTACTTTCCACTTTTCACATTTTTCCAAAATTCTAAATTTTGGGCCAAAAATGACTATTTCCCAAACGGTGCGTTTCTGGGAAATCTTTGTCTAATGAAATATGTCTTGTTTACTAAGAATATGAAATGTCGAGTTTAGTAAATTTCTGGATTCCGAATTATAGGGTCAATTTCCACCACTGCAAGCCTTTCAAAATCCCAAAAACGTGGCCCGGAATAGTGTTTTTCGGCCTTCTTGCACACCCCGACTCCACAAGCTTTGGAGTTTGGCTCCAAAACTCCAAAATTAACACCATGTCTACTCCATGACTGCTCCACGTCAATTTCGGCTCAATCCGACCTCCCATCAAGCATCGTGATACCGATTTGTGAAAACCATTAATCCTGAATTTATGCCAAATTAGAGCATAACGGGATCAGGATCTTCACTGGTTCATTCATGGCCTCCATCAATGGCCTCAGAATGCCACTAACCTCATCAAAATATGATCCTGCATGCTCCTGCTATCCAAAATTCAAATTTCGAGCTCTATACTCCGTTTTTTTTTTTTTTTTCGTGCCCGAACCTAAAACCCGGAATGCGGGATTTGGGATTGCGGAAATCCAAAAACCAACTTTCCGCAACCCGAAACCTGAAAAGTCGTGGGTTCGGGTTTTCAGAAATCCATTCATAAAAATGACGCTCCCGAAACCTGAAACTCGAAAAATTACAAGTTCGGGATTTCGAAAATCCATTCCGCAAAATGGCACCCCCGAAACCCGAAACCTGAAGGACGGAAAATTGTGGGTTCGGGATTTCAAAAATCCATTCCGCAAAATGGTGCTCCTGAAACCCAAAGGACAGAAAATTGTGGGTTCGGGATTTTGGAATTCCAACCCGTAATAAGGCGTTCCCGAAACCCGGGAAACACCCACATTTCCTGCAACTTGCGGGGTCCGTATCTCCTTCGTCCCTTGGCCAAATGAGGCAAATCTTTCACCATTGGAAAGATCTTGGAGATATCTACGCACTTGTGTGATATTATTCCACATCTAAGAAATCTAACTATGTCATTTTCCCCAATCAAAATGCCACCCCCAACATCCCAATACTGTGCTAAAACGTCCTGTTACATGCCTGTAAACTGAGCCTGGCACAAGCAATCCCAGTGCTGCAAGTTGGGCTATGATACCACTTTGTCACATTCCCTTCTCTCTATCCAATGCAAGGGAGGGAACATGATTGACACATGGGGTGTCTAATTCATCCCCAAAGCCATAATGATAAAATTTTGCTATTTAAAATAAGATGCAAATTAATTTACACAGCAGAATTAAACATATTAACACACAGTTAGAATGGAATGCATCATCATATTTAACCCAGGAAAATGATGAATCATTCACACATAGAACCAATCCCATTCTCATGCCATTCACAGATTTTATATCAATTTCATTTACATGAATACTTAACATCCTGAATTAACACAATGCAAAACACATAATGCATATAATTTACATCATAGAGAACACTTATCTTTGAGATGACGTTGTCTAACAACTGGCTATTGGAGAGCAACGTTCCACCCAACCATAGATCTCTGTCCAGCTTGTATTCTTTCAGCTGAGATATCACCCCCGAGCTGGGTTGTGTATCCACTAAGGAGGAACTAGCTGGGCTCACTCACAGCCATGGTTTCACTCAACAACTATGCTAAGCCAACACATAGTTGGGTTTATCAAGCATACAAGAAGATAGAGGAGGGTAATGCTAAGCCAGTGAGCTCAAGCACAAAGCAACATGCATCTCAAGTTAATTCAAATAGTCAAGGCACCCACAATACCTACCAGACCCAACATAAGGAAGGGCCCTTCTCTGCTGCTCAGTCACTTAGGCATCTCTTCCCTCCAGTGCTCTTCAGGATGGACATAGAAAGGTCCACATGTTAATTCTTTGAGATTCTAGCCTTCACTGGGTTTATCAAGCAAACCCATCCTCTGCTCTGTCATTCATACTTGGATTTCTCAGAACTCTGTCATCAAATAACTCAATCCCGTCACTGGTTTTCTGGGCTATAAAAATTGGGTTTCCCAATGGATTTCGGGGTATCTAATACTCTCAAATTCACCCCAATGTTCATATCTATGGATCCCCCATTGGATTTTACTGTCCAATACCAAATTTGGGCATTTTTTGCTCTTCAAATCATGGGTTCTTTCAAAGTTGCGATTTCTGGTTTTTCTCACTGCCGGCAATTCGTTTTTTTGGATGGAAAATGATGTTGGTCCCTTTCACAATGGAATGGGGATGAGGAAGAAGTGACTCCCATGAGGTAGAGTGGCTTGTGGTATAAGAAAACAGAGCCCATACCTGCAAATATGAATTTCTAGGCTGTCCATGCTCCATTGAAGCCATGGACTGAAATCCTCAACTACTTCCTTACAACAGAAATAAATGTCATCAAGGAGAGTCAAATGGGTTCTTACAATGACATTTGGCAGCTTATGGCTCAGTCCCACAACCCCCTCAACACTCCCTAGTGGATACACATGGCCTCTTCTCATTGGTTGCTTCCATAGCCAGTTTTGGTATTTTATTGCAATATTAATATTTACATCAATTTACAATATTCCATGGCTTAATAGCACATGGATATCAAAATATCAAATACTTGTTTGTTTTAAATAAAATCCGAACATACACTAGCGGGGCCTTGGCCTTGAGCTCCAAGCTAAGGAAACATACAACGCATGTATACAATATTTACATTAAAAGCAAATATTTTATAGGTGTCAAAATTGGGGTATTACAGTTGTTCTAGTCATTCATCACATTAAGCATAGTATCAATAAAGAGTTTAACCAATAGGAAAACGCATAGATGATATCCACTCTAGAAGTATTCATGCATATGTCGAAAAGACCCTAAGGATCACAGTCATTTTTAATAGACCACGAAGGTTAAACAGAGGGATTCATATCCCTGTAAATATAAGCTATCCATTGTTTAATATAAAAGACCAAAATTTTTAATTATAGAAGTAGTAAAACTAGGAGCCATCAACGATGGTAAATAAACAAATTTTTGGGAAAACATTTTTAAGCAAATGCTGAAACGAAGACTACAAGGTAACTACACCGAATAATTCATAAAACCTGAAAGGTCAACCATTAATCAATTAACTTATCTTGTGGTCAAATTCTTGTTCCCTTCTCGCGGTTCCAAAACCCCGCACGAAATCACATGTAACATCCAGCATTTGTATATAGTTAGTAATAAAAAAAGTAAACTCCATTTTAAATACTTAAAGGTCTTTGAGGCTCGTTTTCCTCACCTAAGCATTTTGAAACGCAAGCTCGAGAAGAGAAGACCCTATCGCTAACCTGGAAGATGGTTTCATTCTGCATTTCAACCACTATGGTCAGAATCCTTATAAACTAGGAAGTAATCTTTTAGATATTGAAATAAAGATTATAATCTTACCTATGAAAACTGCGAACAGAGCCAGGGGTCGACTCTTCCTGAGTACCCTTATCACTCAGCTTCTTGCAGGAAAGATTACCTATGTTAATCCATATGACCTGTTTAAAAACTAAAAACCACTTACAAATTTTAATCACTGATTATGAATTAAAAACCTTATGTTCTTACCTTTTGATGCGCAGATTCGAGGCTGGTGAAGGTTGACCAGGTTCGGTCACAGCTCTTAACAAGTTCTATAAGTGGCGGCCATTAAAACCTGGATGCCTCCCTTCACACCTTAGACAAGAACTAGAGAAGAATGCCATTAACATTGCATGGTAGTGATAGGAAGAACTTCACAGAATCACCATCAATAGAGTAGAGCAAAGAACCCGTTTACCAAAATGCAATAATGGAGTTAGGACATCAAAAGACATATTAAACCCTTACGAAACCCTAAGCATCTACCTGTCCAAATGGACAATTGGGATTTACGTTCCAACGTAGCCACAAAGGGCTTGGCTGCGCTATCAACTTGCAACCAGGATGGCTCATAAATTGTTAAACATTACATAGTACAACATTAAAACCATCACATCAACCAACACCTCGAAAGACGTTTAAACCAAAACTTTATTTAAATACAAACTTTACAATATTCAACTATAGGGCAAACCCATAATCGAAACGATGGTCATAAACTTTTGCTTAGACACAACCTTGTTACATGTTGATAACCCTTAGAGCTCCATGGTCCCTTTTAGTTTACATGGGATCAAGACTATAACCATAGTCTCCGAGTAATATCCTTTGCTCATTAAAGTTAAGACCATAACCTAGGATGGAGACTTAGCTTTAGAAATAAGCAAGTCATATTATAACTATAACTAAGAAGTTGTAATGCTAATAAAGTAGACATGATTTATACGTTCAATTTTTATTTTTTTTATGAATTTTGAAGGTTCATTACATCCGCTTAAGGTTTTGAATGGTAGACCTGTATGTGTTATTGCTGCTTAGGGTCTTGAATCATAGACCTGTATATGTTATTGCTACTCTGAGGTATCTATGTACACTTGATTGATGTGGAAATGTTGTTTTGATTTGAAGAATCGTTGTATTTTTGCTTATATGAAAGCGATTACTCCAAATTTTGATAATAGATTTGTTTCTCCTTTTTTCTTAAGTCTGTTTAGTTCATATTTTAAAAAGCTTGTCGATCTGGTTTGGTGGATTGATGGATTTTGTTTCATACCAATCCAATCGAATGATTTGAACGAAAATCTTGTGGTTAATCGTTGAAGTTAGTTAAGATGATTCCTTATCATTGTGTTATGACGGAATGTTTTGGCATCAGTTTTTAATTGAAGTTTTGCTCTCTGGCATTGGTTAAGTTGCATAGACAGTATTTAAAACTCTATTTATTGCAGATTTCGGGTAGCTCTTCTATATTGTTTTCCTTGTCTGTGTTATTAGTGTATAACATATTTTGTGCTCTGATTTTGACTTACTATACTGAAAAACCTTAGGCGTATTGTCCTTGACAACAGAGATATCACTCTGTGAAGGTATTGGATTCTTTTACCGTGTGTACTCATCCCTAATATGGATTACTATAGTTGCTTGAGATTAGATTGTGTGGATCTTAACCCTACGACCTGATCGTGTTACTCTTGGTTTTATTTAGGTGATGAATCTTATTCTGGTTGCACCTGAAAATTGTATCCTAGGTTTCGACTATTCGTTGCCCTCTGGCGTGAATCCCGAGCTTCTGTGTTAAAAAAAACTGTCTGTATTACTCCGTATGTTTCTGTGCAAAAATTTGAGTGGAACGAGCTTTATATCCCTTCAATTCGTTGTGTACAAGTCTCAAACGATCTCTGTATAAACGATCTAGCTGACAGTCAATCATTGCAGCAGCGTTGACATTTTTTCTTACCTGTTTCCATACTTGGCAGCTCTGCTCTTTGGGAGTTTGGCTCACACTGGTTAGCGTTCTTGCGTGAATAGGTCGTCATCCCTATATTTCCTCCCTATATACTGTTTCACATTCATTGTTATGGATCCCCCATCACTATCCTTGTTATTCGCCACTTCCATCGCGATAACTGGCACTCAAGTTACCCCGCTTTTTCGGCTATCTATTCTGTGGATCCGATAATAAAAACCAGTAGAGTCATAGTTATACCCCATTTACTACCTCATTTACTGTGGAACTATGTCATGAAATCGTATCCTTAGGGTTTTGGCCCATTTTAAAACAACTGAAATAGTCGAAATTCACAAAAAAATAACCAGAATGAATAAAACTGTGCCTCGCTGGAAAAATTTTCGTCACCAATCACCAGGATACCACAACGATTTGAGTGCCAGTTATCACACGCCCACCTTGCAACTAATACTTTATATTATGCTACCTATTGTTCCATATTTCCATGTTTTCCCTATATTGAATGGTCCAACTATCATCTTGACTATATGAGGTAATTGCACCGAGTGAAACGAGGTGTTCTACTACCCAGTATGTGGGAGATGTTTTAACGTGGATGTAGCATTACATCTAATAAAACGTAAAAAGTGATAAAAATAATTAAAAAAATTCATGTCGGCTCATACAATAAAAAATTATGGAAAGTATTTAAAAAAAAAATCCATGTTGGTTCATAAAATAAAATATTATGAAAACTAATTAAAAAATAGATGTTCGCTTATAAAATAAAAACTTAAAACTTAAACCCGGATCTATCAATCAAGAGAGATCAAATTTTTTGAGTTTAAATTTAAAAAAAGAAATACACCTCAAGAAATTGGATCCCTCTCAGTGCTTGATAGATATGGGTTTAAGATGGATCTATGCTGGTTATGTTCAATTAGACATGATTTATTACATTTTGTTCCTTTTTTCAAATATAAGATGACTGGTCCAACCATCATGGGGTTTGTAGCAGTTATATTTTTAGGAACCCGTGTCAACCCTTCTCTTTACCTTGTTAGTATATTGTTTTTGGACGCATATGCTTTGTAAGTTGTCCTGTAGTATTATATGTTCCACGGTATTGATCCATAGTATTGGATGCATATGCTTTGTAAGTCGTCACATAGTATTATATGTCCCATGCTATTGATCCATAGTATTGGTGCATAGACATAGTATATAAGTACGTGTTGAGGGCAATGTTCAAGCATCCACGAGTTATTTTGTATTGAGCTTGCTCAACAGGGGTTTCCCTATCGAAGTGGCCCACGATCAATAAATCTCTTCTGTGTTCTGTTATTTCTAATATATCGTGCATTCTCATTAATTAATTGTTAGAGGTTTCTCACATCTGGTATCAGAGCACTTTCTTAGGCTCGTTGGGTGGAATTTCTGCCATTTTTTTTTCGCATCTATATTGCTCCTTTCAATTGCAGGTTTGGATCTGGGAATAATCCCTATCCGCTTAATTATGGGAAGTACTTGGGCATAAACCTAAAAATCATTGCGAGGAGTACTGCAGGAACCCCGAAGTAGCTGGGCCATTTAGAGGACCTTCCAACAAAAAGGGCAACGAGCCCTACTTGATTGACTAGTTCCCACCTATCAGGTAAACCAAGAGTTGTCATTTGTGGCAAACTGGTTATTAGTTTTACCTGAGCCGTGGAGTGAGGGGCACTGCCCCAATACATAAGTAGTTAGACAACATTGCTGGCCAAGTGAATCCCTTGAACCTTTAGGAAGTCACTCATAGTTGGAGTCCATATCTATTTCTAGCTTATAAATCGCAGATTACATCTATCCATAACTGTTGCAGATCAATTCTGATCCGTTGCATATCCATTAACTCCGTTTCCCTTGAAAATTCACTGGCACCCCTGCAATCCCATTCTGCATATTTCATTCTTGAGAACCCTATCCCAAATTCCACTTCTCGAATCCAGAAATCCCACATCTGTCTATTTTTATGGTTTTCCATAACTTCTTCAATTTTCATCCAATCGCCTTCAAATTTTGCCAAAGTATTCATTTCTTAATTCTGCTTCTTTGTCCCTCTTTGATAAATTTTCCCCTTCTTTCACGCTGCTTCTGAAATCCCCATTTTATGCTTCCCTATCCATTATAAAGTGTCCAAAGCCTAGTCAAACCCCAATTACCCATTAGAGTTTTTCCCAAATCCAAATGTCCCTTTAGTAAAGAAGTTATATATTTGTTTTTCTACCCATTCCCCCCAAGTTCTCACCCGCACAGGAGCAAAAATCATAGAGGAAGAACTTGCAGCCCTCAAAATCAAACCCCAAGATCTGGATGAAAAATTTCTCAGGCTCCATCTTCAACATTCAACCATGAACAATAAATGACAGCCATAATCATCTGCAGACACTCGGTTCTCTTCTTCTAAAAATTTTCGTTGGATGAAGCTTGATTTTCCTCGCTTCAATGGTAATGATCTGACTGGATGGATATACCAGGCATAACAATATTTCAGTTTTCATAATACTTTTGATGTCAACAAAGTTTCACTTGCATCCTTTCATTTGGAACATGAAGCCCTCCAATGGTACCGTTGGTACATCCAGCCTCATGAAGAGCCAAAATGAACAGATTTTTTCAAACTCCTTTTGCAACAATTTGGTCCTAGTGCTTTTGATGATTCATAGGAGAACTCACTAAACTTTGCGAAATTCGAACTGTGAGAGAGTATCAAATAGAATTTGAGAAACTGACCAATCACACAAAGGATTGTCTGATGAATTCTACAGGATTTGTTTTATCAGTGGTCTCAATGATGCAATCTGATCAGAGGTTAAAATTTTATGTCCCAACACAATTATGGAAGTCCTAGGGTTGGCTAAGTTAGCGGAGGACAAGATCATAGCCCAACAATGCTCTAAATCCACTTTTGTTCCATTCAGAAATATGGTTTCCCAATGACCTCCCATCACACCAGCCCCTCGACCAACTCCTATCAAGCATTTCTCTGAAGCAGAGATGCGGGAACATAGAGAAAAAAGGGCTTTGTTATAATTGTGATGAAAAATTCACTCAAGGACATAGATGTGTTTAGAAAAATATCTATCTCTTGGATGTGGATTCTCCGCCTGCCTCTGAACTTGGTGAAGAAGATCCATATACAATAGATGATCAAGTTGAGATTCAGGAGCCGCTTGTTGACCCTCCATCTCAGGATGACCATCCATAGATATTTCTCCATGCTTTAGTCGGAGTAACCACCCCACAAATAATGCGTGTCAGGGGTTACTTCAGGAAGATAACTCTTACAATACTCATTGATTCTGGTAGCACTCATAACTTCATTGACCCTCAGATCGCTAAACAGTCTAATTGTTTTGTCCATCCTTGCTCCAACATTGAATTCATGATTGTTGATGGGGGAACCTTACCTTACAAAGGGAATTGTCACAATGTGCATATCTCTATGGAATATTATAACCTGTGCTCTGACATGTTTTCCTTGGCCTTAGGTAGTTGTGATGTGGTTTTGGGCACTCAATGGTTACGCACACTTGGCCCCATCTTATGGGATTTTGTTGAACTTTGGATGTAGTTTTCAGTCAATGGCCAAAAACACACATTGACGAGCTTACAACCAGGTTCTCTCCACATCATTAGTTCACATCACTTGGAAAAGCTCCTTAAGAAGAATTCACATGGTGCCATCACTCAGGTCCATTCCATTCAGATGCACCCATCAATGGTCTCCACTACTCTTTTGGATAGATATGCAAGTGTCTTTGCTGAACCAGTGGATTGCCACCTTCAAGAGCTCGTTCCGGTAGGAATTTAGCTGCCTCTACATCTAAGAAGGAAATGATGGCTATTTTTCATGCAGTAAGGAAGTGGCAGCCATACCTATTAGGGAATTATTTTTGCATCAAGACTGATCACCAGAATCGGTCTAAAATATTTCCTGGAACAACGGGTCTCCTCCCCAGCAAAACAGAAATGGGTTAGCAAACTCATCGGTTATGAATATTAGATCACCTACAAGAAGGGTAAGGACAATCTGGTGGTGGATTCTATTTCTTGCACATTTGATGACCATGTTTCTCTTTCAGCTATTTCTATGCATGTTCCAAATTGATTGCAATCTGTTCAGTAGGGCTATGTCAATGACTCCTCATTATCTCAAATCATCCAATGGTTGGCCAACAACCCTTCGACTATACCGCATTACTCTTGGGATGGTGCTTCCCCGAGATACAAGGGTCATCTGATGCTTCCCCAGAGCACAGATATTCAACAAGATGTATTCTATGAACTCCATGCTTCTCCATCCGTAGGGCACTATGGGTTCCTCAAAACATATGAGCGGGCACAGTATAGCTTCTTTTGGCAGGGAATGAAAATGAAAATTCAACAGATGGTGGCTAAATGTGATACTTTCTAGCTCAACTAGGGTGAAACGCCACTCCTTCTGGGATTGCTTGAACCCCTTCCCATTCCTACATAGATTTTCACAGATATTTCTATGGATTTCATTGAAGGGCTCCCTAAATCTGGAGGGAATACAATGATCTTGGTTATGGTTGATGGCCTCTCCAAATCTAGTCATTTTTGTGCCCTCAACCAGCACTATACAGCCTCCTCAGTCGCACAAATTTTCATGGACCAGATATTCTATCTTCATGGAATCCCTTCTTCCATTGTATCGGATTGCGATGCAACTTTCACCAGTAATTTTTGGACAGAACTATTTTGCCACACTGGCACCAAACTAAAGATGAGTTCAGGGTATCACCCACAAATAGATAGTCACCCTGAAATTATCAATAAATGTTCAGAAACTTGTCTTCATTACTTCACCTTCAAAAAACAACATCAGTGGGAAAAGTGGATCCCTCTCACTGAATGGTGGTACAATACCTCCTACCACACTGCATCTAAAATGACTCCATATGAAGCATTCTATGGTCAGGAACTGATAGTTCTTCTTCCATACACCCCCAACGGTTCACCAGTTCAGGAAGTTGACACAGTTCTTGGAAATCGTGATCAGATTCTTTGCATTTTGTAGGAAAATATTCACATGGAAAGAAATCGAATGAAACAACAAGCTGATCAACACCATTTTGAGCGCAGTTGTCAAGCAGGTGATATGGTTTTTCTTCATCTACAAACTTACAAGCAATCCTCCTTGAAACTCAAAGGGCCTCATAAGCTCGCTCCAAATTTCTATGGGCCCTATAAGGTTCTTCAGAAGATTGGGTCCTTTGCTTATAAATTGGAACTTCCTCCTTCTTCCCACATTCATCCAGTATTTCATGTCTCTTGTCTAAAGAAAATTCTTGGCACCAACATCAAAGCGCAGATTGTTTTACCAGAACTGGATAATAAAGGATCCATACTTTTGGATCTGGAGGCCATCTTTAATAGGCACACTCATCATCTTCGCTCTCGATCTCTCCCAGAGGTATTGATTCAGTGTCACAGAATGCAACCAGAAGATGCTACATCGGAACCACTCCTTCGGATTCAACATCAATTTCCACATCTAAGGCTTTGAGGACAAAGCTTTTTCTAAGGGGGAGGGGATGTTAGGAACCTGTGTCAACCCTCCTTTTTACTTTGTTAGTATATTGTTGTTGGATGCATATGATTTGTAATTCGTCTCGTAGTATTATATGTTCCATGGTATTGATCCATAGTATTGGATGCATATGCCTTGTAAGTTGTCCCTTAGTATTATATGTTTCATGGTATTGATCCATAGTATTGGCGCATACACTTAGTATCTAAGTATGTGTTGAGGCCAATGAAGGCATCTATGAGTTATTTTGTATTGAGCCTGCTCAAAGGAGTTTCCCCCTCGAAGTGACCCGCAATCAATAAATCTCTTCTGTGTTCTATTATTTCTGATATATCGTGCATTTTCATTAATTAATTGTTGGAGGTTCCTCACATATTTCTTTTTGAAATAACATTTTTGTGCACTACTGGAACTATGGATTCTATTAATCCAGTGTCTCTATCGTTTAACATCATGTGCTGCCGAAATTGTGGGATTAATTCACGTGCCACTCAAGCTATTTATGGAGGAATCAAAACTTGATTGAAGATCAAGATCAATCCCATGATATATGAATCACGTTACCTATCAAAATTCTGAGCACTTCCTGTCAATCAAGTTCATGATCAGCAATTGGTGGAGTCATGTGCAACTCGGATTGCAATATGATTTCATGTTTCCATTCATGAAATCGCTATAATAAGGCATCGATAATATTTCTATTTATGACATTGTATATGTATCTTTGGTAAATCAAGAACCAAGTTGTATGGTTTATTGTTGTAATTGATTACACAAGAACTCCTATATATTGAAAATCATTGTTATGGAAAGGTTAGCTCATATTATGCTTTCTGCATACAAAGTATAGGGAGTGTTGGTGTTAAAGTTCATATCCTTTTGAACTTCTAGGATGTATTCTTTATTTTGATTAATGAATATCCTATGTTCCTGATCGTTTTCTGAGCTCTTATTCATTGCAATGCGCTCAAACAGGAGGCCCCCCTGTTCTAAGTCATACTAGCAGTGTTAGATTGTAGGTTTGGTTTGTACAAGTGTGTTTGATGTATTCGCAATTTGTTCAGGAATTGTCTCAAGTTTGACTGATATTTTATTTCAGATTCATCTCAGTTAAGCTACTTAGCATATTTACAATTCTATTGCAGATTCATTTTTTGATTTATAATTTGAATTTATAAAGAATTTCAAGTGTTGTAAATTCATCTCAAAGCATGTAGGACCAATGGTGAATTCTTGGATATGTTTTACATGTTTTTAATAACTTTGAGAGGATCCTAATTTACTTGGATTTTTCTAGTAGTTGAAAGGTTGTAAACCTGAGAGTCCATAAGTGATCTAACTGACATGGGGCCTAGACCTATGATCTTTTGTTGATGTATATGTAACTTCAGAATGTATTTCATCTATGTATTTCATATATATTTATTGTACCCTTATTAGAGATGTGTTATTCCTCTATAAGGAAGTGTCGTCATGTGGATTGACAAGTGTCGCAAGTGTGTGTACTTGCCGATGGTTTATTAGACCACCATGTGTGGAGTCAGCCCTGAAATATATATATTATATTGTGGATGTACCTAGCTAGACAAGTCGGCCCCATAAGGTCACTGCGCAAATAGGTTAGTATAAATAGAGATCATGAGATCTCTATTTAGATCATTCGGAAAGTCATATCTCTCTCACCCAGAAAGTGGCGCACTAGTGAGGAGGAGGATCATCTGCTTCTAGGAGACTATCTCAAGTGTATTTTGGTTGTACTTTGGTTGAGCCATTGCTCTCTCTATCTCTGAGGAAGTTGTGGGGTTTTTCACCTTAGGGTTTTCCCCACGGAAACTCTGTGTCTCTTGTCTCTCATGCTTTTGATTCTTGTGATGCTTGTCATGCTTATTGTGATTGTTATGCATTGATATACTATATATGTTATTCTCTCAGTGAAGATCCTAGAGTATTGTGAATTAATGCTCAAAATTTAACATGGTATCAGAGCTAACCTGAGAAGAAGACATTTTGCTGTGACAGAAACTTGAGTTTCTTGTTTATTGGGTTTCTCTTCACAGATTTTGGAAAAGAAGTATAGTAGATTGACTCTACTAATCAAGGAGAATCTATCTGTCCAATTAGAATTCAATTCTTAGCATTTTCATATTTGGCCCTAAAAATTAGGGTTTCCACAAAAATAGGAATTTCTAAAATCGGAAGACATAGCTGGAAGCTCCTTGCAAAAATCGAAGTTTATAGCTGTGGATCGAGATTTTTGGCTGGGTAGATCTCTGGGAAACTCAAACCCTAATTCAGGGCTCTCCCTAGTGAACCCGGGAGGACAAAAAGGAAAATCTGAAGGGTAAAGCTTTGCTGATCTCAAATTCTGAATACACCAGGCTGATCAGCTCGTCAAGGTGCTTCTTTTTATCCTTTCAGAAAATTGAAATTCACATTTTGAATTTTTAGGTTTTTTCCGACAAACCCTAATCCAGGACGAGATCCAGTTTTTAGCATTTCAAGTGGTAAGACCTAAATCTTTTCTATTTCCATTTGAAGTACTCTTTAAGATGTCTCACCACACCAAGCTTGAGGATAAGCTTGAAGGAGTTGATAACTTCCGAGCTTGGAAGTATAGGATTGGGTTAATCCTGGAAGAGAATGAGTTGGACTCATATTTAAAAGAAGACATCCCTATCCCAGAGGATGAAGAGGCTAAAGTATTGCATAAGAAAAACTTGGTCAAGGCAAAGAGAATCATTGCTTATTCTATCAAAGACCATCTCATACCCCATGTGTCTTCTCTAAAGACACCCAAGGAGATGTTTCACTCTTTGACCAAGCTATTTGAAGGGAAGAACATAAATCGGAAGATGACCTTGCGGAACCAATTGAAAGGAGTAAAGTTTCAGAATGGAGAAACCATTTAATCTTATTTTTCAAGGGTCTCCCAGATAAAGGAACAACTAGAAGTAGTGGATGAAATGGTGGAGGATGGTGAAGTGGTGATGACCACTCTAAATGGCCTACCCAGGTCATGGGATTCCTTTATTCAAGGAATTTGTGCAAGGAAGAAGTTGATCTCCTTCAACAGATTGCGGGAAGAATGCTCTCAAGAAGAAGCTAGGCTTGTGGCCCGAGAAGAAAAGATGGGAAATGAAGATCAAGCTCTCACAACACATGCCAGGAAAGGCAAGTCCAAGAAGGAGTCATCTCATAATAGGAGATTCTCACACCACCATTATCATAAAGATAAGAAAGATCTCAGATGCTTCAATTGTAATGAGAAGGGACACTTTGCTTTATATTGTCCCAAGAAGAAGAAAGACAACAACAACAAATTCAATAAGAAGAAGAAGAATAACAAAAGAAGATATCATGCTCATGCTGTCGAAGATGATGAACCCCCAAAGAAGAAGGCTAGGGCAGAAAGTGATAGTGATGATGACTCATCAAGTGAAGAAGAATATGTTCTAATTTCTGTTCTCACTGGTACTATCTCCCATGGTTGTAATGATTGGTTGATTGACAGTGGGGCTTCCAAACACATGACTGGGCTTAAAGAATATTTTGTGAATCTATCTGAACATGAATCACCCCATAAGGTGAAACTTGGGGATGATTATCAATACCCAATCAGAGGAAGTGGTGAAGCCTCCTACAACCTAGATTCTGGAAAATAGTTGAAGATGAAAGAAGTCCTTTATGTACCTGGGCTCAAGAAGAACTTACTCTCCATCTCTGCATTGGATGTAAAAGGTATGAGGGTTGCATTTGTGGATGGACAAGTCCTAATGTGGCCAAATAGAAAGAACATAGATGATACAGTAGTGATTGGAGAGCAAGAGAGAGGTTTGTATAAATTGAAGGGACAACCTGAACATGCCATGGTACATGAATCCATGGAGCCAAGTGAACTTTGGCATAGAAGACTTGCTCATATGCACTATAGAGCACTTCCAATTGCAAGCAAGGATGTAGAGGGTCTTCCTGAAATCAAGACCAAACATGAAGGTATTTGCAAAGGATGTGCAAAAGGTAAGAACATTAAGAAGGCTTTCCCAAGCAGTGAAAGCAAGGCAAAATACATCCTGGAAATCATCCACTCAGATGTATGTGGTCCTATGTCATCCAGTTCTCTGAGTGGGTATGTTTACTATGTCTCATTTATTGATGACTTCTCCAGGAAGACTTGGGTATAATTCTTGAAGAACAAAGATGAGGTGTTTGATAAATTCAAGGAATTCAAAACCTTGATGGAGAATCAAACTGACAAGAAGATCAAAACATTCAGATCCGACAATGGTGGAGAATTCACCTCAGGTGACTTCAAGAAGCTTTGTAGTGATTCAGGGATTAAGAGGGAGTTGACTACTTCTTATAATCCTCAACAGAATGGAGTTGCAGAAAGGAAGAACAGAAAAATCATAGAAGCAGCAAGGGCATTGCTGCATGACCAGGATCTACCTATGCATCTATGGGCAGAAGCAACTAGAATAGCTATATATGTGCAGAACAGAACACCCCATAAGATATTGGACAACAAGACACCAGAAGAGGTCTTTTCTGGTAAGAAACCTGAAGTCAGCCATCTCATAATATTTGGTTGTCCAGTATACACTCATGTCCCAAAGGAAAAGAGGACTAAACTAGATCCTTCAGGAAAGAAGGGTATCTTTGTGGGTTACAGTGAAAGCTCTAAGGCTTACAGAACATACTTTCTAGGTTTCAAGAAGATTGATGCCAACAGGGATGTAACATTTGATGAAAATTCAACATTCATCAAATCAAGGAAGGCACCTATTGAAGTTTATGAAGAACCTAAGGAAACTAGATTTCAAAACACTACCATGACTGAAGCAGTTCTAGAAGTTGTTCGTGAGTTTGAAAATCTGCAAGAACCTGTAGATCCACCCCGTGAGGATAACTCTCACAAGAGGAAACCTGCATGGACTAGAGAGCTCATTCAAGATGCAGAAAGATTTGGCATTCCAGAAGAAGAACACAGAGCAAAGAAGAGAACCGGATCACATACCAACTATCTTGCTTTACTATGTGACATTATGAACAAAGAGCCTTCCGGTTATGAAGAAGCAGCCGAAAAGAAAGAATGGAAGGATGCCATGGTTGAGGAATACCAATCAATAATGAAGAATGATGTTTGGGATGTTGTACCAAGACCTAAAGAGAAGTCTATTGTGACTTCTAAATGGATCTACAAAATCAAGCATGTTGCAGATGGCAGTGTAGAGAAATACAAAGCAAGATTCATAGCTCGTGGCTTCTCTCAGAAAGAGGGAATAGATTATGAAGAAAATTTTGCACCTGTAGCTAGGTATACTTCCATCAGAATAGTACTTGCCCTGGCTGCAGCGATGAAATGGAAAATACACCAAATGGATGTCAAGACTGCTTTCTTGAATGGTGTAGTTGAAGAGGAAGTATATGTGGAGCAGCCACTCGGTTTCGAAATACATGACAGGGAGTCATATGTGTGCATATTGAAGAAAGCCTTGTATGGCTTGAAACAAGCTCCCAGAACTTCGTATGGTAGGATGGATAGTTTCCTATCTAGTTTGGGATTTACTAAGAGTAAAGCGGATTCTAACCTTTATTACAAGGTTGAGGAAGGGAATCCTGTGATTCTACTCCTGTATGTGGATGACTTATTTGTAACAGGAGATGATAGATTGATTGTAGATACTAAGAGAAAGCTTGCTGCCGAGTTCGATATGAAATATTTGGGAATGATGCATTATTTCCTAGGTATGGAGGTGTGGCAGAGTGCAGGTGGGATCTTCCTTGGTCAAGGAAAGTACACAGTAGATATCCTAAAGAGATTCAAGATGATGGATTGCAAGGCCATGGCCACACTTATGGCATCGAATCTGAAGCTTCTATGTGATGCTTCATCTGAGCCGGTTGATGTCTCTATGTATCATCAAATGATTGGGTCCTTGATGTACCTGACGAACACGAGACCAGAAACATGCTTTGTGGTGAACACATTAAGTCGGTTTCTGACAGATCCGAGGAGTGTTCATCTGGTTGCTATAAAGCATGTTCTGAGGTACCTGAAGGGTATAGTGGATTATGGGCTCAAGTATGAGGTGAATCAAAAGTTTAACCTGCAGGGTTATGTTGATTCAGATTGGGCTGGAAGTGCTGTAGATAAGAAGAGCACATCTGGGTGCTGCTTCAGTATGGGATCAGGTGTGATCTCTTGGTTTAGTAGGAAGAAGTTTTGTGTAGCACCGAGTACAGTTGAGGCAGAGTATTTTGCAGCCTGTTCAGCTAGTTGTGAGGAAGTATGGCTACGAAAGCTACTGTCTGAGTTATTTGATCTCCCGTTGGATGCTACTGGTATCTTCTGTGATAACCAGATTTGTGTGAAGCTGTCCGAGAGCCCAGTGTTTCATGACAGGTTGAAACACATAGAGATCAAATATCACTATATCAGGGATATGGTGCAGAGAGGAGCTGTGAAGCTCCTGTATGTTGCGATGGACGAGCAGATTGCAGATGTATTGACGAAGCCACTAGCTAGGGTGAAGTTCGAGTACTTCAGGGAGAGGCTTGGTGTTCTTCGGATTGATGACACTTCGAGGAAGAAGTGATGGACACATTTTCTAAAGCCATTCCAAGCATGCTGGAAGGAGGATCCTTCACATGGCTGTGGATGTAAGCGCTGGATGATGAGCATCAGGATGATGTTCTGGTTTCTACTTTGGATGATCAGTTGGATCATTTTTATATGTATGTATGTATGCATCATGTTGGATGCTGGATATGATCAATTGGATAATTTATATGTATATGTATGTACGCATCATGTTGGATGCTTGGACCATGTATCTGTATACGTATTAGGTGGATACATTGTATGATCAGGTATATCATGTATGTTGATATGTATCATGTATTTATATTTGTATCAGGTGGATACACTGTGTGATCAGGTGGATCATGTTTGATGATATGTATCAGGTAGATACTTGGTATGGATCAGGTAGATGCATTGTATGATCAGGATGATCATGGATGATGAGCTTCAGGATGTTGCTCCAGATGACATGCAGCAGGATGTTGCAGTGATGATGATCAGGATGATCATGTGTACATCAGGATGATCTATGGTGAGTATCAGGTTGATACTCTATGGCCATGGAACAGGTTGTGTAGATAAGCATGTAATTTGTGCCCTGGGAGATTTGCAGATAGTCTTTCGAGGATTTTCCTATGGCATGTAATTTGTACCCTAGGATATCAAGAAAATGCTCTTTCGAGGTTTTGCTTGGGAGGACATATAATTTGTGCCCTGGGAGATCTGTAGGTAGTCTTTCAAGGTTTTTCATATGGCATGTAATCTTTTCCCTGGGATATCTAGAAGATGCTCTTTCGAGGTTTTGTCCTATAGCATGTAATTTGTGCCCTGGGAGATCTGATAGGTTGAGCCATGTGCTCGTAATCAGTCCTGGGATGCTCTTTCGAGGTTTTGCCATGACCACATGTAATTTGTGCCCTGGGAGATCCGATAGGTTGAGCCTTGTGCTCATAATCAATCATGGGATGCTCTTTCGAGGTTTTGCGGTGACCATATGTAATTTGTGCCCTACGAGATCCGATAGGTTGAGCCTTGTGCTCATAATCAGTCCTGGGATTCTCTTTCGAGGTTTTGTGGTGGGGTCACATGTAATAAGTCCTGGAGATTTGGGCAGGATGAAAAATGCCTCAGATGCTCTTTAGGGTTCTTGCTAGTCAAGAGACTCTTTTAAGGTTTTGTGACGCACGTAATAAGTCTTGAGATTTCCACAGTATGGCCAGTGATGATGAAGACCTGCAGGTGGTGGGACTACATCCAGTATGAAAAAGGACTGGCTCTGTAGAACTTCCTATGATAAGTATAGTCAGAGATTGGTTGAGATAGCAGCAGTAGTGACAATGATGATGACGATGCATCAATGATGATGATCCCAAGAAGAAGACTTGTCTAGCAGATCTGTTTCGAGAAATACCTTCCTAGTTAAGAGGGAGTGTTGATGTATATGTAACTTCGGAATGTATTTCATCTAGGTATTTCATATATATTTATTGTATCCTTATTAGAGATGTGTTATTCCTCTATAAGGAAGTGTCGTCATGTGGATTGACAAGTGTCGCAAGTGTGTGTACTTGCCGATGGGTTATTAGACCACCATGTGTGGGGTTGGCCCTGAAATATATATATTATATTGTGGATGTACCTAGCTAGACAAGTCGGCCCCATAAGGTCACTGGGAAAATAGGTTAGTATAAATAGAGATCAGGAGATCTCTATCTAGATCATTCGGAAAGTCATATCTCTCTCACTCAGAAAGTGGCGCACTAGTGAGGAGGAGGATCATCTGCTTCTAGAAGACTATCTCAAGTGTATTTTGGTTGTACTTTGGTTGAGCCATTGCTCTCTCTATCTCTAAGGAAGTTGTGGGGTTTTTCACCTTAGGGTTTACCCCACAGAAACTCTATGTCTCTTGTCTCTCATGATTTTGATTCTTGTGATGCTTGTCATGCTTATTGTGATTGTTATGCATTGATATACTGTATATGTTATTCTCTCAGTGAAGATCCTAGAGTATTGTGAATTAATGCTCAAAATTTAACATCTTTCACATACATGGTTTATTTGACGGTTTATTTCTAACAAAACCATAGGTTGTTTTCTGGGCAATTTGACGGTTCCGGTAGCTGGTATAGGTTCATCATTCGATTTGATAACTGGTTGTTGGAACATACAAAGTGATCCCATAAAGTGTGATGATTATTATTTGGGGAGTTGTAATATGGTCTATTTAATGTTTTCATAACTAAGACATCAAGATCATATTATCAACTGAACATTGTGATAGTATCAAACAAAACCTATGCTTACAAGTTCAAATATAAAAGAGAAAATTGTTGGTATAAACACAGTGAATTCATTCAGTCTATCTGATATTTATTTTGATTATTTTATTGATTGTGATCAATTGAACTTATTTATACATATATTTTGCATGGCATATCATCATTTTACAAACCCCGGTCGATAATTTATGTGAAGTAAACTAAACAATTATTTTTCCCAACATTTTGGCGCCATTACGAGGGAGGTGTCAAAGAACTAGGTGTTAGTTGATGTTTGTTTTGTTTTGATTTTATTAAGTGTGAGTAATAGATTCTCTTTTTGTGTAGGTAATTTGGTACCCTAGAACACACCATGGCGGTTTGATAAGATGAGAGGTAAGAACCTGCGTGCTAGCTTACTTTGGTAAGTATATGATTGTGTTCAATCTAGATGGTGGTGGTACTGTATGAATCGAGAAATATATAGCAAGGGGATATTTCTTAAAATTAATATTATTACAATTTTTTCTTTTGGTAGCACTATCAAAATCCCTTCATCTACTAACACGTTGGTAGGAAAGAACATTAAAGGGTCTACAGGGAAAAATCCAATAAGCAGGATTGAACATCCTTCTACAATACATAGGTCTATCATGAACACCAAGGTATAAATATTGAATTCTTCGATAGATCCTACAAGTGAGGCAACCATTGTTGGTAATATAGAGAGGAAGACTGAGGGGGTAATTGTTGAGCCAGATTCGCCCCATCCTGAAACACAATTTAGTTTAATTGGGGAAGAAAAAATAGCAAAAATTGAACGATAGACACACAACTGTCGCTAGGATGTACATACTAATGAGGAAGAGGTAACTTTTGGTTTTCCCATCATTGATCCTGTTATGAATGTGTAGATGAATAAAAACCCTCTTGATGCACTCCCTCATTTATATGGCTGGATAAATGATAACCCTGATTCCCACCACTCTGAAAGAGTCAACATTACACTGGTTCATGGGATTTGGGGGTGACACAATAAAAACTTGGTATGAGATGAAAAGGAATTCTTTCAAAAGTACCAAGAGTATTGCAAGGCAAGAGAGATTTGAGAGGAAATTTTTCGGATGACACAAGCTGAAGATGAAAGTTTATAGGACTATCTTGAATGACTTAGATATAACATACAATGTTCTAAACATCATAAATTGGATACAAAAACCATAAAAATTAATTTCCTAAGGGGAATTTGAGAAAATTGGTGAGTTATGCATGAAATATTCAAGAGGACAAGCATGAATATGTAAAGGACCTTGAGAGCCCTTTCCCATAAATATCAAGAGCACATTAGGTGGGGTCACTAGAACAGAATTGGGTAACCTTTTATAAAGTTTTAAGATTAACATTCTTGCCACCCTCGGCATGCAATTAGATGCATTTCAGGCTAGGAAAATTCGGGATGAGGAGAATACAACCTTAGTTTTTTTTCGTTCTAAGTGTCATAAAAAGCATCCATTACAAAAATGTCACTTGAATGAACTTTATGCTTGTGGTATTTGTGCAGATGATCATTCGATGGATCATTTCCCTTCTCTGCCTGGATTGAAAGTAGTGTATCAAGGAGAAGAGGAGGCCACAAAGAAATTATATACTTTAGCAGCCAAAAATCCATGGAATCCTCATCCATTAGGTATGCTTAGTGATCCTCTTATTTCAAATTTTTCACATTTTCCAAGGAAAAATTACAATTGGAATCAAACACTCCCTTGGAAGACATGGACACAACAACCAATTCAAACCCATCCTTGGAAACAAGGATGGATAGGATCTAGATTTGCAACTATGCCTCCATACCTTTACCCCATGCAAAACCAACCTCCTATGCAGCCTCAACATTTTTCACCTTTCCCTCAACCACCTAAATAGTATCCATCTCAACCTTATTTGCAAATTCCTACTCAACCTCAGCCACCAACTATGCAATCTCAACAGCTTTAGCTTCCTGCCCCACAACCCCCTAGGAAACACCAACTTCTTGTCTAATTGGTAGATGAACCAAATATTAATACAACCCATCCTACTCTTAAAGTTGAGTTGCAACCCTTCCCAGCATATACATTCACTCCTGTAGGACTATAGGATATCCATTTACATTATGGGAATGTGCTTCAAAATTCAAACCCCATCATTGTTGAGGAAGAAGAGGAAGAGTTGATTCTTGATCTAGGCATTGATAATCAACGTCCAGATGTGATTAAACAAATAGTCACCTCATCAGAGTAGCCATTCTCTTCCGAGAAACCCCCTGTCCGAAAATATTAGAATTGAGAAATCTAGTGATTACTCCTTAATATGACCTGCTCAATGAACTTAAAAATGTATGCATTAAAGCTACCTTACTTTAGGCCTTGAAGGATATACCAATCTATGATAAAATGGTGAGGGAATTATGTGTAAAACATCTAGGAAGGAAAATGAAATTCCCACCTACCATTCACTTTGTTGGACAAACCACTAATTTGATAAGTGGAAGGAACCTCATTGAGAGGCACATAGATACTGGGAACCCCATTTTCTCTGTGCAAATTAATGGGATCTGTCTCCCTAACAAATTGATCAATATTGAAGCAAAAATCAACATTATGACTATAGGAACTATGAAATGTTTGAATTTGACAAACATATGCCCAACTCCTACAATTCTTGACTTGTTGATCGCCTCTAGATCAAACCAGAAGGGTTTCTAGAAGATGTGACAATGGCCTTGGATTCTTGGGAATATCCAACAGATTTTATGATTTTCCATCCCAAGAATTCCTCTGGAGGTCACCTTATTATTCTTGGGAGGTCTTGGCTTGCCACTTCCAAGGAATTTATAGGATGTAGATCGGGTAACATGATCATCTCTCAAGGGGATGCAATCAAACAAATAACATTATTTCCACTAGAAAAACCCCTGATAGAGACTGAAGATATTCCATGGGAAGACAATACAGCCAGTGATTAATAGGTGGTTAATCCCATCTGCACTATTGATCAGGTAATAAAATTTTAGGAAGAGACAAAGGATAATAAATTTTGCACCTTTCTTTGTGGTTTTGATTTTTCACAGTCAACTGGTTTTCTTTCATTAAGTTTAGATTGGATTGTGAAAGCTAACATAAAGGAGACAAGTGCTCTGATGACTTTGTCCTCATTTTCTAGTACATCGACTGCGCAAGAAGAAAATTGTTACAACATTCTGGTGGAGATTCAACCAGCTAAGTTTTTGCATGTTAGCAATCAGTTGTCTGACCTTTAACAAGGAAAACATATTCAAGTATTATGTAATCATTCTAATTCCTTTTCTTGGGATTACCATGACATGAAGGGGATTCATACTAGGATTTTTTCCGATCATATTTACACAAAAACTTATTCTTAACTTGTTAGGCCACCATAGTGAAGAATGAACCTAGCTCTCAAGGAGGTGGTTAAAGAAGAACTAGAGAAACTATTGGATGCCAATTTTATTTATCCTATATCTGAAAGTAAGTGGGTTTCACCTTTAGTTGTAGTCTCCAGAAAGAATGGAAAATGACGTATATGTGTAGATTACTAAGAATTGAGCAAGGATACCATGAAATATTATTCCCCCGTACCTTTTATTGATCAAGTGTTAGATATCTTGGTTGGAAAGAAATATTTCTCATTCTTAGATGGGTTTAGCAGGTACAATCAAATCCAAATATAATGATAAGATTAGGAGAAAACCATGTTTACCTTCCCATGGGGAACTTTTGCTTATCGTGTTCTTCCCTTTGGCTTGTGTAATGCTCCCGCCACCTTTCAAAGGGCAGTATTGGGGATCTTTTTAGACCTTATCCATGATTGTGTAGAGGTGTACATGGAAAATTTTACTGTCTATGGGAATACATTTGAAGAAGCCTTGGAAAATATCGAAAAAGTATTGATTAGATTCCAAGAGGAAAACCTTGCTTTGAGTAAGAGAATTGAAAAATGTTATTGACTTGGGGAGTGGTATTAGGACAAGTTATATCTATTGCAGGGATTGAATTAGACCTTGCTAAAATAGAAATCCTTACAAAAATATCAATCCCCAAAACTCAAAAAGAGGTGCGAAGTTTTCTTGGCCACACTGGGTATTACAGGAGATTTATTGAGAAATTTACTCAAATTGTTTCCCCTCTATCCAAATAGCTATCCAAAGATGTTAGTTTTCTTTGGGATGCTATTTGTTAGTGTGATTCTCAGACTTTGAAAAATAAGCTTTCTTCCACTCTTGTACTGAGAGGGCCTGATTGGTCCCTCCCACTTCACATATCTATGGATGCCTTAGAATTTGCTTTAGGGGCTGTCCTCAGGTAGGTTGAAAATCAGATCCATTATGCCATTTATTACATTAGTAAAAATTTTGTACCTTCCGAACTAAACTACATGGGTATGAAGAAATATTTTTTGGCAGTAGTATACGCTATTAATAAATTCAGGCTTTATATTATAGGATATGAATTCTATATTCACACCGATCACTCTGCTATACAATATTTGATGAATAATCCAGTCACAACTGGCAATATTACGATGGATTTTTCTACTACATGAATTCAATATTACAATTGTGGCTAGATCAAGTAAGGAAAACTTGGTTGCTAATTTTATTTCTAGATTGCAAAGTGAATTTAATGCTACTCCTGTAGACGATAACTTCCCTGATGAACATTTGTTCTCAATTTCTACTCATTCTCCTTGGTTCTCTGATGTCGCTAATTATTTATCCTTAAGGAAGTTTCCTTCACATTTATCAACTAGAGAAAGTGCTTCTTATTCATGGATTGGCGGTGATCTGCTCCGTACAAGACCAAACCTCATCATCAGAAGGTGTGTTCATGAAGATGAAACATTTTATATTCTAAAGACCTGCCATGATGAACCTTACAACGGGCATTTTGCATATCGAAGAACAACTTACAAGGTACTACATGAAGGGTGCAAGCCAAAGCTTTTTTTCGAGGTAACGAGCATTTAATTGCAGAATTTTTGTATGAAGAAACCTTTACTAGGTTTGGAGTGACAAGAGAGATTGTCACAGGCCAAGGGACTCAAATTACTTCAAAACTCATCAAGTCCATTTGTGAGCAGTACCAGACTCAACATAGAACTTCAAATCCATACTATATGTAGGAAAATGGCTAGCTTGAATCCACCAATAAGGTTCTTGAATTTATTCTAATAAATATAGTACAATCACACCATAGGGATTGGGTGGAACGTCTTCCAGAGGCATCGTGGAATTATAGAACTACTTCGAGGAACATTACGGGATTCATCCCATATGAATTGGTATATGGAAAACAAGTCCTACTCCCTATAAAGTTCCAAATTAAGACTTTTAGAACTCCATTGGAACTAGGAATGAAGTTAACAGAGGAACAACAATAGAGGATATTATAGTTGAATCAGTTGGATGGGATTAGGAATGATGTTGTTCAGAACACCACCCTAGCTCAGCGACAATGGAAAAATTGGCATGACAAATTGATTAGAAAGAAACAATTTCGACCCAGTGATTGGGCACTTCTGTTCGATTCAAAATTCGAAAAATTTAAAGGGAAATTGACCACTCATTGGCTGGGCCCATATGAGATAGATGCCATCTTCAAAACTAGATCAATTCAAATTAAAACCAACGATGATAATCATACTTATTTTCTAGTGAATGGAAACATGCTGAAGCTGTACCATAAACCAATTTCTAGGGTAGAACTCATTTCAAGGGTGCTACAATAGAATGAGATGGAAGTGGTAAGTAAGAAAGGTAATATTCCTACCTGTACTTCCTCACT
Organism: Larix kaempferi; assembly: GCA_027924585.1. Classification (NCBI taxonomy): domain Eukaryota; kingdom Viridiplantae; phylum Streptophyta; class Pinopsida; order Pinales; family Pinaceae; genus Larix; species Larix kaempferi. Next base: position 8,974,063 of record BSBM01000159.1, on the reverse strand, counting down.
TTTCTTTATTTTTAATAATGGTTTGAATAAAAGTAAGAAAACATAAAAAAAATCCATAAAAATGAGAAAAATGTAAAAACATAAAACTCTTTTTTTGCAGCTAATAAACTTGAGCTTTCTTTGTTCCTTATGATGCTCATTACACCACGAGAAGGATGTACATTGAGTGTAGGTTTATTTCTTTATCCAGCTTCAGTGGAATACTTATGGAAAAGGAATTGTGTCAAGATTACTATTAAATCTTTTTCATGCTCGATTATCAACCATGAAAAAAATATCCCTTGGTGTTTTCTCAAGTATTTCCAGACTCCCTAAAAATTAAATATCAATGAGCACTAACTAGCCCGAGCTCAAAAAAAATACACGAGGCAATAGAGTCTTATTAGTCTTCTTACTGATGAGATTCTCAGTTCAAGTTGAGTTTTTATTTTCAATAAAAATAGTTATTTCTCATGTTGGATTGATGAAGGATTCATGAAGGCTTTCCATCCAACAATATTGACCTGTCAACCACAACATATCGTCTATTCTTCGAGACTTGATATTATGGGATGCCTTGAGGTCTTTATGCCTTAATGATAGACCATCTCACCAACAACAGTGAGGATGCACTTATGCCTCCTAACTATTGGATCCTATAGGGGAGTCGACATTATTTCATTCATTCACACCTATTAGGATGCATCAGACATGCCTTGGTGATCAAATTTCACATTAATGGTTGTGAACCTCGCATTCGTTAACAATATCCTTTAAGGTTTGGTAATCCAATGAGCCTCCTGCACATTCGACATCAACTCATTTTATTCATATGGAAGGAGATTTCACAAAGAAAGAGACAAGATGGAGACTTCAAAGACCCTAAAATCGAATTAGAATCTTGTTAAAAAATGGCAGCAAGAATAGATTTGGCACTAGCAGCTCTTAGGCTACATCAGGACAGAATTATCAGAGACTCTACAACAAAATCATAATCTTGTCAAGAAAGATGGTAGAAGGGACAAATTTGGTCAAATGGTAGTCTCAGCATACATCTAGTTCGTCTAAAAACATCCCATTCTAGTAAGCTAGCATAGGGAAAATTAGAATGAATAAATTATGGGAACATATTTTTTCGGTAGCATGACACTACAATTTTCAAGATCGCCAAACTACTATAATTTTTTTTCCCGGTAGCATGATATCATGCCTTCAAGTTTATTGGACTACTAGAATAAATTCTTCCAGTCGCGCGCCTCACTGCATATTAGAATAATATGCTACCAGAACGACCATGCATAGTGATCCTTTTAGTTTCTGTCGAGTTGTCCCACCTATGAATGCACATCGTTTTCAGTAATAATGATAATATTAGATGCATATAGAATACATAGATTTATTAAGTACATATTAATAGATGTGATGTTTCTTTTGGCTCCCAACAAACAAAGTTTGGTGATGCTGGTTTTATTATAGCCATTAAGAATTTCATTCTTAGAAAGGTTGACCAACTTGTAGGGGGTTTTGTGCTTCAACAACATAAAGCAATGTGTACCAAAACGAGGGATGATCATAACCTCCATATTTGATAAGTTTTGTTCATCATGCAAAACAAGGGAAGTTGAGTTGTACCAATGATGAGATAGTTGCATCATGAAAAATGATGAGGATGCCTTGGTTTGAGAACACCATGCCTCATCATTTCAAATCTTGTGGCAGCGCCATCATTAGATCGAGAGATAGATCCAGTAGGTAGCACCTTTACCCAACTCATACCAGGATATTTATAAAAGGTTAGGATGCTCAAATTCTGGTAGCTGTTGGTCTTAAATTTCATTGGTGATTTTGTACAGTGACTACTAGACTAATGTTATCCAACATGAACACCAATTATTACTCACATGCCTCATGATCTATAGATTTAGCCCTGTACCAAGTAAAATTATGGTAAGATCATATATTATTTTGGAATTAGTAATGAACAGAGGTAACATCATGTTCTAATTTGGCCATGCATGATACCTGTTATAATGCCATCTTGTCCCATTAACATTGATCATAGTTGCGCCCACAATTTCACATGAACATACACCTTACCAATAAACTATTTGGATCACATTAAGGGAGGGTTTAAGGAGATACCTCTAAGCCGTCTCCCTCAAAACAATCGGATGAACCTTCACAACTCTTTGGAGGTAGTTCCCAAAAGAAGAAGAAACGAATTGAAGGAGGAGGTACTTTTGGTAAGAAGGGAGAAGCTTTAACTATTGAAATTGAACAAGGTCTTTCTTCAAAGGTCACAAGGAATTTATCAGAGAAATGATAGATGGATAAGCCTCACACTTCCAGGGATGAAAAAGACAATGAAGAAAAGAACGATCCTTCGGTCAAGGAGAAGGACATAATAGGGGAATATTATTCTATCAAATCTCAAGGAGCATCCCATATTAAGGAAACAGGAGGTGATGTACATGACGACTCTTTGGAAGAAGTGAAGTCGAAGCTTATGGAGAGGGTTAAGACCTCATACAAGGATAAATGGACAGAGGAACATGGAGACACTTAAGGAAGATGGGGAAAAATCCTATGGAAAATTATAAATATTCCCCTATGATGGAAAAGGAGAAGGAAGTTAATAAAGAGCCATCAACATAAAAACCTCCTATTAAAGACCAAAATCAATGTAAAAAAATGAAAATTCAGGCGGAAGAAGAGTAATTGTCAGAGAAGGACATCAGTGAAATTGGTTCTCAAAGGGAGACCTCTATTGAAATTATAGGGACTTTTATAAAGGTAGAGGTAATTAGCACTGGAAATAAATCATATATTGAGAATAAGATGTATAAAAGAAGGAAAAGTGAAGTGGAAGAAAATCCAAAAAAATGTGGGGTAATGGAAGTAACTGCTAGAGTCACTAGAAGTATGGCAAGATAGTTTTTCCATCAAGATGAATAGGATGCTAGAGAAAAAGACGAATTAGTAATCATAGGCAGTACAACAAGGAAACCTTGTACATAGTCTGCTAGCAAAGAATCCTCAGCTCCTCCTCAGAAAGTAGGGCATGAACAATCGATAGGATCCACAAGAGTTGAGATTGAACCTAAACAACATGAAGAGATAATAGAAATAGCTTTGATTGAAGGTGATCATAAAAATACCGATCTTTTGGCTACTTATGTACTTGACCTACCCTTCTTAGAGATTGGAATGACTAGGAGTGAATAAACTCTTTCATGTTTTACTGTTAAGGAGTCTTCTGAAGCCCTGGAAGAAGTAGAACATGGAATTAAATTGGGTTGTCAATATTATATGGAGATAATTTTTGCATAAAAAGAGGTTAAGGTTCATGAACTTATGGTTGATTATATCCCTAAATTACCTGTAGAAGAGGATAAAATGAGTAAAACCGAGGAACCTATGGAAAGAAATCCCCTTAATTTACCTTATTCAAATTTAGGAGAAGAAGAACTAGTCTTGGAACATGGGGTATCTTCAGAAGTACCTCAAAAATTTTAGAGGAAGAAGGGGAGTAAGAAATTGAGAAATCTTAGAAGAAAGTTAAAAGAGTACAAAGTGTTGGATGAATATCTAAAGAAGGAAAAAAAGACCCTCAAAGTGAAATTTGAAAGGAAGGATGCTGAGTGTGATATTCTATTTAGAAAATCTAGGATGTGGTACCATCAAAGGGAGACTTTGAGAAGCTATAATAACATATTCATAATCAAGTTGTTGTAGAAGAAACATCGACCAGTACAACATACATCCACCGATTTCGATCTCCTGACCAAAGCTGCAGATGTTGCAAGTGAACAAGAATCCCATAAAGAAATTGAGAAGGAACATGTTGCATGAGGGAATGCAAAGGTTCAGTACTAGGGGATATGTTGGGCTCCATTTTTTATCGGTTTTGCACTCATTTAGGCTGACCATTTTGCACCTAATAATTTCTATTATCGTACCTATTGTTCAAATATCATCTTGACTATATGAGGTATTTATGTTCAATTTGACATGATTTATTATGTTTTGATACGTATTTCAAATATAAAATTACTAGTCTAACCATCGTGGGGTTCACAACAATTATATATTTTTGAAATAACAAGTTTGCGTGATATTGGAACTATGGATTTCGATAATCCAATGCCTCTATCTTTCAACATCACGTGATATCAAAATTGTGGGATTGATGCACGTGCCACTCAAGATATTTCATGAGGAATAAAAACATGATTGAAGATTGAGATCAGTCCCACAATATATGCATCATGTTCGATATCAAAATTCTCAACAGTTCCTAGTAATCGGGCTCATGATCAATAATTGGTGGAGTCATGTGCAACTTGGATTGTAATCAGAATTTCATGTTTCCATTCATGAAATTGCTATAATAAAGCACTGGTAATATTTCTATGTGTGGCATTGTATATCTATCTTTGGTGAATCACACTAGTACAAAATGAGAGATAAGTGACCAGGCGACCAAAAAAAGTTGTCACCACATTTTTTTCAAGGGATTAATGACCAAAATTGAGAAATTTTAAGTGAACTAACTAAAAATGACCAATTTGGTCACGGGATAAGAACTAAACTAAAAATGACCAAGATAAATGAAAAGTTTTGTCACGGGATAAGAACTAAACTAAAAATGACCACATAACAATTGGTCATTTTTAGTTGTCACTCCGACAATGGAAAATTACAATTTTGACAATGAATTTGTACAATTTACTAAATTTTAACACTGCAGATGGAGGGGGGTCCCTGATTCCATTTGCAGTGTAAAAATTTAGTAAATTGTACACACTCTCATGTGTCACAACTCAACAAGGGACCCCCCTCCGCGCAATTATTTAACTACTAATGGTCAAAACCATTATTTGTGTGAATCACATGTCTTCAAGATGATTCCAAATAAGCAATCCAAATACAAAGGGAAATCACCCTAGTTTGGGTCCAATCTCTTAGTAGTCTATTAAAGTTTCGGTAAGTTAATGTATTTTGCGTCATGTTAGCTAAAAATTGTCAATTTCACAACCTTCATTCGAAAAAAGTTATGCATGAGGATAAGGAAAAAAGTGGGTTGAAGGAACAGTTTGAAGGAAATTCGAAGTCAACATAAAGGGGAAGAAGTATATACAAGAAAAAGGAAGGATGACTCAGAAGAATCTGAAGCAACAAAAATTAGAATTAATCTCTAGAAAAATGTTGGTTTCATAAATTGAATATACCACCATGCTTGGGTGAGACTTAGATCAACAGGATGGAGTTCTTAGTGATAAAACAAATGAAGGGTCCCAACATGTTGTAATTTTTCTTCTGAAAAAAATCTCTTTGAGGCTTGCACATTGAATTTGTAAATTTGACCTTAATGTAATAGAAGGCCAATTGAGCCTATAATCATTTAAAATTTAAGACTTTTGTGTCAAAGTTTGGTGTTTTAATTTGATGTATATAATGGTCTATATTAATAGAGCCTATTCCAATGGAGATTTTTTCATTGTATGTGTGGTTTAAATTCCATATTTAAACTATTGCTTGTGGTTGTTGGAAATTGTTGGGCCCTTTTGCATCGCAATATGGGTTTAAATTGTTTGATTGCATCAATGAATCACTAATGAGTTTGTGGGCCAATGTTGTTTTTAGGACATGTTGTGTCCCAGCTATGCTTGGTGGATGTTAGTGTGTTTGAATGAGAATTGCAAAGAGGGGTGAGGTCCCCACCCTACACCAAGGCCTCATACACCAACTTGGTGTCTCACTTAGCGATGACTTTAAAAATAGATTATTATATGCTAATATATATAATGTTGATGTATTAATATGTTATATAATGTTAATATACTATATACATGTATTTTAATATTATATAATTATTATATATATATTTATATAGGTAATGTACTAACATTAGTATTGATATATTAAAAAAATAAGAATATAATCAAAACAAATATAATAATAAAGAGAGGGAAACGAAAGTAGGAAAAAAGGGGGGGAAAATGATTTAGTTGAAAAAGTGTGTAAATTAAAAAAAAAATTAAGAGGGAAACGAAAGTAGAAAAAAGGGGGGGGGAAACGATTTAGCTGAAAAAGTGTGTAAATTAAAAAAAAATTAAGAGCGAAAATAGGATAAAATAAATGAAAATAAAACATTTTTAAAAAGAAACTCCCTAAAGAGGGCAGAGTGATCCAATTGAGGTAGCTCTAAAATCAAATTTACACTCCATTTTGTGGGTGTTGAAACCCTAAGCTGAGGAGGAGTCGATTGAACTAAACGGGCCAAAAAATATTGATTCATGTTCATCTTCTTGATGCTGAGCTATCTATCTATCCCATCAATGGTTGTGCTGAGGATCGATCTCGATGGAGGTGAATTCTCACCGTTGAAAATCTGGATGATTGGGGCGGGCGGTTTCTGTGTGAGAAGATGATGTCGGATATGGAACACACAATGCTCATCATTGATGTTTATAGGGACAAGATCCAGCATCTCCTGGAGCCTGTCCATCTCTGCTATAGACGCATTAAGTTGCATAAGATAAATATCATGCACTACTCCAAGATGGACTCATTAAGATGGCGGATATGGTATGTTATGTTGGAGCATAGGCCGCAGCTATGGCAAAGCTGCCAAGTTTAGGAAAAAGCTCTAATTTTTGAAGGAAAAGTGCTAATTTTGAGGAAAAGCACCATTTTTGGGCAGAAATGAACAGTGTGCAGTACGACGCCAGATGGACGAGCTCACTGCAGATTGCAAGCCAGAAATCATGGAGCTCGCATGCACAAGTCAAAGGAAAGAGTAAATAAGGTGGCCGAGTAGAAAGCTCAACCACCACAGTAAATGAAGCGGTGGAATAGAGGGCTCAGCTGCCCTCATTAAGGCAAAGTACAGGAGTTATGGTTGCTTGGACGAAGGAAGAGAAACGGGCCGAAGCATTGAAGGAGAAGGACAAGGAGCGAAGAACGATGAAGCAGTGCCCATACCCGCGATCTGCACCGGAAATCACGGAGTCTGCAGGAAGCTGCGATGTGACTGCAAGAGGTGCCTACAGTACACCTAGCCGTGTCCGCGGTTAGGGTTTTTGGGGATCACTGTTGGGAAAGGCCCATAGTTTTGTAAAGGTGCAAACCTCAGGGCCACCTATATATATGTGTAATTGAAAGGGGAAAAGGGTTAGATAGTTACTAAGTTACACGGACAGTCTAAGTTGATGTCTGAGTCATTTGTATTACTATATCTTTTAATCTGTTAATGATCATTTTGTGCATGTAAGAAGGCCGCAATCTCGCAGGAAGACCGCTTGGCGTAAGGGCCATTGCATGTATCGACCAGTCGCAAGAGGACTGAGAGGGGAATGTAATTGTATGTCTTTGTCATGGTAATATCTGTAGAAGAAGAGAATAGATATAAGAGAAGGGCGCCCAGCTGTGTGCGTGGAGTTTCCCAGAAAGATCTAAGGCTGCAGCTGTGTGCACAGCGGAATTGTGTTATCCCCATCTCAAGATAATATAAACACAGTTCCCGTGGACGTAGCTTCCCTCCTGGAAGTGAACCACATAATTCTTGTTGTTGTGGTGATGCTTTATTTGATTGCATTTCTTTGCTTTACTATCTATGTTTCTATGAATGTTTCGCTATCTTTATGAATGATTATGTAAAGTAAATCCTGGAAGCTCCCTTAGAATTTGTACTTGTGCATTGTCAAAGGAGTCTGTAAGAACACTGTCGCCACAGTGCTGAAGGAGTGTGTTACTGCGATGTGGCGCAAGGGCAGAGATGATACATAGTGTATCGGAGGTAGCGGGTAAAAGACTCGTGCGCAGGTGTGGAGCTACTGCGCAGCTCGGCTGAGAAGAGTGAGTTCCAGCGCTATAGCGCTGGGAGACCTGTGGAAAAGTAAGACACTCTGCTCAAGGGTTACCTCCAAGGAGGAAAGAGAAAAGACTATAGACTCCATACCAACTAGGTTAAGGAAACCTGATTCCTTAGCCCCCCATAGCCACTTTGGGTGAGACTTCGGGCTGCTGTGCAGCTTGTTGCCGAAAGGGCTAGTGCACCAAAGGGGTGTTTGTTGCTGCGCATCCTGAAAACCCGGGTCTGTCCAGAAAGCATCCAACAAATGGTTCCATTGCCGGCTTTAACCCTATTATTTTGAAGGAAATGTGGTGCTGGAATCCTACAGCTAAAGCAATTCAAGAGTGGTTTGATTCAAAGGCTAGAGAGTTCGCTGAACGTGAAAATAGAAGCCCTAGGCTTCAGACAGAGGACTGGTTGCAGAAGCATATTTATACTGACCTTCACGAAATCTTCTTTGTAACATTTGCACTCGAGTTGCATGAGTGGGTATCCAAGCTGGCAGATACTGGACCCACTATGCATGTTGATCAACCTATCGTTTGGATGCCTGAGCTAGTTAGCATTTTGAAGTGGGTAGATAATCCTGTGTCCCGCACAGTAGACTTTTGGTTGAACAGTCTGTTGGAAGGCTTCATCACCGAGTTTGCAGTAGATACGAGAAAAAGCTTCAGCGAGGCTGAGAGGAGCTTCTTCAAAGCATACAGGGGTAAGTTCTTAAATTCTCTGAACTTGTGGATTAAAATGCTCTTATATGAAAAAGGAAAACTATGCATAGCTTCCGATGAATAGCATAGACAAGTAATATCCGCAGATTCTGATAGTGATCTTGAAGTTATTGGTTGCACTCGTAGTGGAAAATGGTATAAAGTAGGCCTTGACCAACATTCTTTTGAGTCTATCCCAAAATATAGCCAAGCTTGTATAGTGAGCCATATAGAGAGACAAGGGAGTGCTCATATCCCTTATCACCCTTTTACACTTCAAAAGCTAGACAGGGCTCAGCATAACCCCGCAGTAACACCCTCTAGTAGCCTGCATGGTACTTCTAGTACCTCAGCACCACCTTTGTTTAACCATCCTGGAGGCAGTGCCACAACACCTCCATGTCAACCTAACACAAGAAGGATGGGTGATGACATGAAGCTACCAACCTTTAGAGGAATAGGTCTAGAAGATCCTGAGCAGCACTGGTTTCTATGTGAAGCCATTTGGACGATTAAGAAAATTAATGATGATGCTGTTAAACTGGTTCAGTTAGCAACCACACTAAGAGAGAGAGCCTTAACCTGGTTTATGAAATACTCAGTAGCATAGAATAGGATGCTTGCTGAGGTAAGAAGTGCTATGATTAAAGAATTCAAGAAACCTAAATCAGAATTACAGTGCATAACAGAACTCAAAGACATAAAACAGTTACCTACAGAATCAGTATAGGACTTTGACCAGAAGTTCAAAGCCTTGATATATCAAGTAAGCTTTGAGTTTGCACCGCAGTGGCATAAGGAATGGTTCATTGTTGCGCTGCTTCCTCATATTAGACTTCCTCTTATGCAACAGAATCTCACTACTCAAGAACAAGCTCTAGAGATGGCTATGAAACTAGAAGCTTCACCAATTGCTGGAACAAGCAACGATGTTGCGCAGTTGTAGAACCAAATAGCAAACCTAACTTTGCAAGTGCATGATATTAAGAAAGGAAAGGATGTTAAAGAAGAAATTTGGTGTACAAAGTGTAGAGCACAAGGACATTCAAAGGATCATTGTCCTGTTTTCATAGATTATATTGCAACCGGAGCACCTAACCCTTTACCACAAGCTCAGGGGCCTTGGTGTGAAATCTGTAGAACTAGAGGCCACATACCACAAGAGTGTCACTTGTTACAGAAATATGTACAAACTCCAAAGAATCTATATTGCAATTTCTATAAATCAGGAGGCCATGATGAGAACAATTGCAAAGCATATGACCCTATGATAGAAAGAAAACATGATGTTTATAGAGTACAGTCAGAACCACAGGGACCCACAGCAGGTCCGCAGTATGACCCAGCTCGCGAAGGCCGAGGAGGAAATTACAGGGGCCGAGGACGCGAAGGAGGTTTTGGTCGTGGAAGAGGACAGATCACTTGCTATAACTGCGGAGCTCAAGGCCATTATGCAAGGGATTGCAAAAACCCTACAACCACCTGCAGATACTGTAAATATTACGATCATGTCATTGAAGAATGCCCTTAGTTGATGGCCAAGATGCAAGAAAAGAAGCCACAGGTTAACCAGAATATTCAGTTGATTGCAGCAGAAAAAAGAGAACCAGATGCCACAGTTAATATAGTGACGCGCAGTGGTGCAACCACTAGTGCACCACAGTCGATAAATGGAAAGCCAACAACACAATGGGTGCGCCGCGCTAATATTAAACCATCCCCGCTCGAACTACAGAAGCAAAAAGAAGCATTCAAGCAAGCTCAAGAGTATTTCTCAGATCCGCGAGCTTCAAGTTCTGTCGCATTACCGCACAATGATATCAGACCGCATGTGCCAAGTCAAGAGAACCCGGTACAATAGCAGGCTACTACATCTGGAAGGCCTGACGAGGAGGATACACTAGGTAGTGTTCATGCTTTCCTGAGAAGCTGCTTAAAGTTGTTGCGCAATGAAAAAGCAACTATGGAACTCCAACACCTATTGGATCAGTGTCAACAATCTGCTTCGATGAACACAGTGCAACGTGCTGTTCATCAAATCAAGAGTCATACTAGAACTGGAAGAGAGATGAGACTCACAACACAGATTGGATCATTTGAAATGGATGAAGTCGTTTTGGATTTAGGCTCAAAAGTTAATGTTCTCACCATGCAGACTTGGGAATAGATGGGTAGTCCTCAGCTTATCAGATCTCCTATCCATCTAAGACTAGCAAATCAGCAATGAGTTTCTCCATTGGGAAGATTACCCAATGTACCCATTGATATTGAGGGAGTAAGAAGTTCTGCAGATTTTGAAGTAATTAAAATTTTGGATGACAGTAGACCTTACCCAACACTTTTAGGCATAGACTGGGCATTTGATAATCTGGCTGTCATTAATTTGAAGAAAAGATAGATGACCTTTGAGGATGACCAGATTAGGGTCATTGCACCACTTGATCCCCTTCAAGGACCATGATATATTGAACCCATTCAAGTAGAAGAAGAAGTGCACCACTTGGAAAGTTTGTATTAGATGACTGCTAGTCATAATGATTATGTCAATCCCACAGTGGACAGCCATATCAGCTGGCGATGCGATAGCTCGTGCACATCAGATTCAGAAGCAGGACTGGAAAACTGGTAGAATCGCTTACATGAGGTTTCTGCAAGGCGTTGCACCATGATGACTAAATCCATTCAATGGATTGGCATAGAATTGAATAACACTCCAATCTTTGATGGTTTAACTGGAGTAAGTGAATTCATACATGCATATGAACAAGAAATCCCAGATGAAGCCCAACAGTTAATGACACAAGCTATGCAGGCTTGGGCTGAGCTCGAGAAGCTCCCTTCTAAAGTTGCCCTTTTGGAACAGGTGAAAGTAGCAGAACTGTCCCTAACTGTTTTGAATGAAGAAGCTAAGCCCTTGGAAGGCTTAGCCAAAATGAGAAAGATGAGTGAAGTCCGCAAAGTCCAGCAAGAACTGCACAGGCTTAGAGACAAAGATGCTACTCTCGCCAACATCATTCATCTGTTTATGGATGAGTATGCTGAGCTTCCTGCCCAAGCAGAGGCCAAGGTCAAAGCATTTGCTGAGTCTCAAGAGTTGGTCGATGGCACAGAAGGAGAAGAAGTTACTTCAGACCTGGTGCAGACAGCCATGAATTGCGTGCAAGACATGGACTCCGCTATTGCGCAGTGGAAGCAAGCCTTTGCTGCGACCCAAGCAAAGTCAGATGCACAAGTAAAACGACCACAAGCTAGTGCGAGTGGCTCGGGGACGAGCCACAAGTAAGTGTTAGGGGCTTGTTGGAGCATAGGCTATAGCTATGGCAAAGCTGCCAAGTTTAGGAAAAAGCACTAATTTTTTAAGGAAAAGTGCTAATTTTGAGGAAAAGCACCATTTTTGGGAAGAAATGAACAGTGCGTGGTACGATGCCAGATGGATGAGTTCACTGCAGATTGCGGGCCGGAAATTGTGGAGCTCACGCGCACAAGTCAATGGAAAGAGTAAATAAGGTGGCCGAGTAGAAAGCTCAACCACCACAGTAAATGAAGCGGAAGAATAGAGGGCTCAGCTGCCCTCATTAAGGAAAAGTACAGGAGTTATGGTTGCTCGGACCAAGGAAGAGCAACGGGCTGAAGCATTGAAGGCGAAGGACAAGGATCGAAGAACGATGAAGCGACGCCCATACCCAAGATTTGCGCCGAAAAACACGGAGTCTGCAGGAAGCTACGACGTGACTGCAAGAGGCACCTACAATACACCAAGCCGTGTCCGCGGTTAGGGTTTTTGGGGATCACTATTGGGAAAGGCCCACAGTTTTGTAAAGGTGCGACCCTCAGGGCCACCTATATATATGTGTAATTGAAAGGGGAAAAGGGTTAGAGAGTTACTAAGTTACACGGACAGTCTAGGTTGATGTCTGAGTCATTTGTATTGTTGTATCTTTTAAGCTATTAATGATCATTTTGTGCATGTAAGAAGGCCGCAATCTCGCAGGAAGACCGCTTGGCGTAAGGGCCATTGCATGTATCGACCAGTCGCAAGAGGACTGAGAGGGGAATGTAATTGTATGTCTTTGTCATGGTAATATGTGTAGAAGAAGAGAATAGATCTAAGAGAAGGGCTCCTAGCTGTGTGCGTGGAGTTTCCCAGAAAGATCTAAGGCTGCAGCTGTGTGCGCAGTGGAACTGTGTTATCCCCATCTCAAGATAATATAAACACAGTTCCCGTGGACGTAGCTTCCCTCCTGGAAGTGAAACACATAATTCTTGTTGTTGTGGTGATGCTTTATGTGATTGCATTTCTTTGCTTTACTGTCTATGTTTCTATGAATGTTTCACTATCTTTATGAATGATTATGTAAAGTAAATCTTGGAAGCTCCCTTAGAAGTTGTACTTGTGCATTGTCGAAGGAGTCTGTAAGAACACTGTTGTCGCAGCGCTAAAGGAGTGTGTTACTACGCTGTGGCGCAAGGTAAGAGATGATACATAGTGTATCGGAGGTAGTGGGTAAAAGACTCGTGCGCAGGTGCGGAGCTACCGCGCAGCTCGACTGAGAAGAGTGAGTTCCAGCGCTGTAGTGCTGGGAGACTTGTGGAAGAGTAAGACACTCTTTTTAGGGGTTACCTTCGAGGAGGAAAGAGAGAAGACTGTAGACTCCACACCACCTAGGTTAAGGAAACCTGATTCCTTAGCCCCCCATAGCCACTTCGGGTGAGACTTCAGGCTGCTGCGTAGCTCGTTGCCGAAAGGGCCAGTGTGCCAAAGCGGTGTTTCTTGCTGCGCATCTTGAAAACCCGGGTGTGTCTATAAAGCAGCCAACATGTTATATGTAAAATTTTCTTCTGAGGTGTGCTAGAAAATGTTGCATTTTGTAGATGTTTGGGATCCACCAAAATCTTCTTCCATTTTATATGTAACATAGGTGGTTTTTATGCACTGAATTTATTCAACTTGCATATGAGGGAATTACTAAGCCAATGGGAACTCCTTTGCCTTCTTAGGTGTCTTTCCTTATCAGTGGAATTATGGATTTGCACATTCTCGGCTCTATTGGGGAATTGAATGATAGATCAATCCAAGCTATGTAGTTTCCATGTAGTTTCCCCACTACTACTTTTACTCAGACTTTACCCATGTTGGATAGATCGATGAACTCAGACTTTTACTATTAGCACAATCCATTAAAAGCTTTGAATCCGTAAATACCTCTAGGGTATCAATACCTTTGTCTGATGCATATTTTTTAAGAATCCATAGAGCCAATCTGTTATCTCCCAAATTGACCACCGTCATTTTGGATGCCAGAATGGGTAAAAATATTTATTTCTATAAGTCATGGCCTTCAAAATTCAAAATCTCAGTTTTCAGCAGTTAACTAAGTCTGCAGAAGTTTACTTAACTGCCGAAACAGGCCAGTTTCATCAGCTAATTTGGTTTGCCAGAATGATTTTAGTTGCCGAAAATGTTTCAAAAGATTGTGGTCATGTTGAAGCTGCTATTAAGAGTTACAAACATCCTTGGCGCTGCGACCTGATTTTCCAAAGGCAACATGCATTCTGTTGTATACCTTACATTGTGTATGTAGTTGGGAAGATCGTGATATGTAACAGGATGATGATCACCATTTTCGAACTGATTTAATGGCTGAATTTGAGGGAATATCTCAGTGATCTCTAACCACAGGACTGGGTGTTAAATGCAACAGGGAATCAGTGCGAGATTGCAGGCAGTGACTTCTTAGAAAACAGAAGCTCAAACTGACGACTCACAGCTCTATGACTGATAGTTAAACTCTTCAGCTACAAATCAGGAATCATGAACAAACTCTAATAACTGAGACTTGAAGTGAAGGATATCTTTAATCAACCGAGAAATTATCTTACCTTCTGTTTCCAACCAGAGGAACTCGGTGAAATATTAATAGCACAGGCCTACAACAAAGATCGGCAAAGAGGAATTTTCGGCTGAAATCGCGTGATGTTGCGGGGCAATTTCGACGGCCTTCCCGAGCTCCAAATCCAAATCTAAAAGCACCAATGTATAGCTTATGATCTGTAGATCAAAATCGACTATTCGAACGTGCAAAACGGACATCGGACGGTTGAGAAAATTGATTTTCTCCAAAGGCAGTTTTTCATGAATCCTACAGGTTTCGGCAGCTTAGGCGGGCCACCACAGCACTCATTAGCTGCCGAAAAGGCCAGCTTTCGGCAGCTAACACGGGAAACAGGCAGAAGGCTTAGCTGCCGAAAGCCTGTTTTCACAGATTCTCTCAAATTTCGCCCAGATCGCGGATTTATTAGCTGAAGTGGCGAAAGGCCAGTCAAAAGAGATGGATCATGAATTATCTTATCAATATCTTGAGCTTTGAAGAGGAGATCACACTCATCATTCCTTGATTCAAGCAATCACATCTATCTCTTGCATTTACACTGTTTTAGTTAACTCAAACAGATCCACGTTTTTAGGATCTGGAAATTGCTTTGTAAAGGCTATACAGCCACAGAGCCAAGACTGTTAAATGGTTCGATTTTGGATGGAATAATTAGCTACTTATTTCAGTTTTCTCATGCTAATATAGATCACAGGTTTCCCTCAGTTTCGATATCAGTTGTCATCTTCTATTTCACTGTATCAGTTTGTCTAGCTTTGAATGTGAATGCTTCTTTACATTGTTTAGCTCACAGCTTGATTCCAGTTCTTTCAATGTATCTCTAGCCCTACTTTGTACTGGTTGGGTTACATGTTTTCTTCATCCACCTTTGATATTATATATGCTGATCAATCGTTTCTTGAGGGCACTGTTTCATCTGTTTACATGTTGAATGTCTAAATACTGTACTTTGATTTAGTCATCCCATTGATCCACCTTTTTTAAAAGACACAAAAACATATTTTCTGAAGTTACCAGGCATACCTAGTTTATAACCCTAGGTAGTTTCCTGGAGTGATAACAAATTGGCGCCGCTGCCGGGGAGAGGAGTGAGAAGCTGATCTTCCTGGGAGAACGACACAGATCTAGTCTTTGATGATAGACAAGGGGTAGACACTTACTGGTTATAATCATCTATCTGGCGACTCCATGAAGGACGAACTCAGTGGCGACTCCATTGTTCAGAATCTGTTGGTGATTCCACTGGGATGACATGAACAAAATCTTAGCCAAGAGGTATGCGTTCTGTGATTTTTCAAGCATTGCTGGTTTTCCTAATCAAGTGCCTGCTAGAGATGAATGGGAGAACAGTCTTCCTAGATTTCGAGGAGAAGAGTGGGAAGTGCCAGCTGAACATTTGCTGGACTTTCATGACTACATGCACCGGTTGCAGGTAGTGCATGAGGATGTTCAGATCCGTCTCTTCTGTTGTTCATTAGAGGGGATTGCCCGTGATTGGTATCGGTCTCTCCCGGATGCAAGTGTCAGTTCATTGGCTGATTTTCATGATGCCTTCCATGTGTTTTGTGAAGGAATATTTCCGGTTGATCTTCTCTATCCTCAATGCTGTAATGAGTTTTATTTATTGAATAAAGATCCAAATACTCATGATGAATTTGTTGCAGCAGAAGATATCCCTCACCATGATCAGGAGATAGGTAGTCTTCAGGGTGATGACCATTGCATAGATGTTTTAAACAATATGCCACATGCATCTACTACTTTAGACTGTTATGCAGATCAAATTGTTTCCTTTGAAAGCTTTAAAGATGATAAGCAGCGTGATAGATCAGAAATCGAAAGTTTTGGATCTATAGCAAAGGTTGAACTGCCTACATGTAATATGGAAAGCAGTAAAGGTAGCTCTCAACTTCCGGATTTACAAACCAAGGGAAGTTGTCCCAACCATGAGGAACTGAATAGTCCGGATCAGAAACCTATCGTATATGTTCCTCCAACAAAGATCCAGCAATCTGCATTCATCAATGAGTTCGGTGAAGGAAACGAAGAGCAGCTACAACACAGTCAGTCGGAGCAGCAGCTTCAAGAGGTATTTCATCATGTTTTTCATGACCCTATTGCTGATTTGTTGGATTCTTTCAGCAGCACGAATGTTAAGATATTTATGTCAGAAGAAGGCTATTTTATTCATCTGCTCAAACCTTTCTTCTGCATGATATGGTATTTGTTATTGTTGGGATCAAGATTCAGAATGATACCTGTAGATCACAATCTGACATGGCTGCATTGGAAGTATGTTGTTACTTGATTAATCTGCGTCTAATGGTTAGAGGTAGGAGTAGTCAGGAAATAAGCTCATTTTATGAGCACGTAGATCATTTTCAGTTGTTCCTAAATAAGTAGAGCAGGCTGCATATAAGCTACAGGAGGGAGACAGTTTTTGCAGAGGGAGCAGTGTTAAAGACTTAATGACTCCATGCCCAAATACTAAGGCTACTGGAACTACTTGGTTCTGGGATTCTTCGGAACCTCACTGGGAGGATTCCATCCCCGAGTAGGAGCCAGATGTTATCTCCCAAATTGACCACCGTCATTTTGGATGCCAGAATGGGTAAAAATATTTATTTCTATAAGTCATGGCCTTCAAAATTCAAAATCTCAGTTTTCAGCAGTTAACTAAGTCTGCAGAAGTTTACTTAACTGCCGAAACAGGCCAGTTTCATCAGCTAATTTGGTTTGCCAGAATAATTTTAGTTGCCGAAAATGTTTCAAAAGATTGTGGTCATGTTGAAGCTGCTATTAAGAGTTACAAACATCCTTGGCGCTGCGACCTGATTTTCCAAAGGCAACATGCATTCTGTTGTATACCTTACATTGTGTATGTAGTTGGGAAGATCGTGATATGTAACAGGATGATGATCACCATTTTCGAACTGATTTAATGCCTGAATTTGAGGGAATATCTCAGTGATCTCTAACCACAGGACTGGGTGTTAAATGCAACAGGGAATCAGTGCAAGATTGCAGGCAGTGACTTCTTAGAAAACAGAAGCTCAAACTGACGACTCACAGCTCTATGACTGATAGTTAAACTCTTCAGCTAGAAATCAGGAATCATGAACAAACTCTAATAACTGAGACTTGAAGTGAAGGATATCTTTAATCAACCGAGAAATTATCTTACCTTCTGTTTCCAACCAGAGGAACTCGGTGAAATATTAATAGCACAGGCCTACAACAAAGATCGGCAAAGAGGAATTTTCGGCTGAAATCGCGTGATGTTGCGGGGCAATTTCGACGGCCTTCCAGAGCTCCAAATCAAAATCTAAAAGCACCAATGGATAGCTTATGATCTGTAGATCAAAATCGACTATTCGAACGTGCAAAACGGACATCGGACGGTTGAGAAAATTGATTTTCTCCAAAGGAAATTTTTCATGAATCCTACAGGTTTCGGCAGCTTAGGCGGGCCACCACAGCGCTCATTAGCTGCCGAAAAGGCCAGCTTTCGGCAGCTAACACGGGAAACAGGCAGAAGGCTTAGCTGCCGAAAGCCTGTTTTCACAGATTCTCTCAAATTTCGCCCAGATCGCGGATTTATTAGCTGAAGTGGCGAAAGGCCAGTCAAAAGAGATGGATCATGAATTATCTTATCAATATCTTGAGCTTTGAAGAGGAGATCACACTCATCATTCCTTGATTCAAGCAATCACATCTATCTCTTGCATTTACACTGTTTTAGTTAACTCAAACAGATCCACGTTTTTAGGATCTGGAAATTGCTTTGTAAAGGCTATAAAGCCACAGAGCCAAGACTGTTAAATGGTTCGATTTTGGATGGAATAATTAGCTACTTATTTTAGTTTTCTCATGCTAATATAGATCACAGGTTTCCCTCAGTTTCGATATCAGTTGTCATCTTCTATTTCACTGTATCAGTTTGTCTAGCTTTGAATGTGAATGCTTCTTTACATTGTTTAGCTCACAGCTTGATTCCAGTTCTTTCAATGTATCTCTAGCCCTACTTTGTACTGGTTGGGTTACATGTTTTCTTCATCCACCTTTGATATTATATATGCTGATCAATCGTTTCTTGAGGGCATTGTTTCATCTGTTTACATGTTGAATGTCTAAATACTGTACTTTGATTTAGTCATCCCATTGATCCACCTTTTTTAAAAGACACAAAAACATATTTTCTGAAGTTACCAGGCATACCTAGTTTATAACCCTAGGTAGTTTCCTGGAGTGATAACAAATTGGCGCCGCTGCCGGGGAGAGGAGTGAGAAGCTGATCTTCCTGGGAGAACGACACTGATCTAGTCTTTGATGATAGACAAGGGGTAGACACTTACTGGTTATAATCATCTATCTGGCGACTCCATGAAGGACGAACTCAGTGGCGACTCCATTGTTCAGAATCTGTTGGTGATTCCACTGGGATGACATGAACAAAATCTTAGCCAAGAGGTATGCGTTCTGTGATTTTTCAAGCATTGCTGGTTTTCCTAATCAAGTGCCTGCTAGAGATGAATGGGAGAACAGTCTTCCTAGATTTCGAGGAGAAGAGTGGGAAGTGCCAGCTGAACATTTGCTGGACTTTCATGACTACATGCACCGGTTGCAGGTAGTGCATGAGGATGTTCAGATCCGTCTCTTCTGTTGTTCATTAGAGGGGATTGCCCGTGATTGGTATCGGTCTCTCCCGGATGCAAGTGTCAGTTCATTGGCTGATTTTCATGATGCCTTCCATGTGTTTTGTGAAGGAATATTTCCGGTTGATCTTCTCTATCCTCAATGCTGTAATGAGTTTTATTTATTGAATAAAGATCCAAATACTCATGATGAATTTGTTGCAGCAGAAGATATCCCTCACCATGATCAGGAGATAGGTAGTCTTCAGGGTGATGACCATTGCATAGATGTTTTAAACAATATGCCACATGCATCTACTACTTTAGACTGTTATGCAGATCAAATTGTTTCCTTTGAAAGCTTTAAAGATGATAAGCAGCGTGATAGATCAGAAATCGAAAGTTTTGGATCTATAGCAAAGGTTGAACTGCCTACATGTAATATGGAAAGCAGTAAAGGTAGCTCTCAACTTCCGGATTTACAAACCAAGGGAAGTTGTCCCAACCATGAGGAACTGAATAGTCCGGATCAGAAACCTATCGTATATGTTCCTCCAACAAAGATCCAGCAATCTACATTCATCAATGAGTTCGGTGAAGGAAACGAAGAGCAGCTGCAACACAGTCAGTCGGAGCAGCAGCTTCAAGAGGTATTTCATCATGTTTTTCATGACCCTATTGCTGATTTGTTGGATTCTTTCAGCAGCACGAATGTTAAGATATTTATGTCAGAAGAAGGCTATTTTATTCATCTGCTCAAACCTTTCTTCTGCATGATATGGTATTTGTTATTGTTGGGATCAAGATTCAGCATGATACCTGTAGATCACAATCTAACATGGCTGCATTGGAAGTATGTTGTTACTTGATTAATCTGCGTCTAATGGTTAGAGGTAGGAGTAGTCAGGAAATAAGCTCATTTTATGAGCACGTAGATCATTTTCAGTTGTTCCTAAATAAGTAGAGCAGGCTGCATATAAGCTACAGGAGGGAGACAGTTTTTGCAGAGGGAGCAGTGTTAAAGACTTAATGACTCCATGCCCAAATACTAAGGCTACTGGAACTACTTGGTTCTGGGATTCTTCGGAACCTCACTGGGAGGATTCCATCCCCGAGTAGGAGCCAGATGTTATCTCCCAAATTGACCACCGTCATTTTGGATGCCAGAATGGGTAAAAATATTTATTTCTATAAGTCATGGCCTTCAAAATTCAAAATCTCAGTTTTCAGCAGTTAACTAAGTCTGCAGAAGTTTACTTAACTGCCGAAACAGGCCAGTTTCATCAGCTAATTCGGTTTGCCAGAATGATTTTAGTTGCCGAAAATGTTTCAAAAGATTATGGTCATGTTGAAGCTGCTATTACGAGTTACAAACATCCTTGGCGCTGCGACTTGATTTTCCAAAGGCAACATGCATTCTGCTGTATACCTTACATTGTGTATGTAGTTGGGAAGATCGTGATATGTAACAGGATGATGATCACCATTTTCGAACTGATTTAATGGCTGAATTTGAGGGAATATCTCAGTGATCTCTAACCGCAGGACTGGGTGTTAAATGCAACAGGGAATCAGTGCGAGATTGCAGGCAGTGACTTCTTAGAAAACAGAAGCTCAAACTGACGACTCACAGCTCTATGACTGATAGTTAAACTCTTCAGCTACAAATCAGGAATCATGAACAAACTCTAATAACTGAGACTTGAAGTGAAGGATATCTTTAATCAACCGAGAAATTATCTTACCTTCTGTTTCCAACCAGAGGAACTCGGTGAAATATTAATAGCACAGGCCTACAACAAAGATCGGCAAAGAGGAATTTTCGGCTGAAATCGCGTGATGTTGCGGGGCAATTTTGACGGCCTTCCCGAGCTCCAAATCCAAATCTAAAAGCACCAATGGATAGCTTATGATCTGTAGATCAAAATCGACTATTCGAACGTGCAAAACGGACATCGGACGGTTGAGAAAATTGATTTTCTCCAAAGGCAGTTTTTCATGAATCCTACAGGTTTCGGCAGCTTAGACGGGCCACCACAGCGCTCATTAGCTGCCGAAAAGGCCAGCTTTCGGCAGCTAACACGGGAAACAGGCAGAAGGCTTAGCTGCCGAAAGCCTGTTTTCACAGATTCTCTCAAATTTCGCCCAGATCGCGGATTTATTAGCTGAAGTGGCGAAAGGCCAGTCAAAAGAGATGGATCATGAATTATCTTATCAATATCTTGAGCTTTGAAGAGGAGATCACACTCATCATTCCTTGATTCAAGCAATCACATCTATCTCTTGCATTTACACTGTTTTAGTTAACTCAAACAGATCCACGTTTTTAGGATCTGGAAATTGCTTTGTAAAGGCTATAAAGCCACAGAGCCAAGACTGTTAAATGGTTCGATTTTGGATGGAATAATTAGATACTTATTTCAGTTTTCTCATGCTAATATAGATCACAGGTTTCCCTCAGTTTCGATATCAGTTGTCATCTTCTATTTCACTGTATCAGTTTGTCTAGCTTTGAATGTGAATGCTTCTTTACATTGTTTAGCTCACAGCTTGATTCCAGTTCTTTCAATGTATCTCTAGCCCTACTTTGTACTGGTTGGGTTACATGTTTTCTTCATCCACCTTTGATATTATATATGCTGATCAATCGTTTCTTGAGGGCACTGTTTCATCTGTTTACATGTTGAATGTCTAAATACTGTACTTTGATTTAGTCATCCCATTGATCCACCTTTTTTAAAAGACACAAAAACATATTTTCTGAAGTTACCAGGCATACCTAGTTTATAACCCTAGGTAGTTTCCTGGAGTGATAACACAATCGTTTAGCGCTGTTACTTGTACCTACACGTCTTGCAAATTTCAAATAAATAAAATTATTTTCATATATGAATAATTTATCTCCAGAACTAGACTTCACTTTTTGATAGGCTCCATCAAAGAACCCGATACTCTTGAATAATCTATTTCAAGATATCTGAGAGTTTTTGGAGACTTATCTCAATTTTTTTTATTTGTTTGCTATGATATTATTGAGGTGTAACCTGGATAAATGATAATAATTAAATTGTTAGTTTGGTTTTCTAGATGATTTTATCTGTAATTAATGGTGAAATCAGTACACATGCTAGTTAGATGATCTTGATATTATCAAGGTATATAAAAAGGTAGGAGTAGATGATCTACATAAAGAATTGTTATTCTGCAGCGATAATCTTACAAAAAGGTAAGATTAACTAGTTTTCCCAATCCATCTGGGATGCTCCCACTAAAATTACACCCCATCAGAATCTTGAATATGCCATAAAATTATTGTTTAATCGCAATCTGATAGAAGAGCTCATCATCTATCAATATTACACAGAATTCCAGTCTAATTTTGTGCCAGTGCTTCAATACTTGGTGATGAATTGGGTTGGTACACTCACAGGGATTGCAAGTTAGTCAATATTTCTAAGG
This sequence comes from Larix kaempferi, assembly GCA_027924585.1. Classification (NCBI taxonomy): domain Eukaryota; kingdom Viridiplantae; phylum Streptophyta; class Pinopsida; order Pinales; family Pinaceae; genus Larix; species Larix kaempferi. The sequence goes on along the minus strand of BSBM01000159.1, from coordinate 8,951,535 downwards.
TATGTGGAAGTTGTCCATTCAACCACGTGTTGCATGATAAATACTTGAAGTGCCCAACGAAAGTATTCATGGATGAACTTATCAATATGTTAGTTGATAACAATCATTGCCAATACACATTCATATATCTATTATATAAGAAATAAGTGACTTACAATGTTTGAAGTTCAGTAAGGTGACCGATATCAGATCGAAGATTTCCCTGAAGCCCCATGTCTGATAGTGTCCTGTACAAGATTATTAATTAAGCTATTGTGCTACTTAACATAATATCTGTGTTATTGATAGAAACTCAACACATATAGGAAGATTGAAATTAAGATTATCACGTAAATAACAATCATACATCGAAAAAGGGATGCTTATAGTGAATTGATTTGGTCGAATTTTATGCATATGACCCCAACCCAATTAGAACAGTTAAGTGATTAGAGCCACTCCAATTTTGTGGTGCCATGTTTCCCCAATTTGATTTCAGCGTATTGAGAATGTCAGCTACAACAAACAACCCAAATCAATATAAGACAATCTCGAACTCTCATAAAGTTGTATGACGTTATAGAACATTTTCAATTGTGAAAACTAAATATATGTGAGACTGCATGGATGGCTAAGTCGAATGGGGTGGTGAGCTAACCATCACTGAGGTTTGTGAATACTAAAACTACAACACATATCAAATTTTGGATCCATATTCAGTACTAGATTTAGTCTCTCTACTATCAGCTAGGGCCAAGCCTGTTTCCGAAGATACATTGTCCTGTCCTTCTTTCGGTCCGGTCGGATAAGAGAAGATAGGAAACCCTATTTTCTTATCTATCTTAAATCCAAGTAAAGAGATGGAAAACAAAAAGGAAGAGTAAGGAATTGTAGCAATTTTGTAAGATTATCGCTGCAGAATAACAATTTTTAATCTTGATATTGTTAATTTTTTAGATGATCTTGATATTATAGAAAAAGGTAGGAGTAGCAAGCTCAAAGGCAGAAGTCGCATGGGCTATAGGGAAAAAGGCAAAGGATACATAAAAATGGGCATAGGTTGTTGTCCAAGTGGAAGCACCACCACTATACAAGCTAGACTATTCAATGACCATTAAATCGTCAGTATTCCCGCCAGTTTGAGTGCTAGTTGGTGAATCCAATATGCTCACCTATGTTAAATTTTCAGAATTTACTTCAATCTGATCTAGGATCTTAACTGAGAAAACAACATGTACAGCATATCTACATCATATCAATCATGGAGACAATAATGCAAGCACATAAGAGACACAAAGATTTACTTGGGGAAAACCATAAAGGTGAAAAACCCCAATAACTTCCTCATAGATAGATAGAGCAATGATACAACCAACCATAAGAGATAGACACAACCTAGCAGTAGATCCTCCTCCTCCATAAGTGCGCCACTCCTCCTTGAGTGCACGAGTGAGAAGTGAGTGAGTAAATAGAGTGCCTCCCGCACTCTATTTATACTTGACTTGACTTGCCTTTTTACCTAACTCATGTAGGCTCGAACTTAACCACATAACATAATGCTGACTGGGCCAAACCCCAATAGGGTGGTCTAATAACCCTTCGACCCACATGGCCGACCCCCAATAGGGTGGTCTAATAACCCTTTGACCCACATGACTTATACAGGGCCGACCCCAAACAAGGTGGTCTAATAACCCATCAAGTATAAGTTACGACACTTACAATATAAATGACGACACTTCCGTATAGAGGAATAATAACATCTCTATAGGAATAAAATATACATATATGTGAAATACATTCCGAAGTTACATATACATCAACACTCCCTCTTAACTTGGAAGGTATTTCTCAGCACAGTTCTTCTAGCACAAGTCATCTTCTCTGGATCATCGTCACTGGATAATCGTCATCGAGTCATCATCATCGTCACTGCTGCTGCTATCTCAATAAATCTCTGAATCTACTCATCATAGGAAGTTCTACAGAGCTAGTCCTTTTTCATACTGGATGTAGGCCCACCACCTGCAGGTCTTCATCATCACTGGCCATACTGTGGAATCCTCAGGACTTATTACGTGCGTCACAAAACCTCGAAAGAGCATCCCAGGATGTTACGGGTACACAACTCCAACCTGTAGGATCTCCCAGGGCGCTATTACATGTGACCCCACCACAAAACCTCGAAAGAGCATCCCAGGATGTTACGGGTACACAAATCCAACCTGAAGGATCTCCCAGGGCACAAATTACATGTGGTCACCACAAAACCTAGCAAGAGCATCTCAGGATGTTACGGGTACACAACTCCGACCTGAAATCTCCTAGGGCACAAATTACATGTGGTCATGGCAAAACCTCGAAAGAGCATCTCAGGATGTTACGGGTACACAACTCCGACCTGAAATCTCCCAGGGCACAAATTATATGTCCTCCTAAGAAAAACCTCGAAAGAGCATTTGCCAGATGTCCCAGGGCACCGAATTACATGCCATAGGCAAAACCTCGAAAGACCATCTGCAAATCTCCCAGGGCACAAATTACATGCTTATCTGCACAACCTGTTCCACGGCCACAGAGTATCAACCTGATACTCACCATACATCATCCTGATGTACACATGATCATCCTGATCATCATCACTGCAACATCCTGCTGCATGTCATCTGGAGCAACATCTTGAAGCTCGTCATCCATGATCATCCTGATCATACAATGCATCTACCTGATGCATACCAAGTATCTACCTGATACATATGATCATACATGATCCACCTGATCATACAGTGTATCCACCTGATACAACTACAAATACATGATACATATCACCATACATGATCCACCTGATCATACAATGCATCTACCTGATGCATACCAAGTATCTACCTGATACATATCATCGTACATGATCCACCTGATCATACAGTGTATCCACCTGATACAACTACAAATACATGATACATATCACCATACATGATCCCCCTGATCATACAATGTATCCACCTGATACATATACAGATACATGGTCCAAGCATCCAACATGATGCATATACAAAATACATACACATGATCCAACCGATCATATCCAACATCCAACATGATGCATACACATACACATGATCCAACCGATCATATCCAAGCAGAAACCAGAACATCATCCTGATGCTCATAATCCAGCGCTTACATCCACAGCCATGTGAAGGATCCCCCTTCCAACATGCTTGGAATGGCTTCAGAAAATGTGTCCATCACCTCTTCCTCGAAGTGTCCTTGATCTGAAGAACGCCAAGCCTCTCTCTGAAGTACTCGAACTTCACCCTGGCTAGTGGCTTCGTCAGCACATCTACAATTTGCTCGTCTGTCGCAACATATAGGAGCTTCACAGCTCCTCTCTGCACCATATCCCTGATATAGTGATATTTGATCTCTATGTGTTTCGACCTATCATGAAACACTGGGTTCTCGGACAGCTTCATACAACTCTGGTTATCACAGAAGATACCAGTAGCCTCCAACGGGAGATCAAATAACTCAGACAGTAGCTTCCATAGCCATACTGCCTCACAACTAGCTGAACAGGCTGCAACATACTCTGCCTCAGCTGTACTCAGTGCTACACAGGACTGCTTCCTGCTAAACCAAGAGATCACACCTGATCCCATATTGAAGCAGCACCTAGATGTGCTCTTCCTATCTGCAGCACTGCCAGCCCCAATCTGAATCAACATAACCCTGCAGGTTAAACTTTTGATTCACCTCATACCTGAGCCCATAATCCACTGTACCCTTCAGGTACCTTAGAACGTGCTTTACAGCAACCAGGTGAACACTCCTCGGATCCGTCAGGAACTGGCTCAATGTGTTCACAGCAAAGAAAATGTCTGGTCTCGTGTTCGTCAGGTACATCAAGGACCCAATCATCTGACGATACATAGAGACATCAATCGGATTAGATGAAGCATCACATAGAAGCTTTAGATTAGATGCCATATGTGTGGCCATGGCCTTGCACTCCATCATCCCGAACCTCTTCAGGATCTCTACTGCATACTCCCCTTGTCCAAGGAAGATTCCATCTGCACTCTGCCACACCTCCATGCCAAAAATAGTGCATCATCCCCAAGTTCTTCGTCTCGAACTCGGCAGTAAGCTTCCGCTGCATGTCGACAATCAATCTATCTTCACCCGTAACAAACAGGTTATCCGCATACAAAAGTAGTATCACTGGATTGCCTTCCTCAACCTTGTAGTAAAGGTTGGAATCCGCTTTACTCTTGGTAAAGCCCAAACTGGATAGAAAGCTATCTATCCTACCATACCAAGTTCTGCACACATATATGACTACACCATGTTGTCTTGAAATCCATCTGGTGCATCTTCTATTTCATCACTTTTATATTTCTTAATGCTGCTATCTGCAACATGCTTGAACTGATAGTTTCATCTGGAAGTCATAACAAACTTCCCTTCAGGTCTTGGGACTACATCCCAAACATCGTTCTTCATGATCGATGGATCATGGCATTCCATTTCTTCATCCCAGATCCTGGGAACTTCAATATCTTCAATAGATAATTTTGTTGTTGAACAAATGTTGTAGTTCTTCTTTTGTAGGAGATGGCATATGATCTTTCCTACACAACAAGTTAAATTGCATGATTAGAAAACATCTCATAGTTTTCAGAACAAATTCTTACACATAAAGAAATATGTCATACAGTCATGCAATTATCTTAGCCAATGCTTCAATACAACATTTATCCATATCCCGTAACTTTCTAGATGCCTTCCAATCTCTACCAGAACATTGTTAAGAGTGTGCACAACTCCCAACATGTCAGCAAAGAGGTTTCATTCTAGATAAGTAGCAATGGAATGTTGTACAGTGCCATAGGCCACTTACCCATGTATATTAGTAGTATATTGTTCATCAATGCAACTATTCTAATATGCACAATACATATCCTAAGTCTAGGAACATGAGCATATACATCATTGAACAATTTTATTTAAACAAACAAATATGCAAGAAATTAAAATACTTATCTTTGTTTGTTTGTTGGGTGGACTCCCTCTGAGTCTTTGCTTTCTTACAGGAGCTGCTGGAGTCCTAATATGAAGTAGCTTCTTCTACACCTTTATGTTGTGGAAAGATGGTCAACTCCCTCTGAATATCTGCATCCTTGCAGAAACTACTGAAGTGCTTTCTTGCAGGAACAACTGGAGTGTGCTCCCTCTTGATCTTTGCTTCCTGGATTACCTGTTCTTGAACTCATATTCATCCTTGGTCCCTATGCATGCTTATTAGTATCATGATTGTGTTATCCTTGTGATCTCATATAAAATCATACATTCATTAGTATACTATTAAAACACAATAATCTCAAGCATGTATAGTCATGATCATTTCAAACAAAAATAATAAGCATTAGTATTCAAGGTTTATGTAGGATTCTTATGGTTAGTCAAATCATAAGAAACATAACATGTCTAAACCTGTAATTACTCAAACCTATGACTCTTCAGGTTAGTTGAATCATCAATCAAGATAAGAGATATGCATAAAACCTGTGATTATTCAAACCTATACCTTCATGATTCTTCTGGTTAGTCATATCATCAATTATGGTAAGAAACATAATATGCATACAACCATGATTATTCAAACCTATGACTTCATGAATAATCATTATCAACAACAGTATAAGATCCTAACACAAGGTAGGATTCTATCTTGATATAGGAAAAACATACCTGGATTAGTATGCTAGTTAGTTATGTCTAACATACTCACATGATGTCTTCTTGTTCTTCTTCAATGACTTGTGCTAGTAACCTGTATATCTCATAGGTTAGCCATTATAAAACCAAGTTATACATACCTCGTAAATGGATCTTCTATGAGGTCCATGACAATGGATGAATCTTTGTCCTCATGTCATCATGATCATATGTTCTTGAACCAGAACATGATTTGTCTTTCTTGGTGTACCTTTTATGTTAGTAGACAACATAAACCTCATACAACACCATAATGCATTAGTACAATCATAAGTGTCAACACCCTAATCAATGAATATTTTCTATCGTGCATTCATAATTTTATTAAGGTGATATGCCAAGTCTAAAATCAAGATTGTACTAACCGTAATAACATGAAGACAAACATACCATAAACTTAATCATGAACAAATCTCAAAACATACCTCGATGAGTCATACCTGTCGAGATCGCTTGTAATCTTCTTATGTAAGGCCTTAGCTTCATCTCCCTCTGAAACAGGAACTTCTTCATTTATGCAGGTGACCAATCCATCTTCTTCTAGGATTAACCCAATCCACTTGATTTGCAAGAACTGGGACTGGAGCTAGATATGGGTTTGTCAGAGAAACCCCAAAAATTCAAACTTTGAATTTCAAACTTCCAGAAGGATAGAAATATGCGCCTTGATGAGCTGATCAAGCTAGTATATTTAGAATTTGAAAACTGCAAAGTTTCACTCCTCAATTTTTCGTTTGAAACTTTCGGATTCACTGGACATGACCCTAAATTGGGGTTTGATGAAGCCCACTCTTCTGCCCAATCAAAAATTCTGATCTTGGTCTCTAAATTTCTATTTTGATTAGTAGCATCCAGCCGTGGCCTCTGATTACAAAAATTCCAACTTTCTCCGAAGCCCTAAATTCCGGAAGCCATGAATGAAGGTACTCAAAAATAATTATGTTTTGACAGAAATATGTACCTGATTGTTTCTTGTGTAACTCCAAACCTTTTGATCCACAGGGTCTGAAAAAGTTTCTTGAGATAGCCTGACCTGTTATCTTTCCATCCTGACAGGTCCGACCTCAATTGGATTCTCTGAGAGAGAGTTATGCCAAATGTCGCAACGTGACCTGTTTTGGGATAATACAGGAGAGCGAACTTGTACGGCGTGCCACGTGTCACTATTTCAACTTCGGCCTCTGAAAACGTTTCATGAGATATCTCGGCCTGTTATCTTTCCATCCTGACAGGTCTGACCTCAATTGGATTCTCTGAGAGAGAGTTATGCCAATTGTCGCAATGTGACCTATTTATGGGATAATACAGGAGAGCTAACTTGTACGGCATGCCACATGTCACTGGTTCAACTTCGGCCTCTAAAAACGTTTCCTGAGATAGTACAGTCTATGTACTACCTGTCACTTTTTACAAAATTTCATTTGGAGCTTCCTAGCACAGGTTATGACCTTTTTCCCAAGGTCACCTGATTTTGAATCAGATCTGGAAGAGGCAGAAACCCTATATTGCACAGATCATAAATCACAAAGTACAACGAATTAGAGGTTTTCCTTTGGACACAAGGTACCTGGAGATTTAATCTTCAGCCTGTAACAATTTCAGATCCGAAAACTTCGCCAAAACAGATTTATAGCGAAAGTTCTACGACGACTGGTTTTTTCTATATCAAGCCCTAGCATCGTAAGTGCAACAAGTGTCATACATGCCATATCATGCCTTCTTTCAGGCTAGCTCTGATACCATGTTAAATTTTTAGAATTTACTTCAATCTGATCTAGGATCTTAACTGAGAGAACAACATGTACAGCATATCTACATCATATCAATCATGGAGACAATAATGCAAGCACATAAGAGACACAAAGATTTACTTGGGGAAAACCATAAAGGTGAAAAACCCCAATAACTTCCTCAGAGATAGATAGAGCAATGATACAACCAACCATAAGAGATAGACACAACCTAGCATCAGATCCTCCTCCTCCATAAGTGCGCCACTCCTCCTTGAGTGCACGAGTGAGAAGTGAGTGAGTAAATAGAGTGCCTCCCGCACTCTATTTATACTTGACTTGACTTGCCTTTTTACGTAACTCATGTAGGCTCGAACTTAACCACATAACATAATGCTGACTGGGCCGAACCCCAATAGGGTGGTCTAATAACCCTTCGACCCACATGGCCGACCCCCAATAGGGTGGTCTAATAACCCTTTGAACCACATGACTTATACAGGGCCGACCCCAAACAAGGTGGTCTAATAACCCATCAAGTATAAGTTACGACACTTACAATATAAATGACGACACTTCCGTATAGAGGAATAATAACATCTCTATAGGAATACAATATACATATATGTGAAATACATTCCGAAGTTACATATACATCAACAACCTACACGCATTAGGTCTAGTCCATTTTTAAAGAGATTCAATCCTTACACTGAAATGGCATTCTGTCATTACTAAGGAATGATGTAAATAGTCTTTCTTTTGTATTTTCATCGTATAATGGATAAGGACCATTTATTCCATGTTTTCAGGCCTTTATAACATTACTGATTCGCTATTGAAATGTAAATCCCATTCACAACAATTTCCCCCTATCGATATTCTCAAAATCCATTCATTATAACGTTATATTTGGCATCCAACAAAACAACATTATATTGTTACAGGCCTTACACTATCATTATTTTCCTATTGTTTTCAAGCAATTCATTTGTGGCACTATTTGACTGTCAATATGTTTATGTCTTGATATTTTTTGTTCGACTTTTAAGATCATGTCTATTGTTATGTTTTCCAGTATAATTTATCGGTTGAATACTCCTCATTTAAAAGAGAGAATAAATAGGAGATCCTTTCCATTATACATTCCATACTTCGATTTGTCATTTAGGAATTTCAAGATAACAAACATGTGTAAAATTCCTATCTTGCTTTCTGGTCAATATCCAAAAATTATCTTCTCTCGCTCTTGCTCTTATGCTAAAGCTCCTGGTAAATGGTTTCAATGAAATTATTTGTAACATAGTTAATTATGGTACCTGCTATGATTTTATTCTTATGCTAAAGCTCCTGGTAAACTGTTTCAATGCAATTATTTGTAACATAGTTAATTCTGTTACATGTTATGATTTTATTTAGAAATAATGGAATCAGAATGCAAGTAAATAGAAGCATCATGATCTGTACTGCTTATCTTTCATTGTCCATATAACTTCGTCTCTACTCCCACTCCTATTACTTTGTTTATAGTATTAGACCCAGTATTTGAACTTTGTTTTCAAATCGATAAAGCAGTTATGGCACTTATATTTCAACCGATGTTTAAATTAGTAAAGCTTGCTAATAGACACATGTAATACCTTTGAATGATCAAACCAATATTTAGGAAAAAATGAAAACATTATAAAGCTTTCGGAAGGACAGGTTTGAGCTCTAAATTCACAAAATTATCTGAGCTCAAGCCCTTTTCTGAACTCACATTTGTAGTTGTAACTATTGCAAATAGAACAACATGCTACATTTCTGTAACATATCATATACAACAAAGTAGAACAATGTCATGGAAATATCCTACTTCAATCCTTTATTCATTAAACTACTACCAAGATTGTGTTACTGAATTAACATTGGCCAATAAAATAAACAAACTTCCTATTAACACAGAAAGCCCACTGGATTCTAAAACTTATCTAACCCTAAATCATATTGTGATTAGTTGATGCATTAACAGTGCTCCTCATTTCCTCATCTATTGTTAACTTTTGGACCATCCTTTTTATGTTCTCTGTCCTGACACTTGAGATTGACGAGTGTACCTTGAAATCTACATCATCCCCTTTTTCATGTTTTCAGGATTATAATTTAGACTTGATTCTAAAGTATGTAGTGAAGGGGTCGTAATGATTGATGGCTCTGGCCTGGATAGGTGCATCCACCTTCTTCATGTTACGTTTTCTATGAGCATCAACTTCATTCTCTTGCCAGAGACAAATAACATAGAACTTAGCAATCTGATCCAGCTGCACCTCATCAGGGCTCATTTGTAGCAGTTCCTGTTGACATAGACATTGTTATGAATAACATATAAAAGATGAAACTTGGATATTTTGAAGGAAACCTTTACTTACATGCATGTGCTTCATGACTGCATTCGTTATTTGTTTCGAAGCCTCAAATGGGTCCATATGTGCACTCCTAGCAGATAACATCTTAGAATTCAAATAATGATGAGATTGGATTTTTAAAGCTTCCTTGATAATCCCTGCCATGCTATCCTATTTCACATTCATCATTTATTCATCTATTATATTATTATTTCATTATTAAATATTAATTGTTTATGTATTATTGAATTGGGTTTACCACTTATGTGTTCTGGGTTATATGTGTGAATCCAATTCGTTATTTACAAGTAACCCCATGGAGAAAGAGAAGTAATTTCCTGCTCGCAATTGCCTTGTTAGCCCAGAAATTTGGCATGGCCATTATCCTTTCATGAGTTAATAAATAAATAAAATCATAGATTTAGATTTGGTGCTGAGATGACAAAGCTATAGACCAAACTCTTGGAATGACACTACCCTCGTGAACTATAAGTAAGGGATTTTAAGACTACAGTAGAGTTTTGTTTAAGTTCTACAATTTAAGAAACTAGCAATTGGCCCCATTTTTTTCCTATACAACCCTTGGATTGAGCCCACTTTTCCTTTCAAGATAATTTTTTGCAAATATATCAAACTTGGAAAAAATTACTTTTCGACACCTGTTTAAATCCAAGTAACTCATTTATTTGGCCTGATCCTGCATGAATATTGTCCATTCTGAACACTGTAATATCAAAGATGGGATGAAACAAAGAGCAAAACCAGGTATAACACAACTGGTACTTTGTACCCTTCCACTAAGTTAAGTTGATGAAATTAAGATTTTAACTTTTATAATCTTATTGGGTGGAGTTCATTTCTTTTAGGGAATAAAATTACTTGTTACCTTAAAATAAATTTTGATTTTACTAGCCCTTTTGTAATAGACAGAATCACTGATGATGGAAATTCTCCATTCAACCTTTTTCTAATATGGGTTGAAACTGAGATATATTGAAATCAATTACTTGCTTTCTGTGTAGGCTTACATCAATCACATAATAAAGATTACACAATAAAATTCAAGGTCTAGCCAATAAAATTCAACATATATTACATGGTTCAAAATTTGATTTCTCACCAAATAGGGCTAGTACAAAATTCAATATATTTGCTAGATCCTCCTTTTTCATGCTTGCATTGATAGAAGCGAGGTGTAGTGCTGATGTTAGCACACACACACACACACACACACATATATATACATACATACATGTTCTTTAGAAACAAATGTTTAGCATCATAATAAAAACACCATGTTGTCTCCTCCTTGATGCACTTTCCTAAAATCCAAATAACAACTTATAAATTTAAAGGCCAATCATTCAAATCTTCAACTATTTAATATCTCTATGTGCTAGCTTGAGTGATTGAGTGCCTTTGAGCTTCATGCAAGGAGTCTCAGAGTCAAGATTATCTCCTACTCATCGTTATTAAAGCATGGAAGGTGATATTCTTTTGTCTTTCATTGGAGGGAAGTACTTTTTTTTTGGCGATATTCTTGTCTTTAATTCAGTGAAGCTTGACAAGTGCTTAACAATTTCGTATCAATGTTTATAGCATGGATCCAACACACTTTCTGATCACTGCTTATTCAATGAAGCTAAGGTATATCTTGTTTAATAGTGTTTTTCAAACATTGGACTGCATTGTTTTGACATATTGCTAATCTTCCACTTGTCACAAGATTACATTCTGAAATGCCTAGACTGTTCTTTCACTCAAAAAATATGACTTGTAAAATTTCAATTATTCATAACTTTGTATTTACATGTAGACTCCGACTTGTTGTGTCCAATGTTAATATCCCACTTCTTACATTTTATTCTCATATCAATCCATAAGGAATTCTATTTAAGGGTGCTAGCTCAATAGTAGGGCACCTGCCTTATAGCCAGGAGGTTGGTGGTTCGATTCCACCGTTCCCTATTTATATTCTGAAACCACTAAAAAGAGATAAATGACTAAACAAACGACCAAAATTTGCATATAAACAACCACCATTACAACATGAGAGATAAGTGACCAAAATATGCATATAAATGACCACTTTTGAGTTGGCGATCACTGGTAGCAAATTAGCGGTCATTTATCACGTGACAATTAATGACCAAATATATTACCAAGTTAATGACCAAATATATGACCACAAGATAAGCTATAAATGACCAAGCTCAATATGACCACATGTTTGGTTGCGTGATATATGGCCACTAATTTGCTACCAGTGGTCACCAACTCAAAAGTGGTCATTTATATGTGGATTTTGGTCGTTTTTTTTGGTCACTTATCTCTCATTTTGTACTAGTGTCAACATCCAAGATGAATGGTTTATTGTTGTAACTGATTATACATGAACACCTATATATTGAAAAACATTCATACGAAAATGTTAGCTCAGATTCTTTTGTTTGCATACAGAGTATAGTGAGTGTTGGTGATAAAGTTGATATCCTTTTGAACTACTAGGATGTACTCTTTATTTTTATTAATAAATATCATGTGTTCCTAATCATTTTTTGATCTCTTATTCACGCTAATCCAGGAGGGATCCCTATTCCGAGTCACACTGACAATTGTGTTAGATTGTAGGTTTGGTTTGTATAAGTGTGTTTGATGTATTTGCAATATTTTCAGGACATGTCCAGGTTTTATTGATATTTTATTTCAGATTCATCTCAGACATGCTACTTAGCATACTTACAATTCTGTTGCAAATTCATTTTTTGATTTATAATTTGAATTTATAAAGAATGCTAGATGTTTTAAATTCATCTCGAATCCTGTAGGATCAATGGTGAATGCTTGGATTTTTTTTACATGTTTTTAAGAAATTGTAGAGGATCCTCATTTACTTGGTGTTTTCCAGCAGTTGAAAGGTTTTAACCCTGAGAGCCCATAAGTGATCTAATTTTTCTAGCAAATTTGTCCTACGGATAGTTAAACTTACTCAGAGATTAGACTAGATTCAAGCAAGCCTAATATAAGACAGGTAAGTAGCAAGTGGGACCTTACACTCATAGATATAATTCAATGTATGAAGATCAAAACATTGAGAGAGAAGAGAACATGTGACTTACCATAGATCAACAGGTTGTCCTAGCTCTAGTTCCAAGCTTGATGTTTAATATGTGAACCTATGTAAGCAAGACAAACACAATATCTCCAAATACCAAATATAATGATCAATATCTAAATTCTAATGAAAACATATAATGAATCCAAACTAGTAAGAAACATAATATGGGAGAATAATCCAAGTTGTATTAAGGTAGCTTAAAGAAGATTAATACAATGTTACCCTTAATGTCCAAGCAGTAGCGTCTCCTTCCAAGCCTTGCTCCTTGTTATCTCTACAAAACCTCCAATACCATAGTCTTAATGCCTCCAATCTTCTCCCCTTAGCTCATGGATAGCCTCCTTCTTATAGGAATTAGGAGGCCAACCACTAAGAGAGGAAGGTGAATCTCGGTGAGTGAATGGTGGATCAAGGGGTTGAACCAGGCCAAATAGGGAGGGTGAGTTAGGATTCGAGAGGAACCCTAATCCCAAGAAAATCTCCTCGAAGGTAAGATCCACTTTCCAAGCTTAAGATTAGTTAAGGTAATTTTCGTGCCCCAAGCATTGAGCAGGGCATGATAATGTTGTAATTTTTGCACCCTTGCAGGCATCCAAGGTGTGAACATGAGGAATTTTCGTGCCTTGCACCACTAGCAGGGCACAAAAATATCAATAAAATGTGCTGAAGGAGGTGGCATTTTGACTCAATGAATTGGCATTCGGCTGTTGTGAGTTGGATTTATCTCCAAGGACTCCAAAGAAGGCCAAGGAGGGGACTGACAAGGTATAAGTAAGGTCCAACACTCATTAGGAGGTAGCGCCATTAGGTTCCACATGGTGATATGACATGATGACGTGAAATGGCACTCAAGGTGAGACTTTGAGGTATAACATATGCCCCCTAAAGTGTGAGGTCAAAAGAAATTGATGGCTGAAACACTTTACAAATAAATGAGTCCGTAGAGATAGCAAGAAGGAGGTTGGAGAGGAGCTGCAAGGAAACATAAACATTATATGTCAAATAAAGGCAAGGAGGGAATACCCATGCTCGAAACAACTGACCCAAAGCATGGCTTCTGACCAATTCATTGCATATCCATTCCAGAATTGACATGATATGGACTGAAGACAAATGATCCCTACTAAGAACAAGCATAGATCCATGAAAAGATAACGAAACATCCACGACCAATACAATAGTGGATTTGTGTGATAGTACATCAATGAGGTCACCAACATGATGTTTAATGTAGGGACCTACTCAATAATCCTCATCGCAGCCTGGACATGAAAGAAACATCAGGACTATTCACGGTCTTCTACCCAATCCCAGAGCGATATGAATTTGACCATGTGATTACAAGGTGTTGAATTCTAACATGGCAGAGACTACTTGATTACCAACCAATGATGTAATCCATTAACAAGTACAAGGGTAATCTCAAATGATCACAATGATCCCCAAGGTATCTCTAGTATATCCCAACGAATGTGAATAAATAGTTTTTGAAGCTGAACATTCGAGGAATTATTCAATTAGAGGTCAATAATGAAAACCTACTGTCAAATACGAGGAAACTTGCCATTAAGGCATGCATGAACCAAGGTACTATGGTTGCTTCCTAAGCCTAATTCCTCGATAGTGAGTTGATGTCGCAAGGAATAGACTCGTCGAAGGAGGGCCATAATGAATCCCACATAATTGACACGAAACCGATATAGGAAAGAGGTGTGGAGCAACAGATCACAGGAGTATGGACTGACACAAAAAGCAGAGCCTTAAAAAAATTTGCATAAAGTTGACTCGGGTTAACATTGATCCTTTGAACATATAACAACATGAGATATGACTTGGCAACAAGGATTAACAACAAACAAAACCATAAGGCGAGTTGAATCAAATGAAAAAGATGACTCACAATTGAGGTTATGACCGAAATATAGATTGAATACCCAAAGATGTCAAAGTGTAGATGCATGCCATGTTCAAACCTAATGACTCATAAGCTACCAAAATATAGACTCGGCTTATTCCCCCATTTCCCCCCATCATGGTTGATGAGTACCCCTTTTTTTTAATGAGCTTGAGGAGGATAATAGATGCTTGATATAGATCAATTTTAAGTGAGTCCAACCTTGTACATTTCATGAACCCAACGAAGGAGAGGTTCAAATCCTTTAGGATCCTTCGATGTTTAATTTCATGAGTCCAAAGAAGGAAAACTCAATGATTTTTCTCGTTTAGAGAGTCTGAAATAACCTAAACAAGACTCGAGAGTATGAATTTTTTTGTAAAAGTTAGTCCCTAGACCTGAAAAAGTATAAAATAATATCCAGAAGAACTCTCCTAATAATAACTGACTAAGGTATACCTTTCTTGTAAATAGTCTAAACGACTCGAAAAAGGGATAACCTACTATCGAATAGCTAAACTTTCAAATACCTTTACAAGTGTGAAAGAGACAAGTGCACTTGGCAATATTTTCTTGGCAAGGGAGTCCGAAAAGAGCTTAAAGAGAACTTCTGTGGTTCCATTTTTCGTGAGTTA
The DNA here is from genome assembly GCA_027924585.1 of Larix kaempferi. NCBI lineage: Eukaryota > Viridiplantae > Streptophyta > Pinopsida > Pinales > Pinaceae > Larix > Larix kaempferi. The sequence continues at coordinate 8,936,014 of BSBM01000159.1, read as the reverse complement.
ATCAAGTTAGTCTGAAAACTGGAGAAAATAATACCAAGTTGATACTTTGCTCATCGTTTTACAAGCATGAGTAGAGCAAACTAAGCTCGACACTATTTTACTTGGGCTTAACAAGCACGACTCAAGTGTGAAAAGCACTTGGAATCTCTTTCATAGTTCAGATCCAAAGCACAAAAGAGAGAAAGTGAGCTCAAAAGAAGGTCAAATCTACAACTCCACCAATGTGAACAACTCATATGAACCTGTCAAAAGTGGTCAAAAACCCTAGAAAAAGACATTAGGTCATAATAAATGTGAAGAAAAACTCTCAACAAAGGTTTTAAATGTAAAAATAGGCAAAAAATGACTAAATGAAATGTATAAGAGAGAGTAAAATGGGAAATTACCCATTTTAACTTGGTCATTTTCCACAAAGAAGATTTTTACCTTGGTTGGGAGAAAAACTTCAACTGAAGATATTGGGAGATATAGGGTGTCATTTCAACCATCATTTGAAGTAGGTACGCCCTCCCATCCTCCTCTTTCTTTTCATCCATTAAGTTTTTGTTTTCATGCTACTTTTGGGATTTGCAAGGGACTTAGGGAACCAAAATTTGCACCATCCCTATGTTGAGAGGTGCAAAAATTAAAGAAATTTCGTGCTATGGGTAGTGTAAGGGGCACAAAAATTATCCATTTTCGCACTCCCTGCACTTCCTAGGGCACGAAAATACATAGACTTTGAAAAATAAAAGCTTGCCTCTCCCTCTTGGCACAAAAATTGGTTTTCATCTTCTGACTGAAGCCTCCCTTGATGATTTGTAGGAGATTCCAAGTGGTTATGTCGAAGATGGTGGGCTGGAAAGAAATATAACATGAAGGGGATGGAAGGGCTTCCCTAAATGATGATAACACACTAGCCGCACTAAGAGAGTGTGGTCTACTGAAATTTTTCAAGACCAGACGTATCCGAAAACAAGAAAAGCTACTAAAGCATATTATCCAAATGTGGGACACTGATATCCAATATTTCCGCATCAGAGAGCACATCCTTGAGATAGAGCTCGAAGAAATCTACTTTTTGACCGGTCTCTCCAAGAGAGGGGCACGAGTCTATTTATCAGGGCACCGGGCTACTGAAGAGACTACATATACCTACATTATTCAATATTTTAAGAAAGGATCCCGCAATAAAAGAGGGAAAGTGATCATCGTGGATGTGTTGGATATTCCCTTGAGAACGATGTTGTATACTATTTCTCGAGTGGTGGGAAGTGTTGGGGCTCACCACACAACCAAAGCGTAGATGACTTATGCCATGGAGTGCATGGAACCCAAGTTGTTCAATTGGTGTAAAGGGGTCTTGATTAATATCAAATATCAGGTGACTAAATGAAGTAATGGAAGTATCAACAAGTTTGGCTATGGGAGTATCCCGGTCACGTTCTTTTTAGAGAGGGTGTCTTTTCTGCGTCCTCATATAGAGAGGCCTCTTCGTCCCGCATCTAAGCCACATATGGGGATATGGAGTGACTATACTAGGTGGATTGGTGGGCCGCAGGTCCTGGCATTTGGTGAGGACTTCTTCTCATGGCTCAAGGAGCAGATCGTTATGATAGAGGACTATCCCTATGCTGGGGTATACTTTCGAGGCAACATTGATCTAGCCTTACCTGAGGATGACGATTGGGATGAGTCAGGTACATGACCTTCAAACTTGTTTTTTAATTTTTTAAGTTTATGTCATTTTTTATTTTGTTTTGATAATGCATAGAAATTCTAATATATATGCATAATGTTGTAGATCGAGGGCCGATGAGGCCAGCAGGTGTTGATGTATTTGTAACTTTGGAAGATATTCTTCTATGTATTACATTTGTACTATATTGTATATCCCACAGATATGTATTATTCCTCTGATTGGAAGTGTCGTCATTTGTATTCGCAAGTGTCGCAAGTTACATTGTAAGTGTTGTCATTTGTATTGATGGGTTATTAGACCACCAGTGTGGGGTCGGCCCTGGTTAGTTCATGTGGTTGGGTTATTAGACTTGATTAGCAAGTGGGCCCTAGTGAATTATTGGCAGGTCAAGTCAATGTATAAATAGAGAGGTTGTGTCTCTCATTCTATTCATTCACTCACTTCTCAAGCTTACATAGCTAAGAGAGAAAGTGGTGCACTAGTGGAGGAGGATGAGCATCTGCTAGAGACATCTTATTGGATTTGATCCTTGTGATCTTGTTTTGTGGCTTATCTTATCTTTGAGGAAGTTGTGGGGTTTTTCACCTTCGTGGTTTTCCCCAAGGAAACTCTGTGTCTCTTATGTGATTGCATTATTGTGTTTATGATTGATATACTGTTGATATGTTGTACATGTTATTCTCTTAGTGATATTGAATGATAATGGAATGAATTTATCCAAAAATTAACATGGTATCAGAGCTTACCTACGAAGAAGGCACTGTGCAGCTGCAGAAGCTAGGGATTCTTAATATTTGGGTTTCTCTTCACAGATCATCAATGGAAAGAGGCTAGATTGACCATAGCTGGAAGCTCCTTGGAAAAATCAAATTTTAGAGCTTTGGATCAAACTTTTTGGTTGGGTGAAGCTCTGGAAAACTCAAACCCTAATTCAAGGTCCTCCCTAGTGAATCTGGGAGATTGAAAAGAATTTATGAGGGGTGAAACTTTGCAGTTTTCAAACACCGAGTATACTAGCTTGATCAGCTCATCAAGGCACATCTTTCTATCCTTTAAGAATTTTGAAATTCAAATTTTGAATTTTTAGGGTTTCTCTGACAAACCCTAATCCATCTCTAGATCTAGTTTTTCAGCAAATGAAGTGGTAAGACCTAGAAATTTCTATTTCCATTTGAAGTACTCTTTAAGATGTCTCACCACACAAAGCTTGAGGATAAGCTTGATGGAGTAGATAAATTCTGAGCATGGAAGTATGGGATTTGGTGAATCCTAGAAGAGAATGATTTGGACACCTACATAAAAGAAGAGGTTCCAGTTCCAGACGGAGATGAGGCTAAGTCCTTACACAAGAAGGACTTGTTCAAGGCTAAGAGAATCATTGCTGATTCTATAAAGGACCATCTCATACCCCATGTGTCTTCCATAAAGACACCTAAGGAGATGTTTGACTCTTTGACCAAGTTGTTTGAAGGAAAGAACATAAATCGGAAGATGACTTGCGGAACCAATTGAAAGGGGTAAGCTTCATAATGGAGAGACCATTCAGTCCTACTTTTCTAAGGTCTCTCAAATCAAGGAACAACTTGAAGCTATGGATGAAGTAGTGGATAATGGTGAAATTGTAATGGCCTTATTGAATGGCCTACCTAGGTCATGGGACTCCTTCATCCAAGGAATCTGTGCAAGAAGGAAATTGATCACCTTCAGTAGACTATGGGAAGAATGTTCACAAGAAGAAGCTAGGCCTGTGGCTCGAGAAGAAAAGATGGGGAATGAAGATCAATCCCTCACAACACACACTAAGGGAAGTAAGTTTAAGAGGGAGAAATCTCACAACAAGAAACACTCTCACTTCTATCAAAAGAAGAAAGATCTCTCTCATGTTTGATGCTTCAATTGTGATGAGAAGGGACACTTTGCTTTAGACTGTCCCAAGAAAAAAAGGAACAACAACAACAACAAATTCAATAAGAAGAGGAATAACACCAAGAAGAGATATCATGCTCATGCTGCTGAGGATGATGAACCTCCCAAGAAGAAGACTAGAGCAGAAAGTGATGACTCATCGAGTGAAGATGAATATGTTCTAATCTCTGCTCTCACAGGTACTATATCTCATGGATGTGATGATTGGCTTATTGATAGTGGGGCTTCCAAACACATTATTGGGCTTAAAGAATCCCTTGTAGATTTATCTTAACATGAGTCACCTCATAAAGTGAAACTCGGAGATGACTATCAATATCCTATCAAAGGAAGTGGTGAAGCCTCCTACAAACTAGAATTTGGGAAATATTTGAAGATGCAAGATGATCTATATGTACCTGGACTCAAGAATAATCTCCTCTCCATATCATCTTTGGATTCAAAATGAATGAGAGTTGCATTTATAGATGGCCAAGTACTCATGTGGCCAAAAGGTAAGACATTAGATGATGCAATGGTGATTGGAGAACAAGAGGGAGGATTATACAAGTTGAAGGGAAAACCTGAACATGCCATGGTGCATGAATCCATGGAGCCAAGTGAACTTTGGAATAGAACACTTGCTCATGTGCACTATGGAGCACTTCCAATAGCAAGCAAAGCAGTAGAGGGTCTTCCTGAAATCCAGTCAAAACATGAAGGTATTTCAAAGGATGTGCAAAAGGAAAGAACACAAAGAAGGAATTTCCAAGCAGTGAAACAAAGCAAAATGAATCTTGGAGATTATCCACTTTGATGTATGCGGTCTGATGTCATCCAGTTCTTTGAGTGGGTATGTATACTATGTTTCTTTCATTGATGATTTATCTAGGAAGACTTGGGTTTATTTCTTGAAGAATAAAGATGAAGTGTTTGATAAGTTCAAGGAATTCAAAGCCTTGATAGAAAATCAAATAGATAAGAAGATCAAGACCTTCAGATCCAATAATGGCAGAGAATTCACTTCAGGTGATTTCAAGAGACTATGCAATGATTCAGGGATTAAGAGGGAGTTGACTGCCCTCTACAATCCACAAAAAAATGGAGTTGTAGAAAGGAAGAATAGAACTATCATGGAAGCAACACTGGAAATGCTTCATGACCAGGAGCTTCCTATGCATCTATGGGCAAAAGCAACTAGGACAACTACATATGTGCAGAACATAACACCTCACAAAATACTTGACAACAAGACACCAGAAGAAGTCTTCTTTGGTAAGAAACCTGAAGTTAGCCATCTCAGGATATTTGGCTGTCCTATATATACACATATCCCAAAGGAAAAGAGGACAAAGCTAGATCCTTCAGGAAAGAAGGGCATCTTTGTGGGTTAGAGTGAAAGCTCGAAGGCTTACAAAATATACTTTCTAGGGTTCAAGAAGATTGATGTCAGCAGGTATGTAACATTTGATGAAGACTCAGCTTACATCAAATCAAAGAAGACACCTATTGAAGATCATGAAGAACCAAAGGTAACCAGATTCCAAGACACAACCATGAATGAAGCAATTCCAGAAGCAGTTCGTGAAATTGAAGATCCACAAGAACCTATAGATCCACCCCATGATAAGAATTCTCACAAGAGGAATCCTGCATGGGCTAGAGAGCTCATTCAAGATGCAGAAAGGTATGGCATTCCAGAAGAAGAACAGAGAGAAAAGAAGAGGAGTAGATCACACACCAGTTATGTTGCCTTACTCTGTGATATTATGAACAAAGAACCTTCCAGTTATGAAGAAGCAACGGAAAAGAAAGAATGGAAAGATGCCATGGTCGAGGAGTACCGGTCGAGCATGAAGAATGATGTTTGGGATGTGGTCCCAAGACCTAAAGGGAAGTATGTTGTGACTTCCAAGTGGATCTATAAGATCAATCCTGTTGCAGATGGTCGCATAGAGAAATACAAGGCGAGATTCATAGCTCAGTCTCGCCTTGTATTTCTCTATGCGACCATCTGCAGCAGGATTGATCTTATAGATCCACTTGGATTAGACTATGAAGAGACTTTTGCTCCTGTATCCAGATACACTTCCATTAGAACAGTACTTGCTCTGGCTACAGTAATGAAGTGGAAGATACACCAGATGGATATCAAGACAACTTTCTTGAATGGTGTAGTCGAAGAGGAAGTGTATGTGGAGCATTCACTTGGTTTTGAGACACATGACATAGATTCATATGTGTGCAGGTTGAAGAAAGCCTTGTATGGCCTGAAGCAAGCTCTTAGGACTTGGTATGGTAGGATGGACAATTTCCTATCGAGTTTGGGATTAACTAAGAGTAAAGTAGATTCCAACCTTTACTACAAGGTCGAGGAAGGAAATCCTGTGATACTACTTTTGTATGTGGATGACCTGTTTGTTACATGTGAGGATGGGTTGATTACTGACACCAAGAGGAAGCTTGCTGCTGAGTTCGAGATGAAGGACTTGGGGATGATGCTCTATTTTCTAGGCATGGAGGTGTGGTAGAGTGCAGATGGAATCTTCCATGGACAAGGGAAGTATGTAGTAGATATCCCGAAGATGTTTGGGATGATGGACTACAAGGCCATGGCCACACCTATGGCATCAAACCTGAAGCTTCTATGTGATGCTTCATCTGAGCCGGTTGATGTTTACTGTGTATAGTCAGATGATTGGGTCCTTGATGTACCTGATGAATACAAGGCCAAATATTTGCTTTGTGGTGAACACATTGAGCCAGTTCCGTACGGATCCCAGAAGTGTTCACCTGGTTGCTGTAAAGTGTATTCTGAGGCACCTGAAGGGTACGATTGATTATGGGCTCAAGTATGATGTGAATCAAAATTTTAACCTGTAGGGTTATGTTGATTCAGATTGGGTAGGAAGTGCTGTAGATAGGAAGAGCGCTTCTAGGTGTTGCTTTAGTATAGAATCAGGTGTGATCTCTTGGTTTAGTAGGAAGCAGTCCTGCGTAGCACTGAGTAAAGCTGAAGCAGAGTATGTTGCAGCTTGTTCAACCAGTTGTGAGGCAGTATGGCTGAGGAAGCTACTTTCTAAGTTATTTGATCTCCCGTTTGATGCTACTAGTATATTTTGTGACAACCAGAGTTGTGTGAAGCTGTTTGAGAACCCGATGTTCCATGACAGGTCGAAGCACATTGAAATCAAATATCACTATATAAGGGATATGGTGTAGAGAGGAGCAGTGAAACTCCTATATGTTGTGATGGATGACCAAGTTGCAGATGTGTTGACAAAACCACTAGCTAGAGTGAAGCTTGAGTACTTCAGAGAGAGGCTTGGTGTTCTTCAGATTGAAGATACTTCTAGGAAGAAGTGATGGGACACATTTGCAGGACCCATTCCAAGCATGGTGAGTGGAGGATCCTTCCCATGGATGTGGATGTAAGTGTTGTGTGATGAGCATCATGACGATGCTCCAGTTACTACTTTGGATATGCATCAGGTGGATGCTTTGTATGATTAGTTGGATCATGTATATGTATATGCATAAGATGGATGCTTTGTATGATCAATTGGATCATGTCTATGTATATGCATCAGGTGGATGCTTTGTATGATCAGTTGGATCATGTATAAGTATATGCATCGGGTGGATGCTTTGTATGATCAGTTAGATCATGTATGATGACATGCATCAGGATGATGCAGTGACGATGATCAAGATGATCATGTGTGATGAGTATCAGGACGATGCTCTGGATGACATGCGTCTGGACGATGTAGTGACGATGATCAGGATGATCATGTGTGATGAGTATCAGGACAATGCTCTGGATGATATGCATCAGGACGATGCTATGATAATGATAAGGATGATCATGTACATTAGGGTGATGTATGGTGAGTATCATGTTGATACTCTGTGGCCGTGGACATGTTGTGTAGATGAGCATATAATATTTCCATGGGAGATCCTATAATCTGAGCTAGGATAATCTTTCGAGGTTTTTTGGTGAGGGTCACATGTAATCAGTCCTAGAGATCCTATAGTTTGAGCTAGGATTCTCTTTAGAGTTCTTGTAGGTTGCAAGACACTCTTTTAAGGTTTTGTGACAATCAACATGTAAAATATCCTATAGTCTGAGCTAGGTTTTGTTGATGCACGTAATAAGTCCTGGGATCCACAGTATGGCCAGTGATGATGAAGACCTACTGGTATTAGGCCTACATCCAGCATGAAAAAGGACTGGCTCTATAGAACTTCCTATGACGAGTAGAATTCAGAGATAGACCAGTGATCGAGATGTGGAGTACAGCGGCAATGATGATGATGATGCTCTGTGATCCAGTCATGATGATCCAGCTCCATAATTGAAGACTTGAGCCAATATGTATTGTTGACCTGTGTCTAGAGAATACCTTCCTAGTTAAGAGGGAGTGTCGATGTATTTGTAACTTCGGAAGATATTATTCTATGTATTACATTTGTACTTTATTGTATATCCCACAGAGATGTATTATTCCTCTGATGGGAAGTGTCATCATTTTTATTTGCAAGTGTCGCAAGTTACATTGTAAGTGTCGTCATTTGTATTGATGGGTTATTAGACCACCAGTGTGGGGTAGGCCCTGGTTAGGTCATGTGGTTGGGTTATTAGACTTGATTAGCAAGTCGACCCCAGTGAATTATTGGCAGGTCAAGTCAAGGTATAAATAGAGAGGTTGTGTCTCTCACTCTATTCATTCACTCACTTCTCAAGCTCGCATAGCTAAGAGAAAAAGTGGTGCACTAGTGGAGGAGGAGGAGCATCTGCTAGAGACATCTTATTGGGTTTGATCCTTGTGATCTTATTTTGTGGCTTATCTTAACTCTGAGGAAGTTGTGGGGTTTTTCACCTTCTTGGTTTTCCGAGAGGAAACTCTGTGTCTCTTGTGTGCTTGCATTATTGTTTTTATGATTGATATACTATACATGTTATTCTCTTAGTGATCCTGAATGATAATGGAATGAAGTTATCGAAAAATTAACAGGAGGATCCTCTCCACTATGATGACGAGGTGTGGAGTACCAAGATGAAGAGGATGAGGCAGGAGGGTTACGTGATGTGGAGCGGAACCTAGAGGGATTGACCATGTGCGTTCCTCCGATGAGGATGCCTGATGTCCCATATTATCTCTAGAGGCACATTGTAGGTTTCTAGAGCGAATTGGCAGGCTGCTCCATCGAGTTTCTAGGAAAGTGGTGTGCTACCATTAGCACCATGCGCCTCGTGACTAGTTTTATGAGGTAGTTTGTTAGCGGCATGTATATGATATGTAGGCCAAAGTGCCATTTTTGTATGGGTTGTGATCCCAATTGTTGACTTTCAACAAATTGTACTATTCTATGTGGCAAATTTTTTTTTTACATGATATATACATATGGATCTATCTCTACTATTTACCTATGATGACTTGTATGTTACATTTTTACATGTGTTATTTTATGGTGTATTGATTAGGTATGGGCTAGATGCCAATCCAAAATATAGTTAGCTAATGGATAAGGCACCGTGTTGAATTCGCTTGGTACATGTTGATATAAAATGTAATCAAATGATCGTTCAAGGAGGCGTGACCTTTTGTATAAACGAAGTAGTGTAGGATCACAGATGGTGTAGACGCGATTTAATTGAGATACCACAAGTTGAGAGTCCAAGTAGACTATAAAGTAATGGATTCCAAGAGAAGAAACTTTAGTTAGAAGTCTAATGACTACATGGTAATCTTCAATGTTATTTGTTGTGGGGCCTAAGCAGATGCCACCTGAGGATATCAACTCGCCGACAGGGGAATACAGTACCCATGCTGTAGAAGCAAGGTTCCGGGTATGCAAGCTAGCACCATCCACGAATGCAAAGTACGCCGACATCTGCGCATAAAAGCACAAGTCAAGATAAATGATTGTGTGCGCGATAGAGTCCTAACATGCAAAAACTAAATCAACATCACACTAAATACATTATATACAAAGTGTTTCACGCAGAATGAACCTAAGCATAAAATCTCTTTAGTTAAATCTCATTGCAGGGCTCTCCCAAAGATATAGAATCATAGTCCACGAGCTCGTAAGCTCCCTTCTCTAACATGCATTTAAAAACGTAGGGATTGTACCTCATAGATTCTAATTTGCCTTTACCTAGCTTATCGTGCATCTGGTCATAGGTTGAGACTAAGACACCTTCGTTGAAAACCTGAGGTTGGACGGATTTATCATATTGAGCCTTTACACACTTTTTATGGGCCTCATTGGCAAGTGTAGCATCTCGACGAGTTTCATCTAGCTTGGCTAGGTATAGAAACCATTCTTCCTTGGTGGTTGTGTTGGGTAAGAGTTCTAAAACTAACTTGAGGGATGGTATCTCACATTCAATCGGCAGGATTTCTTCCAGGCCATAAACCAATTCAAATGGTGTAAACCCGCTTGAACTTTTGACCGATGTTCTGTAGGCCCAAATTTTTGGGTACCCACCATGCGTTGGATCATATGTTTCAAGAATTTATTGATCGAATCTACTTTTCCTTTTGCTTGGGGGTAGTAAGGGGTTGATTTTCCATGACAAAAACCTAGTTTGGCGCTTAGTTCATCCATCATATGATTCCTAAAGTGGGAACCATGCTCAGTAACAATGGCCTACAAAACTCCAAACGTAGCTAGGATGTGATTGAATATGAATAAAGCTGTCATTTTTCCATCTTATGCATATGTAGGCATGGCTTCAACCCATTTGGTAAAGTAGTCAATAGCTATGATGACATAACTATGGCCCCCGGCTGAAGTGGGCTTACAGTGCATAAAATCAATACCCCATTTTGAAAAGGGGCTGACAACAATAATGGGATGGAGTGGAGCTAGGTGTGAGCGCTTTTTTGAATGGAAGAATTGGCATGGGGGACACTTCTTAATGACTTCAATGTAGTATTTGAAGATCGAAGGAAAGAAGTGGCCCGCACATAATATTTTCTGGGTTGTAGCCATCCCAGAAATATGACCACTACATGCTCCAGAGTGGCAGTCATTAAGAACATGTTTGGCTTCATCAAGGGTTAGACAATGACATAGAATAGAATCAATGCCACGGAGATACAAATTATTGGTAATGATAAGGTAGTATTTAGCATGGCATCTTATGCGGCGACGTTCATCACAATTGAGGTCGGGCCGAAAAATCTTGGGTTTGGAGATATAAGATAATGTCTCCATACCAAGATCAATCGTGCCAATGAGGAACAAAAATTCATCTAGAAGAGAATCAATGGGCTCGGATTGATCATTGGTACGGGGTAATGCACAAATAAGCTCTGCAAAGACCAAGGATTTTTTGGATTTCGATTTGGCAAACTCCAAATCGAATTCCTGAAGAAATACAATCCAACAGGATTATTCCCCCCTAGCACTTGATGTGTTAGGATATAGTACATTGGATTGAAGTTAGATATAATGGTGGTTTTACGGAGTAAAATGTAATGTCAAAATATCTAGACCACCAAAACTGTGGCCAGAGCCAGTTTATCCACATGCGAGTAATGTGTCTCAGAGTGAACGAGACTCTTGTTCAGATAGTATACTACATGTTTCTGACCACTCTTGTCTTCCTGTACGAGCACCATGCCAATGGTGGTAGTAGAGGCATCGAGATATAGTATGTAGTCCTATGTATAGTTGGGGGGTTATATCATGGGAGCATTGGTAAGGGCCTTTTTCAAATTGTCAAAATATCATTGGGCTTCGACATCCCAAATGAAAGGAGTATATTTCTTAAGAAGCCTCATGTATCCCTTAGTAATCTCGGCAAAATTGCAGACAAAGCGGCATAAAAAGTTTGCATGCCCTTGCAAACTTTGGAGTTCTGGAATGTTGGACGAGGAAGGTAAGGCTAAAATAGCCTCCACCTTCGATGGTTCTAGGAGAATGCCATCCTTAGAGATTATGAATCCTAACAATCGACCATCTTGAACACAAAATATACATTTGTGCAGATTCAAGTGGATGTTGTAGTGGTGGCATCATGAGAATATGGAACTCAGATGATCTGGATGGTCCTCTCGTGTATCAGAGTGAGCAGGTAGGTCATCTAGATAAGGCTCCACAACATGCTTGATATCGTGAAATGCATATGGCATGGCCCATTGGAAAGTTGCCCCGATGTTCTTGAGACCAAAGGGTAGTTTGCGATATGAAAAGGTCCCCCATGGGCATATAAAAGCAGTCTTGTGCTGGTCAAATGGGAGTATCTCAATTTGATTGTAGATGGAGAAGCCATCCATAAATGAAAATATGACGCTCCCGGCAAATTTGTTGATAATTTTGTCAATAAAGGGAGTTGGATAGTTGTCTTTGCGACAAGGTTTGTTCAAATATTTATAATTGATGCAAACCCTAATCGTACCTTGTTTCTTAGCTACAGGAATGATATTGGACACCCAATATGTCAATGGGATAGGGTAAATGAAACCAGCACGAATATTGTTTTCAACTTCTGCTTTAATAGCTACAGTTTTGTATCATGTCCCAAAATTTGCATTGGGTCACAATGGCCTAAACCACTTGGCCATATTCATGATAGTCTATCAAATTGATGATAAGGGTCAAATAATTACCAAGCATGATGTCTAAGTTAGTAATAATGTAAAATTAGATCCAAATGGACAAGGTGGGTCATATTAAGAGATAATTCCCAATTCAAAGTTTGTAATATTCCCATCCAAATGAACTATCATGGAGGAAAATTACTAGTTCCCTAGGTTGGGGGTGGAAGCTTTAAAAGTTGGAGTAAAGGAGCTAAAAGACCCAAAATTACCTTAGAATTACAAATTCACATTAAATGGTTCAATTAAATAATAATGCAAATAAAATAAGGTGGTATTGGATCATGAGGGCACATAAGAGGTTGTGGGACCCACATGTGGCAAGATTCCTCATTACACTTACCATGATTCGCTCACCAATTCAAGTTCAATATGAAGGATACAAGAATTGGTGGAGTTTAAGAGGCATTATTCATCGCATGAGTTATGTAAGGTCGAATTGGAGTGTAAAAATAACTCCCATGGAAGAGGAAGAGGCATCTTAGAACAATTGTGACACTTGGAGCTAGATTCCCTAAATCCTATGACAACAATGATGAAGATTCTATGACACCTCTGAAAAATTTCAAACCTGATTTCTGACATATGGAATATATGATATGTCAGGGCTAAAAATAGCCCCCAAGAGGGTGCACAAGAATGTTATGGAAGCCAAGAAGCTTCCCCATTCGAATTGAGGGAAGATGTAGACTAGGAATTGTTGGACAAGTGGCACACATTGGAATCTCTTCCCAAATTGATTTGGAATGAGGATTTTTGAAGTAATGCAAACCATGGAGTACTTTAGAAGTTTATAAAAGACAATAACAAAGAATGAAAGTAGCTTTTGATCATTTTTTATTTGCATCTTTGCAATTTGGAGAGCTTCTAGCTTGTCCATGCTAGTGGAGTGTTTACTCTAGTTGCCTTAGTACCAATTTCGAGGGTGAAATATTCTCATCCTAATTGGCCATTGGAGAGTCTGTTCATAACTTTAATTTGGATCTAAAATGGATTCATTTGTTTCAATTTTAATATACAGGTCTGCTCGTGATCTTCTCTTCTTCAACTTGGTCCCACATCTCTTCCAATTTTCTCTCTATATTCTTGCTCTTGGAGGAAGGGCGTACATGGTGAGATGTTGATCTCTTTTGGAGATTCCAAGATACACAATTTATTTTTAATCTGATATATTTAATATGTATTTGATTCTAATAATATCCTCAGGTAGAAATACCAAGTGAAACTATCTAAAAATGCCAAACAATGTATAAATGGTGCCATTTTCCCTATATCTTGTTGTGAGATCTTGAAGTGGCTTTATTTCGGTTTGTATTGGTCAATATCTATGATTTTTTTGATGTATGGATATCCATTAATGTCATTAATATGTTTCATACACATTGTATAAGTATTTGGAACATAAATCTAGAAACTCATAACAAGTGGTGGAGCTTCCTAGCTTTTCCCCGATGTGAAGACATGTCTACAAACCTATGATTTATGGGAGTTGAGGAAACATTTAGGAGCTGATTAATGATGCATTTGGGTTCCCATTTAATTCCTATAACTATTCCATGTATCTGTTTTTAAATTTGGGAGGATCGCACTACATTTGGGAAGCCATTTATGTCATCTACCCTTGGGGGTTTGAACCTCAAAATTACTAGTAAATTTCCCTATTTCCTCCTGAACTTAAATGGATGTTTCAGAAGTCTTTTGAGAGTTTCAAAGCATCCATAAGCTTAATTTTTATGTCCCAATACCTATAAAACACTCTGAGTCCAAATTATAAATCCTTAGGAGTCTTTTGGAGCCATCTACCCTTGGGGGTTTCAACATCGATTTTCCTAGTAATTATGCCTTTCATTCTCTAATTGTAAATGAAAGTTTCTGAAGTATTTATAAAGTTTCCAAGAATATAATAGATGATTTAGTGTTTCCAAATACACCTCAATACACTCCATACATCATTCGACAACATTTGGGATCATTTGGAACAGTTTGGGGCTTCACTAGTTCGAGTTTCAAAAATTGACTAAATTGGAAAACACTTCAAATTGGGGACATTACAGGCGTATCAAAGCATGGTCCTTGGACCTATGAATTAATATAATCCATTTAAGAATAAGTTTCATCCATGTATTACTATTATGATGATTCCTATAAGTACAATGCTTATGAGTAATATGAAGAAGAATGTGAATGGTATGAGGAAGAGGTGCCATCGTGCAACACTTATTACAATTTCATAAGGAATGAGGGTTCTTCTTCTAACCTTGAATTTGATGAAGATGAGTGTGTCACACTAACAAAGGATAATTCTATGAATGAATTACAAATGTTGATAGCAACATGTAAAACCTTGCCCCAACAATATTAGGCATATTTTGAACTGTATACGGGAGATACACAAAAGGCCATTCCTTTAGAAGACTATGTCAATTGGGTGTTTGTAAATAGGTCAAATATTGAAGATGTGGATTTAGTGAAAAAATGTCTATGCCCTTCTTTCCAAAGACCTTGGGATAAAATCATATATGTTTGAGTGAAAAGGACGATACCCATGAGCCAGCTAGCTCTGAAATATGTAAAGCAAAAGAATCATTACATGAAGAGGGTCGAAAGTCACTCCCAAGTGACTCTGAAAAATATGAAGAAACATAACATGAGCATGAAGAAGACTCTATTGAAAATATTGAAGATCATTTAGAGACACATTATACCTTGGACATGAATCAAAGAGCATATACTGATGGATGCTTGAACTATGAAGGAGTACCTACTGATGGGTGATCACACCTCTGTGTTGGTGACATAGAGATCACTTTTGAAAGTGTTGCTGCAAGCCAAAATTCCATTAGGAATGAAAATGAATACCTTGTAGTGGTTGATGAAGAAACAAGATCAACTTCCCCATCACCACTTGAGCTTCATGAAGTTGTTCCAAGTAAGAAGGAAGAAGATGAGGAAGTTCATTTGCAAGAGCCTCATTTTCTTGAAGGGTCATTAAAGATGAATTAAAAGAAGATCCAAGATACCATTAGAATACTCCATGACACTCAAGCATTGGTGTAAAATTCTTGTTGGAGAGTTTCTTCATTGAAGGATCCATCTTTCCTTGAAGACATGGAGAAGATTCAAAGAGCAATGTGCAACATCGAAGGTAATTTCATGTCCTTGATTTTTGATAGAAATAATTTGGTTTAGCTTAATGAATGGTTACATGGAGCATACTTGAATAATAATGAGGATATTCATAATATCAAAATGAAAAATGATCAACCTCTAGATAGGTTGCAAGATACATGTTATTCCTCCTATGTTTCAGATTGTCAAATGGTAGATTGCTTGGAGGATTCTCATGACATGATGGATCATGAGAAACATGGTAAATTGAAGGTGCTTGATATGTTTCAAGACGAGCTTTATGAGAACCAAGCACTTGTGTTGGAAGAGGAACTTGGGTTTCCTCTTGGAAATGGTTACACAATTTTTGAAGAAGTGTATGATTCCACTACCTTGAAACCCACCTATCAGGAAATATTTTCACTTTTGAGGGAGGTGCAAGATCCTACGCTTATGGAGCCTTCACATGATGACACTTTTGCATATTCTAATCATTTGGGTGAGTTGGCTCATTCTCCTACATCGTAGACTTCCATATTTTGCAGCATTCATCCTAATGAAGTATGAGTGAAAAGTTTCTTCTTGATGGTGCCACGTGAGGAGTATGAAACTCCTGTATCTCCTTTAGATGATGATATGATTAGAGAAATTTCTTATTATTTACATTTGTGGTAGCATCCTTTGTTACCTTATGATGATAAATATGTACATGGATGCACCTATGATGTTCACTTGAGTCACTTGAAGACTCACGATTTTCCTTGCTCCTTACTTAGCGCAATTGATGTTGGAGGAATTTCATCCAATACTTGAGTGAATAGATATATGATTGGAGAAAATTATTATTAGTAGAAACATCCTTTGTTATTTCTTGATGATTCATATATACATGGATGCACTTATGATGTTCACTTGAGTCACTTGAAGACTCATGATTTTCCTTGCTCCTTGCTTAGTTCAATTGATGTTGGAGTAACTTCATCCAATACTTGGGTGAAGAGATATATAATTGGAGCAAATTCTTATTGGAAGGAACATCCTTTGTTATTTCTTGATGATATGTATATTCATGGATGCACAAATGGTACTTCTCTGAGCCCCTTGAAGGATCATTGTTTTCTTTGTTCCCTACTTGGTTCATATTTTAATGGAGATTATTCATTCACTTTTTGGATGAAAGAAAATGGGGTTGATTACTTTGTTGCATATTAAATTATTTTGGAGCAACATGGACATATTTTCTTGCGAGATGATTCCTACTCTTTTGGTGATGAGACATGGGACTTTCACCTTTGTCCTTTGAGCTTCAATGGTATCACTCTGGATTCTTGTGTGTATTTGGCACATGAGGAATATCTGGTTGATTTGGGGAGACTTGTTTGCATTCAGCCCCACTTTGAGTATATTCATTTGATGATGGAGAGTCTCTCTCGGTCTCATCCCAACCTTGAAGAATTCCATATTTTGATGCAGGGGCCCTCAATGTTTCAATTGTGCACTGGAAATGGTGAACTTTGAGTGTGTTGGTATGATCTTTACATCCTTCCTTGCATTTTTCATAGTGATGAGTTTTTATTGTTGTTACTGATGTTTGGAAAGAAGCAGATGAGACAATGGGATCCTGGAACTCTCTGGAATGTTAATTTTCCACATGTGACACTGCCACTCAAAGATTTGAAACTAAGGCAGTGGGATTTGGGCAATATTTTTCCTGCAAGTTTTTGTGGTAAAGCATGCCTATATTTTGTAATTCAATACAAGCAATGGGATCCTAGTGTTGCTTGGTTTCATCTCACTTGGATCAGTAGTTCGATTATTGGTTTGAGAGAGCAAGCCAACCTTTAGTTGTTTGAGTTCATCTTTGTGAAACAATGTTCTACTTTCCTATGTGGGAGACCTTTTGAAAGATGGATTCAATATTCACATGCTTGGTGTGCATGGGATTTCATACTAGAAATTCCATACCATACATTTATCAGGATCATTTGGGACCCTGTGATCATTTTTGGGTTGAAAATTTCATAAAGGGTTTCCAAAATATAAAAGAGTACATGAGTGCCACTACTCAGATTTTTGGAAAGGGAGTTTTGGAAGCAAAGTTTTGGAAAGAAAGCAGGTTCTTCAACATCCATATTTGAAATTTCTTGAGGACAATCAATATTGGGAGGGGATGATTTGTCATGTTCCAAAATTTGCATTGGGTCACAATGGCCTAAACCACTTGGCCATATTCATGATAGTCTCTCAAATTGATGCTAAGGGTCAAATAATTACCAAGCATGATGTTTAAGTTAGTAATAATGTAAAATTAGATCCAAATGGACAAGGTGAGTCACATTAAGAGAAAATTCCCAATTCAAAGTTTCTAATATTCCCATCCAAATGAGCTATCATGGAGGAAAATTACTAGTTCCCTAGGTTGGGGGTGGAAGAATTAAAGTTGGAGTAAACGAGCTACAAGACCCAAATGAACTTAGACTTACAAATTCACATTAAATGGTTCAATTAAATAATAATACATAGAAAATAAGGTGGCATTGGATCATGAGGGAACATAAAACGCCAATTTCATTAAACTTGGACTTATTCTAGTCCAAGTCTTCTCGAAGACAGGTCAAAAACTACCTTTCTAAACTCCAAAATCAAGCAAAATCTGCTTCCAAAACTGCCAAATCCAGGTTCCAAAAGTGCCAAAACCGGTTCCAAAGGTGCCAAAACCGGTTCTAAAAATGCCAAAACCAATTCCAAAATTGCCAAATCCGATTCCGAAAGTGCCAAATCAAGGTTCCAAAAGTGCCAAAACAGGTTCTAAAAGTGCCAAAACCGATTTTAAAATTGCCAAATCCAATTCTGAAAGTGCCAAATCAAGGTTCCAAAAGTGACAAAACCGGTTCCTAAAGAGCCAAAACCAGTTCCAAAAGTGCCAAATCCGTTTCCGAAAGTGATAAAACCAGTTTTGAAACTGACAAATCCATTTCCAAAAGTGCCAAAATCCAGGTTCCAAAACCATACTTTTTCTTTCGATATTGGTGTTTGTATAATATGTCGGTCATTTGAAGTTGAATGTCGTTAACTAGCACCCCATTTTTGAATGAGGCTCGAGATAAATGAATGAAAGGGCGGCCGACCCTTCTTCTTCCCACTATTATTTTCATAATAATTCTAGATTGCAAGAAGGGTGGTTCGATCCTTCTTATGTTCACCATTCTCAATACAGGTGAATTGTCGGATATTGGTGTTCACAATTATCTACTCAAAGAAGGGGCAGCCAATCCTTCTTGTCAGGAGTCAAAAGTCGGGATGAATATTGTTTACATGTTATAACATAGGTAATGTCTCGATCCCTACGATATACTGCGGAATTTGGTAGTGGGGAAATGTTGTCCCAACCTCCGTAGATTAATTGTTTTTCATTTCCCGTTTAAATGAAAGGTCGACTGACCCTTCTTGTGCTTAGTATTTTTGTAGTTTTCACCATTCAGGATATACATGAATTGATAGCCTATACTTCGTAGGTTGAATATTTGCACAATTCCCTCATAAATGAAGGGGCGGCCGAACCTTCTTCTACCCAATATTATTTTCATACTAGTTCTAGACTTCCAGAAAGGTCTACCGACCCTTTTTGTGATTTATATTTTTCCAGCCTTGACCATTCTAAATATACATGAATTAATCTCTATTTTGGAAGGCCAAAATCTCACACGTGTGAGCCTCAAGGAGAGAAGTGATGTCATAGGAAGTGATGACATGGAATGTGTGATGAGGCTAGAAAGACACATGATGGTGGTCTAGCATATCATTTAGTCAGTGTTGCAATCTGACATCATTCTCAAAAAGTATGGCAAGTTTGTGAAACTTTGGAAATTGAAAAAGTATGGAAAAAGTAGTCAAAACTTCTTTGATAGAATGCCCACCATAATTCATGGTTTCATAAAAATGCATGCACCATCATATCATGCTATAGCTTGTTGAAGTGGCTATCTAGTTATACATGATTGCGGATTGTGAGAACTATTTGAATAATTGATTTGTGACATGCGTTTCCGCAATCCACAACCCGCAATGCGGATTGCGAATTGCAAATTGTGGAAACTTACGGCTCAGATTTAAGCTGACGGAATTAATAAATATGTTGATTTTGTTTATGTTTCCTTTATTATTTTTCATCTTCAAAAATTACCTACTGTGTGGATTTTACAGTGAGTTTTTATCAGGGGCGTTTTTGCCAATTTTTCCAGCTTAAATGAAGGGTTGACTGACCCTTCTCGTGCTTAGTATTTTTGCAGTCTTCACCAACCATGATATACATGAATTGACAGTGTATACTTCATAGGTTGAATATTTGCACAATTCCCTCATAAATGGTGTTCTGGTGCTATCTGACATCGTTCTGGAAAAGTATGACAAGTTTGTGAAACTTTGGAAAGTAACAAAGTATGGAAAAAGTAGTCAAAACTGCTCTGCGAGAATGCCCGCCATAATTCATGGTTTGAGAAAAAAGCACCAACCATAATATCATGCTATAGCTTGTTGAAGTGGCTATCTAGTTATACATGATTGCGGATTGTGGGAAGTGTTTGAATAATGGATTTGCGACATGCGTTACCGCAACCTGCCACCTGCAATGTGGATTGCAGATTACAGAAATGCGGATTACGGATTGCAGATTGCGGGAACGTTGTATATATTTCCAAAAAAAAAACCCCCGCAACATGTCTTCCGCATTCCACAGATTAGATCTCAGCCGTCGATTTGTCTTAATATTACGGCCCAAATTTAACCCTACGGAATTAATTAAAATGTTGATTTTTTTTCCTGTTTACTTTTATTATTTTTCATCTTCGAAAATTACCTGTTGTGTGAATTTTACTGCGAGTTTTTACAAGGTGTCGTTTTCGCCCTTTTTTACAGCTTAAATGAAGGGTCGGCCGACCCTTCTTGTCCTTAGTATTTTTCCAGTGTTCGCCATTCTAGATATATATGAATTGACATCATATCCTCTGTATGTTGAATATCTGCACAATTCCCACATAAATGAAGGGGAGGCTGACCCTTCTTTTGCCCAATATTATTTTCATACTAGTTCTAGGATGCCAGAAGGGTCATCTGATCCTTCTTGTGTTCACCACTCTGGATACAGGTGAATTACTGGATATTGGTGTTCACAATTATCTACTAAAGGAAGGATCGACTGACCCTTCATTAGAGAGATTTTGAGGTCAAAAAATGATCTCTTAAGAGATGTACTACAAAAATATGAGATATATTAAAATATTATGAATTTGGGGTTTTATGGGGTAGGTATATATGACAAGTCACCTCCCACACTATTTTCTATGCACAATATAAATAACCATGGTTGAGTTGCTTTTCAAAATTCACTAGAAATAAAATTAATAAAATAAGTCTACATTGATGTGACTAAGATTCATTGTAAATTTCCAAAAATTTATTGTCCTTTAGCATTTATTTGTCTTGAACTTGCAAATGAAATTAATTAATAAAAAATATTTTTAAGAGCTATTTTTTAATTGTATGTTGACTTTTTATATTTAGTACTTTTCTCATGAATTTAATATAATGTAATTTAATTGAGAATTTATTTACATGTAAAATATTAATAATATTATTATAATACACATTGCATTATTATTATTATTATTTTTTTTTATTAAATCTATTATTATTCTTTATTAGTTTGACATTATGTTATTAAATAGAATGGAGTGAATATATAATTTAAAATTAAAAACATAAAAATGATAATATATTATTTTATAAAAAAATGTGAAAGGACTTTCTTTATGAATTAAGAGTACTTCACTTGAAAATGACAATAATATTATTTTATGAGAAAATGTGAAAATACATTCATTATGAGTACTTTACTTGAAAATGACAATAATATTATTTTATGAAAAGACTATCATTATGAGTACTTTACTTTATGACTTAAAAGTACTTACACCACTACCTTGGTTAACTATGTGTTTTCATCCACCATAGAAAATTTGACAAATAAACATTCTTAACTCATGCAATGCCACCTCACCAAGGGGGATGATGTCATCTACTAGAATGTGATTGGTTGTTTTTTATAGTACATTTTCTTTGTTTTGAGGCCATTTTTTGACCTCAAAATTTCTCTAATGCTTATGATTTGTATTTTTCCAGTCTTGACCATACTAGTTATACATGAATTGATCTCTATTTTGGTAGGCCAAAATCTCACACGTGTGAGCCTCAAAGAGATAACTGACACCCTAGGAAGTGCTGACATGGAATGTGTGAGTGTTACAATCTGACATCATTCTGGAAAAGTATGACAAGTTTGTGAAACTTTGGAAATTGACAAAGTATGGAAAAAGTAGTCAAAATTGCTCTGAGACAATGCCCGCCATAATTCATGGTTTGAGAAAAATGCACGCCCCATCATATCATGCTACAGTTTGTTAAAGTGGCTATCTAGTTATAAATGATTGTGGATGTGGGAATTGTTTGACTAATGGATTTGTGACATGCGTTTCCGCGACCAGCAACTCGCAATGTGGATTGCGGATTGCGAAAACTTAGGTTTGTTTTTATTTCAAGTTTTTGTCATGCAAACCACAATTGCAGATTACCGGAACGTTGTATATATTTCCAAAAAAATAACCCCGGAACTCATCTTCCACATTCCATAGATTAGATCTCAGTCATCGATTCGTATTAATCTTACGGCCCAAATTTTACTCGACTTCCAGAAGCTTGACGGAGATCGACGGTTACAGAAGCTTGACAGAGATCAACGACCACAAGTGATGTTCGCTAAAGTAAGATAGAACGGTTTAAGCATTGGCGGAGTATTGCTAGCCCGTGAGCAATTTGGAAATTAGATTGACGGGTGGAAGGAAAGATCTATGGACGACAGGTACTTCGATAATTTGAGATGTGTGGTGGGAAAATGGACTTTTCAGATTTGCAAAGTTTTGGTAGGGACTGCATGTTTCGACAGTGCAAATATGGGGGGGAAAGGCATTAGCGGTGGAGGTTTAGTTCGCAGATTGAACATGCACGGAGATCTGAGTAATGTATGATTCGGTTTTCCCCTTGCCCCCTTGGTTGAGGTCAAGGGCGGCAGGTTAATTTAGATAGACTCAAATAGACTCTAGCACCTTGTTGACTGCACATTCTATCTGCGACCAAGTCCAACAAAACTGATGCAATAACTTAACAACTAGCTCAAAGAAAACTCCAAAGAATCAGGTAAGAGAGCTACAATGCAAAGTCACATGACACATATGGAACAAAGTTATAATCATTTTGAATCTTTGAAATATAAGCAAATCTAGGGGTTTAAGCTTGCTCTAATGCATGCAAGAACAATTCCCACTTCCAAAGGTATATTTTTCCTCAATGAGATCAAATGAGCTAAGACTTAAAATTAGATGAAAGTATATGCAGGCCACCCGATAATTTTAAAAGATTTCTGGTATTAAAAATAGAAATTGCATGCATTGAATAGATGGGAACCTTAATTTACCTGCTGTGTGGATTTTACTGGGAGTTTTTACCAGGGGTCGTTTTCACCATTTTTCTAGATTAAATGAAGGGTCGGCCGACCCTTCTTGTGATTAGTATTTGTGCAGTCTTCACCATTCAGGATATACATGAATTGACAGCCTATACCTCATAGGTTGAATATTTGCACAATTCCATCATGAATGAAGGTGTGGCCGACCCTTCTTCTGCCAATTATTATTTTTACACCAGTTATAGACTGCCAGAAGGGTCATCCAATTCTTCTTATGTTCACCAGTCTGGATACAGGTGAATTGCTGCATATTGTTGTTCACAATTATCTACTAAACGAAGGATCGGCCGACCCTTCTTGTTGTTTATATTTTTCCGGTCTTGACCATTCTGGTTATACATGAATTGATCTCTATTTTGCAACGCCAAAATCTCACACGTGTGAGACTCAAAGAGAGAACTGACATCATAGGAAGTGATGACAATTTGTTTTGTTTTTATTTGGAGTTGTGGTCCCAAAACCTGCAATTGCAAATTGTGGGAACATTGTATATATTTTCAAAAAATTAAACCCCTGCAACTTGTGTTCCGCATTCCCTAGATTAGATCTCAGCCATCGATTTGTCTTAATCTTATTGTCCAGATGTAACCTGACGAAATTAATAAATATGTTGATTTTGTTTATGTTTTCTTTTATCATTTTTCATTTTCAAAAATTGACTGTTGAGTGGATTTTGTTGTGTGGATTTTACTGCCATTTTTTACCAGGGGTTGTTTTTCACCATTTGTGCAGATTTTACTGCGATTTTTTACTAGGGTTTGTTTTCGCGTGTTTTTACTAGGGTTCATTTTCACGACTTTTTACTAGGGGTCGTTTTCATGAATTTTTACCAGGGGTCATTTTTGCCATTTTTTCCAGCTTGCACAGGTTGGCTTCATGTCACTTTCTTATTCAATTGTTCAAGGGTTTTTTCTATTTTGAGTTTTTCTTTTTATTGGTGTTTATTTATTCATCAAATTTCTTTAGTTTTTTCAAACATGTCTCACAACACTCGCTGCAAAACTCCTCAGAAAGATCTTTTGAACAAAGACCCAAACTTCGGCATCCTTGCCAAAACCAGCGATAAGGTTTCTGAGACATACCAAATGGATTGGTCCAAAATTTACTCCATCTTTGACACTGAAGACCTAATTGATATTCAGAGTGACCACCTCGCCTATGAAAATATTAGGGATTCACAACTCCATGCTATAGTTGCCAGACCTGCTATCCTTCCCTACATTGATGTAGTTAAGTGGATTATAGACCATGCTAACCCTAAAGACCGCTATTTCAATGATAGCGCAGGGTGTCAATTGGCTACTTTTCGCGTTGAGATTTTTACCAGATCTTATGCCCTAAAACTAGCTGTTCAACCCCTCAATGTTGCATTCCTTGAGTCATCAAAGAATAGGTACAATTTCAATGAAATGTTGAAGTCTTGGATGCACAGATAGGAAAATTTCATGCCCAGAGATGATAATTTATACCCAATTTCCTAGTTCAAAGAGCCTTATTCTCTTCTAGCAGCCATGCTCTGCAGAATTTATGGTCTCCCTAATTTTTCAGTATTCAAAGTTTAATGGGCTCCTATCACCAGTCATGTCCTAACAAAGGGGCAGTCATTCCCTTGGGCTTCAATTTTATCATCAGAGTTAAAGATAGCCATTGAGAAATATCAGAAAACAATGGCTACAAAGAAGCCATACTTCTTTTTCTCTGCATTTGTAATTGATGTTTTTTGTACAGAGTTTTCATATCCCACCATGGGGTGGAGTTGGACTAAGTCCTCACCCCCTGTTCATATTTATTGTTCTGCCTTATGGGAAAGCAATTTTGTTCCCTTGCTCTATGACATCTGCGACCATTTCTTTAGTGCAATTTACTAGAATATTTTCAGGGGAGATGCCCTTTCCTTTTCTCCTGATGCCAGAAATATCATCCCTACATTGGGTGACTGGTATGTGGGAGAAGTCGTTGCTTACATTGGAGTCTGGGGAAGCAGTACTGTACATTTTCTACCAAGAGTTGTCCCTGACAGACTATTACTTGAGGAGATATCTTATCAGACTGTTATAGATGGTGTCTACCTTAAGCTCACTGGTCCCAAAAGGAAGGGATGGCCTGAGTTCCCTTTAAACCTTGGGCCTTTGGTTATCCCAACTCCAATGTGGGCTGCAACATTGGGAGACATTGTTTCTTTGAAATTGGGATTTGCTCCCAAAAGAACTCATGACCCGAAAGGATTTCTGAAGGCTCATTTCAAACACATGCATATGAAGATTGGTTATACACATCAACACATCCCTGATGACTCTATTTATCAGGGAGTTAATATTTTCTCTGAAGTCCTACTGAGGGAAAAGAGCAAAGAAGAACAGATCCATATCTTTCATTATCAGCGGGAGCTTAAAACCAAGGTTTCGAGCT
This sequence comes from Larix kaempferi, assembly GCA_027924585.1. Lineage (NCBI taxonomy): Eukaryota > Viridiplantae > Streptophyta > Pinopsida > Pinales > Pinaceae > Larix > Larix kaempferi. Next base: position 8,910,717 of record BSBM01000159.1, on the reverse strand, counting down.
ATAGTAGCATGGAAATCAAGCTTGATGAGTAAACAAGAAAAGATACGGAAGAAAAGGAAGCTCACAAAGCTAGTGCTCCATTGATGTTGTCCTACCTGGATGGAGACAAAGGCAAAGGCCTTATGGAGGATACTTTGAAGTTGAAAACTACTGCAGAATTAAAGATGTGGATGCATACATCTCAACAATCGAAGCGAAAATTAGCACAGATGAGTTCAGTGTTGGATACCCAAGTGGTTGCAGTACCTAAACCCACTACTAATATTCAAGTGGCTTCTACAACCAACCTGATTAGTGATGTTCAAGTGATTGCCGTGAGTAAACCAGCTAAAAGACAGAAAATTCAAACTTCTTCCTCTGAAATTCCTACTCTTACTATTGAAGACAATGATGTGGAAGATGAAACACTTCCTTTTGTGACTGTGGTGCAGGAAGAAACTGAAAGTTCTCAGGAAATCGTAGATGTGTTGGATGCCATAGTTATGGATGATCTTGTCCCAGATCAAAAGTCTCTTGAAACCATTGTTGTTGTTGATACCACAACTTCAACATTCTTACTTTCATCCATTCAAGCTCTTTCCACTTTATCTTCTGGGGTAACACCACCATCCACCATATCCCAGTTATTTCATGCAATAACTTCCATTATTGTTCCATCTCCAACCTTATCATTTCCACTTTCCATTCCACCATCAATAGTTGTAGAGATCCAGTCTTCAACTGTCTCTCTGCAACCACCACCATCTATTTCATCACCACCAGCAAATGATGTCCAAATCCCGGTTGTTCCATCTTCACCATTAGTTGCCGGTGCATCTTTTTCACTTCCTGAAGTTTTTACTTCAATCCCTACTCCGACCCTTCTTCTGCCAATTATTACTTTTATACTAGTTCTAGACTACCAGAAGGGTCATCCACTTCTTCTTATGTTCACCAGTTTGGATACAGGTGAATTGCTATATATTGTTGTTCACAATTATCTACTAAACGAAGGATCGACCGACCCTTCTTGTTGTTTATATTTTTCTGGTCTTGACCATTCGGGTTATACATGAATTGATCTCTATTTTGCAACGCCAAAATCTCACACGTGTGAGACTCAAAGAGAGAACTGACATCATAGGAAGTGATGACAATTTGTTTTGTTTTTATTTGGAGTTGTGGTCCCGAAACCCGCAATTGTGAATTGTGGGAACGTTGTATATATTTTCAAAAAATTAAACCCCTGCAACTTGTGTTCCGCATTCCCCAGATTAGATCTCAGTCGTCGATTTGTCTTAATCTTATGGTCCAGATGTAACCTGACGAAATTAATAAATATGTTGATTTTGTTTATGTTTTCTTTTATCATTTTTCATTTTCGAAAATTGCCTGCTGAGTGGATTTTACTGCCAGTTTTTACCAGGGTTCGTTTTCGCGATTTGTGCGGATTTTACTGAGAGTTTTTACTAGGGTTCGTTTTCACGAGTTTTTACTAGAGTTCATTTTCATGACTTTTTACTAGGGGTCATTTTCATGAATTTTTACCAGGGGTCGTTTTTGCCATTTTTTCCAGCTTGCACAGGTTGGCTTCGTGTCACTTTCTTATCCAATTGTTCAAGGGTTTTTGCTATTTTGAGATTTTTATATATTGGTGTTTATTTATTCATCAAATTTCTTTAGTTTTTCAAACATGTCTCACAACACTCGCTGCAAAACTCCTCAGAAAGATCTTTTGAACAAAGACCCAAACTTCGACATCCTTACCGACACCAGTGATAAGGTTTCTGAGACATACCAAATGGATTGGTCCAAAATTTACTCCATCTTTGACACTGACGACCTAATTGATATTCAGAGTGACCGCCCCACCTATGAAAATATTAGGGATTCACAACTCCATGCTATAGCTGCTAGACCTGTTATCCTTCCCTACATTGATGCAGTTAAGTGGATTATAGACCATGCTAACCCTAAAGACCGCTATTTCAATGATAGCGCAAGGTGTCAATTGGCTACTTTTCGCGTTGAGTTTTTTACCAGATCTTATGCCCTAAAACCAACTGTTCAACCCCTTAATGTTGCATTCCTTGAGTCATCAAAGAATAGGTACAATTTCAATGAAATGCTGAAGTCTTGGATGCACAGAGCTTAAAACCAAGGTTTCTAGATATAGAAGCATGGAATTCAAGCTTGATGAGAAAACAAGAAAAGATACAGAAGAAAAGGAAGCTCACAAAGCCAATGCTCCATTGATGCTGACCTACCCAGATGGAGACAAAGGCAAAGGCCTTATGGAGGATACTCCGAAGTTGAAAACTACTGCAGAATTCAAGATGTGGATGCATACATCTCAACAATCGAAGCGAAAATTAGCACAGATGAGTTCAGTGTTGGATACCCAAGTGGTTGTAGTACCTAACCCACTACTGATATTCAAGTGGCTTCTACAACCAACCTGATTAGTGATGTTCAAGTGATTGCCGTGAGTAAACCAACTAAAAGACAGAAAATTCAAACTTCTTCCTCTGAAATTCCTACTCTTACTATTGAAGACAATGATGTGGAAGATGAAACACTTCCTTTTGTGACTGTTGTGCAGGAAGAAACTAAAATTTCTTAGGAAATTGTAGATGTGTTGGATGCCATAGTCATGGATGATCTTGTCCCAGATCAACAGTCTCTTGAAACCATTGTTGTTGTTGATACCACAACTTCAACACTCTTACTTTCATTCATTCAAGCTCTTTCCACTTTATCTTCTGGGGTAACACCACCATCCACCATATCCCAGTCATTTCATGCAATAACTTCCATTACTGTTCCATCTCCAACCCTGTCAGTTCCACTTTCCATTCCACCATCAATAGTTGCAGAGATCCAGTCTTCAACTGTTTCTCTGTAACCACCATCATCTATTTCATCACCACCAGCCAATGATGTCCAAATCTCGGTTGTTCCATCCTCACCATTAGTTGCCGGTGCATCTTTTTCACTTCCTGAAGTTTTTACTTCAATCCCTACTCCAACCTCTTTACCCTCAGTCCCTGAAGTTATCCCTTCTCCACTAACCTCCTCTCAGGTTACTATGACAATACCTAATACCATTGTTACTCAGAAAACCCAAATAATTGCAATAGGAGATGCGGCTACATCTTCCACTGAATTGGTAGCTACTCATGAGGAAGATATTGTAACCTCCCTTGGAGATTATTTCTATAGCAAAAAGGATAAGGAAGTGGTGAAGAAGGGTAACAAAAGAGGCAAAGATCAGGATGTGTTGCAGGGCCCCTTTCCTAATCAAATCATTTGGGCCAAGCAATCAGATGGCGTACAACATGAAGCACTGGATACTGCTGCTGCCATGGGTGCTTTTGCAGGTGCCACGTTTGATTCAGTAATCACATTGAATAAAGAAATTGATGTGAAGAAGGAGGAGCTCAAGAAACTTCAAGAGCAGCTGGTTAAGGCCAATGAAGAACATGAAGCTGACATTTGTGAACTGAGAAAAGCATTTGAAAATAAGATTGAAGACCTTCAAGAACATAATGTCTCTCTTCAAGTCCAATTGCAAGATGTTGAAGATTTGGACACTACCAACGCTGAAAAGATAGCTGTGCTTGAATAATAGCTAAAGGATGCAACTGCAAGTGCATCCTCATCTACGTTTTCTAGGTCTTCACATCAATAGTTCAAGGACCTAGCCAATCAATTCAACCTGGAGCATCATTAGCTTCTAGCTAACCTATTTGATACCTTGGGTGAAATCCATGAGACTTACATTGTCTTTAGCAAAATGGCTAGCACCTTGGGCCAACAAGTAGAGGAAACAAAACAGGCTTCTAAAGCTATAGAAGACATCATGGATTGGAAGAAGTATATTGAAGATAAGCCAGTTGATATCCCTGAGTTAGACAGCCTCAAATTCAGAAGGATCCGAACTATTGTGCAAGCTCGGGAGAATGTTATTGACATGGTACAGGATTCTATCAACTAGGCTCAAGCCCTTTGTAGAAGAATATGGTATACCTTGGAAAATATCATGGAGATACTGGCATTCCCTGCAATGGGGCTCATCGAGGGGGCAGATCTGCCAAATTTGATGATAGAACAGGTCGAAGCCCGTTCTGATCAAGTCAAGGAGAAAATCCTGTAGATTGAGCATATCCAAATTGAAGACGTGGATTGGTTGATTAAGCAACCTGTTTCCTTGGAGGCCAACATCTATATGTTTATCCGCACATGGCATAAAATAGCCAAAAATGAGATTGAAGGATTCATGTGTGATGCTCAGCTGGGGCTCGAATCTCCTCGTTATCCAGATATAGATTAATTGATAGAAGTTTGGGACAAGTGGGAAGATTTCCTCACTAAAATAGAATATTCTGATTTTGTAAATCCTGTTTAAGGGGAATTTATCCTTTGTATTATTTTTGTAATTTATTATTTAATGGGTAGATATCTCTTAGGCAAGGGATGATCATTTTTGGGGTAGAAATCGACAAAAGATGACAGGAGATGCTCTGTTTTATGTTGAGCTTATAATTTCTTACAAACTTTCATTAATACAATAAAGTTATTCTCTTGCATCATCTTTTGTTCATTGATCAAATTTCTTTGGTAAATATTGATTTCTACTTCAGGTTATTATCTATGTTGTTTAATCCTTTGCAAATATTATTCCATGTAGAGATTGTTAATCTTGATTTTTCCTTAATAATGTTAGATCTGTGTATGCGTTATGTTTTAATTAAATTTCTTCAACTAAAATATTTATCGATTTCTACAAATGATTTATAGTAAATTATAATCTATGTTAATTTTTCAATTGACATATTGGTTACAGGTTAATTTTGAATGAGCTTAAACACTTAATATTGCATTCAGTTAATTTTAATTGATTGATTGTAACTTAAGCAAATAACGAATTGATATTCTTCACATTTCTATTAAGTGGATGAATGTACTTATTTATTTTCACATCAAGTTAATCTGCATTTAAACAAGACACCTTTTAGAGTAGGTCTAACTTAGATTAGATTTTCCTTCCTAGGTAGATTTGTTTCAGACTGAACACACTTTGTTTTCCTTCATTGAAAGGTAGATCCTTTTAGGATCAAAACCACAAGTGCTCGCGGAGGCCTTTGTATCCGTGGGAGATCACCATCCCGAAAATCTCAAGGCCTCAATCCAACAAATGGAACAATAAGGAGGGCCTGAAGTAAAATATGCCTAAATAGAATACCCATAAACCTCCTCCAATAAGAACATCATCGGTTGTCACTCGGAGCCAGTCACGGGCATCTACCTTTGAACAACAAATAGTCCCACAACCGACTATAATTCCTGGTACATCTGCACCTCAGTAGGAAAATAGAAGGGATATCCTTATCATATGACCTACTAGAGGACCCCATTCACTTGAAAAAATACTGAAAAATTCTAATGATAGTGTTCCTAGAGTACAACAAAGAATTATTAACCTACAAAGTAGAGGACTAGCAACAATTCAACAGAACACCATTTCACACACTCATAACCAAGAACACCATTTCACAACCTCATTGATGGATGGATGCCTCCTGTATGTTCTTAGAATGATAGGAATAAGCCTAGATAAGGAGCTGTTAATTAGATGCTTAATAACTTAACTTAGCAAATTAACTTAATATGATGATAATGACTGTTATGTAATTGCAGAATGTGAAACAATATGAATCAAGTAAAGAAATTTATATGAATATTAAATCAAGCACACAGATTTATATATTTTATGATTTAACAATACAATTTAAACAGAGGTACTAGATGTATGTATGAAAAAACAAAATGAATCAAGGAAACTTTATACACAACAAAAGAAAGGAAAAGAGAAACTAACTAAAATTCTTTTAAGATTGTAAAACATTACAATTCTCCAAGTACAGAGCTTCTCTAGTTATTTCCTTCGATGGTTCCCCCATTCATTTGATTTGCCAAGGGAAGATTGCCACTTTCCCTTTGGGAAGGATACTTTTTACACATCCATTACTTAATCTTGGAATTTTAAAACAGATTTTAGCAATTTCAAACTCTGATTTTGCATTTTCGGAAACCAAACTCGACACTTTACAAGAATTATAATCACAGTGAAATTGAACATACTAATAAAAACAAACATTCAAGTGTATTATTTAACAAAATACTTGCATTTTCATTTTATTCACAATTGGCCTCACATAGCTCACACCGTTCAGCTGCAGCAAGAAAGGCCATAATCGATCTAACAAAAATGTGTCCTTGACTTTGTCGTAAGTATAAGTTTCTGTTATAATATAGTTTCCTTCCTTGTTAGAAGCCTGGTTTGCTTCGGAGTCATTGAAAATGACAGTATTTGTCTGATCCCAACCATGGATCAAAGTGTCCCAAACTATACTCAAAATATTGCGAAATACATTAGGATTTCCATCACCCTGAAAACCCTCTCTGGCTACGGAAGAACAATGTTCCTATGTTAAAATTAATCTAAATAGTTCCCTTTTCAATCCTATTCTTTCTAATAATCTAGGCACAAACTTGTCAATGTTTTTTCGTTGAGAAAATGTCCATACACCAACCTCAAAAATAATAAAGCATTTTTCAAAAAATTCTCTTAAGCCAGGACATATAAAATAATACTTTTTTGATGTTTCGAAGTCCGGTGGTCGTCGCAATCTGGGTTTCTATTTTCTATGTAATGCGTGTAACAAAATGCCATTGAAATAAAAAATGATCAATGGTTTACTAGAAAAAAATCTTCTAGTACTATCTACAAACAAAAACACACACAACCCATTCAATAAAATGTTATGGTTCAATGCTTCTAAGTATATTGCTTTCATGTTCAACAATTTTTGAAACACATTACCAGATACATGGTGCGATGTCCATAAATAATATGAGAACTGTGCAATAAAACTGACATCAATTAAATGGAGGAGTTGTAAAAAATATACAAATCACTAAATGAATTTTTTTTGTATAATATGATGGTCATTTCAAATTCAACGTGTTTAACCAACGCCCCATTTTTGAACGAGGCCGGAGATAATTCAACAAACAACACAACACTGTTTTTATAGTTATATCTCTCTCTTGTGAACCGTCAAATTTCCAACTACTTGGCATTTTCAAGCAATTTTCATTGCAATTGTCTTCTGATTGATATTGCCCTTCATCTATAAACAACATGTCTTTTTGTTTATATATATCTCCATATTGGATAAGTACATCCTTGAACGACTTTTTGTACATGTTTTGTACTTCACCAACATTATAGTATGCAGACATTGAGTGATTATAAATAGTACTAAGTTTACATTGCTCTCTACCCCAAATAAATACAAAATCTTCAATTTTCAACCATTCAAATATGCCAAGGAAATTTTTAATTTCCATGTTGTCGAGTGAGGAAAACCACAGAGGAACGTCGAAATGCTCTCTGGAAACACTGATAATTTCAGGGCTGAACATGCGTGTATAATAACGATAGAAATTATGGACAAAATGAGGTTGTTCTAAAGAATCTCCAATGTTGGATAACATCCAAACTCCAAAGAGAAATCCCTCTACTTCGAGGACCAATAGTTTCTTTTGCGGTGATATCCTGACTGCATACAAGAACAGTGACAATATATATAACAACAACAGCAACACTTTTTTCATGAAGTTAATGATCACAACCATGCAACTATACATAAAGATGTTGATTTCCAAAGAATAATACAAAAATCATCCAAAATTTCATAGTTTCAATTGATTTAATAAAAACATCACAATGAACTCATAATATGTTACATTAAATCACACGAAAATAGCAACGTCTCCGGAAAAAACAGAAAACACATTGAATGATTTAAAATAGGAAATGATAGATTACATCTAGAAATATTAGGCAATGATAGGTTACATTTGATGGCTACCACTCAACCAGGATTCAATTGGGAGAAGGCATTGAAGGTTCTGATATCAACTGATTCATGCATTTTACTAAAATGCTGCCAAAGTCCTTTTACAAATTAAGTATTTGTCCTAGGGGAAGATTCAATAAAGGGATTACTCAAAATACAGTTTTTAAATGGAAGTGCTTTCTCACCATCACCCTCCAAAACAATCATTGATGTATTAATTTCTGAAGTTTTCATTGGGAACTCCATCCACACACTCTTCATATTTTTTTGTGCATTTCCTTCTTGATCGTAGGTACATCTCTCTTGAAACCAAATAAGTAAAAAAAATTTCTCATATGATTTATCTTTACCGCCTGCCACAAAAATTTTTGTAAGCAGTGGCTTCCTCTCATTGAAACTACATTTAGATGACCAAATCCCAAGATTGAATTTGGAAAGAAGTAAATCCAAAAATTCAATGGCAAGTATTCGCAACTCATATGAAGATCTTTTATGTTTAAATTCAAATTCACCATTAGTAATCTCTTCCCCCTCCACCAGTATTCTTTTTATTTCTCTTTTGGAGTCATTTTCAGTGGCTTTCTTGCGAAATAGAAAACCTTCCATTTCTAATATCAATAACATTTTTGTATGGGGAGCTGCACATAAATATTGCTTTTCATTATATACTTCGGAATAAATTTGTTTTATCAATTTAAGTAAAAAATATTCTTTTTCTTTTACCTGTCAATGGTAGGACAACATTTGACTGCTAAGCAACATCGCTGGAGACATTGCATTTTGACACCAAGCCCTCTCCAGTTTCAATATTGCCCAAGCACTCTTCTGGTTCTTTATTGTCCAAGCTCGCACCTGGTACATTATTGTCCAAGCTCTCACCTCTTTCATTATTATCCAAGCTCCCGCCTAGTCCATTATTCTCCAATATGATTTGCTGGCCAATATCCAGGGACATTGTTGATGCCAGCTCTGGTTGTGGATGATCCACATGTTGACCTAGAAATTTGCAGGTATACATTTTATATAATTTTTTGCAAGTATTCAAGGTCATTATCCCCTTTCATAATTGAGTTAAATTTGCAGGTATACATTTGAAAAATAAATTTTTACCTTCTTGTCCTGTTTGTGCTCCTGTTTGGTAGTTCTTTGTAGATGCTATATCATAATCACTGTCGTCATCGGATAGTATGATTTGATTGGATGATACCTGTGTGTTCTCTTTATTTGAAGCTGTAGTAGAATAGGAATTTGAAGAAGTTATTGAACATAACAGACCGAGAAAAGTAAAATAAAATCAAAGACATATGAAAATGTTAATAGAAATACCTTGTTGTAGAAAAGTAAAATAAAATAAAAAAACATCTGAAAAATTTAATAGAAATACCTTGTTTTACACCCAATTCATGATAGAAACTCTTCATGAACAACTCTTGTTGTAGTGTCTCCACAATAGAAATAACTATTCTTTCTGGAGCCCTCATCAACAAACGAAGAAGCCTACCTCCTGCTTACAACGAAAGAACTGTGACTTGAGAAGAGACCTGTCTGGAAACTATGTGATCCCAGAATTCTTGTGTCCTTTCTTTTGCAAATGCATGGCTTCTAGCACTATCGTTGTTAACCTTGGGCCAAGGTAATTCAATCATCTGTAAGCCCTTGTCCTTCCAATCCATATCAATTTCAGCAATAGATAAAATATCCTTAATATCCGTTCCAATGCTCCAACACTGTATAATAGAGAATCCTATAAACGAGTCCCTGGAGAATTCTCTATAAAGTCCCTTTGTAGGATTTGATGTAACATGTTTTTTTTATTTATTGCTGAAAATTGTGAAAGCTTTAGAAATCATACAAGATTTTTCCATATCAGATAAAAAAATACAAGTACATGCCTCTTGATTTGTTTCTAAGTAGTACAAAAATGAAAGCATGTCTTCTTCTGTCCATGGACTATCACAATTACACATATCCACAGCAACAAATTCAAAGCTGACTACTGCACCAAAAAATGGAATTAATCTGAGTGTGTTGACCAAAGATTTGTGATAACAACATTGACAAGCAAACTATGAACTATTTTTGATGTCGCCAATGGGCATACCCATCCTCTCTTTATCGATATACAGATTCAATATTTTATGAGCATCAATTGGTATTTTGGTACTAATATCCACTTCAGATTTGTTCTTTCTCTTTTTACTCGGAGATTTTACTTGCTTTCCAAAGCATAAAATACTGCATAGTTGCTGGTGATGGTTTGGTGTAATTTATATATTTCATTGATGTTATCGTCAGTGACAATCTATAATTGATCACTTTGAACATCATTAACTTTTAGATATTCAACAATCGAATGCCTGGTTGACCTCTTGTCCTTGATTCGTTTGCAATATTGATTTAAAGTTTCTGCGCAAACGTTTTTATCCACTGATGTGGTCATCCAAACCGATCCGTTGATTATATTGTCCGCCACAGTGGTCAATTCATCTTCATCAAGATCACTCAATGGTCTAAAAAAATTAGAAACATAACTCTTTATTTTATTTGGAGCAAAATCTACTCGATAGATGCTCTTGGGCGAGCATGTCAAGCAGCCACTTTTGTAAAGCTTGAATACATACTTCCATTTGCTCCACAGTCGATCCAATGTCAAAACAATAGTTAGCTTGTCTTTAAGGCTCTCCTTATTTTGAACTTGAAATATATCCATACATTCCGATTGGAAAGACTGCAAACATATAAAATTGAATATTCCAGTTAATTTGCTAATTTCATAACTCAGGAAGCAATCTAAAGACTTTGATTTATAAGAAGAAAAATTTTATACCTTCCAAGCATCACTTGAAACATTTCCCTTTCCCGAGCGGGATGGGCTACCGCGAGATATCCATTTCTCCCTTGCTTTTTCAACTTGAGAAATGTATGGAGTCTCTGAAAATTCCTTATTGGATAAATTTTGCTATTTGCATAATTTGCTGATGATCTGCTCAGGAACATCTCTATGTAGAACATGAGTTGTTCGATGCTGATACCTTTTATGGAGTTGTTTATATCGATCATCTGCAATGATTATTTGTTGTGCATAAATAGTTTGCTTCCCATCCAATATATAAAAATTTACTGTTAGCAAATTAATTTCTTCTAAATTTATAGGAAGAAAGGGCATCTGGTCTCCTTATTGAAAGGCAATAGAATGGCATCTCTCAACATTGTTGTAAATGTATGGATAAGAGATACAACCATCTTTTGCATGACCTCCTCATCAACCTTTCGATATTGTAAGTGTGGAGGCACAACAACACATCTTGTTACGTCAATGGAAAAAACGTTCTCATTGAACAAAAAGAATTTGATCTGCTCTTGTTGAACTTCTTTTGAACTTTTGAAGCTCTTAGTCGCTTTCCGCATCATCGCTCTAGAAGGACTTCCTTTCAGTTGTTTGAAGGAAGTTTTTTCCACATCTTTTACAATAAATTGGAGAAATACTCTTCTGTTGTACGCAAGAATCCTTTCATGGAACACCTTTATTGGCTTTTTACTAATATTCCTGTAATGCAATACAGAGGAAGTTTTCGCAGCCTGCATTCTTTTCCTCCATACCAAAAAAATTCCTTTCTTCAAGGATGACGCAGTTTCAATTCCAGAATGATTAGGAACCTCATACAAGGGAAAAACCCACCCTTGCTTTGCATAGGAAATCAGATCTGGATCGGGATCACTTTTCATTACATCTGGTTGATAATTACAAACCATAAGATCAAGTTGTGAAAGGAAATAGTTTTCACCATCAACCGATTCAACTTGAACTCGCAATTGTTCATTAGATTCAACAGAAGCCGCATATGTCAATATTCCTCCTCTACTATGAGCTCCATCGTCACTCAAACATAAAAGATATAAATAAGGGTACAAATTATTTGGTTCATCCATCTCAACATACCATCCATTTCTGAAGGGATGAAGGAAGTAGTGATCTATTCTCAATTCAAAGAGAGGGATTTCCTTGTATTTACTGAGGCTCGGCAACGCAGCCATGCTTAACTGCAAAACAGTCAATATTAAGTAGTCAATATAAGAATGGATACAATGTCTATAATTATAAATTAGTGTTTTAGTATTATATGTATACTTGCAAATGTTCATGCTAATGATCGATGGTTAAGGAACGACCCCTCATTTTCAAAATCAATTGATTGATTAAGAACAAATCTACTAGCATTATCCATGAGAGATCGAATGCACATTTTACAGAATCGTTTGACATAAGGATCGATCATAGAAAGCGATCATCAGAGAAGGGGCGACCAATCCTTCTTGTTTATTTGTATGAGTTAATCACATGTTTTGTATTCGAGTTTATGGGAGATTTTGTACTTAATTTCTATGTATGTGAATGGTAATTGCACATTGATTAATTGGAATACAAGTGCGCGATTGTGGAGAAGAAACACATAGTTTAATGAATTCGTGGCTAACTGGTGAATACAGTAGAGGTTTTCTTGTGTATACATTTGTCTCATGAATAAAGGGTCGGCCAACCCTTATTGTCCTCAGTCTTGTTTTAGTGTTCACCATTCTTCATATACATGAATTGACACCCTCGCCTTCGGAGGTTGAATATTTGGACAAAACTATATGTAGGCCACTCGATAATTTGAAAAGATTTCTAGTATTAAAAATGGAATTTACATGCATTGAATAGATAGCAACCTGAATTAAGCATGGACAATTAGTGGACAACAAGCTCTACAAATCATACAGAGATAACAAAAAAAACTTATTAAAGAGTATTGATTGGATTGTTTCTTATCTCTTCTTTTCCACTAGAACAAATCATTTTGACTGTAACTAAATCGCTACCTTGGCTTTGTTAAAAATTCCCATGCAATGAAGGGGAGGCCGACCCTTCGTCTACCAAGTATTGTTTTCATAATAGTTCTAGACTGCAAGAAGGGTCGGCCAATCCTTCTTGTCATGTTCAACATCTCGGATACAGGTGAACTCCTGGATATAGGTGTTCACAATTTTATACTAAACAAAAGGGCGGTCGATCCTTCTTGTCGGAGGTCGGAAGTAGGGATAAATATGGTTTATATGTTATGACTTAGCTAATCTCTGTTCCCCACTATTTATGGCAGAAGTCAAGAGTCGAGAATTGTTGTCCCATACTGCAATCTACATTGCGGGTTGTGAGATAGCGGAATTGATGGAATGTTTTAAGAAATAGAGGTATCTGCAATCCGCAATATATTTGCGTCTTCGGAAAAGGCGATGAAATCCTCATACGGGGTGCAAGAAGGGTCGGATGATATTTCTTGTTCCGAGTATTCTGTTCAAATTAGTTCTAGGGTGCAAGAAGGGTCGGACGATCCTTCTTGTGTTCACCATTCTAGATACTGGTGAATTGGAACATATAGGTGTCTACAATTCTCTACTAAACGAAGGGTCGACCGATTCTTCTTGTCGCAAGTCAGGATAAATATTGTTGATATGTTATAACTTAGCCAATACACCAATCCCAACTATTCATTGTGGAAGTCAGATGTCTTTAATTGTTGTCCCATCCTAGGCGAGTTGAATATTTTTACAATTCACTCATAAATGAAGGGTCAGTCGACCTTTCTTCTACCCAGTATTCTGTTCAAAATAGTAATAGACTACCAGAAGGGTCGGTCGATCCTTCTTGTGTTCGCCATTTTGGATACAGGTGAATGTTTGGATATAGTTGTTGACAATTTTATAATAAACGAATGGGCGGTCAATCCTTCTTGTCGGATGTCAGAAGCTGGGATAAATATTGTTTATATGTTATAACTTAGCCAATCTTCATTCTAGGATGAATTCTGCATTAATTTGGAAGAAAGAACATTGACAATATTTAAATGTGTGGATCAGAGCATATAAAATGAATTCTAACTCATATATTACAATCAACTATGAGGAAAAGTGATAAGATGGTGTAACACGAAATACATTCACAAAAGAGAAATTAAAAGATTGAAGAAAGTAACAACATATGAATCTTTGTTTCAGATATACTTGTACTTCTGTTATTCATTAAAGTCTTCGAAAGATATTACATCACTGTATTTTTTGCTCTCGGATCCAACCCCTACTACTTTGTAAAATTAAAATTATACAAAACGTGCTTTGAATTATTTGCTAAAAACATAAATTTCAAAGAAATCTAACGATGGGACATCTAAATCTATTCTCAAATATTTATTCCTGACATAACCTGTGTTTTGGTTTCCCAAATCTTTCAGCAATTTTCCATTGCTCTTGAGTTGGGATTTCATAATCCATCATTTCTTTCACCATCACCTCCAATTCTATGCATTTTGTGTAACATGCATCTAGGAGACCCTTCTTAATCATTACAAATTGTTCAAGTATTTCAAAATCATCGGTCAATTTATCAATTATTGTCTTTCCATTTAATCCTTTGACCATGACATAGGATCATAATTTATCCTTTCAGCCTCTTGGAAATCCATAATCTTCAGTAATTTTTCTACTACAGAGAGGGCCGCCTTATTCTTAATGATGAATGGACCAACTTTAAGAGGGAATTTCACATCTGATGCCTTTTTGAAAGCACATAAATTTTCTTCTTCGGAATGCAACCTTTGTCTAATAAATTCCAAGGCAAAAACCCTTGCTGTTAAAAAGGTTGGCAATAGATATGGTGCTCCAATAAAACCATACACCCTAATTATAGTATGTTCTCTATACAAGAACCAATCACATGTTTGGCCTTATGGTGTAGGCTGCAAAGTTTCTTTCATTTCTTCTAACTCTCGGGGCATTTCAACATTAAAAATAATTCTGTAAACTTCTGCCATGATTTTATGGGTGAACTCAAACATATTGACCTGTTTAGGAAGGTCATAAGAAAAGATGGTACCAAGAAATTTGGATTCCAAAATGTTTGAACACACGAACAGCTTCAGGAGATATGACTGATATCTGAAATGCTTCAACTGGTTGAATTTCACCAACTAGACATGAATTGCTTCAACTAGGAATTCATCAAAATTAAAACAACACACCGAACTCGATTGTGACTCTGGTGAAATTACTTGGAGAAGGAAACCTAACATAACTTCTATGATTGACTTATCACTATTTAGACCTAAAATTTGACTCAACAAGGACAAAACTAACTGGGTATCTCATTGAAAGACATCAATACTCCAAGGGAACGATAGGTTTTCATGCAACTGACCATCTTTCAAGACTTGTAATAAAAACTTGCCTTTTTTCTGCAGGACTACAGTTTCTATACAACTTTGCCAAATTTTCTTTGTTAAATGACTCAAGGCTTTTGATAAATGTTTCAGGTAAACGTATAAGCTCATGGACAGTCTGCACATTTATTCGGCATAGAATTTTGGTCGTTTTTATATTAATGATTACCCTTTCGCCCTGCGAATAATTCGTCGCACACCAACAAACAAATTGGGGGAAGTGTAGGGTTTGTTCAACACAAAAATAGTACAGAAAAGAACCAAAAACATTAAATACATCCTTTCCCTGTGACTTAAACTGCAAAATACTACACACAGACAAAAGAGGGTCGAAAATATCCCTTTCCCTGTCAAATACAAGATTCTCATTTTCATCTGAACTTTCATTGAAGGGAAGAAGGTTGAAAATATCCCTTTCCCTTTCCGTGTCAAATACAAGCTTCTCGTTTTCTCCATTTGGGACACAAAATATAAACACTAAGGGTTTCGAGCTACCTATGAAGTGAGCTTCTTGCGTGTTGTTCCAATTGACGAAGATGACTACGTGTTTCCCATAGGTTCTTTTCCTCCACGAAATAAGCGACAAAAATAGTATTTGAAATTTCGAACAAACCTTTTATAGAACATATGCTTAGGTGGTTTCGGAACTTCTCCAAGTTTAACCACCGTGCACTTTCTAGCGCGGGAACCCATTTCCACCAATGATTTTCTTCTAAGTGGGTCTGCATCATAATTCCGCCACCTTGCTACATGTTTGTCTGTTTTGGTGTGATTCGTCCAATTTTTTAGCGCCTTTTCCACCTCCGCCCTTGGAGCCAGAGACCTTATGTAGAGACCTTAGAATAGTGACAATATTTGCATTGTTCCTCTCTATAAGCATTAATAAGCAATGTTAAATAACCCAAGAATCCATATAGAATAAATTTAAAAAACATAAAGACAAAAATGCTAACAATATGAAGAAATCACTTGTTTGATCAATTATACCAATTCTAGACATTGTTTGTACATGGGTTTGTAGAAGATCTAGTGTAACATGGAAAGAAGTCGATGCAGAAGAGGAAGAGATGAGCATAAGAGATACAAGAAGTCTAAACAACAAGATCAATCTTCCAAGATGGCATTGAGATGAAACATTAAATTAGGAAAAGAAGGAGAGATCACATGTCATAGCAATAACATCTAAGGTTGGTGTTATTTTTTTACACAACAAATTTCATATTAGGTGCATAATTCTATTGTTCATGTAGGGCCCCTTTTTAATAAATTTGTTAAAATTGGAAAATTGCAAATTTTGGCCAATTCGACCCTTAAACTTTTAATGACTCGAATGCTTCCAAATGGATCCAAATGCTTTTGATTTGGGTCTAAACGTGTTCGAAAGGTATTTGGACGCAAAAAGCGACAAAATTTGCATCGTTCCTCTCTATAGCTTATAATAAGCAATGTCTAACCGAGATAAACCAAGAACCCATATATTAGAGGAAATTGTAGAAACATAAAAAATACCTAACAATTTGAAAAATATTCATAACCATTGAGGTGCAATATGACACATTTATGAAACTATTGTAGGTGTGGAAACTTCCAAAATACTTCAGCCACTTTCATTTACAATTAGAGAACGAAAGGCAAAATTACTAGGAAAATCAATGTTGAAGCCCCCAAGGGTAGATGGCTCCAAAAGACTCTTTTAAAGGATTTTGAACTGATTCTGAAGGTATATGAAGGGTATTAATACATAAAAAGGAACCTCATCGGTGATTGTAGACTAATATCAGAATACTTCTGCAACATCCATTTAACTTCAGGAGAAGTTGTGGAATTTCACTAGTCAAATCGAGGTTCAAAACCCCCAAAGGTAGGAGACAAAGATGGCTTCCCAAATGTTGTAAGACCTTCCCAAATTTCAGAACAGAGACGTGGTACTGATAAAGAACTTCAATGATCTCCCCAATGCATCATCAATTAGTTTCTATATGCTTCGTCAACTACCATAAATCAGATGTTTGTATACATGTCTTCACATAGTTAGAGGGGGAAATGCTAGTAAACTTCACCACTGGTTATGAAATTCAAGATTTAGGTTCCAAGGACTTGTGAAATGTTAATGAAACTTCTTCATATTAACATTAATGACGCTCCATACATCAACAAAATCACAAATATTGACTTATACAATTCGAAATAATGTCTCTTCAATCTCTGGCAACAAGATATAGGGAAAATGGCACCATTTATGCATTGTTTGGTATTTTTACATAGTTTCACTTGGTATTTCGACCTGATATTCTTCCAAGCATTAAATACAGAGTATATCTATCAGAATACAAATAAATGGATATTATTGGACCCTCACAAAATCTACTCTCCTTCTTTGTTCTTGCGACTTTTATAAACTTCTCAAGTCCTTCATGGGTACATCTTAGGACTGATTACACTGTCTCTGAAAAACCTGTTGTGGCATCAATTGAATCTAATGAAGCATCACTCAATATCTTCAGGTTTGATGCCATAGGTGTGGCCATGGCCTTACAGTCCATCATCCCGAACCGCTTCAGAATCTCTACTCCGTACTTCTTTGTCCAAGGAAGATTATATCCGCACTCTGCCACACCTCCATGCCTAGAAAATTAATTAGTGCATCATACCCAAGTCCCTTATCTCGAACTCAGAAGCAAGCTTCCTCTTTGTGTCAGCAATCAACCCATCCTAAACTGTCACAACCAAGTCATCCACATACAGTAGGAGTATCACTGGATTTCCTTCCTCACCCTTCTAGTGAATCGTACAAGGCTTTCTTCAGGAAATTATCACTGGAATCCACTTTACTCTTGGTAAACTAGTCAGGAAACTGTCAATTCTATCGTACCATGTCCTCGGTGCATGTTCCAAATCATACAAGGCTTTCTTTAGTTTACACACGTGAGTATCCCTGTCATGTGTCTCAAACCCGAGCGATTGTTCCACATACACTCCCTCTTCCACTACACCATAATTCAAGAATGTTGTCCACATATCCCGTAAATTTATAGATGCCTTCCATCTCTACCAGAACATTGTTAAGAGTGTGCACTACTCCAACATGTCAGCAAAGAGGTTTCATTCTAGATAAGTAGCAATGGAATGTTGTACAGTACCATAGACCACTTAGTACCCATTACTTGCATATAAGTAGTAATAACTTGTTCATATTAATTTAATGCAATTTTTTTCTAACATGCATAATATACATCCTAAATCTAGGAATATATTAAGTATATTGTATATGAGTGTCAACAACATTATTTAAGTAATCATATATTATACAAGAAATAATAATTCAAATACTTATCTTTGTTTGGTTGTTGGGTGGACTCCCTCTCAATCTTTGCTTCCTTGCAGGAACTATTGGAGTCTCTAACAGAGTGTTCTTCTTCTTGTGAGAGCTGCTTTTGTTCTTGGGACATTCAATCTCCTTCTTATGATGAGGATGATCCCTCTTGTTGTAGTTCTTCTTGGAGTGTGCTGTGAGAGCATGGTCTTCACTACCCATGTTTTCTTTTCGAGCTATAATTCCAACTTCTTCCTGTGAGCATTACTCCCACAGCCTACTAAATGTGATGAGCTTCTTCCTAGCACAAATTCCTTGGATGAAGGAATCCCATGACCTAGGAGGACCATTCAAGGTGGTCATCACTATTTCTCCATTCTCTATATATTCTTCAATGGCTTCAAGTTGTTCTTTTATCTTAGAGACCCTTGTAAAGTGTGACTGCATTGTCTCTGCATTTTGTATCTTGACATTCTTTAATTGATTCCTCAAAGTCATCTTCCGATTTATGTTCTTTCCTTCAAATAGCTTGGTCAAGGATTCAAACATCTCTTTGGGTGTCTCTAGGGATGACACATGTGGTATGAGATGGTCCTTAATAGAATCCACAATGATCCTCATGGCCTTGACCAAGTTCTTCTTATGTAAGGCCTTAGCCTCCTCTCCCTCTGAGATTGGAACCTCTTCACTTATGTAGGTATCCAATTCATTCTCCTCTAGGATTAAACCAATCCTATACTTCCATGTTCGGAATTTTTCATCCCCTTCAAGCTTCTCCTCAGTCTTGGTGTGGTGAAACATCTTAATGAGAAACATCAAATGGAAATAAAAGATTTAGAACCTACCACTGGATTTGGAGATAGCTAGGGTTTGACAGAGAAACTGTAAAAATCCAAACTTGAAATTTCAAACTTCTAACTAGACTTAGAGATGCAATTAACTGAGGCGAGCAAGCTGGTGTGCTCAGATTTTGAAAACTCCACAAATTGGTACTAAGGCAAGTAGAGTAAACACTCCACTAGCATGGACAAGGTACAAGCTCTCCAAATTGCAAAGATGCAAATAAAAATGATCAAAAGATACTCTCCTTCTTTGTTCTAGAGTTGTGAGTTTTATAAACTTCTCAAGTCCTCCATGGGTCAAATTCCTTCCAAAGGATTCATTCCAACTCAATTTCGGAATAGATTCCAATGTGTGCCACTTGTACAACAATTCCTAGTGACTCTCCTTATTCCCTCATTTCGAATGGGTGTCTATTTGGCTTCCCTAACTCCCTTGTGCACCTTCTTGGAGGCTATTTTTATCCCTAACATGTCATATATTTCAAATGTTGGCATTCAGGTCTGATTTGTGTCATATGTTTCATATCATCTTCATCATTGTTGTCATACTAGAGGCTAGGGAATCTAGCCCAAGTGTCACAATTCTTCTAAGATGCCTCTTCCTCTTCCATGGGACTTATTCATCCACTCCAATTCGACCTTACATGACTCATGCCATGAATAATACCTCTTAAACTACCCCAAGACTAGTATCAATGTTACCCTTCATCTTGAACTCGAATTGGCGAGAGAATCATGCCAAGTGTAGTGGGGAATCTTGCCACAAATGGGTCCCACAACCTCTTAATATGTGTCCTCATGGTCCAATGCGTAATGGCCTCTCCAATTCCCAATTAGGATGGGAATCTTTCACCCTTGAAATTGGTACTAAGGCAAGTAGAGTAAACACTCCATAAGCATGGACAAGTTATGCTCTCCAATATGCAAAATGAGAAATGGTAAAAAACCACTCTCCAATGGCATAGATATTATTGGTGGTTGTATTGGAATATTCTATGGTAATGATATTGGCATTAGATCCCTCTAGTAACTAGGTTTTGGAATGTACTATGAGGTCTATGATGTAAGGGTTTGAAGGTGAAAATAGATGAAGTCTATTGGTGATTATTTCTAGGTTTTGATTAAACTCTTTGGAGGCATATTGTTCTTCTTATTCATATTAGGGTGGCAAGATCAAGCAAGGATAGGAGATTGAAGTCTCCTTTGGGTTGGTGCTCGTGATTTAAGGGAGTTGGGGATTCCATCTAGTTGGTGCTAGTAAAACTATTGTCTAGTTGGTGCTAGTAAAACTATTGAGTTGGACTTTACTTAGGTCTGGAGTCTTATCTATAGGTTGGAAATTATGAAAACCAAGGGGTTGTAGCCTCGTTTTAGATGGAGCTAGTAAACCGAGAAATTGGAGCTTCCTTAGGTTTCGAGCCTCCTTCCAGTTGGTGCAGTTAAATCATGGAGTCAATTCCTTCGAGAGAGTCTGATAGCTGGACCAAAGATATCTAGAGCATGTTAATATTTAATATGATAAGACTGAAAATAGAAGCATTACATTCCATTTCACAATAATAGCATATACAGGATCACTGAAGAAACAACAAGCATAGCATAAACACAAGAGACACAGATTTATCCTGGGAAACCCTCATGGGGTAGAAAACCCAGTAAAGCTTCCTCAATATAGATGACCAGAAATACACAAAGATGCAAACCAAAGATATGATCTCCTCCTCTACCATAGCAGACCTCTCCTCCACAAGTGCGCCTTTCTCAAGTGAGTTTGTGTGTCAAATGAGGAACACACCTCCTCTATTTATACACTACACTAACATGTATTTTACACAGGTACACGTAGGCTTGTATTTAACCAATGGGTTAAATACCCCACTACAAATGACTGGGCCGACCCCTCTAGGGTGGTCTAATAACCCTTTGACCCACATAACATATACAGGGCCGACCCCCACTAGGGAAGTCTAATAACCCGAGTTACCACATTCCGACGGAGGAATAAACATCTCCGGATATACAATAAGATCTTCACGGAGGAATGAAACATCTCCGGAATAATAAAGTACAAATATAATATTCTTTGAAGTTACAATATCTCAACACTCCCCCTTAACGAGAAGGATATTATAACAACATCTGCACGAGCAAGGAGTCATCAACATCATACATGATACATCTATAAATCATTGGAAGCTTTCTCAACATCATCAGTAACTCAAGCAGTTACTGGAACATCTTCAATACTGGAACATCGACATCTTCAGTATTGAGTCTTTATCTTCTGTAGCACTAGAACAGCTACAACAATATCATCATCTGGATCCTCACGATTATCGTCATCACACGATCATCAGCATCGTCATCACACGATCATCAGCATCGTCATCTCACGATCATCATCATCGTCATCACACGATCATCAGCATCGTCATCACACGATCATCAGCATCGTCATCACACGATCATCAACATCGTCATCACATGATCATCAGCATCGTCATCACACGATCATCAGCATCGTCATCACACGATCATCAGCATCGTCATCACACGATCATCAGCATCGTCATCACACGATCATCATCGTCGTCATCACACAATCATCAGCATCATCATCAAGACAAGTATACATATCATCAATACAAGTATCCTCATCAATACAAGTATACACATCATCAATACAAGTATCCTCATCAATACAAGTATACATATCATCAATACAAGTATCCTCATCAATACAAGTATACACAATAGCAGCATACCCTTCAACACACAAGATCCAATTACGGGATGATCAATCCCTCTCACTTTAGGACATAGGTCCAAGGATGATACAATCCTGATCCGCTTACGGGATGATCAGTCCCTCTCGGTTTAAGACAACTCTCATGTCCATGGATGATGCAATCCAGATCAACTTACAGGATGATCAATCCTTATCACTTTAATACACCTCACCATGTCTAGGGACGAGGCAATCCCAATCTATTTACAGGATGATTAGTCCTTATCACTTTAAGACATCCCACCATGTCTAGGGACGAGGCAATCCCAATCTATTTACAGGATGATTACTCCTTATCAGTTTAAGACATCTCACCATGTCTAGGGATGAGGCAATCCCAATCTATTTACAGGATGATTAGTCCACTCAATCTCATTTAGGACTATCCTTCCTTTCAAAATTACTGGATTTACTGTCCAAGGATGATTTAATCCATTCAATTCATTTAGGACTATCCTTCCTTTCGGAATTACTGGATTTACTATCCAAGGATGATTTATTCCACTCAATCCATTTAGGACTATCCTTCCTTTCGGAATTACTGGATTTACTGTCCAAAGATGATTTAATCCACTCAATTCATTTAGGACTATCCTTCCTTTCAAAATTACTGGATTTACTGTCCAAGGATGATTTAATCCATTCAATTCATTTAGGACTATCCTTCCTTTCGGAATTACTGGATTTACTGTCCAAGGATGATTTAATCCACTCAATTCATTTAGGACTATCCTTCCTTTCGGAATTATTGGATTTACTATCCAAGGATGATTTAATCCACAACCGTACATTTAGGACCAACGTCCAAGGATGACTTAATCCTCAACCGTACATTTAGGACCTACGTCCAAGGATGACTTAATCCTCAACCGTACATTTAGGGCCTACGTCCAAGGATGACTTAATCCTCAACCATACATTAAGGACCTACGTCCAAGGATGACTTAATCCTCAACCGTACATTTAGGACCACGTCCAAGGATGACTTAATCCTCAACCGTACATTTAGGACCTACGTCCAAGGATGACTTAATCCTCAACCGTACATTTAGGACCTACGTCCAAGGATGACTTAATCCTCAACCGTAAATTTAGGACCTACGTCCAAGGATGACTTAATCCTCAACCGTACATTTAGGACCTACGTCCAAGGATGACTTAATCCTCAACCGTACATTTAGGACCTACGTCCAAGGATGACTTAATCCTCCACCGTACATTTAGGACCACGTCCAAGGATGACTTAATCCTCAACCGTACATTTAGGACCTACGTCCAAGGATGACTTAATCCTCAACCGTACATTTAGGACTACGTCCAAGGATGACTTAATCCTCAACCGTCCACCAAGGACTTCATTCTCGAAGACATACGTCTACGGCTCTTCTTTAGGACTGAAGTCCAGGGATGATCCAATCCCCTCACATGTTCACCAAAAACTTCATTCTCGAAGACATACGTCTACGGCTCTTCTTTAGGACTGAAGTCCAGGGATGATCCAATCCCCTCACATGTTCACCAAGAACTTCATTCTCGAAGACATACGTCTACGGCTCTCTTGAGGATGATGCAATCCTATCATGTCCACCAAGGACTTCATTCTCGAAGACATACGTCTACGGCTCTTCTTTAGGACTGAAGTCCAGGGATGATCCAATCCCCTCACATGTTCACCAAGAACTTCATTCTCGAAGACATACGTCTACGGCTCTCTTGAGGATGATGCAATCCTATCATGTCCACCAAGGAATTCATTCTCAAAGACATTCGTCTACGGTTCTTCTTTAGGACTGAAGTCCAGGGATGATCCAATCCCCTCACATGTTCACCAAGAACATCATTCTCGAAGACATAATTCTACGGCTCTCTTGAGGATGATGCAATCCTATCATGTCCACCAAGGACTTCATTCTCGAAGACATACGTCTACGGCTCTCTTTAGAACATATGTTCAAGGATGATGCAATCCCCTTGTCACCTTTGACCCTATCTAAGGACCATCCACCAACCTATCTGTCGGCATCACTAATATAGGTATCCTCATTATCGACCTCACTGTCGATGCAGGAAATCTCATCATGAGTTATCACATCACTCCCCCTTTCGAGGAGGGTCCTTTTGAACTATATTAAGTTTGTCTCAGAAAACTTTACTTGAGGTAGAGGTTTGGTTAGTACATTGGATCGGTAGAGGTTTGGTTAGTACATTGTTACAAATTCAAACTTTTGGTTCCTTTCTGCACCATATCGTCTGTGTATAGAAACAATATTCAACCTTGTAGCAAAGGTTGAGATCCTCATCACCCATGGTGATCATTAAGCTCATCAATTGATTATCGATCCTGGGTACCCATACAGAACCTGATTCACACTTCTTCTTTAATTACACCATTAAGAGAATGGTCTTATCTAGCCACTTGGAGCAAACATCTTATCATGATTCTCTTCCTCTTTCTAAGAGAATTTTCTAGCCACAAGCCTTCTATAGTGTGTTTGATTTGTAAATCCTTTTGTTTGAACATCCATCGCTTGTTCAGTGTTCATCATTCATCATGATCTTTCCTACAAATAAAAATTAAGTACATGATTAGTAATACTTCATAATCATCAAATCATATTGACATGATAACCTATTATGCATACAGATATCATTTACATAGTTATGTAACTATTTTGACCAATACTTTGGCACAACACTTTCCCATATCATGTATGCATACAGTGGCTATCTAGATGCCTTCCATCTCTACCATAACATACTATTGAGAGTGTGCACAGCTCTCAGCATGTCAGCAAAGAGGTTTCATTCTAGACAAGCAACAATGGAATGTTTGTCCAACTTACCAATCATATGCATATTAGTAGTATACTGTTCAATGCTCTATGAATGTTTACACTCAGCATGATATATTCTAGGAATACAAATATGCATACAAGCAATATCATTTACTATTTCAAATAGCAACTCAAATACTTATCTTTTATGTTTGTGTGGTTGCCTCCCGCTTGATCTTCTATATGTCTTTTGAACTTCTATTCATTCTGTACCACTGTGCATGCTCAATTGTGCACTAGTGTCATCCTCATACACAAACATACATTCATTAGTATATTCTCAATATTATCAAAACATTCTAGTTCTAAATAATCTTTGAAAATGTATAGTCATGATTATAGATAATATTCAAGGTTTCAAGGAAGTCTTCTTTTACTTCTGCATATTCTTGTTTGATCATAGTACTCTTCTGGTTAATTAGATCATCAAGATAAGAGACATAATATGCATAAACCCTTGATTACTAACTTTATGAATAAGCATAACCAATCATACCAAGTATACTTATATAAGGGATCCTAAGGTAAGATTCTAACTTGTCATAGGAAAACATACCTGGATTAGTATACCTGCTTAGCTATGTACAACATACCTAAACAATCTCTTCAATGATTTAGAGATCCTGAGCTAGAACCTGCATGTCTCATAGGTTAAGCATAATATAACAAAGTCATACATACCTCGTAAGTAGAACAAAGATTATGGATGAGTCTTTGTCTTCATGTTGTCATGTTTTAAGGAGCTTGATTTGTCCTTTGTGATGTACCTGTATCTTGTTAGCAAATGACATCAACCTCATACAACACCATAATGCATTAGTACAATCATATAGCCCTAATCAATGAATGTCTTCGATCATTCACATGCATTCATACTATTACTAGGGTGATAAGACAATTCTAACATTAATCAAGATTGTACTAATAAATAACATGAATACAAACACATTATGAACTTAATCAAGAATCATATTTCAAGACATACCTGAACCTCAAGTCATACCTGTCGAGACTTCTTGTAGTCTTCTTATGTAAGGGCTTAGCCTCAACTCCCCCTGAAACTTGATCTAGAGCTTGATTAGGGTTTGCTAGAGAAACCCTAAAAATTCAATCTTTGACTTTCACACTTCCGAATGAATGGAAGGATGTGTCTTGCTGAGCTGATCAAACTAGCATACTTCAATTTTGAAATCTCCAAAAATTGACCCCTCAAAATTGCCTTTCAAACTTCTAGATCTTCTTGACAGGATCCCGAACTAGGGTTTGATGAAGCCCACCCTTTTGCTCAATCAAAAGGTTTGATCCAAGGCTCTAAACTCTTATTTTTCTGAGGAGCTTCCAGCCGTGGATTCCGATTCCAAAAATTCTAACTTTCTCCGAAACCCTAAATTCCGGAAGCCATGAATAAAGGTGCTCCAAAAATAATTCTGTTTTGACAGAAATATGCACCTGATTGTTTCTGCTATAACTTTGAAATTTTTGCTCCACAGGGTCTGAAAATGTTTTCTGTAGTAACCTGACCTATCATCTTTCCATCCTGACAGGTCTGACCTCAATTGGATTTTCTAAGAGAGAGTTATGCCAAGTGTCGCAACGTGACCTGTTTATGAGATAAAACAGGAGAGCGAACTTGTACGGCATGCCACGTGTCACTGTTTGACCTTCGGCCTCTGAAAACTTTTCCTGAGATATCTCGCCCTGTTATCTTTCTATCCTAACAGGTCTGACCTCAATTGGACTCTCTGAGAGAGATTTATGCCAAGTGTCGCAACGTGACCTGTTTATGGGATAAAACGGGATAGCGAACTTGTACAGTGTGCCACATGTCACTGGTTCACCTTCGGCCTCTGAAAAAGTTTCCTGATATAGTACAGTCTGTGTAATACCTGTCACTTTTTATGAAATTTCATTTGGAGCTTCCTAGCCCAAGTTATGACCTTTTTTCCAAGGTTACCTGATTTTGACTGAGATCTGGAAGAGGCAGAAACCCTAACTTGTACTGATCATAACTCATAAAGTACAACGAATCTAAGGGTGCCCTTTGGAAACAAGGTACCTGGGGATGTTATCTTCGACCTGTAAACTTTTCAGACCCTGAAACGTCGCATAAATGTATTTATAGCGAAAGTTCCACGATGACTGGTTTTTGCTATGTAAAACCCTAACCTTCAAATTGTCGTAAGTAAAGCAAGTGTCGTAAGTGCCATACCTTGCCTTCCTTCAGGTTAGCTCTGATACCATGTTAATATTTAATATGATAAGACTGAAAATAGCAGCATTACATTCCATTTCACAATAATAGCATATACAGGATCACTGAAGAAACAACAAGCATAGCATAAACACAAGAGACACAAATTTATCCTGGGAAACCCTCATGGGGTAGAAAACCCAGTAAAGCTTCCTCAATATAGATGACCAGAAATACACAAAGATGCAAACCAAAGATATGATCTCCTCCTCTACCATAGCAGACCTCTCCTCCACAAGTGCGCCTTTCTCAAGTGAGTGTGTGTGTCAAATGAGGAACACACCTCCTCTATTTATACACTACATTGACATGTATTTTACACAGGTACACGTAGGCTCGTATTTAACCAATGGGTTAAATACCCCACTACAACTGACTGGGCCGACCCCTATAGGGTGGTCTAATAACCCTTTGACCCACATAACATATACAGGGCCGACCCCCACTAGGGAAGTCTAATAACCCGAGTTACCACATTCCGACGGAGGAATAAACATCTCCGGATATACAATAAGATCTTCACGGAGGAATGAAACATCTCCGGAATAATAAAGTACAAATATAATATTCTTTGAAGTTACAATATCTCAACAGAGCACATGGACGAACATGAAAGTCTCTACTCTGCAGATGGGGTTCGATTTTTCTATGGATCAAATTCTGATCTAATTGGATTATAAGAATGAGACTCCATTTAAATGCACAAGGTTTTGATATCTGGAAATCTGTTCTAAATGCTTACATCGCTCTAAAAAGGATACGAAAAACTACATCCATGAAGGATCTAACAAATAATAATGCAATGGAAATAGGTATCGTGTTGCATGAAATAGATATTGTGTTGCATCCATGAAGGTGTTCATCAAGTGGGACAAGGTAGAAAATCTCTACACAAAGGGACCCCATTCTTAGCATTATTTTTGTCCCGAGTACGTAAAAAGATCGGGTAAATAGTTCATGAGCTTTGGAGTCCAAAGAAGGCATAAAAAGTATAAGGAAAGTAAACTTACCTTAGGGGGCCTACGAACTTATGCTAATAGGCCCAAGCACTTAAAATATTAAGCAGAGGCGCTAGAGAATCAACTACACAACAAGTTAGGCGATGATGAGGGCGTTATGCGGCAGGTGTTGGTTCATCCAACAATACTAAGAGGTAGGGGGGAATCAATATTGCATTTTTCAACCATTTTATATAAAATTAGTATTAAGCACAAGTTAAATAATCATTCTTAATGTGAATAGAACAATTAAGAATTTGAACACACCCATACAAAATTGTTCTATAAGCACTAACTTGATGGAGAACTTAATCCTATGAATTCTTCTGCCGCTACAGAAAGGATGCTCCTACACCCCTGGTTTTCTACCTGCTAAACATACAAGGATGCCCCACCACCCTAAACCTCTACCCACAACTGGAAGGAGGCAACAATTCACTTAGAAGGCCTGAACCTTCCCCAAGAAGCACCCAACAAACCTCTAATTTATGATCTTTCTTCGGATTTTCAGATCTTGATTCTGATATGCAATTACCAAAACTTCATAGACACCTATGGTCCTCTTCATACATTTGACTTGTATGGTTATATATATTTTCAAAGAACTTTATTATTTGAAAACTTTATTAAGGAAAATCATGCCTCTTTATAAAAAAAATATTGGATCATGCATCGACTCATCATTGATCTTCATAGTCTTTCAATCTTGTTTTAATTAGTAAGTAATTACTAATTATGAACCCTTGCCATCAATATGTCCCATCAATTAAATGAAAGGGTAACCTCTTTGACCCTTACTATCCTATAATGCGCTATAATAGTCTTTCAATTGCTTTGATTTTTAATTTCGAGAGCTAACCAGAGCCTGAAGTGCGGAGTCTTAGCATTGAGCTGCAGAGCATTAAATGTGGTAGATTAGTGGTTAGGGTCCGTTGAATCTGTAGATTTTTAAGATCCAACGGACCCTAAGCACTACGCTGCCACATTTAATGCTCTGTAGCTCAGTTCTTAGCTTTCACCTTATAGATCTACTGTGATCTGTGTTCTGTTTTTTTTATCTGTCTTTCAATTGCTTTGATCTTTGCAATTTATGAAGGCATCTGATTTGTTGGTTTAGATTTTTCTTAACTCAATGTTTGGATGTTGTTATGTATTAGGTAATTATGTTGTGATTGTGTAATTGAAAGGTGTTTTCCACTGTGCATGTGCATGTTGACGTGGAGAAGCCACGTGGGCAGGAAGTCTGGCGCGGAGGAGACACGTAGGTAGGAGCCCCGACGTGGAGGAGTTGCGTGGGTAGAAGGTGTGATGTGGAGGGGCCACATCATATCCACAAGTGCCAGAGACCATGAAGGATGGGAGAAGGTGGTTACGCAGATGGAGGAAGGTGGTTTTCCTTGCCTCCCTACCAACTTGCGAAATCATGTGGTGTTGCCACGTGGAGATTAGTTTCAGATTCCGCAACCACCCATCCCTCCTTCCTATCCCACATGTTGGGGATGCGGAACGGACGTGGGACCCTTGATATTTCCCTTCCTGATTGATCTTTTCCGCCATTTAAAATGGTTAGTACATTGGCATGGAGGTGATCCTGAGGATTGTATCACTTGTGTGAATAATCTCATCACGTTTATGATGGATTGTGTTTTATGTGTCACGACGTACAGATGATATCACACAACACTATGATAATTAATGTCACATTTATGATGGATTGTGTGTATGTGTCACAACGTACAGATGATATCCCACCATAATCTGATAATTAATGTCACCATCTTTTCTGCATTGATACTATGATGATATCCTGCCACACTGCTCTAGTCACCCACTTCCTACATTGAAACTTAAAGTTCAAACTCTCTGTGTTTGCCAGTTTGGAGCTCTGTTTTCTCTCAAGACTGAGGTTTGCTTTTGTTGAGGTGGAAGCGAGAAGAGTGTTGGGCGGGTAGTAAGATTGGTTTGAAGAATCAACGACTATTTTTTCAATTGGTAGGTATTTATATTATTCAAACCGTAAAATATCTAAATCTATAGCAGAGCATGCTTATTCATCCTCTGGGCTAAAAACCATATCTTCCATGCTTGTAAAAAATCAATGCAATGACAGTTTCGAGTTCATAGTAATTTAAAGTCTCTGAACGTTTTAGATTCTTTAGATTTCCTTCCACCCTTGTCTGTCTTCTTCATATTTCCAAAATTTATTTCCTTCAATTCTAGGTAGTTATCTTCTTATAGTCCATAATTTAATATGAATTCACATCATAAATTTGCAAAATCGTGCGTTACTCATTACTGGGCTAAATTAACGGAATTAACAGGTTTAATGTCGATTGCCACCAGCTTGCATACATTTTATGTCTGGTGATGTAGCATATTATTTTCATATATTCCATATTATTGTTTTCTACAAATCCTATAGCATTTGCCTAGGTTTGTTGGAAAAAGATAACGACAAATGAACTCGGAAAATTGAAACATGTTTTTTCTTTTTAATATCATTTTGCAGTTAATATTCACTTTAGTATACTGATCTATGTAAACATTATACTTTATTTGAAATATTTGAAATTGATAATTTATGTCTTAATTTATATAATATTGATTACATTTCTTTTATAAATATATATAATTGAAGTCTTTAATTTAATTGAATAAAATTAAGCAATCAAATAGCTTTAAACAATTTTATTAACGTATAATTGTTTGCAAATACACTATCTTGGCTAGAAAAGTCCCTTGTATTGGGTAGTTGGACGTGGTGTATGACTCTAATTGTTGGATGCAATGAGAACACATTTGAGTCTTGCATATGATAGCAAGGCACTTAGTTGAAGAGATAAAGCTGATAAAAATGTTCTTAAAATTAAATGAATTTTAGCAGAAAATTGGTGAATACCCTTGTATATCTTAATTTGCAGTTTGATAATGAAGAAAAGAGAACAGTCCATTAATATTTGGTCATAAATGAATCCAATATCAATTTTAGTAGAAAATTAGTGAATACTTAGATGCAGTAAACCACGGCATAAACATATGAATTTTGATTTAATATTACTTTTATCCAACTAAGCATGAAGAATAACACATTGGAAAAGATTTACTGGAAATAACAATTAACAAAGAAAGGAAGGAAATTTATAGACTATCATTACTAGAAATAACAATTAACAGAGAAAGAAAGTAAATTTATAGACTGTCATTAATGAATAGTTTTTTCATCAGTGGTACAATTATATTCAACACATTCCAAGAAACACATGCATGCCTTCCCAGGCACGCCATAATGTTATTTAAAGGAATTTAATAGTGACGACAATGAAGATAGCGATGCCATTAGTTGGAATGATTCTAACTACGATTAACCAGACAGAAACATTTTTTTTCT
The DNA here is from genome assembly GCA_027924585.1 of Larix kaempferi. Taxonomy (NCBI): domain Eukaryota; kingdom Viridiplantae; phylum Streptophyta; class Pinopsida; order Pinales; family Pinaceae; genus Larix; species Larix kaempferi. Next base: position 8,879,146 of record BSBM01000159.1, on the reverse strand, counting down.
TTAAAAAAAAAAAATAGAAACAATATACTTTTGGTTCTGCTAGACTTCGCCGAGTGTAGCATAGATCAATTCTGGAATAATCAAAGCCACATGGCACAATCTAATCATTCAATGTGTCACCCCGGAGACTAGATTTTGACATTTGAATGACAAAATTTACAGATGTTTTGCTATAAAGAGTTTGCTGTCAAGTTGAAGTTTTGTCAGAGGAAGCGAGGTCATTCTTTCGTCAAGTTGTTCCATTTCAGGGTGTTGGAAGTAGATGCTGAGGAGAAAGAGGGTCCACTCCTTCCCCCAGGGATGAGTTTTTTCGGAGTGATGAAAGTATATATCGGCACTTTAAACACATATTTCACAGGAACATTGCTTCGTACATTTTGCTGTAAAGTGGAAATCTACACAGAGAAACATCGGTTGCTCTTTCTCCAAGTTCTGCATAGAGAAAGAAAATGTTTGCATAATATCAACATTATTGCCGGATGTATCATTGTAAATGTTACCAAGACTTTAAATGAAAGTCTTCCATTTCCCTATCCATCGGAATGTTCAAATACATTGTCAGAGGCTGTTGGTGGTTATATTCAATGGCCTGTATTTGAGATCGTTGACGAGATTGGGTCTGCTCTTCGCGAGAATGAGGTGAATGATATATCAACTTTTACTTCGACGAGTGTAGCACACATCATAACAACTGAGAATGAAGTGAATGATATACCAGCTTCTACTTCGACGAGTGTAGCACATATTATCATAACAACTGAGAATAGATCTTCTTTTATTATGAGAAAAGTTAATTTGTTACATAAGTGTTCAGAAAGAAAGGATTGCATTTCCATAGGTTTGGTAACAAATGTGAGTGGGACTGATTTTGTTGGGGGGACATTTTTGGGTGACTTCTCCTTTGGTGTTCTAGTGAATGAAGTGGTGTTTTCTTTAATGGAATGTTGTCCAGGTTTGAGTAGTGGAAGTTTTGTTGTATGGTCGATTAAAAGAATCATCGATTTTAATACAGAAACATTTCTTTCTGTTGCAAGCAATTTCAACAATAATCAATTTGAATTTACTTTGAAAGTATTAAGAGAAAATTACAATGTCAGGTTTCTGGGACAGAAAGTTAATTTGATACATCAATGTTCTTTAAAGCCACAGTATGTTGCTCGGGGAATAGTGTCAGTTGTTTTTGAGGGAGACATTGTACAATTCATAGCCCTAGATGCTGGTGAGTTTGGTATTTTAGTTCATAAAGTCTTCTACAATTGCGAGGATTGCGGTGTATTTGAAGGCTCCCTTATAAGATGGCCCGCAAACCATTTGCTTGACCTCCATGATGTTCCTTTGGATGTTATACTAAAAAAGAAAGCAGACAAAGATAATATGGTCAACTTTAGGAATGTGTTTGAAGAATGTCCTTTACAGATGGTCCTTCTAGGTACTACCCATTGTGAATATACAAATGTTAAAGGTAATGGAACAAGGCCATACAATTCCGTAAAGCGGCAAGCTGGAACTAAAATTTCTGACAGAAATTCAAGATCAGTACCTTACAGGCCTACAATAAATATGGGTCCATTCCTTTCAAAAATTGGCACACATTGTTGCTCAAATATTTGTATATCAAAAATTCCACTTCAAGCGATAGTTGAATGTCGGAAGAAATTTGATAGTATGAATGAAAATTCAAAAAGATAGTATGTTATAAATTCTATGGTATCAAATGCTCCTGTGGCCAAAGAAGGAGATCATAGAAAATAAGCTTGTTTACAATGAGATTAGACACAAGAGACGTCTGTCAAAATTCATGGTATAAATACCATGGGATAAAAAAGAGCACTTTCTTCAATTATAAAAGAATGTTCGTGAATGGCGATGTGAGAGCTATGCATGCTAACAGTGGCTTGGAAAAATCTAGGGCAAACACTACTACACTGGTAGCTACTATTAATAAAATTGTAGTAGATAATTCAGACAAATCTCCACATATTACACGATTAATCAATTGAGATGGAACAAGGACAACCTTGAAATTATTGCCTGCTAATATGTCCCATGGTTTGCTACGAAAAATGGCTAATGATGAAATCAAAAGAATCGGTTTGCCTGTAGTATCACAATCCTCCTTTAGCAAGGTGATGAGAGAAGGTTTTCCAGATGTTAAAATTTCTAAATCAAACTCCTTTTCAAGGTGTAATGAGTGCATTACAATACAGGATAGGCTTAAGGGGACCACTGATCCAGCTGAGGTGGAAAGGTTGCGAGAAAACCAAGAAGCTCATAATAAATATATCACAAGTTATTGCCAACTCTATTATTCCCACAGGTCGGCTTCATAGAATAATCCGAAGACTTATCTCAGTATTATTCATGACAAAATGGATAAGTCAAAGACTTCCATTCCAAGGATGGGTAAGAAGGCAAAATATTTTAGTAATGTTATGAATCTTCCCATATCATTGACTGGAATGTTGACTCATGGGCACAAGACTGGGGGTTTTGGTCATTTCAGCCTCTCATTTTTAGAGATGGGATCGAGTTTCACTGTGACATCCCTGGATAAATGCTTGAAGTGTCTTAAAGAACTAGTGGTTGATAAATATGGTGATATTCTCTACTAAGGTGGAACATCTAAGCACCAATTGCATGATGCTCTATTGCAATCATACTCATATGAAAATTGTTCGATATACAGACAAGATGTAATGCAAGATGATGTAATGTGTGTTGATGGTACTAATCAATGCATGCCAAATAGAAAACTACCACCCATGTTGTTTCCGCAAATGGATAATTGTTCAGGCGATAAAAAAAACCACTTTGTATTTGCATTTTTATCTCTTTTAACAGCAAGGAGAGTGTTCGATACAATTGAAGTTGGATTCCTCCCAGTCGGACACACCCATGAAGACATAGATGGAACTTATGGCAGGTTATCAGCAAAGCTAATGTGCAAGGATATATTTTCACTCCCGAAAATTATGGATATGTATAGGACATGTGAAGATCAAAATTCGTTTGCTCCTTATCTAATTGAAGAATTTTACGATTTTAAGAGTTTTGTGAAACCCCACCTTTTAGATGGAAATGCCAAAATCATCAGTATAAAAAAATGCCATTTTTTTAAATTTCAGCTCGTAGATGGCATTTCAGTCATGCAATGGAAGGCATCACTTCGGGATGAAGCTTGGTCATCTCCTATTCAACTCTAGCTGTCATTTCCAGATGGTAGCGCAAACTTACCGGTGGGACAACCTCGGTTATTAAATCTACAATCAAAAAGTCCTTCGGAGATTGATGAAATAAAAAAGGGAATAGAAACATATATTTCATTCTGGAATCAAGGGGTTGCGAAGGGAGGTGAACAATTTTTGTGTCCCAAGTTAAATTATTGGGAGGCTATACTTAAAGCTTTGGATAGTCCCTTCGAGAGTGTTGATTAGTCATCAACTAACTTTTGGCCATCGACAAGCCATAATATTTGTAGTAGTGAACCTACAAGATCTAAACATGAAATTATGGATGCCTATTTGAAGGAAAATGTTCCTACTTTGCAGGATTGCTATGTTGGACCACTATGCAACAAGCCTAGAGATGAATTCATTCCAAGAGTGGATGTTGTAAAGGGCCAAATGGTCATTGTGTAATCATGAGAGACAGATTGTACAATCTGATTGGGTAAGGCTATTGGTGATACTTATCAGGAGTCATATGCTAGTACTGTTGGCTCTTACAAAGTAGAGGTGCAATGCTGGAAGCCAACAGGAGCATCGAAGGTTTTGAAGGTTTTGTACAAAAAATGCTTAGATAGAAAGCAACAATGGGTTGTTGGTGCAGAAGAAAATATGATGATCGATGTAAATAGAATCATATGGGAATGGTCTCCAAGGCAAGAATGGATAGGAGAAACAATTAGGATAAATGAGAAGGGCCTTGCAGCAATCAAGGCACAACAAGAAAATATGGTTTCTAAATAGTAGACAAAATTGGTTTCTAAATTTCTTTATGTGGCGGTTTTAGGCAACAAAATTGTTGTGTTTCTAAATTTCCACTTGCTCATCAAAAAGTTGTATTTTTTCATTTTCATTAAAGTTTTATCAAAGGAAAGGCCATTAGAAGTGGTTTATCTGTTGCACTTAAAATCAAGTAATTATCCTCAGAGTAAGTTACTACCTAAATATTAAAATATGATCCATTATACTCAAAGTGCCAAATTCAACGGTCCTCATAGGAGAAAATATTCTATACGATCCAATATTATAATTAAACTATATTTCTAATAGTCAATGTGCCAAATCAAATATTCCATGTGTCACAATATGATTGTTCCATGTGTCACCATGGGATACTAGATATCAATATTTAAACAACCAAATTTATATATGTTTTCTCAGAGAAACAGTGGCCGCTCTTTCCCAAAGAAGTTCTATTGTGACGATTCCCTCATAAATGAAAGGTCGGTCAATTGTTCTTGTGTTATCTATTATGGATAGAGTGGAATTATTAGGTAAGGGTTTTAAAAATTAACTATGAAAAGAAGGGGCGACTGATCCTTCTTGTTCGAAAACAGAAGTCGAGAGAAACTATTTTTATATGTTACAACTTGTAGGGTGTTGTATTTTTAAAATTTCCTCGAAATTGAAAGGTCAGCCGACCTTTCATATTACCAATATTATTTTCATAATAGTTCGACACTGCAAGAAGGGTCTTTTGACCCTTCTTATTCCAAATATTCTTTTCATAATAGTTTGACACTGCAAGAAGGGTTGGTCGATCCTTCTTGTGTTATCCAATATGGATATAGATGAATTGCTGGATAAATGTTTTCACAATTAACTACGAAAAGAAGGGGCGACTAATCCTTCTTGTAAGAAATCAGAAATCCGGGCAAACGATTTTTATATGTTATAACTTAGCCGATTGACTGGCTATTCGTACAATGCGTGAATATTCTAGACATTGGACTTTTCACTTGAAAAATTTGAACATTTAAAAATGAAAATTGCACTTTTCAAATAAAAAATTGCTTTTATTGATTTGAAATTCACACTTTTCAAATAAAAATTTGCATTTTTTCATTTGAAATTCACACTTTTCAAATCACAATTTGGATTTTTTGATTTGAAATTAACACTTTTGAAATCAAAATTTGCATTTTTTAATTTCAAATTCACACTTTTAAGGTTCATAAGTAGTCAAGAAACACATTATTCGAATAGAAAACACACACTTTTCAAAGCCAATATTGTCACTTTCAAAACTTGATTTTGCAGTTTAGAAAGGATTCCGGATGCAGAAATATTCTTCAATAATTGTGGTCTTCTGCATCGGCAACCCTTCTTTTCCTTCCAACATGTTTATGTTTTAACTGTTGATTTGTCTTGATCCTGCGGATGAGATTACACTGGGTGATTTAAATGAAGTTTAGCTTGCCTGTTTAGTTTGTCGGTGTTCACACTAGCTTTGTGGTGTGAGCAAAATAGAATGGAGGTTCAATTTTTAAATAGGAATGGAGAAAGCCTTAATGGCTTGAGCAAAATAGAATCATCTGAGTGAGGTGTTTTAGAAGGAGGCATGATATTTAACCCACAATCATCTTAAGGAGCAGATCAACGGCCAATGGAGCAGATCGATAGTTGGGAATTACTTCTCCGATACGACATGCGCAGAGGAAACAAATTTTTGGATCTGTGAACTTTTAGTGGAGGTCCGTGGGTTTGGACGGGGAAGATCTGACGAGGCCGAGATCTATGTCCAAGGTTTTGTTTGTGGATATAACTTGCACGAAACATCAACACAAGCCAAATCCACGAAGTTGGTAAAAGTTGCACTGTTTGATGGCCAGGATTCATGCAAGATCCAGATCAATGGTGGGTGACTTCCCATGGTTTTAACTGGTAGAAAAGGAAACATGTGGTGGTATTCAAGGCCACCAGGGATCATAGAGTTAGAAATCATCGGCGATCCACGACCCAGAATGATTCAGTAAAATAGATGCCCAGGGAAGCTTCCATGCCGCAGAAGATGCAACTGTGATAGAAAAAGATAAATAATATAAAAAACTTGCATGCATGGAGAGATGGATTCCATATATCCTATTTTGCATGAGAAGGAGACAAGAGCAAGCTGTGTAGAAGAAGACTGGAGACACTCTGATTGATGCAGAGATTGTCCTCCTCTTTTGTTAATTGATCAAATAAAAAAGAGTAACCTCCCTATTAATACTCAATGCGCCAAATCAAATATGCCACGTGTCACAATATGATCGTTCCAAATGTCACTTTCGGCTTCCAATAAGGTCTCCAGAGTGCACGTACTCTCCATTTCATTATGCTAAGTCACTTTCATTCGCTCAATGATATCTTTAATGTCTTTGACAATTTTCTCTCGTGCCTGGATTTCGTGGGCCAGAAGAATTCTGCCCGCCTAGAATGGGTTGGCTTCAATCTAACGGTGTTGCTGCTCCTCGACCTCCTGCTGTAGCGAGATTTCCAAATGAGCGATATGGACCTCAGTAGCCAGAGGAGTTTCCTCCAAGTAAAGATGCGCCCAGTGGAAATCCAGATGGTGGTCATCCACCGGGACATTCACCTGGTTGGACGAGCCTTCACCCCTTTGCCTGCCAGTCGACCTGGAGGTCTATTTAGAGCCACAACGAATGCAAAGACGCATGCGAGGGGACATAATGCTTAAGAAGATGGTTCCAGATGAAAAATAAAAACCTCCAGCTATCTAAAACTATCTAATCGGGAAATGGAACAAACACAGCATGCCTTTTCTCGGTGTAGGGAAAGCTACTTTCTCAATTCGGACCTTCCTGCACCGGTCCGCCGTTTTGGATTTATAATCCATAATCTTGCCAATAGATATGGTCATCCTATTAGGCCTTGATTTGCCATTCATGAAAATGATAACCGTTCCATCCCTTCCCGAGGCCTCACATGCTTGGTAAGCCTTCGAGTCCAAGCCTTGAATTTGAAATTTTCACTTCCTGTCAAGTCAAAATTTAATGACGGTTACTAATTTTCATTGCCTATCATTTTACATTTGATTAAACTTTATAAAGTGCCAATTTATTTTTATGTTATATTCAAATATTACTTATATATTTGTAATTTTTTTTACCATTTTAGTTTTAAATCAACCTAAGATCCACAAAATTCATGCTTTACAGACTTGTATTATCTTGTCCAGAGTACAAGTTCAAAAAGCAATCGCCTCATGCATTAGTTATTCTACTTCAATGATCAATTAATTGACCTTCACCATTAACAGTGCTTCACTAATGAATACCAGCTAGTATTCACCCTCCCGCCTACTACTCTGTCATTCTACCACGTAATTAGATTGTACGTTGGCTGCATCATTTAATTGTTATATAGAATTTAATTAAACGCATGTAAAGGTGGCAACGTGGCCTCCTAAAATATAATGCAAAAAATATAATGCAGGCTGTAGTACCTTCCACCACCGCCCAGGCTTTGGGGTCCGAACCCATCCAAGTTCTAGCTCAAGGCATCGTCTTCTAGCCACGTGATCGCATGCACCTTCTAGCATGGCTACTTTGAAGGCTACACGTGCTTCAATACCTTTGTTATCCAGATCATCTCCAGTTATGCGAAATCTACAGATGATATCTATGACCACTATCCCGCCATACTGTGATAATTATCCTTCCCCATCCATAAGATCCAAGTCAATTCACCAATACTGTGATAAATACTAAAGCATGATACCCGGTATCGCAGCAAAATGAAATCTTCAGGAAGTCATGGCACTCTTCTTTACCGCCTCTATTCTGTTTCCTTTGTTGTTTTATCAAAAATACTTGAGTCATATGGTCACTCTCTTCGTGATATATGAGCATTTCGACAGTATTTCCATGAAAAATCCTCACCACACCATCATATATGGGCATTTCGAGCACTGTCGAAGCCCCAAGACCACGATTTGTCACTAATGTGACTCGTAGCTTCTAGTTGAAGCTTCTAGTGGAAGCAAAAAATAAAGTATAGCTTCTAGTTGAAGCCAAAATAAAGTCTATAAATTCTTTATAGTAGAAGAGTGTATGTTTGTGAGCTCAAGCTCTTAGTACTGAAATGTACTAAGATCCCAAGCTCTGTAAAAGGTGAAATATTGAAGTAAATTTCATCTATGTGTAATGCAGCGAAGTTGCACTGTTTTAACCCGGAATAACTTCTACTGATTTTTATGTAGTCTACTTAGTAAGAAATTTTTTAATATAAATCTTGTAGTAGAAGAGTCTGTGTTTGTGAGCTCAAGCTCATAGTTGTGAAATGTATTAAGAGCCCAAGCTCTGTAAAAGTTGAAAGATAGAAGTAAATTCAATTGCCATGAATATTAATTTCTACTGATTTTTATGTCTTAATAATAAATTTGTAACAGAACATTTCAATTGCCAGGTATTTATATTTTTATCTAGTTTAATCTGTAACAAAACATTTCAATTCCCAAGTATGTATATTATTCAAACCATAAATCTCTAACCATAAATATAGTTTTTCAATTGCCAGGTGTTTATAATATTCAAACCATAAATCTAGTTTTTCAATTGCCAGGTATTTATATATTTATGAAATAAAACCCTGCAACCCTTCTTTTCCTTCCCGCATGTTTAAGTTTTAACCACTGATTTATCTTGATCCTACGGATGAGATTACATTGGGTGAATTAAATGAAGTTTATCTTGTATGTTTTCCCCTCTACCATTTTTAACAATTGCACTTAGGCTCCTAACTGCGATTTTCACCTTGTTCGGCCAAATTTGAATTCATAGTCATTGATCCAACTAATCCATAATGATAAGTTGTTTAGATTTGTCATCAAATCATAGTAATGTGATATAATTAAAATTGTACTCCATCTTAATCCAAATTTCGTTGGCGCATGCTATATGTTATTTCGTTACAGATGTGATAATTGCATTTCTTAGACCTAAAGGTTTTAATCATGGCAATTCATTATAGTTAATCATTATGGGATCTTTATTGCTCTTCTTAAACACATTTAAGACCAATATGGGAAATTTGTTAGTCATCATATTCCATAGAAAAAGTCTTCTTATTCAATTTCCAGAGATTTCTTGTGAACAATATGCAGAAACTTCACAAAATTTCTTCAGTCGAATTTTGTGGTGAGAAAGAACTTCAGCCTCTTCAATATCATGAACATCTGTCACCACCTTTTAAAGCTGATGTTTTGGATGATAGCATTGGTAGTGAAAAAGAAGACTCTGAGATTCAATCCATGTATATACGACTCCCTCAGAGTAAGAGAAGGAATATCAGTGAGAAACATGTTGATCGAGATGATACATTCATCCGGTATTTTATAATTAATCAAGTGCCTGTGACTCCACCAATTCCCCTAAAGGAAATACAACTGGCCGATTTTTCGGTTTTTTAGGACATTGTCGATCATCATGAATCTTCTAAGAAGTATCTTTCAACTTCTATCATAGATAGCTAGTGGATTGCTGGTATCTTCCACAGTTTGTTACGGGTTACTTCCCAGAAACCATGTGATGAAAATATTTTGGGAATTTTGTGAAAATATTGTCGGTATTAGTCACTCCTAAGGATGCCTTTTAGTTTCGATTTCTAATCCCTATTTTATGGGATGTCTATCTTTTGTAACTATTTTTGTAATTATTATTTGAAGGATAGGGGGGATAAAATCAGAAAAGAAGACCGGAGAAACTCTGATTGATGCAGAGATTGTAATTTTTTGCAACTTTGAAGTAATACAGTTAGTCGTTCTTGTCATTCATCTTTTGTTAATTGATCAAACTTCTTTGATGAATGTTGATTTTCACTACAGCTTATTTATGAACACTGTTTACTTTTTGCAATCAATAATCCATACATTGATCTACTATAGTTTGGATTTGTCTTTACTCATGATCTGTGTGTCTTTTATGTTTTAAGTGAATTTATTTAATTAAAACATTTATCTATTTCTGCAAATGATTAACATATTAAATTGATAAATTCATGTTCATTTTTCAATTAGCATTCCAACTACAGGGTAATCTTGCATGTGCCTAATGATCCTTAAAACTACTATCAGTGAATTTTCATTTCCTGATTGTGTTGGGGTTAAACCCAGATTAGTAACCTCGCTATACTCAATGTGCCAAATCAAATAAAAATTTGTAACTTCGCTATACTCAATGTGCCAAATCAAATATGCCATGTGTCAGAATATGATCATTCCATGTGTCACCCTAGGATACTAGATATTGAAATTTTAATAGCAAAATTTATAGAAGTTTTTCTTTAAAGACTTTGTTGGCAAGTAGAAAAATTCTCAGAGAAAGAGTGACCGCTCTTTCTCCAAAGTGTTCTATTTTTACAATTCCCTCCTAGATGAAGGGTCGGCCAACCCTTCTTATTCCCAATATTCTTTTCAAAGTTCGACACTGCAATAAGGGTTAGTCAATCCTTCTTGTGTTCTCCATTATGGCTATAGTTGTATTGTTGAATAAAGGTTTTGACAATTAACTACGAAAAGAAGGGGCGACCGATCCTTCTTGTCGAAAAACAGAAGTCAGAACAAACGGTGTTCTATTTGTACAATTCCCTCGTAATTGAAGGGTCAGCTGACCCTTCTTATTCCCCATAGTATTTTCATAATAGTTCGACACTTTAAGAAGGGTCGGTTGATCCTTCTTGTGTTCCCCATTATGGATATAGCTGAATTGCTGGATAAAGTTTTTCACAATTAGCTACGAAAAGAAGGGGCGGCCGATCCTTCTTCAATAATTGTGGTTTTTTACATCCGCAACCCGCAACCCGCAATTGCGGGAAGAGTCTTAAAATAGTTTTGCACTAGGCGTTTCCGTAACCCACAACTCGCAATTGTGGATTGCGGGAAGAGTCTCGAAATAGTTTTTCACTTTGCTTTTCCGCAACACACAACCCGCAATTGCGGATTGCGGATTCTGGAAAGAATGTATATATTTATGAAATAAAACCGCACAACCCTTCTTTTCCTTTCTGCATGTTTAAGTTTTAACCGTCGATTTGTCATGATCCAATGGATGAGATTACATAGGGTGATTTAAATGAAGTTTAGCTTGTCCATTTTCCCCTATACCATTTTTTAAAATTGCAATTAAGCTGTGTTGTAGGAACAACATATCCCATGTTCTAATGGAACACAGGAGCCCCAAGATTTTTAATGAAAAGGTAATGGTTTAAATTACTTTATCATTATGGGGGTTTCATCCTTATGCTTATTATGATTTTATTCCTTTGCATTGTTTTGATTTGATTAGAATTTTCCCTTTGAAAATTTCTAGTTTTTTTTACTATTTTAATGAAGTTGCGGGAAGCTTTGAGTTTTTCCACCAAGTCGTTTTCATCCCACAAGCTTGTCATTTCTTTTTGGAATTGTTGTCATCCCGCAACCTGCAACCCACAAATTGCTTATTGCAAGAAGACTTTGTAAATAGCTTTTGAACTTTTTGTTCTCGCAACCTGCAACCCGCATTTGTGGATTGCGGATTGCGGGATCCTTTTGATTGTTTGTTTTCTAAGTTGCGATCCCACAACCCGTAACCCGCAATTGCAAATTGTAGATTGCGGGAACAATTTACATAGTTCCAAAATAAAACTCCCACAACTTGACCCTGCATCCCACAAGGTTTAATCTCACCCGTTGATTCGTTTTCATCCTATAGTCTAGATTTGGCCCATCGAAAAGCAATAAATATGTTAATTTACCTATTTTTCCTTATCATTTTTAATTTGGGAGATTACCTTGTTGCTTTTATTTTACTTCGAAGTTTTTACCAGGTGTCTGTTGCCCGTTACTTTCAGCTGAAACAGATTGGTTTTAGTCACTCCTCTTATTCAATTATTTACTATTTCGATATTTTGAATTGTTTTTTTATTTTTGTTCATTTGTTTATCAGAAAACCTCTAGGTTCAAACATGTCGCGCAATACACGTTGTAAAACTCCTCAGAAGGATTTACTGAACCAAGACCCAAATTTTGTATTTTCTTGGACACTAGTGATAAAATCTCTGAAACCTATCAGATAGACTAGTCCAAAATCTACTCAATTTTTGATAATGATGACCTATCAGACATTCAGAATGACCGGCTGGCCTATGAGAAAATTAGGGATTCCCAGCTTCATGCCATTGCTGCCAGACCCTCTATCTTGCCTTATATTGATGCTATTAAATGGATTGAGGACCATGATAACCCTAAAGACCAGTCATTTAATGACAGTGTAGGGTCACAATTGGCTACCAATAATGTCCCTTGTTACGAATTTTATTAAAATGGCAATTTTTCACTTTTTTCCCTAGTTTGACCTTTGAGTAGTTTTGAGCTCTAGGTCCCCAAATTGCTCCAACTGCTCCCAAATATTCTGAGAAGGTTTATGGATGATGTTAGAACATAAATATGTATTTTAGGGATGCTTTTGGACCTTTAAAATACTTCTGCAAATCCTCTTTCAATTCTGGCCAATGTAGGGAACTTTACTAGTAATTTCCCTTTGACTAGTATTGGTCTCTAGGTCTCAAATTGACTCCAAATGCCTTCAAATATTCAAGGAAGGTGTATGAATGATATTAGAACTTGAATATGATTTTTATGGATGGAATATTGCCACCAAAAGACCTCTGAAAACTCTCTTAAGATTCTGGACCAATTATGCAATTTTACTAGTAATTTGGGGTTCAAATCCCCCTGCGGTAAGTACTGAAAATGGATTCCCAAATGCCTCCAAACCCACTCAAATTTATGAAAAGAGGTATGTAATGTGATAAGTATGTTATTAAAGTCTCATATGCACCATTAATGGATTATTACAACTATTCTCACCCTCTCCCATTCAACTGCAAAAATCCCCAATTCGACCCTTGGGGAAATGGCACTATTTCACCTCCCAATAAAACTAAACTGAGTAAAAATGCTTCAAATGCTCGAGTACAGTACATGAAACTTGTAGAAGACATCCATGGAAGTATATTGATCACAAATATATCATATAATCATCCATTCATTCGAAATCATGATCAATACATTGGTTCACAACAAGGTAGTGGGGAAATGGCATTGTTCTTCCATTAAAAATGAGATTTATACATTTATACTTGGAATTTCATCCTGAAACTCATCATAGAATCATCCATTAATTCGAAATCATCATCAATACATTGCTTAACAACAAGGCAGTGGGGAAATGGCATTGTTCTTCCATTAAAAATGAGATTTATACATTTCTACAGAGTATTTAATTCATATTACAAAATAAATGGTGCATGCGAAACTCCCCGAAAGAGTACAATAGCTCACCAAAAACACCCTCCCTCAAGGATCAAGAATATGCCATCAAAACTGGAAATGGTTGAGAGAATGTGCTGCAATAGAATAAACCATGAGCTTCCATGTAGCTTACACCTGCAAATAAAGACTCCATTAAAGCTCCAAATGAAAGGTCTGAATGGCCTTTCCAATTACCAACTTGGATGGGAATCTTTCACCCTCGAAATTGGCTAAGGAAAGAAACTAGTCATCCACTAGATCTCCCTCTTCACAAATGCAATTGCAAATTCTACAAATGATCAAAAGCTGGTTTCATTCTTTGCTATTGACATTTATAAACTTCTAATGTCCTCCATGGGTCGACTTCCTTCCAAGAGACTCATGCCAACTCATGTTGGGAAGATATTCCAAAGAATGCCACTTGTACAACAATTCCTAATCTCCCACTTCCACCAAATCACATGTGGAAGCTTCTTAGCTTCCCTAACACCCTTGAGCGCCCTCTTGGAGTCTATTTTTAGCCCTGACATGTCATATATGTCATATGTCAGCCTTCAGGTCTGATTTGTGTCATCGGTGTCATAGCATCTTCATCATTGTTGTCATAGAGCTAGGGAATCTAGCCCAAGTGTCTCACTAGCTCCAAATTGCCTCTTCCTCTTCCATGGGAGTTACTCTTCCTCTATATTTCGACCTTGGATGAGTCATGCAATGAATAATACCTTTTGGACTCCCCCAAGTATGTTACCATTCACCTTGAATTCGAATTGGTGAGAGAATGATGCCAAGTGTAATGGGGAAATCTAGCCATATGTGGGTCCCACTTCCTCCATGTGTCTTCATGATGAAATGCCACTTTGATTTTCACTTTTATATATTTATTTAGCTCATTTATTAAATATTTATTCCATTCTAATGTTCAAACATCATTTATTATCCCCATTATTCCAAATCCCAAAGCTTCCACCCCAAACCTAGGAAACTAGTAATTTTCCTCCTTGGCAATTATTTGACCTTTAGCATGAATTTGACAAACTCTTATGAATAGGGCCAATGTGATTAGGCCATTGTGACCCAATACCAAATTTGGGACATGAAAAATCCTCCCTTCCCAATATTGCTTGTCCTCAAGCAATTTTAAATGTGGGTGTTGAAGAACCTGCTTTCTGTATAATTCTTTGAAGTTGGCATTGAATTGCCCAACCTTGAGTCTTTGAGTTTCCATGAAGATTTTAGAGAGGAACCACCATGCTTGCTGCTGCACTACTTTGATAAAAATCACTTTATTAAGTGGGGAAATCTATCTCCCATACTGCTTGTTTCCCCAAAAAATTTGAAACCAATGAGATAAAAATTATTCCAAGGTCACATTGCTTGTATTCAACCCCAATAATTAAGAGTGCTCTCCAACCCACGCCATTAGTTAAAAAGATTCTTGGATCCCATTTTCTTGTATACATCCTTCCAAACATCATGAGTACCAAATATATATCATCAAAGTACATAACAACGTAATGAAAATGTACATCAAGGATATGCTTCATCAAAGAGTCATGAAAGTGCTTATACCTCCAAGCAAGTAGACCACCATTTTCCAAGTGCATACAAGCTTCAAGTGACCAATTAAATCTGCTCCAATGACATAGGTGAGAATCCCATGTCCTATAATGCTGCTCCAAAAGGATGTGATATGCATCAAAATATTCAGCCATGTATTCTTTCATCCAAGAAGTGAATGAAGAATCTCCACTAAAATATGAACCAAATAATGAGCAGAAAAAACAAGGAGACTTCAAATGACTCAAAGAAGTCTCACCCATACATCCCTGAATGTGAGAGTCATAAATATATAACAAAGTATGTGGCTTGCAACAAAAATGTTCTCCAATCATAAATCTATTCACCCAAGTGTTGGATGAAGTTCCTCCAACATCAAATGAATCAAGTGTTGAGCAAGAAAAACCATGAGTCTTCAAGTGACTCAAATGCATATCATAGGTGCATCCATGTAGATGTGCATCTTCATAAATTAACAAAGGATGCTGCTGCAAATGTGAATAAGAATGTTCTTCAACCATATCATAATAAAATGTAAATCTAGGAGTTCCATACTCCTCATGTGGCACCATCAAAAATAACCCTTTCACCCATACTTCATTGAGACTAATGTTGCAAAACATGGAATTGTAGGATGTAGGAGAATGAACCAAATCACCCAAATGATCAAAAAGTACAGAAGTTTCATCATGGGAAGGATCCATATGGGTAGTATCATGCAGCTCCTTCAAAAGTGTGAACTCTTTTTCATAGTTTGGTTCCAATGTAGAGGAATCATGCTCTTCTTTAAAAATTGCATAACCTTCATCAAGAGACAATTCAAATTCCTCTTCCACCACATCAAGTGTTTGGATCTCTTCAATTTCATCTTCAAACACATCAAGAACATTCAAATTTTTTACATTTCTCATGATCCACCATGTCATGAGAATCCTCCAAACAATCTACCATTTGACAATCTGAAACATAGGAGGAAAAACAAGTATCTTGCAACTTTTCAAGAAGTTGCTCATTTTGAATTGTGAGCTTATGATTATCCTCATTATTCTTCAAGTATGCATCATGCAACAATTCATTAAGCTCAAACAAATGGTTTCTATCAAAAAGCAAAGACATGAAATTACCTTTGATGTGGCACATTGCTCTTTGAATCTTCTCCATGTCTTCAAGGAAGGATGTTTCCTCCAATGAAGTAGCTCTCCAACAAGAATTTGACACCAATGCTTGAGTGTCATGGAGAATTCTGAGGGACTCTTGTATATTCTTTTCATTCATCTTTAAGGACCCTTCAAGAAAATGAGGCTCTTGCAAATGAACCTCCTAATCTTCTTCATTTTTTCTTGGACCAACTTCATGAAGCTCAAGTGGTGATGGGGAAGTTGATCTTGGTTCTTCTTCAACTGCTACAAGGTCTTCATTATCATGCTTAATGAAACTTGTACTTGTAGAAACACTTTCAAAAGTGATCTCTATGTCACCAACATAGAGGTGTGAGCACCCATCAGTAGGTACTCCTTCATAGTTTAAGCATCCATCAGTAGATGCTCTTTGGCTCATGTCTAAGCTAGAAGGTGTCTTGAAATGATCTTCCATATTTTCAATAGAATCTTCTCCATGCTCTTGTGATGTCCCTTCCTTTTGCTCCTTAAAGAAAGCTGATGCATTTTGCCCCTTGTTTTCCTTAGGATCAGTATATTTGGAATCTCTTTTTGAATAAATCTCAAAAGCTCTCCTCAAGGAGGACATCATTTCATGCACACATATATGATACTCGCTCCAAGGGTTTTTACAAGAAGGGCATAAACCTTTCTTCACTAACTCCACATCTTCATTTTTGGGCCTATTTTCAAAAACATGTTAAGCATAGTACTCAAAAGACATGGCATTTTGTGTATTTTTGCTCAAAGCAAGATATTCTTGATATTTTTGATATTGTTGGGGCAAGGCTTTATATTTTTCTCTCCATCTTTGGAACTCACTCATAGAATTATCATTGGTTGGTGTGACACACTCATATTCATCAGATCTAAATTCATAAGAATAATCTTCATTTCTCTTGAAATTGTAATAAGTGTTGCATTATGGCACCTCTTCCTTGTACCATTCACATTCTGCTTCATATTGCTCATAAGCATCTGCATATTCCTCATAAGAATTGTACTCATAGGATTCATCATAATAGTAAGACATAGCTGCCAATTATTCTTGAATGTATGTACCTAATCCACATTTGCAAGGACCATGCTTTGATACCACTGTAATGTCCCTTGTTACGAATTTTATTAAAATGGCAATTTTTCACTTTTTTCCCTAGTTTGACCTTTGACTAGTTTTGAGCTCTAGGTCCCCAAATTGCACCAACTGCTCCCAAATATTTTGAGAAGGTTTATGGATGATGTTAGAACATAAATATGTATTTTAGGGATGCTTTTGGCCCTTTAAAATACTTCTGCAAATCCTCTTTCAATTCTGGCCAATGTAGGGAACTTTACTAGTAATTTTCCTTTGACTAGTATTGGTCTTTAGGTCTCAAATTGACTCCAAATGCCTTCAAATCTTCAAGGAAGGTGTATGAATTATATTATAAATTGAATATTATTTTTATTTATGGAATATTGCCACCAAAATACCTTTTCAAACTCTCTTAATATTATGGAACAATTATGCAATTTTACTAGTAATTTGGGGTTCAAATCCCCCTGGGGTAAGTACTAAAAATGGCTTCCCAAATGCCTCCAAACCCACTAAAATTTATGAAAAGAGGTATGTAATGTGTTAAGTATGTTATTAAAGTCTCATATGCACCATTAATGGATTATTACAACTATTCTCACCCTCTCCCATTCAACTGCAAAAATCCCCAATTCGACCCTTGGGGAAATGGCACTATTTCACCTCCCAATACAACTAAACTGAGTAAAAATGCTTCAAATGCTCAAGTACAGTACATGAAAATTGTATAAGACATCCATGGAAGTATATTTATCACACATATATCATAGAATCATCCATCCATTCGAAATCATCATCAATACATTGGTTCACAACAAGGTAGTGGGGAAATGGCATTGTTCTTCCATTAAAAATGAGATTTATACATTTCTACTCGGAATTTAGACCTGAAACTTTTTGGAGATGAATAAAAGAGTATTTAATTCATATTACAAAATAAATGGGGCATGAGAAGCTCCCCCAAAGAGTACAATAGCTCACCAAAAACGCCCTCCCTCAAGGATCAAGAATATGCCATCAAAACTGGAAATGGTTGAGAGAATGTGCTGCAATAGAAGAAACCATGAGCTTCCCTGTAGCTTACACCTGCAGATAAAGACTCCATTAAATCTCCAAATTAAATGTCTGAATGGCCTTTCCAATTACCAACTTGGATGGGAATCTTTCACCCTCGAAATTGGCTAAGCCAAGAAACTAGTCATCCACTATATCTCCCTCTTCACAAATGCAATTGCAAATTCTACAAATGATCAAAAGCTGGTTTCATTCTTTGTTCTTGACATTTATAAACTTCTAATGTCCTCCATGGGTCGAATTCCTTCCAAGAGACTCATGCAAACTAATTTTGGGAAGAGATTCCAAAGAACGCCACTTGTACAACAATTCCTAGTCTCCAACTTCCACCAAATCACATGTGGAAGCATCTTAGCTTCCTAACACCCTTGAGCGCCCTCTTGGAGTCTATTTTTAGCCCTGACATGTCATATATGTCATATGTCAGCCTTCAGGTCTGATTTGTGTCATAGGTGTCATGGCATCTTCATCATTGTTGTCATAGAGCTAGGAAATCTGGCCCAAGTGTCTCACTAGCTCCAAATTGCCTCTTCCTCTTCCATGGGAGTTACTCTTCCTCTATATTTTGACCTTTGATGAGTCATGCAATGAGTAATACCTTTTGGAATACCCCAAGTATGTTACCATTCACCTTGAATTCGAATTGGTGAGAGAATGATGCCAAGTGTAGTGGAGAAATCTAGCCATATGTGGGTCCCACTTCCTCCATGTGTCTTCATGATGAAATGCCACTTTGATTTTCACTTGTATATATTTATTTAGCTCCTTTATTAAATATTTATGCCATTCTAATGTTCAAACATCATTTATTATCCCCATTATTCCAAATCCCAAAGCTTCCACCCCAAACCTAGGAAATTAGTAATTTTCCTCCTTGGCAATTATTTGACCTTTAGCATCAATTTGACAAACTCTAATGAATAGGGCCAATGTGATTAGGACATTGTGACCCAATACCAAATTTGGGACATGACAGTACCTTCTGCTTTGAGTTTTTCATCAGAGCTTATGCTCTTAAACCGTCTATGCAACCCCTTGAGGCTGAGTTCATAGAATCCTCTAAGACCACATACAATTTTAACGAAATGTTGAAGTCATGGATGAATAAGCCTAATAGTTTCATCCCTAGGGCTGATAACTTGTACCCAGTTTCTTGGTTTAGAGAACCTTATTTCCTATTGGCTGCCATGCTATGTAGATTGTATGGTATCCCAAACTGTTCTCTATTTAAAGCTGAGTTGGATCCTGTAGCCCATCATGTTCTAACAATTGGTGAGTCATTCCCTTGGGCATCTATATTTTTTTTTGAACTCAAAAGAACCATTCAAACATATCAGAAGGCACCGCTTATGAGGAAGCCACATTTCTTCTTTTCAGCTTTTGTCGTTGATATATTTTGTGCAGAATTCCAATATCCCAACATGGGATGGAATTGGACTCCATCAGCTCCTCCTGTCCATATTTATCATTCAGCATTATGGGAGAAAAATTATATGGCTTTGATATATGACATTTGTGATCACTTCCTTGGAAGTATTTACTTCAAAATATTCAGAGAGCAGGCTCCTGCTTTCTCAGTTGATGCTAGAACCTTCATTGCCACAATTGGTGACTAGTATGTGTGTGAATCCTTCTCATATGTCAGAGTTTGGGGAAGCAGTACTATACATCTTCTACCCAGGATAGTTCCTGATAGATTGGTCATTGAAGAGTTTTCCTATCAAATTGTTACCAATGGTGTGTATTTAAAGCTATCTGGTCCTAAGAGGAAGGCGTGGCCTAAGTTCCCCTTGAACCTTGGGCCATTGGCCATCCCAACTTCAACTTGGGATATAGTGTTGGGTGACAAAATTGCTACTTTAAAATTGGGTTATGCTGCAAAACGAAGACATGATCCTAAAGGTTTTCTGGATGCCCATTTCAAGCAAAACCAGGCCAAGGGTGGAGATGTTCATGAAGAAGTTCCTGATGACTCCATCTATCAGGGAGTAAATACCTTTTATGAAGTCTTGACAAGGGCTAAGAGTAAAGATGAACATAACTACTAATTTTTGAGCAGTAATTCAACATACTCTAGGATCTTTATTGAGAGAATAACATGTACATCATATCAAGCATAATAAAGCATATCAATCACACCAAGCAATCACATGAGACAATAGACACACAAGGTTTCACTGGGGAAAACCATAAAGGTGAAAAACCCCACAACTTCCTTGGAGATAGAAAGAGCAATGATACAACCCAAGTACATAGAGATAGTCCTCCTAGCTGCTGAACCTCCTCCTCCACTAGTGCGTCACTTTCTAGTGAGAGTAGAAGTGAATAATAAGATATCAAATAGAGCACTCCCGCACTTTATTTATACTTGACCTGACCTGCCTAATAAACTAGCAGGGCTGGCTTGTCTAACTCGTTCTAATAACCCATGGTAATACTAATGAGGGCCGACCCCACACTTGGTGGTCTAATAACCCATCACATGCAAGTTGCGACACTTGCGACACTTGTCAATACAAATGACGACACTTTCGTATAGAGGAATAATAACATCTCTATAGGAGTACAATATACATAGGTGAAATATATTCCAAAGTTACAATTACATCAACACTCCCTCTTAACTACGAAGGTATTTCTTGACACAGATCTGCTAGCACAAGTCTTCTTCTCTAGATCATCGTCATCGAACCATCGTCATCGTCATTGTTGCTGCTATCGCAATCAATATCCAATCTACTCGTCATAGGAAGTTCTATAGAGCCAATCCTTTCTCATACTGGATGTAGGCCCACCACCTGCAGGTCTTCATCACTGACCATACTGTGGAATCCTCAGGACTTATTATGTGCATCACAAACCCTCACAAGAGCATCCCAAGCTGTTATGAGCACATAGCTCTACCTGTCGGATCTTCCAGGGACATATTATATGTGACCTCACCACAAAACTTCACAAGAGCATCCCAGGCTGTTACGAGCATATAGGTGTAACTATCGGATCTCCCAGGGACATATTACATGTGGTCTCCACAAAACCTTGCAAGAGCATCCCAGGACTTATTATGGGCACACAGCCCAACCTATCGGATCTCCCAGGGTCATATTACATGTGGTCATGGCAAAACCTCACAAGAGCATCCCAGGACATATTATGGGCACACAACCCAACCTATCGGATCTCCTAGGGACATATTATATGCCATAGGACAAAACCTCACAAGAGCATCCCAAGACTTATTACGGGCACACAGCCCAACCTATCGGATCTCCCAGGGCCATATTATATGTCCTCCTAAGCAAAACCTCGAAAGAGAATTTGCCAGATATCCCAGGGCCATATTATATGCCATAGGAAAAACCTCGAAAGAGTATCTGCAAACCTCCCAGGGCCATATTATATGCTTATCCGCACAATCTGTCCATGGCCATAGAGTATCATCCTGATACTCACCATACATCATCCTAATGTATATCATCACATGATCAACCTGATCATCATCATAGCATCATCCTGATGCATATCATCTGGAGCAACATCCTGAAGCTCATCATCCATGATCATCCTGTCCATACAATGCATCCACCTGATGCATATTTGATACATATCATCTAGAGCAACATCCTGAAGCTCATCAACCATGATCATCTTGATCATATAATTCATCCATCTGATGCATACCTGATACATATCATCATCCATGATCTACCTGATAATATAATGTATCCACCTGATACATATACAAATACATGATCCAACTGATCATAACAAGCATCCAACATGATGCATATACATATACATGATCCAACTGATCATAACAAGCATCCAACATGATGTGTATACATATACATAATCCAACTAATCATATCAAGCATCCAACATGATGCATATATAGTGCAGTAACTGGAGCATCATCCTGATGCTCATCACACAGTTCTTACATCCACAGCCATGGAAGGATCCTCCTCTCACCATGCTCGGAATGGCTCCTACAAATGTGTCCATCACTTCTTCCTCGAAGTGTCATCAATCTGAAGAACACCAAGCCTCTCTCTGAAGTACTCGAACTTCAGTATGGCTAGTGGCTCCGTCAGCACATCTGCAACCTGCTCATCCATCGCAACATACAGGAGCTTCACTACTCCTCTCTACACCATATCCCTGATATAGTGAAATTTGATCTCAATGTGTTTCGACCTATCGTGGAACACCAGGTTCTCATACAGCTTCACACAGCTGTGGTTGTCACAAAAGATACCAGTAGCCTCCAATGGGAGATCAAATAACTTAGATAGTAGCTTCCAGAGCCATACTACCTCACAACTAGCCGAACAAGTTGCAACATACTCTGCTTCGGCTGTACTCAGTGCTATGCAGGACTGCTTCCTGCTAAACCAAGAGATCACACCTTATCCTATACTGAAGTGGCACCCAAAAGTGCTCTTCCTATCTGTAGCACTGCCTGCCTAGTCTAAATCAACATAACCCAAGAGGTTAAACTTTTGATTCGCATCATACTTGATGCCATAATCAATTGTACCCTTCAAGTACCTCAGAATATGCTTTACAACAACCAAGTGAACACCTTTGGGATCCGCCAGGAACTGGCTCAATGTGCTCACCACAAAGCAAATATCTGGTCTAGTGTTCGTCAGGTACATCAAGGACCCAATCATCTGACGATACATAGTGACATCAACTAGATCAGATGAACCATCACACAGAAGCTTCAGGTTTGATGCCATAGGTGTGGCCATAGCCTTGCAGTCCATCATCCTGAACCTTTTCAGGATCTCTACTACATACTTCCCTTGTCCAAGGGATATTCCATCTGCACTCTGCCACACCTCCATGCCTAGAAAATAGTGCATCATCCACAAGTCCTTCATCCCGAACGCGGCAGAAAGCTTCCTCTTCATTTCGGCAATCAATCTATCTTCACCTCTTACAAATAGGTCATCCACATACAAGAGTAGTATCACAAGATTTCCTCCCTCAACCTTGTAGTAAAGGTTGGAATCCGCTTTACTCTTAGTAAAGCCCAAACTGGATAGAAAGCTGTCTATCCTACCATACCAAGTCCTA
The DNA here is from genome assembly GCA_027924585.1 of Larix kaempferi. Classification (NCBI taxonomy): domain Eukaryota; kingdom Viridiplantae; phylum Streptophyta; class Pinopsida; order Pinales; family Pinaceae; genus Larix; species Larix kaempferi. The sequence continues at coordinate 8,855,902 of BSBM01000159.1, read as the reverse complement.
GGAGCTTGCTTCAAGACATATAAGGCTTTCTTCAACCTACACACATATGACTCTTTGTCATGTGTCTCAAAACCAAGTGGTTGCTCCACATACACTTCCTCTTCGACTACACCATTCAAGAAAGATACCTTGACATCCATCCGGTGTATCTTCCACTTCATCACTGCAGCCAGAGAAAGTACTGTTCTAATGGAAGTGTATCTAGATATAGGAGAAAAAGTCTCTTCATAGTCTATTCCCTCTTTCTGAAAGAAGCCACAAGATACAAACCTTGCCTTGTAGTTCTCTATGCTACCATCTGCAATATGCTTGATCTTATAGATCCACTTGGAAGTCACCACAGACTTCCCCTCAGGTCTTGGGACCACATCCGAAACATCATTCTGTGAAAATCCTCATAGCATATCTAAGAGATGATGTATACCTCACAAGAGTAATTATGATTAAGCAGGAAAATAGAAGAAGAGTGATCAATACAGTATAATGAGCAACATAATAATATGGTACAATAGAACTCAAATAGAAGCAATAATACTTCACACACACTAATTAATTAATCACAGTATGGAAAAATAAATAGTACAATGGTAGAGAGGATTCGAATGCCTAAGGTGGCAATTCGAATTAGCCTCTTAGAGTGATCATAAGATCAACAGAGTGTCATCAGATCACAACTAGGTGTCCTTATGATCATCGGAGCGCAACTAGAAGTCTTCATCATCATCAGTGGAGTCATCAATTCTCAAGTAACAGTCAACCATCAGTCAAACTAACTTTGGTAGGTGTAACTGAGTGTAACTCAATGTAACAAAGTGTAACTAACTGTAACTGACTGTAACTGAGTGTAACTAAGTGTAACTAAGTGTAACTAAGTGTAACTGAGTGTAACTGACTGTAACTGAGTGTAAGTGAGTGACAACTGGACTGGTAGGTGAAGAAGGGTGAGTTGCTCCCTAAAATCAAGGAAGAAGGGTGGATTAAGCAACTGGAGGGCTAAAACTGAATAGTGAGAAGCTCATGGGGGCTAGCTAACTGAGGGCTGGGTGCTGGACTGATGACTGGGATGCATGCAAACCCTAAAGGTGCATTCATGACTGAAAATGTAAATGATCAAAATACTGGTGGGACTAGGATGGAGTATAGGAATATCCTAACAGCCCCCCTTAATCCATCCTGGGCCCTGGTAACTAAGACCAAAGGTCACCCAATACAATGAATAATAATAATCAATAAACCAAGGAAGTGGGAAAATTCCATGGGAAACATACCCCCTCCTCAAAAAATAGACTGTAAGGCACACATAAAAATAAATGCTCCAAACTCAAGCATGTGTGATGCTTGGTCATATGTATGGAGGTATCTTCTTCTTGGGAAGAAGTGGATCATGCTCAAAAAGCATGTGCTTGTACTTGCTCTTCAGATTGAATGTGATGAGAACAAATCCAACAATATGAGAATGATCCTTGAACCTGTGATTCGAATCAGCTGAGGTAGGATCAAATCTGTGAAAGTGCATATAGTCTTTTGTCTTCTCCTTCGAACCACCATGGGTGAGATTATGCCAAAAATAAATATTACATGTTTCCTTGAAATCAAAATCAAATTTAAGACTTAAAAAATAGTTTCTTGAGATCTCCTTTGAACCAGCATGGGTGAGATCAAAACTATCATATGCATGAGAAATTAACCCAAGCAGTAATTGATTAGAATCCAAATTATATCCAAGACTTGAATTAGGGTTTCTTGAGATCTCCTTTGAACCATGAGAGGTGAGATCAAAACCAGTAGATGCATGAGAAATTATCCCAAGCGAATGGAAATGGCCATATTCTTCAATGACCTTCTGAAAGCATGGAATTATGATCATATAGTAGTATAAAAGAGGAGTTAGCTGGAGAGGAGCGAATGCATTACCTTCAAAAGCTGTTTTGACCTCCGAAATAATCATGTGATCATGATGCAAACCAACAGACTCTGGTGCAAGAGAGGATTTAGGACCTTCTGCAATATCTAGAGTGTGAGCTGGCACAGAAAGAGAAGAAAGTTTGAGCATGAGTCTAGAATCTGCAATTTCTTTGTCAACAACTTCAATATGAGATGATACTGGTGCATGATCTGAGAGACCATCAAGAGGAGCGAATGCATCACTTTGTTTTCTTTCGAATGGGTTGGGACCAAGTCCTTCATTCTTTCTGCCAAATTTTCCATCCAGGTGAGCCCATATCTCTTTTGGAGTCCATAACTCCTTTGGAGTTTCAACACCATTATGGTATTTGAATTGGAATCTCTGGCATGCAAACAAAGAAAACATTATTGCTTGAAAGTGCATGTCACTTTTATTTAACCAGTCAATCTTCTCTTCAAGGGATTCGAACTCTCTTTCAAAATAACAATAAAAAAGATCATGGATCTTCAAGTCTGCCATCATTCTTGGTTTCCATTCATCATAGTTGAGTGGATCAAGAGGTGTAATTCCTGATGAATACATAGAAGTTGTAGAGGACCTACAAAATCAATATAGAATAACTACAACTGCTACTGCTGCAAAAATGCAGAAACTGCTGCAACTGCTGCACTCAAAATCTTGGTAATAACTTGCAAAAAACTCTCAAGAATGGAGATAAACAATACTCTCAACATGCTCTGATACCATGTGAAAATCCTCACAGCAGATCTAAGAGATGATGTATACCTCACAAGAGTAATTATGATTAAGTAGGAAAATAGAAGAAGAGTGATCAATACAGTATAATGAGCAACAGAATAATATGGTACAGTAGAACTCAGATAGAAGCGATAATACTTCACACACACTAATTAATTAATCACAGTATGGACAAATAAATAGTACAATGGTAGAGAGGATTCGAATGCCTAAGGTGGAAATTCGAATTAGCCTCTCAGAGTGATCATAAGATCAATAGAGTGTCATCGGAGCACAACTAGGTGTCCTCATGATCATCAGAGTGCAACTGGAAGTCTTCATCATCATTAGTGGAGTGTAACTCAATGTAACTAAGTGTAACTGAGTGTAACTGAGTGACAACTAGACTAGTAGGTGAAGAAGGGCGAGTTGCTCCCTAAAATCAAGGAAGAAGGGCGCATTAAGCAACTGGAGGGATAAAACTGAATAGTGAGAAGCTCCTGGGGGATGGCTAACTGAGGGCTAGGTGCTGGACTGATGACTGGGATGCATGCAAACCCTAGAATGCATGCAAACCCTAAAGGTGCATGCATGACTGAAAATGTAAATGATCAAAATACTGATGGGACTAGGATGGAGTATAGGAATATACTAACACATTCTTCATGATCGACTGATATTCCTCAACCATGGCATCCTTCCACTCTTTCTTTTCCGTTGCTTCTTCATAACTGGAAGGTTCTTTGTTCATAATGTCACAGAGTAAGGAAACATAACTGGTATGTGATCTAGTCCTCTTTCTTTCTCTGTGTTCTTCTTCTAGAATGCCATACCTTTCTGCATCTTGAATGAGATCTCTAGCCCATGCAGGTTTCATTTTGTGAGAGCTCTTCTCAAGGGGTGGATTTACAGGTTCTTGTGGATCTTCCATTTCACGATCTGCATCTAGAATTGCTTCAGTCATGGTGGTGTCTTGAAATCTGGTTTCCTTTGGTTCTTCATGATCTTCAACAGGTGTTTTCCTTGACTTGATGAAGGCTGCGTTTTCATCAAATGTTACATCCCTGCTGGCATAAACTTTCTTGAACCCTGGAAAGTAAATTATGTAAGCTTTCGAGCTTTCACTGTACCCCACAAAGATGCCCTTTTTTCCTAAAGGATCTAGCTTTGTCTTCTTTTCCTTTGGAACATGTGTATATAATAGACAACCAAATATTCTGAGATGGCTGACTTCAGGTTTCTTACTAGAGAAGACCCCTTCTAGTGTCTTGTTGTCCAATATCTTGTGAGGTGTTCTATTCTGCACATACACAGCTGCCCTAGCTACTTCTTCCCATAGATGCATAGGCAGATCCTGATCATGCAACATTTCCCGTGATGATTCCATGATTGTTCTATTCTTTCTTTCTGCAACTCCATTCTGTCGTGGATTGTAGGGAGCAGTTAACTCCCTCTTAATCCCTGAATCACTACATAACTTCTTGAAATCACCTGAAGTGAATTCTCTACCATTGTAGGATTTGAATGTCTTGATCTTCTTATCAGTTTGATTTTCCATCAAGGCTTTGAACTCCTTGAAATTATCAAACACTTTATCTTTGTTCTTCAAGAAATAAACCCAAGTCTTTCTAGAGAAATCATCAATGAAAGAAACATAGTACACATACCCACTCAGAGAACTGGATGACATTGGACCACATACATCGAAGTGGATGATTTCCAAGATTCCTTTGGCTTTGCTTTCATTGCTTGGAAATGCCTTCTTAGTGTTCTTTCCTTTTGCACATCCTTTGCAAACACCTTCATGTTTTGTCTTGATTTCAGGAAGACCCTCTATAGCTTTACTTGCAATTGGTAGTGCTCTATAGTGCACATGTGCAAGCCTTCTATGCCAAATTTCACTTGGTTCCATGGATTCATGTACCATGGCATGTTCAGGTTGTCCCTTCAATTTGTACAATCCTCCCTCTTTCTCTCCAATCACTACTGCATCATCTATGGTCCTACCCTTTGGCCACATGAGTACTTGGCCATCTACAAATGCAACCCTCATGCATTTTGCATCCAATGCAGATATGGAGAGTAGGTTTTTCTTGAGCCCGGGTACATATAGAACCTCTTTCATCTTCAAAGACTTCCCAGAGTCTAGGTTGTAGGAAGCTTCACCACTTCCTCTCATAGGATATTGGTATTCATCCCCAAGTTTCACCTTATGGGGTGACTCATGTTCAGATAGATTTACAAAAGATTCTTTAAACCCAGTCATGTGTTTGAAAGCCCCACTGTAAATAATCCAATCATTACAACCATGAGAGACAGTACCTGTGAGAGCAGAGATTAGAACATATTCATCTTCGCTTGATGAGTCATCACTTTCTGATCTAGCCTTCTTCTTGGGAGGTTCATCATCCTTAGAAGCATGAGCATGATATCTCCTTTTGTTATTCTTCTTCTTCTTGTTGAAGTTGTTGTTGTTGTTGTCCCTTTTTTTCTTGGGACAATCTGCAGCAAAGTGTCCCTTCTCATTACATGTGAAGCATCTCAGATCCTTCTTATTCTTTTGATGGTTGTGAGAGGATCTCTTGTAATGAGAGTGCTCCTTCTTGGGCTTGCTTCTTTTGGTGTGAGCTGCGAGAGCTTGATCTTCACTTCCAATCTTTTCTTCTCGGGCTACAAGCCTAGCCTCTTCTTGTGAGCATTCCTCCCACGGTCTACTGAAGGAGATCAACTTCCTTCTTGCACGAATTCCTTGAATAAAGGAATCCCATGACCTAGGTAGGCCATTTAGAGTGGTCATGACAATTTCACCATTCTCCACCACTTCATCCATAGCTTCAAGTTTTTCCTTGATTTGAGAGACCTTAGAGAAATAGGATTGAATGATCTCTCCATTCTGAAGCTTTACCCCTTTCAATTAATTCCACAGAGTCATCTTCTAATTTATGTTCTTTCCGTCAAATAGCTTGGTTAGGGAATCAAACATCTCCTTGGGTGTCTTTAGAGATGACACATGTGGTATGAGATGGTATTTGATAGAATCAGCAATGATCCTCTCTTCCTTGACCAAGTTCTTCTTATGCAAGGCCTTAGCTTCTTCTTCCTCTGGGATAGGGACCTCAGAACTTATGTAAGTATCCAACTCATTTTCTTTTAGGATTAACCCAATCCTATACTTCCATGCCCAGAAGTTATCATCCCCTTCAAGATTATCCTCATGCTTGGTGTGGTGAGACATCTTAAAGAGTACTTCAAATGGAAATAGAAAAGATTTAGGTCTTACCACTTGATTTGCAGAAATATGGATCTAGTGCCAGATTCGGGTTTGTCAGAGAAACTCTAAAAATTCAAAATGTGAATTTCAAACTTCTGAAGGGATAGAAAGATGCACCTTGATGAGCTGATCAGCCTGGTATATTCAAAAATTAAAAACTGCAAAGTTTCACCCTTCAGAAATGCCTTTTAGTCTTCCTGGATTCATTAGGGAGGACCCTAAATTAGGGTTTGAGTTTCCCTGAGCTTCACCTAACCAAAAAGTTTGATCCAAAGCTCTAAACTTCGACTTTTCCAAGGAGATTCCAGCTATGTCCCCAGATTTCATAAATTTGTATTTTTGTGGAAACCATAATTTTCAGGGCCAAAAATGAAAGTGCCCAGAATTGAATTCTGATAGGATAGAAATATGCGCCTTGCTGAGGAGAGTCAAAATACCCTACTTCCTTTCAATATATATAGAGATAAACCCAATAAATAGGAAACCCTAGTTTTCGCAACTGCACAATGTCTTCTTCTCAGGTTAGCTTTGATACCATGTTAATTTTTTAGCATTAATTCAACATACTCTAGGATCTTTACTGAGAGAATACCATGTACAACATATCAAGCATAATAACGCATATCAATGACACCAAGAAATCACATGAGACAATAGACACACAGAGTTTCACTAGGAAAAACCATAAAGGTGAAAAACCCCACAACTTCCTTAGAGATAAAAAGAGAAATGATACAACCCAAGTACACAGAGATAGTCCTCCTAGCAGTGGAACCTCCTCCTCCACTAGTGCGCCAATTTCTAGTGAGTGTAGAAGTGAATAATGAGATATCAAATAGAGTGCTCCCGCACTCTATTTATACTTGACCTGACCTTCCTAATAAACTGTAGGGCCGAATTGTCTAACTCAGTCTAATAACCCATGGTAATACTAATCAGGGCCGACCCCACACTTGGTGGTCTAATAACCCATCACATGCAAGTTGCGACACTTGTGACACTTGTCAATACAAATGACGACACTTCCATATAGAGTAATAATAACATCTCTATAGGTGTACAATCTACATAGGTGAAATACATTTCGAAGTTACAATTACCTCAACGATAACCATATCATGCAGTATCAACATGAGCTTAAGACTAAGGTTTAGAGCTACAGGGAAATGGAACTAAAGCTCATTGAGCAAGCAAGAAATGATAGAGAGGAGAAAGAAGCTCATAAAGCAGTTCCTCCACTAATGATGACCTGCAGTGAAGGGGATAAAGGAAAAGGTCTCATGGAAGATGCTCCAGAGGTAAATACTGCTGAACAAATGAAGATATTGATGTAAGCATCATAGTAGTCAAAGCAGAAGTTAGGTCAGACGAATTCGATGCTAGACACTCAAGTAGTTGCAGCTTCTAAGTTTACTGCTGATATTCAAGTGACTATTGCAGTTACTCAGACTTGTGATGATCAAGTGATGGTTGTTACCAAGCCACCCAAAAGGCATAAAACTCAGACTTCTGCATCTCAAATCCCTATCTTAAATATTATTGAAAGCGATGTTGAAGATGAAGTATATTCTTCTGTGCCTGTGATTGAGGAAGTAACTAAAAATTCACAACCAATTATAGATTTATTGAATGTTATTGAAGTGGATGATTCTGTCATATACCATCAGTTTCTTGAAACTACCCCTGCTACTAACACCACAACCTCAACACTTCTACTTTCATCTATTCAAATTCTTTCAACTTTGTCATCTGGGGTAACACCTCCATTCCCCATATCCTAGCTTTTCCATACTCCAACTACCATCATTGCTCCATTCCCAGCCAACTCGGTTCCACTTCCTATTTTCCATCTACTATTGCAGAGATCCAGTCTTCGACTATCCCTCTGCAATCATCTCCATTCATTTTATCACCACCAGCTACTGATGAGAAGACTCTAGTTCCTCCTTCTTCATTACCAGCTGATGATATCCAAGTACCACTTTTCGAAGCCTTCACTTCAATTCCTTCCCCAACTTCTATACCAGCAATTATTCAAAATATCCCTTCCACCCCAACTACTTTCCAAATAACTATGTCTATACCTACTCCTACTACTACTTAGACATGTTCATTGGTTTCAATAGTAAATGTGACTTCATCATTTACTGAAATGGTAGCTGAGTTTGAAGAAGACATTGTAGTCCCTCTTGGGGATTACTTCTACAGCAAAGCTTCCAAGGCAGTGGTAAGAAAAGGTAAGAAGAGAAGCAAGGATCAAAGTGGATTGGAGGCACCTACTCCTAATCAAATAATTTTGACCAAGCAGTCTAATGACATACAACGAGAAGCATTGGATGCTGCCACAGCCATGGGTGCATTTGCAAGTGCAAACTATGATTCAGTGACAACACTGAATAGGGAGATTGATTTAAAGAAAGAAGAGCTAAAGAAGCTTGAAGAGAAATTGGCCAAAACCAATGAGGAACATGAATCTTATGTTACTGATCTCAGGAAGGTATTTGAAGATATGTTTGAAGATATGTGGTTGAAAAATACCTCTCTCTAGGTTAAATTACATGATGCAGAAGTTGTAAATGCTGCCAATACACAAAGGATAGTTTTGCTAGAAAAAAAATGTGAGGATGCAACTACAAGTGCAGCATCCTCTGCATTCTCTGGGTTTTCCCAACTGGAGTTTAAGGATTTGGCCATTCAAGTCAATGATGAACACTGTAAGCTGCTAGCTGAATTGTTTCACACCTTGAATGATATCCAGGAGACTCGCATTGTTTTCGAGAAGATGTCTATTACTCTTGATAAGCAGGTAGCTAAAAGACAACAAGCCTTTAAGGCCAATGAAAATATTGTGCAATGGCTGAGATACATTAAGGATAGACCTGAGAATATTCCTACTCTCACTAGTTTCCAACTGAAGAAAATCATAACTGCATTGCATGCTTGGCATGATCTAAATGATATGGTTGGAGATACTATCCAAAAAGCTCAAGCTGTTTATTGAAGGAGATGGTATGTTGTGGATAAAATCATGCAGAATTTGCAGTTCCCTACCATGGACCTCATTGAAAGTGCTTGTCCACCGAAGTTGATGCTAGAACACGTTGAATGTCGATCCAAGGAAGCTAAAGAGAAGACCCAGCACCTCGAGCATATCAAGATTGATGACGTGGATTAGTTAATTACGCAACCTGTTTCCATGGAGGGAAAGATCCACATTTTTATTTGTATTTGGCATAAATTGGCTAAAAACGAGATGCAAACTTTTACGTGTGATGCCTAGCTAGGGTTTGAGTCAGTCAATTATCCAAATTTAGATGAATTGTCGAAAATTGCAGCCAAGTGGCAAGATTTTCTTGGCCATCAGCCTAGTTCGATTTTTGAAATACCTTTTTTTTTTTTGAATTTATCCTTTGTAACAAAATTGTAATTATTATTTAAAGGGTAGATCTCTCGTAGGCTAGGGATGATAGAATTTGGAGGAGAAAATCAACAGAAGACACTGGGAATACTCTGGTTAATGCAGGGCTTGTAATTTCTTGCAAACTTCCAGTAATACAGTTATGTTATTCTCTTGCATACTCTTTTGTCTATTAATAAAATTCCTTTGATCAATATTGATTTTCACTTTCAGGTTGTTTATCAATACTGTTTAATATTATTTTGCAATCTATAATTACATTGATCTATACTTTTGATTTTTATCTGCTTATGATATGTGTATCCTTAATGTTTTAAAATAATTAATTCAATTAAAACTTTTAGCTATTTATGAAAATGGTTTTTATATAAAATTATAACGAAGTTTATATTTACCTGATCTGGAGTGTATCAACTTTAAAATTCGTTAAGGAACTTCTACTCAGCAACTCAACCATAAATTCCTTACACCATCTTCATCCCCAACTACTTCTCATTTCTCCTCAAACTGCAAGCTATACTTCTCATTTGGACCCCCGTTGATATAATATCCATGTTGCTAGTTTAGAAAACGCATGAACTTAAAACAATCCCCAAACTTTAAATGCTACCATTAATATCCTTAATATTCGTTTAAAACAATATCTAAACTAATTTTAAAAATCAAGTATGACACGTGTCACAATATAAGCATTCCACATGTCACAAAATTTATAGAAGTTTTGCTTCAAAGACTTTGCTGGAAAGTAGAAATATTCTTAGAGAAAGAGCGGCTGCTCTTTCTCTAAGGTTTTCTATTTTTACAATTCCCTCGTAGATGAAAGGTCGTTCGACCCTTCTTAATCCTAATATTTTTTTCACAATAGTTCGACACTTCAAGCAGGGTCGGTCGATCCTTCTTGTATTATCCATTATGGCTATAGCTTTATTGATGGATAAAGGTTTTGAAAATTAACTACGAAAAGAAGGGGTGACCGATCCTCCATGTCATAAAACAGAAGTATGGACAAACCATTTTTATATTGCATAACTTCAAGGTGTTATATTTTTACAATTCCCTCGTAATTAAAGGTTCAGTCGACCCTTCTTATTCCTCATATTATTTTCATAATAGTTCGACACTGCAAGAAGGATCGGTCGACCCTTCTTATTACAAATATTCTTTGCATAATATTTCGACACTGCAAGAAGGGTCATTCGATCCTTCTTGTGTTCTCCATTATGGATATAGTTGAATTGTTGGATAAAGGTTTTCAAAATTAACTATGAAAAGAAGGGGCAGCCGATCCTTCTTGTCGAAAAATGGATGTTGGGACAAACTAATTTTATATGTTATAAGTTCCAAGGTGTTTTATTTTAACAATTCCCTCGAAATTGAAGGGTTGACCGACCCTTCTTATGCCCAATATTATTTTCATCATAGTTAGACACTGCAAGAAGGGTCGGTCGATCCTTCTTGTGTTCTCCATTGTGTATATAGCTGATTTGCTAGATAAATGTTTGCACAATTAACTACAAAAATAAGGGGCAGGCGATCCTTCTTGTCGGAAAACAGAAGTTGGGACTAACCATTTTTATATGTTATAACTTAGCTGATTGACTTGTTATTCAAACAATGACTGAGTATTTTAGACATTGAACTTTTCACCTTAAAATTTGAACATTTACAAATGAAAATTGCAATTTTCAAATAAAAAATTGTAGTTTTTTTATTTGAAATTCACACTTTTCAAATCAGAAATTGTATTTTTTGATTTTAAATTCACTTTTCAAATCAAAATTTGCATTTTTTGATTTGAAATTCATACTTTTCAAATCAAAATTTGCATTTTTTTATTTGAAATTCACACTTTTCAAATCAAAATTTGAAAATTTTGATTTGAAATTCACACATTTTGAATTGAAAGTCATAGGTTTATAGCAAAAAACTGCAATTTTAAGGTTCATAAGTAATCAAAAAACACACTATTCGAATATAAAAGCGCACTTTTCAAATCCAATATTGCCACTTTCAGAATCCATTTTTGCACTTGAGAAAGGTTGATATTGACACTTTCAAAGTCGAAATTCACACTTTCTTAGTCCAAAATTTGCCTAATTTGTCCAAATTTAATGAAATTGTCGTTATAAGAGGTTGTGGGACCCACATGTGGCAAGATTCCCCACTACACATGGCATGATTCTCTCACCAATTCGAGTGCAAGATGAAGGGTAACATACTTGGGGGAGTTTAAGAGGTATTATTCATGGCATGAGTCATGTAAGGTAGAATTGGAGTGGAATAATAACTCCCATGGAAGAGGAAGAGGCATCTTAGAAGAATTGTGACAGTACTTGGAGCTAGATTCCCTAACTCCTATGACAACAATGATGAAGATTCTATGACACCTATGACAAAGTTTAGACCTGATTGCTAACATATCACACATATGACATTTTAGGGCTAAAATTAGCCTCCAAGAGGGATCACAAGGGAGTTATGGAAGTCAAGAAGCTTCCCCATTCGAATTGAGGGAAGATAGAGACTAGGAATTGTTGGACAAGTGGCACATATTGGAATCTCTTCCCAACTTGAGTTGGCATGAGGATTTTGGAAGGAATTAGAAACATGGAGGACTTGAGAAGTTTATAAAAGAAAAGAAAAAACAAGGAAAGCATATTTTGATCATTTTTTATTTGCATCTTCACAATTTGGAGAGCTTCTAGCTTGTCCATGCTAGTGGAGTGTTTACTCTACTTGCCTTAGTACCAATTTCGAGGCTGAAATATTCCCATCCTAATTGGAAATTGGAGTGGACATTAAGACCTTTAATTTGGATCTACAATGGATTCATTTGTTGCAGGTTGAAGCTACAGGGCTGCTTGTGATCTTCTATTCTTCAACTTGCTCCCACATCTCTTTCAATTTTCTCTCTATATTCTTGCACTTGGAGGAAGGGTGCACATGGTGAGATGTTGATATATTTTGGAGAGTCCAAGATACACCATTTATTTGTAATATGATATATTTAATCTATATTTTATGCTCAGAAGATCCTCAGGGTAAAATACCAGGTGAAACTATGTAAAAATGCCAAACAATGTATACATGGTGCCATTTTCCCTATATCTGGTTGTGAGAGAATGAAGTGGCTTTATTTCAATTTGTATCAGTCAATATCTGTGATTTTGTTGATGTGTGGATAGGAATTAATGTCCTGAAGAAGTCTCATACAAATTGTATAAGTATTTGGAACATAAATCTCGAAATTCATAACAATTGGTGGAGTTTCCTAGCTTTTCCCCCTATGTGAAGACATGTCTACAAACCTCTGATTTATGGGAGTTGCAACAACATTTAGGAAATTTGTATGCCTTTGGGTTCCCATTGAATTCATATAACTATTCCCTATCTCTTTTCGAAAATTTGGGAGGATCGAACTGCATTTGGGAAGCCATTTATTTCATCTACCCTTGGGGGTTTGAACCTCGAAATTATTAGTAAATTTCCCTATTTCCTCCTGAAATTAAACGAATGTGGCAGAAGTATTTTGAGAGTGTCAAACAATCCATCAGATTCATTTTTATGTCTCAATACCTTTCCAACACTCTCAATCCCAATTCAAAATCCTCAGGAGTCTTTTGGAGCCATCTACCCTTGGGGGTTTCAACATCGATTTTCCTAGTAATTATGCCTTTCATTCTCTAATTGTAGATGAAATTTGATAAAGTATTTAGAAAGTGTCCAAGAATATAATAGCTTATTTAGTGTTTCCAAATAAACCTCAATCCACTACATAAATCATTCGAAAAGATTTGGGATCGTTTGGGACAGTTTGGGGATTCACTAGTCCAAGTTTCGAAAATTGACTAAATTGGGAAAATTTTCAAATTAAGGACTTTACATTTTGCGGGGATGGATAGTTGAGTGTTTCTTCTAGATGGGTAGGCTATCAGGATGAACTTGAATTTCATGAACCACTATAGAAGGGTGTATCCTTGCCATTTCTTCATAAATCTAGGCAAAAACATCGCGAAATTCCTTAAATAAGGAAATATAGAATTCCACCTCAGTAGGTGTATAGGTTTTGCCTAAATGCATCTGTTCCACGATACTAGGTTTAATGGAGATATCAATTGGAATGGTTTCCATAATGTTTTCTAGGTTTCCTTCAGAAAACACATCGTGTGTAGGGATGGAAAACTTAGTGTGGACAATATTTGGTGAAACAATGGATTTTGTATCTAGTTCAACCGCCTGGATCGTAGAGAAGGATGACCGAAGATGGTGATCTTCCCATGGTGGTTCATCGATGCTCATGATCTCCATAATATACTCATCGGAAGTAAAAGTCTATGAAAGGGAGTCAGTAGAGGGCAAGGATGAATTGTTCCGAGACGAGAGAGGTGCCACCGTTTGGTGGTTGATCGTGTCGACCCAATGGGAATTAGATTGAATCGCTTGGTATGTTTCTTGGTTGCGTTTCAGAGGCATGAAATCATCGATGGTTTCACATTCTCCAGGACTTGGTAGAACCCAAGAATTGTTAGACTCGTGAGGTTGGAAAGTACTCGACGAGATCATCTTGATTGAAAAGATCGAGGGTGGAAGCTCCGAAAATACTCCAATGATGGAGGAGTCTTTTAGCAAGCCAACACCAATGTATTCATAATGATGATGAGCTTGTGTCAATAGCGGGACATTGTTGTTGGTGTTGGAGTGAACGTCCGGAGTGCAAAAGTGTAATTAATCAATGGTGACAATTTTCCCTTGATGAGGAAATTGGACCAGACGGAAAAAGGAAGATGCTACGATAATCATGTCATAAAACCAATTGCGGCCGAGTCAGATGTTGTAATTCAATGGAGCATCTATGATTTCAACATGCATAGAGACGGTTTTTCCCCCTAGTTCTATGGCGAGTGATGGGATGAGTCCATAAGGTTGAAAACCACGGCTGTCAAAAGATTTTAAAGTAGTGGGAGACTGAGTTACCTCTAGAGAGACGATAGCTCACCAACAAGAGAAAGACATGACAGAGGTGGAAGCACCTTCGTCCAAAATGGTACGATGGATGTTGTTTCCACAAATATTAGTATGAATCTGAAAATCCAATTGATGAGATAGTCTCATCTTAAAGTATTCCAAATTGAACGTGATTGTATTGGAAGAGTCGGGATCAACAACTCTGAGAGATGACAATAAGGTTCTACATTGAGTAGGACAGTGTTGTAGAACTACGAGAGTGGACATTGCATAGGGTGCTTGAGCTAATTGCTCAACAATATTGTAATTTTGGGAAGCTCGCGTGTTTTTGTTGAATGTTGTTTTTCAAATGGTGGCCTTTGGTGGGCGCAACATAATGTCAGTAGGAGGTCTTTCGATATGAAGAGAACCTGTAGGCAGAAGAGTAGAAGGAATGTCTTCCAAGGGATCTTTATCTTTGGAATTCTGATTCTTGTTTGAAGTGGGAACAATGTCATATGTCTTTGATCAAGTGGATATGTGGACAGTCTCGTTACTCATCATAAGGATGTCGTGATTTGAAGATGTCTCCGGTTGAGTATTATCATTTTGGTTTCCCCCTTGCGGGGGTTGTGTGAAACCATTTGTTTTTCTTGATGTGGGAAAGGTTTGATTAGGATTGTCGGGAGGGAATATCCTTTGACAAATTTATTGAATTCCTCTTTGTAAGGACATTATTTTGTATATTGGTCTTCCTGACATATGAGGCAGGGAACTTAGCTTTCCGTTTAGGTTTGTTATCAGCGTTGGTTTGTTGTGGTTTAGGATTTTCTTGCTGGGTGGAAGATTTTTTAGGTTTCCCTTTATTGTTCTTCTTCTTCCCTATGGATTGTTGTGGGGAGAATTGAACCGCGTTCGCCTCGGATGTCTGAGTAGGAGAAGTAGAATTTTTGGATGCATCCTAGATTTGAGGTGGAGCAGTAGTGCTTTGTTATCCACTAGATTTGGTTGCAGGCTGGTCCTTCACAGAACCAACTACACCATCAATAGGTGGTTCGATGGTAGGCCTAGATGGATTGCTAGTAGGGTGTGGAGCATGAGGAATCAGTTCGTATAGTGTTTCGGGTTGGGAATAAACCAAATCTAGGTACTGAGAATGAGCGATTTCCCATTTTTCTGTAACAACCCCGCCCATTGCAACATCCCTAGCAATGGGTGGTAGCAATGACTTCGTAAACCAATCAGCCAATAATTGGTTGGGAATAAGAGCCTTAATTAATCTTCGATATCTCCTCCACTCATGAATATGATAGGATATGTGAGTGGTAGTAGATTTCCACAACAAATTTAATAGGACTATGTCAGTCTCATATCGAATGGGAAGTTGGAAATGTGTCAAACACTGCATGGAAAGGGTGTTGAAATCTCTGAAAGAGTGTTGTGGCAGCTCGATATACCATTTTGTTGCCATTCCGGTGAGTGTACATTGGAAGAGCCTCAATCGTATAGAGCCATCCATCAATGAGTTTGAACAACACCAAAGATGAAATGTCATGACGTGATTTTTTGGGTCTCCCCCAAGTTTAGCGTCGAACTTTGGAATGTCCAATGATAGTTTGGAAGGAATGGGTGGCCAATGTGGTTCATGCCAAATGTGATCATTTATTAGTCTTGACAAATCAGGTAGGTCCAATCTTGCTAGAAATGGAAGTTTCCTACTGGTTTGTGGGAATGAATAATATTGATGGGGTGCTAAGATGCCTGTCGGCCCCTGCACTGCCTATTGTTGCATGTTATACCCATACATGTTACCTGCAGGGTACTGTTGGAAGTTTTGGGAATTGGTGACCATCTAGTTAACCAATTGTTGGTTGGGAATCATCAGATTCACCAATTGATTCAGAATTGAATTGTAAACCAGTTGTTGGGGATGTTGCTAAGTGGAATTGAACGGAGTAGATTCTTGGGGTTGTGGGATCTAGGCAGAGTTCCCAAATACTTGATTGTGTGGATTTCACATACCTTGAGTAGGGGGAGGTGTCAGAAAGGGTGTATCCCATGGGTTGTTTGTTCTTCTCTCATTAAGAGACAAGTTTTGAGGGGGTGTGTTCTATTGATTGTTTGAGACACTGGGATACGGTACTCCAGAATTCATGTCAGGGAGGGGAAGGATTGATGTTGATTTGTGTGCCCCCAGCTATATTATGGTTTCCAAATGTATGTTCCCCCCCAATAGGTGGGATGTGTGGCCCCCAAGAAGGAAGTGGGCCTAACGAAGGAAATTAATTGTTGATCCCACTTCGGGTACTAATAAAAGGTTTTCCTCCACTAGGTTGGGTTTCTAGCCTCCAGGGAGCAGATGATGCTGATGGAGGAGGTTGGTGATTGGTTCCACTTTGGGTACCAACAGATGGTTGTCCTCAAAAAAGTGAGGTTTGTGATCCCCACAGGGCGGATGGTCCTAACAGAGGAGGTTGGTTACTGGTTCCACTTGGGGTACCAATGAACGATTTTCCTCTAGAGATAGTATAGATTATGGCTGAAAATTGTCCTCCACTCACAACGGGTGTTCGAACAGTAGGAATAGGTGTCCTTCCAATGAAAACATTAGAAGAGGTTGGTTGTGCAGGTTGGTTGGCTACATTATTGGTGCCGACTTGTGAATATGATTGGGCACTAATTCCATATGATAACAGTAATGATGAGAAACTATGGTTTGTCGCCTAAGTAGGAATGTTCCATGAAGAAGAACCAAAAATGTCATTTGGTATAAGATGAGGGGAAGGTTGGAGGGGAGTTTCCGGTATTAATTGCATGGGTACTGGAAAAGTGCAGAAATCATTGAGAGCTTGGTCTGGAGTCGTGTTCCATAATGATGAATATGGATCAAAAATATTTGTTGTTCCTGATTCTTCAAGAAAATATTCTGGAGGGATCCAATATGTGGGTCCATATCGACCTACAAACGAAGTGCCATAGGTAATATCATAGGATGTAGACCGAAGGGATCTGGAATCACGAGGACTTACCACTTGAGAAGTGGATATTGGTGGGAATTGTGAGGTTGAAGCCAATATTTGTGTAGCTTCACGTATGAATTTGTCCATTTCCAGGCATTCTTGGGCTAGACTAACCATTTATGCTCTTATGGATGACATGATGTCATCCCCGAAGCGATATCGGGGGAATGCATTCCGAATGATCTATTACTATAAGATCCAACTTTGTAGATACATATAATTGGAGAAGAAGGTATTCTAGGTGGGGTTACCAACTGTACAAGAGGTTGGTTAAAGTTCATAGCAAACTAGATCATTGTAGAGGGGAAATGATCGGATTTCTTGATAACCTCGACATATCCTTCGGGGAGATCGAATTGTGATGGCATAACTGGAGCAGTTCTAGCCTCCAAAATGATAACAAATTCCAGCATAACTTCGGATTGGGGTGGGACACTGACCTCAAGTGCTAAAGTGGTTTCCACTATCATGCTAACTTATGGTGCAGCAATGGATTCTGGTATTGCACTAGTCTTAGGTGATACACTAGTATCTGGGACTGTACTAATCTCTGGGACTATGCTATGAGTTTGGGGTACCATAGCAGCTGGTGGTGTTGTACTAAGTGATTGTGAGATAGTCCCCCGGCCAACAGGTCTGCCAGTAGGGGGTGTGGGTATGCGTGAAGGTGGCGTGAGACTAGTTCTAGGCACGAGTTTGAGACTCTTCCTTTGTTATCTTTGTGATTTCCTTTGGTCCTATATGGAACAAGATTAAATGTTCTAGGGGAAGTATCATTGAAAAAAGAACTCAAAACCCTGAAGCAACCGAGTGTGCAAAAGGGGAGCTAGGAAAAGAAGAGGTGCACAGGCCAAAAAAGCAAGCTTGAAAAACTACACTGAGACCGATGTCACTGTAAGCGAGCTACAAAAAAAAAGGCCAGAAATCCAACAAGCAACACAAAAAATAAAAAGACTCTCTATAAGGTACAATAGCAGGAAATCCTCATATCTAAGGTCTAGAGACCTCAATAGATCATATCCTTCACAAGGTGATAAAATCCAAGTCGAACAATACAAAGTGAGAGACCAAAATTTGAAAGGATATCCCTCTACCGAAAGGGATCTCGATTAAAGGATCCCTAGAAGGAAGGTTAGTAAGATACCTCATTCATGACACGTCCGAGAAGGTTTACTAGAGCTTCTTCCTTTGAGTCCTCGTACAACTAGTATGGAAGCTGAAAACTACAAGGAAGACAATGGATTGATGTCCTTAGGTACTAAGTGGAGTGCGGTATTCCGCAAAGTCTATCTAGAACAAGTCCTCGCTGCTCACCCCCGTGGAACGAGAGGCCCTCCCAATGAATTGGTGTATAACCATGTCAAAAAGTACAAGAGGATTTGAGCACCCCAAAGGAAAACAACTATGTCTCAAAATGTAAAGTAACAGGGGAGAATTATTTGGATTCTTATCCCCGATGTCCTACCTAACTACAAAATTGGTTTATATCCTCAAGTGAGGTTAATGTGTGTTTAGTTAGGAGATTTATTTTAAGGGCTTGTTGTTTTACTCAAGAGGTGACGGAAGTGCAACTCGATGGTGTTATGACTTGACTCAAACCATGCATCTATGAATGAATCAATGCAACTTTTCTTTTCAATGAATTTCTAGCTTTGGAAAGGAGAGAGTTCTTTCATTCCCAAAATATAACAAGCATAAACACAACTTTCTCAAAAAGAGAAAAATCACTCACTTTTTACTTTTCCTTTTATATGCCAAACCAAAAAGTAAACTACTCTTTCAAAATGAATGAATCCAAAAACTAATTGAAAAAATAAATTCCTTGTTTTCTTCTCTACTTCAAATGAGTATTAAGTATGACAAGTAAATGGAACAATGTCTTATGATTGCAAAAACAACTTGATATTTTAAGTGAAGGAGAGATAGATCTTAAAAAACATTTCTAATCCAATTCAAAGAATTAAAAATGCAAACAGTTTTCTTCAAGCAATGGAATTTCCAATAACTTTTTTCAAGGATACAAACTAGTATATAGAAAAAAAATTGCCTTGAATTTTAAAAAATGATCACTTTTGCAACAAAGAATCCAATCATCCAAGCAACAACTAATTTACTCTTGTCACTTTAACTCAAAAATCCAAACCAAAAATTAATCAAGCAAACCAAGCTCAATAAGGGTTTACAAGCAAATGCAAGAAGTGTAGGAATCAAACTGGGATCACACAGGCCTGATCAGGATCAAAGAGCTGAGCTCAAGCCAAAAAATCAGAAACCAAAATGCAGAGATAATGGATCAAATGGGTAAAAAAAAAAAAATTTAATAACCAAATGAAAATTGGGATCTCCCCAGCGGAGTCACCAATTTATGTTCTAGAAAATTCGTCCTATGGATAGTTAAACTTACTCAGAGATTAGACTAGATTCAAGCAAGCCTAATCTATGATAGCTAAGTAACAAGTGGGGCCTTAAAATCATATATCTAATTCAATGTATGAAGATCAAAGCATTGAGAGAGAAGAGAAGGTGTGACTTACCTTAGATCAGCTGGTTGTCCTAGCTCGAGTTCGAAGCTTGATGTCCAAGATGTGAACCTGTGTAAGAAAGACAAGCACAATATATCCAAATACCAAGTACAATGATTAAGATCTAAATTCCAATGAAAACATATCATGAATCCAAACTAGTAAGAAACATAATATGGGAGAATAAGCCAAGTTCTATTAAGGCAGCTTAAAGAAGATGAATACAATGTTACCCTTGATGTCCAAGAAGTAGCGTCTCCTTCAGATCCTTCCTACTTTCTATCCCTGAAAAACCTCCAAGATCATAGGTTTGATGCCTCCAATTTTCTCCCCTTAGATCATCAATATCCTCCTTCTTATAGGATTTGGGAGGCCAAACACTAAGAGAGGAAGGTGGATCTAGGTGAGGGAATGGTGGATCGAGGGGTTGAACTAGGCCAAAGAGGGAGGGTGAGTTAGGATTCGAGAGGAACCCCAATGCCAAGAAAATATCCTCTAAGGTAATATCCACTTTCTAAGCTAAAGATTAGTTAAGGTAATTTTTTTGCCCCAAGAATTGAGCAAGGCACAAAAATATTGTAATTTATGTGCCCATGCAGGCATGCAGGGCAAAAAAATGATGAATTTCCACGCCTTGCACCACCAGTAGGGCGCGAAAATATCTGTACAATGTGCTCAAGGAGGTAGCATTTTGACTCAATGAGTTTGCATTCGACTTAGGTGAGTTGGATTTAACTCTAAGGACTCTAAGGAAGGAAAAGGAGGGGAGCAACAACGTAGAAGTAAGGTCCAACACTCGTTAGGAGGTAGCGCCATTAGGTTCCGCATGGTGATATGCCATGAAGATGTGAAATGGCACTCAAAGTGAGACTTTGAGGTATAACACTAATTGTCGTAGATCCTAGACCTATGATCTTTCACCTACATAGTTTATTTTCCTGAACAATGTGGTTAAAATATCTCTCCAATTTGTAAAAAAAGCATATTTGTTTTTTGGGCATTTTGTTAGTTCCGGTAGATGGTATAGGATCATCATTTGATTTGATAATTGGTTGTTGGAACATTCAAAGTTATCTCATGCAGTGGGATGATTATTATTTGGGGAGTTGTAATATGGTTTGTTTATTGTTTGCATAATTAGGACATCAAGATCATATTGTCACTGAACATTGTGATAATATCAAACAAAACGTTTGCTTACAAGTTCAAATATAAAAAAGTAAATTGTTGGTATAAAAAAATGAATTAATTCAGTCTATTTGAGATTTCTTCTAAGCAGTTTATTGAGTGTTATCAATTCAACTTAGTTCTACATATATTTTTCATGGCATCTCATTAGTTTACAAACCTTGGTCGATAATTTTTGTGAAGTAAAATAAGCAATTATTTTTACCAACAATGTGTAGGATAAAAACTTTCAATTTGTCATCTTGAGAGGGTAGATGTAAAATAAATCCTTTTGACATCAATAATAAAATGTTGGAGCAGTTTGAATGGCCATGTTGAAACTTGATGAACTGTGAACACTTAGGTAAGGAACACAGATCTGGTTCTTAAGAGATGAGGTTGATAAATGTCAAGAGACAATTGTATAGAACCAACACCCTAAAATCTAAAAGGGGATCTAATACCAACCAATTCCAAAAGAAGAGAGACTTGGGCCTTGTGTAAAACCTAGGAAAAAAATTATTTATATGCATATGTGTGAGCACCTTTACTGTGAGACATTTTTTTGAGTTGTGAGATTTGGTGATTTAAGCATGAGTTGGTTTCAATTTCAATCGCATAAGATATTCTATTAGGAAAAGAGTTGTTATATCTAGAGAGCAGGGTGTTCGTCCCTATGGTGTCATGGTTCATGATTAGGGGTGATGGTTGAGAAATAAAATTGGTTGTTCGTTGATCTGTGGTGTGGTGGAATGTGGTTGTCCCATCTATAATTTCCTAGAATACGTTGCAGTTCATACATGTATTAGAAAATTTCCATTTCATAGCTTCTTGTTTGTTTTAAGTTATTTAAAATCTATAAATTAACTATTATAGTAAGATATTAAAAATTTGTTCACTTCCAATTCTATTTATCTCTTCTAGTTATGTATAATCTATCAGTTAATTCTTTTAAATATATATGAGAAATTGTTCATTTTTCTATGTTATGTTCATTTAACATATTTAAAATTTGTAGATTAGTTATCTTAAGACTTATATATGTATTATACAAATGATCATATTCCTATCTTGTTATCTAATCAAATTATGGCTAATATGTAAGTCCTGTAATATTAGATTCTTCTTAAAAGCAGGTCCAATATGTAAACACACACACACACACACACACCAATAATCTATTAAAAGATCATGGATCGAATAATACCCAAGGCCCTTAACCCCTCCAAAATTTCTAGAAGAAATACACTCGTAAATATTCAAGCTATATATATATATACCAACCAATAATCTAGTAAACGGTCGTGGATCGAATAATACCCAAGGCCCTCAACCCATCCAAAATATCTAGAAGAAACACACTCATAAATATTCAATCTATGGTATTTACATTCAATCCCTTTGACTTATAGGAATAATGTTTCAAGCAAACACGTATATATCCATATCTACATCCATTCTAAGCAATCACTTGACTTATGTTAAACCTTTGTAAGCATGCAAAAATCTCTCAACACATAAAACCCCATTTTCCTAAGTGTGAAGTCTGAATTGATTAAGAAACCAACCGCACAGATTCACGGAGCAATAGATATGATAAACACATACATAAAAGAAATTTAAACCTAAACCCTATGCTACTAATACAAGACGCAAATTGTATCAACCCGAGTTTTGCAAATATTGTATTAACAAAGTAAACCATCAAGTGTAAATATGGAGTGAGCTCAAATGAGGAATAAGAATCGAACCCTAAGTTTAATAGTGGGAATAAAAATACAAGGATGCTCCTCTAAAAGGAAATAGGATGATAATTCAAACTATTTGTATAAATGTTTACACTCCCAATGAGCTTGTCAAGCTAAATGAAAATCATCATAAGTACATTATAATGAAACCATACTTTGGTACCAGCTAGGCTAGCATATCCTAGTCCCATTGGAAGGGACCATCACTCTGTATAGAGAAGTAATAATAACTAGGAGTATTCGCACATACCTCACAAAGAGCATAACAATGGGACTTGAGTACTTGGTTATGCAAGTCTCCTTTTGGTATCCTATTGGCACATCCACTTGAATAACAAATGCCGTGTCTTAACATTTATGTCACAGGAAAGAATGAAAACAAGTAACAATTAACAAATTTTAAAAATCTATACTTTCACTTGAGTATTAGTAGCCAAGATTAAAACTTGACCAAGCTAGATCAAGACTCCCCATGTGACTTTGCTTTTCCCACAAATAATACTGTAGATTTATTATTGACTAAGTAAAATAGTAACTTGTAAATACAACCAGAATAATGGTGTTATAGTGAAAACATGAAGAGATACTTGGGCCATGAACCCCCGCCGAGTTAACCTAGATGGCTTAAAGAAAAGTCCTAATACCTGCAAGAAAAGTACAAATGGAATTAGCATACCTCGAATAAATTCCACTGCAAACTTTGAATTTACTAAATAAGTTGTAGTATAAATAATAATAAATACATGTGTTGTATTTATCTACGGGATCAGATCCTGACTGTAAGAGAAGGTTGAAGGCGCCCACAAAACTCAAAGTCTTATAAGGTACCTGTTGAACACACACTTATACTAAGAGGGGGGGAGGTGAATTAGTATAATGAAATTTTTTACTTTTGCAAACATACATCAACCATAAGAAAAAAATCACATATGCAAAACATAGAACAAAACACAAGATTTACATGGAAACCCTTCCGGGAGAAAACCACAACAAATATCTTTACAATTCTTTGTAGGAACCAACCTACTGTTGAATAGATTTATAGACACCAACCTGTTGTTGACACCAAACTACACTGGTAAAAACCTTGGTAGGAACTAACCTACCATTACAAATATTTTTAGGCGTCCACCTACTAGATACACCAATCCCCACTCGTACAAGTCTCAGCAGCCACTAACCTACTCTTACAAATTTTCATAGATAACAATATATTGGAGACACCAATCGACACCAGTTAAATCCCTTGTTGGCACCATCCTACTCTTGCATATCATTTTAGAAACCAATAGACTGGAGACAATAATCCTCATGCTAAGCACCAACATAACACAAGACATGAATCTCTTTGTTTGAGTGACACCAACCTTCATGTTCCAATTTTTTATTTAGTACAAAAATTAGATCACATTAACATTACCTTCATTGATTCTTCTTGCTACTTCTACTTTCATCAGGTTTGAATACTGTTTGAATTTCCAAATGGAAACTTTCCCAAAGCTTGCAATTTTGGCCCATTCTCGAGAACAAACTTGTACAACATTCCAAGTATCAAAATTTTCAAATATGATTCTAAAATCCTTACCTAAGGTACTTCTGTATGTCTTCACAGATCCTTGAAGGTTTCTACAGAATTCTAGAGAAGAATTTACAGAGAAAATACCAAGCTAACTTGTTTGAAATTGATTTGAGGACCATTTAGAAGGCCTAACTAGCACAATGAATTTTGAAAGCATGCAATGTTTAGTTCCAATTTTTGGAGGGAATTATTCAAAGGATTGGATACACAACTTGTTTCCAGCAGTACATATCATCCCAAAAAATACAGGAAGATATAAAATAAATCAAATTTTGGAAGACATGCTTCGCAGGTGTGTTATGGATAGACCCACCAAGTGGGAGGACTATCTCCACCCAATGGAGTTTTCATACAAAAATGGATACCAAGCATCATCACTAATGATCCCCTTTGAAATACAGTATTTAAAAAAATGTTCCACACTAGTAAGATGGGATAGAGTAATAAATAGGATGATACTAGAGCCTAATATGCCCAAAGAAATGGAATAGATAGTGCAGGAGATAAGACAAAACTTGAACGCAGCCCAAGGAAGACAAAAAGGTTATTTATATTAGAAACATACTCACAAATCGTTTAATGTGGGATACCACATATACTTAAAATTAAAATAAAACAATAGTTCCTTAAAGTTGGGGAACAACTCAAAACTTGTAACGAAATTTTGTGGGCCATTTGAAGTGCTAGATTGTTCGAGTGGCCTACTGGCTTGCACTACCACCCAATGTAAAAGTTTGTGATCTTTTTCATGTATCCTTATTTAAAAATAATGTTATTGATTGGAATTCTATATAGGTAGAACCAACAGGGGATTGGAATTCTATATTGGAATTCTTGTCCAAGAGGAACCTTCATGCATTGTCAATAGGAAAGAGATATTTCTCTAGAAAAGAGCCATCACTCAGGTAAAAGTGAAATGGGATCAATATAGCCTTGAGGATACCACTTGGGATATGGTGGATGGCATGAAAGAGGTATATCCATCAATTTTTTAAATCTGAAACAAGATCGAGATTGAACACCAAGGATGGTGTTAAGTTCTTGAAGGGGACAATGTAATGTCGGCCATACTTTACTTTAATATTGATCAAGTATAAATTTAAATTTGAGACTAAGTGGTGAATATTTTATTATTTTATTTTGAACATGTAAGCTGCTAAGCATTGACCCATACAATGTTTGATTTGCTTCCGGAGATTCATCATCTTTACTCAAGTTACAACCTGTGAGCATGGGTGTGTTGAGAGGCGGTGAAATTGAAACACTTTCTTGATATACTAGGTTTTTGAAATTAATATCCATTTGTTGAAATAAGAAATTGTCTTGATGTATAGATTACTGTCACAAAAAATCCAAGATAATTAGTCAATGTATATCTCCAATAATAGTCAAACATGGTTCGGTTGGTATCAAAAAATCCAAGTTGGTTTAACAAGAAACAAGAAGACATTAGTTGATATCGCATATGAACACATTCAAGTTTATCCCTTTCAGTAATTAATAAGTAGAAACAACAGTTCTCATCAAATATTCTAGTCCACATATACTTAGTCAAAAGTGTAGTCGGATATCATGTCAAGTCAATCCTCAGTTGAACAATTCCAAGGAAATCACCAGTAAGTAGGAGGAGCATTGCAAGACTATACAACTGATGATACACAATGATATGAATTATTGAACCATGTGGTAAAATGATTCCTCATCCATCCATTTATCCAACCACAATCTATGTTGATAGTTGACACTAGTCCACAATGTTTTATTGCACATCTCTTCTGCAAAGATATGAACGCATGAATGCCATTACTTTGAATTTTATGGTGAGGATTGTGATAGGGAAAATATTTTGTGTTGTTTTATCTGAGGAAGTAGTATTAGGGTTTGATTCACTTACATGAGAAGAACCTAACGTATTAGAAACAATGCCATCTTTAAAAAAATGTTCAAATTTTTGCATGTGAGAAATATGAAATTCATCAAACTATTAAACACAATCAACAATAGGTTTATCTTATAGAAAACCAATCTTAATTCAACCTGTAACAAATAAAAATTCCATGGTTTTAGTAAGGTCAGGTGTAGGTAGGGAGGAAATAACAACATCATATCTAAGAGTTGTCTTAATTAATGGTGATCTTTTATAGTTAATCATATTATCTAAGGTTTCAATACTCTTCTCAAACTTCAAGCTTCTATTCAACATAACAGTTCTCGTCTGAAGTTCATTTCTTAAGGAAACAATTTCAAATTATAGCTCTTCAAATTTTTCTTCCTTTTCCTTCAGTTGGATTCTCACTTCTTCTATCCTTCATGCTTCTTCTAATTGATCCTTTAGGAACATGATAATATTTTTTGTTTCTTCAAGGATTTGTGGTATTTTGTCTTTTGAATACCGATCCTCTTGTTCATATTTCTACAACTACTCCTTTTGTTTCAACTTATTTCTCCTAATCTTCTTTATTTCTATTAAGGTACATATGCATTATTCTTTAAGATACACTGTTAGTTTTTCAGCATTTAATTCAATCCAATCTAGGATCTTAACTGAGAGAACAACATGTACAACATATCAAACACAAGAGACAAGAGACGTAAAGCATTTCATTGGGTAAAACCAAGAAAGTGAAAAACCTCGCAACTTCCTCAGAGATAGAATAAGCACCAATACAAGGATCACAAAGATGAAGCCCCAAAAGATAAATGTCTGTAGTAGCTACTCCTCCTTCACTTGTGCGCACTCCTCCTCTCTCTCACTAGTGTGAAGTGAGTGAGTGTGTGAATGAATAAATGAGAGAGTCACACTCTCTATTTATACTTTACTTCACTTGACTTTTAACTCTAACTAGGTCAGCCCCAACTTAACCAATTAACATAATCCTGACTAGGCCGACCCCACTAGGGTGGTCTAATAACCCTTTGACCCACACAAATCATATAGGGCCGACCCCACCAAGGTGGTCTAATAACCCATCAAATATAAGTTGTGACACTTGCAAATACAAATGACGACACTTCCAATCGGAGGAATAATACATCTCCGTTGGGGATACAAATAAGGTACAAATGTAATACATACAATATACAAGTGAATATGTTCCGAACTTACAAATACATCAACACTCCCTATTAACTAGGAAGGTATTCTCTTGACACAAGTCCTCAATACATATAGACACAAGTCTTCAATACTGGAGTTGGATCATCATCACTGGATAACTAGAGAATCATCATCACTGCTGATGTACTCTTCATCTCGATCACTGGTGCTATCTCTTAGTTCTTCTCGTCATAGGAATTTCTACAGAACCAACCATTTTTCACGTTGGTTGTAGGCCTAGCCTCCTGTAGGTCTTCATCATCTCTGGCTATCCTATGGGATGTGCGTCAATAAAACCTCAAAAGAGCATCCCAAGACTTTTATGAGCACACAGCTCAACCCATCGGATCTCCCAAGATATTTTACATGTGACCACCACAAAACCTCGAAAGAGCATCCGAGATCAAACTATCGGATCTCCTAGGATCTTTTACTTGTGGTCAGGAAAAACCTTAAAAGAGTGCCTTGCAACCTGCAAGATCTCTAAAGAGAATCCCAGGAATTTATGAGCACACAGCTCAACCTATCAGATCTCCAGGATTGATTACATGCCTCCTGTAGCAAAACCTTGAAAGAGCATTCGAGCTCAAATTATTGGATCTCCCAGGATATTTTCTATGCTACCTACACAATCTATCCATGGCCAACCTGTATTAAAACCTCGAAAGAGTATCCGAGCTCAAACTATCGAATCTCCCAAGATCTTTTCTATGCTACCTGTATCAAAACATTGAAATATTATTTGAGCTCAAACTATCGGATCTCCCAAGATATTTTCTATGCTACCTACACAATCTGTCCATGGCCACAGAGTATCGAACTGATACTCATGATCCACCTGATCATCCTCGCATGGAGCATCTTCCTAATTCTCATGATCGTACTAATCATCATCATACAATAAATCATCCTGATGTACAACATCTGGAGCATCGACCTGATGCTCATCACACATGATAATCCTGATCATCATCATATCATCATCATGATACATATCATCATAGCATCATCCTGATGCATATCATCTGTAGCATCGTCCTCATGCTCATCACACATGATCGTCCTCTTCAGATCATCTCACCATCCACGGAGAACAGCCCAGATGCACATCATACATCACTTACACCACCAACATGGGAGAACACATCTACCACCATTCAGGGAAGGCTCCAACCCTTACTTTTTCACCATGGGAGAACACATATACCACCATGTGAAAAATGGCTTCAGCCCTTACATCTACAACCATGTCAGAAAATCCCATATGCATTTACGTATTCCAGACTCATCACTTCCCCTTGGAAGAACCTCGATCTGAATTACACCAAGCCTCTTTCTGAAGTATCCAAACTTCACTCTTGCTAGTGGATTGGTCAACACATATGCAATCTTCTCATCTGTCGCAACATACAGGAGCTTCACTACTCCTCTCTGCACCATATCCCTGATATAGTGATATTTGATCTCGATATGGTTCGACTTGTCATGGAACACTGGGTTCTCTGACAACTTCACACAAATCTGGTTGTCACAATAGATACAAGTAGCATCCAACTGGAGATCAAATAAATCAGACAATAGCTTCCTTATCCATATTGCCTCACAATTAGCCGAACAAGATGCAACATACTCTGCTTCGGCTGTACTCAGTGCTATGCAAGACTGCTCTCTGCTAAACCAAGAGATCACACTTGGTCCCATACTGAAGCAACACCCTGAAGTGCTCTTCCTATCTGCAACACTTCCTGCCCAATATGAATCAACCGAACCCTCTAGGTTAAACGTTTTGATTCGCATCATACTTGAGCCCATAATCAACCATACCCTTTAGGTACTTCAGAATATGCTTTACAACAATTAGGTGAACATGTCTAGGATCCGTCAGGAACTGGCTCAAGGTGGTCACCGCAAAGCAAATATCTTGTCTCGTGTTCGTTAGGTACATCAAGGACCCAATCATCTGATGATACATCATGGCATTAACCGACTCTGATGAAGCATCACTCAATAGCTTCAGGTTCGATGCCATAGGTGTGACTATGGCCTTGCAGTCCATCATCCCGAACTACTTCAGGATCTATACTGCATACTTCCCTTGTCCAAGGAAGATTCTATCTGCACTTTTCCACACCTCCATACCTAGAAAGTAATGCATCATTCCCAATTCCTTCATCTCGAACTCGGAAGCAATATTCCTCTTTGTGTCGGAAATCAATCTATCCTCACCTATCAAAAACAGGTCATCCACATACAATAGGAGTATCACTAGATTGCCTTCCTAACCTTGTAGTAAAGGTTGGAATCCACTTTAATCTTGGTAAATCCCAAACTAGACAGGAAGCTATCTATCCTGTCGTACCATGTCCTAGGTGCTTGCTTCAATCCATGCAAGGATTTCTTCAATCTGCACACATATGAATCCCTATCATGTGTCTCAAAACCGAGTGGCTGCTCCACATACACTTCCTCTTCGACTACACCATTCAAGAAAGTTGTCTTGACATCCATCTGGTGTATCTTCCACTTCATCACTGCAGCCAGGGAAAGTACTGTTCTGATGGAAGTGTATCTGGCTACAAGTGAAAAAGTCTCTTCATAATCTATCCCTTCTTTCTGGGAGAAGCCACGAGCCACAAAATTTGCATTTCTCTATGCTGCCATCTGCAGCATGCTTGATCTTGTATATCTACTTGGAAGTCACAACAAACTTCCCTTCTGGTCTTGGGACCACATCCCAAACATCATTCTTCATGATCGACTAGTACTCCTCGATCATGGTATCCTTCCATTACTGCATCCCAGATCTTGGGAACTTCAGATTCTTCAATATCTTCAATAGGTAGTTTTCTTGAAATTCGTTGCTGGAACAAATGTCATTGTTGAGTCTTCATTGCTTGTTCTTCGAAACAAGTCTCTCTTGTAGGTGATGGTACACGGTCTTTCCTACAAGATAAGTTCAATTGCATGATTAGAAATATCTCATAGATTTCATAGCAAATTCTTACACATAAAGATATATGTCATACATTCATGCAATTATCTTTAGCCAATGCTTCAATACAACATTCATCCATATCCCGTATTCATATGGTAACTTTCTAGATGCTTTCCATCTCTACCAGAACATTGTTAAGAGTGTGCACTACTCTAACATGTGAGCAAAGAGGTTTCATTCTAGATAAGTAGCAATGGAATTTTGTACGGTACCATAGGCCACTTACCCATTACTATATTAGTAGTATCTTGTTCATTAGTGCAACCTTTTCTAAAATGCATAATATACATCCTAAATCTAGGAACATAAATATGTACAGGAATGAACAACATCATTTAAGTAATAAGAAATGACAATTCAAATACTTATCTTTGTTTGCTTGTTGGGTGGACTCCCTCTCAATCTTTGCTTCCTTGCAGGAACTAATGGAGTGAGCTCCCTCTTGATCTTTGCTTCCTTGCAAGAACTACTGGAGTGAGCTCCCTCTTGATCTTTGCTTCTTGGATTATCTATCTTTGAACTTATATCCATCCTAGACCACTATGCATGCTTAAGTGTGCACTAGCATCATCCTCGAGATCTCATACATAATTATACATGCATTAGTATAATCTCAATACTATCAAAACATTATGATTGTAAATAATCTTAAACGTGTATGGTTATGGTCATTTCATACACAGGTAATTTATCACAAGCGTTAGTATTCAAGGTTTCAGGGAGGACTTCTTTTACTCATGCATATTCTTATATGACCATAGGACTCTTCATTAAGAATCATAATATGCATAAACCCATGTCTACTCAATTTTATAACTTCATGAATAATCATTATCAATCATACAAAAGTATACTTATCTAAGATCCTAACACAAGGTAGGATTCTAACTTGATATAGGAAAACATACCTAGATTATCATGCTTGTCTAACATACCCAAACAATGTCTTCTTTGTTCTCTTAGAGACCTTGTGCTAGCAACCTGCATATCTTATAAGTTAATCATTGTAGAACCAAGTTATACATACCTCGTAAGTAGAGCTTCTATGTGATTCATGACTATGGATGAGTCTTTGTCTTCATATCACCATGTTCATTTGTTCTTGATCTAGAACTTGATTTGTCTTTCTTGCTGTGCCCATCATGTTAGTGGACAGCAACATCCTCATACAACACCATAGTGTATTAGTACAATCATAAGTGTTAAAACCCTAATCAATGAATGTCTTCTATCATTCACATGCATTCATATTTTTACTAGGGTGATAAGACAAGTCTAAAATTAATCAAGATTGTACTAACCTCAATAATTTGAAGACAAACATATCATAAACTTAATCATGAATAGATTTCAAAACATACCTGTATCTCCTGAACTCATACTTGTCGGGATTACTTGTAGTCTTCTTATGTAAGGCCTTAGCCTCATCTCCCTCTGGAACTAGAATCTCTTCACTTATGTAGGTGTCCAATTCATCCTCTTCTAGGATTAACCCAATCCACTTTGATTTTCTGAAATTGGATCTGGAGCTGGATTAGGGTTTGTTAGAGAAACCCTAAAAATTCAAACTTTGAATTTCAAACTTGTGATTGGATGAAGAGATGCGCCTTACTGAGCTGATCAAGCTGGTATACTTCAATTTTGAAATCTCCAAACATTGACACCTCAAAATTGACTTTGAAAGTTTTGGATCTATAGCTTCTGTCAAATTCTGGTTTTCTGGTCAAAATCCCGAACTAGGGTTTGATAGAGCCTAGGGTTCTACCCAACAAAAAACTTTGATATTTGTCTCTAAATTTCAATTTTTCCGAGGGGCATCTAGCCATGGTATTAGATTCAAGAAATTCCAATTTTCTCTGAAACGCTTATTTCCCGTAGTAGTGACAAACAAAAAAATGAAAGTGTTCAGAATCCAATGATGTTTGGACAGAAATATATGCCATATTGTTTCTAATGTATCTCTGAAATCTCGGATCCTCAGTGTCTGAAACTTCAGATTGTGGTAGAATGACCTATCATCTTTCCAACCCCACATATCTGAGCTCAAATGGATTCTCTTAGAGAGATATATATGCCAAGTGTCGCAACATGACCTGTTTATGGGATGAAACAGTATAGCAAACTTGTACAGCGTGCCACATGTCACCGTTTCAATTTCGGAATCTGAAACCTGGACCTGTGAGACTACAATCTGTGCCCTAGTTGTCATCTTTTTATAGAACTCCATTTGGATCTTCCTAGCCCGAGATATGACCTTTTTTCCTAGGTCACATGTTTAGGACTGCATTCTGGAAGAGGCAAAAACCCTAACTTGTACGGATCATATCTCACAAAGTACAATGAATTTGAGGCTGTCCTTCAAACAAAATGTACACGGACATTTCATATTTGACCCATAGAAGTTTCAGATCCTGAACCTTCACCAAAATGGATTTATAGCAAAAGTTCCACGATGACTGGTTTTTACTAGACCAAGCCCTAGCTTCCAATTTGTCGCAAGTGCAACAAGTGTCACAAATTCCATACCATGCGTTCCTTCAGGCTAGCTCTGATACCATGTTGTTTTTTCAGCATTTAATTCAATCTTATCTAGGATCTTGACTGAGAGAACAACATGTACAACATATCAAACACAAGAGACAAGAGACACAAAGCATTTGACCGGCGAAAACCAAGAAGGTGAAAAACCCTACAACTTCCTCAGAGATAGAATAAGCACCAATACAAGGATAAAAAATATGAAGCCCCAAAATATAAATGTCTACAGCAGCTACTCCTCCTCGACTTGTGCACACTCCTCCTCTCTCTCACTAATGCGAAGTGAGTGAGTGTGTGAATGAATAAATGAGAGAGCCACACTCTCTATTTATACTTCACTTGACTTTTAACTCTAACTAGGTTGGCCCCAACTTAACCACTTAACATAATGCTGACTCGCCTGACCCCACTAGGGTGGTCTAATAACCCTTTGACCTACAAAACTCATACAAGGCCGACCCCACCAGGGTGGTCTAATAACCCATCAAATATAAGTTGTGACACTTACAATAATACTTGCGACACTTGCAAATACAAATGACGACACTTCCAATCAGAGGAATAATACATCTCCGTTGGGGACACAAATAAAGTACCAATGTAATACATACAATATACAAGTGAATCTCTTCCTAAGTTACAAATACGTCAACATACACTTCCCTATCTATTTTGGCATTCTCCTCATCTTCCGAGTCCATTGTTTCTTCCTTTTTGCCATCATCAATATTGCTTTTGATTTCCGTATAGAGAGTTTCTTCTCTATCACTATCGAAATTGTTTTCACTCCTCTCTTTAGATGAGTCACTATCCCCTTTCTAGTAGACACTCTTTTTCTGCATATAAAATTTCTTCTTCTTTCCATGGTTGTCTTGTTTGATGTTATTTTGATTATGCTTCCATAATTGTTTACATTATGGTATTATTAATCATTACTACTTTCATTTTTTGCATATGGACAGTTATCAACAAAATGTCCCATTTTTCAATAATTAAATCATTAAAGGGTGGCTTAATTTTGTATTTTTCAGATCCCTTTTTGATGTTTTTCACAATATGTGTTTCCTCTACGTTTGAGTCAGAGACGGAATAGTTGCTTGACTTTTGTTCTTTGTTCTTCATCCTGTTTGAGACTTTGAAATATGTTCTTTCTTTGATGGATTTTCATTTCCAGTCCTCATTTCAAATACAGTGAGATTCGCATGCAATTCATCCATTTGAGTTTATCAAGATCCTTTATCTCTTCAATTGCAAAATTTTGTGCGTCAAATCTTAAGGGGAGTAACCTTAAAACCTTTTGATAATCATCTACTCTTCAATGTTTTCAGCAAGTCCTCATATGGTGTTGACAATTTGATGCACACATAGGAGAGAGGCTACAACATTCTCTTCATATTTCATTTTGATACCCTCTAAATTTCCTCTACAAGTTTGGAGTTGTTCCTTCTTAACCTTTTCCTCACCTTCATAAGTATTTTGAATCTTGCCCAAAATTTCTTTTGCTTATACACAATGCATCACTTTGAGAAACTCGGATTTTGATAAACCACACAAAATGACATTCATATTTTTTTATTATTTTCTCTAAGCTTCTCCCTAACCACATCTATTGGTTTTGTTTTTTATCT
This sequence comes from Larix kaempferi, assembly GCA_027924585.1. NCBI lineage: Eukaryota > Viridiplantae > Streptophyta > Pinopsida > Pinales > Pinaceae > Larix > Larix kaempferi. The sequence continues at coordinate 8,821,331 of BSBM01000159.1, read as the reverse complement.
ATATAGCTATTTCACTACTAATTTCCAAATATAAAACCCAAGAGCCATTAGATATGTTCACATCCATATGCTCCAAAATTCGTAATTTCTTCCATCAAAAACCAAATCTACCTTCGTGGGAACCCACGTGTGCTACTGAGATCTACCTTCTAGTTGTTAGACTATTTCCAAAGGAATTAGATCTAATTCCAATTGTTGAATACACACTTATACTAAATGGGGTGAATTAGTATAAGCCAATCTTTTACTTTTTCAAAAATTCATCAACCATAAGAAAGCAATCACACATGTAGAACATGGAACAAAAGATTTACATGGAAACCCTTTCGGGAGATTAAAACAAAATTTCTCTTTATAATTCTTTCCATGCAACAACCTATTGTTACAATTATTTGAAGGAACCAAACTACCGGAGACACCAATATCCACTTGTACAAACCTTGGTAGGAACCAACCTATTGTTACAAATATTTATAGTAATCAACCTACTGGAGACACTAATCCCCACTACTACAAACCTTGATAATCACCAACCGACTGGAGACACTAATCCCCACTACTACAAACCTTGATAATCACCAACCTACTGTTATAGATTTTCATAGACACCAATCAATTAGGAACAATAATCCCTACCTATACAAACCCTAGTAAGCATCAACCTACTCTTACAGATCTTTGTATTCACCAATCTATTGAAGACACTAATTTCCATTGCTAACCACCAACTTATCAAGAGACACCAATATCATTTTTTGAGCAGAACCAACCTTCAAGTTTGTAATACCCTTGGATACCGAGCCCCAATATTTGATTAAGTTCTTTATCTGTTGGAGACATCAACATTGTGATTTATAAGCACTATGTACTTGAACATATGAATATGCTATGTTGGATAGTATCTTCTTCTTATGTTGTGTGGGAAAACTGAGAAAAGAGAGGTATTAATCTCTATAGGGGAAAATTAAATTGAAAAGAAGAAAGTAATAAGAAACAAACATAAAAGAGAAATAAGCATTTCAGACAATTGAAAAGACAATCTTTAGAAACATAATTGTTGTGATAGGTGTCACTCTCTTAAGGATTCACTAAAAATAGAAAACACCTTGTATAAAAAATGAAAAGAGAAAGAATGCTTGGGTTTTGTTGAAATAAAAAACAGAATGAACAAAAGAGAAATCATACCCTAAAATAAAAAAGGAAAGAAGGAAAGAACATAAATTTGAATTGAAAGAAAGAAAGAGAGAACAAAAATATGAATTGATCTGAAAGAATGAATGAACATAAATGAATAAGTGAAGGATAAGTGTTAGATGGTTGATATATGGATTCAAATGATAAAGGTCCAAGTTCAGTCATGGTTCAGAAATATCTATAGCCATAGAGCATGAGCATTCGGTGTGTTGAGGTAGGAAGACCACCTTTGCACCATTTGGAAAGAGGACTTCCTGGATATTGTTTAATGGAAGTATTACTTGTTTTCTTGGTAGGAGTATTGTCTGTTGGTTTTTGTAAGAGTATTGCATGGGACTTTTTGCAAGAGGATTGTCTACATGAATAAACCATGAAGACTGGTAAAACATACCTTGGATAGATAGAGTCCAAATAGATAATGTTGATGTATATGTAACTTCGGAATGTATTTCACCCATGTATTTCATCTATGTATATTGTACTCCTATAGAGATGTTATTATTCCTCTATATGGAAGTGTCGTCATTTGTATTGACAAGTGTCGCAAGTGTTGTAACTTGTCGATGGGTTATTAGACCACCATGTGTGGGGTCATCCCTAATTAGGTTAATATTGGGTTATTGTACTAAGCTAGACAAGTCGGCCCCATAAGGTTATTGGGCAATCAGGAAAAGTATAAATAGAGATCTCTCGATCTCTATTTGGATCACTCAGAACTCACTCTTCCTTCACTCGAAAAGTGGCTCACATGTGAGGAGGAGGATCAGCTGCTAAGAGGATTCTATCTCTGTGTACTTTGGTTGTACTTTGGTTGTGCTATTGCACTATCTATCTCTGAGGAAGTTGTGGGGTTTTTCACGTTAGGGTTTTCCCCACGGAAACTCTGTGTGTCTATTGTCTCTCATGCTTTTGCTTCTTGTGATGATTGACATGCTTTCTATGATTGATATGCATTGATATACTGTACATGTTATTCTCTCAGTAAAGATCCTAGAGTATCTTAAATTAATGCTAAAAATTTAACATGGTATCAGAGCTAACCTGAGAAGAAGACATTGTGTAGTGACGGAAACCAAGCTTTTTTGTTTATTGGGTTTCTCTCCACAGATTTTGGAAAAGTAATATGATAGATTGACTCTCCTCAGCAAGGTGAATCTATCTGTCCAATCAGAATTCAATTCTGAGCACTTTCAATTTTGGCCGTAAAAGTTAGGGTTTCCACAAAAATAGGAATTTATGAAATCTGAAGACATAGCTAGAAGCTCCTTGGAAAAATAGAAGTTTAGAGCTTTGGATCGAGATTTTTGGCTGGGTAAATCTCTGAGAAACTGAAACCCTAATTTAGGGTCCTCTCTAGTGAACCCGGGAAGACTAAAAGGCATTTCTGAAGGGTGAAGCTTTGCAGATCTCAAATTCTAAATACACTAGGATGATCAGCTCATCAAGGCGCATCTTTCTATCCTTTCAGAAATTTGAAATTCACATTTTGAATTTTTAGGGTTTCTCTAACAAACCCTAATCCAGGACCAGATGTAGTTTTCAGCAAATCAAGTGGTAAGACCTAAATATTTTCTATTTCCATTTGAACTACTCTTTAAAGATGTCTCACCACACCAAGCTTGAGGACAAGCTTGAAGGGGTTGATAACTTCCAAGCTTGGAAGTATAGGATTGGGTTAATCCTGGAAGAGAATGAGTTGGACTCATATATAAGGGAAGAGGTCCCTATCCCAGAGGGAGAAGAGGATAAAGCCCTCCACAAGAAGAACTTGGTCAAGGCAAAGAGAATCATTGTTGATTCTATCAAGGACCATCTCATCCCCCATGTGTCATCTCTGAAGACACCCAAAGAGATGTTTGATTCCCTATCCATGCTATTTGAAGGGAAGAACATAAATTGGAAGATGACTCTGTGGAACCAATTGAAAGCAGTAAAATTTCAAAATGGAGAATCCATTCAATCTTATTTTTCTAGGGTCTCTCAGATCAAGGAAAAACTAGAAGTAGTGGATGAAATGGTGGAATATGGTGAAGTTGTCATGACCACTCTGAATGGCCTACCCAGGTCATGGGACTCCTTTATTCGAGGAATCTGTGCAAGAAAGAAGTTGGTATCCTTCAGCAGACTACGAGAATAATGCTCACAAGAATAAGCAAGGCTTGTGGCATAAGAAGAAAAGATGGGGAATGAAGATCAAGATCTCATAGCTCACACCAAGAAAGGGAAGTCCAAGAGAGAGCCATCTCACTTCAAGAAATCTTCACATCACCATAAAGAAAGGAGAATATGCTTCACCTGTAATGAAAAGGGACATATTTCCATAAATTGTCCCAAGAACAAGAAGGACAACAACAACTTCAACAAGAAGAAGAAGGGCAACAAAAGAAGGTACCATACTCATGCTGCCGAGGATGATGAACCTCCCAAGAAGAAAGCTAGAGAAGAAAGTGATGATGATGACTGATCAAGCGAAGAAGAGTATGTTCTAATCTCTGCTCTCATAGGTACTATATCTCATGGTTGTAATGATTGGCTTATTGACAGTGGGGCTTTAAAACACATGACTGGGTTTAAAGAATCCTTTGCTAATCTATTTTAACATGAGTCACCCCATAAGGTGAAACTTGGGGATGATTACCAATACCCTATCAAAGGAAGTGGTGAGGCCTCCTACAATCTAGAATCTGGGAAGTATTTGAAGATGAAAGATGTTTTGTATGTACCTAGGCTCAAGAAGAACCTACTCTCCATATCTGCATTGGATGCAAAAGGTATGAGGGTTGCATTTGCGGATGGCCAAGTTCTAATGTGGCCAAAGGGAAAGACCATAGATGATGCAGTAGTGATTGGAGAGCAAGAGGGAGGATTGTATAAACTAAAGGGACAACATGAACATGCCATGGTGCATGATTCCATGGAGCCAAGTGAACTTTGGCATAGAAGACTTGCTCATATGCACTATAGGGCACTTCCAATTGCAAGCAAGGCTATAGAGGGTCTTCTTGAAATCAAGACCAAACATGAAGGTGTTTGCAAAGGATGTGCAAAAGGAAAGAACATAAAGAAAACATTTACAAGCAGTGAAAGCAAGGCAAAAGATATCTTGAAAATTATCCACTCCGATGTATGTGGTCCAATGTCATCCAGTTCTCTGAGTGGGTATGTTTACTATGTCTCTTTCATTGATGACTTTTCCAGGAAGACTTGGGTCTACTTCTTGAAGAACAAAGATGAAGTGTTTGATAAGTTCAAGGAATTCAAAACCTTGATGGAGAACCAAACTGATAAGAAGATCAAAACATTCAGATCCGACAATGGTGGAGAATTCACTTCAGGTGACTTCAAGAAGTTATGCAGTGATTCAGGGATTAAGAGGAAGTTGACTGCTCCTTACAATCCACAAAAGAATGGAGTTACAGAAAGAAATAATCGAACAATTATGGAAGCAGCAAGGGAAATGCTGCATGACTAGGATCTACCTATGCATTTATGGGCAGTAGCAGCTAGGATAGCTGTATATGTGCAAAACAGAACACCCCACAAGATATTGGACAACAAGACACCAGAAGAGGTCTTCTCTGGTAAGAAACCTAAAGTCAGCCATCTCAGAATATTTGGTTGTCCAGTATACACTCATGTCCCCAAGGCAAAGAGGACCAATCTAGATCCTTCAGGAAAGAAGGGTATCTTTGTGGGTTATAGTGAAAGTTTGAAGGCTTACAGAATATACTTTCCAGGGTTGAAGAAGATTGATGTCAGTAGGGATGTGACATTTGATGAAAACTCAGCATTCATCAAATCAAGGAAGACACCTATTGAAGATTATGAAGAACCTAAGGAAACTAGATTTCAAGAAACTATTATGACTGAAGCAATTTTAGATGCAGATCGTGAAATTGAAGATCCGCAAGAACCTGTAGATCCACCCTATGAGAATAACTCTCATAAGGGGAAACTTGCATGGGCTAGAGATCTCATTCAAGATGCAGAAAGATATGGCATTCCAGAAGAAGAACATAGAGCAAAGAAGACAACTAGATCACATGCCAGCTATGTTGCTTTACTCTGTGATATCATGAACAAAGAACCTTCCAACTACGAAGAAGCAGCAGAAAAGAAAGAATGTAAGGATGCCATGGTCGAAGAATACCAATCAATAATGAAGAATGATGTTTGGGATGTTGTCCCAAGACTTGAAGGGAAGTCGGTTGTGACTTCCAAATGGATCTACAAGATCAAGCATGCTGCAGATGGCAGCATAGAGAAATACAAGGCAAGATTTGTAGCTCGTGGCTTCTCTTAGAAAGAGGGAATAGATTATGAAGAAACTTTTTCTCCTATAGCTAGGTACACTTCAATCAGATCAGTACTTTCTCTGGCTACAGTGATGAAATGGAAGATACACCAAATGGAAGTGAAGACTATTTTCTTGAATGGTGTAGTTGAAGAGGAAGTGTATGTGGAGCAGCCACTCGATTTTGAAACACATGACAGGAATTCATATGTGTGCAGGTTGAAGAAAGCCTTGTATGGCTTGAAGCAATCTCCTAGGACTTGGTATGGTAGGATGGACAGTTTCCTATCTAGTTTGGGATTTACCAAGACTAAAGTAGATTCCAACCTTTATTACAAGGTTGAGGAAGGCAATCGAGTGATACTACTTATGTATGTGGATGATCTGTTTGTAACAGGCAATGATAGTTTAATTGCCGATACCAAGAGGAAGCTTGCAGCCGAGTTCGAGATGAAGGACTTGGGGATGATGCACTATTTTCTAGGGATGGAGGTGTGGCAGAGTGTAGATGGTATCTTCCTTGGACAAGGGAAGTATGCAGTAGAGATCCTGAAGAGGTTCGGGATGATGGATTGCAAGGCCATGACCACACCTATGGCATCAAACCTGAAGCTTCTGTTTGATGCTTCATCTGAGCCAGTTGATGTCACTATGTATCATCAAATGATTGGGTCCTTGATGTACCTGATGAACACAAGACCAGATATTTGCTTTGCGATGAACAAATTGAGCTAGTTCCTGATGGATCCGAGGACTGTTCACCGTGTTGCTATAAAGCATATTCTTAGGTACCTGAAGGGTACAGTTGATTATGGGCTCAAGTATGATGCGAATCAAAAGTTTAACCTACAAGGTTATGTTGATTCAGATTGGGAAGGCAGTGCTGCAGATAGGAAGAGCACTTCTGGGTGCTGCTTCAGTATGGGATCAGGTGTGATCTCTTGGTTTAGCAGGAAGCAGTCCTGCATAGCACTGAGTACAGCCAAGGCAGAGTATGTTGCAGCCTGTTCGGCTTGTTGTGAGGCATTATGGCTTTGGAAGCTACTAACTGAGTTATTTGATCTCCTGCTGGAAGCTACTGGTATCTTTTGTGACAACCAGAGTTGTGTGAAGCTGTCTGAGAACCCGGTGTTCCACGACAGGTTGAAACACATAGAGATCAAATATCACTATATCAGGGATATGGTGTAGAGAGGAGCAGTGAAGCTCTTGTATGTTGCGATTGACGAGCAGATTGCAGATGTGTTGATGAAGCCACTAGCCAGAGTAAAGTTCGAGTACTTAAGAGAGAGGCTTGGTGTTCTTCAGATCGACGACACTTCGAGGAAGAAGTGATGGAGACATTTGCCTTGGCCATTCCTAACATGATGGAAGGAGGATCCTTCACATGGCTGTGGATGTAAGTGTTGGATGATGAGCATCAAAATGATGTTCTACTTTATGCTCTGTATGATTAGTTGGATCATTTATGTATGTGTGCATCATTTTGATTGTTGGATCATTTATGTATGTGCGCATCATGTTGGATGCTGGATATGATCAGTTGGATCATTTATGCATGTGCACATCATGTTGGATGCTGGATATGATCAGTTGGATCATTTATGTATGTACGCATCATGTTGGAGCTGGATATGATCACTTGGATCATTTATGTATGTATGCATCATGTTGGATGCTTGGACCATGTATCTGTATATGTATCAGGCGGATACGTTGTATGATCAGGTAGATCATGTGTGTTGATATGTATTAGGTAGATACATTTTCTGGATCATGTATCTATGTATGTATCAGGTGGATACACTATGTATGGTGATATGTATCAGGTAGATACTTGGTATGCATCAGGTAGATGCATTGTATGATCAGGATGATGCAGTGATGATGATCAGGATGATCATGTGTACATCAGGATGATGTATGGAGAGTATCAGGTTGATACTCTATGGCTATGGACAGGTTGTGCAAATGAGCATGTAAGTAGACCTAGGAGATCTGGACAGGATGAAAAAGGCCTCAAATGCTCTTTCAAGGCATTGTTCTGGGAGGACATGTAAGTAGACCTGGGAGATCTGGATAGAATGAAAAAAGCCTCAGATGCTCTTTCGAGGCATTGTCCTATGGCATGTAAGTGGACCTGGGAGATATGGATAGGATGAAAAAGGCCTCAGATGCTCTTTCGAGGCATTTCCATGACCACATGTAATATGCTCCTGGGAGATATGGATAGGATGAAAAAGGCCTTAGATGCTTCAGCCAGGTTTTGTGGTGGACGACATGTAATGTGCTCTTGGGAGATCCGACAGGTAGAGCTGTGTGCTCGTAATAGCCTGGCATGCTTCAGCCAGGTTTTGTGGTGAGATCACATGTAATGTGCTCCTAGGAGATCCGACAGGTAGAGCTGTGTGCTCGTAACAGCCTGGGATGCTTCAACCAGGTTTTGTGATGGGTCACATGTAATGTTTTCCTGGGAGATCCGACAAGTAGAGTTGTTTGCTCGTAATAGCCTGGGATGCTACCGCTAGGTTTTGTGATGCATGTAATAAGTCCTGAGGATTCCATAGTATGGCTAGTGATGATGAAGACCTGCAGATGGTGAGCCTACATCTAGTATGAAAAAGGACTCGCTCTGTAGAACTTCCTATAACAAGTAGATTCAGAGATTGATTGAGATAGCAGTAGCATTGACGATGACGATGATTCACTAATGATGATCCAGAGAAGAAGACTTGTGCTAGCAAATCTGTGTCTAGAAATACCTTCCTAGTTAAGAGGGAGTGTTGATGTATATGTAACTTCGGAATGTATTTCACCCATGTATTTCATCTATGTATATTGTACTCCTATAGAGATGTTATTATTCCTCTATACGGAAGTGTCGTCATTTGTATTGACAAGTGTCGCAAGTGTCGTAACTTGCCGGTGGGTTATTAGACCACCATGTGTGGGGTCATCCCTAATTAAGTTAATGTTGGGTTATTGTACTAAGCTAGACAAGTTGGCCCCATAAGGTTATTGGGAAATTAGGACAAGTATAAATAGAGATCTCCCGATCTCTATTTGGATCACTCAGAACTCACTCTTCCTTCACTCGGAAAGTGGCGCACATGTGAGGAGGAGGATCAACTACTAAGAGGATTCTATCTCTGTGTACTTTGGTTGTACTTTGGTTGTGCTATTGCACTATCTATCTCTGAGGAAGTTGTGGGTTTTTTCACCTTAGGGTTTTCCCCATGGAAACTCTGTGTGTCTATTGTCTCTCATGCTTTTGATTCTTGTGATGATTAACATGCTTGCTATGATTGATATGCATTGATATACTGTACATGTTATTCTCTCAATAAAGATCCTAGAGTATCTTAAATTAATGCTCAAAATTTAACAAATAACTCAATCTGCGAATTGTTGTGGTGAATACTCTTTAGTGCAAGGTCAAATTCAAATGGGAGTCAGCATTATGGTTGGGAGACACTAGATCTAACATTTAAATATCTAAGAAAAAAAGAGAAAATTCTAAATCTAGAAGCTAGAGAGACTAGGACCTGGGTGAGGGACAACTAGGAAGAAATAGAACATGACAAAGTGTTCCCTACAGTCTATGGTTTGGTGCATTAGGATTTTCCCACTAGTGATTGTAGATTGTAGAAGAGTTTTTGATAATAGAACAAAGTATAAATACTTGGTTCTGTTTACATATTTTTCTACTTACAACTAATCTAGTTTTGAATCTAGCTAATGGATGTTAAGTACTATACATAAAGCATATTTGTTTATCCCACATGTGAATTATTGAATGAAATATTAATGACAGAAAGTGTGTGTGAACCTACTTGTTAAGATACGGTCAAACTAAAAGATTGAAATTCAACATGAATGTGAATAATAGTAATTGTCAAAGTTTATTACTGTGAAATTTAGTTTTGTGATCTGAATTCTACAATAGTAATTGTAGAACCTATTACACCGATTTACAATATTATGATCTGATTGTAGTATTTATTACATTGAATTATAGTATTGTGACCTAGTTGATATTATTCAAGTCATTTCAAGCATCTCCATATTATAACTAGTGTATGCCTGGTAAGGGCTACATGCTAAATCATGCTCATGAAATCTATGAAAAACAAATGTCGTTATGAATGCTAAATATTGTAAATTAGATTTGTGAACATAAATGATTGTTAATAATGCATGTTATGTATTGTACATTAGATTATTACTATATATTAGATTTGTGAATAGAATGATTGTTTATTATGTAGGTTATGTATTGTACACTAGATTGCTTGTTGTACATTAGTTTCGTAATGACTATTATTATGCGTGCACAATATTGTTTGTTGTACATTAGATTTGTAAGCAAAGAATGATTGTTTAGTATGCATATTGAATATGGCACACTGGATTGTAATATACATTAGATTATTGGATAAGAAATATCTTTTAGCATGCATACTAAGTACTGTACGTGCTGTTGTATTGCAAGTGTTCTATGAGTGTTTTTTGCTTTCAATCAATCTATTTCAAAAATCCTAAACAACTTACCCTTTCAAAACTAAATCGTTTAAATAGACTTAGTAACTCATAGGGACTACCCCCCTTGGATTCATTAGGATTTCTGCCTAAACGGAGGAGTCAAGATCAAGTGGAAGTACTTGACTTGAGACTTGCCACCCAAGAACACTCCTAAGCAACTTGAAGATTTCTGCTGCGATAACCCCCGGGTACCTGTTCCAACGACAACATTTTTTGGTGTCGTTGTTTGTTTGTTTATTCAAAAAGCTATAGGGTCTTGTAGTAAATATATTATTGTAAATCTACAATAAAGTATATAGAGAAGGAAATGACATTGAGTCCCTCTAACTTATTAATTATGGAAGTAACTAGTTATAATTGCATTTAAAGATAAAGAAATTAAAAGGTTATACTATCTTTGAATAATAGATATTATTATGATGCCTTCTAGGTGTTGGTAGATCTAGTGCCATGCATCACAAGATAATAATATAAACATAAGAAAACTAATGAATGTCCCTAACCAGGGAAACACAATCTATTCCCTAAGTAAACAAAGAATGAATATGGAAGAGTCTTTATAAAAAATACAACAGTCCATTGGTAGGTAATGGTAAACAACTAAATCTAATTTTACAAGATGGAACTATGGTCAATGGGGAAATTTGGATCCCTCGTCATAAGACGGGTGTGGATTCACATGAGATATGTTGAAGCCTATTTATCCACACCCATCTATATAAGCAATGCCCCAAAAAATTTAGTTCATGAGGAGATGTTTGTTATAATAAATTATGAGGAAAATGTATACATAAATAATTAACGTTATTCTTCATGAAGAAAATGCATGATATTCAAGTAAGGATTTATTACCACAAATTCGATGCTATGAGATTTCCATGGATCGAAGTCCTTGACTGGAAGGAAGGCGAGGTTGGGGGAGGTAGGGAGTATATCTGCTTGCCTACTTGATACTTTTTTATTTGTTGACCTCCCACCATGACCTTTACATTAGCCAAAAAATCAAGCGTTAATACATATAATGGAATTTGCAGAGAAGGATAACATAACAAAATAATGAAAACGATCTCATATGCAAAGAGGGATATCATGCTAATGCAATGGAAACAATTTCATATTCCTACGAAATATTTCTAATGCAAAAAATATGCTCATGTATATAAAAAAAGCTCTGTGCAGCTTAGTCCCTGCCTTCTGTAAAAAAAATTTAAAAAAAGAAAAAAGAAAAAAAGAAAAACAAATGATTGAATATCATTCATTTTTTTAAACATAAATTATTTTAAAAAAATCATTGACACATAATTGGCACATTACTACATGATTGACATTATTACAAGTATATCGATCATTGCCATTACAAGTATATCGATCATTGCCATTCTTGTTGAGATATTGTAACTTTAAAGAATATTATAATTGTAACTTATTATTCCGAAGATGTTTCATTCCTCCGTAAAGATCTTATTGTATATCTGGAGATGTTTATTCCTCCGTTGGAATGTGGTAACTCGGGTTATTATACTTCCCTAGTGGAGGTCGGCCCTGTATGTGTTATGTGGGTCAAAGGGTTATTAGACCACCCTAGAGGGGTCGTCCCAGTCAGTTGTAGTGGGGTATTTAACCCATTGGTTAAATACGAGCCTACATGTACTTGTGTAAAAGATATGTCAGAGTAGTGTATAAATAGAGGAGGTGTATTCCTCATTTGATACACTCACACACTTGAGAAAGGCGCACTTGTGGAGGAGAGGTCTGCTATGGTGGAGGAGGAGATCATGTCTTTGGTTTGCATCTTTGTATATTTATGGTCATCTATATTGAGGAAGCTTTATTGGGTTTTCTACCCCATGAGGGTTTCCCAGGATAAATCTGTGTCTCTTGTGTTTATGCTATGCTTGTTGTTTCTTCAGTGATCCTGTATATGTTATTATTGTGAAATGGAATGTAATGATGCTATTTTCTGTCTTAGCATATTAAATTTTAACATGGTATCAGAGCTAAACTGAAGGAAGGCAAGGTATGGCACTTACGACACCTGCTTTACTTACGACAATTTGAAGGTTTGGGTTTTATATAGCAAAAACTAGTCATCATGGAACTTTCGCTATAAATCCATTTTGGCGAAGGTTTAGGATCTGAAACCTTTACAGGTCGTAGATAACATCTCCAGGTATCTTGTGTCCAAAGGGAACCCTCAGATTCATTGTACTTTGTAATTTATGATCAGTACAAGTTAGGGTTTCTGCCTCTTCCAGATCTCAGTCAAAATCAGGTGACCTAGGCAAAAAGGTCATAACATGGGCTAGGAAGCTCCAAATGAAATTTAGTAAAAAGTGACAGGTAGTACATAGACTATACTATCTCAGGAAACTTTTTTAGAGGCCGAAGCTGAACCAGTGACACGTGGCACTCCATACACGTTCGCTCTCCTGTTTTATCCCCTAAACAGGTCACATTACGACACTTGGCATAACTCTCTCTCAGAGAGTCCAATTGAGGTCAGAGATGTCAAGATGGAAAGATAACAGAGCAAGATATCTCAGAAAACGTTTTCAGAGGCCGAAGTTCAAACAGTGACACGTGGCACGCCGTACAAGTTTGCTCTCCTGTATTATCCCATAAACAGGTCACGTTGCGACACTTGGCATAACTCTCTCTCAGAAAATCCAATTGAGGTCAGACCTGTCAGGATGGAAAGATGATAGGTCAGGCTACTGTAGAAAATGTTTATAGACCCTTTGGAGTTAAAATTTCAGAGTTATAGCAGAAACAATCAGGTACATATTTATGTCAAAACAGAATTATTTTCAGAGCACCTTTATTCATGGCTTCCGGAATTTAGGGTTGCGGAGAAAGTTAGAATTTTTGGAATCGGAGTCCACGGCTGAATGCTACTCAGGAAAATAAAAATTTAGAGACCAAGATCGAACTTTTGGTTGGGTAGAAGACCGGGCTTGATCAAACCCTAGTTCGGGTTCCTGTCCAGAAGATCCAGAAGTTTCGAAGGCAATTTTGAGGGGTCAAATTTTGGAGATTTCAAAATTGAAGAATGCTAGTTTGATCAGCGCAGCAAGACACATTCTTCCATCCATTCAGAAGTGTGAAAGTCAAAGATTGAATTTTTAGGGTTTCTCTAGCAAACCCTAATCAAGCTCCAGATCAAGTTTTAGGGGGAGTTGAGGCTAAGGCCTTACATAAGAAGACAACAAAAAGTCTCGACAGGTATGACTTAAGGAGGTTCAGGTATGCCTTAAAATATGATTCTTGATTAAGTTCATAATGTGTTTGTCTTCATTTTATTTATTAGTACAATCTTGATTAATGTTATTAATTGTCTTATCACCCTAGTAACAATATGAATGCATGTGAATGATCGAAGACATTCATTGATTAGGGCTATATGATTGTACTTATGCATTATGGTGTTGTGTGAGGTTGATGTTGTCTGCTAACAAGATACAGGTACATCACAAAAGACAAATCAAGTTCCATGACCATGACAACATGAAGACAAAGACTCACGAGGTATGTATGACTTTGTTATATTATGTTTAACCTATGAGACATGCAGGTTCTAGCTCAGGATCTCTAAATCATTGAAGAGATTGTTTAGGTATGTTGTACATAACTAAGCAGGTATACTAATCTAGGTATGTTTTCCTATGTCATGTTAGAATCTTACCTTGTGTTAGTATCCCTTATGTAAGTATACTTGGTATGATTGGTTAGTAATCAAGGGTTTATGCATATTATGTCTCCTATCTTGGTTGATGATTTAACTAACTAGATCAAACAAGAATATGCATGAGTAAAAGAAGACTTCCTTGAAACCCTGAATACTAATGATCATGACTGTACATATTCAAGATTATTTAGAATTAGAATGTTTTGATAATATTATGTATGTTTGTGTATGAGATCATGAGGATGACACTAGTGTACACTTGAGCATGCACAGTGGTACAGAATGAATAGAAGTTCAGAAGACATACAGAAGATCAAGCGGGAGGCAACCACACAAACATAAAAGATAAGTATTTGAGTTGTTATTAGAAATAGTAAATGATATTGCTTGTATGCATATTTGTATTCCTAGTGTAAACATTCATAAAGCATTGAACAGTATACTACTAATATGCATATGATTGGTAAGTTGGACAAACATTCCATTGTTGCTTGTCTAGAATGAAACCTCTTTGCTGACATGCTGAGAGCTATGCACACTCTTGATAGTATGTTCTGGTAGAGATGGAAGGCATCTAGATAGCCACTGTATGCATAGAGGATATGGGAAAGTGTTGTGCCAAAGTATTGGTCAAAATAGTTGCATAACTATGTAAATGATATCTGTATGCATAATAGGTTATCATGTCAATATGATTTGATGATTATGAAGTATTACTAATCATGTACTTAATTTTGATTTGTAGGAAAGATCATGATGAATGATGAACTCTAAACAAGCGATGGATGTTCAACAAAAGATTTACAAATCAAACACACTATAGAAAGCTTGTGGTTAAGAGATTCTCTTAGAAAGAGGAAGAGAATCATGATGAGATGTTTTGCTCCAAGGGACTAGATAAGACCAATCTCTTAATGATGTAATTAAAGAAGAAGTATGAATCAGGTTCTGTATGGGTACCCAGGATCGGTAGTCAATTGATGAGCTTAATGATCATCATGGGTGATGTGGATCTCAACCTTTGCTACAAGGTTGAATATGGCTTCTATACACATATGACATGGATGCAAGAAAGAACTCACCATAGAGTTCGAATGATTTTGAGGCTCATATTAGTAGACCCATCTGACGAGAGATGGCACAGATAGATATGCAGAAGATCACTCAATGCAGAGTGTGAATAAAGGACAATTGACAGCTTCATGACAAAGCTTGGGCTTTACCAGAAGTAAAGTTGTTCCTAACCTTTACCTTAAGGTTGTGGATGATGAACCTATCATACCATAATTGTATGACGATGATCTCTTTCTGACAAGGAATGAGAAACAGGTCATGAAAATGGCTGCAGAAATGAAAATGAAAGATCTCGGATTAATGCACTACTTCTTAGGTCTAAAAGTATGGCAAGATCCAAAAGGAATCTTTTAAATCAAGGTAAGTATGCTGTAAAGTTTCTAAAGAGATTTGATATGTTGGAGTATAAAGCCATGGCCACTCCCATGGACTCCAACTTGAAGTTATTAGTTAATGACTCATCATATTTAGTGGACCTAACCCTATATAGACAAATCATTGGGTCATACTAGGCCAAATATATGCTTTGCTGTAAATACCCTAAGTCATTATCTAGTAGAACCTAGAAAGGTTCACTTAATAGCTACAAAGCATGTAGTGAGGTACCTAAAAGGTACATTAGATTTTTTGGTCTATATTATCTTGGAGGTCATGAACTCCGTTTACAGGGTTACTCAGATTCTGATTGGGCAGGAAGTGTCTCAGACAGAAAGAGTACATCAGGTGGATGTTATAGTCTTGAATCTGCCATGATCTCATGGTTCAGCAAGAAACAATCTAGTGTGGCTCTCAGTACTGTTGAAGCAGAATATATGGCTGTCTGCTCTACCAGCTGTGAAGCAGTGTGGCTTCAGAAGCTATTATATGGAGTGTTTGACTTAGAAATGGATCCCACTATGATTATGTGTGACAATCAAAGCTGCATTAAGATGACTGAAAATCCTATGTTCCATGATAAGTCAAAACACATAGAGATCTGATACTTCTATATACGAGATATGGTACAAAGAGGAGCTATCAAGCTCAAATATATAAGCACTAAGGATCAAATTGCTGATATCTTGACTAAAACTCTGTCTCAAGTGAAGTTTGAATACTTTCGAGACAAGCTTGGTATAGTTCAAAAGAACTCTCCTCGAAAGGGGAAGTAGCATAGTATCTGATAACAAGTCTGTCTCATCAATGATGAGGTTACCTATTTACTGCACTAAGTTACTTAGAATTATTTAGATTTAGGAATCTTATATTTTTTCTTTTGATGATAGATGTATACATGCTTTTGATGATAGATGCATACATGCTTTTGATGTTAGATATACATGCTTTTGATGATAGATGTATACATGCTTTTCATGATAGATGCATACATGCTTTTGATGTTAGATATACATGCTTTTGATGACAGATGTATACATGCTTTTGATGATAGATGTTATGATGAGGATACATGTTTTGTTATACATGTTTTGATGATGAGGATACATGTTTTGTTATTTTGATGATGAGGATACATGTTTTGTTATACATGTTTTGATGATGAGGATACATGATTGACACATGTTTTTGATGAAGTTCTTGGTAAACATGTGAGGGGATTGGACCATCCCTGGACTTCAGTCCGAAAGAAGAGCTGTAGACGTATGTCTTCGAGAATGAAGTTCTTGGTGAACATGTGAGGGGATTGGATCATCCCTGGACTTCAGTCCGAAAGAAGAGCCGTAGACGTATGTCTTCGAGAATGAAGTTCTTAGTGAACATGTGAGGGGATTGTATCATCCCTGGACTTCAGCCCGAAAGAAGAGCCGTAGACGTATGTCTTCGAGAATGAAGTTCTTGGTGAACATGTGAGGGGATTGGATCATCCCTGGACTTCAATCCGAAAGAAGAGCCGTAGACGTATGTCTTCGAGAATGAAGTCCTTGGTGGACGGTTGAGGATTAAGTCATCCTTGGACGTGGTCCTAAATGTATGGTTGGGGATTAAGTCATCCTTGGACGTGGTCCTAAATGTATGGTTGGGGATTAAGTCATCCTTGGACGTGGTCCTAAATGTACGGTTGAGGATTAAGTCATCCTTGGACGTGGTCCTAAATGTACGGTGGAGGATTAAGTCATCCTTGGACGTGATCCTAAATGTACGGTGGAGGATTAAGTCATCCTTGGACGTAGTCCTAAATGTATGGTGGAGGATTAAGTCATCCTTGGATGTGGTCCTAAATGTACGATGGAGGATTAAGTCATCCTTGGACGTGGTCCTAAATGTACGGTTGGGGATTAAGTCATCCTTGGACGTGGTCCTAAATGTACGGTTGAAGATTAAATCATCCTTGGACGTAGTCCTAAATGTACAGTTGAGGATTAAGTCATCCTTGGACATGGTCCTAAATGTACGGTTGAGGATTAAGTCATCCTTGGACGTGGTCCTAAATGTACGGTGGAGGATTAAGTCATCCTTGGACGTAGTCCTAAATGTACGGTGGAGGATTAAGTCATCCTTGGACGTGGTCCTAAATGTACGGTGGAGGATTAAGTCATCCTTGGACGTCGTCCTAAATGTACGGTGGAGGATTAAGTCATCCTTGGACATGGTCCTAAATGTACGGTGGAGGATTAAGTCATCCTTGGACATGATCCTAAATGTACGGTGGAGGATTAAGTCATCCTTGGACGTAGTCCTAAATGTATGGTGGAGGATTAAGTCATCCTTGGACGTAGTCCTAAATGTACGGTTGAGGATTAAGTCATCCTTGGACGTGGTCCTAAATGTACGGTAAGGATTGGATCATCCTTGGACTTTGGTCCTGTGAACTGAGCCGTAGACATGAGGTCTCCGAGAATTGATAGGACTGGATCGTCCCTGGACTTCGGTTCAAAAGGTACATGACAGGACTGGATCGTCCCTGGACTTCGGTTCAAAAGGTACATGACAGGACTGGATCGTCCCTGGACTTCAGTTCAAAAGGTACATGACAGGACTGGATCATCCCTGGACTTCGGTTCAAAAGGTACATGACTGGATTGCATCATCCATGGACGTATGTCCTAAAGAGAGCAGGATTGATCACCCTGGAAAATGTTGATCGTATGATGACGATGCTATTGATCGTATGATGACGATGCTGTTGATCATATGATGACGATACTGATTGATCGTATGATGACGATGTTGATGACGATGATGTTGATCGTATGATGATGATGCTGATGTTCGTATGATGACGATGCTGATGATCGTATGATGACGATGTTGATGATCATATGATGACGATGTTGTAGATCGTGATGAACCAGATGTTGTAGATCAAGATGATGTGACGACGCTGATGATCGTATGATGATGATGCTGATGATCGTGTGATGACGATGCTGATGATCGTGTGATGACGATGCTGACGATCATGAGGATTCAGATATTGATGTTGCTGTAGCTGTTTGAGTACTGCAGAAGATAAAGACTCAGTACTGAAGATGTTGATGTTCCAGTATTGAAGATGTTCCAGTAACTGGTTGAGTTACTGATGATGTTGAGAAAGCTTCCAATGATTTATAGATGTATCATGTATGATGTTGATGACTCCTTGCTTGTGCACATGCTCTTATAATATCCTTCTTGTTAAGGGGGAGTGTTGAGATATTGTAACTTCAAAGAATATTATAATTGTACTTTATTATTCCTTAGATGTTTCATTCCTTCGTAAAGATCTTATTGTATATCCGGAGATGTTTATTTCTCCGTTGGAATGTGGTAACTCGGGTTATTAGACTTCCCTAGTGGAGGTCGGCCCTGTATGTGTTATGTGGGTCAAAGGGTTATTAGACCACCCTAGAGGGGTCGGCCCAGTCAGTTGTAGTGGGGTATTTAACCTATTGGTTAAATACGATCCTACATGTACTTGTGTAAAAGATATGTCAGAGTAGTGTATAAATAGAGGAGGTGTATTCCTCATTTGATAGACTCACACACTTGAGAGAGGCGCACTTGTGGAGGAGAGGTCTGCTATGGTGGAGGAGGAGATCATGTCTTTGGTTTGCATCTTTGTATATTGCTGGTCATCTATATTGAGGAAGCTTTACTGGGTTTTCTACCCCATGAGGGTTTCCTAGGATAAATATGTGTCTCTTGTGTTTATGCTATGCTTGTTGTTTCTTCAGTGATCCTATATATGCTATTATTGTGAAATGGAATGTAATGCTGCTATTTTCTGTCTTAGCATATTAAATTTTAACAATTCTAAATGTATGCCACAATCTTACAAAGACTGATAGTAAAATTGTTGAAATATTGTAACTTCTAAGAATATTATATTTGTACTTTATTATTCCGGAGATGTTTCATTCCTCTGTGAAGACCTTATTGTATATCCGGAGATGTTTTATTTCTCCATGGAGAATGTGGTAACTTGGGTTATTAGACTTTCCTAGTGGGGGTCGGCCCTGTATGAGCCATGTGGGTTAAAGGGTTATTACACCACCCTAGTGGGGTCGGCCCTGTCACATTATGTTAAATGGTTAAGTTGGGGCCTACCTAGTTAGTGTAAAGGTCAAGTCGGAGTTCTGTATAAATAGAGGAGGTGTGTTCCTCATTTAACACACATTCACTCACTTGTGAGTGGTGCATAGGTGAGAGAGAGATCTGCTATGAAGGAGAAGGAGATCATGTTTTCGATTACATCTTTTGTATTTGCTGGTCATCTATATTAAGGAAGCTTTGTTGTGTTTTCTACCCCATGAGGGTTTCCCAGGATAAATCTGTGTCTCTTGTGTTTATGTTGTGCTTGTTGTTCTTTTAGTGATCCTCTATATGCTATTGTTGTGAAATGGAATGTAATACTGATATAATCTATCTTAGCATATTATATCTTAACATGGTATCCGAGTTAACCTGAAGGAAGGTAATGTATGGAACTTACGACACTTGCTTCACTTGCGACAATTTGAAGGTTAGGGTTTTATATAGAAAAAACCAGTCATCGTGGAACTTTCGCTATAAATACATTTTGGAGAAGGTTCACGATATGAAACCTTTACAAGTGGTAGATAACATCATGCTGTACCTTGTGTCCGAAGGAAATCCTCAGATTCATTGTACTTTGTGAGTTATGATCAGTACAAACTTAAGGTTTCTGCCTCTTCCATATCTCAGTCATAAATAGGTGACCTAGGAAAAAAGGTCACAACTTGGGATAGGAAGATCCAAATGAAATTTCATAAAAAGTGACAGGTATCTCACAGAATGTAGTTTCTCAGGTAATTTTTTAAGAGGCCGAATTTGAACCAGTGACACGTGGCACACCATACAAGTTCGCTCTCTGGTTTTATCCCATAAACAGGCCATGTTGTGACACTTGGCATAACTCTCTCTCAGAGAATCTAATTGAGATCAGACCTATGGGGCTAGAAAGATGACAGGTCAGGATACCACAAGAAAAAATTTTAGACCTTGTGGATTCTTAATTTCAGAGATGCACTAGAAACAATCAGGTCCATATTTCTGTCAAAACAGAATTGGATTTTGAGCACCCCCATTCTTGGCTTGTCAGTGCTGCGGGAATTTAGGGCTTTGGAGAAAGTTGGAATTTTTGGATTCGCAGACCACGACTCAATACTCATAAAAATCGAAATTTAGAGACCAAGATCAAATTTTTTGGTTGGGCAGAAGGTCGGGCTTGATCAAACCCTAGTTTGGGATTTTGATTGGAAAGATGGAAAATTAGAGCTTTTGCAAAAGTTGGAATTTTTGAATTCTGTGACCACGGCCAGAAGCTCCTCAGAAAAATCGAATTTTAGAGCTTTGGATCGAACCTTTTTATTAGGCAGAAGGGTGGGCTTTATCAAACCCTAGTTTGGGGTCCTGTCTAGTGAATCCAGAAGATTCAAAGGCAATTTTGAGGGGTTAAATTTTGAAGTTTTCAAAATTGAAGTATACCAGCTTGATCAGCTCAGCGAGCCACATCTTTCCATCCATTCAGAAGTTTGAAAATCAAATATTAAATTTTTAGGGTTTCTCTGACAAACCCTAATCCAGCTCCAGATATAGATTCAGCAAATCAAAGTGGATTGGGTCAATACTAGAAGAGAATGAATTGGACACCTTCATAAGTGAAGAAGTTCTAGTTCCAGAGGGAGATGAGGCTAAGACCTTACATAAGAAGACTACAATCCATCTTGATAGAATGAATAGATGTTCAAAGACATATAGAGATCAAGCGGGAGGCAACCACAAAAACATAAAAGATAAGTATTTGAGTTGTTATTTGAATCTCTAAATAGTCAACAATATTGCTCATAATAGTTGTATGCATATTTGTATATATCATGCATAGTGTAAGCATTCATATGGCATTGAAAAATATACCACTAATATGCATATGATGGGTAAGTTGGACAAACATTCCATTGTTGCTTGTCTAGAATGAAACCTCTTTGCTGACATGTTGAGAGCTGTGCATGCTCGCGATAGTATGTTCTGGTAGAGATGGAAGGCATCTAGATAACCACTGTATGCATACAGGATATGGAAAAGTGTTGTGCCAAATTATTGGTCAAGATAGTTGCACAACCATGTGAATCATATTTGTATGCATAATAGGTTATCATGTCAACATGATTTGATGATTATGAAGTATTACTAATCATGTAATTAACTTTGATTTGTAGGAAAGATCATGAAGAATGATGAACACCGAACAAGTGATGGATGTTCAATAAGAAGACTTACAAATCAAACATAATATAGAAGGCTCGTGGCTAGAATATTCTCTTAGAAAGAGGAAGAGTATCATGCCGAGCTATTTGCTCCAAGTGGCTAGATAAGACCATTCACTTAATGGTGTAATTGAAGAAGAAGTGCGAATCGAGAAAAATCCCAGGATTCAATTGAAGAAAGCTTTGTACAGGTACCCAGGATAGATAGTCATTTGATGAGATTAATGATCACCATGGGTGATGCGGATTTCAACCTTTGCTACAAGGTTGAAGATGGTCTCTATATACAGATGACATTCTTCTCTTAGATGGATTCAAGAAGGAACTCACTACAGAGTTCGAATGATCTTGAGGCTCATATCAGTAGACCCATCTGACGGGAGATGGCACCGATAGATATGCAAAAGATCACTCAATGCAGAGTGTGAATGATGTTCAGTCATAGAGGGAGAATTGATAGCTTCTTGACAAGCTTGGGCTTTACCAAAAGTAAAGTTAATCCTAACCTTTACCTTAAGGTTATGGATGATGAACCTATCATACTATTACTGTATGTGGATGATCTCCTTTTGACAAGGAATGAGAAATAGATCATGGAATTTGAGATGAAAGATCTCAGATTGATGCATTACTTCCTAGGAATGGAAGTATAGCAAGGCCCAGAAGGAATCTTTCTCAACGAGGGAAAGCATGCTGTGGAAATATTGAGAGGATTTGATATGTTTGAATGTAAGGACATGACCACTCCCATGGATTCCAACTTGAAGCTGTTAGCTGATGAATCATCAGAGTTAGTGGATGTAACTCTGTACAGACAGATTATTGGGTCATTGATGTATCTGACGAATACTAGGCCAGATATATGCTTTGTTGTGAACACCTTGAGTCAGTATCTAGTGGAACCTAGGTGTGTTCACCTAATAGCTGCAAAGCATGTGATGAGGTACCTAAAGGGTACAATAGACTTTGGTCTATGTTATCTTGGAGATCATGACTTCAAATTGTATGGCTACACAGATGTTGATTGGGAAGGAAGTGTATCAGACATGAAGAGCACATCGAGTGGATGTTATAGTCTAGGATCTTCCATGATCTTTTGGTTTAGTAGGAAGCAGTCCAGTGTGGCTCTCAGCACAGCTGAAGTGGAATATATAGCTTCTTGCTCTGCTAGTTGTGAAGTGATATGGCTTTGAAAGTTGTTATCAGGATTGTCCGACTTAGACATGGACCCCACTGTGATCCTGTGTGACAACCAGAGTTGTATCAAGATGATAGAGAATCCAATGTTCCATGATAAGTCAAAGCACATAGAGATCCGATATTTCTATATACGGGATATGGTGTAGAAAGGAGCTCTCAAGATCGACTATGTGAGCACTAATGAGCAAGTTGTTGATGTATTGACCAAACCTCTATCTCGAGTAAAGTTTGAGTATTTCCAAGACAAGCCTGGTGTAGTTCAGAAGGACCCTCCTCCAAAGGGGGAGTGATATGGTCGATGATGTGGATACTGTATCAATGATGAGGATACTTGTATTGATGATGTGGATACTTGTATCGATGATGAGGATACATGTATCGATGATGAGGTTACATGTTCCAATGATGAGGTCGATGATGAGGTTACCTGTCCCAGCGATGAGGTTGATGATATCAATGATAATGGTTGAGGAAGTGGTCCCTAGTGGACGAGAGGGATTGTATCATCCCTGGACTTCGGTCCTTGAATTGATCCGTAGACATATGTCTCCGAGAAGTGGGTCCCTAGTGGACAAGAGGGATTGTATCATCCCTAGACTTTGGTGTCTGAATTGATCCGTAGACATATGTCTCCGAGAAGTGGTCCCTAGTGGACGAGAGGGATCGTATCATCCCCGAACTTCGGTCCCTGAATTGATCCGTAGACTCTTGTCTTCAAGAAAGATGTTGGTGATATGATGTAATGTGCGCTCCTGGATTTCTCATAATAGCAGTAGGTGATCATTCAAAAAACCTATAATGATGTAATGTTCACTCCTGGATTAGTAGGTGACCATTCACAGGTTGTAAATCCTAGATTTGATCTAGGTTACACACCAGTTGAAATAGTACTTGCTCTGTGGTTGACTAGAATGATGTAATGTTCGCTCCTAGACTGCTCAGTGTAGCAGCAGGTGATCATTCGAAGGTCCTGTAATGATGTAATGTTCGCTCCTGTGACTGCTCAGTGTAGCAACAGGTGATCGTTCGTAGGTCTTGTAATGATGTAATGTTCGCTCCTGGATTAGCAAGTGATCATTCACAGGTTGTAAATCCTAGATCTGATCTAGGTCACACCTAGTTGAAATAGTATTCTATGGTTGACTAGAATGATGTAATGTTTGCTCCTAGAATGCTCAGTGTAGCAGCAGGTGATCATTCGCATGTCCTGTAATGATGTAATGTTCGCTCCTGGACTGCTCAGTGCAGCAGCAGGTGATCATTCACAGGTGGTAAAATCCTAGATTTAATCTAGGTCACATCCAGTATGAAAAAGGACTGGCACTATGGTTGGAATTGCATCGTCCTTAGACATGAGAGATGTCTTAAATTGATAAGGATTGATAATCCTATACGTAGATCAGGATTACATTGTCCCTAGACATGAGAGGTGTCTTAAAGTGAGAAGGATTGATGATCCTGTAAGCGGATCGGGACTGCATCGTCCTTGAACGTTTGGTTCAAAATGCACGTGATAGGATTTTATCATCCTTGGACTTATGTCCTAAAGTGAGCGGGATTGATCATCCTGTAATTGGATCTTGTACATTGCAGAGTATGCTTCCATGTTGATGTTCTTGATCGAGAGGATCCAGATGTTGATCGTGATGGTCTAGATGATGATGATGTTGATCGTGATGGTCTAGATGACGATGTTGTTGATCGTTATGGTCTATATGACCATGTTGTTGATCGTGATGGTCTATATGGTGATGTTATTGATCGTGATAGTATAGATGATGATGATTTTAATTGTGATAGTCTAGATGACAATGTTGTTGATCGTGATGATCTAGATGACGATGTTGTTGATCGTAATGATCTAGATGACGATGTTGTTGATTGTGAGGATCCAGATGCTGATGTTGATCGGTAGATCCAGATGATGATGTTGTAGCTGATCGAGTGCTGCAGAAGATGAAGACTCAATACTGATGACGCTGATGTTCCAGTATTTATTATGTTCCAGTAACTGAATGAGTTACTGATGATGATGTATAAAGAAAGATTCTAATGATTTATAGATGTATCATGTATCATGTAGTCGATGACTCCTTGCTCCTGCAGATGTTGTTATAATATCCTTCTCATTAAGGGGGAGTGTTGAAATATTGTAACTTCTAAGAATATTATATTTGTACTTTATTATTCTAGAGATGTTTCATTCCTCCATGAAGACCTTATTGTATATCCGGAGATGTTTTATTCTTCTGTGGAGAATGTGGTAACTTGTGTTATTAGACTTCCCTAGTGGGGGTCGGCCCTGTATGAGTCATGTGGGTTAAAAGGTTATTAGACAACCCTAGTGGGGTCGGCCCTATCACATTATGTTAAATGGTTAAGTTGGGGCTGACCTAGTTAGTGTAAAGGTCAAGTTAGAGTTGTGTATAAATAGAGGAGGTGTGTTCCTCATTTAACACACATTCACTCACTTGTGAGTGGTGCATAGGTGAGAGAGAGATCTGCTATGAAGGAGAAGGAGCTCATGTTTGGGATTACATCTTTTGTATTTGCTGGTCATCTATATTGAGGAAGCTTTGCTGGGTTTTCTACCCCATGAGGGTTTCCCAGGATAAATATGTGTCTCTTGTGCTTGTGCTTGTTGTTCTTTCAGTGATCCTGTATATGCTATTGTTGTGAAATGGAATGTAATATTGATATTCTCTGTCTTAGCATATTAAATCTTAACAAAAATGTACTATGGAAAATAACATAATTATATGGTAGGATGTACCATGGCTATCTGAAATTTTATGCATCATTACATGGTGATGTGCCATAGATACTATAAAATACAAAATGAAAAACGAGCAATGTTTTAATGTTTTAAAGCTAAGATCCTCTTTGGAATAATATTCATAAAATATTGCAAAATATTTCCCTATGTAGAGACAAATTACTCATAATGCTTTTATTCTAAGTTGCTCCCCAAAATGAAAAATGAGCATGAACTGTCATCACAACAAATTTCAATTTCATTCAAAATTGATGTTTAGGATTTTGCCAAGAAAATTTTAAAGTTTTAAGGTCTCCATGTTTTGAAACTTAGATGTAAGTTTAAGTTTATTCTATGAGATTTATTTTCAAATTTAGAAATGTTGTGGAAAACTAAGTTGTCTTATGGTCCCAATCAACAATTTAAGTATAAATTTAGGAAAAAAACAGATAAATAGTACAATTACAATTCACAAAATATATGTTATAAAAACCAATTTAAATTTTTTTAATTACATTTAAAAAGAACATCGCAACATTTCACACAACATGTTACATATGATCCAATATTAATCTTCATTTCCTTTTGCAAATATGTAGTATTCATATGTATGAACAAATAACACATTACTCATAATACCATCATCAATAAATCTGAGAACATTGTTAAAATGTCTCATTCAATATTTTTATGAGAATCGCCTAAGCTAACTGCCCATCCATTCGTTCTCTCTAGTGCTGCATTCTTCATTGTTCAAAGTGATGATTATTACTCAATGGAGCTAAAAGCTAATATAATTTCAAACATATAAGCACATGGAACATTATATATATATATATATATATATATATATATTCATTCTTAGAATTTCAAATATTACTCAATATTATTATTACTATCAATGTGGTCAACGGATTATGTACTCCATATAATCAATACAATTATTACTCAATGGAGCTAAAAGCTACCATAATTTCAAACATATAGGACCTTGAAACATATAGGCACATAGAGCATATATATATATGGATCCTCAAAGATTACATCGTGCTTGAAACCAAGCTTGGCAAAGAGGATATTAAGTACCATGAGCTTTATAAATCTCCTGGAGATTCTTCTCTCCCATGTCTTGGCTGACCTTGCAAAGAACCATGACCGGTTCCAAAGGATCCTAATTAATATGCAGATGCTTCAGAAGGATGTGTTCCTCGCCATAAAGAGGACCATTGCATATTTTTTGGATAATATTTATAATAGTTCTGTATTTAAGCCATGTTGGATTTATCTATAGAGGACTTTTAAAGGTTTCATTCATAGTGCCAATTTTAATTTATTTTGGCACTGATACCTTGAGCAGGCATCATTTGTATATTTTATTCTTAGGTCTCACATGTAACACACATATATGCACATGTATTCCAATCTAAGATGAGTGATTAAATGAAAGTGTGATCGATCTAAGATGAGTGATTAAATGAAAGCATGACCGACGCAGAAAGTGAAGCCTATAAAGGCTTAATATTCCAACACATGGTGGAATTAAAAGGATTTATGTGTTTGAATGTGCACACAAAATCAAAGGGAATCTACGAATGTTCAATATTATATTCACCATTTACTTAAAAAATACCCAAATAGCTAGTGATGCAAAGACCAGATTGAACTTTTGTAACATACAATGTATAATCCTTAATATTTGAAAAATATGGTGAAACATCATGCCTCTTTGATGTTCAATATGACATAGATAAATTACAATGCTCATTTCGCTCTGGATTTTCACATTACAACATATAATGCATGTACAACTAAATATCATAGACTGCATCGAGCAGAAGGATCCCACATAGCTTAGAAACAGAGAATCAATATACACTAAAGCATATAAAATTTCACTTTCCTATGATTAATTCTTCCTTGGGCACACTAGTAAATTAAGAATACATTCAATAAAAACTGTGTGTTGCCTGATAGGAAAAATGAGGTCTTCCCGGTAAATATCTACATGTATAATTGCCAGCTACACAACCATGAAATAAACTCTACCAAGCTATTGATCATCATTTTATCACAAATATTCTCCTGATGCTAGAAAAGAGAAAGAAAAGATTTGTTGACAGTCCTCGATCTAAAATTGTGAAAATTAAAAGAATTCATATGATATTAGCATATTTATTTTCTGGTTAATTCTTATAAGGAATTTAGAAGCATTTACTATTTACAGTCATACAGCCTTACCGTTGATGACTAGAAAAAGATGTATACACTAAAAAAAATACTTTGTTTGAAACCCCAAAGACAATTAAAGGTAACAAAATATCATACCAAATTGGATAAGTGACTTGCATTGAATTCAAAAAATGGTGAACAAATGTTTGTCTACATGCAATCCAGAGTTATGGAAATAAAGAGCTCCACGTCCACGAACAGTATTTCAAGACTTGGAAAATTATACAACAAAGGAAAATTATACAACAAAATTGTCAATCTTACTAAAGGTTTCAGAATATGTAGAATGCTTAAAGATTCAACTAGGAGAGTTGCCAAAGTAAATGTTTTCTGTGCATATTTATGCATTGCAGTCAATGTACGAACATATAGTCTCTGCGGGGACTAAAAATATAGAGTGAAATCTTCAGTGACTCTGGAGCGATCCCTGACATATGCTTCAAAAAAACGTTCATAGAATGCCTCTACGTTTGCTCCGAAGGGAAAGGACCCCAAGCTCTCTCTTCCTCCTCCCCTAGGTCATTCTTTTTCTATTCTCTGAATTTCATTTATTTGGTTCGGTAATGATATGCTACGTAATTGTCACAAATTAAATTGTACATAGGTTTAGTATGTTGCCGGTTGAGATTCAAACCTTGTCCTTTCTTCTGCATGTAGTAAATCACGGAGGATATTTTATAACTATAGAAGCAATTCCAATACTCAACAAAAAAATAGGCATATGGGATTGTTGTTTCACCCACCCCACAACATGTCCCAAGAGGAATGAAAGAGGAAGGGAAGGTTGAGCAAGCATATTAACATCAGACACCACTCCTGCACTTGCGCCACTAACTTTGATTTTCCCAAATGTTCAGTTTGCTTGGTTTAGCTATCTATTTATGTCTATTTGCTTGCATAATAGTTTTCCATGGCTTAGGCATTTCCCTTCTAGAGGAAGGAAAGACCAAGCAAACAAACATACTCACAACACAACCAATCGACTATTATGTTAGTAGGAGACACCACTTCTTTCTGGCTGGCTGGCCATATAGGGACATTAACTTCAATGTTTGAAAACCTCTACTTTGTTTAGGCTAGTTGTCTATTTGCTTGTGTGAATTTCCATGGCTCAGGCATTCCAGTTTCGGTTCTGCTTCACGCTTCCAAGTATTTTTATTTCTAATTTGTGTATTTATGATGTCCCGTGTTTTCATTTGATACACTGTAATTTAGATGCTTTTAAAAGGTGGTGCCCATAGATTGAATTCTAGTAAGCCATTCCTTCTATCAGAATAGCAGATAACGTCTACCAACACAGAATTAAGGGTAAATCTAGAAATGAAAGCAAGGAAAACTATGAAAATTGGACAACAAATCCTTTTTGCTTGTCCCATAAGTATCATTTCCATGACATCTGAGATTCTAAACAATTTGTATTAACTGTGGCAATGTGTGTTTGCGTGGATTGTATTAAATTCATAAGGCTCGTAATAACTTAAAACTTAGCCCTAGTGTTCTAAATCTTAGGAATAAAAAATGCAGAGTTGATAAGCTCCAGATATAAAAATTGTGTGTTACAATTCAAAACTGGTATACAAAGGCGTTGAATTTCTCTTCCATTTATGCCATTTATTCCTTACATTAATTTTTTCAAAGGAAAAAATTGTAATTTTATATTATCAAGGCGAAAACAAAGTTATTTTCCGAATGTACATAAGGACTAGGAAATTAAAAATAGATCAAAACTGCTGAAATATTACTTGAAGTCTGTGTATCAGATCTAACCTATCTCTAATAAGGTTAATACAAAAAAGAACAAAACATGGCCTAATGCTTTGCTACATTTTTCAAAATATCATATTCGAAAAAATCATCAAGGATATCTCAAAATAGAAGCATCTACTTAATCTGATTAGTACATCAAAAATTGAAAGAGATAAATAAGTCGATAAGTAACTGAATCTGAAGGATGTCATCTTCATGAAATTGGGGTGATTGCACACTTGCATCAGTCTATTCCACCTACAGGCTCCCTAATTTCCCTGAGATTACTTCTCTAGATAATACATCAGCTTCAAAATGAATTGTTGATAGACATGATCGAAGAGTTGTGCTGCATTTAGGATCTGGTCTAGAAGAGGCCTAAGAGTAAGGCTCTGAAGCCTGAAAGTCCTTGAACCCTTTTAATAACCAACTTGGAATCGCCCATGACTTGAAGACTATATTTTTGTCCATAGTCAGTTTGAGAAGATTGAGTATTGCATGCATTTCTACATGCAATCCACCAGCATGTATTAAACTCATTATAAGATTGATATAAACGTACATAAGAAAAATCCATGGCAGTCCTCTCAACACCAATCATAATTAAACATATCATTAACATAACCTTAGCAATACCAACACAATATATCAAAACAGACAACCAACTATTTGAGAATCATCTTATGAACAAAACACTCTGCAACATAGTAGCTAGTATGTTTGCACAATGCAAGGCTAAAATCTATAATCTAGTACAGTATCTCTAGAGATATGTTATTCATCAATAAAGACACAACTGCTATCTTAATATCCATGCCATCATCTACTTGACAACATTATTTTGCAGTAAAGACGCAATCTATGTCTGCATATACATTTCATCACTACTTCAGGGAACTAGAAACTTGTTCCCAAGACCACCACCAAGGCTGCCACCACAACATCTAGGACCTCCCAAGCCACCACCTAGACCACCACCACTACCTCCACCCAATCCACCACTTTCACTGAGGCCAGACCCTCCTCCAAAGCCAACACCATCTCCCACACCTCCACCAACACTGGTCCCACTGCCACCACTACCGCGACCACCACCTAGGCCCGAAACCCTACCGAAACTAGCTCCAGCACCCAGACTGGATCCCCTAACATAACCACCACTTCCACCCAGGCCAGAACCCGAAACATTAAAAACATAATATTGAGAAAGTTAAATACACAGCATCACATGAAAGCAAAGCAACATAATTAAATTAAAAAAACTTCAGATAAAACCATGTTGAGGATATCACTGTATATTCTTGTGAAACAATAAATAACAAGATGTGAAAAAAAAAAGTAAGAAAGGAAACTATTAAATAAATATCATATGCCATTTAGCCAAATTCTAATACTGGATTGGGGAGGAATTCTGCATAAAATAATAAAATAGAATACAATCATTGAGAAAAACAACTATCCGAGTTTTTTTAAGTGCCGAGCACAATAATTTTTAATATGCATATTCATAAACCAGAAGTTACATAGACTGGTATGGATAGCTAAGGGACTATGCACAAAGATGAAACTAGAGATCATGAAATCATTTTCATTTTGGATGAGAGGACTACAGCGATTCCCTTATTTCATACTGGAGGACTATATGTACAGACAAATTGCTTTCTGACTCAAATCCATATGCAGATTGCACTACTACGTTAAATTATGTTGCAATTACAAAAACAAACTTGTGGGATGGGATGAATAAAACTCTAGAGCCCTTACAGAAATGAGATGGAAGACTGGAGCTATACAGGAATGCATTGATAACCAAACCATGAAGATACTAGTGGCACTCTCTGCTATCTACCAAATCCAAATATCTAGTTTTTCAAAGAGTCAAATTGTTCACTTGTTCATTACCAGGGCTCCTCAGTCCCATCGGTGAGAGGGTAGCCAGCGACTTATAGTACCCTTCACGCTCAAACTCCAATCAAGCTAGATGAAGGTTCCATAACTCCATTGAAGGAGTGTGGCAAGCAACAAATAGAGCAAGTGAAGTTTCTAGAACCCATTGAAGGAGTATGGTAGGCCACAAACATACCATGTGAAATTAAACACTGAAGCTTAGATGAGAACATTAGCAAGCAATGAAGGTTCTAGAACCCAATCAAGGAGTGTGGCAGACTACCCTTCCTACACATAAACCTGTGAGATAATTTGGTGTCTAAAAAAACTTAATGACAGCTAAGAATCAGATGTTAGATTGGTTTTAAATGTTCGCTGCAAATTGCAGACCATGTCAAATCACTAAAATATTTACATGTTGTTGGTATGTAATACAATGTATTGTATTTTTTTTTTCTTTCGAAGTTTAACTAATCCAGAACAATGATAAAAAATGTCTCATCGATAGTTATTATCCAATAAAAATTTAGAAAATAAGTAATAAAACAAATTGGAAAATCATATTATCTTTGTTCACTTTGGTAAATATAATGTTTTTCAATAAATTGATGTTCAACTAATAGGAAAAGACGAAACATATAGTCTCTGCCTACAGTAGGGACTAATAAATCATTGAAATGATAGGTGCAAAGGTGAACAGGGGACTGTATGCACACCTCTTTTCTTATGAGTATTCGTCGGGCATGTTTTCCCCATAAACCAACATGTACACAATCATAAATGATATGCATAAATATATGCGTATGATATATGGCAAGGTGCAAGTAGCTCGAAGTAATAAAAAAATAACAAATATCATCTCAGTCCACGAGGGAGCGTTGAGCTCCAAATGAACAACATAATCCAAGTTGCAGTGCCACATCAAAATGTTGATCATACTTTTAATCTGGGGAGGTAAATCACAAGAGCTCTCCCCACAATGGAGGGCCGATTTTGAAGTAAAAAATGGAAAAATCTTAGATTTAAAAATGGAGGAGAAGCTAGAGAATGTTAACTTATCATTTCAATTTTTCGTGAAAAGCATTTATTGAGGCCCTTTCTCCTCCTTTTTTCGATCATTCTATCAATTGATTAGTAGGCTCGAGGGTTGACCTTTTAGTCAAGATAAGTGCCTCGACCTTTTAGTCAAGATAAGTGTACAATGGGAGGTTCCCTCCACTCTCTCAAATAAGTAAATACCTCTTTTATGAGCCCGTGAAAAGACACAAAATACGGTGTGTCACTCTTTGCCTTTTTGGGAAGTTTCTTATCTATGAGACTTACTTGGAAGGAAGCTACGGTTGCCGATTTTTATGCATGCATGTGGCACATTGGGGCCGATTTTTATGCATGCATGTGGCACATTGGGAAGTTTCTTATCTATGAGACTTACTTGGAAGGAAGTTTCTTATCTTCATAGTGGACAATAATTAAATCATGTGGTGAGTATTTGTTGTGACATGGTAAATTAAATGGTTGTGTTATGTTGTAACTTGTTAAATTATTATGACTATGTTGTATATTTGGTATGTTTTATGATAGCATAGTTAAGCATATTATTGTACTATTATATAATAGTATAATACATGGTATAGTTGTGATATTATATAAACATTAAATAAATTAAGCTAAATAATAATGATAATACACGTAAGGGGTTCTTGTATATTTAATTATGAGTTGATGGTCGATGATGTACATATAAATGAATAGGAAAAGTGCCTAGCCTTGTGAAGATAAGAATCATTTTTATCCCTCTCAGTAAGATATATGTATTGAAGATCGTCAAAGCATTTACTTATATTAAAAAAATTAAAAAAAAAAATAAATGTTGAGGATACATCACAAACTGGTATCATAGCCAATGTTTCAACACTTGGACCTTATGGACTCATCTATGTTGTTAGGAAATTTGAATGCAACTAATGAATTGTTGTGTTTGCAAGCGATATGAAGAAGATAGGATTGCAGAGTAAGCTAGAAATCAAAAGTACCTGAGAAGATGAGTGAGGTGCCTAGTCAACTCATGGTGGAAGAAAGACCACCAATGCAAGAAGGCACGTGGGTTGAATTAAACTCAAATCAAAAGACAACAACCCCATAACTAATGATGGAAACAATAAAGAGCTTACAGATATAGTTGCATAGTTTTAAGGTGGATATCGAAAGAGCTTTGGAGGAGTAGCCTGAGATAAACTCTATCCTAGTACAGAACCTCACTTAAATCAGAAACATTGTACAACTTGCTCACACTTCCAACAACGGAGGTAAGAAATCATCCAAGGAAAAAGGTTCCAAGAGCAAGGAACCACATTCTAAAACTCAAACTCGAGGCAAGAATGTACTCAACTACCAATGAAGAGGCCTTCTCTAACAACTCAGAAAGTGATAGTACCATGATATCCCCACTTAAGAAAAAGTATGCACAAAATTTTTCCAATGATGTGCAGCAGTAGTTCAAGGTTAAGCTAGCCACCTTTAACAGTGATGTGAAGATAGTTGAGGAAGATGAAGCTTGGATTCTGGGATTGTAGAAATACTTCCAAATCTATAACGATGACAATAACATGAAAGCTTGATTGGTTTTGTTCAATCCCATAGGAAAAGACACCCATTTGGTTACAAGACCTAAACATGACCATAAAAGTTAAAGAAAAGGAAATTAGGTTGAATGCATTTAAGGATTTACTACAAAATAAGTACTTATCCGATGGATTCTATGAAAAAAAGAAGATAAAAGAGTTCCATGAGCTCAAGGTGAGACATATGACTATGAATGATCTAATCAATAAATTCTTTGAATTATTGCACTATGTTCCATACATCATGGAAGAGAAGATCAAAATCCAAAGATTCCTAAATTGTTTACCTCAACACTTTTGGGACAAAATTGGGTTTGACTACACAAAGGGCTTGGAAGAGACCATACACAAGGAAAGACTCTATTATGAATAGATCCAACACAGGACTGAGAACCTATATATCCTATAAGAAAAGACAAGATAGAAAGCTGAGTAGAAAAAGAAAGGGTATAATCCCTCTACCTTAAAATATCAGACCAGGTCCTTTCAGAACAATATAATGCTTACATAAAAAAAGATTCAGTAGAATGCTCTTGATCTTGAAGAAGAAACCAAGCTATTGGGACTACAAGAAAGAGTCCACAAGGGGCCAATTCAGAACCCCTCAGATGTTGGGGTTGTGGTGGAAATCACCCTGAAGTAGGTTGGCCTCAGAATGGTAGAATTGTCAAGGCAATTCACAAACTTCAAGAAGCTACTACTATTAACAATGTAGCTTGAAGCCGAAGGATCTATGCTCATTGAAAAAACAACAGGCTAATTATCAGTTGTTGATCATCAATGTTGAAGTTAAAATTTATGGAAAACTTATTTTCATCCTTATTGATCCTAGTTCTTGTAAAAGTTGTTCTTTGAGGATCACTGATCAATGTGCATTACATAAAATTAAGTATAAGAAATCTTGGAAAATTAATAGGAACTAAAGGGAAAGTGTTTGAGTTCATTAGATATTGTCCCATAGAACTTAATGGAATGCCTACAATCATAGTTTTGAACAATTTACCTTTAGTATCCTATGATCTTCCCATAGGTATGGATTGGTTGGAAATACACAAAGTCATTTTGAATTTTTTTATGAAGACGTTTACTTGTTAATATGATGAAGGGATTGTTAGAATGATAAAGGGCATACCATGGAGAGTCTCGGTGAGATAGATTTCTTCATTGCAAATGAAGCACAATGCTAGAAAAGGATCCAAGATCTATGGAATCCAAGT
This sequence comes from Larix kaempferi, assembly GCA_027924585.1. NCBI lineage: Eukaryota > Viridiplantae > Streptophyta > Pinopsida > Pinales > Pinaceae > Larix > Larix kaempferi. The sequence continues at coordinate 8,786,183 of BSBM01000159.1, read as the reverse complement.
AATATATTTTGCGTTATAAGGATTTGCATTATGAGTGGATTGATTTGAAGGTTGTACTATGATTGTAGTTGTCCCCTTCCTTGAAATATCTTATTCACAAGATTTTTTGGTACCCTCGGTTGTAAATTGTCTCATGAAATTCCCATAGATAGATGGTTTTTTCTTCTTGAGAGAATTTGAGTTTTGATTAGACCTTCTTGATTCAATCTTGTCTTGCAAAACACAATACTCTATGAAGGACAATTCATTTCTACAATCAAAACTCAAATCCATGTAGTCATTAAACCTTTTCATAGATCTGATCATCTCATATCTATTCCTCTTATCAGAAAAACCAAGGAAAGACATGATGGTGATTTCTTCAACAAATCAAAGAAGCTTGGCGTTGCTGCAAAGATTAACCCAAGCATTTGCTAGTATCATGGCTGCAAATTCTTCAAATTGATGGCTTAATTTCCACATGAGTAGAGGAAAGTGATCTAATACCACTGTAATGTGCCAATCAGATTTGATTGTACACTATCTAACTCTCCTACAAGACTTAAGGAAAAACAATGAACTCTAGTGACTTATCTGACTATAGGAAGAAAAATTCAAACAACTCTGGAAGGGATTACGATCATGATAGATGATAGAAATTTTGCACAATGTAATGGTACCATTAATGTTTCAAACATTAGCTAGGATGAAGTCCAATCCAAGGCTCCTAGGCACCCTGGCATATGCAAACTAGAACTTCAACTTGGCATTAATTGAGAACCAGTGGTGAAGGATTTCGACTCAAGAAAGATTAAAAAAAATCAGTTGACTATAAAATATCAGTTTGGGTTTTCTCCAGCAAGTTTGAGGAAATTTCGGTGAGGTTTACAAAGCCAACAAGCAAAATTGTCTCCCGGGACTACACAACTAGTTCAACTTCAGGATTTCCCAAAGAGGGCGAGAATCCTACAAATTATTGGTTTCATACATGGAATGATGTTTTTGACATGTCAAGTGATAGAAACAACTTAAAGAAATCAATTTGAAGTTGTAGAAGTTCATCAATTTCTCAAATATTGAAAACTAGTTATTTTCCATGGCAATCTAGACTAGGTGCAAGAAATTGATATGAAACTAAGAATTCTCTTTATTAAATATGTAGAATGGACTTCAGATGTTCAAAATTACATTAATGACATCCATTAGAATCTGAAATAGATCTCATAGAAGTATCAGGAAAGAAATACATAAGAAGAAGAATTCTCCATCATAGAAAGACTAGGAAATCATCATGATTTCGAATGAGAGGCTTCTCAATATCTGTAACAAGATCAAAACTCACTGGATTATACTTCAGGACCTGCAATAAAACCCATGATAAAGACTAGATGTCATCATGCTCTTAGAAGAAGCAAGGGCACATCTCCCAGCTTGGACTAGGGGCACATCTCCCAAGTCACAGAGGCAAAATTGCTCTTAGTTCAATTCTCAAACTGTAAAAATATGGGAAAGTGGTGCACACTCCTTCTTTTACACATTTAAGGTGACTTGTGGAGCAAGTCAACTAGGCTAAAGTGCCCTCACGGAGTGGATAAGGATAGGCTGCTTTCAAGCATTTCTTTTTTGCTTTGCTTTCTTCCTTTGCATTATCCTGCTTTTGCTTTTCTATCTTGCTTTTGGTTTTTGTTTTACTTTTGATTTACACTTTTGCTTTTGCTTTTCTATCCTGCTTTGTGATTTTGAATGCTTTTTCCTAGTTTTCTCCCTTATCCTGTTTTTTTTCCTTATCCTGCTTTTCTTCCTTATCTTGTTTTTTCTTGCTTTTTCATGTTTTTCCGCCTTATCATGCTTTCTTCTTTTGTCTACTTTTCTGCTTTATTATGATTTTCTTATGATTTACTGCTTTTATGCCTTGTGCTAGGTTTTCCTTCCTTTTTCTCGCTTTCCTAGCTTTAACTACTTTCATCTCTTGGTCAAAGATTTTCCTCTAATGCGCCCTTGTTGATCATTATCCACTTTATTTCATTAAGATAAATATTTATTAATGAAAACTAACTTTTATCAAGTGCATCTCAAACTTAAGGAAATGAAATTAAATACTTTGGCAATTAATGCCTCAAAAATTAAGCCCTCATTAATTAATTAATTCCAAACTATCACTAGGACCCATGGGGTTGAATGGGTAATGGTGGACCATGGTGGTATAAAAAATGAGGACATTACACAGATGCCTAGCATGGAGGTACATTTCTAGTATAACAATTAGGGGAGGGTAGAGGGTGAGATGCACTCTACCAGGTGTTATGGATCCAGTGGTGGATGCATGCTGATATTTTAGTGTCATTTTCCTTACACAATACTTTTAATTAAAAAGCATGCAAAATCAGGATTTTTGCATGCAGACTAATATTAGGGTTATGGAAACCCTAATCAGTAAGTGAGTTGTTATAAGGATGAAAGGGGCCACTAGAAAGAGTTAATCAGTATTTTTGTTGAGAGAGTGAAGAGAGTGAGAGTGAGGGTGGCTTTATGCATGTAGGAGGGCACATTATTGAGAGGAGAGGCATGTCTTCTGGAGGATAGACTGGGCAAATATGTGAGAAATCATAGGACATTTAACATGAGGCATTGAGGATCCATTTGAATTTGTAGTGAGTCCATCTGCACAGAGGGAGATCAATGATTGAGCTAAGGTGAATTCACAGAGGAGAGGAGTGCACTTCCCATGGAGAGAGGGTGCACTTGTCAGTGGGGGTGCATGTCTTGAGGATGGGAGGAATGAAAGAAGCAGAGGATCCTTCTTTAGTGATTGAGGAGGATCTAACCATATCTATTTAGAGATTGGTAGAGATCCATAGAGGGACTCACTTCCAGAGTTATGGGGGAACACTTCCAGATCACGACAGGGTAATTTTTAGGGGCAAAATTTCACCAATTAGCTATTTTTCGAGCTTTTTTTCAAAAAATAAATTCGCTATTAGGTCATTTTTAGTCTCTAATATCGCCTATATATACATAAAATATGCTTTTTTATCATAATTTTTGCCAAAATTTACAAATTTCAATAGTAAATTGTATGTTTTATATTTGATATTCGCCTGCCTATCTATATATATGTTTTTTTCAATCCAAAATAATCGCCTAGAATACTATACTTAAGTACAATATTAGAATCCTTAAAAAATACCCTAGATCACGGACGCACTTCAAAGTTTGAGGTTGTAGTAGTTCTTCAGCACTTAAGTAGATCATAGCAGACTCAATGAGTGTACTTCTACTAGAGATTGGCAGAAGCAAATATTAGAGATTCAAACAATATAGAGAAATTAGCACATTTCCTCAAAGCGGCATTTGTAGCTACATATATATCTAGGGCTTGTCCCTTTAGGTTTCTCAACCAATATATTTTATGATTGTACTACTCTTCTTTATTTGCTCAGAATAGCTTGATATTAAAGAAAGCCCTCAATAGTTGGTTTTTCCCCATTGGGTTTTTCCGGGATATATTTTTGTCCATTGTGTGATTATTACAATTTTGAGTAGTTTGATAGATTCCATCTACTTTATTTAAGTATATTATATGGATTATTCCTTATCAACTTAGAGAAGTTGGATTTTTTATGCATGAGGCTTACTGTGAATTGAGGCCACAATGGGATTGAGATTTCTAGTCATATAAAATTTGTTTAGAGACATATCATATCTATTAGATATGTGAGGAGTGAGGGTATATTACAGATAGATATATCATATATGTGCATGTAGACGTTAGATCTATGAATGAGAAAGGTTCTTGGTCCCCGATATATTCTTGTTTCAGTTCTTAATTGGTCAAAGAGTATGGCTACTAGTTTGAGGGTTAAGGATAGGTTGGATGGGCATCGAACTTTAGTGCATGGAAGGAAAGGATTATGTCACTTCTAAAGGAAAGTGAAATGTTGGGTATTATGGAGAGTACAACTGCAAATCTAGTTACAGTGTCGTCAGATGCTACTGTAAAAGCAACCTATGATAAAAAGAACATCAAATACCAAATAATCCTCCTTGATGAATTCATGGACCATGTGATCCCACACATCACCAGTAAGGATAATGTGTATGACATGTGGTATGCATTGACCAACTTGTACCATAACTCCAATGTGAATAAGAAGATGGTACTCATAGAAAAACCAAAGAGCATTAAGATGACGAAGACTGAGAGCATGGTGAGTTATCTTACCCACATTACATAGGTAAGAGATAAATTGGGGGGAAGTCGGGGAGAAGGCTGATGATGGATAGCTTGTGCAAAAATCCCTGAATGTCATGACCAAGCCATGGTCAGTGTTTGTAGATTCCATCGTGGATAGAGAGAATATTCCCAAGTGGGATCGTCTATTGGATGATTTTACACAGGAAGAGACTTGGAGAGGATACATTTTGGGTATCTCGTCTTCTATTGTTGATTAGGAGAATGTGGCACTTGCAGAACAGGAAAACTAAGATTCATGAAGGGGGGACCAGAAGAAAGACCTGAGTAAGGTCAGATATGCCCACTATGTATGCCAATTCCCTCACAAGAACAAGGGAAGGAGGGAGGAAGGATGAATAGGTAGCAGCTGTCGATGAGGTGGATGAGTTTACTGTCAAGTTTGACAAAGAGTTCTCTCTTGCTTATTTTGTATCAGGACAAGATAGTAGTCAACCTGATATTGAGGTTGATGAGAGATGGATGGTTGACAACAGATACTGCAACTATATGACAGGGATGTAAGAGGCATTCCTTACAATTGATACTATTCCATATCAGTCAGTTTGAGATATTGAGGGGGCATTACATGTGGTGACAAGATTGGGACAAGTACAGTTCCTATTAGAATTTGGAGAAATCCAACAGTTATCTGGAGTACTCTTCATTCCCGGACTGAGAGTCAACCGACTTTCAGTGTTGTCCTTGGAGGAGGTAGGATATGCTATCTTGTTTCAAAGGGAGCACATATTTTTTTATCTAGTGGGAGAAAATTATGTTGATCCTATATTGATGGGTCATCAAATTGCTATGGAGTATGTGGCATGGGGCCAGACCACTTCAGGTACATCTCGGTGGATTTTAGAGTCTTCTTCAGAGTTTGAGATGGATAGAGAGTGAGATGCTCTAAGGATTGATGAGGCATTAAGGAGTGTGTCCTCATATCAGAGGGATGAGCGAGAGGCTCATACCAGTACTAGACAAAAAATGAGCTAGTACAAGATGACTCAGCTAGATTAGGCTTAGGAGTGAGATGAGATATCTCAGGACATGAGGGTTAGGTATAGGAAAGTGGATCTACTATTGATCAGCTTCAGAGGAAGCTTTGAGCAGGGTTTCAAATGGATTCTCAAATAAGGTTAAGTGTCAGAGGCAAAGAGAGAGGCTTCTCTCGAAGTGGCATTGATGGAGTTAGATCATGTGTTATCATATCAGACTGCATCAGTGGAAGCTAGTTCAGAGTTAGCAGTTGCAGTGTTAGGGGATGTGATCGATCTAGGAATTTACAAGAATTTCCTTGATAAGAGGAAGTGTTAGAGATAGGTGTATCACAAGATGTCCTTCATGTTCATATGCCTAGCATGGATGTACATTTTCAATATAGACATCAGGGGAGGGTAGAGGGTGAGATGCACTCTACCAGGTGTCATGGATCCAGTGGTGTATGCATGTAGATATTTTAGTGTTGTTTTCCTTATGCATGCACGATTTTTAATTAAAAATCATGCAAAAGTGGTATTTTTAAATGCACTCATATTAGGGTTTTGGAAACCCCAATCAATCATTGAGTTTATATAAGGAGGAAAAGGGTCACCAGAAAAGGTTACTCAATATTTTTCTTAAGTGAGTGAGGAGAGTGAGAGTGAGGGAAACTTTGTGCATACAGGGGGGCACATTATTTAGAGCAGAGGTGCATCTTTTGAAGGAGAGAGTGGGTGGATCTAAGAGAGATAAGAGGCCACTTAATCTAATCCATTGAGTATCCATTTGACACTATATTGAGTCCATCTGCACAAAGGGAGCTCAGTGATTGAGTTAGGGTGAATTCACATAAGAGAGGGGTGCACTTGTCAGTGGGGGCACATTTCTTGAGGCAAGAAGGGCTGTGAGAAGCAAAGGATCCTTCTTTAGTGGTTGAGGAGGATCTAACTAGATCTCTTCATATATTGATAGATATCCATAGAGGGGCGCACTTTGATAGTTTTGGGGGCACACTTCCATAGAAAGGGTGCACTTGAGAGTTTGAGGTTGTAGTAGTTCTTCAGCAGTTGAGCAGATTAGAGAAGAGACAGTGAGAGTATTGCTACCAAAGATTAGTAGAATAAAAGATCAACAATTTAGACAGTACATAGTAGTGACTACATTTACTCATAGAAGCAATTGCATTTGCATGCAGATCTAGGGCTTGTCCCTTCAAGTTTCTCTACTGATATATTTTTTGATTGTACAACTCTTCTTTATTTTCTCTAGCTCAAGATTGAAGAAATACCTCAGTAGATGGTTTTTCCTCATTGGGGTTTTCTAGGATATATTTTTTTCCATTGTTTGATTGCTGCAGTTTTGAGTAGTTTGATAAACTCCATGTTCTTTATCCTATAAGTATATTGCATTGATTATTCCTTGTCAGGCTTAGAGAAGTTGGGATTGTTATGTATGAGGCTTATTGTGAATTGATGCCAAGTTGGGATTGAGATTTCTGGGGCAAGTAGTGACCTCTGGAAAATTATCAAAAATCATGCACATGATTTAAAAGTGCGTGTGTGCTTTTATGATTAAAAAAAATATGCTTCAGTATTTTGGCCATAACTTCCTATCTAAGAATAATTTTTTGCAGTTGTTTAGCTCCTCAGAAAGGTCTTGAAGAGATCTACTTGATTATATAATTATTATTTTAGTTCATGATCGATTCCTCAAACTACTGCATAGTCCCTCTAATAATGATATTTGGCATTCAATGGAGTTTGGGTGTTCTTATGAGGTTTTTTAAATGATGTATAGGTTTTAGGAACATGGCTATTGTAAGGGGAGGTGGAAAAGATAATTAGTATCTCAATAAAGCTCTAAGGCTCTTACATCATGAATAAAAACTCAAACCATCACACAATCCATTTGAAGGGGATATTTTTCCTCTAAGATGAGTATGATGGATACTATAATTCCTTGGATAGTAGGAATGGGTTGCAAGGCCTTAACAATGGGCATGGGAGTAAAATAAGACCCCCTATATGGAGTGTCTAGGTACCAAAGACCGTAAACAAGTCCTCAAACAAAAAGTCATGTATTGTATAGTAGATCATTATCCTTAAAGTGGGATATGGGTGATGTTATGTGATTTTGTGCACTATGGATGGGTCTGGGACCATACTTGGAGAATAAATTGAGGGAATTATACCCTAAGATAAGACTCTTGAGGTAATGTGCAATGATCAAATCCATGAATCATAATGACCTGGATTGTATAGGGAACAAAATGAAAAACAAAAGTATAATAGGGAGAGCAATAATACAGTAATAACCCAATTTCTATTAATAAATGAAATAGCAGAATATTGTAGAACATACACTAGCTAGAATGGTGGTAGCTTATCTCTAAGCGAAGAGAGATGGAAACTATGCTCATTCATACAAGCTAATAGAGGAGACTAAAGATATGACATTTTAACATAAAGTAAGAACCCTAAAGGTCCAAAACCCTAAACCTAAGAGGAAAAATACCGAAAAGTATTTTCTCTAAAAATAGCACCAAAAGGTATTTTTAGGCATAACTTTTACATCAATTTCGTGGAAGCGTAACTTTCGCATATGATATCTGTTTGGTGCGTATAGTAGCCCATTGGAAATATCCAATTGGGAATAACAACTGATGCTTTCCATATCAATGTAAAGAGCACCATATTTTTAATTGTTAAGGGAACTGTGCTACGGAATTTAGAAAATATGTAAACGCTTGATTGCCTAAATGTAACTACATTGCGAGCTCATTATTGAGTGATAAATGAGTAAGTATTCAATTTTGTTAAAAAGAGACTTGTCATTCGAAGTTGTATACAATTTTGTTAAAAAGAGACTTGTCATCCGAAATTGTATAGGGGGTACCCCAACATTTGAAAATGATCGAATAGAAGTTGTGTGTGATTTAGAAAACCTGTATATTTATTAATTGCTAAGGAAAATGTCATCGAACTCCTTTTAATTTTTAAATGAACTAGATGGAAATTCCCAACGATATATTTTATTTATTGGTTAGTGGATTTTCTATATAAATGTTGCAAGATTTTGTTCCCAAATTTTTAAATGCTATGTGCAAGAACTACTATTAAAAGTTGTATGTTCACCGGATTTATAAATGTAGTGCTGTCTTTTTACTAGCAATTAGCTGATTGATTCATAACTACTTGTTTATATTTTATTAGCAAACTGTAGAATCAAATGAAGTAAGGCCATGTTTCTTCTATCTTAGCAATATGTAAATTGAGTCATCATACTGAGATTCATTTTACTTGTTGCTCGGATCTATGTTTCAAATAGTGCGATAATTGTGCCTTGAATCTGCCATATCTGAGTTTTATGTTTTCATACTCCTTGTTCTCATCCGAGTTCATTATTGCTGGTTTAATGAGAGGCTATCTGAGATTACTCTTTACTTCTGTAATGAAGCTAAGTTTTCATTTTCTCAAACTGTAGTTTCTATTTAATTGATGGATGAACGGTTGTTGGGTCTGCTAGGGTTGATTAATTACCGGCAATCGATGTTATAATGTTGCCGCTATTTTCACGATTGTTGAAGTAAAATGTGCACAAACAATAGAACATTGTGATCACCATATATCCATGAATGAATGCATATATTGAGTTGTATCACATTGCAACCGCTAGGTGGGTATCAAAGTGAAAAAATATTGTGCTCATTGGAAATGCATAGAGAGAAGGTGTTACAAGAAGGTGTTACATTTGGTATCGGAGAAAGGTTCAAAGGATTGAACCTAAGGGCTCATCATTTACTTGTCCTCATAGTTAATTGCAACCAATCTACTAGTGAGTTAGGATCATATACATATATATGCTTTGAAAGTTTTTATGGACATATATGTTATAGCTACCTGCAAATCTTTATATATATATAATAATTGAGAGACGTACAAACTCACTCTACCAATAAGAAACTAACTATCTTTCCATTATCTAAAATTATGCCAAGACCATTTGCAATTTGTTATCTTATGCTTATGGTATTTTTGAAATTGTTTCAATTGCCATTCTCTAAAATTACTTACGATCTTCTACTTGTGGCATTTTTCTTTCCAACTTGTGTTGCTCATGTCCTGTATTGCGATATATCTTGGCCTATTCATGTTGACTTGAACTTGCCTCTTTGTTTCACTCTAATATTATTTAATGGGTGATTCAAACATGTTTCACTCTAATATTATTTAATGGGTGATTCAAACACCTATATGGATTTAAATCGTCAATGGTTGGAACTACTTGAGATGCTACTATATGTCCTTTATGATCCATATAAGTAACGCAAAAATCTTCAATTGAATTTTCTACAGGAAATGAAGGAAGTGACCATCTTGCCTCACTTCCCTCACCACATTTGTTGGATGTTCCGATGCTTCCCTAGATATCTCTTTCAAAATGAAAATGGGTCTGGACAATGCATGCTTGGTGAGGGAAAGTAAAAGATACATTAAAATTTACAAACAAACTGATTTCCATTAATTGTTCGACAAAGCTATGTAGGAAAAGAAACAAGTGAAGAAGGTTGCTAATGGGGTTTTGGGAATAATAAAATTAAGAATGGATAACTTCTTGATGCATGATTATGGAATTTTTGTTTTGTTAGTTGGGAAGTACCGATTTAAAATTAATTTAATGGATGGCAATTGTAATAAATATTCATGGCAAGCATCATGATCCATATTTTTATTCTACTCTATTGGTGATAGCAATTCCCATATTTTAATGCATGGAATAAATATTTGTGACAAGCTGCATGCTCTGGATTTTTATTCCTCTATTTACTAGTAGAAAAATTGAGATAAATGACTAAAAAACTACTAAAAATTGCATATAAATGACTAATTTAGTTACATGACTAATAGTCATTTATTGCCGCTCACTTATAGGACTAAATATGTGATTAAGAAAATTTAGTCATTTATTCATTGTTTGATTGGTTGTATATTTAGTGATTGTTGTTAATTGGTCATTTATTTAGTCATTAATTGTGGTAAACTAGTCATTTAGCTAGCCATTAAGTGAAGTTAACAAGTTATTTAATTAGTCATTAATTTCTATAGATGGGGCATGGAGGAATCGAATAACCAACCTCCTTCCTGTGAGGATGGTGCTCTCCCATTAAACTAGCAGCCTTAAATAGAAAATATTATATAATTATACATCAATGATCTAAGACATTAACATAATGACTTTTCCAATATTATAATAGAAAACAAAAAACTTGTTCATTAAAACCGCAATAAAAGATGCATCACTCATATTTCAAAGTTGGACTGCACTATCCACAGTACAAGATAATACAGCTCCATTATCTCAATCCTTGGATCAATCTCCTCTAGAATCTCCATTATCTCGCATTCCTCAACAACAGAATGAATATGCAATACAACTTTATAACCAATAGTAAATATTGCATGAAAAGATACAAACATTACCTCAATATACAAAATTTAGACAAGATAATGACAACAGAAATAATGACTTAAAAAAATAATATAAATGGATCAGGGAAAAAGATACTATAATTATTTTATTCTTCCATTTCAGATGACACAATCAAATTCTTATAACTCAGATCGCACCATAAAGAATTAAATTCAAAATAAATCTAAGTTGCACATACTTTATCTAGAACTGCGCATTAAACTTCGGCACTGCATAAATCGTCTTTTCTGTAGAATGCAAAGATAAATTTAATTAAAATTAATCTAATAGCATTAATTCCACTGTAAGAGAAACTAATAATTATGAACAAAATCTAGGCAACACAATTGGCGCGCCTTACATTACAAGTAGTGCAGTAGGATATTTCTCACCACAATAGCTTTTGTCGAGTGATATTGTACTAAATCACAGTTGACTCTCTTCTCATAGTCTTGACTCTTGAGAAAGCATTGTAACTACACAAGCTTGTGGATCTTTAGTAGAACAAGCCTTGGATGGCATCATGCAACAATAAGTAGTGACAAGTATGATTGGCATCGTCCCACAACAAACATGGTATGCTCCCCCGTTGCTTGTCAACATGCCATCTTTAGTTAGAACATGTCAGGACCATTTTATGGGAAAGAGGAATTTTGGTCCTTAGTGCTCATTGACATGGTAGTTCAATTTTACACTTTGGATGCCAATAGGTTTGGATAGTTTATCAACTACATCTAGTTTCCATACATACTAGAATGTAGAATACACCTTGGAGAACATCACCATCTGCAACCAGCAAAGTGCCATTGGTTAGAGAAAGAAGATCCTTAATACTTATATTCAAGTACAAACATAGTTAACATCCACCATTGTTATTTCAACTTTTTCAGCATCTCCATCTGGTTCATATATAGGAGTTGGCTCTTCAAAAAATTTAGCAACTTAATCCTTATACAAAGGAATTCAAGCTCAATCCAACTACAAATAGTTTTTCTCCATGCCATAGTGGCTCATGGACATCATCTCTTAGAGCTCAAGGTTCTTTATCTTGTACCAAGCAATATTCCTCCAATTGCATATATGCATGGTTTACCATTGATGCTTGGATCAAGTTCTTTTCTATAACAATGGACACCACCTCTTGAGTTTGGGCTCATAACAATTCATTAATTGCGTCTTGAGTTGCTATTACAACTTATCTTTCACTTGCATCTAGTTTTTTTCCAATTTATTACGCAATAGCATATTGAGAAGCTTTCCTACACCCATATACTAGAATAATTCCTACATGACAATATATAGGAATTCTTTCAATGGGCCTCATCTCATTCTATATAATTCCTAGGCATCTTCAGTGCAATTTGCATCATCTTCTATCCCTCAAATTGGGAATTTGCGTCCACAACATGTGATTCTTGGTCTATGACTTGTATACATAGTCCATACCATCATTTTCCATATTGCACTAAAAAAGAAATGGAAAGGTCTGATCCATAAATGAAATAGAGAGAACATTGACACTTAGCCATAACTATTGAGAGCATGTCTCTAACCTTTAAAAGATGGGGTTGGGAAGAAAATGGGAGGTGGAATAGGAAAACCCACTTTGTGTCTCCAAATTCTATATGTAAATTATGTTCTATTCTTTGGTTTAATCAATTCTAAATTTTATCCTCATTTCTTACTATGCTCAGTTGGTTGTTATCATTAGTCCTAGCATTTTTTTTATGAGGTGTTCATTAATCCACTCTGCATATTCAATCATAGATAAGAATAATTGTTCCTTTTATGCTTTTTCTTCTAACAATTGTAGGCTTGTAGCCAACATTCAGGATGTTATCCCTATTCCCTCCTTGGCTGACCGATCACAAAAAGTAGCACACTTCTCCATTTTTCTTCCTTCCAAAGTTAACACAAAAGCCTATTCCTTTTTTACTTGCATGGAAGCTATTATTGGTCACAAAATAGTGTCAAATTTGGGTTGAAGGCACTACCATTTCTTCATTCTAAAAGAATAAAAAATAAATCAACAAAATCATTGATATCTTTCATCTTGAGTTGGAGATGAAAAGGAGCGCTTCCATTGTCTTATCTACATGCTAACACAGGTGATAAAAAATTTCCAATCTTGGTATCAAATATAATGACATCTTGGCTGGCTCATTCTTTCTTTATTTACTATAAAACAATTACATTTCTTAAACACCAAGATAATGTTTCCCCTCTTGTTAACTTGCAAAAATAGGAGAATAACCCTCTCCAGGTTATTGCAATTTGACGGAACCTGTCAAATATTGCCTATATTTTACACTAACGGTCAGAAAAAAATGAAAAAACTAATAAAATGTTTGTTTATAATGTCGAAACAGTCATTTTTTACAGGTCAAATTTTTCCTAAATTCCTACCCTGGGCATGCCCAGCTTATCATAACCCAGCTTATCATAACAAAAGTGCCAAACTGGGTAAGAAGAAAAATGCCTTTTCTTCATGCTAAAACAACAAAAAGAAAAATCACTATATTTTGAAATCAATTTCATGTGTATCAAATTTGACGGTTAAATTGCCCTGTGATGACAAATTTTCTTGTCAAATTCCATCTTTGCTTAATATAAGACAAAGTAATGTCTCTTACTACCTTCACATAATGCGTTGATATTGATTTGTCGAAGACATTAACTTTTATAATCCTTAAGTGGCCAATTGGGAGGTGAAGAGAGCAAGGAATTAAGATCATAACGTGTTGATCTTGAATTGTCCAAGACAAGGAATTTGGGAATTCCTTAAGTGGGAATTTGGGAGGTGAAGAGAGCAAGGAATTAAGATCATCTGGGACGTGCTTATTTATAGACCATTAAGTGATTTCTTCCTTCAATTTTCACTTCGAATTCCATGACATATGTAGTAGATTGTACTTCATAAATTGTTTCAAGATTCATATTCAAACACACCTGAATCATCTCAAGATTGGTCCTAGGATTTGTTGCATGGATCTCATTATCTCACTCAACTTTTGGTGCAAGGTCACAAAATAATACACAACCTTTCGTGCAACCATTTCAACAAACATAACACAACCCTCTTGAATCTCAAATACACAAACTCAAGCATGCACATAAGAATGCAAAATGAAATAGATCATAACAAGGTTTCTTATGCTTTAAGTTATCCTAGTAATTGAAATTATACTGCTTGCAGTGTGAAAGTGCTCTTGCTGCTACAATATTCAAAACTTAAAACCACAATACAATTAACAACCATAGGGAGAAGCTCTTTTGTATAGGTTAGCAACCAGTCAATGCCTTGTCTTAGCTTACATTCAACACACACAATTATAGATGGTTTCCCGGTCAAACAAAGGGAGTCACTTTTATTCTACTTTCATAGGAATTGTGGGTTCTTCTTCTCGTTGGTTGTTCCTCTATGAGCTAAATCTCTTCTTCTATCTCTTTGCAATTTACCCAACATGTACACTGGAAATGCTTGTATTCTGTCCTCACATAATTTCTGCATATTCTAGATCCTTCTCAATCCTCTCCACAATTGACTCCTTTGTATAACCCTAATATTCTCTGCAATAAAAAATGGATGAAGGAAACATCATTCCAAGGAAATCAATAGCTTCATCTCAGAATAAAAGAAATGAAAACCAGTTATGGAAACATATGCATTGGATAATGAGCTTTGTTCTTCCATGGATAATGAGCTTTGTTGTACCATGAAAGAACAGAATACGTCTCAACTTAATGTGTCTATAACTGAGATTGATTCTGTTCCAAGGTTTGTAGCCGCCTTGCAAGAAAAACTAAATGCTGCTAGGCAATTACTTAATAATGTTGAAATGAGAGAAATAATGATGGTCATAGATATTCAAATAGCTTCTGAATGTAGTAGTGATATGGATGAACTTTCATTTGTTGCAAAAAGAGTAATTTAGGTGCTACTAATGATTTTTTGCATAGTGTTGTAATGCAGGGGAAGGGAGAGAATTTGGAAAAAATATGGTCTGAATTGTAGATGTAGAAAGTAAAACCAAAAATTATTTGAATGAAGTTAGTACACGCATTCAATAGAATACGTGCTTCAAGAATACTGTTGGTGACTAGGGAAATATTAATAAGGTGGCACAGATCAATACAAGCATGCCATGAAGAGGAAGAATTCAATAATCAATTCAAGCAGAACCATGATATGTTGAAGTAGGAAATTACATAGAACCATAATGTGTTTAAGCAGGAAATCACATAGAGTCGTGATACATGAAAATAGAGTATACTAAAACCGAGATACGGATAAGATCCAACAAAGCCACAATATACTAATGGTGGTCATACAACAATTTTTCCCCAAGAACACCTGTAATGAAATGAGTTCTTGGCATTATCTTGCTATGAATAGATATTATTATACTGAAAATCACATGAAACTATAATAAGCATGTTTTCTTTCTCTTCACATATAAGAATAATTATTATAAGAACCATGAATTAAATAAGGAATATTTGGTATAAGGGAATAAAACCTCACATTAGGAACATTCTCATGCCATAGTAGTCTGAGACAACTTCTATTACCACTGCATCCATTGCAAACAAAGTCCTTAAACATGAGAACCGGTCTTGATAAATATGTACAACATCAATAGGCAGCAGCCCCCAGAACTTGCAACTTCTCTTAATACTACAAGATAGACTCAATGTAACCTTTGTACTAGTCAACCTGTAAAAGAATTTATTAATACTACAAGATAGACTCAATGTAACCTTTCTACTAGTCAACCTGTCAAAGAATTTTTTTTTTAAGGGGAACCTCTGATACATAATGAGCTCATGTTCTTAATGTTCCTAGAGATTTTAATTAGTTTGTACTTGTACTTGTTATTTATTGCCAGTCCTACATGGAACAATTTTTCAAAATGAAAATTTTTCAGAACCAAAAACAAAGTTTTCAATTAGAAAAATGAAAGAGTTATGAACACTGTCTCTCTAAAATCATTTATTTAAACATTATCTATCCCCTATTATCATTTTCTAATTAGCATGTGTTTGTAAATAATTATGTTCCATTTTTTTAAAATTTAAATAATATATTGAGAAGTTATCTAAAACTTAATAAATTGAGATATTAATAAGTAACAATCTTAGAATAGTCAATCACATATCAAGAAGAAACTTAGAAAAGGAACCTTAGCATGAGAATGCAACTTCATCCTACAAGAGAAACACGACCACAAAATTCATTGATGATATTTATTTTGACCAAGACATAAGAAAATTTTCCATATAAGTAACCAACAATAACCAGAAGATTTCCCAATGAAATCTAATGTGTTCCATAAAACTATAATGAAATGCAAAACCACTTAGCAAGTAATTGATCTTGAAAATGAACACTAAATAATTGAAAAAATAAAAGATATTTCAGAAACATCATTATACAATAAAAGCTTCATAACATGAGATACATGTATATATCCACTGGTTGGAAAAAAAGTGGATAAAAAATGAATGTATGAGGATGTCTGCAAGTGCACAAATCATCCATCACAGGCATCCATTAAATATTTGGTTTGTTATTTAGAGCAAATCCTGTATAGATATTTAGAAGTACATATACTGAAACCCATAATAAAGGAGACACATCACCCGATTACAAAAATATGGCTCTAAAATAGGTAATATGCATAAAATAAACTATTAAACAACACTTCTTGGCACACTTAAGTGTAATCATTAACTAAATTTACAACATATAGGATATGTTACTATTTGGCAAAGTCAGCTGGTTAATAAACGCTGAAGTGTTTTCTATACTGTAAATAACTAGATTGTTTAGTACCCCTCTTATGAATATTCTAGTTAGCTGGAAAAATGATGAGCAATTGCAATCACAAATTTGACTATGACAGAAAGAAATACAAAAACCTAGTTGAGCTAAAATCATTCCAATCAATCCAAGTGATCATGACATATGAGATTGCACCACTGATGTGACTTCTGCAAAACACAATGAAAAAGATAACTGGAAATTAGTCCCCCTTGCTGTTGTGCTTGTAACTATGATATGCGTGGTGTGCACACATTCAAAACCTAACTTGCTGACCAGAAACATGAAAATATCCTAGGTCCATCTTGCTGTAGCATATAGCCATTTGGTCCTCATTAGTATTCAAAACCTAGTTAAACTTACCATAGTAGTAAAAGTCAAATGCTTTGTCTCTTTCTACAGTATTCAGTGTTTTTGTTGTCTGGGATTTTCGAAGTTTTCTAACTTCACTTTGTAAGTTTCGATCATGTATATTGGTATAAAGTAATCATATTGAATTTGGTTGTAAGGTTACTACACCAAAAAAACATTATTGATGTAAGAGTATAGGGACATCTAAAGGTTTTATATTCAAAATAATTTTGCTTCAATCAGACAAGGATGCAAATTTTAAATAAACAGTCAACCAAAATATAAATAAATGAAAACTAGAAAACCAACTAAAAATCAAAATTAACCTATTAATTCCCATTTATAACTGTCAGACTGAAAGTTTTAATTTGTAGGTTGCACCAACCGTTAAACGAAATGCACCCTAAATGGGATGGGATATGACAATGGGATTCGCCATGCCAAGAACTTCCTCGAGCGATTCCATACCCACAATGGCCATGATTTCATCCACTAATTACAAAAGTAATAAACATAATGTTATCACTCCATAATCTATATATATATGTAAAATGCAAAACGAGATTTTACAAAGGTGGCTTATATACTATTGTTTACAAATTTCATTGATTTCACTTATATGTAGAGTGTGTAGTTGTTTTTTAACAATAGATTAACACATTGTGTGATATTGGAAACCATATATATAATAAAAACTAATATATATTGATATTTAGATATATAATAAAAACTAATATATATTGATATTTATATTATGAAATGCTAGTTTATAAGAGTATCTAGTTAATTTTTACTCAATAGGATTAGTTCTTTTTTCAATCAATAGGGGTATTTAGTCCATTTTTTAGTCATTTGTAATTGCGTGATAAATTATTTAGTTATATTTTTTTATGGATGACTAAAATAGTCATTTTATTTAGTCATTTTTAGCTTAAAAAGAACTAACTTTTTTAATCACATAATCATTTATCTCATTTTTTTCTACTAGTAATTGGTGGCAGCTATTCCCATATTCTTCAATAAAATATAAAATGCTATAAAAACAAAATAGAAAATGCAAAAATAAGGCTTATGTGTATATGAAGATGTTAATATATCACATGTAGAAGAATAATATAAGTCTTCAACGAGCTTTGACTATATTAGAATGTTAAAAATAAAAATAAAATTTTGGAATCTCTGGCATCTGCGATCACAATCACGCTGAGATCAAACTTCTATGAATGTTATCCACCTATTAAGCATGAATGGATGGTTCTATTTTAGATCAATTTATAAGATTGAATTTTTGCTTTTAATGCCAATGGCAATTAAAAAAAAATGGTAAACCCAAGACTCCATTATCAACCCAACCAATTTAGAAATTCATGTCCAAGCAATATACATTTTTATGGTTGCAAGGGTTGATAGTTATAGGTTAATGTACACCAATATTGCATATTGCAACATTGTGGCCCTTGGATATGTTTAACTCCAAGTGTACTCTAGCTCATAAGTGACATGATAGGCTTCAAAGTAGGTTTCATATTGAGTTCCTAATTGTTGTAGGTGAATGTCAAACCAGCGTTTCCAACAAATTAATAAGAGTGTGGTATCAAATCACCTCAAACATCCACAATCACATTTTCCATGCCAACAATCAAGCTATTAGTAATTAAATTGTCAATCTCTTTTAGCCCCATACCATAACAACTCCCTCTTAAATATAGCAGGATCAATGCTATATCTAGCTAATGGAGTATGAGGAATATAATCACCATGTACTGCATGTCATGCTTCCTCATAACCTAATATATCATCTCTCCGTGCAACTCCTCTCGAGGTAGTACATCTTGACATAGTTCCTCTCATCGTTTACTCCTTGAATACAAACTCTCTAGTACAACCAGCATAGATCCATCTTAAAAGGAGATCTACCAAGCACTGAGAGGGATCAAATCTCTCAAGAATCAAGCCCCTTTTTAGAGTGCAAATGTTGAGGAAAGGTTTTAATTTATCTAATTTGTGTATTTTTACATATATGCCATTGTAAATGTTTTGAATCTACTTTGAGCGGACATGTTATTTTTTATAATATTTTATGATTTAAAAAAAAAGAAACGTATCAGCTTCAATATGAGCACGAAAGCAGTTACACATCCCCTACTGGGCTATATAATTCCCTCTTCAAATGAAGTTCAACCTGAACTCTAGGTTCAAGTGCGGGGGAAGCATCCAAAGGAATACGATGAATTTCAAGGTGGGATTCAAATTGTGGTACAAGTTGGAAGAACTAAATAATATTTTTCACCTATTGAGCATTGAGCTCGAACCTAAACTTGTTCTTATCTTCATAATTATATTTCATTGTGTCCTCAAAAAGTGGCAGGAAATCCTTTAAATTCCAGTATATAATATGGTGCATGTCAGGAATCGATAGAACAAAAGAGAGACTTGAGTGGTCTTAATAGATGTGCTAATTAATTTCTTTGAATTAAAACAGATGATAGGACATCCATGGTAGTTGATTAGTGTGGCTATGAATTATCTCTTGTGTCTAAACACCACTCGAATTTTATATTTGATTTTAAGATCTGATACTTTATGTATAACCGATCTATTTGTGTATCTTTATAATGATGCAAAGATTACAAACCCGAATTTCATTGACCCACCACCAACAGTAAAATATCACTTACCCGATGTTAAAGAGTGTGGATGTTTAATTAGAGAATCTCATATTGCAAGTGGGGAAAGGGAATAGTGTGCATTTAAATGGAACCCATGGATCCATATAGACCACGACTTCTCCATTAATGGTGATCTTGTTAAGAACCCATGTCAGCCCTTCTATTTACTTTGTTAGTATATTGTTGTTGGACGCATATGCTTTGTAAGTCGTCCCGTAGTATTTGTTGATCCATAGTTTGTATTATTGTTGTTGGACGCATATGCTTTGTAAGTCGTCGCATAGTAATTGTTGATCCATATTTTGTATTGGCCCATGGTTTGTATTGACACATGGTATTGACCCATGGTATTGGCGCCTAGACTTAGTATATAAGTTTGTGTTGAGACCAATGAAGGTACCGTGAAGTTATTTGTATTGAGCTTGCTCAAAGGAGGTTGCCCCCTCGAAGTGGCCTGCGATCAATATAAAAGTGATTCTGAGTTATGTTATTTCTGCTATATCATGTGTTTTCATTAATTAATTATTGCAGTTTCTTCGCATCTGGTATTAGAGCACTTTCTTGGGCTCGTTGGGTAGAATTTTTGCCAAAAAAAAAATTCGCATCTGTTGCAAGTTCGGATCTGGGAATAATTCCTATCCGCTTAACTGTGGGAAGTACTTGGGCATAAGCCCTAAAACGCATTGTGAGGAGTACCACAGGAACCCCAAAGTAGCTGGCTCGTTGAGAGGACCTACCAGCGAAAAGGGCAACGACCCCTACCTGATTGACTAGTTCCCACCTGTGAGGTAAACCAAGAGCTGTCGTTTGTGGCAAAGCGGTTATCAGTTTTACCTGAGCTGTGGAGTGAGGGGTACTTCTCCAATACGCAAGCTGTTAGACAGCATTGGTGGCCAAGTGAAACCCCTGAACTGTTAGGAAGCCGCACATGCCTGGGGTCCATATATATTTTCAGCTAAACTGTTGCCGAGCACTTCCATACCAGTTCAGATCCAACCGTTTCAGATCCAGCCGTTTCAGATCCATTCTGACAGTCGTTCCAGATCCAGCCATTTCATATCTATTCTAAAAGTCATTTCAGATCCAGCCGTTTTTATCCATTCAGCATCGTTTTCGATCCCTTCAGTGCCATTGCAGATCTATCTGTTTCCGATCCCTTCTGCGCCATTGCAGATCTATTCCTGAAAAATAAATAAATAAAATAAAATAAATAAATTCCATTTTTTTGCCATATGTCCCTTGTTGTAACTCTGTTTCCTTTGAAACTTCCCGGACACCCCTGCAATCCCATTCTACATATTTCATTCTTGAGGACCCTATCCCAAATTCTACTTCCCAAAGCAAGAAATCTCACATTTGTCTATTTTTAGGGTTTGCCATAACTTCTTCACTTTTCACCCACTTGCCTCCAAATTTTGCCACCGTGTTCATTCCCTATTTCTGCTTCTTTGTCCCTCTTTGACAAATTTTCTCATTCTTTCACTCCGCTTCTAAAATCCTCATTTTTTGCTTCCATGCCCATCAGAAAGTGTCCAAAACCTATTGAAACCCCAATTACCCATCCGAGTTTTTCCCAAATCCAAATTTCCCCTTACTAAATAAGCTTTTGTTTGTGTTTTTCTATCCATTCCCCCCCCCAAAAAAAAAAAACTCCGGGTTATGGTTGTCACCCGCACAGGAGCAAAAACCATGGAGGAAGCACTTGCAGCCATCCAAACCAAACTCCAAGATCTGGATGAAAAATTTCTTAGCCTCCATCTTCAACATTCAGCCATGAACAATAACCGACAGCAAGAATCTTCTGCAGCCAATGGGTTCTCTTCTTCCAGCACTTTCCGTGGTCCGAAGCTTGAATTTCCTCGCTTCAATGGTATTGATCCGACTGGATGGATATATCGTGCAGAATAGTATTTCAGTATGCATAATACTTTTGATGTCCAAAAATTTCCACTTGCATCCTTTCATTTGGAACAGGAAGCCCCTCAATGGTGGTACATCAAGGCTCATGACGAGCCAAAATGGACAGATTTTTTCCAACTCCTTTTGCAACGATTTGGTCCTAGTGCTTTTGATGACTTCACCGGAGCACTCACTAAACTTCATCAAATTGGCACTGCGATAGAGTATCAGACATAATTTGAGAAACTAGCCAACCACACAGAAGGATTGTCTGATGACTTCTACAGGAGTTGTTTTATCAATGGTCTTAAGGATGAAATCCACCCAGAGGTCAAAATGTTATGTCCCAACACAATGATGGAAGCCCTAGGGTTGGCTAAGTTGGCAGAAGACAAGATTTCCACCCAACAGAGCTCCAAACCCACTTTTGTTCCCTTTCAAAATATGGGTTCTCAACAACCTCCCATACCTCCAGCTCCTTGACCAACTCCTATCAAGCATTTGTTTGAAACAAAGATGCAGGCACGTAGAGAAAAAGGGCTTTGTTATAATTGTGATGAAAAATTCACTCGAGGACATAGATGTGTTCAACAAAAGATCTATCTCTTGGATGTGGATTCTCCAACCACCTTTGAAGTTGGTGAAGAGGCTCCAAATACACCGGATGATAAGGTCGACATTCAGGAGCCGCCTATTGACCTTCCATCTCAGGAAGACCACCCAGAGATATCTCTCCATGCTTTATCTGGCGTCACCACCCCTCAAACAATGCGGGTCAGGGGTTACTTCAAGAAGCTTCCTCTTAAAATACTCATTTATTCTGGTAGCACTCATAACTTCATTGACCCTCGGATCGCCAAACATGCTGATTGTTTTGTCCATCCTTGCTCCAACTTTGAAGTCATGGTTTCCAATGGGGGCACCTTACCTTGCAAGGGAAAGTGTCACAATGTGCGTATCTCTCTAGAATATTATACCCTATGCTCT
Organism: Larix kaempferi; assembly: GCA_027924585.1. Lineage (NCBI taxonomy): Eukaryota > Viridiplantae > Streptophyta > Pinopsida > Pinales > Pinaceae > Larix > Larix kaempferi. The sequence goes on along the minus strand of BSBM01000159.1, from coordinate 8,763,793 downwards.
GACATGTTTGCCTTGTCCTTAGGCGAATGTGATGTGGTTTTGGGCGTTCAATGGTTACGCACACTTGGCCCCATCTTATGGGATTTTGTTGAACTTTGGATGTAGTTTTCATTCAATGGGAAACAACACAAATTTAAGGGCTTACAACAAGGGTCTCTCCGCATCTTCAGTTCACATCGCCTGGAAAAGATCCTTAAGAATAATTCACATGGTGTCGTCGCTCAACTCCATTCCATTCAGATGCACCCATCAACGGTGTCCCCTACTTCCTTTTATAGATATGCAGGTGTCCTTGCTAAACCAGTGGGCTTGTCGCCTTCAAGAGACCTTTCCGGTAAGAATTTAGTTGCATCTACATCTCAGTAGGATATGATGGCTATTTTGCATGCAGTACAGAAGCGGCAACCATACCTATTAGGGAATTATTTTTGCAACAAGACTGATCTCCAGAGTCTGGATAATTTCCTAGAACAATCGGTCTCCTCCCCAACACACCTAAAATGGGTTATCCAACTCATGGTTTATGCCTATGAAATCACTTACAAGAAGGGTAAGGGCAATATGGTGGCAGATGCTCCTTCTCGCACATTTGATGACCCAGTTTCTCTTCTAGCTATTTCTCTACTTGTTCCAAATTGGTTGCAATCTGTTCAATAGGGCTATCTCTTCTATGCACTCCATGCTTCCTCATCAATAAGGCATTCTGGGTTCCTCAAAATGTATGACCAGGAACAATGTAACTTCTTTTGGAAGGGATTGAAAATGACAATTCAATAGATGGTGGCTAACTGTGATATTTGCCAGGACAACAAGGGTGAAACAACACTCCTTTCAGGACTGCTCAAACCCTTGCCCATCCCTACCCAGATTTGGACAACTATTTATATGGATTTCCTAGAAGCACTCCAGTGGTAAAATACCACATCTAAAAGGACATCATATGAAGCAATCTATGGCCAAGCACCACCAATTCTTCTTCCATACACCCTCAGCATCTCCCCAGTTCAGGAAATTGACTCGGTTCTTCGAAACCGTGATCAGATTCTTCTCATTCTGTAGGACGATCTTCACATGGCATGAATTCGACTGAAACAACAAGCCGATCAACATCGTTTTGAGCGCACTTTTCACTCAGTTGATATGGTTCTTCTTTGTCTACAGCCTTCCAAGCTACCCTCCCTAAAATTCACAAGGTGTCAGTGGCCCAGAATGCAACCCGAGGATGCTACAGGGGAACCACTCCTTCAGATTCTGCATCAATTTCCACATCTAAAGCTTTGAGGACAAAGCTTTTTCTAAGGGAGAGGGGATGTTAAGAACCCATGTCAACCCTTCTATTTACTTTGTTAGTATATTGTTGTTGGATGCATATGATTTGTAAATCGTCCCGTAGTATTTGTCGATCCATATTTTGTATTATTGTTGTTGGATGCATATGCTTTGCAAGTCATCCCGTACTAATTTTTTATTCATATTTTGTATTGGCCCAGGGTTTGTATTGACACATGGTATTGACCCATGGTATTGGTGCCTAGACTTAATATATAAGTTTGTGTTGAGACCAATGAAGGTACCATGAAGTTATTTGTATTGAGCTTGCTCAAAGGAGGTTGCCCCCTCGAAGTGGCCTGCGATCAATATAAAAGTGATTCTGAGTTATGTTATTTCTACTATATCATGTGTTTTCATTAATTAATTATTGCAGGTTCTTCACAGATCTTATAATTTTTTTGTGAGCATTACTTATTTTTTTTATCTATATTTCAAGTAACATTCAATCCAATGACACACCAGTGGGGGAAAATAACATGGTTTAGAGATTCTGAATAATTTGCTTCCTGCCAAGGAAAACCTCCATTTTCAGTTATTTAAATTTGGTATTACTATGTTTAAATAAGATGATTCTTTGAAATGACTAGAAAACTCTAGTAATGGAGAATACCCTTCACATTGGGATATGTTGTTTTTCAAACATATTATGAAGGCTGCTTAAGAAACCTTGTACATGGTTGGCTCATGGAAGTAAACTTCCCACCTAGACTCTAGAAATGTCACTTTAAAGGTCCTAGCCTTTTTCCTTAGTTTAGAGAGAATGTGGAATCCACTCATAATATTTTCAAGAAATGACATATATATTGAGGGGTTTGGTTTCTTATCAAACAATGCCTATAGGTTTGAAGGGTTGTGAAGGATATCATATGGATGAGGTCTGAGAAATTATACTTGCACTTCCTATATTCTTCGTATTTTTTTATGGGGGGTTTGAAGAAATTGTAAAATCTTTGACATTTGCTCATTATTGGCTGTCTTTGTAAGTTGAAGGATATTTTTATTATTTTCCTTTGCACGCCAGGGAAATAAAAATTATGTTAATCTTATTTTTATCCAAATTAAATTGGATTGGATTTTTCATAAGGCCTTTATTATAAGTTAGGTCCTTGAGGAGCCTAGGTGGTCATTTTCTCTTCATAGAGTACAAGGTTTTCTTTCAAAGTAGGGATATGTACAAACAACAAGGAAGAAATATCAACAAATTTTCTACTCATGACCCGTAGCTTATGACAGAAGGATAAGATGCCAAGGTATATGAGGGCTTGCAATTGATATGTTCTGGACTTGTATGATTTCAAGATTTATTGGATATATGTTTCCCATTAAGTGGCATAAGAGATGTGCAATCTAGAGTTGTTTTTATATTGAAAAGGGCATTGGTATTTATATATAAGAGATTTAGAATCCTTTGATTATTGAAAATGCCATTAGCATTATCTACAACAAGATTATTGATTATGGAATATAGGACATCTTATGTATATAATGTAGATTAATATATTCTGTTTTTTTAAATAGAGTGTATCCTTTTATTAACTCTCTGTTATTAATCGAAATACATGAATAGAAAATGTATGTACAACTTGGTAGATAATATTGGTGTTTTTTTAAATTAGAAATTTTATTTATAGGTTGTACAAACACTTTGTTGATTCCGCCTCAAGAATTGCTTAAATCCATAAGAAAGCAATTATTTTGTATGTTTCGAAATTGTTTTACTGTCCTTGACAGCCAAAATTTAGAAGACATTAAGAAAACCTTGACATGGACATGGCACATAAAGAAGTTTAATGATATTGGTAAAGTGTATAACAATATATGGGGAATGACTAGCATTTTACGTTAACTTTTGGACAAAGTTTCATGAAAGGGGGGTGTATGTAGCACCCCATTTTTACTTTGAACGTTGGCTATTATACTACGTTATTATTTGAGGGAATTCAATTATGAATGACCCAGCTATATGGGGAAACGCCTTGGCGTTGGAACTTGAGAACTAGTACATTTATGCATAAATTGAATAAGATGAATGGCAATAAATAGATCTTTATGTTTCCATCAAATTGATGAAATAATGGCTAATCTATAAATTCAATTGTTTTCTATGCATCATATATTATGTTCTTTGATGAGTTCTCAAGTGTGACATGGAAAGAAAGGTACCGTTGACGCAAGGTTGCCTTGATACCATGCGGATTCTAGGTTGAATCAGGTATCCACATCAGGTGATGTTAATATGGTGTGCTTTGATGTATCATATTTTATTCTAAAATGGTTTGATGCATGTGGTGTTTTCACATGCAGGCACAAGATTGTGATTGCAAATCAATCCACATTAAGGTGTTGTGGTTGAATTGGGAAGAGATACCATCATAACCAGCAATTTTGATCCATGAAACAGGTTGAAAAGTGAGAGAGGATTTTACCTGCGAAGTGCATGTTGTCGTGAGGGTAGCTCATGGACTAGGTCACTCATGAGGATCCACTGGGGGCGTGCAATAAGGACACATCCTTATTCCTTGGGAACCATGAGTCTTTCAATAGGGTCGATAGGACTATGTTAACGTTGTCTCAGTCATTATACCAATCCCCACCATCGAAAAAAGGGATATTTGAAGTACATGAAGCGATTCATGGCACCCTTGATATGCCCACCATAAAGTAACATCTTAAGAAAATAAGAAAAATGGGGTAAACAAATATTCATTTATAAGAAAATGAAAAGTATTTTAAATAATTTTTATCAAATATGAAATGCATAAATTATAAATGATAAATTTGAAATAACGTGTGCATAAACAAAAATAAATGAGTTATTAAATAAATAATTAGTTAACTCAAAGGACACACATAAAGATACAAGAAAAGAAAAGGAGAAATAAAAGAAACATCTAAGAGAGAATATAGGAAAGTAGGTGATGGTTAATCCTTAAATAACAAATTAAAAAGAGGAATTAGTTGTGCATGTGGTAGAAAACGTTACACATCATGGGTGGTTATTAAAACAAAAGGTAATGGAATAAATCATAATTTTGCATGTATGAGGCACTTAGAAAGGTTCTCAAGGCTATAAAGAGAGGAGCACTGTTGTACAGAAATTAATCCTATGACTGGGAAGTTACTGAGGTCACCAACATACTTTTAAAGACATGCAAAAATTAAGGAAACAATAGATACATGACAAGATTTTCAATATGGGAAAGACTAGGGTTTAAAAGCCAAAGAATAAACACCTTATGCTCTAGAAGGTTGATCTAAGCTTTCACCTCTTTTTGTCCTTACTCCACAATATTGTATATAGATCCCGCAAAACAAAGATTACCTTCCTCAAAACATTTGGATACATATGAATGAATAATAAAATAGGAAAATTATACATAAATTGGGCATGAAAGATTCACAATATTCAGTTCATATATCAAACACAAATAATATTGGAAGAGAAAGGATTTTTTATTGATCATAAGAATGAAAACAAGTACATATACCTTGTTCTGCAACAACACCTCTAAAAGCAAGATATGGACTCTCTTTCTCCTCTCCTTCAGTTAGAATTTCTCCAGCATTTCAATATCTCAAGAGTGAACCCCCTCTCAAGTGGCCTTCCCCTTGTATTTATCGCAAGTCTAGGAAGATAGTTTTGAGATAAAAAGTGTTGGGGATGGTATGGAAGTTAAGAAACCTCCTGTAACTACCCGAAATTCAATTTTTTCTTTTTATTTTTCGTGCTTTTAAGAGGGACCCGCAGGTATAATCCTTGCAACATGCGGGTAACCCCGAACAATAATCAAATAGGTGCTTTTTGAAAACCTTGTGTTTCATGATAAGTTGAAGCAAATTGAAATGAAGTATCACTTCATCATAGACATAGTCCAGAAAGGTATAGTGAAACTTCAGTCCATTGATACTGATGAGAAGATTGCAGATGTGTTAACAAAGCCTCTGTCAGTGACAAAGTTCAGGTACCTCCAAGACAAGCCTTGTAAGGAAGAGAATGCCTCCCTCGCTGAGAGGGATTTTTAAATGTACAACATAATCAGTCATTCTCCAAGCCAATCTTATGCATCCGGGATTGGGCCTCATGTGTTGAGGTAGGGAGCCTGAGTTGGACTCTGGAACTTGGAGCAGATTCTTAATTTGGACTCAAGAATGACTAATCCTTCAGTTGTAAAAGGTTATTCCTCATGTGTTGAGGTGAATGCTTTGATGTATTCAATGAAGCTTTGATTGTCATGCCAAATGACTATAGACTCAAGGTTCTCACTAAACAACCCAGTCAAAAGCTTCCTAAGCCACACTGATTCTTAGCACGCAGTAATAGCACTAATATACTTTGTTTTTTTAGTACTCACTACTACAATTTTGACTTTTAGGGGGGGTTGTTTTCCACCCCCAAAAGTCAGTTTTGGGGGCAGTTTTGGCTTTAGAGGCGGTTTTGACAAAAAAACCCCCCAATTGCACCGACGTTAAAAGCCTGGGATTTTAGGGGCGGTTTTGGAAAAGATCTAAACCACCCCCAAAAGTGACTTTTGGAGGTGGTTTTAGGCCCCCCCCTATAGATACCTATAGGGGCAGTTTTGAACCCCCCTAAAACTCCCTCTTAGAAAACCTACGGGGGCGGTTTTGAACCCCCCCTAAAAATTCACCTATAGGGGTGGTTTTGAACCCCCCCTAAAATTCCACCTACGAGAGCGGTTTTGAACCCCCCCTAAAACCCCCTCTTAGAAAACCTACAAGGGTGGTTTTGAACTCCCCCTAAAAATCACTCTAAAAAAGCCTATAGGGGCGGTTTTGAACCCCCCTCGTAGGAACATACAAGGATAGTTACAAACCCCCCTTTTAGCAACATATGACAATGGTTTAGAATACCCCTCATAGGAACTTACAAGGACAGTTTAGAACCCCCCTCATAGATGCATACAATGGTGGTTGTGAACATATGGGAGCAGTTTAGAACCCCCCTTGTAGCAAAATATATAGACGGTTTGAAACCGCCCTTATATGTAAATCATCATAAAAAAATATTTTTTAGAAATATATTGCAATATTAGTAGGGAATGGAGGAATCGAACCACCAAAATCCTTCTTGTAAGGTAGACGCTCTTCTATTGATCTAGAACCCTTTAAGAATTGGGGAGATGAGCTTACACCCAGATTGCATCATTTGTAATTCTAAGAAAAGACAATAAGATCCAAAGACAAGCATGCTTAAAATCCAATTTATTTTTCCAAACACCACTAATAAGCACAAACTTTACCATGATCAAGCAATAGAATATCCATAATAATTATGCAATCTATTAAAGTGACCCATAAGGACTTCCTACAACATAAAAATCCATAGTAAAACAACTAAATAAATATACCAAAAGGATGAGAATTACCTGATTGTTTATATTTGTTTGGATCCTTGGGTTGTAAATAGATATAAACCCCTTATACTTCCAATGTTTCTCCATGATATGCATGTCAAGTACCCTAAATACCTACCAAGATTTAATGGAGATGATGGAATTACAGTAGAAAATCACAAGTCTTCCTCTCAAAGCTATACTAATTACTTGGGTATTGAGATGATGGAGTTACAGTAGAAAAGCACATGTCATCCTTTCAAAATTATACTACTTACTTGGGAGACAAAAACTCAATTTTGGGAATAGAGTCCTAACACAAATGTGTAAAATAGGATCAGAGAAAAAGGGAGTGAAACTTGAGATTTGTTGTGGGGTGGGTACACCTACAAATGATGAAATAGGTAGTGGGACTCTAACCACTTGGTCACTCAAGAAAGATGTCAATTTGAAGTATGCAATTGATTTGGAATATTGACCAATGATACAATTGGAAGTGAGATTGGAGAGAAATTGACATTATGGAGATCAGGGGCATGGGAGGGATAAATGCATAAAAGGATCCTACAGATAATTACAAAGTTGGAGGGGGTTTGGGTAAACTAACAACTTCAATTGACAATGATGGAAAAAATGGAGGAGTTATTGTATATTGTAAAGAGGATGCCCACAAAGGACACCTGCAGTAATATGGAGTACCTAATATTGGCATGTGAGATGAAGCTAGCAGGTGAAATGAAAATGGATTGAAAGAAGCTTCTCGAATGGGAAGAGATAGCTAAGAATGTAATCCATTTATGGAGCTAACAAGCAGACACTAGTAGAAAAAGTGAGATATATGACTAAAAAAGCTACTAAAAATTACATATCAATGACTAAGTCTAGTCACGTGACTATTAGTCATTTATTGTTAGTCACTTATAACAAGACTAAATATATCACTAAACAATTTTAGTCATTTATTGGTTGTTTTGATTGGTCATTTTGGTAATATATTTAGTCATTGTTTTAGTCATGGATTGATGTTAACTCGTCTTTTATTTAGCCATTGATTATTGTTAACAACTCATTTATTTAGTCATGATAAACATTTATTGCCATCAACAAGTAGTGTATTTAGTCATTTTTATTCACTAATCTCCATCCATTGGTAATATATTTAGTAGTTTTTTTAATCATTTTTTTGTTTGCTAGAATCTCTCTGACTTGCGAGAGTGGCCTTCGGTCTAAGAAACCGTGACTCAGAGGCATCAAATCCATCAAAATCACTTGGCGATCGAACCTGGCATGTGCCACTCTAACCCTCAACTCGTTGGATTTTGGGTGTCTCCTCCCAACTATCTCACCCGTATGGGGAATTGAACCCGAGTCGCCCCCTAATGAGACTCACACTTAACCAAATGGGCTAGTAGGATTTGACATAGTTTTTTTTAGTTATTGATTGTTTTTAATTAGTCATCTATATAGTCATGGTAGTCATTTATTGCTCGTCCATTCGTAGTATATTTAGTCGTCTTTTTAGTCATTGAATAGGGCATGGAGTAATCGAACCACCAACTACCTGCCTAAAAGGTGGGTGCTCTCCCATTGAGCTAGCACCCTTAAATAGAATCAAAGTTCACGTTGAAACAAAGCTCACACTAAAAAAATAAGTTTAGTTAAATATATAAATCGCATTTTATTTCGACTCTTTTTCTACCACGAGTCACTAATAGTGGCACATTAATGAGTCATAAAGCCTGGAACCAATTCAAAACATTGAAAGTAATAAGAAAATACAAGCTGCTTATACAAAGTCCCAACTTCAAGAAATTCAACAACAAAGCACTATAAAAAAAAATGAAAACTTACAACTTGGTTTGCTTCCCGTCGGGATGAAAAGGCCACAAATCCAGAACCTCTACTCTTAGGATCACACATTACCTGAAAATTATTCTCAAACCAATAGCATCAATTTGCATACCATATCAATATCACTAAATGAATCGAAATCAAGGAAAACTTTTAGGATGTGATATTTATCCTAGAGTGTATAAAGGGAGGTGAATAAGGCAGTCATTGTCGACTATATGGTAGGCGAATATTTTAGTTTCTTCATGGAAAAATATATCCACATTGCAAATAATTGCTCAATTAAAAAAGCAGTTACACGAAATTTATTCTCTCACAGTTTTGGACAACCAGAAAGTACAAAAATTTAATTAACCTATTACTACTCTTTGCAATATTTTCTTAAGTGGTTAGGTACTAAACAAATTTGATGCTAATTTCTTTTGTTATTATGTATTTTTATATTATTATTTATTTTTATTAAAAAAAAATTAAAAACCACATAAAATTCCTAAATTTAATATGAAAATTGTAAAGTGATTTAAATTTAATTTAATTTTAAAAATTCATTTATTAAAATTTTTATTGGTTTATAAGAATTGATATTATTAATTTTTCATTTAAACAACATTAAATAAATCACTAACAAAAAATTATAAAAAAAATATCTCACTATTCTTCTTTATTAAATTTTATGATGAAAATATTTATGAACGTGGGACGCCTTCCCTCTTCTCTGTCATTCGAGTCCATTCCAAACTTTCACTTCAAGATCCCATTTTTCCCTCATTCAAGTCTATTCAAAACTTTCACTTCAAGAATCCATTTTTCCCTCGCTTCTTCCGACCCTTCTCCCAGAGAATAACTCGTTAAAAGACTTTCCATTTGCTGTGTTTGAGCATATTTCAAAGACTTTGCAATACAGTTGAGACCAGGGTGGTGTCTAGCTTATGAATGTGCTATGGTTAATCTTTTTCTTTATTTTATCTTTTCTTGGTTTTAATTCATAGATCTTTCTTTATTTTATCTTTTCTTGGTTTTCTTGGTTTTAATTCGTCGTGGATGCACCAAATTTTGTTCTATTTATTGCTATAAAATATCCAGTGCAACGGACGAGGACTTTTCGTCCCTTCCTTTGTCAATTATTTTCTATGTTACACGAGTTTCCGGAACGCGGGAATGTTGGGAACTTGGGTACAGGTGTCTGATACGGTTAGAAGTTTCCCCTAAATTTGTAGGAAACAACGAGTTGGGAGCGGCAATAATATATATTAAAAAAATATAAAAAATAATATAATTGAAAAAAAAATATAGCAACTATTTAAAGATTCAGATTGTATACTATTTAGTATTACTATTATTTAAAACTTCTATTTAGGAGTAGTACATTAAGAAAGCATACCTCACAATACCATTTTTTATTTTTAGTCTTCAATAAAATTAAATTACCATAAAGTACCAACATAGTTCAAAATACCATAAAGTAATAAATACATAGATCAAAATTTGGCAAAATGGCAAATGCCCAAGTACTACATAGTTCAAAATTTGGCAAAATGCCCAAGTACAACATAGTCCAATATTTGGCAAAATGCCCAAGTACAACATAGTTCAAAAGTGCCCAAAGGCCAAGGCCCAAAATATATCACGAGTTACAAAGAAGATGATCATAAAGTGCGATCTTCAACAACAAGGCTATCCATATAAGCTTGAGCCTCACTAGGCTCTGCACCTCCATGGTCACCACCATCATCATCATCAGCAGCACCAACAATAGATGCAATGTCATCTAAGGGCATACCAACCAAGCCTGCATTTGGTGGAGGATTATCCTCATCATCATCAATTTGAGCAACATCTTCAGCATCCACATCCCACCGTGCTGCAGGGCCCTCTAAATACTCAGGTAGCTTCCTGGAAAGGAGTCGAAGACTACTATGCACATAAACCAGTTTCTCCGCTCTCTTAGAAGTAAGTCTATTCCTTTTAACAGAGTGGATGAAACTATAAGTAGACCAATTCCTTTCAGCTACCGAGGAACTGGAAACTTGAGATAGCAAGCGTGAGGCAAGCTGTCGAAGCTCTGGGACTTCCCCCCCATACATTCTCCACCATCCTATGGGATTCTTTTGTGCATAAATCTTGATGTCCCGCCTTGCATCTTGAGTGAATGTAGGGGGACTTAAGGTTTCTTGATGTCCACGCAACACATTTGCTTCATCTGGGATATACATCTTGTTTATGGCATCAAGAAACCCATGTTTTACCTCTCCATCATCAATGGGTAGAACTCTATTTGGTCTCTCCATATACCACTTAGGATTAAGTGCATATGCAGCCATGTGAAGAGAGGTATTGAGTTTGCTCCATCTCTTCTCTATTATCTTATGGATTTCTTGGAAAAATTCCAAAGAAGGGTTTCTTTGATGAATTACATTCTTTACCTTTCCTACCATACAATCCATACATTCATATATTTCCCCAAGATTAGGGGAATCAGAATTAGCATACCTCATCAACTCCACGATTGGGGATGTAAAAGAAACAATATACTTACACTCACACCACCAATCCTCACTAAGAAGCATATCTTTTATCTTCTTTGCTTGAGTTGATTTAGACTCAGACCATGCATTCCACTCTTCTGCAACAACAGTGGCTTGTAGGGGTGCATACACCTCAACCATACGTTCAAGAAGAATGAAGTATGTTGCATACCTTGTTTCTTCAGGCTTCAAAAACTGTTTTCGTGATTTCATTCTATAGATTTCCAATGAGGTATGGTGGTTGCAGATGAACATTTGTGCCTCTCTTGCCTCTAAAATGATTTTTGAAATCCATGATAATTTACCAATGTCTTTGAGGACATTGTTAAGAGAATGGACACAACAAGGAGTCCAAAATATATGCTTGTATCGGCTTTGTACCATCATTCCCGCTGCTTTGCAAACAGGTGCTGCATCTGTGATTACATGTACAACATTTGAAGGACCAATCTCATCAATTGCTTCCTTCAACACTTCAAACGTGAAAGTAGCATCTTTCAGTTTTCCACTACAATCAATTGCTCTTAAAAAGTAGGGCCCTGTAGGAGATGTGATAATGATATTCAACAATGGCCTATCTTTAATGTCTGTCCAACCGTCCATGACTATTGAACACCCTGAATAAGTCCATGATTGTTTGAGGTCCACTGTAAGCCCCTGCATTCTTGTCACCCCCTTGTCTAACAATGATGTCCTCATTTTATTGTAACCTGGGGGTGTATATCCTTGCCCAACAGCTATGATTTTTTTCGCCATTTCTTTGTAATATGGTGAACGAGTGGCATTAAATGAAATCCCATTTTCCATGAAAAAATCAGCTACAGCATCATCAGCCTCATCCCTATGCACAACATTGTATATTTTACGAATTTGGTCAGCAGCAACACCACTGGCAGACTTGTTCCTTTCAAAACTAGAACCCCCTTGAGACTCAACTTGGTTTAGTTGACTTTGATTCATCGAATCTTGGACATCATTGGAGGATGACAAAGTCCTAGGTACCTTAAAAGGATGTTCATTTTCCAAGTCAGATTCACGGACACCTGTGGCAACCATGTGAAGCTTGGTCAACTCCATTCTTTTTTCAATATTACATGTACAACCCTTAACCCCATCACCAGACAGGGACAAAAGATGATGCCACAATCTAGTGTAGCTTCCCTTAAATACATGGTTGCATAACAAGCACATCCATTCTTCACAACCACCACTATTCTTTTTCTTATTTTGAGTAATTTTCTTCACAAACTTTAATAAGGGTTTTTTAGGATTTGCTCTTTCACTTTGGCTTTGGCTTGCATTTGGATTTGGAGTAGAACTAGTGTCTTGCCCAGTAGGTGGTAGGCTCCCACTCTCCATGACTTCCCTGAGCAATACACAACATAGCATGTTTAATTTAAAGTTTAGTTTGATTACAAATGTGCATGCTTAAATTTAAAACAAACTCTGAAAAATTAATTATTGAAATATGAAAACTTGAAAAGTGAAAATTGTATTGCAACATTGGATATGATTTGTCATTGAGTTATTCAAGAAGTGTGTACATTTATGTATGCCAAATAAATAATTATTTAACTTAAATTTAAAATGTGAGTCATAATTGCAAGTGTGAATTGTTTTAAAATTTTAACTAACATGGAATTTATTATTTGAGTGAAAATTGAAAAACAAACTTGGCATTGGAGAACATTGGAGATTGGACATACTAGAATCATGATACATAACTTTTAATTTCATTTGTAACTGAGATATATGAATGTCTCTACCTCTTTGAATAAAAATTAAAATGAACCATTGATGTATGTATTTGCCTCAACCATAGATGTATGTATTTTAATTTGAGTCAACCATTGATGTATGTATTAAAATTTTAAATATTTGCCTCATGAGACATAACTTCTAATTTTATTTGTAACTTAGCTATGTGTATGTCTCTACCTCTTTGAATAAAATGAACCATTGATATATGTAGTTGCATCAACCAATAAAATGAACCGTTGATATATGTAGTTACGTCAACCATTAATGGATGTATGTGAGTCAACCATTGATGTATGTATTGATTTTTAAATATGATTATATTTGTCTATTTAAATTCAAATTGAAATAACCATTAATAATTTAATGCATGCAATTGAATCATTGAATCATTGATGTATGTATTTGCCACAAAAAAATGATGTATGTATTTGCCTTTGTGAATAAAATGAACTAAAATGTAGTCTAATAATTAGAACTAAGAAAAAAATTACAAAATTGAAAATTTCAATTAAATAAGTTAATAACTTAATAACTAATTAACATTAATAAATAAGTTATTAACATTGATATGATAAAATTAAAAATAAATTGTGATGGCTATAAAATGCAAATTAAAAATGCAAATTAAATTTCTAATTGTCTTCTAAAAAAATTTATAAATTTAAATTTAAATATTTTAAGTTTAATTTAAAATTAAACTAAGATTAAAACAATATAAAACTTTAAAAGTTAATACTAAAACTAAAATAGTAATTTGATTTGTTAAACTAAAGTCTAAAACTAGTAATTTAATTTGTTAAACTAAAGTTAAACATTATTTTAAATTAATGATTAAAGTCTAACTTAATGATACTATTAGAATTTAAACATTATTTTAAATTAATGTCTAATTTAATGATACTAAAATTAAAAATAGTAATTTAATTTGTTAAACTAAAGTCTAAAACTTAAAAATTAAAAAATTAAAAAATTAAAACTAAAACTAAAAGTTAAAAACATAAACATAAAACTTAAAAGTTTAAAGTTTAAAACTAAAACTTAAATTAAAATTTAAAACATTAAAAATTAACACATAATTTAAAATTAAAAGTCTAAAACTTACAAACTAAAGAATAATAAAATGAAATTTAAAACATAAAATAAAATTTAAAACAAAATTTAAAACATAAAACAAAATTTAAAACATTAAAAAAAATTTAAAACATAACATAAAATTTAAAACAAAATTTAAAACATAACATAAAATTTAAAACATGAAATAAAATTTAAAACATAAATGATAGATTATAGAATAATAAAATTTAAAATTTAAAACATAAACTAAACAATTGAATTTCTGATTTCGTTACCTGCCCGAGCACGAGCCCAAGCTGTCATAGCCAACGGTGAACCACTCAGGGGATGCCCGAGCTGTCACAGCCAATGGCGAACCACACAGGGGATGCCCGAGCTGTCTCAACAAATAGCCCAGCCAACGTTCCAGCAAACGGCAACAGTACTCGTCTCTCCCACACTAGATGCGAGTCGGCTCTCTCATAGCAGAGCAGAGCTCAGATGAACAAACCTCTTGGCTCAGATGAAGCAGATCAGCTGCGGCAGAGCTCGGCTCAACTCAAAGAAGGGAACTCGGCTTGGCTCAGTCAAAGAACGGACGGAACTCGGCTCGGCTCAGGAACTCGGCTCGATAGAGCTCAGTCTCGACTCCGACTCCTTCACAGCAGATGCACTCATTCTCACTCACTCGTAGACACAGAGGCATGTAGACGTTCCTCACCCTCAAACAAACAGCCCACTCGCAGACGCAGAGGAAGCCAGACATTCCACACGAAATCTACATTGCCGAACTCTGCATTTATAAAAAAATTCTTTGTTTGGGGGGAGCGATTAAGCTTGGCGGGAGAGATTATCATTTGGCGGGAGAGATTATGTTTGGCGGGAGTGATTAATTTTGGGCCCCACACGTTTGGGAACGGCTAGGAGTTCCTGCTCTACGAGGAGCATGTGGGAGTTCCCTGGAAAAATGGAGCGTGTGCAAGCTCCCGAAATGAGGAACGGCTGATTTGAAGTTCCCAAGCTCCCAAGATTTCTTGTTCGAAGCTCCCGAAAAGTTCCCAAGCTCCCGGAACCTTTCCCATGCATTTTGGAACGTTTCGTACCCATTCCTAAGCTCCCTGGAATGCGGGAACTTATGGAACGGGTTTCCTAAAGTCTGGGAGCGGTTCCCGTGCAACGGATATTATTTTAGTTGCATTTAAATTTTTATTAAATAGTTTTATTTTATGGTGTCCATTGATCTGGTATGATAGATTAATGTAACTAGATATCCTTTCTTTTTCACATTCTCTTAACAAAAGCGAAGAGAAATTTACTCGTTGAGTCCATTAAGAAGGCTTCATGGTGGGCTATAGTCGGCCTGCAAAATGCAAAAATCACAAGTTAGAAGTGCAGTTTAAACACCCTCTTCACTGCCCTCTCATATTTAACTAAACTGCCCAATATACGCGGAACCAACATAGAGTTTGTTGTTTAACTTTCTAATGGCGCTCTGGTTGAAACTTGCATATGTATTTTGATACACTGCCCAGGCCAGGATTTAACCACAATAAAGACAACAGCAACTCAGGACGAGGTTTTATGTTTGTTGATAGGAATAAACATGGTTTCTTTCAATCAAACTATTTTCATTACACCCTAAGAAATTAACTAATTAAACTAACTCCATTATGCCATCGGTATTTAAGACATTCAACTTGTTAAATTATTAATTGATAACTTATCCAGTGTTAGGGAATGTGTGTAAAGGATCGCTACTAGTGTTGAAGTCATCAAGGACCTTTTCCAGTTGGACTGCTACAGAAATACTTTCTATAAGATTGAAATACCTATACTTAGTACAATTCCTGGCATGTATCAGATTACAACACACTCTCATTGAATGTAAATGAAGTATTACTATTTAAACCGAACCTTAAAAAAGTAGGGTTATCGTTATCAACTTGCCTCAGGAAAATCAATACAATGCCCTGCATGAATCAAAGTAGAAGCTACTCTTACTCATGTATATGAACTAATACTATTAACAAAACACCTTAAATAGCAAAAAAGATGGATATATTATACATATTGTATTTTTTATTTTTTTCAGTGATATATATACAAACACATACAAAAATCAATGAATAAGGCAATGCTAGTATCAAATAAGGAAAGACAAACATAGAATATGCCCTCTTTTCATTTGTGTTTTGCCTATATGATGAATATTTCATTTTCTTTTGCTAAGGACATGCGCTAGAACTGTAGTTTGTTTTAAATTTTCTTCTACTTTTTATAAAACACTTTACTTCACAAAATAAATGGGCGGATATGAGTTGCGCAATTCACCTTTTACTTCGCGCAGATTACTGCGCATTTCTACTATGCAGATCCACTTTCTACTGCTCAGTTGAACTTTGCACAAATGCACAAATCTTAACTTCGTGCAATACTTTACTTTGCATGAACTTGACTTTGTATGAAGTGCGCGTACAAATTACTTTTGCACACTCTTTTAATTTTTACAAAGATTAACTGCATGGTTAACTTTGTATACCTATCTAACTGCACAACCCAATCTTTAAACAAACTTTGTATAAAGATATTTCATGCTAAGACATAAGAACCGAAATATATGTCAACTGAATCTTTAAACAAACTTTGTATAAAGATATTTCATGCTAAAACATAAGAACCAAAATATATGTCAAAGGTTACTGCGCATTAAACTAGGGCATTTACCACCGTGAAATACTTGAGAATCTTGATTTGATTTACAGACCGTAGCAAACAACATTCACACAGGTCAATATGAAGTAGATGTGCGGCATGCATAAATAAACACTCTTGAGAATGAATTCATAAAACTAAATACTTATATATATTACCACACTGTAAAACAAAGTAACTTTACTGCAATACAGAGAGATGAGATTTTACTTCAATCTTTTACAATCACAGAGCTTGGGCTCTTCATACACTTCACGGGTCTTTCACTTCTTCTCTTCTTCACTCCTCTCACTCTCTATCCCTTCATCTTTATTTAATCTTCTCCGGAAGATATTCATTTATACAAAAACTTAGGTTTAGCTTCACCTGGAAGTTACAGAGTTGCAATAAACACTGCAGTTAATTTCTACCTAAGAAATGTGATCTTGCGGAATACAAATGCAACTACTTAAATACTAACATGACATGAGCCGGATTGGCTGCAAACTGACTAACTGCCTGACATTGCAGACTGACAAAATGACCGACTTGGAGTCTGATAGAGCCGGCGCATATCAGATACGTTATCAGCTCATTAATTATGATATTTCCAACACTCCCCCTTAATTATGAGCGGATGGGAATCATTGAACAAAAATACAATATTACAAAATATTTCAGAGCTAAAACATGCTCTGTTCATGACAAGGTTTGCTATGCAGAACTTGTCATTCTCAAACAACTTCGCAGAAATTGGAATGGGTCTTTTGCCAATGGTTTTGTAAATATGTCTGTTACCTGATCTTCAGACCTAATAAATTCTAAACAGATTTCCTTGTTGTTTACCAATTCTTTGATGAAGTGATATCTTGTGTCAATGTGCTTGGTTCTCTTGTGGAACACATGATTCTTCTGTGAAATCCATTCTGAATGAGGTATGAGTCAATGCAACTAAACCAAGCTCTAGTAGCTTGCTTCAAACCATACAGTGTCTTTTTCAGTCTATACATTCTGTGTCCTTGTCTTGGAACTTCATAGCCTTGTGGATGCTCCACATATACTTCTTCCTCCAAATAACCATTTAAAAATGCAGACTTAACATCCATTTGATAAACAAGCCATGTCTTATGTGTTGCAATGGCCAAAACTGTTCTGATTGTGTCCATTCATGCTATAGGTGCAAAGGTTTCATTGAAGTCTATGCCAGGTTGCTGTGTGAATCCCCTTGCTACCAATATTTCCTTGTGCTTCTGCACATTTCCATCAACATCTTGTTTGGTCTTATAAATCCATTTCACGCTTATCACATCCTTGTCGTTAGGAACATCAACTAGTTCCCATGTTTGATTTTTCTCAATGCATTCTATTTCTTCATCCATGGTTTATGCCCAAACTTTCTCTTCAACAGCTTCCTCAAATGTTGGAGGATCATTAACTTGAGAAAATAATGCAAAACATGAAAATGAATTAGGTGTACCAGCATCATATATCTCGCGCAGACTTCTTGTCTTTGACAGAGTTGCTGGTGTCAAACTGCGCGAGCTGCGTGAACTGCTTGATGGGGTTTGTTGCGCACTTGGTGTTCTTGTCGGAGTAGCTTGAGCTGCGCCTTGTGTTGGAGTTGCTTGTGCTGAGACATGCTACGCAATCCTTGGAGTAGATGGAGCTACGCAGTTCTGATTTACATGCGGAATTTCAACCACATCTTTTATGCTGTCATCATGTTCAACACGTGACACGATTTTAACATTCTTCTCTACAGTTCCATCCCATGCTTCATTTTCCACAAACTGAACATCTCGACTGATAATAAGTTTTCTTGCAACCAAATCATACAACTTGTATGCTTTTGTGTCTTTAGAATATCCAATAAAAATTCATTTATGTCATTTATTGTCTAATTTTCTTCTCAGCTCATCTGGAACATGTGCGTATGCTACACAACCAAAAACTTTCAAATGCGAAACACTATGTTTCATACATGTCCATGCTTCCTGCAGAACTTTGTTCTTCACGCTCTTCATCGGATATCGATTCATGATGTAGACAACAGTTTCCATTGCTTCAGCCCAGTATTCATTTGACAGATGCGCGACTGCCAACATGCCGCGCGCCATCTCCATAATGGTTACGTTCTTCCTCTCTGTGATACCATTCTGCTGCGGTGTATACCGCGCAGTGAATTGCTTCTGGATGCCATGATTCTTGCAAAAATTTAAGAAATCATTTGAGACATAGTCACCACCTCTGTCTATTCTTAAGATCTTAATGCTATGTCCACTTTGCTTCTCCACAAGTGCCTTGAACTACTGAAAACATCCAAATGCATCATATTTATGTTTTAGAAAATAGAACCATGTTTTTCTTGTAAAATCATCAATAAATGTGATAAGATAAGTGCATCCTCCTATGGACGGTGTTTGCATCGCTCCACAAATATCGAACTACACAATTTCAAGTGGTGTGCGAGCTCTATATGAGTTTCTGACTGGAAAAGTCTCTCTGTGTTGTTTTCCAAAAATACAACCTTCACAAATTCTCTCTAGCTTTTCAATCAATGGCAATCCTTTCACCATGTCCTTCATGTGCAATAGCTTCATCCCACCAAAATTCAGATGTCCAAATCTGAAGTACCATAACCAGGATCATCCTTCATTTCTGTTTGAAACGCAACTTGCATTGCACTGTCTTTTTCTTCCTTTGCGTAGTGAATGTCTACTCCTTTGCTCTCTGCGCTGAGCGTAGTTCCAGAATTTTCATTCTGTCTTTCATGAACAACTTGAGTTGTCTTTCCTTTTATGATGGGTCTTATCCTCAAAGGAAACAAGCGATTGCTTCTCATCTGCACCTCTGTTATTAATTGATTGCCTGGATATCTGTCTTTGATCGGACAACGCTTTCCTATCATATGGATTTTGTAACCTTTTTCCATCAGTTATCTAGTGCTCATCAACATATGCTTCAAACCTTGAACATAATAAACATCAGACATATATTTCTGCTCCCCTTGTTTGGTTAGAATATAGCCAGTACCCTTACCCAAAACAGTGACTTGAAAATTATTTTCAAGTGTGACATCAGTTTGAACTGATTTATCTAGACTAGAAAATAGATTTAAATTACCAGTCATATGATTGCTACAGCCTGAGTCTAAATACCATATGTCATTTGGACTTTCTTGGATAGCATTGCATTCCAATGGAGATGCACATGCTAAGAACAACGAGTTGTTTGGAGTGTTGTTGTTTCTTGAATGAGCTTCACCTTGCTTTCTTTGGTCATACTGCTTCTTTCTACATTCATATGCGAAGTGACCATACTTCTTACAGTAATGACATTGAATTTTTTATTTATCATACCTTTGTCCACTTGGCTGACTGGTAGTTTGATTCTGGCCTCTACCAGTGACATGCATAGAGCTGTTGCTGCGACCTCCTTTGAAAGAACTTCGACCTCTGCCTCTAAAGTTTGATCTTCCTCTGCCTCTTCCACGACTTATGGATAACTGTGCTGCAAATGCACCTTCCAGCGATGTATTTGAACCACTGATTCTATGTTCATGATTGAGTAATGAGGCTTGCAACTCATCAATAGTAAATGTGGACAGATCTTTGTTTTCCTCCAAGGTCACAACTAAAGATTCAAATTTCTTTGGAAGAACTCTAAGAACTTTTTCAACAACTCTTTGATCAATTAGAGTTTCTCCATGAGACTTTATTTGATTTTACTAGGAAAATAACACGAGTATAGAATGAGTCTATTGACTCTGTGTTTTTCATTAATAGAGATTCAAAATCTTTTCTAAGAATCCGAAGTTTAGTAGTATTTACCTTGTTCAAGCCTTGATAGGAATTTTCCAGTGTATCCCATGCTTCCTTGGCTGACTGCGCTGCTGCTACTCTTGGGAGTATGGATTCATGTGTTGCTTGATGTATTTGGAACAATGCCTTTCCATATTTCTTCCTTTGTTCCCTTAAGACATCCTTCTCAGCTTGTATGAGATTGTTGTATGCTGTTGCATCTGCTGGTTCTGCATAACCATTCTGGACTATTTCCCATACATCTTTACCTCTAAACAAAGCCTTCATAGTTAGAGACCAATATTCATAATTTTTACCAGAAAATATTGGGGTTTGCAAATTACCCGAAGTGGAATCCATACTTAATCACTTTTCCCTTATGTAAATGCAATTACCTTTCCCCATAAACCAAGCTCTAATACCAGATCAAGGGAAAAAGGGGCACCGTGTAGTTAAAAATATTTAACTGCGCAGATGATGAATATTTCCTTTTCTTTTGCTAAGGACATGCGCTAGACCTAGAGCAAGTACTTTGTTTTAAATTTTCTTCCACTTTTTATAAAACACTTTACTTTACAAAATAAATGCGCTTATATGAGTTGCGCAATTCACCTTTTACTGCGCGCATATTAACTGCGTGTTTCTACTGCACAATTCCATTTTCTACTACGCAGTTGAACTTTGCGCAAATGCACAAATCTTAACTTCGCGCAATACTTTACTTTGCATGAACTTGACTTTGTATGAAGTGCGTACTTCATATAAATTACTTTTGCACACTCTTTTAACTTTTACAAAGATTAACTGCGTGGTCAACTTTGTATACCTGTCTAACTGCGCACAACTGAATCTTAACAAACTTTGTATAAAGATATTTCATGTTAAAACATCAGAACCAAAATATATGTCAAAGGTTACTGCGCGTTAAACTAGGGCATTTACCACCATGACATACTTGAGAATATTGATTTGATTTACATACCGTAAATGTAAACAACATTTACACAAGTCAATATGAAGTAAATGTGCGGCATGCATAAATAAACACTCTTGAGAATGAATTCATAAAACTAAATACTTATATATATTACCATTGTAAAACAGAGTAACTTTTCTGCAATACAGA
Source organism: Larix kaempferi (assembly GCA_027924585.1). Taxonomy (NCBI): domain Eukaryota; kingdom Viridiplantae; phylum Streptophyta; class Pinopsida; order Pinales; family Pinaceae; genus Larix; species Larix kaempferi. Next base: position 8,742,303 of record BSBM01000159.1, on the reverse strand, counting down.
GAGATGAGATTTTACTTCAATCTTTTACAATCACAGAGCTTGGGCTCTTCATATACTTCATGGGTCTTTCACTTCTTCTCTTATTCACTCCTCTCACTCTCTATCCCTTCATCTCTATTTAATCTTCTACGGGAGATATTCATTTATACAAAACTTAGGTTTAGCTTCACCTGGAAGTTACAGGGTTGCAATAAACACTACAATTAATTTCTACCTAAGAAATCTGATCTTGCGGAATACAAATGCAGCTACTTAAATACTAACATGACATGAGCCGGATTGGCTGCAAACCAACTGGCTGTCTGACATTGTAGACGGACAAAAAGACCGACTTGGATTCTGGCAGAGCCGTCCCATATCAGATATGTTATGAGCTCATTAATTATGATATTTCCAACAGTTCTCCATGCATTCCAAATAGCATTGGAGAGTAACCATTGTTCTCAATGTATTCGTCACACCTACGATGAATCAGAGGCATCCATAGAGATGATTCATTTAGCTAAGTGGTCCCATACTCAAAATACCATGTATTAAGGCAAATAACTGTGATCCTAGCTGGCGATCTCCTTCTCCCCAAATTGAAAAACCAACATACAAACAACCCAACTACATTCCACATGTCTTCCAATATGCAACAATAAATCTAAGAATCGACAGGTACCACCGCAAGCATAAAAGTGTTCATTTACAATAGGGGTACACAGAAGGAGATACATACTTCCAAGACAATGATAGGTCATAAGACCATGAAAAACATAAGCCATCGAACATCATCACCATATGAAAAGCAGAGATATCAAAATAATTAATCTTGGTGTGCGTTAAAGAAATGGAAACTATCTCGTTTGGTGTGGCGGTAAAGTTACCACTAGTAGATAGTTATTATTCTCGGGGAGATACTACAGAGCTGGAGGGAAGAAACTTTGGCTGAAGAGAGATACTAAATAAATAAAGAGATGGAAATATAGTGTGGTTAATCCTAGCCAGAGAGCGATAAGGATAGAGTATAAGGCTGATTCACCTATCTCTTCTCTAAAGATCACACGAGAGAAGTCAACGATAAGAGCATAAATCCCAATATCATCTCAAGGATGTACAGTGAGAAGCCCACCCAAGATGAAATAATAAGGATGAGAAGGCCGCCCTCTGAAGGTTTCACCCTTCCTTCTTTATTGATCCTCTTTTTCATACCCTCGATTGAGGTATTTTCAAGCCCTTGATCGAGGTTTAAAACCTCAACCGAGGGTTTTAAAATACCTCGATCGAGGGCTTGGCAATACCTCGATCGAGGGTTTTTCAATACATCGAATGAGGGTTGAAACAAGACCTTGATCTAGGTTTTCAAAAGCTCGATCTAGCTTTTAAAAGCTCAATGTAGCTTTCGAAAAGTTCGATCTAGCTTCAAAAAGCTCGATCTAGCTTTTGAAATAAATAAATAAAGGCCTGCAACCTTTTTTTAGGCCCTTGATCGAGGGTTTTAAAATACCTCGATCGAGGTCTAGTTAAAACCCTTGATTAAGGTTTAATTAAACCCTCGATCGAAGTATTCTAAATACCTTGATCGAGCCATTTGCTCGATTAAGGGCTTAAAAAACAGACCGAGAGCCCTTTTCACTACATAATGAAAGTTTTGTCTGCCTTCCACATAATTAAACCATGTCATTAAATGCTCATTAATGAGCATACTTTATACCATTGGATTCGTCAACAAATCCTCTATCCAGATACATAAAATTTACAAATTTTTATCTTCATATGTCTTTTGTTTTTAAATTTCTACTAAAACTTGCCCTAAAAAACCCTACCGACAACTTCGATTGAGCTCAAAGATAAATCCACAACATTCAAAATACACATCCAAAAATTTTGAAAAAATACACAAGCCCTAGATAAATGCGTCCTCTTTAAAAGGGTATTTTTAGTTTTGCAAATTATGTAAAAATTCAAAATATTTCGTGCATACACACACATGTGTGCAAAATGCGACTTAAATATTCATTGGTCAGTTTCAAAAAATAATAATAAATATAATTTTTCGAGAAAAATTAAAAGAAAAATATGTAAGCCCTAGTGCATTCTGTCTAGATCATGTTCACATATTTAATTTTTTTAAATTATTACTTTAACATTAAATTATTGTGCACACACACAAACTACTTGTTAATTGCTCTTGAAATTTTTAAGTACACACATTTCATTAAATGAAAATTCAACACGATATATGACATTGGTATATTTCAAAAACAATATCATTGGAAAGCCAACTTAATTCTCTACATTTCGTTTTTCAACCACATGTCAAAATTCATGTGGCAAGTATGAGTTTCAAGGGCTTCAATTTAATACATGGGTAAAATTTCTGTTTTTCACCGTCATATTTGGCCAAAAAGAGTTACCCATCTTCATGGAATCACCCAATTCAAATATTAAATACTCAAGTGAGACAAGGTAGTATATTGTGATGGGTTTTCCTACATTGATGTAGTCCTCTTGACAATGCCTCCCTACAATAATTAAAACAATCAATTAATTCAAAATGCATTGTTTTATCAATTTTATTAATTCTTTATAAGATTTTAATCAACTGATAATTCTCACCATGAATATTTGAGGCAATGCACGAGATTTCCCTACCTGGCTAGGAAGTGGAGAAGTCGGTTGAACAACCTTCTATGAGGCAATGGTGGGGGTGGAGGTCAATATAGGTATAAGGGAGGGGGAAGATGTTGGTGCAAAGGATGGAGCAAATATATGTGTAGGGGATGGGGCACAAGTAGGTGCAAGAAATGTATATGCAACCACTGTAGATGTAGCTATAGTAGATGGAAAAGTAGTCGTTGCAATGGTGGGCGCAATGGGAGTATGGTTGTGATGGTTGACTGATGAAGGATGGACATGTATGGGACTAGCAAGAGGGGATGGGTGTCAGCGATGATATTCCCTTACTAGTTGTACAATGGATGGAAGAAAACTACGGGGGGAAATGGGTATGCCAAGCAGGGACAAGGTGCCCAATCACCAGAGTTAGCATGAATAGTGGAAATATTGGAGGGGATATATGATGGGATAGCATGGTTGGATACATTGATGATATTGTGAATCATTACAACTACATAACCATATGTAATACTTTTCATTAGTACAAAATCATGTAAATTTACCATACCAAGACAATGAACTTCACATTAAATATATAATTAATTTAACACATGTTATCACAGTGAGGGGTGATATTCTTAATGCGGGTGGAGATATCTGCTCAATCTCTTCAACAAACAACTGTGGGAAAACAACAACATTATGATTGATTTCTCATAAATAACTTTGACATTTGCAAAGAAATGAATTTTTAAATCCTACAATCATAAAGTCATTTAAATACTTGTGTGTGAGGTTCCAATTTTTTTTTTGATGCTATGATAGCTACATCAAGATTGGGATAGCTAATTTCATCCCACATAGATAGAGGTGTGTCATATTGGATCATATGTACATGCCAAAAAACATAAGTTAGATAGAAATAATTTAAGTTATGTTTATCTAATAATTGTCAATTGCACTATTAAATATATACTAAATGATTTAAAATCGTTTCCAAATCATACTAACCTCATCCAAAAATATCTCTCGTGTAGGATACTCCATCAACCCATGCAAAGTTTTCCCACAATGAGTGCATCGATGCAGTAATCCCCGGGTCGAAGAAGAATTCCTTGCCTTACTACCTATCATGGCAAGGCCCATGATCAGTGTGCCTCGAAAGACCTACACCTAAGGGATTACCATACTCCTCTAATGGCTTGTGTCTAGATGATTCAACACAAATGCATTATGTTGGAGTACACTTCCTGTAAGACTTGATATGGTAGTGCCAGTGTCATCCATGAGATCTAATAGATGAGGCATTTGTGAGTGGGGGGTTAGGTGTACACTTAGAAAAAGGTGTCCCGCTCAGTGCATTACACCTAATTGTTAGTCGATTTTGTGTTGAGCCAAGTCTAATCCCCTTAAACTCACCAATGTCAAAATACTTAATGTAGAGACCCAACATGAAATCAACATATAGTTTGTAAAGAAAATATAATGGAACCTCATTATTGTTGCAAGGAGGTTTATCAACAACTCATCCAATTTTGTTTCCATGGCTCTTATGTGCACCAATCCATGCAAAGGTGCTTCTTGCATGGATCAAGGGGATGGTTGGTTCCGGGGTTAGTAAAAAATCCAATAATCATTTGTTTTATAATTTCAAAACTTTGATATGTTCTTTATTAAGACTGACGGAGTATAAATGTCTCATCTTGGCCCTATTTTAATATATACTCAATAACTGACCCTGGGCATCGTCAATAGAGGCAATGATGCTATTAAGAGATGTGGGTAATGAAATTCTTGATTGTTCCCTTGTGTTCCTAAACTCTTGAACCAAGTTTCTCAATTGGTTTAAATCTTGATTAATTTGGATTTGTGTGTTTGGGTTTTCCTAAGGGTTAATTTATGTTTATTCCTCTATTTCAAGGTTTGTTTATGGGTTTGATTTATAGTTTTCTACCATTGTAGACAAATACAAACAATCTGCATGTAAAAGCAATCATGATTTTTTGTTTAAATCGAAATAGCATATAAAGGAAAAAATGGATGACTTAAAGGAATACGTGAAGGGGTGGCAATGGGCCTTGGTTTGAAGCTAGTTTGAAGGGGTGGAAATTTACCAAGATGTACTTGCATTGGTACAATGGAGGAAGATGGTAGCAAATGGAGAATGGGGAGAATGAGGCTCACATCCTCTTTTATTTTTTAATATTCAGAGAAATCTGCATGCAATATAGAAACATGACCACATTATTTTAACATGTACACATTGATAATATGCTTGCATTACTGTCCACGTTACCACGCATTAATAACATGCGCGCATTCCTAACCACATTGTCCATCTTGCATGGAGGTTTAGTAATTACCGAACTAGGAACATGTGGACATTTTTTAAATTTATCACTCATGCATTCCTATTGAAACAAAATTGGGTACCAATTTCATGTGGGCACCCCTATCTAAGGATGAAAATATCTATATTATTACAAAGATGTATAATTATCAAGATACATGAGTGAGAAATACTTGTGCATTCAATATGAAACCCATTTTAAAAGCTTTGAAAGATATAAATTAAATGCAATTGAAAGTCTGTACCAATACTAAAAGAGTTTTCTATTATCAATATATAAAAGTTTCTACAATTAAAAGGATTTGGTATTTTCAATGATAAGAAATTGGATAAATTATAGACTTAATATTTAAATGATTGAAAAAAAGAGAAGCAAATTTGAAAAGTATTCATTTACATGTGATGAATGTCTTGAAATCCAATATTATGTATTTTTCGAAATTGATTCACATTTTTGTAATTTAATCTTGCACATTTTAAATCCAATATTAGCACATTTGAAACCATATTTTACACCTTGAAAACTCCAACTTTCTCAATTTAGAAGCATTGAAACTAGTCCAAATTTCATAAAATGGCCATTTCAATCTCAAAATCCCTTTCTAGACATGTTAGATCAAACATAAGGCTACCACTATTGGACTCAATTAAATCACAAATAAAGCATGGATTAGACAATCCACAAGTGAATATATTCTTCTACATGATATCATGTTCCATGACAAAGATGATTGGATCAAGGTTAATTTCCTCTTTCCTAGATATGGATCTACAAATAGTGAATGAACTAGAATCTTCTTTGAAATTGTTTCTTAGTAGGGATTGGGACACACACCTACCATTCTAATGGATTACCTTGATTCTCTCCTTGCTATCATTGATTTGTGAAAAATTGTCAAACCACCTATATCTATAGATGGGAATCTTTCTCTCATAAAAGATCATTTCATATTGAATTTAGCCTTCATTGTTAAACAACAATTTCACATAACTAAATGATGAAAACTCCCTCAAAACTCTGCCTTTCATTCTTAATCAAATTGTTTATTAAACAACAATTTCACATAACTAAATTATGAAAACTCCCTCAAAACTCTACCTTTCATTCTCAATCAAATTGTTTATTTTTTTCTCAATCTAATGATTTCTCTCTTTAACATTTTCAAAGCAACCTCCTCATAATTTTAACCTCACCTTGTATATTTAAGCTCCAAGAGATCCATATTCCTCATCATAAAATCAATTTATAGCAATATAATTAAGAATCTATATTGAATATATTTAAATCTTTATAATATCCATATTCTTCATTATCGAATCAATATATATTATATTTAGGAATCTATATTTCTCACATGCATAATTGCATGTTATTTATACAAACATTACTTACACAAAGAAAACTTGGTCAATATATTAATATCTCTACAGAATCGATATTGCAAAGTCATCACCAAGTTGAATACCCATAATATGATAAAAATATATGTCGCAATATTTTTCCTTGGAAATATATGTCGCAATATTACTATATTTAATAATATGTAATTCTTAAATGTATAATATCTTCTCATTTATATAAACATTACATACACAGAAGACATTGTTAATATATTAAGATATATATTGATAATTCTTCTTTGTTAATATATTAAGATATATATTGATAATATATGTAGCAAATTTGCTGATAGTTAGGAATATGTGATAGTTAGGAATATGTAATTCTTAGATGTATAATTTCTTCTCACTTATATAAACATTACATACACGGACGACTTTGTTAATATATTAAGATATATATTAATATATATTGATAATTTATGTAGCAAATTTGCTGATAGTTTTAGAATTAATATGTTTTTTATTTTTTTATAAAATTAGATTTCCAAAAATTTGATATTCATGAAAAAGTAACATTTATATGAAGGAAAAATTTGATATTTATGAAAAAATAATATTTATATGAAGGATATTATGGTAGTTTTGATAATATTAGTAGTTATCTAAGTACTTTTAAATATTTTTATATGGATAGATGTTTATATCTTAGAATTTTGGATGGATTACCATCTATGCTTTTCCTAAATTGATTGAAAAAGGATGGGACAATTGTACTATATCTAAGTTGATTTAAGATAACAAGTAACTGAGACATAGTCAACAAGTGATTACAATTAAGTATGAGGAACAAGCTATGTTACCAAAAACCAAAAACTGGAAATGGAACGAGAAACCTGAATGGAACGAGAAACGAGAGGTTTAGCATTCAAGAAAGGAGGAACCAGGAGAGAGAAAAAGTAATAAAATTTAATTTGTTAGTATAATTTTCTGAATTAGAAGGAGAAAAAGAGGATAGCTATTAGCAATTCTAATAGATTCTTCATTTCATATGTAATGGATTATTATTCAGCTTCGCTCTCCCCAAAATCAATAGAATTAATTTCCAACCTGAATTTTTCCCTGGATGTCATTATTGATTAATGACATGTCAACATCATTATTGATCAATGCATAACATAGATTTGGTTGAAGAAAGAAAAGAAAAATACAACTGATTGTAAGTGTAATTTTTTTTAATGAGATAAATTAAATTTGAAAAAAGAAATAAAATCAAAATTTGCTGAAGCTAAGGAAATAAATAACTCAACAGACTTTTAGTGTAAGTGTATCATGATTTAACAGAGTATTTTTGTAATGATTCATATCAGTAACCAAATCCTATTCCAAACAAATTTTATGAAACTCGAATGACTAAAGCATGGCAAGATATTGAAAATCTTATCAAGAAACTAAAACTAGGAAAGCAGGGCACAGCTGGAGTCATCATAGCTGGAGCTGGAAAAAGAGACAAAATACAAAATTCAGTGATTTTAACTGTCAAATATTGCTGTTAAATCCAAAAACCGCTTTAAGAAAAGAGCAGAAATCATAATGTTTAGTAAGAAATGGATTTAAGGTTTCAAAAACTGGAAATTGTTGTATTTTGAGTAGTTTTATTGATGAAACGATTATTGACATCTGGTTTCTGGTAACAGAAGGAATAAGTAACAAATAACTTGTTTATGGTACTTAACTTATACTTATAAATATTTACGGACACAAGTTAAGTCATTATGCTAGTTAAATAACATATAAAAATTATTTACTTAAACTAAGAATTTTGCAAAAATAAATTTAAACAAATTAATGCAGCATCGAATTTTCACAGATCCGTAGGTTGAAAATGTGTATATCACTTGAAGAAAACGAGCGAGGAAAGTTGAACGGCCGAGGAAATAACCTTCGATTGGTCCAGCGGCACTAACGGTCCTGTCCATAGCACAGTCATTAGATTGTAATTATTTTAAATTTATTTTATTGATCAATTATTGACATCCCACATCTATCTCAGTCAAATGCATTACATTTATTCAAGTTTTGGATTAGATCGTCCTGTTGATTTATAGATTAATTTCTTATATTTAGAATTCAAAAGTTTACACCATTCTGGCATGGACTTTTCCTGGAATTCTATATTCTCTTTCGATTTTTTACACACCTCGGACATTTTGCATAAGACTTAATCGAACATGCCTGGTGCGTTCCACTGCCAAATTCGATTTAAATATAAATGTTTCCAGTCCAGGGCAGTAGGTATTTGAAATTTGTAGATGGGAAAGCAGTTACCAGAGTTTTGTTATTAAATTTTGTTTCTGTATATATAAATTAATGGATAAAAGTTATTTAGATAACTTTTTATGCATAGATAACTTGTATTTGATATCAATATATAAATTAATGGATAATTATAACTAATATGTAGATAACTTTTGATGTATAGATAACTAGTATTTGATATTTGAATAACCAATCACAAATTAAATAACTATACTAATTATAATAATGAATTATAATAAAAATATTACTATCAAACTCAACTTAAATGCCAAGCAATAACTAACATGTAATTATCAAAGCTAAAAAATAGCTAAAGAGGCCAAGAGTATCCAGCCTACTGCAGGCCATTTAATACGGCTGCAGCAGACTAATTAGCCCTTGGATCTCAAGCTCTTGAGATCTGCATTAAATGACCTACAACAAACTGAATAATGCTCGCCTAAATTCATGGCTCAACCCAGTTCGGCTCGTCTGAAATGAAATCATCACTCTGGCTTGCTTGATAAACAAATGGGAGTGAAGATAAGTTTCGTCACGAGCGTCATCCATCGATTAGATTTATTTCCAGCCATTTTGTCCGTCTTCTCCCGATGGTAGGGAACGACCAACACGTTAACCATGGTCTCCTATTCTTAAAAAATTGAGTTCTAAGATGCTTCACAACGATATGAAAGACTGTGAACCGATTTCCAGTCATTGGCGCCGAAGTCGACAACGGCATACACGTTCTAGAAAATCTAGACTTTTTAATCCTTAGATTCGTTTTCGAATCTCTTTGATCCCCTATATTGGATATACAGTACCCTTATGATCTAGCTTGTTCTCCACGAATTCAAATGCTCAACGTATTATTTAAGCAGCTGCATACCAAAGCATTACCGGTCTATTGGTAGAGATTCGATTCTCAGTGCAATTTTAAATGGGATAAAAATTCCCTAGAGTTTCGATCCCAAAAAAAATCGGTTGTTTGTCTGGTTTTTCTAATTTGTTGCATTGATGAAGATGATAAAGGGGACGGAGGTGTTTGATTTGGCCAAAAGAGTGGTCCTCGGAAGATGGTGTGTAGTGTTTGTGTCGTTCCTTATTATGTCATGTGCTGGTGGCACTTACATATTTGGGCTCTACTCAGAAGCAATAAAAACTTCCCTGGGCTATGATCAGACTACACTGGATACCTTGGGATTTTTCAAGGATCTGGGTGCTAATGTTGGGATTGTTTCAGGTCTCATCAATGAAGTCTGTTCTCCATGGGTTGTTCTTGGAGTTGGAGCCATCATGAATCTCGTTGGCTATTCATTGGTATGGTTTTCCGTGACCGGACGAATTGCCAAGCCGAAGCTGTGGCAAATGTATTTGTATATGACCATCGGAGCTAATTCTCAGACATTTGCCAATACAGGATCTCTGGTTATCTGTGTAAAGAATTTCCCTCAGAGCCGAGGAGTTGTGCTGGGGATTCTGAATGGATTTGTTGGTTTGAGTGGAGCAATTTTTACTCAGATATATCATGCAGTTTATGGAAATAGTGCCAGTGGATCTGCCGGTGTGATTCTGCTTCTTGGCTACTTGCCCACTGCTGTTTCTCTGGCTGTCATGTTTATAGTTCGTCCTATAAAAGGGACCACCGAAAAAAATGAGCTGAAGCGATTCTACCATTTTCTCTACATAGCTCTGGGATTGGCGGGGTTTCTTATGGTTCTCATCATAGTCGAGAATATGGCAAAGAATTTCAGTAATGCTGGTTACAGAATTGTAGTTGCAGTTATTGTGGTTTTCCTTTCGCTTCCTCTTGTTGTCATTACTAAAGCAGAGATGGACAAAAAGAAGCAGCAACAGATTTCCACTGAGAGTTCAACCCTAGAAATTGTTACAAAAGAAAATGAAGAGAAGGATTCCCAACATTGCCCAGAGATCAATGAAGGAAAATTGATGCAGTGTATTATTAATCATAGCAATGAAGTGAGAGTGAGAGCTTCGGTTGGAGCCCGTATAGTAAAATTCTTCAAAAGCCCAGAAAGAGGAGACGACTTTACAATTCCTCAAGCTCTAGTAAGCATCGATATGTTGATTCTATTTTTAGCCACTACTTGTGGGGTTGGATCAACTCTGACCGCCATTAATAATATGGGACAGATCGGGAAAGCTCTCGGATACCACGACACGAATATAAGTACCTTTGTTGGGCTTATTAGCATATGGAATTTTCTAGGCCGTGTTGCTGCTGGCTTTTCATCAGAAATCCTTCTCCACAAGTATAGATTTCCTAGGCCCCTGATGTTGACCATAGTTATGCTTATTGCTTGCATTGGGCATATTTTCATAGCCTTCGCTCTTCCGGGCTCACTGTACGTAGCGTCCATTATAATTGGACTCTGTTTTGGAGCTCAATGGCCTCTAATCTATGCTGTCATCTCGGAGCTATTTGGTCTCAAGTATTATGCTACTCTTTATAATTTTGGCGCGGTTTCGAGCCCCTTGGGATCTTATCTTCTGTCTGTGAGAGTTGTGGGACACTTATACGACCAAGAGACAAGAAAGCAATGTATTGCTCTGGGGACCTGTGCGTCTCAGAGCGCGCTTACTTGTATTGGGCATAAATGCTTTCGGCTTTCCTTTATCATTATGACTCTCGTGAACCTTTTTGGTGCTGTGATTTCGTTCATTCTTGTGTTGAGAACGAGGCAATTCTACACAGGTGATATATATGCCAAGTTTCGAGCGTCGGAGAACACAGCAATACCCCCATTAACGAAGGCCGAAAATGACAATCAGAGAAATGTGCAGATTGTCAAAGTTGAATGCAGAGACCTGCAATATAGGTAATTATGTGTATAAAAATTGTGAATGAATAATTTTTAGAATGTCCCTAGCGAGGGGAGGCACGAGGTGACAGTATGTTGGTCTGCCCTGTTAACCTAATCCAAACAAATTAATATATTGAAATTTTAAGATGTTTATGGCCCCGAATGCATTTTACACCATGATACGTAACATATTCCAGTTGTTTTAAAGCTCTTATTAGTCCCTTTCTATTAGTTAACCTTTGACTTTTAATGATTTTGACTTTTAACTAAACTCTTTTTTTATAGGTTTCAATTTTAGTAATTCTTTAGATAGGAAAAATTTAGAGGTATTATTTGAGTGATGGTGGCAGCTTGAGGTTGGGATTAGGCATCATCTAATATTGATATTATATCATATTATATTGATATTATATCATATTATCGGCTGGCCAAAATTTATACTATTTTAAGGTGTAGTTTAAATATTTTAAGTTTTTAATTTTTTTATATATATATATATATTTTTTTTTAGTTTAGTTGTAAAGTTATAATTGTTGATTTCAGTTAAGTTATGAAGATATTTGAAAGTTAAATTATGAAGATATTTGAAAGTTTTGAAAGTCCAAAATGTAAAACAAATAAACTACATATTTTAATAGCACTTAGTAATAGCTATCAATAAATAGAGCAAAAATTATATAATATTTTAATAGATTAAATACAAATTTTTATGATTTCCAACTATTAACATTAATAATTTATTGATATATTGTTAATTAACCTTAGTAAACATGGTCCATTTGTTGTAGCTTGGGTGGTTGGGAGGAATGTTTGTTACCCTCCCCACCCAGGTTCAATTCTTGTAAGTGACATATTGCTCTTGTTGAGCCCATATTGTAATGATTGTAATTTGTGTCACCTTGATTCTCTAGAATAGCAGGTGGTGACCATTTCCCCAGGTGGACTTAGCCCTCTAACAAACGGCGAACCACCCTTTAAAAAAAAAAAAAAACAAAACAAAACCTTAGTAAACATGGTAAAATAAAGCATAAAGCATAGCAACATAGTAAAACATGATAGATTTTCATATACTGAATTTGTAAGTAATGCAATATATTTCAGTTCAGTTGTAACTCATCTTTCTAAGATGTATTGTTCACACTTTAGTTCTTCACTTGTGATGCTTGCTTTTCACCGCGGGAAATTATTCACCGTCCTCGAAACCCATGGAGCAAGTTTGGAGCAGCTTCTAATTATTATTGGAACAACTTGAGCATGTTCATCATGTTCATAAATTTAGAAATTAATACAAGGTAACACGTTCATAAAAAATTATTTTGTGGATCAACTGTTATATATATATATATATATATCGAAGTTAATTGAAGGTAACATGTTCATAAAAACTTATTTTACCCATTATTTGTGGGGTATGTATATATATAAGCACAGGAATTAACCTATTTTCAGTTTTAACACTCAAATTATTACGCCGGCTAACTAATTAGGACAAAGAAAACAAACAATATCATGCTTAGTTTGTCATGGTTAAAATATTTGTTGAGCCTTGCCCAAGCGTGGACTTTGCAAGGGAAATTGTAGGAGGTCTGTGGCATGTCTTCCGGGCTACTTTCACATTTAGCAGTGGAGCAATTTTCCTTATCTGCAAAATCAAAATCAAAGGTGGAGCTTGTGAGTCCTTAGAGTAGCAAAATAAAACAAACAACGAGAGTATGAAAGGACATTTGAAAGATACAGCCGTAATGATCTTTTTAATACTAGGAAAAGGATAGCAGGGAAAGGGTAGCAGGAAAATACTGGGCCATTTATAATATGTAGGGAAAGACTCATAGCGTGTTGCAGAGTAAGTGAAGTGCGAAACTTTGTGGGTAAGGTGAAAAGCGTGAACGGGCTGATAAAGGTGGGTAAGGTGAAAAGCGTGTCGGTCTTGGACATACATATGTGCGCTAACAAAACCCAAGTTTCTACATTTTAACATACTTAGAATTTGAATGGTCTGCAAACCTTCGGGTGTAGTTTTTTATTTACAATTTATATTTCATTCGTTTGTTGCATGAACAGTGCAATGGGTAAGGGGTTGTCAAGGATTAACTGGAACAAAGGGTGATTGTGTATTCATGCTGAGCAAGGAGACAAATGCACGCCATTTTTCTCTCTTTTCTCTTTAATCTGGGTATCATAATTATGAACAAAGGGACAATTGAAGTGGATTTATGGATATCAAATAGTTAGTCGTACATGCAAGGAATCCATACAATAGTCTACCCATATCCACTGCACAAAAAGTAAAGATGCGTACCTTCAAATGTATGTGTTCGGTCACTAATCCAACCACATGTTATCACCAACAAGTATGAAGTCTTGTATCTCCCTTGTCGCGAACCCAACTCGCTATGAAATCTTGTATCTCCCTTTTGGAAATCATGGCATTGCACATATACAATGCTTCCAAAACCCCATTCTAGAATGGAGAATACCCAAAATTTAGCGGTATATATCCATCTTGGACAGTAAACACACCAAATTCTCCATTGTCCCTCGAGTAATATCTAGGAATATTGCTAGAATAAATGCTACCAACTCAAGTTAAGACCGGAGAGCAAAGCCACATGTGGCATTCCATCTTTTGGATATGTTCAAAGTGTAGGAGTTTGCCCAAGATGGTCCTCACGGGTTGGTTCGTGCTTTGAGTGTGTTGCTGACTCCATGGTTAGGATCCCAATTTGTTAAAATATAGAATAAAGTAAGAAGAGGAAAAACATTATGGGCAGTATCTTGCATTTTTATTATTAAGTATAAGCTTATATAATATTACATCACACCCAAAACCACAAGTAAATACTATGAAACAGTAAATACTATGAGACATCTAAATGTCTTAATTAAACTAACCAACTAACCACTCAATATACTAATAACGGGTAATGGACGAATAAGATTACAATATTTAACACAACTGAGCAAGCCCCTTCCCAAAGGCTCCACGATTCTGCCTATCCTTATTCGAAACTTATTCAAAATGCATTAGTGACTAGGACCCACAGTGCATGGCTTAAACGTGGCAGTGGTGTTCTCGTACATTGCATGGCTTAAGCATCGTGTGATGCCAGCACGGGTCATCTAACCCGTTCTGCAGTTCAGAGTGAATGCAGCTCTTTGACATCAATAGGGACAAGACAAGTCCTCAATCCAGCACAAATGCAATTCAAAGGAGCCCAATCGTTTCAACATAAAATTTAGGCACATAAAACATATTGAACATTTTGATTAAAATAGATCAAGAGGCCTTCAATTAAATTACTCAATCCTTTACAATTCGAGCTTCTCAAAAATTACTCAGAAATTACAGACTTCATTTACAGGCTTGAAAGCTTCAAATTATAAGATTTATAGTAAACAAAAATTGAACTATCCCTCATGGTCTCAGTCTCAGGTAGGATATTATATTCATCAGATATTACAATCGAAATTATAGGAAGTTTTCTTCCCCTCTGCTCTTCTTCTGCTCTATATTTTTCCTGCACTACTCTTCTCCTTCTCCCTCCCTCTTCTTTTCTAAGCCTCACTGGGATTTCTTCCTCTTCCTTTCTTTCAGCCTCGACTGGCTATATTTATTTCCCTACCGCCTCTACTCTTCTTCTCATATGCTTCTTCTCCCACTCTTTCTCCTGTAACTACTCGGATAGCTTCCTCTTTAATTGTTTCTTGGCCTTGACTGGGCTTCCTTTTCCTTGTTCAACCTTCCTCTATGGTTGTCTTCTTCTCCAACTTTCCTTGCCAACTTCTGTGAAGCTTCCTCCTCTATATTTTCTTTCTCTGTCTTCTCTGCTAGTTTCATCTCCGTGGCCTTCCTCAACTCCTCCTCCTTCATATGTCGTCTCCCTCTTCTTTCTTCTTCTTCTTTTCTTTTTTCTTTAGCCATCCCTCAGATTCTCCTTTTTCTCTTCTACCTATGCTGTCCCTTCTCCTTGAAAATAACCTAGATTTAATGGTAGCATTAACTTCTACTAATGTCATGGAAAATCAATCCTTCCTCCACCTTAAATTGGCCCTTTATAGTCTTTTATTGAACTATCGTGGGCTTATTGGTAGCGGTGCCATGCACCATCCTTTTCCTCATGCCTTGATTAGTGGGATCTGTAAACCTATACACCCTCCATTAACTTAATGCCGAGGGCGCTGGCATAATAAAACCGTTTTGTTCCACCTCGAAAAATGACCCCTGACCCAATCTCGACCATTCACATGAGCTTCTTGTCATCCCAATCATTTGAACTGATCTATTCCTGGAGATCAAATTTCCTTTGTTCGTGCTTATCTTCTTTCCAGTTGTGTATCTTGACAACCTCTCCATGGGAACAATCATGATCTGTTAGTGGAATTGATCTCTATTATTCGCCCTTCCTCCCTCTCCTTTGCCCCTTGATGGATGCTTGATCCATTGTTCGTGCACATGAACAGACCAGTTCTCCATGCCCATGCTGATGGGTTTTACTAAATACTTTAAACCCTAACCAGGATCTACTCCTATGCAAGAAAATTAAACTTAATGCACAGCGGAATTTAGAAATTAAGTTTAATGCATAGCGGAACTTACTTTCCATCTTCGAAGGTCGCGGACAGCTTCTGGTCTTGACTTGAGTTGTTGGCTCTCGAATCCTTCCAAGAACTTGCAATCCTTTTCTCTGGAGAGTATCCTGTCTTCAATGGAGCAGACAAATATTTCTGGATGATTGCAAGCCTTGGAGACTCAGCCCTTTTATAGCAGTGCCAAAGAAAAGGATTCTAATCCCGGGGCTGCTGAAATTTAGCTAATACTTTGGAAACAAGTCCAAAAGAAATCTGGAGTTTCCGATTTTACAAAAAAACTTCAAATCGGGAAACTTCAGAAAAAACTGAAATAAATCAGAATAAATTCTGATTTCCTTATTTAGCCCAATTTACTGCTATTATTTTAATCAACTATAATCGGTCCATTAACAATTATAATTGATTAACATTATTCTATATGTATTTGTATCCAAATCCTTAATTAAATACGTATAATGCCATGTCTTAATTAATCACATTGTTTGGCATGTTTTAATCATTACATAGATGTAATCTTTCGACAGTATTTGATATCATAATCATAATGCACGTATGTCCAACTTAATTATTGTAATTTAGACGTCTCTAAATCCAACACATGCTGCTCCGCATCAATCTCTCTAGGTTAAATGAAATCATGTCCTCATGCTTAGTCCATTTACTACAAGACTCATGACACTTGCATGCTTTCCTTCATCGCCAATGCCATACTTTATACCATGTGTGGAAAGATCCCTTCATCTTCAATCTTTTCCATATGCATGATATTGTCTCTGACTGATGTAAGATGGGTAATCTACGACCCCACCGGCTATCATGGTCATCTCCTCCTTTCCAATACCCTGCTTAATGGATTATGGTCATTGCATCCATTGTTGATAATACTTGAGCTCCTCAAGGCTACTTATCAGTAAAACCTTATCAATTGAATTTTCTTTTGTAACAATATCATTTTCCACTCTACCTAAATATCCTTCCTCCATTCCCTCCTTGGTTAGGCTATTGTGCAATCCTGACACTCTAGTTTGGTGCCCTTTTTATTTGTCTTTATCCTTAGCATCTTTGACATGGCTGCCACCTTTACCCTTATCTTCATCAATTTCAACTTATGTAGCCTCATGTCTATTAATGGTATTCAAATAGTCATCCCTAGAAATACCAGGTCCATCTTCATCTTCTCTGCTACTTGCACGTCAGCTGCAAACGTTCTTCATTTGTCGTGCATAAGCAATATAGCATTCTCCGGCTCATCATTAGCTTCATCACTATCATAACTTGGTTTATCTATTTCTGCAAGTCTTTGGACTTGTTCTTCTTCACCTTCTTCATTTCCATTTTGTTTCCCTAAACTTTGTCTCGTGTCCAGGACTAGTATTATCTGCTTCATGTTCTCTACTACTTCAGTTTCATGTTCTATTGTGTCCTCAAGACTGATTCCCATACTTACATGTATGAACTCAACCAATTCATTCTTAGACATATCCTTTTCAACTCTGTCTTTCTCAACCTTTTTAACAGCTTCAATGGCTATCTCCCTTTCTATAGCTCTTATAGCAGCATTACATCCATTCTACTCATCATGTTTTTCCTCATACCTTGGCTTATGGAGCCATTCTTCTATGGATTTTAACTCACATTCCCACTCACTCCATTTTTCTATTCTCATGATTTCCTCCCTC
This sequence comes from Larix kaempferi, assembly GCA_027924585.1. Classification (NCBI taxonomy): domain Eukaryota; kingdom Viridiplantae; phylum Streptophyta; class Pinopsida; order Pinales; family Pinaceae; genus Larix; species Larix kaempferi. Next base: position 8,724,619 of record BSBM01000159.1, on the reverse strand, counting down.
ATATCCTCCATGAGGTTTCTATTATAGTTTCCTTCCTCAATTATCAATGTGACATTCTCTTTACTGGAATCTTCTTTACTCTTAACCTAATTATCTAAAAACATACAATTATCATTCAAATCCCCATTACTCTTATCTACCTTAGCCTCATGTTCATTCTCTACAATGAGCTTGTTATTTTCCTCTCCTAACACACGATGGTATCTACCTGAGCCTCATGTTCATTCTCTACAATGAGCTTGTTATTTTCCTCTCCTAACACACGATGGTATCTACCTGAGCCTCATGTTCATTCTCTACAATGGGCTTGTTATTTTCCTCTCCTAACACACGATGGTCAATGCTCAAAAACTCTTCAATTATTCTTAATTATTCATCTACAAACATAACATTAAATTCAAATTCTTCAATGGATTCACTTTCCTCTTCCCTAATGACAACTCTGGCTAATTTCCTTTGTACATCATCTTCCGAATTTCTTTCATCCCAACTCAACTCTGTTAGGTATTCCAAGACATGCTTCTTATGTCTACAACTCATACTTTTATCTCCAATATCCTCATCTTGCTTAATTCTCGGTAGGCACTCACAAGCTTACTGCCGTATTTTTACCTCAACCACATCATCAGAATAACATATGGGAATTAATGCATCCATCTCCTTTTCTTTTGTTGCTTCAAACCCTCTTGTATGGAGATCTATGTCTTCCTCCCTTTCATAGGAAGTGTCTTCCACTAGTTTCTTTAGCTGCGTCTGGGAGTTCTCAACTGTATCCCCTTCCATATCTATTCTTAATAGTCTTGAAGCTTCCCTTGCTTCCTTTTATTCACTTTTACACTCCGAATTACTTCCAAATTCAAATTTTGTCTTCCAAGGAATATCTTCCAATAGTTCCCACTTTTTTTGGTAGCTAACTTCGAGCCCTTCATCACAATCTTCTTCACTGTACTTATCCAATTCAAATTCATCGCCTTCTTCTTCCACTGTAGGTTTTCCTCCCAATATTTTCTCTTTATCATCATGCTCATCACATATCCTAGTATGGCATGACCTTTGTGCTTGTTCTAACACTTCCAATATGTTCCCAATCTGTTGACTAATCCATTTCACCTCTTCTACTCTGAGGTTTCTTCTCTCTTTCATCATAATCTCCACCAATTTATAGGCTAGTCAAAGGGCTTCTTGATCCTTTATGCTGCCTCTAAAGATCCCATCTTGACCACTATCTTTCTCAGTGTACTACATTCTTTTGTTGAGGCCATTTCCTCGTATGATTTTCTTCTGATCACACTTCCAACCTTCACATGAAACTTGTACCCCATTTCTGCACTTCTTCTACGTCATTATTCTTCTCTGATTTTATAGCTTTACCTGACCTTACTGTTGCAGTTGTCTCAACACCAACAGACTTCAATATTCCTTCCAATTCTTTCAAACCTTTACTAGGCTTGCTTCTCCACTGGAAAACGCTACGCAACGTTAAATTGGGCCTTTACGGTCTTTTATTAAACTATGGTGGGCTTATACCGTCCTTTTCCTCACGCCTTGATTAGGGGTATCTTTAAACCTATACACCCTCCATTAACTTGATGTTGAGGCTACTGGCATAATGAATCCATTTTGGTCCTCCGTGAAAAATGAGCCATGAACCAACCTGGACCAATCGCGTGAGCTTCTTGTCATCACACCCATATGTGTTGATCTATTCTTGGAGATCAAATATTCTTCATTCATGCTTATGTTCTTTCTAGGCGTGCGCCATGACAACCTCTCCACATGAACAGTCATGATCTGTTAGCGGAATTGATCTCCACCATTCGATCGTACTCCCTTTTCTTGCTTTGCCCCTGGGCAGATGCTTGATCAACTATTCACAGATGAAGGGACGATGATGATCACCTCCGGTACTCCATGCCCATGCTGCTCTTGCATCATCATCAATGTGATTTACAAGGGGTTTGGGGATTCTCAATGGATGGCTTCAACGTGCCATTTGTTATTTTTTTATCATGGGAATCTGTTCCAAGCAATATGTGATTCACATTGGGGTTTGAGGATTCCTTGTTGCATGGATTAAACGTGACAGATACAAACTATGGGATCCAACAAAATCACGAGTAGTTCCACCCTCCTCATCCAATTCATAAAGACAATTTCCCTACACACTCATGTGACAAGCCAGGGGACTCTTAGTTGAAGATATTGCATTGTCTTAGCATTGAAAACTTTGTACTAGCAATTCTCTTCAGCTTCTGCAAGAGAAAATAGTCTATCCATTTGTTTAGGGGATCATGGAGAATGTGTGTAGGAGGGATGTGGGATTAGAAATTAGGACATCTAAGGATGACTGTGTCATACTTACTAGCAATGTAGTGGGATCAGAAACATGGATTGATCTCGAGTAACAAAAGTCTTCATAACATCAATTTGTGTGCTTTTTGAGAAAATGGTTTTCGGTAAAGGCATATAACCGAATGCATGTTGAAGTCTCATGTTCGAACAACTTCACTTACTAAAACTAAAACTAGATGTTCATTTTATCATAATAACCTTCCACAACATGGATGAGAGCATTGAAGAATCCGAGCTATGCTTTCCATACAACATCCATACCATTCATTAAAATGAGTGCAATGCTTCTATGTGGTTGATTACATTGGCTCATAACATATATTTTTTTTGGGGGGGGGGGGGCACTTGTTAGGTTCACTTAAAGTATTTTAGTTTTTTTGGGAGGGATAACGTGGGTCCTTTTTGCAAATAGTAATAATCAAGACTATGTAGTTTACAATTAAATTTAATGGATGCAATGTGTTGTAGGAATCTTCAGGAAATTTGTTTTACCTTAGAGATTTTGGAGTTGTTCATATGAAATGCTTCACCTTTCTATATAGTAAATCAAAATAGTTTGGGGGGGATTTGAAGGAAATTTACTACTTATTCTTTAGTTTCAATTGAACATATATGAAGTGTTATTCCTAGATCAATTTCTACCAATCTCAAAGCATATCTTAATTTCTAGGCCAATACAAGGTGTCACTTTTTTTCACAAACTCTAATTTGATTCCTAGATGTTTTATTTTAAACCTTCAACCTTTATGATAAACCATAAGTGGCCATAAATGTACTGAGTTGTTACTTGGTAGAGTGAATGGAAAATTTATTCTTCTTTTTTCCAGGAAATGCCCCCAAAAATATAGTACTTGAAAGAAATTCTACTTCATTGAGGAGGAATGTCACTTATGATTTATATTTTGTGATTAGTTTTTGGCCATCTCATATTATATTCAATATTTATAGATAAAAAAAATAGTTCCAGAATAACAATCTATAGTTATTTAATTTTTTATTAAATTACCATCAAAATTTCAACCTATTATATATACAACTTTATATGTAAATTATTCTTTTCTAACGAGAAAGTGTGTAGGGAACATCATGATGATGGTTTTATTCTTTAATTATATAATTTTAAGATATATAGTTTTATCTATTAAACAAAGCTTAATGGTTGATACTTTACAAATTAAAGTAGAATAGGCTATTTATTGTTTAAAAAAATATCAATGGAGTTAATTTCAAGTTTAAAGAGACTTTATTGCTTAAATTCTCTTAGGAAGTTAAACTTTTATTCATAATTTATTACTAAAAATAATATGTTTTGCACTTAAATTTTGAGGGAAATTCGACCTGAATATTCAAGTAATTTTAGACTCTCTACACATTAGAGATGGTTGTGTGTTTATGGTGTTTTTGATACTCTTTATCGACTGATATGTTATTGTATAGTCAACAGGGCAATATTTGTTCACTGGATTTGGATACTTAGTTTTCAAGCTTGGATAGTTCCCATGGTGATTGGATTTGTGGCCTTTTATGTGGTACACAATACATATGTATAACTCTTTTTAAAGAAAATATTTTATAAAATTAAAAGAAAACCTAAAATAACATATACTCAAGTTTGGAAGAATCATTGATATATTAAGAGGCATATATCTACATAATTCAATGCATTTTTATTGAAATTACCTTAGTTTATCCACTAACGGGCATAAGCTCCAAGTTAAAGAATTCTATTGGACTAGTTTCCTAATAACCTTCAATTTTCTTGAAATTACCTTAGTTTATCAACCAATAGGCATCAACTCTCAGTAAAAGAATTCTTCTACTGAACTAGTTTCCTAATAAACTTGAGTTTTGTGAAAGAACTCATTGAGAGTGTTCTAGACTAGTTATGAGCTATTTTTTTTCTTCAAATTGTTTGTCAAGTCCCTTGTAGATCTTGTTTTTAAACATTTTAATTTGTACTAGATGAATTGCTTTAATATCTTATATGCAATTTGGAAGTGTTTATGAGAAAAGTGTAATGGTTTTGATGGAGTCCATTGTTGTTTGCTATCATCTCATTTTCTCCGCACTATTCTTATCTCCATGTTGATGCAATTTCAATGATAGAATTACTCGCAATATGTTAAAATTCTTAGAATGCAATTATCTATTGGATCTTATGGTGACAAATTTCTTTGCTCATGATTGGGAGGTTGGAAAAGGAGGAAAGCAAAGAAAATATTATAATTCCACCACAGAACAATAACTTGAAAGTAGCTTTCCTACATAAAATAAGAGAAAAATGACTATATTACTCCCAACTCATGATACTTAAATACAAATGAAGGGATTCTTACCCAGTCCCCTTGTATTTAAATAGTTGAGCAACTGGCATAAATAAATTCATTATCTACATGCCTACCCTTATCACCTTTGATGTTACCTGATAAGTGGGTCCCTTGCAAGAAATTGCATAGTCCTTTTTCCAACCTATTGATCATAAATTTATTACCTAATATTTTCTCAGAATATTACATATCATATCCAACATGTACACCCAACAACACCATCAACATCTTCAGCCATATTTCAACTATTTTTGTTCATGCAATCATCATCAACCACATTAATCATCATTAATGGTCACTAAATATATAAAAACACAATACTTTTACCAATATACAATATCACATGTATGCACAAGTATATTCACATGCACCATGCATCCTATATTAGTATGCACACTAATGGAAATGCATTTGAGAGATCCAATTGATTCATTTCTTATTGCCTCATTGTCCATCTTCATCGCTTGATTCTACGACAACACTTGTAGCCTTATTTGGATTCCTTTATTTCGTTGGGATCAACTCCAAACCCATCTTTTTTCACCATAGTTGTGTTCCTTCACTAAGATTCCTCTGGATTCAATTTACCTATGCACTGTTGTTCAATTTCGTTGAGAAATTTTCCAACCAAGCCCAACTTGGCCTTTATCTTGATTTCTAAGCACTTCAAGTTTCATTTATTGATTCCTTTCCTCTCCATTTTGATTTTGAATTTAAATTCACCGACCTTTATTCTTCAACATTGATACAACTACAACTTATATCACACCAACTCCATATGGAATATTTCCAACAGTCAATTCTTTTTTTTTTACTAGATCATCTTCTTCATTCTTTAATATCTTCCAATCACTTGGAAATACACCATATGACATACCATGCTCTTATCTCTAATTACGTGCAAGCTTTATTTAATTCTATATTTTTTTTTACTTCTTTAAATCACTTCTTGCAAGCTCTACTGTGTTAGCCATAACTATTCCATCCAATGGAGTGTTTAATTACTCCATTAGCATATTTTCTGATTTATTTGTAATTATGACTTATATTTCTTTATTAATTACTTTCTTGTCCTTACCTTAGAATGTTAAGGAATTAAATCCTCTTTTTATGCATGTTATTTTATGTCATGTTTTATTTGTTGCTTTGTTTCATGATCCTTATTCATATCACTACTACTTGGAAACACACAATAATTGACTGGAAAAACTAAATTGGCCAAAAAATTTTATGTCCCTTAACTTGGATGTCTTAATATTACTTAATGCTTTGCATGTACTCTTTCTCATACTCTATCAACCCTTCTATGTTCTTCCTTCATCATGATTTTTTATATAATACAAGTTGTAAGAAAACTCATTGATCTTCATGCAAGTTATTTAACCACTCGTTAATAGCCATGCTATAACTCTCTCTCCTTGAGTGTCTCTCCTCTTCAATAGTACTATCATATTACCAAGTGCTTATCCAACTTTGTTTCAAATTTCAATAAGTTCTCTAACAAGTAAATTTACATTGCTTTTACCATACGTTTGTTATTTTGCACCATCATGGATTATTAGATATCCATGCATCGATTTAATCTGTGTTATGCACCTTTAACACCATAACTCTGTTCCCCAATTATAGATATTTTGGATTTCATCTACAGTGAGATGTGCCTTTCCTGGTCAAGCTCCAAAGTTATTCTTTGCTCACTTTCTGAAACGACTAGAAATATATAAATCAAATAAGAAAATCATCTTCTCCTCTAGATCAGCTTTACAATGATTCTAGCCAACCCCATTTTGATCTTACAATAAATAGAAAAAAATGTATTCCTCCATATTTGTAAATTCAGGTGATTTGCATTATTCCTTGTCTAATTAAGCCAAGAGGATCTATTTTGTGCAATTCCTCAAATAAAAAGAGACGCATTTCAAAGATAATATCTATGTATTATATTCTCCGTTATATTACCTTTACAATGACTTTGCATATTCTTAATCCTGGGTTATAAGCTAAAAATGATAATTCCTCAAAATAAACGCTTTTGTCCAATATTGACTTGTTCTTGTAGTTTCCTTGAATATTATATTACCCACTTATGATACCTATAACTAATATATGGATTTAATTCCTACATGAAATCTATTAGATAAAACCTTTACCAAAATTTCCTACAAATTTTTATATATACAAAAAAAATCTAGAAAATACCAATTTGGCAGTTTTTGTGAAATTAGGCTACATGTTTCTATTAAATTTATAGAAAAATAAGAAAATTGATTCATAGTCAACTTCATTGCACTAAATATTCTATCGATACTCTTTCCAATGACTATACCCCTATTCAATTCTATTTTTGTTTGTTAAAAGTTCTATCTCTTTGAAATCACAGTTTTTGTCTAATTTTTCCCAGTTTCTGTAACTGCACTCATTCTAAAGGACCAACTTTTGAACCTTTTAGAATAAAATCAGTAATGAACAAATAAATTTTTTATATCGAGATCTTATATCCCATATGATGTTGAATACCAAGACACTTATAGTGTTCAAATTTGATATTCCCATCAAATTTTATGTAATATAGAATAACCAACTTTTAATTTCTACAATTCTTCGAGACTTAGAATTTTTATTGAAAACTACTATCTCACAAACTAAGCCTTTGTGGAAAATTTGCCTCTAAGAAAATTTGTTTAGCTTGATGACTAGACAAAATGCCGAAATCCAAAAAAAATCAATTTATGAGTTCTTAGGCCACTGTTGTGGGAGAATTTGAACAAATGTGTGCAGTCCTTCCCACATTTGGGGAAATCCTTTAAGGTTGTCAACAAGGCCCAGTATTATGTTACAAAATAAAAATCTGAGTGACTCCAAATTGTTCCTGCAAAGTTCTTGTTAGTAAAATAAAACAAAAAAAAATGGAAACTTGAAAATAACTTAAAACAAAGCAAAGGGAGTGAGAATATGCAAACCACAAAAAGAAGCAAATGCTAGAACCAATTTAGATTTCCCAATGATCAAGCTTGTTACATGAAGTGTCACCTAGGAGGTGTGGGATTCAAAGGTAACCCAACAATATCCCTTCCGAAGGTCCTTTTTTCCCACACTAAATGCTAAATCAATTGAAATAACAAATGGGAGAAACACTTTCCCCTTGGAGGAAGGAGACAAGGGAGATTGAGAGATTCTAATAGGTATGGGAAGAGGTGGAAGAAGTTCCAACACAATTCCAGTAGAATAACCTTTCTTTAAATTTATCTCATGAGATGCATGCCCATGGCTTCTTTTTATAGGCCAAGTGGTGGCCAAGAAACATCTAGATCCAATTGTGAATCCCATCACCTCATGAACTAGTTTCAAGGTACACAAAAGGGGCTATTCAATGCTCCCCAATCATATGAAGAGATAAGTTCAAATTTATATTGGTGAAGAGCCTTAATGAGCCTTCAATGCACGGTGGGTAGTTGAAATCCCATTGCTTTGATAGTTGTGCAGATATCGAAGGGAGATATGCACTAGGATTGTGCAAGCACAAGATTGATAATATGTGTTGTAGCGTGGACTAATATGGGTGTAACTATACTACTTCTTCTTTTGAATGTATTTTATCATTTTTGGGCTGATGTGGTTTTATGTATTTGAAACTTTACATAATCCTAGATCCATGTGGCACATCCACATCAGACTATTCACGTGGCACTTGTCAGGCCCATTTAAAAAATTTAGAAAATTTTCAAAATTTGAATTTTTGATAGGTGACTCTATGAAAATTATGATTGGCGTTTCCTCATAACAGATGGACAACCCAAATTAGAGAAATCCCCTTCCACTACTAGAAAATCATTCTGTAAACCAACATAACTGTTCATTCTTGGCTTTTCTTCTTACTGGTAAATTTTTGTCAGTTAACAGAACTAATTTTTTTGACAGCGATGCAAAATTCTATGAAAATTGTAAAGACTTGAATATTCCATTCTTGATTTTATTTATTACTAATTCCCATGCTAATTTTGAAAACCAAATATGAATACCTCATGTGAAGAATTTTCTATAGTAAATTTGTCAAACAATTTTCCTATAAACTGTAACTTTGCCCAAATTTTCTCAAACTCACAAATTTTATCACCACTGCTCTCTGAATTCGACCCAACCATTTAAACAACCATTTAATAATTTAGTTATTTCCCCGAATTCAACAATGGAGGGATTATACATTGTTTTCCCAATACTTTACTCATGTAATTTCCTTCAAACACTTCCTGTGCAACCTATAATTCTGCCTGTAAAATTCAGATTTGGCCCATGTAGTCCTAGTGCTACAACCTGGGATCTGATACCAATTTGTCACATACTCAATGGCTTCATGGTGCTTTTGGGGACAAAAGATACTTAAAAAATTAAATGAACTAACCTTTAACACTTAATTTTTCTTCCGATTCATTTAATTAACCATTTACATCGAAATTGAATATGTATATAATCACCCATAATTATATAGCAGCTCAAAACCAGTGGCCTATTTTCAGTTTTAACACTCAAATTATTACGCCGGCTAACTAATTAGGACAAAGAAAACAAACAATATCATGCTTAGTTTGTCATGGTTAAAATATTTGTTGAGCCTTGCCCAAGCGTGGACTTTGCAAGGGAAATTGTAGGAGGTCTGTGGCATGTCTTCCGGGCTACTTTCACATTTAGCAGTGGAAAAATTTTCCTTACCTGCAAAATCAAAATCAAAGGTGGAGCTTGTGAGTCCTTAGAGTAGCAAGATAAAACAAACAACGGGAGTATGAAAGGACATTAGAAAGATACGGCCGTAATGATCTTTTTAATATTAGGAAAAGGATAGCAGGGAAACTGTAGCAGGAAAATACTGGGCCATTTATAATATGTAGGGAAAGACTCATAGCGTGTTGCAGAATAAGTGAAGTTGTGCGAAACTTTGTGGGTAAGGTGAAAAGCGTGAACGGGCTGATAAAGGTGGGTAAGGTGAAAAGCGTGTCGGTCTTGGACATACATATGTGCGCTAACAAAACCCAAGTTTCTACATTTTAACATACTTAGAATTTGAATGGTCTGCAAACCTTCAGGTGTAGTTTTTTATTTACAATTTATATTTCATTCGTTTGTTGCATGAACAGTGCAATGGGTAAGGGGTTGTCAAGGATTAACTGGAACAAAGGGTGATTGTGTATTCATGCTGAGCAAGGAGACAAATGCACGCCATTTTTCTATCTTTTCTCTTTAATCTGGGTATCATAATTATGAACAAAGGGACAAATGAAGTGGATTTTTGGATATCAAATAGTTAGTCGTACATGCAAGGAATCCATACAATAGTCTACCCATATCCACTGCAGAAAAAGTAAAGATGCGTACCTTCAAATGTATGTGTTCCGTCACTAATCCAACTACATGTTATCACCAACAAGTATGAAATCTTGTATCTCCCTTGTCGCGAACCCAACTCGCTATGAAATCTTGTATCTCCCTTTTGGAAATCATGGCATTGCACATATACAATGCTTCCAAAACCCCATTCTAGAATGGAGAATACCCAAAATTTAGCGGTATATATCCATCTTGGACAGTAAACACACCAAATTCTCCATTGTCCCTCGTGTAATATCTAGGAATATTGCTAGAATAAATGCTACCAACTCAAGTTAAGACCGGAGAACAAAGCCACATGTGGCATTCCATCTTTTGGATATGTTCAAAGTGTAGGAGTTTGCCCAAGATGGTCCTCACGGGTTGGTTCGTGCTTTGAGTGTGTTGCTGACTCCATGGTTAGGATCCCAATTTGTTAAAATATAGAATAAAGTAGGAAGAGGAGAAACATTATGGGTAGTATCTTGCATTTTTATTATTAAGCATAAGCTTATATAATATTACATCACACCCAAAATCACAAGTAAATACTATGGAACAATAAATACTATGGGACATCTAAATGTCTTAATTAAACTAACCAACTAACCACTCAATGTACTAATAACGGGTAGTGGACGGATAAGATTACAATATTTAACACAACTGAGCAAGCCCCTTCCCAAAGGCTCCACAATTCTGCCTATCCTTATTCGAAACTTAATCGAAATGGATAAGTGACTAGAACCCACAGTGCATGGCTTAAACGTGGCAGTGGTGTTCTCGTACATTGCATGGCTTAAGCATCGTGTAATGCCAGCACAGGTCATCTAACCCGTTCTGCAGTTCAGAGTGAATGCAGGTCTTTGACACCAATAGGGACAAGACAAGTCCTCAATCCAGCACAAATGCAATTCAAAGGAGCCCATTCGTTTCAACATAAAATTTAGGCACATAAAACATATTGAACATTTTGATTAAAATGGATCAAGAGGCCTTCAATTAAATTACTCAATCCTTTACAATTCGAGCTTCTCAAAAATTACTCAGAAATTACAGACTTCATTTACAGGCTTGAAAGCTTCAAATTATAAGATTTATAGTAAACAGAAATTGAACTATCCCTCATGGTCTCAGTCTCAGGTAGGGTATTATATTCATCAGATATTACAATCGAAATTATAGGAAGTTTTCTTCCCCTCTGCTCTTCTTCTGCTCTATTATTTTCCTGCACTACTCTTCTCCTTCTCCCTCCCTCTTCTTTTCTAAGCCTCACTGGGATTTCTTCCTCTTCTTTTCTTTCAGCCTCGACTGGCTATATTTATTTCCCTACCGCCTCTGCTCTTCTTCTCCCACTCTTTCTCCTGTAGCTACACGGATAGCTTCCTCTTTAATTGTTTCTTGGCCTTGACTGGGCTTCCTTTTCCTTGTTCAACCTTCCTCTATGGTTGTCTTCTTCTCCAACTTTCCTTGCCAACTTCTGTGAAGCTTCCCCCTCTATATTTTCTTTCTCTGTTAGTTTCATCTCCGTGGCCTTCCTCAACTCCTCCTCCTTCGTATGTCGTCTCCCTCTTCTTTCTTCTTCTTCTTTTCTTTTTTCTTTAGCCATCCCTCAGATTCTCCTTTTTCTCTTCTACCTATGCTGTCCCTTCTCCTTGAAAATATCCTAGATTTAATGGTAGCATTAACTTCTACTAATGTCATGGAAAATCCATCCTTCCTCCACCTTAAATTGGCCCTTTATAGTCTTTTATTGAACTATCGTGGGCTTATTCGTAGCGGTGCCATGCACCATCCTTTTCCTCACGCCTTGATTAGTGGGATCTGTAAACCTATACACCCTCCATTAACTTAATGTCGAGGGCGCTGGCATAATAAAACCGTTTTGTTCCACCTCGAAAAATGACCCCTGACCCAATCTCGACCATTCACATGAGCTTCTTGTCATCCCAATCACTTGCACTGATCTATTCCTGGAGATCAAATTTCCTTTGTTCGTGCTTATCGTCTTTCCAGGTGTGTATCTTGACAACCTCTCCATGGGAACAATCATGATCTGTTAGTGGAATTGATCTCTGTTATTTGCCCTTCCTCCCTTTTCCTCCTTTGCCCCTCGACGGATGCTTGATCCATTGTTCGTGCACATGAACAGACCAGTTCTCCATGCCCATGCTGCTCCGCATCAATCTCTCTAGGTTAAATGAAGTCATGTCCTCATGCTTAGTCCATTTACTACAAGACTCATGACACTTGCATGCTTTCCTTCATCGCCAATGCCATACTTTATACCATGTGTGGAAAGATCCCTTCATCTTCAATCTTTTCCACATCTATGATATTGTCTCTGACTGATGTAAGGTGGGTAATTTACGACCCCACCGGCTATCATGGTCATCTCCTCCTTTCCAATACCCTGCTTAATGGATTATGGTCGTTGCATCCATGGTTGACAATACTTGAGCTCCTCAAGTAGTAAAACCTTATCAATTGAATTTTCTTTTGTAACAATATCATTTTCCACTCTACCTAAATATCCTTCCTCCATTCCCTCCTTGGTTAGGCTATTGTGCAATCCTGACACTCTAGTTTGGTGCCCTTTTTATTTGTCTTTATCCTTAGCATCTTTGACATGGCTGCCACCTTTACCCTTATCTTCATCAATTTCAACTTATGTAGCCTCATGTCTATTAATGGTATACAAATAGTCATCCCTAGAAATACCAGGTCCATCTTCATCTTCTCTGCTACTTGCATGTCAGCTGCAAACGTTCTTCATTCGTCGTGCATAACCACTATAGCATTCTCCGGCTCATCATTAGCTTCATCACTATCATAACTTTGTTTATCTATTTCTGCAAGTCTTTGGACTTGTTCTTCTTCACCTTCTTCATTTCCATTTTGTTTCCCTAAACTTTGTCTCTTGTCCTGGACTAGTATTATCCTTCATGTTCTCTACTACTTCAGTTTCATGTTCTACTGTGTCCTCAAGACTGATTCCCATACTTACATGTATGAACTCAACCAATTCATTCTTAGACATATCCTTTTTAACTCTGTCTTTCTCAACCTTTTTAACAGCTTCAATGGCTATGCATTACATCCATTCTACTCATCATGTTTTTCCTCATACCTTGGCTTATGGAGCCATTCTTCTATGGATTTTAACTCACATTCCCACTCAATCCATTTTTCTATTCTCATGATTTCCTCCCTCATATCCTCCATGAGGTTTCTATATAGTTTCCTTCCTCAATTATCAATGTGACATTCTTTTTATTGAAATCTTCTTTACTCTTAACCTAATTATCTCAAAACATACAATTATCATTCAAATCCCCATTACTCTTATACCTTAGCCTCATGTTCATTCTCTACAATGGGCTTGTTATTTTCCTCTCCTAACACACGATGGTCAATGCTCAAAAACTCTTCAATTATTCTTAATTATTCATCTGCAAACATAACATTAAAGTCAAATTCTTCAATGGATTCACTTTCCTCTTCTCTAGTGACAATACTCTGGCTAATTTCCTATGTACATCATCTTCCGAATTTCTTTCATCCCAACTCAACTCTATTAGGTATTCCAGGACATGCTTCTTATGTTTACAACTCATACTTTTATCTCCAATATCCTCATCTTGCTTAATTCTCGGTAGGCACTCACAAGCTTACTGCCCTATTTTTACCTCAACCACATCATCAGAATAACATATGGGAATTAATGCATCCATCTCCTTTTCTTTTGTTGTTTCAAACCCTCTTGTATGGAGATCTATGTCTTCCTCCCTTTCATAGGAAGTGTCTTCCACCAGTTTCTTTAGCTGCGTCTGGGAGTTCTCAAGTGTATCCCCTTCCATATCTATTCTTAATAGTCTTGAAGCTTCCCTTGCTTCCTTTTATTCACTTTTACACTCCGAATTACTTCCAAATTCAAATTTTGTCTTCCAAGGAATATCTTCCAATAGTTCCCACTTTTTTTGGTAGCTAACTTCAAGCCCTTCATCACAATCTTCTTCACTGTACTTATCCAATTCAAATTCATCACCGCCTTCTTCCACTGTAGGTTCTTCTCCCAATATTTTCTCTTTATCATCATGCTCACCACATATCCTAGTATGGCATGACCTTTGTGCTTGTTCCAACACTTCCAATATGTTCCCAATCTGTTGACTAATCCTTTTCACCTCTTCTACTCTGAGGTTTCTTCTCTCTTTCATCATAATCTTCACCAATTTATAGTCTAGTCAAAGGGCTTCTTGATCCTTTATGCTGCCTCTAAAGATCCCATCTTGACCACTATCTTTCTCAGTGTATTACATTCTTTTGTTGAGGCCATTTCCTCGTATGATTTTCTCTGAACACACTTCCAACCTTCACATGAAACTTGTACCCCATTTCTGCACTTCTTCTACGTCATTATTCTTCTCTGATTTTATAGCTTTACCTGACCTTACTGTTGCAGTTGTCTCAACACTAACAGACTTCAATATTCCTTCCAATTCTTTCAAACCTTTACTAGGCTTGCTTCTCCACTGGAAAACGCTACGCAACGTTAAATTGGGCCTTTACGGTCTTTTATTGAACTATGGTGGGCTTATACCGTCCTTTTCCTCACGCCTGGATTAGGGGTATCTTTAAACCTATACACCCTCCATTAACTTGATGTTGAGGCTACTGGCGTAATGAATCCATTTTGGTCCTCCGTGAAAAATGATCCATGAACCAACCTGGACCATTCGCGTGAGCTTCTTGTCATCACAGCCATATGTGTTGATCTATTCTTGGAGATCAAATATTCTTCATTCATGCTTATGTTCTTTCTAGGCGTGCGCCATGACAACCTCTCCACATGAACAGTCATGATCTGTTAGCGGAATTGATCTCCACCATTCGCTCGTACTCCCTTTTCTTCCTTTGCCCCTGGGCAGATGCTTGATCAACTATTCACACAGATGAAGGGACGATGATGATCACCTCCGGTACTCCATGCCCATGCTGCTCTTGCATCATCATCAATGTGATTTACAAGGGGTTTGGGGATTCTCAATGGATGGCTTCAACGTGCCATTTGTTATTTGTTATTTTTTTTATCATGGGAATCTGTTCCAAGCAATATGTGATTCACATTGGGGTTTGAGGATTCCTTGTTGCATGGATTAAACGTGACAGATACAAACTATGGGATCCAACAAAATCACGAGTAGTTCCACCCTCCTCATCCAATTCATAAAGACAATTTCCCTACACACTCATGTGACAAGCCAGGGGACTCTTAGTTGAAGATATTGCATTGTCTTAGCATTGAAAACTTTGTACTAGCAATTCTCTTCAGCTTCTGCAAGAGAAAATAGTCTATCCATTCGTTTAGGGGATCATGGAGAATGTCTGTAGGAGGGATGTGGGATTAGAAATTAGGACATCTAAGGATGACTGTTATACTTACTAGCAATGTAGTGGGATCAGAAACATGTGTTGATCTCGAGTAACAAAAGTCTTCATAACATCAATTTATGTGCTTATTGAGAAAATGGTTTTCGGT
This sequence comes from Larix kaempferi, assembly GCA_027924585.1. Lineage (NCBI taxonomy): Eukaryota > Viridiplantae > Streptophyta > Pinopsida > Pinales > Pinaceae > Larix > Larix kaempferi. The sequence continues at coordinate 8,709,040 of BSBM01000159.1, read as the reverse complement.
AAAGGCATGTAAAAAAATGCATGTTGAAGTCTCATGTTCGAACAACTTCACTTACTAAAACTAGATGTTCATTTTATCATAATAACCTTCCACAACATGGATGAGAGCATTGAAGAATCCGAGCTAGGCTTTCTATACAACATCCATACCGTTCATTAAAATGAGTGCAATGCTTCTATGTGGTTGATTACATTGGCTCATAACAAGGGGGGGAACTTGTTAGGTTCACTTAAAAAGCATTTTAGTTTTTTTTTTTAATTTTTTTTGGGGATAACGTAGGTCCCTTTTGCAAATAGTAATAATCAAGACTATGTAGTCTACAATTAAATTTAATGGATGCAATGTGTTGTAGAAATCTTGAGGAAATTTGTTTTACCTTAGAGATTTTGGAGTTGTTTATATGAAATGCTTCACCTTTCTATATAGTAAATAAAAATAGTTTGGGGGGATTTGAAGGAAATTTACTACTTATTCTTTAGTTTCAGTTGAACATATATGAAGTGTTATTCCTAGATCAATTTCTACGAGTCTCGAAGCATATCTTAATTTCTAGGCCAATACAAGGTTTCACTTTTTTTCACAAACCCTAATTTGATTCCTAGACATTTTATTTTAAACCTTCAACCTTTATGATAAACCATAAGTGGCCATAAATGTACTGAGTTGCTACTTGGTAGAGTGAATGGAAAATTTATTCTTCCGTTTTCCAGGAAATGCCCCAAAAATATAGTACTTCAAAAAAATTCTACTTCATTGAGGAGGAATGTCACTTATGATTTATATTTTGTGATTAGTTTTTGGCCATCTCATATTATATTCAATATTTATAGATGAAAAAAATAATTCCAGAATAACAATCTATAGTTATTTAATTTTTTATTAAATTACTATCAAAATTTCAACCTATTATATATACAACTTTATATGTAAATGATTCTTTTCTAACGAGAAAGTGTGTAGGGAACATCATAATGATGGTTTTATTCTTTAATTATATAATTTTAAGATATACAGTTTTATCTATTAAACAAAGCTTAATGGTTGATACTTTACAAATTAAAGTAGAATAGGCTATTTATTGTTTTAAAAAATATCAATGGAGTTAATTTCAAGTTTAAAGAGACTTTATTACTTAAATTTTCTTGGGAAGTTAAAATTTTATTCATAATTTATTACTAAAAATAATATGTTTTGCAGTTAAATTTTGAGGCAAATTCGACCTGAATATTCAAGTAATTTTAGACTCTCTACACATAAGAGATGGTTGTGTGTTTATGATGGCTTTGATACTCTTTATTGACTGATATGTTATTGTATAGTCAACGGGTCAATATTTGTTCATTGGATTTGGATACTTAGTTTTCAAGCTTGGATAGTTCCCGTGGTGATTGGATTTGTGGCCTTTTATGTGGTACACAATACATATGTATAACTCTTTTTAAAGAAAATATTTTATAAAATTAAAAGAAAACCTAAAATAACATATACTCAAGTTTGGAAGAATCATTGATATATTAAGAGGCATATATCTACATAATTCAATGCATTTTTTTTTAAATTACCTTAGTTTATCCACTAACGGGCATAAGCTCCAAGTTAAAGAATTCTATTGGACTAGTTTCCTAATAACCTTCAATTTTCTTGAAATTACCTTAGTTTATCAACCAACAGGCATCAACTCTCAGTAAAAGAATTCTTCTACTGAACTAGTTTCCTAATAAACTTCAGTTTTGCGAAAGAACTCATTGAGAGTGTTCTAGATTAGTTATGAACTATTGTTTTTTTCTTCAAATATTTTATCAAGTCCCTTGCAGATCTTGTTTTTAAACATTTTAATTTGTACCAGATGAATTGCTTTAATATCTTATATGCAATTTGGAAGTGTTTATGAGAAAAGTGTAATGATTTTGATGGAATCCATTGTTGTTTGCTATCATCTCATTTTCTCCGCACTATTCTTATCTCCTTGTTGATGCAATTTCAGTGATAGAATTGCTTGCAATATGTTAAAATTCTTAGAATGCAAATATCTATTGGATCTTATGGTGACAAATTTCTTTGCTCATGATTGGGAGGTTGGAAAAGGAGGAAAGCAAAGAAAATATTATAATTCCACCACAGAACAATAACTTGAAAGTAGCTTTCCTACATAAAATAAGATAAAAATGACTATATTACTCCCAACTCATGATACTTAAATACAAATGAAGGGATTCTTACCCAGTCCCCTTGTATTTAAATAGTTGAGTAACTGGCATAAATAAATTCATTATCTACATGCCTACCCTTATCACCTTTGATGTTACCTGATAAGTGGGTCCCTTGCAAGAAATTGCATAGTCCTTTTTCCAACCTATTGATCATAAATTTATTACCTAATATTTTCTCAGAAGATTACATATCATATCCAACATGTACACCCAACAACACCATCAACATCTTCAACCATATTTCAACTATTTTTTTTCATGCAATCATCATCAACCACATTAATCATCATTAATGGTCACTAAATATATAAAAACACAATACTTTTACCAATATACAATATCACATGTATGCACAAGTATATTCACATGCACCATGCATCCTATATTAGTATGCACACTAATGGAAATGCATTTGAGAGATCCAATCGATTCATTTCTTATTGCCTCATTGTCCATCTTCATCGCTTGATTCTACAACAACACTTGTAGCCTTATTTGGATTCCTTTATTTCGTTGGGATCAACTCCAAACCCATCTTTTTTCACCATAGTTGTGTTCCTTCACTAAGATTCCTCTGCATTCAATTTACTTATGCACTGTTGTTCAATTTCGTTGAGAAATTTTCCAACCAAGCCCAACTTGGCCTTTATCTTAATTTCTAAGCACTTCAAGTTTCATTTACAGATTCCTTTCCTCTCCATTGTGATTTTGAGTTTAAATTCACCAACCTTTATTCTTCAACACTGATACAACTACAACTTATATCACACCGACTCCATATGGAATATTTCCAACAGCCAATTCTTTTTTTTTTACTAGAATTATCTTCTTCATTCTTTAATATCTTCCAATCACTTGGAAATACACCATATGACATACCATGCTCTCTTATCTCTAATTATGTGGAAGCTTTATTTAATTATATATTTTTTTTTACTTCTTTAAATCACTTCTTGCAAGCTCTACTGTGTTAGCCATGACTATTCCATCCAATGGAGTGTTTAATTACTCCATTAGCATGTTTTCTGATTTATTTGTAATTATGACTTATATTTCTTTATTAATTACTTTCTTGTCCTTACCTTAGAATGTTAAGGAATTGAATCCTCTTTTTATGCATGTTATTTTATGTCATGCTTTATTTGTTGCTTTGTTTCATGATCCTTATTCATATCACTACTACTTGGAAACACACAATAATTGACTGGAAAAACTAAATTGGCCAAAATTTTTCTATGTCCCTTAATGTGGATGTGTTAATATTACTTAATGCTTTGCATGTACTCTTTCTCATACTCTATCAACCCTTCTATGTTCTTCCTTCATCATGATTGTTTATATAATACAAGCTGTAAGAAAACTCATTGATCTTCATGCAAGTTATTTAACCACTCGTTCATAGTCATGCTATAACTCTCTCTCCTTGAGTGTCTCTCCTCTTCAATAGTACTATCATATTACCAAGTGCTTATCCAACTTTGTTTCAAATTTCAATAAGTTCTCTAACAAGTAAATTTACATTGCTTTTACCATACATTTGTTATTTTGCACCATCATGGATTATTAGATAGCCATGCATCGATTTAATCTGTGTTATGTACCTTTAACACCATAACTCTGTTCCCCAATTATAGATATTTTGGATTTCATCTACAATGAGATGTGCCTTGCTTGGTCAAGCTCCAAAGTTATTCTTTGCTCACTTTCTGAAACGGCTAGAAATATATAAATCAAATAAGAAAATCATTATATCATCTTCTCCTCTAGATCAACTTTACAATGATTGTAGCCAACCCCATTTTGATCTTACAATAAATAGAAAAAAATGTATTCCTCCAAATTTGTAAATTCAGGTGATTTGAATTATTCCTTGTCTAATTAAGCCAAGAGGATCTATTTTGTGCAATTCCTCAAATAAAAAGAGAAACATTTCAAAGATAATATCTAGGTATTATATTCTCCTTTATATTACCTTTACAATGACTTTGCATATTCTTAATCCTGGGTTCTAAGCTAAAAATGATAATTCCTCAAAATAAACGCTTTTGTCCAATATTGACTTGTTCTTGTAGTTTCCTTGAATATTATATTACCCACTTATGATACCTATAACTAATATATGGATTTAGTTCCTACATGAAATCTATTAGATAAAACCTTTAACAAAATTTCCTACAAATTTTTATATATACCAAAAAAATCTGGAAAATACCAATTTGGCAGTTTTTGTGAAATTAGGCTACATGTTTCTATTAAATTTATAGAAAAATAAGAAAATTGATTCATAGTCAAATTCATTGCACTAAATATCCTATTGATACTCTTTCCAATGACTATACCCCTATTCAATTCTATTTTTTTTGTTCAAAGTGCTATCTCTTTGAAATCACAGTTTTTGTCTAATTTTTCCCAGTTTCTGTAACTGCACTCATTCTAAAGGACCAACTTTTGAACCTTTTAGAATAAAATCAGTAATGAAAAAATAAATTTTTTATATCGAGATCTGATATCCCATATGATGTTGAGTACCAAGACACTTATAGTGTTCAAATTTGATATTCCCATCAAATTTTATGCAATATAGAATAACCAACTTTTAATTTCTACAATTCTTCAAGATGTAGAATTTTTATTGAAAACTACTATCTCACAAACTAAGCCTTTGTGGAAAATTTTCCTCTAAGAAAATTTGTTTAACTTGATGAGTAGACAAATGTCGAAATCCAAAAAAATTCAATTTATGAGTTCTTAGGCCACTGTTGTGGGAGAATTTGAACAAATGTGTGCAATCCTTCCCACATTGGGGGAAATCCTTTAAGGTTGTCAACAAGGCCCAGTATTATGTTACAAAATAAAAATCTGAGTGACTCCAAATTGTTCCTGCAAAGTTCTTGTTAGTAAAATAAAACAAAAAAAATGGAAACTTGAAAATAACTTAAAACAAAGCAAAGGGAGTGAGAATATGCAAACCACAAAAAGAAGCAAATGCTAGAACCAATTTAGATTTCCCAATGCTCAAGCTTGTTACATGAAGTGTCACCTAGGAGGTGTGGGATTCAAAGGTAATCCAACAATATCCCTTCCGGAGGTCCTTTTTTCCCACACTAAATGCTAAATCAATTGAAAGAACAAATGGGAGAAACACTTTCCCCTTGGAGGAAGGAGACAAGGGAGATTGAGAGATTCTAATAGGTATGGGAAGAGGTGGAAGAAGTTCCAACACAATTCCAGTAGAATAACCTTTCTTTAAATTTCTCTCATGAGATGCATTCCCATGGCTTCTTTTTATATGCCAAGTGGTGGCCAAGAAACATCTAGATCCAATTGTGAATCCCATCACCTCATGAACTAGTTTCAAGGTACACAAAGGGGGCTATTCAATGCTCCCCAATCATATGAAGAGATAAGTTCAAATTTATATTGGTGAAGAGCCTTAATGAGCCTTCAATGCACAGTGGGTAGTTGAAATCCCATTGTTTTGACAGTTGTGTAGATATCGAAGGCAGATATGCACTAGGATTGTGCAAGCACAAGATTGATAATATGTGTTGTAGCATGGACTAATATGGGTGTAACTGTACTACTTCTTCTTTTGAATGTATTTTATTATTTTTGGGCTGATGTGGTTTTATGTATTTGAAACTTTACATAATCCTAGATCCATGTGGCACATCCACATCAGACTATTCACGTGGCACTTGTCAGGCCCATTTAAAAAATTTAGAAAATTTTCAAAATTTGAATTTTTGATAGGTGGCTCTATGAAAATTATGATTGGTGTTTCCTCATAACAGATGGACAACCCAAATTAGAGAAATCCCCTTCCACTACTAGAAAATCATTATGTAAACCAACATAACTGTGCATTCTTGGCTTTTCTTCTTACTGGTAAATTTTTGTCAGTTAACAAAACTAATTTTTTTGACAGCGATGCAAAATTCTATGAAAATTGTAAAGACTTGAATATTCCATTCTTGATTTTATTTATTACTATTTCCCATGCTAATTCTGAAAACCAAATATGAATACCTCATGCGAAGAATTTTCTATAGTAAATTTGTCAAACAATTTTCCTATAAACTGTAACTTTGCCCAAATTTTCTCAAACTCACAAATTTTATCACCACTACTCTCTGAATTCGACCCAACCATTTAAACAACCATTCAATAATTTAGTTATTTCCCTGAATTCAACAATGGAGGGATTATACATTGTTTTCCCAATACTTTACTCATGTAATTTCCTTCAAACACTTCTTGTGCAACCTATAATTCTGCCTGTAAAATTCAAATTTGGCCCATGTAGTCCTAGTGCTACAACCTGGGATATGATACCAATTTGTCACATACTCAATGGCTTCATGGTGCTTTTGGGGACAAAAGATACTCAAAAAATTGAATGAATTAACCTTTAACACTTAATTTTTCTTCCAATTCATTTAATAAACCATTTACATCAAAATTGAATATGTATATAATCACCCATAATTAATATATAGATAGATAGATAGATAGATAGATAGATATAATTGTTTCTAGATATTTGTACATGAATGTACTCACAATGCTAATAATTCCATACATTTAAATTGTAAGATAACAATCATTAAATCAACTACATACCCTAAATAAATATCAAATACATACATGGAGACTTATCTCAAAATATAACCAACTTATTGTAGACCAATGACATTCCTCCCAGTTGTAGGCTATGTAAAGCCATATCTTTCTTTGATAGGAAACCCTTGAGATGGGGCTATAAATACACAATAAAGTACCGCGTTTTCCTACTACAACTATTCCAATCTGCTAGCACTCCTCCCCCATCAACCTACACACACCAAAGAATGGGTCTCCCTTCTGCAAACATGTTTATCAAATTAAACAATTTTCATAAATGTTTTCTTTGGATGGGATGTGGAAAAGGTACAAATACCATGGATGATCTTATGGCTCTTTGTATTTTATTACTATTTGCTCTAAATAGGAATATTGTTAACTTAAAGGTAGCAAGTGATTCTAGAGTTGTTGTGGAATGGGTTGTAAGGAAATCTAATATCCAAGTTTCTCAATTGGATCATTGGAAACAACGATTGAATTTTTAAAAGGAATATTTAATTGTCTTTCTTTCAATCACAAGTATCAACATTTACACTCTGTTGTTGATGGGATTTCAAAAAAGGGAGTGGGTCTTGATGAAGGCCATATCTTCTTTGAATATTTTTAGGATCATAGAATGCTATGCAATGGTATTCTTCAGTTTTGAATGATGATGAACATGTTTATTCTTATTGAGACAGTCTCAGACTATATTTAAGGAGTAATTTTTACAATATTTTGGAAAAGGTGTTTTTTGCCTACTTTGTATGTATGATGAAAGAACCATGAGAAAATTTCTATGGTTGGTTTAAAATTTTCAATACTTTTGAAGTTGTGCCTATTCACTACAACAAATCCTGGAATTAGCATCCCATTTAGCGTCCCTTTTTAGTGTAAATTTTTTTATCATTGAGTGGTCAAACTAGACGCTAAATGGGACGCGTCATGGAAAAAACTTAAAGAGTCTAAAATAGCATCTTTTTTTGCTTCCTAAATAGCATCCTTTCTGATGTCTAAAATAGCGCCCATTTTTTAGCTTCCAGAATAGCATCCAATTTTTCTTCCTAAACGACGTCGAGGTTTGCTTCCTAAATAACATCATATTTTGCTTCCTAGAGATCGTCCTCTTTTACTTCCTCAATGACGTCCCCATTAGCGCCCTATTTGCATCTTTAAAAGCACCATGTTAGCATTTATGTTTGCATCTACATTCGCGCCATATTTGCATCCAAATTAGCATCCAATATTGCATCCATATGTGCTACCACTTTAGCATCCCATTTTACACCACATTTTACTTCCAATATGCACCAATTTTCGCTTCTAATTTTGCACCAATTTTTGCTTCCTTTTTTGCATCGTGCTTTGCTACCAAAATGGTGCCAAATTTTTCTTCTATTGCTGCACCATATTTCGCTTCCTATGTAGCACCATGTTTTGCATCCAAAGTAACATCTTATTTTGCTACCATATCAATGCCATGTTTGGATTCCTTATTTGCGTCAAGTGTTGCATCATTTCTAACGCCTAGTTTTGCATCTCTATTTATGTCAACATTAGCACCATGTTTTGCTACCAATTTAGCATCCATTTTTACTCCCACACTAGCGCCACATTTTGCTTCCCATTTAGCTCCTTGAATTTCTTCTTGTTTTGCTTCCTCATGAACACCGCATTTAGCTTCCCATCAAGCATCTAATTTTGCTTCTTTGTTGGCCACTAGTTTAGCTTCTGGTTTGGCTTCTACTTTAGCATCCAAAATTGCATCAGAATTGACTTCCAACTTAGCACTAGGTATTGCATCCAATGTTGCTTCTAGATCTATGACATAGTGGGATTCTATTTTAGCTCCTAGTTCTGCTTTCTATTTTACTTCCTTATTAGCACCACATTAGGATTGCTATTTAACACCTACAACTATATCCAATTGTGTGCTAATATATTTATTATATCAAATTATTATAATTATTTCATTAATTTCAATAGTTCTCATATATCATTTACTTCATAGTTCTGAAATAACCTAATGAAACATTCAAATTAATTGTAGATAACATTATTGAAATTAATTGCATAACATTTGTGAAGAAAATTTAACACAAACAGACAACATTTATCCAAAGTAGTAACATCATCATATATATTAATTTTCCATGAAAAGATCACTAACAATTTCAAATATAGATAAATTTACAATATAATAACGATAGCATCACCATTATCTTTCATCAAAAGAAGTAAAATTATAAAACATCTTCACATCAATAACCTATCATACAAATCATCATATTAAGATTAAAAGAACAAGTGAACGATATATATAGTGAAAATACCAATATCACAAGAAATGTCTTTTTTAATATCCATATCTAGAAATGTCAAAATGATCAAGGATAATCAAAGTTTATATGTCAACATAAATCCACCATACAAATCAAAATGACCCAGAATTTAATATGAACTTGGATCCACACAAAAATAAGAATACGTGTCTAGTAGCATCGAGAAAGCAATAAACATCCACAATCTCAATAGTAGAATCAATGGCTGCCATCATCATCATCACCACCACCATTATCATCATCATCCTCATCCTCATCCTCATCTATCCCAACATCATATTCATCATCATTTTCATCTGACCCATTTGCATCAACATTTTTCTGCAAACAATAAGAAATAATCAGTTTAAAACATTAGTATTAATTTCATTACATAATATGCATATTTTGTGTTATATTGCAAATATTAGTGTGATAATTTATGCATTTTCACGAGTTTTCCAACCATGAATATAAACATCACGTCATCAACAGATAGTAACCACACATATAAAGTATATCCACAACCGTGCACACACTCACACATACACACACTTGTACACCATAAATTTTCATATCACAATAGAAGAAGACATAGAGGCAAGGAAAAATAGACATCCCGGTGATTATATATAAAGTTAAGAAAAATATGATATCACATATACTATTCGCTTCGACCTTTTTTTTCCTAAAGTTGGTATATCATTAAATCTCTATATATAACATGTTATTCAATCGATATCTATTAGAGCATATTAACCATGGTTTTCATCTCTCAATCAAGTTCATGGCTAAAGTTGAGAATGAAAGTGGCCTTAAGATCAAGTGTCTTAGGCTAGATAATGGTGGGGAATCCACCCTAATTGAATTCAAAAAATTTTGTGAAGAGAATGGTATCAAATGGCAATATTGTACAGCCAATACCCCACAACAGAATGGCATTACAGAAAGTAAACACAAGACATTCCAAGAAGCAGCAAGAACAATGCTCTTAGAAGCAAAGGTAGGGGCAGTTTTTAGGAGAGAGATAGTGGCCACATCCATGTACACTCTAAACATAGATCAATTAAGAATTAACAGTGAGAAGATAGCTTATGAGTTGTGGATAGGTAGATCAACCTCTATCGGACATCTTAAAATCTTTGGAAGTAAGTGTTACATCAAAATAAATAATGAAAACCTAGGCAAATTTCAAACCAGAACGGATGAAGGATTTTTTTTTGGGATATTCAACAAAAAGAAGAGCCTATGAATGTACAACCAACGTCTGAAAAGAATAGTTGAAAGCATGGATGTTAGAGTAGATGAGAAATTGTCGCACAAATTGTCATGTCATGAAGATGAAGAAACAAATGGTGAAACATTGGATGAAGACCAAGATGAAAACATAATAGAAGAAAAGGAACAACAACTGGAAGAACAAGGAGAAGAAAAACAAGTATCTACTTCAAATTGTAAGAACTCATGAGCTCACAAGCCTTCACTCAAAACAGTGCAAAGAAATCATCCCGAGGACCTTATCATTGGGAATTTAGAAGAAGGAATGCAATTGAGACAAACATCAAAGAGAGATGTGGCTCTGTTGTCAAAAATTGAGCCCAATAACTTCAAAGAAGCTTATGAAGATTAGCATTGGAACAAGGCCATGCAAGAAGAACTACATCAAATTGAGAAAAGCAGTACTTGGGAATTAGTTCCATGTCCAAAAGATAAAAATGTTATTGGCATAAATTGGGTTTACAAAAACAAATTCAATGAAAAAGGAGAAGTATCAAGAAATAAAGCCAGATTAGTCTGCAAAGGGTATGCTCAGTTGGAAGGAATTGACTTTGATGAAACATTTGTAGATCAGACACTGTACCAATCTATGATTAGCAGTTTTATCTGTTGGTTGTGGAGCCTGATCTACAGATTCATAGATATTATTATTCAGCCGTGTTTGTACCCCAGATTTATATGATATGTAAAAAGGACTATACAGTCACCCTAACGGGGGGGGGGGGGGGGGGGGGGTGTGGGGGGGGTTCGGGGGCCAGTGGTCCCTCGACAGGGGTTTAGGGGCAGCGCCCCCGAAGGAAATTTTTGGGGTTGTTTTATGGGCCCATGGTTTTGGGTAACCTGTGGTATTTTCCCATTGTATCTCCCTTATAAAAGAAAGACATTGTAATACGTCTAGGGTTGATGTATTAGGTTTTATGCATTGTAAAGATCTCTGAGATCAGGAAGAGAGACTGTGAGACAGTGAAGAGGAAGTGCAGCGGTTGTGCTGCAGGTTGTATCCCTTCACTTTACTGGACGGAATAATAATAAGGACTGGCAACTTTAGTGTGGACGTAGCCCAAGTTGGGCTGAACCACGATATATCTGTGTCTCTCTTGTAATGTGTGTGTGATTATATTTGCATTTATGTTTATTTTTATTGCTCTGTGATCCTATTTTTTTAACAATTAGTATCATAGCCAAAGGTCTATTTGGCAGATAAACCCGCAGGAAGCTAGGGATTCTAGTTCGAGTGGGAGCAATGGCAAAAGAAGGAAAGTTTAAGGTTGAGAAGTTTAATGGCCAAAACTTCCAGTTATGGAAGATGCAAATGGAGGACTATCTGTACCAGAAGGATCTATTCCTCCGTTGGGAGGAAGAGCAAAGCAGCCGATGACTATGAAGGACGAAGAATGGGAGGTTCTTGATAGAAAGGCTCTGGGAACAGTACGGCTAAGCCTGGCTTCGTCGATGGCTTTCAATATCTCAAAAGAAAAGACAACGAAGGGTTTGATGAGCGCATTGGGTAAGCTGTATGAAAAACCCTCGGCCTCCAACAAGGTATTTCTAATGAAGCATTTATTTAATATGAAGATGTCTGAAGTTGGATCTGTTACTGATCATTTAAATGAGTTTAATATGGTTACAAGCCAACTAAGTTCTGTAAGTGTGAACTTCGATGATGAGGTTAGGGCTCTCCTAATCTTGTGTTCATTGCCAGAAAGCTGGAAGAGCTTGGCCATGGCTATAAGTAACTCTATCTCTGGTTCAAACACCTTGAAATTTGATGATGTTATTGGTGTTATTCTTAGCGAGGAAATGCGAAGAAAAAGCACAGGTGAGACATCAGGTAATGCGTTGACCATGGAGAGCAGGGGAAGAAAAAAGGAGAGAGGAAAGAGCCAAGGTAATCATGGGAATTCTAAAACAGGCAGATCCAAGTCCAGACTGGGAAAGATAGAGTGTTGGAACTATGGAAAGAAAGGACATCTGAAGAAAGACTACAGATCTCTAAAGTAGAAAGGAGATGCACAGCAGGAAACTACCCAGGAAGCAAATGTAGCAGGTGATGTGTTACAAGATGCTTTGATTCTTGCATTAGATAATACTAGTGATTATTGGGTAGTAGTTGTAGGGGATTCATGTCATGCTACACCTCATAGGAAATATTTTCATGATTATGTTCCAGGCGATTTTGGACATGTTTAATTGGGTGATGATGAGCCATGTAAAATTGTTGGAATGGGTAAGGTATGGATAAAAGTTAAGAATGGAACTGATTGGTTGTTGAAAGATGTTAGGCATATTCCTACTATGAAAAGAAATTTGATCTCAACATGGAAGTTGGGAGATGGCCGATGTCTATTTACATTTGGAGAAAAGTGGTGGAAGATCAATAAAGGATCAATGGTGATAGAAAAAGGAGACAGTGTAGGTACGTTGTATTTATGTCCTCATAATACTGACCATTCTATCTCTTTAGCTTCCACATGAACAAATATAGCATTGTGGCATCATAGTCTTGGCCACATGAGTGAGAAGGAGATATAGATTCTCCACTCAAGGAAGTTGCTGCCAGATTTGAAGCAGGTAAGTTTGGAATTCTATGAGAACTGTGTTTGTGGAAAATAGAAGAGAATCGGATTTCTCAAGGTTGGGAAACAGAAGAAGAATGAAAAGTTAGAGCTTGTGCATACAGATACATGGGGACCGGCTCAAGTACAATCTCTTGGTGGCTCTCATTATTATGTTACATTTATTGATGATGCAACTAGGAAAACTTGGGTTTATTGCATTAGACATAAATCTGATGTGTTTGCTACTTTTAAGAAGTGGAAATCTTTGGTTGAGAATGGGACAGGAAAAAGGTTGAAGTGTCTCAAACAACAAGAAGTACAATGTGATACGACCTCTTGCCGGCAAACAATCTGAACCAAGATCTGGGTCAATCCACTTGTTCCTCCACCACTTCAATCCTCCATGGAATGGAAAACTCAAACTATGATAGGAGTTTGGAAGGTGAACATAAATGGTTCACAAATACAAGGATCAATGAGTGTAGACTCAAGATAGAGAAAAAATCCACTAGAGTTCTCTTGCTCTCCCTTTTTCCTCCTGTCCATAAGCCATATGTGCTCAATATATAGTCCTCCCAAAGGTAAGTGAAAAGACACATCAAGGTGTTTTGGGGAAAATGGAGGGCCAAAGGTCACCCTATGACCACTTTTTGGGAGTAAAAAGCAATAAACTAGTGATTTTTACCATTTTACATGCTACCCGCGGGCTATAGTGATGCAACTCGCGGGTACGCCCACTGTAGTGATGCAGCTAGCGTACAGGAAAAAAAAATAGGGAAAAATAGTGTCTGAATGATATAAAGTGGATCTGAGTCAGTAAAATGGATCATGCAGGCCAAAGAGTGTTGATGCTCACAAGGTGGAAAATTACGTTGTAACAGCCAGTGCCATAGTTTAATCTAAAAGAATAAAAATGATCATGTGCCAGATAGTTGACACCTCCAGCAGCACACATACCACTAGTAGTTTCTCCATCAAAAAAAGCCATGGGACCAATGAACTGAGGATTGAAAATACTCACTTTCTTAATCTTTGAAATATCTATCTCTTTGCAATAGTCCTTGAGTAAATACAGAGTCAGAGTACAAGTGTTCTGGGTGCTAGGATCAATGTTTCCAAATGTAGCTTTTTTTCTAGTATGTCGTATGTTCCAGGAAATCCAAGCTGGAATAGTACAATAATTCTTACATAGTTTTATCCAACACCAAAATTCTAAATCAAAGGGCTCAATGCCCCAGATCTGATCGATCTTCAAGGATAAGCAAATAATGTTCCATATTGCTCTAGTAAATGGACAACCAACAAAAAGGTGATAATTCAATTCAACATTTTTCGTACATAGAAAACATATATTTGGCCCATGTCAGCCTCTGTTCAACAAATTATCCCAGGTTTTTAAGAATCCTTGAAGGGAAGACAACATAAAACACTTTAGTTTCACCGGTAACTATGAATGCCATATATTCTTGTACCACGAGTGTTGTGGGAAAATACACCTGTGTTTTATTGTTGCGGAGTAGGCAGATTTGGCAGTCACAACCCTTGTGGCAGGATTGCCACCCCAAATGATTCGGTCTCTATACTTTGTGATTCTACAACCTACAAAATTTAAAGATTTGATGTAGTTATTCCATTCAAATGCTACCGGACCAGTGAAACCCATATCCTTCGAACTAAGCCAATAATTATCCTGAGGATTCCCCACTCTGTTCTTTTTTATTTGATCCAGAGTGCACATGTTATATTCCTTTAAGATGTTCAATATATCTTCAGATAATGTGTAATTTTCTTCCAATACTAGAATTGGATTTTTGATACCCCATCCTCCATTCTTCTCAGGTAAGGAAATATTGTCCCAATTGGACATAATCAGGCTGTTGTGATCCTTACCACTAGTCCACAAAAAGTTGAAAAAAATATTCCTTACATATTTTATTATATATTTAGGCACCTGGGCCAATGAAAACCAATATACTAGGATACCTATCAGAACATATTTAACCAATGTAAGTCCCCCCCCTATTGAAAGTAATCTATATGTCTAGTGGTTAATTCTATTTTCAACCTTTTTCATCAGCCACATCCAATCTTGATTCTTTAACCATTGGGTTTAATAAAATATCCCAAATATTTGAAACCCTCCTCCAGCTGACCACATTTATAGGGGCATAATATTTACTATTTCATCAATATTTGAGAAACCATTTCTGTATTGATAAAAACTTGATTTACTGGGGCTGACCGACATACCAGAGGAAGCACAAAAATTTTGAATTAACACATTGAAATTTTCCCACTCTTCAAGGGTGTCCATTCCTGCAAGAAAAACATCATCCACAAAAAGGAGATGAGACAGATAAGTATCTTTTGAAATTTTGATTCCTTGTATCTTCCATTCATCATGAGAATTGGTTATTAATATGTTGAGTTCTTCTATGATGAGCCGAAAAAGTAATGGGGAGAGTGGGAAACCCTTTCGAATACCATGACTGCATTTGAAAAAACCAGAGTGATCAGGGTCGTGTCTAGGAAGCACATGGGGGAAAACAATTAGACTGAATGAGTCGGCTCTGTTATGGCGAAAGCAATTAAGAGTAAGTAGAATGAGCAAAAGCAAGATTACACTACACGGATAAACACAAATACGCACAGACAATATGCAAGAATGGAACTGATCTTCTATTACTGAAATCATCAGATAGCTTGATGTATGTTACAATATTATACATGCTTATATAGAATTATGAGATGATTGGGTGCCTTCCCGTTACGTTCAAATACAAAGAAGAAGTTAGAACGGTTCAACAGTTCAACCGTTACAGTCGACTAGAAGACATAGAGATAGTATGTCGAGGTTCGACAATCGTTGGTCGCATGTCGATGCTACTTGTCGATGTCGCGAACTGTGAGGTTGATAAACATGTCAAAGGTGCGAATGTGTCAAGGTGTGTCAAAGTTGAGACTCGTCAGAGTTGTGTCGAGTTCGGAATATGTCAGAGATATCCTGTCGAATCGAAGTCATGTCAAATTTGAAACTTGTCAAAGGTGTATCAACGTCAATGACTTGCCAATTGCGATGCGGATCATACCTCCTTCCTTAAGAAACAATGGACCCCATTGTTTTCTCGTGAAGGTGCAGAAACTTGTTGGTCAATTCAATAACAGAGTACCACTTTCCTTGAGATGGGATCTGGCCAGCCTTGGCAACCTGAAACAAGGTAATTGTGTTCGTCCTTGTATGGCATACTCGTCGTCCCACAATGGTGTCGCAAGGAAGAGGCTCCTGAACATCTTGATGGATGTCTTCGGGTTTTGCTGTCTACAAGTTGTTCTGTTCCAAAAAGGGTGCATGGTATGGTCAAAGTAGATCCACATTGAATACTGGATGCAAACCCAGGCATGCAGGAATGTCGAGCTGGAAAGCGTTTTCACCAATCTGTCGAAGAATACTGTCTGGACCATATCGCAAATGCTTGAGCTTCTTGAATGGACCATTGAAGCGCTCATTCTTGAGATGTAAGCAGACCTTATCCCCAATTTGGAATGAATGAGGAATACGATGCTTGTCGTGTCGAGCCTTAGCTTTCGCGCTTGCTCTGTGCAACATTTCCTGTGATTGCTTCTAGATGTCGCATATCTGATCTCTGAACTTGACTGCTTTATCAACTTCTCATTGGCTATAGTTGGTTTCGCTCAGATGTGTTGAGGAGATGATCAAGTCGATAGGAGCTAAGGGTTGAAATCCATACAAACTTCAAATGGACTCTTTCCTATAGCGCTATGTTGAGCTCGATTGTAGTTGTGTTAGATGTATGGAATACTTTCATCCCATGTGCATCGATGCTGGTGATTGTGCATGTGAAGCAGTTGTACTACCAAGCGATTCACAACTTCTGTATGTCCGTCGGTCTAAGGATGGAAAGTTGTCGACAATGAGAGTCCTGTGTATAGCAATTGCCAAAGGGTCTTCCAAAATATGCTAACAAATCGGGCATCTCGATCGGAAATGATGGTTATGGGTAACCCAAAGTGTTTCCAAACATGTGTAAAGAAGAGCTGAGAAGTCTGCTGCGTTGTTGTGGTATTCTTACATGGTAGGAGAATGGCCATCTTGGAAAATCGGTCGACTACTACTAATATCACATCATGCTGATGTTTGGTAGTAGGATAACCCGTCAAGTAGTCCATAGAAATAGATTCCCATGGTTGACTAGGAACTGGTAGAGGTGTATACAATTTCTGTCGTCAATTAGGAGGTTTAGCAATGGCACAAACCACACATGATCGAATGTAATTGTTGACGTCGGATTTAAGTGTAGGAAAAAAGAAATATTTTTGCAGAATAGAAAGTGTCTTTGCTACTCCAAAGTGTCCCGTAGTCTTGCTATAGTGTGCGTCCTGAATGAGCTGTTGTTGATGCTCACCGGTCGGTACACAAAGTTGTCCAAGCTTGTATAGCAAGGTATCTTTCAGGAAATAGTCTGAGGTTGAGTTTGACGACTTGTTAGTCTGTAATTGTCGGTAGATTGCTGAGAAGTTGTTGTCATCCTCATACAACTGTGGCCAACTGGTCATGTCGTATCCCTGCATACTCATCACTGTGAAAAGGAGAGGAGTGGGTGGTCGACTGAGGCAATCGGCAACAGCGTTAGCCTTACCTTTCTGATACTTAATCACCAACTGGAATTGTTGTAGGCCCAATTAATCCACTTGATTTATCAGTTTGTTTGCAACTTTGATTGTGTCGGAGCGAACTGTAAAGGCTTATGATCAGTGAGAATGACCATTTCCTTTCCAAGGATGTAATGCCTCCATTTCTTGAGAGCTTGCACAATGTCATACAGTTCTTTTTCGTACATCGAGTATCTTCTAATTGTGTCATTTAAAGTCTTGGAATGAAAAGCGACTAGGTGACTAGACTAAGTGATCACTGTGTCCAAGGCATAGTCTGATGCGTCCATCCCAATATCAAAGGGCTGATGCAAATCGGGTAACACAAGTAATGGTGCAGTGAAGAGCTTGTGTTTGAGCTGTTCAAAAGCTACTTGTTGTGTTGCTGTCCACCGGAAGAAAGTTTTCCCATTTCCCTTTGTCAACTGATTCAAGGACCAAGCTATGTGACTGAATTCGAGTATGAATTGTCGATAGAAATTCGCCAAACCAAGAAAACTTCTTAGTTCTTGAATGCTTCTAGGAATGGGCCAATCTTTGAGGATCTGTATGTTTTCTGGGTCGACGTGAATTCCTGTAGAGTCAATTACATACCCCAAATATTTGATGTTGTCATCAAAAAAGAGAACTTGTCCATGTTCAGATAAAGCTGATGTTGTTGGAGAGTGTCGAGGACTTGTCGAAGATGTTTGACATGTTCTTCCCATGATCGATTGAAAATCAATATATCGTCGAGATACACAATAACCCATTTGCCGATGAAAGGTCGAATAAGATTATCCATATGTCTCATGAAGTTCATAGGTGAGTTGGTTAAGTCAAAATGCATGACTAACCATTCAAACGATCCTTCCTTGGTCTTGAAAGCAGTTTTCCACACATTTGAGGGCTCGATTGGAATCTGATGGTATCCCGACTTGAGGTCAAGCTTAGTAAAGAGTTTAGCACCTTTCAAACAGTCGATGAGCTCGTCTATCCATGGAAAAGGGTACTGATTCTTCACCAATATTTGGTTGAGAGCTTTATATTCGATGCACATGCGCCAAGTCCCGTCTTTCTTCGGAACTAGGATGACAGGACTTCCACAAGGAGAGGAGCTGGGTCGGATATGACCTTTGTCGATTAATTCTTGGATCTGTTTGTGAATCTCTTCATTTTCGAGAATGGATCTTCTATAAACAGATGCATTAGGCAAAGAAGAACCAGGAACAAGTTCAATAGAGTTTTTTACCTGACAATGTTGAGGTACTCCATCTGGAGCTTGAAATAGGTTCTAGTACTCATCAAGAATATGATTGACTTACTGCTTTTTTCAAGAGCTACATTGCTCAGTGACTCAACTCATTGCTGTAGTCTTCTTAGAATGTTGTGGCTTGATCATGATTAATGTGAAATTCTGAGCATGATTGATGAGCTTCTTTGTCTGTTTGGAAGATATTAGTGCAACCGTTGGTGTAGGTTGACGCTCTAGTATGCTAAACCATCGATTTCGGATTCTAACAATCACCTTCTAAAGCCGTGACTAATAACCTCCATGTCTATCCCATAGGTAAGGTTTCCCAAATAGGGCATCGGCTACGGAGAGTGGTGCCACATCACCGAGTACTTCATCTTCAAAAGGTTTTATGAAGTAGGCGAGCTTCCATTCTCAGGTGATCCTAAGTTATTGTCCATCCTTCATCCAACCGATGTTGTGAGGCTGAGGATGCGGGGTGGTAACAAGACCTATTTTCTTCACAAGTTCTTCAGAAACGAAGTTTTCCTGGCTCCCTTTATCCACAATCAAATGCAATGGGTTGCTCTGGACCCATATCCGTGTATAGACAGGCACTCTCATTCCTCCTCATCAACGATAGTCAAGGATGTTGGAGTAGTCGAGGTCAAAAGGGTCGTTGTGTCTAGATCATATTCTTCCATCATCTTGTCGAACGCGCCGAAGGTCGACACTTTTGCCAAAAATGTCTTTCGAGATTTGCATTCAGACGTATCATGCTAAGATGAGTGGTGGTAATCACACCATTTTCCGGTCGGCGGTTTTTTTCTACGTTCCCTCTTATGAAAATGATTCTTTCCATGATCTGGCTTTGGCATTGTCGGCTGAGAAGATTTCGACTTGTCGAAGTCGGCTGGTGCCTTCTTTTCGGGTGCTCGTCCTGATGTTGGCTTTGTCGCGAAACGTGATTTTCCTTTCTGCTTGGTTTCCAATTTTCTGGCGTAGTGGAAAGCATCCGCAAGCGTATTGACAGTCAGAAATTCCATCTCCTATTTATAGAGTGCCATACACAGGGATGTAATTTAGAGAAGGGAGGACCTGCGCTAATCAATGATAGAATCTCGACGTTTCGATCCCTACTATGGGATCATCATCAGGAGACAGTGAAGTCTGGGAGGAAAGAGTTTAGATTACCCAATGATTTATATATAGAGGTGATATGGTAGATGGAAGTAGTTTAGAGGTGTCGGTATAGGTTTTAGGGTTAGGTTAATGCTAAGACTGTTTATTAGTTCTTTCTCACTTCCTAATTTTATAGTTTTGAGATTATTATCATTTATGTTGTAATAAGTTATTACTTAAAATTTTTAGCTTAATTTTGGTTTTAATTAAATGGAGATCTTTACTAATTTTAATCTACAATACAATAATAAATTAATTTGCTTTAATTAGTTTAATTTAGAAAAATTTTAATTTTTTAATTTTTTAATTTTATTTTATTACGAAAGTTTTCTATTAGTTTTGTTTAATTTTTTTATTTTTTTTAAAGGCCTTTCTTGTTATTTAATTGCCAATACCATAGTTATATTCTAGGGTTGAGTGTATAAGTGGAATAGTAAGTTATTAGTTTAGGTTATGTAATAAAATTGAATATTAATATATTAAATAAAAGGATTTTTAATAATATAGTGTTTTAACTATGTTTATATTAATTACCATACTATTTCATTGAATATTAATTAGTGTTTAATTAAGCTTATATTAAATTAATTACATTAAAGGGACCACTGATAAATTAGCAAAGATACTCAAAAAGCAAGATTTCAGAGTATTCTTCACCCCTCCCAACATAATAAGAATCCTAGTAGACTCCCTGAAAGACCCCATACCTCCCATGCTATGCAAAGGTGTTTACTCCATTCCATGTTTGTGTAGTATGCCTTACAAAGGGGAAACTGGTAGGTCTATAGAAACAAGACTAAAAAAACATAGTGCTGACCTTAGGTATGATAGGCATAAGAAATCATCCCTAGCAGAACATTCTCACCTAACCCAACATCAAATTTGTTTGGAAAAAGATTTTGTCCTAGCAAAAGTAGACAACCTCACAAAATGTAAGATTAGAGAGAAGATTGAAATCGAGATGTGTGAAAATTGCCTCAATAGGGATGATGGAACCAAATTGAGCACTACATGGAAACCCCTTATAGACTCATTAAAAAACAAGCATAGGTAATCTTTAAGACTTAGGACGCCATAGGTAATCTTAATAACTCTAGCATTCACTCCACATATAAATCATTGGTAAATATAAACTCTTTCATCCCAGAATTCATTATCTCCTGATGATGATCCCATAGTAGGGATCGAAACATCGAGATTCTATCGTTGATTAACGCAAGTCCTCCCTTCTCTAAATTCCATCTCCTACTGAATGTATTAGGACAATCCACTACCGTACTTCAGAACAAGCAATTTCTCTTCTTCTTGGACGCCAAGTCTAGCCATGAGTCAGTAGAACTCGTCGGTGTAGCTCCGTACTAATTGGTCTTTCCATTGCCTTAGCTGATTCCATTTCTTATACCGTTGCTCGAGGTATTTGGGCCGGTAAAATTCCTTCTGGATGTGTTCGATGAATTTATCCCATGTGTCGATGGGTTCTCCACTTGTCTCCCTCTTTGTGGAGACGTTCTCCCACTAGCAGTGCACGGAGGTTGACATCTTTAAGGATGCATTGGTGATCTTGTTAGCTTCTGGGAGTTGATTGACAGCGTAATAGGATTCTAGCTGTTGTACTCAATTGTCGACGTATTCTGCGTCAATCTTACCTTCAAGATTCAGTATGTCCAGATTCATTTGCAGTTTGAACAGGTTGATTTTATCGGAGTGAGTTCTCATCGAAGATCCTCCGAATGTCGAAGTGAATTGCATGAGAATATTGTTGAACTGGGAGAACATTTTAGTTCGTTGTCGAGCTAGAGCTTGCTCAATAAGCTGTGTTGTCTCGTCGGCTGCATGTCTATCGTCTGTTTCTTCTGCCATCTTCCATGGTAGAGTCTGCTTGGATTGCTGAGATTGTGAGTGAGTTTGAACCAGCATAAGTCGGATAACTTCGAGAGAAGTGTATACGTGGAACTTAAGCATGAAAACTAAATGCTCTAATTTGAATCTACTCTGATACCAATGATCTGGGTCATGTATAGGAAGCACGAGGGGGACAACAGCTCGACTGAATGATTTGGCTCTATGATGGAGGAAGCAATTAAGAATAAGCAGAATGAGTAAAAGAAGGATTACACTACACAAATAAACACAAATATGCACAGACAATATGCAAGAATGTGAACTAATCTTCTATTACTGAAATCATTAGATAGCTTGATGTATGTTACAATATTATACATGCTTATATAGAATTCTAAGATGCTTGGGTGCCTACCCATTACGTTCAGTTACAAAGAAGAAGTTAGAATAGTTCAACAGTTCAACTGTTACAGTCGACTGGAAGACAGAGAGACAATCTGTCAAATTTTGACAGTCATTGGTCGCATGTCGACGCTGCTTGTCAATGTCGCGAACTGTGAGGTTGTTGAACATGTCGAAGGTGCGGATGTCTCGAGGTGTGTTGAAGTCGAGACTTGTAAGAGTTGTGTCGAGTTCGGAATTTGTCGGAGATATCCTGTCGAGTCGAATTCGTGTCGAAGTTGAAACTTGTCGAAGTTGTATCAATGTCGATGACTTTCCAACTGTAATGCGGATCATAGAGGGAGAGTTGTTAATAAATAAATAAATGTTTTCCATAGTCGCACATGCCATTATCCAATTTACAACCAGATGAGGAATACCAATTTGTATCAGAATGATATGCAAGAAAACCCAATTAAAGCCTTCATGCTTATTTTTTTGATCGAATGTATAATTTCTGGAGAGATGCCGATAGCATCAAGGATTTGTCTATCTTGGAGGAAGCCAAATTTTTCCAGAGACAAATGCTTCGATGGGGAAGGCTTAATTTGACCAGCAATAATCTTGGAAATAGCTTTGTAGACCAAGTTACACAGGGCAATGGGTCTATACTCACCAAAATATTTAGGATTACTACATTTAGGGATCAATGTTAAAAAAGTAGAGTTCAATGCACCTGAGATACAACCATTAATTCTTGTGTATTCCACCACCTTGAGGAGACCATCCCCCATAACATCAAAAAAATGAAGAAAAAATTCAACTTTCCATCCATCGGACCCAGGGATCTTCTCCTTTGCAAAGTGTTTTAGCGTTTCTTCAATCTCCTCCAAAGTGACCATTTTACCCAGTTCCTTGGCCTCTAAGTCATCGAAAAAATATGGGATATAATTTAGCAACATTTAATTGTGAACTGATATCACAAAGCCTAGGATCATAATAGATGTTGTTAAAGTAATTTTTCCCGTCACCTTTAATATATTCCATCCCAGACACAGAGTTCCCCATCTCATCATTTATATTCATATAACGTTAGTGTTCCTTCTGTTGGAGGAAAAAGAGTGGAAAAAATTGGTATTTCTATAACCAAGTTGAATCCACAATGCCCAACTTTTTAGTCTCCAATCCTTCTCCTCTTGGAGCAAAAGATTTTCCTTTTTCTATTCCATATTTTTTAACTCTGTGAATTCCTCATTTCTTAAAGGTTGATCGAAATTTTTCAAATGTAGTTTTTGAATCTGCTCCTCTAGAATCATGAGAGCCTCAGCATCCTTTTTGTTCTAACATTTAATCTGTTGATGTATATGTAACTTCGGAATGTATTTCATATATGTATATTGTACTCCTATAGAGATGGTATTATTCCTCTATATGGAAGTGTTTGTATTCCTGTAGAGATGTTATTATTCCTCTATACAGAAGTGTCGTCATTTATATTGTAAGTGTCGTAACTTATACTTGATGGGTTATTAGACCACCTTGTTGGGGTCGGCCCTATATAAGTCATGTGGGTCGAAAGGTTATTAGACCACCCTATTGGGGGTCGGCCATGTGGGTCAAAGGGTTATTAGATCACCCTATTGGGTGGCATCCCAGTCAGCATTATGTTATGTGGTTAAGTTAAGGCCGACCTAGTAAAGGTTATTAGGCAAGTCAAGTCAAGTATAAATAGAGTGCGGGAGGCACTCTATTTCATTATTCTATTCTCTCTCACACTCTCGGGAGAGTGGCGCACTTGTGGAGGAGGAGAAGCTGCTGCTAGAAGATGTCTATCTCTTATGCTTGGGTTGTATCATTGCTCTATCTATCTCTGAGGAAGTTATTGGGGTTTTTCACCTTTATGGTTTTCCCCAAGTAAACTCTGTGTCTCTTGTGTGCTTGCATTATTGTGTCCATGATTGATATGCTGTAGATATGCTGTAAATGTTGTTCTCTCAGTTAAGATCCTAGATCAGATTGAAGTAAATTCTGAAAAATTAACATGGTATTAGAGCTAGCCTGAAAGAAGGCATGGTATGGCATGTATGACACTTGTTGCACTTACAATGCTAGGGCTTGATATAGCAAAAACCAGTCATTGTAGCACTTTCTCTATAAATACATTTCGACAAGGTTTCATGGTCTGAAAATCGTACAGGGAGAAGCTAATATCCCCATGTACCTTTTGTCCAAAGAAAAACGTCTAATTCGTTGTACTTTGTGATTTATGATCTGTACAATATAGGGTTTTTGCCTCTTCTAGATCTCAGTCATAAACAGGTGACCTTGGAGAAAAGGTCATAACTTGGGCTAGGAAGCTCCAAATGAAATTTCGTCAAAAGTGAAAGGTAGTGCACGGACTGTACTTTCTCAGGTAATGTTTTTAGAGGCCCAAACTGAACTAGTGACACATGGAACGCCGTACAATTTTTCTCTCTTGTTTTATCCCATAAACAGGTCACGTAGTGACACTTGGCATAAATCTCACTCAGAGAATCCATTTGAGGTCAGAACTATGGGGTTGGAAAGATGACAGGTCAGGATATCACAGGAAACATTTTCAGAGCCTATGGATCGAAAAGTTAGGAATTACACTAGAAACAATCAGGTACATATTTCTGTCAAAACAGAATTATTTTTTAGCACCTTCATTCATGGCTTCCGGAATTTAGGGTTTCGGAGAAAGTTGGAATTTCTGTAATCCGAGACTACGGATGAATGCTACTCATCAAAATAAAATTTAGAGACCAAGATTAGAATTTTTGGTTGGGCAAAAGACCGGGCTTGATCAGACCCTAGTTCGGGACTTTCATCGGAAAAGTGGAAAATTAGGGCTTCTGTAAAAATGGAAATTTTTGAAATCTATGACCACGGCTGGAAGCTCCTTAGAAAAATAGAAGATTAGAGCTTTAGATCAAACCTTTTGATTGGGAATAAGGGTGGTATTTATCAAACCCTAGTTCGGGGTCATGTCCAGTGAATCTTGAAGTTTCAAAGGCAATTTTGAGGGGTGAAACTTTGCAGTTTTCAAATTCTGAGTATACTAGCTTGATCAGCTCATCAAGGCACATCTTTCTATCCTTTCAGAAGTTTGAAATTCAAAGTTTGAATTTTTAGGGTTTCTCTGACAAACCCTAATCCAACTCTAGATCCAGTTCTTGCAAATCAAGTGGATTCAGTTAATCCTAGAAGAGAATGGATTGGTCACCTACATAAGTGAAGAAGTTCCTGTTTCGGAGGGAGATGAGGCTAAGGCCTTACATAAGAAGATTACAAGCAATCTCGATAGGTATGACTCATCCAGGTATGTTTCGAGATTTGTCATAATTAAGTTTATGATATGTTTGTCTTCATATTATTACGGTTAGTACAATCTTGGTTAATTTTAGACTTGTCGTATCACCTTAATAAAATTATGAATGCATGATAGAAGATATTCATTGATTAGGGTTTTGACACTTATGATTGTACTAATGCATTGTGATGTTGTATAAGGTTGATGTTGTCTTCTAACATGAAAGGTACATCAAGAAAGACAAATCATGTTCTAGTTCAAGAACATATGACCATGGTGACATGAAGACAAAGATTCATCCATTGTCATGAATCACTTAGAAGATCTATTTGCAAGGTATGTAAAACTTGGTTCTATAATGGTTAACCTATGAGATATGCAGGTTACTAGCACAAGTCATTGAAGAGAACAAGAATACATCATGTGGGTATGTTAGACACAACTAGCTAACATAACAATCCAGGTATGTTTTTCCTATATCAAGTTAGAATCCTACCTTGTGTTAGGATCCCTTATATAAGTATACTTGGTATGATTGGTTATGTTTATTCATAAAGTTAGACATGTAAGTAATCAAGGGTTTATGCATTTTATGTCTCTTATCTTGATTGATGATTTAACTAAACAGAAGAGTCCTATGATCAAATAAGAATATGCATGAGTAAAAGAAGACTTCCCTAAAACCTTGAATACTAATGTTTATTATCTGTGTTTGAAATGATCATGACTATACATGTTTAAGTTTATTGTGTTTTGATAGTATTAAGATTATACTAATGAATGTGTGATTATGTATGATACCTAGAGGATAACACAATGATGATACTAATAAGCATGCATAATGATGGATATAAGTTCAAGGATAGGTAATCCAGGAAGCAAAGATCAAGAGGAAGTACACTCCAGTTGTTCCTGCAAAGAAGCAAAGATCAAGAGGGAGCACACTCAGTTGTTCCTGCAAAGAAGCAAAGATCAAGAGGGAGCACACTCCAATTGTTCCTGCAAGGAAGCAAAGATCAAGAGGGAGCACACTCCAGTTGTTCCTACAAGGAAGCAAAGATCAAGAAGGAGCACACTTCAGTAGTTTCTGCAAGGATGCAGATATTCAGAGGGAGTTGACCACTTCTCACAATCCACATCAGAATGGAGTTACAAAAAGGAAGCAAACACTGAGAGGGAGTCAACCCAACAAACAAACAAAGATAAACATTTGAATTATCAGTCCTTGCATATTTTATTGTTTAAATAATGTTGTTCAATAATGTATATACGCATGTTCCTAGAATTAGGTTGTGTATTATGCATATTAGAATAGTTGCATTGATGAACAGTATACTACTAATATACATGGGTAAGTGGCCTATGGCACTATACAACATTCCATTGCTACTTATCTAGAATGAAACCTTTTTGCTGACATGTTGGGAGTTGTGCACACTCTTAACAATGTTCTGGTAGAGATTGGAAGGAATCTAGAAAGTTATGTAATATGGATAAATGTTGTATTGAAACATTGGCTAAGATAATTGCATGACTGTATGACATATTTCTTTATGTGTAAGAATTTGTTCTGAAAACTATGACATGTTTTCTAATCATGCAATTTAACTTGTTGTGTAGGAAAGATAGTATACCATCACCTACAAAAGAAGGACTACAACATTTGTTCAGCAGCAAAGTTATCTATTGAAAATATTGAAGATATTGAAGTTCCCAGGATCTGGGAAGAATGCCATGATCAAGGAGTACCAGTCGATCATGAAGATGTTTGGGATGCAGTCCCAAGACCTGAAGGGGAGTCTATAGTGACTTCCAAGAGGATCTACAAGATCAAGCATGCTGTAGGTGGTAGCATAGAGACTTTTGCTCCTATAGCCAGATACACTTCCATTAGATCCGTACTTGCTCTGGCTGCAGTGATGAAATGGAAGATACACCAGATGGATTTCAAGACTGCTTTCTTGAATGGTGTAGTTGAAGAAGAAGTGTGTGTGGAGCAGCCACTTGGTTCTGAGACACATGACAGGGAGTCATATACGTGCAGAACTTGGTATGGTAGGATAGACAGCTTTCTATCCAATTTGATCTTTAGCAAGAGTAAAGCGGATTCCAACCTTTACTACAAGGTTGAGGAAGGCAATCCAGTGATACTACTTTTGTATATGGATGACCTGTTTATTACAGGTGAAGATAGATTGATTTTCGACATGCAGCGGAAGCTTGCTGCCAAGTTCGAGATGAAAAACTTGTGGATGATGCACTATTTTCTAGGTATGGAGGTGTGGCAGAGTGCAGATGGAATCTTCCTTGGACAAGGGAAGTATGCAGTAGAGATCCTGAAGAGGTTCGGGATGATCGACTACAAGGCCATGGCCACACATATGGAATCAAACCTAAAGCTTCTGTGTGATGCTTCATCTGAGCCAGTTGATATTACTATGTATCGTTAGATGATTGGGTCCTTGATGTACCTGACAAACATGAGACTAGATATTTGCTTTGTGGTGAACACATTGAGCCAGTTCCTAACGGATCCGAGTGTTCACCTGGTTGTTGTAAAGCATAATCTAAGGTACCTAAAGGGTAGAGTTGATTATGGGCTTAAGTATGATGTGAATCAAAAGTTTAACCTGCAGGGTTATGTTGATTCAAATTGGGCAGGCAGTACTACAGATAGGAAGAGCACTTCTAGGTGTTGCTTCAATATGGGATCAGGTGTGATCTCTTGGTTTAGTAGGAAGCAGTCCTGCGTAGCACTGAGTACAGCTGAAGCAGAGTATGTTGCAGCTTGTTCAGCTAGTTGTGTGGCAGTATGGCTTCGGAAGCTACTGTCAGAGTTATTTGATCTCCTGCTGAAGACCACTGGTATCTTTTGTGAAAACTAGAGTTGTGTGAAGTTGTTTGAGAACCCGGTGTTCCACGACAGGTCGAAACACATAGAGATCAAATATCACTATATCAGGGATATGGTACAGAGAGGAGCAATGAAGCTTCTGTATGTTGCGACGGATGAGCAGATTGCAGATGTGTTGACGAAGCCACTAGCCAGAGTGAAGTTCGAGTACTTCAGAGAGAGGCTTGGTGTTCTTCATATCGACGACACTTCGAGGAATGAGTGATGGAGACATTTGCTGAAGCCATTCCCAGCATGTTGGAAGGAGGATCCTTCACATGGTTGTGGATGTAAGTGCTAGATGATAAGCATCAGGATGATGCTCCAGTTACTGCTCTGTATGCACCATGTTGGATGTTGGATATGATCAGTTGGATCGTTTATATGTATGTATGTACGCATCATGTTGATGTTGGATATGATCAGTTGGATCATTTATATGTATGTATGTACGCATCATGTTGATGGTGGATATGATCAGGTAGATCATGTATTTGTATATGTATCAGGTGGATACTTGTATGATCAGTGTGATCATGTACTTATGTATGTAGCAGATGGATGCATTATGTATATTAGATGGATGCATTGTATGATCAGGTAGTTCATGTATGATCTGTATTAGGTAGATACTGTGTATGCATCAGATGGATATATTGTTTGATCAGGGTGATCACAGATGACAAGATTCAGGATGTCACTCCAGATGATACGCATCAGGTTGATGCTATGATAATGATCAAGTTCATCATGTGATGATATACATCAGGATGATGTATGGTGAGTATCATTTTGATACTCTATGGCCATGGAAAGGTTGTGCAGGTAGCATAGAAAAGATCCTGGGAGATCCTATAGTCTGCGCTAGGATGCTCTTTCAAGGTTTTGCTACAGGTAGCATAGAAAAGATCCTTTAAAAACTGGACAGGTAGAGTAGTGTGCTCGTAACATCTTGGGTTGCTCTATTGAGATCCTATAGTCTGCGCTAGGATGCTCTTAGTAGGTTTTGCTACAATTTCGCATAGAAAAGATCCTTTAAAAACCGGATAGGTAGAGCAGTGTGCTCGTAACATCCTGGGTTGCTCTATCGAGATCCTATAGTCTGCACTAGGATGCTCTGAGTAGGTTTTGCAAAAGTTCACATAGAAAAGACCTTTAAAATCTGGACAAGTAGAGCGATGTGCTCGTAACATCCTGGGATGCTCTATCGAGATCCAGACAAGTAGAGTTGTGTGCTCATAACATCCTGGGATTCTCTGAGTAGGTTTTGTGAAGGTGAACATGTAAAAGAACCTATAGTCTATGCTAGGTTTTGTTGACGCACGTAATCAGTCCTGGGATCCACAGTATGGCCATTGATGATGAAGACATGCAGATGGTGGGCCTACATCTAGTATGAAAAAGGACTGGATCTGTAGAACTTCCTATGATGAGTAGATTCAGAGATTGATTGAGATAGTAGCAGTAGTGACGATGACGATTATCCAGAGAAAGAAAGACTTGTGCTAGAAGACCTGTGTCGAGAAATACCTTCCTAGTTAAGAGGGAGTGTTGATGTATATGTAACTTCGGAATGTATTTCATATATGTATATTGTACTCCTATAGAGATGGTATTATTCCTCTATATGGAAGTGCTTGTATTCCTATAGAGATGTTATTATTCCTCTATACGAAAGTGTCGTCATTTATATTGTAAGTGTCATAACTTATACTTGATGGGTTATTAGACCACCTTGTTGGGGTCGGCCTTGTATAAGTCATGTGGATCGAAGGGTTATTAGACCACCCTATTGGGGGTCAGCCATGTGGGTCAAAGGGTTATTAGACCACCCTATTGGGTGTCGGCCCAGTCAGCATTATGTTATGTGGTTAAGTTAAGGTCGACCTAGTAAAGGTTATTATGCAAGTGAAGTCAAGTATAAATAGAGTGCGGGAGGCAGAGTGCGGGAGGCAGAGTGCGGGAGGCACTCTATTTCATTATTCTATTTTCTCTCACACTCTCGGGAGAGTGGCGCACTTGTGGAGGAGGAGAAGTTGCTGCTAGGAGATGTCTATCTCTTATGCGTGGGTTGTATCATTGCTCTATCTATCTCTGAGGAAGTTATTGGGGTTTTTCACCTTTATGGTTTTTCCCAAGTAAACCCTGTGTCTTTTGTGTGCTTGCATTATTGTGTCCATGATTGATATGCTGTATATATGCTGTACATGTTGTTCTCTCAGTTAAGATCCTAGGTCATATTGAAGTAAATTCTGAAAAATTAACATAATCCACTTAGTAACAAATTCTTTGAGAAGCTTTAACTTTTGAATGAAGGAATCCATAGCATTCAAATCTTAAGTAGTTTTTGTCCTCAACCAAAAATGTCTAATACCGGCGTAGAAATCCTCATTGTTTAACCATGAACAGTTGAATTTGAAAGGAAACCTTTGCTACATATTTGAATCTTCAAATTGAAAGAAGATGGGCCAATGATCCATAATTTTTCCTCCCTGACCCATGTCCTATAACGCTAAAACATATGAAGTAATGGAGATTTGACCAGAAATTTATCAAGACGCTTGTGGATGCCTTCACTTCCTCTTCTACCATTTGTTGAGGTGGGAGTAGGGAAAACATGCATAACATCCACCAAATCATAAGAAAGCAATAACTAATAAAAATAAGCAGCAATTTCATCCATTCTTGCAAGTGGACCCCAAATCTTTGAAGCAGATAGGGTAAAGTGAAGGTCCCCTACAATAATTAAGTTTTCACAACTTAATATACCAAATGATTTTAGAATGTCCCAAAAGGAAAATCTCTCCTTGTATGGTCCGTAACAATTTAAAATAATCAAATGCATATTGAGACTTAAACTCCCTCCATCTAATAGAATTCCCCAAATTGTTTTAAAATCCTAAAAACTGAAAAATCTAGGATTCCAACCAACTAACAAACCTCCCGATAAACCCACAGAGCTAATAGTAGTAAATTCCCAATTTGGCGGAATATTAGCCAATTTTAGAACAGTTGTAGAATCTTCACACATGGTCTCCTATAGCAATATTATCTCTAGATTAGTAGAGTGTATCAGATTGGTTAAGGCCCTAATCCAGGCAGCCTTCCCCATCCCCCTTACATTTAAGGATAAAAGAGACATTAATCACATAACCTAGAGGGCATACTAATTGCTCTACGAGCCCTAGGAGATCCAATGTTAAAAATTTTAATAGTCTTTTCAGAAATTCTAATAGATAAGGGTTTATATCCAGAGTCATCCAAATCCAGGGTCAGAGATCTAGATAAAAAAGAAATTCTCAGTATCGTCACATTTTGGAAGAGCAGTTGTTGAGCTGGGTTAATTTCAAAGTTCGAGGAAGGATTTTTTGAAAAAACAGGTAAAGGTGTAATACACTCCAAAGAAGGATGAGGATTGTAGCCACAATCCAAAATAATTCCTCGTTACTCTAGGGTATAAACCCCCTTATTTTCAACATATCTGTTAGACTTTGAAAGCTCTCGTGAGATGTGGTTCCTTTGAGGGCTAGAGTTGGAAGAAGGCAGAGGTACCAATTCAGGGTTTGAAGAAAATTCACTAACCAACCCCACAAAGGCATTGTTTAACATATCAGTGGAAGACCCTAAACAAGCCACATAAATAGAACTCTTATCCAGAAAACCATGTAGGTTTTTGATAATCCAACCCAAAGCCCCAAGAATATTATCAGAAGTAGACAACCTTCGACTCATATTTTTGTCCAAATAAAGGTAAAAATCCAATTCATCTTTTGTCATATCCTTATAATGTGTTGGCGATATAGAAATGTACTTACCCAGACCAGCTGGAATAGACTGAACTGACGAAGAAAAAGGATCAATCTCTGTTTTCTTCGCTAAATTTGTGAAATGGTGGGAAGAGTCAACCAAGATAGTAGAATCATATTGGAGAAGGGAAGCAGTACAATTTGTTCTGACATGCCCAATTTCCTGACAAAGGAAACACCAAAAAGGCACTTTGAAAAAGTCAAGCTTCTGAATAATAGGTCTATTACCCCACACCAACTCGATTTCAGCAAGGAGACCCTTCCCCAAATCCATATCCACCATAACTTTGGAAAAAAATTTGTCAATTCCATGCATAGAATGGCTATCAACTCTAATAAATTTACCCATAGAATTTGCGATGCCCTTCAGTATATTTTCTATCTAGAGTTTGAAAGGTAACCCCGGGATAAGCATCAATAGATGATGACGAGTCTTTTTTTCTTTAGTAGGGACAAAATTTGTATGCCAATGCTTCAGGAATAAAAACCCATCATGATAATGCCAAACCTCTCGAAGAAAAGCCTCCAGTAATGTATTCTTAAGAAAAACAAAGATAATCCAGCCCTTCCTGAGAAGACTTATACGAGGAGAAGCCTCTATCTTTGGCGTCCAATGATTGTTCACCCACTCAGTAATCTCAATCTTATTTAATATGGAGAATTCCACCCACCCAAAAAGATCTCTGGAAGAAAGCATCTAACCCCAGTCTAAGTTAATATCGCTTCCAAAAAAGAAACTGTGTAACCCATCTCTAACTTTAATAGATTTAAGCTTTCATCGCTGCCCATCCCTATCACCTATTAAACCAGTAGATGTATCCTTGAAAGACAGAGAGCCTGCGCTTGTAGGGTTACAGGAAGAAATCCACCCAGTCTCTATTCTAGACCCACCCAAATCGCCAAATAATTTTGCATGTCGATTATGGCTACTAGAGCGCCCCACCTGTCTTGTTGATCCTTGTGTATCCGCCATCCTATAGAACACGTGACCTCAAAAAAATACAAAGAAATCCAAAACCATGGAAAGGGAATTTCGTCACTCAAAAAAGGTGGTACGGAAAAAGTGAGGCCTCCTAAAGCCGGCCTATCGAAACCGGACAGCCCAACCAAAAGGATGAAAAAGGACAAAAGGGGGATTCTCCAAAATATATCCAAAGAAAAAGGGTTTGTAACTATATAAAATAATTAAAAAGTGTTGAAAGATAAAATAGAAACTAAACCGAAAGAAGGATATAGGATCCAAAAACACTAGGACTAGAAAACTAATTAGAAAAGCTGCCAAGAGACAAAAAAACCTTCCCACTTTTTTCTCTTGGTTGGTACTGGACTAATCCGAAGGATCAGTTTGACTCCAATTCCTTACTCCTCATTCCATTAGCCTCCATTCCATGTTTCCAAAGAAACCCCGAATCCAAGCTCCAATCTCTCTCAGGTTTTCCATGTTGAAAACTCAACGATTTAATATATTACATCAACAATTAAATATATTTTTCCTTCCATTAAATATAAATATGGTAGATTATGGTAAATTAAAAATATTTACATTACCTAAGATGGTGATAAACAAAAATTGTATGCATCATTGACTATTTCATTTACTTCAATCTCTTGAGCAATACCCAACTGTTGTGGAAATGCCTACCCTAATACTAGTTGCACATGTGAATAAAATATGTCAACAAATTAATAAAATACTATTTTTTTAAACAAGTCAAAGTTGTAATTTAAAATTTACTAAATTATTTGAATACTAATGAAATTACACATTCGATGAATCCACTGGATTGAAACTCCAACGAAGGCCCGTAGATAATGTTACCACAAGATGAGCATGGATTAGGCATAATGTTGCTATGTAGCATCTAAATGTACTCAGTTGGATGTCTTTGGCTAATCATGATCACCACGAGATGACTACTCATCACCATTAACTCCACTATGTGCCTCCTCACTACCACCAGTTGAATACTCATCACCATGACCCTCATTATGTGCCTCCTCGCCACCACCACATGAAGATGATTCCCCCACCCAAGATGACCCCCCAGTTGTCTAGCTCTCAACAAAAGCGCCATGACGAACCAATGTATTGGCCAACTATAGCAACCCCCTTGTGTCTCATCCAACATGCTAGGTGCACGAGGATATAATTGGGGGTGGGGGGGTTCGAGGGAGAGGAGGGAGACATACAAAGTTGGGATCAACCCTAGCATGCTCTCTATCCTGGGGCATCCCTCCTCCCACCCCCTATAACTCTAAAATGTCAAGGTAATTGACATGCTTGTGGAGTATAAATTAAACGTAGAACTTCTGCAGGAAATACAAAGCTATTTCTCTATTTCCATGAAGGTCTTCATCAAATACCATACACCACCCATCCATCCAATTTTATTTGATACTTTGTTGTATGCACTAGCCAATGGATATATGTGTTATGTTGTTCAAAGGAACATGGCCAGTTTGAGGGTCTTGAAAGAGGGAATAAATTTGGTCTTTAGTTATTTTCAATTTTTTATGTCTTGGTAACTAAGACCATTTTCATAAAATTTCCTCCTGGACTCTCTATAAGAAGTAATGTTGTATAATTTTCCTTAGGAATTGGAAATTGTTTTGGTGATGGTATTAATTGCAAGCCCAATAGAACAATGTAGTTGGTCTCCCCCCTTAAACATAGAACTTAGGTGTCTCAACAAACCTAATAGTGTGATGGTATTTTAGCATGTCTATTTGGCATATGTTGTTCTTCTTGTAATGGAGGGATTTGGTGTTCTTCTTGCAATGGAGGGTTTTGTTGGTCTTCTTGCAATGGAGGGATTTAATGTTCTTCTTCAACAATTACTTGGTTTCCTCTTGGAGGGATTTCTTGTTCTTATTCAACATCTATTACGTTTTCATGATCAATATTTTGAGGTTTTGGGTTTTGTGAAGGAATGGCTATTTCAGGATTATGTGAATCCATGGAGATTTATCTATTTTTACACAATTAATTTTTATAATTAGGTTCAATAATTACTAAACATCCACAAACGTTGAGTTTTTTTATACAAAATTTAGCAAAGTAGGGTTAAATAAACATACCTTCAATGTTTCGCAATCGATGTAATCAAGCCACCAACCCTTCCAACTCAAGCAAATTGTGTTTGTGTCAAGGTGTTGATGCCCAAATTGCACTTTTGTTAATTCTCTCCTACATTAAATCGTTCCTGAGTTTTGCAAAGCTGAAATAGAATGAGTCGGTCGAGCCATTTTTTTCAATATCTGTATAACACAAGTACGATATAACACATTTGTGTTATTAAACACATGTGTGTTATATCGCACTTGCGTTATGTATTCAACTTTTTCATAACGTAAGTGTGTTATAACACGTAAGCATTATATCACACTTGTGTTATGAAGAAGTTGAAAACATAATGCAAGTGTGCTATAATGCATATACATTTCATAACAGATATGTGTTATATCACATTTGCATTATGTTTTCAACTTCTTCATAATGCAAGTGCATTATAATGCACTTGCATTATAACACATATACGTTTCTTAGCCTTAGCTATGCTTATAGGTTCAGGTTTCTCCATGCATGAACCTAATAATGCTATTGCGTTTATGAAAACCGTAACGACATACACAGTTGGGATCAACACTGGCATGCTCTCTATCCTAGGGCATCCCTCCTCCGACACCCTGGAACTCTAAAATTTCAAAGCAAATGACATTCTTGTGGAGTATAAATTAAACATACAACTTTCGCAGGAAACACAAAAGTATTTCTCTATTTCCATGCGGGTCTTCATCAAATACCATATACCAGTTGTCCATCCAATTTCCTTGGATACTTTGTTCTATGCACCAGTAAATGGATATATGTGCTATGTTGGTCGGAGGAACATGGAAAGTGCGAGCATCTTAAAAGAGGGAATAAATCTGGTTTTTAGTTATTTTCATTTTTTTATGTCTTCGGAACTAAGACCATTTGCATAAAATTGCCTCCTGGACCCTCTATAAGAAGTAATGTTATATATAGTTCCTTGGGAATTGGCAATTGTGTCGGTGATGGTATCAATTGCATGCCCAACAAAACAACGTAGTCACTTTCCCCCATAAAATGTAGAACTTAGATGTCTCAACAACCCCAATTGTGCTAGTATTTTAGCATGTCTATTTTCCATATGTTGTTCTTCTTGTAATGGAGGGATTTGGTGTTCTTCTTGCAATGGACGATTTTTTTGTTCTTCTTGCAATGGAGGGATTTGATGTTCTTCTTCAACAATTACTCGGTTTCCTCTTGGAGGGATTTCTTGTTCTTCCTCAACATCTATTACATTTTCTTGATCAATATTTTGAGGGTTTGGGTTATGTGAAGGAATGGTTTATTCAGGATTATGTGAATCCATGGAGATTTCTCTTTTTTTACACAAAAAAATTAGAATTAGGTTCAATAATTACAAAACATCCATAAACATTGATTTTTTTAATACTAAATTTAGAACAGTAGGTTTAAATAAACATATCTTCAATGCGGCCCAGTTGATGTAATCAAGCCACCAACCCTTCCAACACAAAAAATTGTATTTGTGCCAAAGTGTGGATGCCCTAATTGCATTTGTGTTAGTTCTCTCCTGCATTAAATCGCTCCTAAGTTTTGCAAAGATGAAATAGAATGAGTTGGTCGGGTCGCTTTTTTTAATATCAGTATAACATGAGTATGATATAACACATTTTTGTTATTAAACACATGTGTTATATCACACTTGTGTTATGTATTCAACGATTTCATAATGTAAGTGTGTTATTGCATGTAAGCATTATCTCGCACTTGTGTTGTGAAGAAGTTGAAAAGATAATGCAAGTGCATTATAATGCATATATGTTTCATAATGGATATGCGTTATATCACATTTGCATTATGTTTTCAAATTTTTCATAATGTAAGTGTGTTATAATGCACTTGCATTATAATGCATATGTGTTTCTTAGCATTAGATATGGTTGCAGGTTCGGGTTTCTCCATGCCTGAGCCTAATAATGCTATTGCGTTTATGAAAATTGTAACAACATATATGGTTGGGATCAAACCTAGCATGCTCTATATCCTTGGGAATCCCTCCTCCCACCCCCTAGAACTCTAAAATTTCAAAGTAATTGACATGCTTGTGGAGTATAAATTGAACGTACAACTTCTGCAGGAAATACAAAGGTATTTCTCTATTTCCATGTGGGTCTTAACCAAATACCATATACGACATGTCCATCCAATTTTCTTTGATAATTTTTTTTATGCACCATTCAATGGATATATGTGCTTTGTTGTTCAGAGGAACATGGCTAGTGAGAGGGTATTGAAAGAGGAAATAAATTTGGTCTTTAGTTATTTTCAATTTTTTTATGTCTTGGTAACTAAGACCATTTGCATAAAATTGCCTCCTATAATCTCTATACGAAGTAATGTTGTATAATTCTCCTTGTGCATTGGCAATTATGTTGGTGATGGTATCAATTGCATGACCAACATAACAATGTAGTTGGTCGCCCCCATTAAACGTAGAACTTAGGTGTCTCAACAACCGCAATTGTGATAGTATTTCAGCATGTATATTTGGCGTATGGTGTTCTTCTTATAATGGATGGATTTGGTGTTCTTCTTGCAATGGAGGGTTTTGTTGTTCTTCTTGCAATCGATCGATTTGATGTTCTTCTTAAAAAATTACTTGGTTTCCTCTTGGAGGGATTTCTTGTTCTTCTTCAACATCTAAACGTTTTCATGATCAATGTTTTGAGGGTTTGGATTTTGTGAAGGAATGGTTTATTCAGGATTATGTGAATCCATGGAGATTTCTCTATTTTTACACAATAAAGTTTTAGAATTAGGTTCAATAATTACAAAACATCCACAAACATTGAGTTTTTTTATACGGAATTTAGGAAAGTAGGGTTAAAAAAACATAACTTCAATGTTGCCCAACTGATGTAATCAAGCCACCAGCCCTTCCAACTCAAGCAAATTGTGTCTGTTCCAAGGTGTGGATGCCCAAATTTCCCTTGTGTTAATTCTCTCCTACATTAAATCGCTCCTAATTTTTTCAAAGCCGAAATAAAATGAGTCTGTCCTACCATGTCTTTTTTAATATCAGTATAACACAAGTATGATATAACGCATTTATGTTATTAAACACGTGCAATATATCGCATTTTCATTATGTATTCAAATCTTTCATAACACAAGTGTGTTATAATGTGTAAGCATTATATTGTGCACTTGTGTTATGATCAAGAAGTTTAAAACATAATGCAAGTGAATTATAATGCATATACATTTCATAATGGATATGCGTTATATCACATTTGCATTATGTTTTCAACTTCTTCATAATGCAAGTGCGTTATAATGCACTTGCATTATAACACATAAGTTTTTCTTGGCCTTATCTATGCTTACAGGTTCAGTTTTCTCCATGCCTAAACCTAATAATGTTATTTCATTTATGAAAACTGTAACGAATTCACGTTTACAAAATCTATGTGGCATAAAAAGTGGACACAACTTTGTCTGACCACCCATGGAGAACTTTATAAACTATTAACATAGTACATTTCTTGAAATTTCTTCACTATTTTTTTTGTAAGGTTCAAAATTATATTAAACTAAGAATAATATACAGAGCTAAGAAGTATCGAAAGATCTACACTCTGAGTTCACATGGCATTGTTTGTACTGTTACCCCTAATCTGAAACATATGGAACTATTTGGATTGTTAGCCCTACTATGAAACTGTATATGAAGAAAATCTAAAATCCTGAGGACTAGCAGCTCGAAGAAATTCATCAAAATGCCCCCCACAAGCCCAAGGTTATAACCAAAATAAGAAAAATGAGATTGTCTAAACCATAAACAAGAGCTATATTGACACCAGAGAATTCATTATCAAATCTAAACATCATAAGATATGAGGATAGGAGAAGAGTCTAGATGGATATCACTTAGAGACTCTATCTTGACTAACTGAGGAGCAGCGTGCTGACAAGGATGAGGGCATCAACAAAAGATCATCTGTAAGACCGAGGTGCTCAATGGGGGAACTCTGTTGAATGTCTTTCTGGTCAATTTACTAGCTAAAGCATTAATATTTGCATTAATTCTTTCATCAACTAGTAACTGGTTATAAGCCAACCTTTGCATCCCATCTTCTAGGCTAGTAATTTGGGCTACTAGGGTTAAGCCGTTGGGGTCTTCTTGAAATTTTCCTTCCCTGATATATTCCATCTCCAGAAT
The DNA here is from genome assembly GCA_027924585.1 of Larix kaempferi. Classification (NCBI taxonomy): domain Eukaryota; kingdom Viridiplantae; phylum Streptophyta; class Pinopsida; order Pinales; family Pinaceae; genus Larix; species Larix kaempferi. The sequence continues at coordinate 8,669,475 of BSBM01000159.1, read as the reverse complement.
GAACAAGGAATTCATGTTCCACAACATGCCCAGGGTTCGAGTGTAACAGGTCTCGTAGGTCCTAGTGGATCCCGAGTTCTCAACCATGCCCCCCAATTATTCAATTAACTACTTGGGTTTTGGCCTTTTCCACATTCTGCGAAGGCAATTTTCCAGCCTACAGATGTGCTCTCTAGCTCCCGGCTTCACCTGTTGTTCAAGGTAACCCTAAGCATTCTTCATATCCTTAATGGCCTTGACAATCTTCTTCTAAATGACCTTGTTATGCACCATTGTGTAAGGGGGCTCAAGAAAATGCTAGACAGAGAAGCGAGAACTACGAATGAGGGGGTTAAACTGCATAGAAACTAGATGATGACGATACCATGAATTTCTCCCTCTAAAGAAACTATCTAAACCATATTTGTGAAGGATCCTATACTGGTGCTTCTAAATTAAAAAACACATCATGATGCATTCACCCACAGAGTGATGGAAATGATGGAAGTTATTCGTCGTGAATGCTCGCATGAAGGAAGGGAAGGCGAACAAAATTATGAACAAGAGAACCATAGATCGCTTGTATGAAACGGTTGAACTAACCATGATGAAGAAAGGGAGGCTCGTGCTCCTATAAAATTTGAGGTAGACACATGTTGGTATGCATGGTCTACCCCTCCACATGCTTGGATGGATAGACATCATCACTCCGCCTGGCATGATTAGAGGAAAATCAAACCACTATGGAGATTATTTACTATATTTTAACTATGTAAACTAAACTCAATTAATTAATAAATATTAAAATATAATAGAATTATTTTTTATTTACATCCTTATAAGACCCTAAATTGCAGGACTATATGAAGAAATACAAAAAATCTTTGTGACACTGTGTAAAATGTAAAATTCTATAACTACATAAAAATTTCCAAATAACATTTTTAATATGATTATTTATTTTATCATTTATTTATTTGGTTAATGAATTCAATTTGAATGATATTTGAACTTTCAATATATGGGCCCTCGCATGACATTGAGGGATGCTTTAGGTGCAATCCATTCACAAAATGCTCTAGAATTTAGTAATTTCAAAACGCACACGTTACTTAGAACTAGGCATGAACGGAATCCGACCATGCCATGTCAATTAACATGTAGGATATGATTCCAAAATGTGTGTGCGTTATAGTGATACATAACGCGCACGCGTTATGTATCACTATAATGTGCGTGTGGTGCACGTTATGTATCACTATAATGTGCGTGCGTTTTGGTTAATATAACCTAAAAAAAAAAACAGTCCGCGGACCGCGGCCACTGTTTAACCACTCAAAACCGGAACGATCGAGCGATTGTGGCTTGGAAAAATGCATTGGAGAAGTGAAGGGAGGCCAAATTCGAATCTCAACAAGGGAGATTTCATCTTGCAAGGAGGATTGGAAAGGTAAGCATCCAAATCCTTGCATCATTTCATCATTAAAAATATAAATTTCTATGTTTCCCTAAATTAAAAATCTTTGTAAATGAAATTCCAAAACTAAACATTTTAAAATTTGTTATTTAACATATGTTATTTCCTCCCTACTATCGATCCCCTTAATGAATTTTACATCCACCCAAGCAATAAGGGATTTGAAAGAAAACTAAAATGGAAATTGGAAATTGAATCCCAACACCAATATTTTTTCCACATCTATTGCAAATTGGAAGAAAAAAAGCCATCCACCATTTGGCTAGTAGGAGGAACTATGGACTATAACCTAGGCTTGGTTTCTATACTTGACTCAACCAAACCCTATGTTTTTTTCCCACACATTCTTTTGCCCTAAAAATTTCCAACCAATGTTTGTGAAGCCAACCCAATGGAATGATGTATTTTACATCATCCCCCAAACCCCAAGGGACTAGGTTCCCCTCCTTTGCAGACACACCGCTTATTTTTTTGCTAAGATGAACTACCACATATTTTTTGACCTCCTTCACCACCAAGATGTTAGACACAATGGCTCACTAAGAAGGGGGGGTGAATCAGTGAGCTTTCACTTTTTAACAATTTCAACTTCTTCTCTGAAATATTATATCATTAATTACAAATTCACTTCAATATCATATTCATCAATAAAATATATCACATGTCATTCATTAAGAAAGACACATTATCATCAACACATTACAAGAGACAGGATAGAAGCTTTGGAAACTTTTTATAATTGGAGACTTTAATCCTCAGAATGGGCCACAACCCAAAGTGGCACCAACCACAAGATAATCCTATCAGCTGCAACTGACTAGGATGCACCAACACCCCAACAACCATAGATTTACAAATGATATTTCAGACTCTTCTTAAGTCTCCAGATTACATACATCATCAACCAGAAGCCCTTGTTTGTTTCCAAAGCACTTCATCATTCTCATCAAGCACTCATTATTCAATATAACTTTATTTTGTCCATCAACAAATATCACCCATTAGATCACATCTTCATTCTGTCATCATTATTCATGTCATATCAATCTGCTACAATATCTCCATTCATACACTTTACACTGTCCATATGCACATCACAAAATTCTTCCCATATCATCAGCCATCTCTTCATCATTCTACCATCATGTCTTCATTCTGTCCATCAATAGGATGCCTCAGTTTAACCCAGAATAAAAGATAGAAAGAGAGATTGTTTTACTGCTCCACCTGTTGCTGCGCCTTCATGAAAAATTGTCCTCATCTTCATGACCCCTGAGATGAGAGCTCTCCTCTATCTCCTGAATTCTCCCCCAAATTCTCCACACTCACCACACAAAAAACACAACCATCTTGTTCTTCATTTATACTTCTCCTTTCCATGTATTTACGAGGCTGACTTGTCTTCTTGTTTTTATTAATTCAAATAAGTCAAATAATATTTTTTATTTTTATGTTATCCTTAACCAATTAAAATACATATCTTTGCCACATCATCATGGTCTTTATGCCCGCATGATCTTCACCTTCCACTTTGGATTACATGTAGTTGTTGTTATAGTATTTTGAGATGATATTTATGTTGGTAATGTATTCATTATTGCACAAAGTTTGTACATTTTTCATTTTTGAGAGATGTCATTATAGCACATGTATACGTTTCTAATGATTTGTTTTTTTATTTTTTGATTGCAGTGATGACCATGGATGCACATTCAGACATACAAAGAGAAATTTAGAGTCTCAGAGAAATTCGAGCATGAATAACTATTGTTGATGATAGGCATCGTATGCTTGCATCTAATTTGGATGCAATGATAGAGACCTTTAGTAGGTCTAATGGTGCACTGCAAGATATTGTTACATTCAGAGAAAAAAAGAGGCAACAATATGAGGATGGAATTAGCTACAAAGAAGTTAGGAAGTTGAAAATAACAAAACAACATATGTTTTCCCTCTTTAGAGATCCACGGACGGGTGAAATCCCGAATGCAAACAAAAGGCATATTTCTATCAAGTGGTGTACATATCAACCATTCATAGATAATTGGATGGACCGATGGTACATGGTGTTTGATGTACCACCACAAAACAATAGGGAAATGCCTCTATATTTTCTGAGAAAGATGTAAGCAGAATTTGTTTTGGGGAAGCATGTTAACTATTTTGATATCTTGGTGCACCAGGGCATTGGGATGGGGATGCCTCAACAACATCCAAATGTGAGGCACATAGATCCCAATCTCCCAGTAGCTCCACCTTGCAGGAAGCTACCCAGGCCAGATGTGCTTCCTGCACATAAGTTGGTCCCAGAGACACATGAGTCATTCCTACTATTGGCACAGGCAATTCGCCATAGCACGTATCTTCAAGGTATGTACCAGGAAGGTACATTAGAGCCACCATATATGGGTGGAGTAGATCCACCACTTGTCGGTGGGGTAGATCCACCACCTCCCGATGGGGTAGAGCCACCACCTTCCAATGGTCAAGGAGAATCTAGTAGTGGCACTAGATCTGCACATCATGAGCATAGCCAAGAGCCCCACCCATGCACAGTATGTGTCCATCCTTGCTTTGGTCATGTCCAAACAGATGATACCTTTACTAGGTATTTTACATAGGTAAGCAAATGGTTAACAATTTAGTGTCATTTGTAAATTATTTTTCCTTACTATACACATATATAGATTGCTAATATTTTTAATGATTTTAAAACTTGTAGTTGCTACAAGAAGGGCACAAGGTTGAAGACCTTTCCACTGATGATGCATAGCATAGTCCAGAGGCTAATGCACCAACATCGTACGATGTAGAAGATGTTGTCATACTCTCAGTGAAAGCAACTCACACTGAGGTAACTATTTCAACATGACATTATTTTAATACATGAGTAAATGGTTAACAATTTAGTGTCATTTGTAAATTATTTTTCCTTACTATACACATAATATAGATTGCTAATATTTTTAATGATTTTAAAACTTGTAGTTGCTACAAGAAGGGCATGAGGGGCAAGAGGCTCATGCAGCAAAACCTTCTGAGTTACAAGATGTTGTCATTCCTTCAGTGACAACATCTCCCATTGAGGTAACTATTTCAACATGACATTATTTTAATACATGAGTAAATGGTTAACAATTTAGTGTCATTTGTAAATTATTTTTCCTTACTATACACATATATAGATTTCTAATATTTTTAACGATTTTAAAATTTGTAGTTGCTACAAGAAGGGCATGAGGGGCAAGAGGCTCATGCAGCAAAACCTTCTGAGTTACAAGATGTTGTCATACCTTTAGCGACAACATCTCATGCTGAGGTAACTATTTCAACATGACATTATTTTAATACATATTAGTTTGTTATCACATGTTACTTAATTAATGCTACACGATCTAATATTTACAATGTTACAAATTATAGGTTGTAGATCCCCATCAGAGGGAAATGATTTCATCTAGTGAGCTCCCCCTTGGTGGGAATACAACCGATAGAGTTCCCATTGTTACACAATAGGTGGCAGAACGTTTCTTAGAATTGCTTGAAGTATACAGTACATCGATATGTATTTTATCATTGTCAATTTGTTAATACATGTTATTTCATTGACCAATGCATTTCTAACTACGTCTGTATTGGTGATTGTAGCCACCATCCTCTATACTTATGAGACAGTCAGCAGTTGGATCTCCTCGTAGTCCAAATGTTCAAAAGGGACAAGTGTATAAGAGAGGATCCACTCCTAGAAAGGGTGTGTACGTCCTCTATAGTAGTCACACGAGAGATCCATCTACCCCTCACCTAACAAGGGTCATTGATGTTGTAGTTAGTGCTGCATCTACAATAGCCACAAGTCAGAGCATGGAAACATGCCAATGAAGGCCCAAACATCAGTTTGACCAGTTTCAAGTTCTTCTCTTATAACACAATACCTACAAAGTGTCTTCACATTCAAATTAATAATTTTGGATGTAGATTTAAGAAAACGAAGTGCAATAGTGTTTTTGTTCACGATTGATTGTGACAACACACGATGAGACACATTGCAATCCTTTAAGTGATATTTCTTTCCAATTGTACTAAATGCATCTACTAAACTTTTAACAATTTGAGAACTTGGTTCTAACTTTTTTGTCATCTTTATCCTTAGCGTTCTTCTAACAATAGCCATAGACCTAGATTTTAACAATGAAAAAAATAATTTGCAGTTGTCCCCATCACATTTAGAATAAAAAATGTTATCAAGTATTTGTCGAGTTTGATAAGAAATAACACATTTAGACAACGTACCTTCAAGTGAACTAATGAGAGTTTTATCAACCTGTATACATTTCGGAGTTCTTCGGCATGCAGTTGCTAATGGAGGTAAGGGTGTTGGAATTGGAGCATGTACAACATCACCAGGACGCTCCGGCATTTCAATAGGAGCCTCTTGTATTTCATTCTCTTGTTGGTAGTTGGATGTGGGAAATTGGACTTTCTCTTGGATGGTCTCTTTTGATGTATATGTAACTTCGGAATGTATTTAACTTATGTATATTGTACTCCTATAGAGATGTTATTATTCCTCTATATGGAAGTGTCATCATTTGTATTGACAAGTGTCGCAAGTGTCACAACTTGCAAGTGATGGGTTATTAGACCACCAAGTGTGGGGTCGACCCTAATTAGTATAAACATGGGTTATTAGATTGAGCTAGACAAGTTGGCCCTGCTAGGTTATTAGGCAGTTTAGGTCATGTATAAATAGAGTGCGGGAGTCACTCTATTTGATCATCTCATTATTCACTTCTACACTACTCGGAAAGTGGCGCACTAGTGGAGGAGGAGGTTCAGCTGCTAGGAGGACTATCTCTGTGTACTTTGGTTGTATCATTGCTCTTTCTATCTTTGAGGAAGTTGTGGGGTTTTTCACCATTATGGTTTTCCCCAGTGAAACTCTGTGTGTCTATTGTCTCATGTCATTGCTTGGTGTGATTGATATGCATTGTTATACTTGATATGTTGTACATGTTATTCTCTCAGTAAAGATCCTAGAGTATGTTGAATTAATGCTCAAAAATTAACATGGTATCAGAGCTAACCTGAGAAGAAGACACTGTGCAGTTGTGGAAGCTAGGGTTTCGTGTTTATTGGGTTTCTCTCCACAGATCTTGAAAGCAAGTAAGGTATTTTGACTCTCCTCATCAAGGCGTATCTTTCTGTCCAATCAGAATTCAATTCTGGGCACTTTCATTTTTTGCCCTAAAAATTAGGGTTTCCACAAAAAAAGGAATTTCTGAAATCTAAGGACATAGCTGGAAGCTCCTTGGAAAAATTGAAGTTTAGAGCTTTGGATCGATATTTTTGGTTGGGTGAATCTCCGAAAAACTCAAACCCTAATCCAGGTCCTCCTTAATGAATCCGGGAAATTGAAAAGCATTTCTAAAGGGTGAAACTTTGCAGTTTTCAATTTTTGAGTATACCAGGCTAATCAACTCATCAAGGCGCATCTTTCTATCCTTTCAGAAAGTTGAAATTCACATTTTGAATTTTTAGGGTTTCTTTAACAAACCCTAATCCAGCACCAGATCCATATTTCTGCAAATCAAGTTGCAAGACCAAAATCTTTTCTATTTCCATTTGAAGTACTCTTTAAGATGTCTCACCACACCAAGCTTGAGGATAAGCTTGAAGGGACTAATAACTTCTGAGCATGGAAGTATAGGATTTGGTTAACCCTGGAAGAAAATGAATTGGATACTTACATAAGTTTTGAGGTCCCTGTCCCATAGGAAGAAGAGGCTAAGGCCTTACATAAGAAGAACTTGGTCATGGCAAAGAGGATCATTGCTGATTCTATCAAAGACCATCTCATACCACATGTGCCATCTCTAAAGACACCCAAGGAGATGTTTGGTTCCCTGACCAAGCTATTTCAAGGGAAGAACATAAATCAGAAGATGACTCTACGGAATCAATTAAAAGGGTAAAGCTTTAGAATGGAAATCATATTTCTCTAAGGTCTCTTAGATCAAGGAACAACTTGAAGCTGTGGATGAAGTGGTGGAGAATGGTGAAATTGTTATGACCACTTTGAATGGCCTACCTAGGTCATGGGATTCCTTTATCCAAGGAATTTGTGCAAGAAGAAAACTGATCTCCTTCAGTAGGTTGTGGGAGGAATGCCCTCAAGAAGAATCTAGGCTTGTGGCGCGAGAAGAAAACATGGGGAATGAAGATCAAGCTCTCACAACACACACCAAGAAAGGAAAGTTCAAGAGGGAGCCATCCCACTTCAGGAAATATTCACACCACCATTATCATAAGGATAAGAAAGATCTCAGATGCTTCACATGCAATGAGAAGGGACACTTTGCTGCAGATTGTCCCAAGAAGAAGAAAGACAACAACAACAACTTCAACAAGAAGAGATATCATGCTCATGTTGCTGAGGATGATGACCTCCCAAGAAGAAGGATAGAGCAAAAAGTAACAATTCATCAAGTGAAGATGAATATGTTCTAATATCTTCTCTCACAGGTACTATCTCTCATGGATGTAATGATTGGCTTATTGATAGTGGGGCTTCCAAACACATGACTAGGTTTAAAGAATCTTTTGCAAATCTATCTGAACATGAGTCACCCTATAAGGTGAAACTTGGGGATGACTATCAATATCGTATCAAAGGAAGTGGTGAAGCCTCCTACAACTTAGACTCTGGGAAGTCTTTGAAGATGAAAGATGTTCTATATGTACCTAGGCTCAAGAAGAACCTACTCTCCATATCTACACTGGATGCAAAAGGCATGAGGGTTGCATTTGTAGATGGCCAAGTCCTAATGTGGCCAAAGGGTAAAACTATAGATGATGCAGTAGTGATTGGAGAGTAAGAGGGATTATTTTACAAATTGAAGGGACAACCTGAACATGCCATGGTGTATGAATCCATGGAGCCAAGTGAACTTTGGCATAGAAGGCTTGCACATGTGCACTATAGAGCACTACCAATTGCAAGCAAAGTTATAGAAGGTCTTCCTGAAATCAAGACAAAGCATGAAGGTGTTTGCAAAGGATGTGCAAAAGGAAAGAACATTAAGAAGGCATTTCCAAGCAGTGAAAGCAAAGCAAAAGGAATCTTGGAGATTATCCACTCTGATGTATGCGGTCCGATGTCATCGAGTTCTCTGAGTGGGTATGTATAATATGTCTCTTTCATTGATGATTTCTCTAGGAAGACTTGGGTCTACTTCTTGAAGAACAAAGATGAAGTGTTTGATAAGTTCAAGGAATTCAAAGCTTTGATGGAAAATGAAACTGATAAGAATATCAAGACATTCAGATCTGACAATGGCAGAGAATTCACTTCAGGTGATTTCAAGAAGTTATGCAGTGATTCAGGGATTAAGAGGGAGTTGATTGTTCCCTACAATCCACAACAGAATCGAGTTGTAGAAAGGAAGAATAGAACAATCATGTAAGCAGCACGAGCAATGCTGCATGACCAAGATCTGCCTATGCATCTATGGGTAGAAGTAGCTAGGATAGTTGTATATGTACATAATAGAACACCTCACAAGATATTGGACAATAAGACACCAGAAGAGGTCTTCTCTGGTAAGAAGCCTGAAGTCAGCCATCTCAGGATATTTGGTTGTCCAATATATACACATGTTCCAAAGGAAAAGAGGACAAAGCTAGATCCTTCAGGAAAGAAGGGCATCTTTGTGGGGTATAGTGAAATCTCGAAGGCTTACAGAATATACTTTCCAGGGTTCAAGAAGATTGATGTCAGCAAGGATGTAACATTTAATGAAGACTCAGCTTTCATCAAGTCAAGGAAGGCACCTGTTGAAGATCATGAATAACCAAAGGAAACCAGATTTCAAGACACCACCATGAATGAAGCAATTCCAGATGCAGATAGTGAAATAGAGTATCCACAAGAACCTATAGATTCACTCCGTGAGAAGAACTCTCACAAGAGGAAACCTGCATGGGCTAGAGAGCTCATTCAAGATGCAAAAAGATATGACATTCCAGAAGAAGAACACAAAGCAAGGAAGAGGACTAGATCTCATACTAGCTATGTTGCCTTACTCTGTGACATTATGAACAAAGAACCTTCCAGTTATGAAGAAGCAGTGGAAAAGAAAGAATGGAAGGATGCCATGGTCGAGGAATACCAATCGATCATGAAGAATAATGTTTGGGATGTAGTCCCAAGACCTGAAGGGAATTCTGTTGTGACTTCCAAATGGATCTACAAGATCAAGCATGTTGCAGATGGCAGCTTAGAAAAGTACAAAGCGAGATTTGTAGCTCGTGGCTTCTCCTAGAAAGAGGGAATAGACTATGAAGATACTTTTGCTCCTGTTGCTAGGTACACTTCCATCAGATCAGTACTTTCCGTGGCTACGGTGATGAAATGGAAGATACAACAGATGGATGTCAAGACATCTTTCTTGAATGGTGTAGTCGAGGAGGAAGTGTATTTGGAGCAGCCACTAGGTTTTGAGACACATGACAGGGAGTCATATGTGTGTAAGTTGAAGAAAGCCTTGTATGGCTTAAAGCAAGATCCTAGGACTTGGTATGGTAGGATAGACAGCTTTCTATTCAATTTGGGCTTTACCAAGAGTAAAGCGGATTCCAACCTTTACTACAAGGTTGAGGAAGGCAATCTAGTGATACTACTATTGTATGTGGATGACTTGTTTGTAACAAGTGAGGATGGTTTGATTGGCGATACCAAGAGGAAGCTTGCTGCCGAGTTCGAGATGAAGGACTTGGGGATGATGCACTATTTTCTAGGCATGGAGGTGTGGCAGAGTGCAGATGGAATATTCCTTGGACAAGGGAAGTATGCAGTAGAGATCCTGAAGAGGTTCGAGATGATGGACTGCAAGGCCATGGCCACACCTATGGCATCGAACCTAAAGCTCCTGTGTGATGCTTCATCTGATCTGGTTGATGTCATGGTGTGTCGTCAGATGATTTGGTCCTTGATGTACCTGATGAACACGAGACCAGATATTTGCTTTGCGGTGAACACATTGAGCCAGTTCCTGATGGATCCTAGAGGTGTTCACCTAGTTGTTGTAAAGCATATTCAGAGGTACCTGAAGGGTACAATTGATTATGGGCTCAAGTATGATGTGAATCAAAAGTTTAACCTACAGGGTTATGTGTATTCGGACTGGGCAGGCAGTGCTGCATATAGGAAGAGAACATCTGGGTGCTGCTTCAGTATGGGATTAGGTGTGATCTCTTGGTTTAGAAAGAAGCAGTCCTGCGTAGCACTCAGTACAGCCGAAGCAGAGTATGTTGCAGCTTGTTCAGCTAGTTGTGAGGCAGTATGGCTTCGGAAGCTACTGTCTGAGTTATTTGATCTCCCATTGGATGCTACTTGTATCTTTTGTGATAACCAGAGTTGTGTGAAGCTGTCTGAGAATCCAGTGTTCCACAACAAGTCAAAGAACATTGAGATCAAATATCACTATATCAGGGATATGGTGCAGATAGGAGCAGTAAAGCTCCTGTATGTTGCGACGGATGAGCAGGTTGCGGATGTGTTGACGAAACCACTAGCCAGAGTGAAGTTTGAGCACTTCAAAGAGAGGCTTGGTGTTCTTCAGATTGATGACACTTCGAGGAAGAAGTGATGGACACATTTGCTGGAGCCACTCCAAGCATGGTGAGAGGAGGATCCTTCCCATCGCTGTGGATGTAAGCGATTGATGATGACCATCAATATGATGCTCCAGTTACCACTCTGTATATGCATCATGTTGGATGCTTGTTATGATCAATTGGATCATGTATATGTATATGCATCATGTTGGATGCTTGTTATGATCAGTTGGATCATGTATTTGTATATGTATCAGGTAGATCATGTATGTTGATACGTATCAGGTGGATACATTATATGATCAGGTGGATCATGTATTTGTTTATGTATCAGGTGGATACATTGTATGATCAGGCAGATCATGTATGATGATATGTATCAAGCAGATACTATGTATGCATCAGGTGGATGCATTGTATGATCAGGATGATCATGGATGATGAGCTTCAAGATGTTGCTCCAAATGATATGCATCAGGATGATGCTATGATGATGATCAAGATGATCATATGTGATGAGTATCAGGATGATGCTCTGGACGACATGCATAAGGACGATGCAGTGATGATGATTAGGATGATCATGCGATGATGACATGCATCAGGACGATGCAGTGATGATGATCAAGATAATCATGTACAACAGGATGATGTATGGTGAGTATCAGGTTAATACTCTGTGGCCATGGATAGGTTGTGCTTGAGAGGACTTGTAAGACCTGGGAGATGTGAGAGGTTGGGCTGTGTGCCCATAATAAGTCCTGGGATGCTCTTTCAAGGGTTTGTCCTGTGACCACATGTAAGACCTGGGAGATCCAATAGGTTGGTTTGTGTGCTCATAATAAGTCTTGGATGCTCTTTCAAGTTTTTGTGGTGGTGACTACATGTAAAACCTGGGAGATCCGATAGGTTGGGCTATGTGCCCATAATAAGTCCTTGGATGCACTTTCGAGGGTTTGTAGTGGAGATCACATGTAAGACCTGGGAGATCCGATAGGTTGGGCTGTGTTCCCGTAATAAGTCCTAGGATGCTCTTTCGAGGGTTTGTGATGAGGATCACATGTAAGACCTGGGAGATTCGATAGGTTGGGCTGTGTTCCCATAATAATTCCTGGGATGCTCTTTCGAGGGTTTGTGATGAGGGTCACATATAAGACCTGGGAGATCCGATAGGTTGGGCTGTGTGCCCACAATAAGTCCTGGGATTCTCTTGCGAGGGTTTGTGATGCACGTAATAAGTCCTGAGGATTCCACAGTATGGCCAGTGATGATAAAGACCTGCAGGTGGTGGGCCTACATCTAGTATGAAAAAGGACTGGCTCTATAGAACTTCTTATGATGATTAGATCAGATATTGATTGAGATAGCAGCAACAGTGATGATGACGATGATTCAATGATGATGATCCAATGACGATGATCCAAAGAAGAAGACTTGTTCTAGCAGATATGTGTCGAGAAATACCTTCCTAGTTAAGAGGGATTTTTGATGTATATGTAACTTCGGAATGTATTTTGCTTATGTATACTGTACTCCTATAGAGATGTTATTATTCCTCTATACGGAAGTGTCGTCATTTGTATTGACAAGTGTCGCAAGTGTCACAACTTGCAAGTGATGGGTTATTAGACCACCAAGTGTGGGGTTGGCCCTGATTAGTATAACCATGGGTTATTAGACTGAGTTAGACAAGTCAGACCTGCTAGGTTATTAGGCAGGTCAGGTCATGTATAAATAGAGTGCGGGAGGCACTCTATTTGATCATCTCATTATTCACTTCTACACTACTCAGAAAGTAGCGCACTAGTGGAGGAGGAGGTTTAGCTGCTAGGAGGACTATCTTTGTGTACTTTGGTTGTATCATTACTCTTTCTCTCTGAGGAAGTTGTGGGGTTTTTCACCTTTATGGTTTTCTTTAGTGAAACTATGTGTGTCTATTGTCTCGTGTGATTGCTTGGTGTGATTGATATGCATTGTTATACTTGATATGCTATACATGTTACTCTCTTAGTAAATATACTAGAGTATGTTGAATTAATTCTCAAAAATTAACAGTCTCCATAACATTTTCTTCTTCCATTGTAAATCCCTCATTCAATGCCTCTCTAACTTCCTCACTTGTATAACCACTACCCAACAAGTCATTCACTACCATATTCTGAGGTTGACTTGATGTGGAAATTGAAACATCCCCCGATAAGCACCTACATCTTACTTCTTGACTAGTGCCACGGGGTGCTTGTTCATCAAATGTTGTTGAAATTGAGGGCCCCTCTAGTGAATTTCTCCGTTTTTCTTGAGGTGGATGGGTAGGAACAACCATGGCATAATCTACGGTTGGAATTGGATGAGTTTCCATGGAATTCCTTCAATTCCACATGTCCAATCTTTTATTTTCTCTAACTTATTCCATTGTTTCTTGAGGCTTCTCTTTCCTTTCCTATTTCTTTTTTCGATTGTGTGAATTCCCCATGACCACAATGAGCAATACTAAGAAAATAGATTCTAGAGGTGTGCTCAACTATTCAAATATCCAAATTCTTTCTCAATTGTGAATATAGGTTCTTCGAGCTTGTTCAATTGTCAATATAGATACTTCCTCAATTGTGAATATAGATTCCTCAATCTTGCTCAAATGTGAAAGTAAAGTTTCTACCTCAGTTGTGAATATAGAAAATTCTTCATTTGTGAATATAGATTCTTCAAGCTTGCTCAATAGTGAATGTAGATTCTTCTTCAATTGTGTTAATATAAATTCATCAAGCTTTGCTTGACATTGTGAATGTAGAATCCCCTTGAAGCTTGAAATTATGAATACTTGAAATTGTGACTGTAGAATCCTCTTGAAGCTTGATATTGTGAATGCTTGAAATTGTGAATGTAGAATCCTCTTGAAGCTTGAAATTGTGAATGTAGAATCCTCTTGAAGCTTGAAATTGTCAATGTAGAATCCTCTTGAAGCTTGCTAATTGTGAATGTAGAATCCTCAATTCCCAATGCTAACTGTAGAATCCTCTTCAAGCTTATTGATTGTGAACATAGGGTGTCAAGCTTCCTCAAATGCCTTGAATGATGATTGTGAACATAGAGTTTGAATTTTTTTTTGCAGCGTTGTAGGGGAGACGGGGAGACAAAACGAAAATTTCGGGTATGAAATAGGCAAAGTATTTTGCTGAATTTTTGCACAGACAAAACGCACTAGCATTATGGACACACAAAACACGCGCGCATTTCTGGAATGTAAAAAAAATTATAGGCATTTAATATGTTTCGTGCACGGCTAAATAACGCCTAGTTGCACAAAACGCGTGAGCATTTCTTCATGCAAAAACGTGCTAGAGTTATGGTAATCATCAAAACCTTATTCAATATTATATTTAATAGTTTCTATGGGTTAGGAGGTTAAATAGGGATTTGGTGTTAGGGGATTAGGGGTTAGAGATGGGGGGTGGTCAGTGGTAGGGGAAGGGGGATTAGGAGAGAGAGAGATGGGGGGAGTAGGAGAGAAAGAGAGAGATATAGGGAGAGAGAGAGAGGGGTGTAGAAGCAGGGAAGAGAGAGTGAGAGAGGGGGGGTTAGCTAGGGGTAAGGGGCAAGGAGGGGGGTTACCGAGGGGGGAGAGAGAGAGAGACTAAGAGAAGGGGTTAGTAATGGTTGGGGGGAGAGAGAGAAAGAGAGAGAGAGAGGAGAGGGTGTTAGTTGTATGGAGTGAGAAAGAGAGATGGGAGGTGTGGTTAGAGGTAGGTGGAGGTGTAGGGAAGAGAGAGAGAGAATGAGAGAGCCCAGGTTAGTAAGGGCTAGGGAGAGGAGGGGAGAGAGATAGAGAGGAGGGGGTTTTGGGCTAGGGGGAGTAGCAAAGAGATAGAAAGAGAAGGATGGTTAGGGATGGGGGAGAGGTTAGGGAAAGGGAGAGGGGGTTTAGAGAGAGAGAGAGAGAGGTGTAGAAGCATGGAAGAGTGAGTGAGAGAGGGCCCAGGGGGTTTTAGTTAGGGGTAAGGGGCTAGGAGGGGGGTTAGTGAGGCTGAGAGAGGGGGTTAGTAATGATTAGGGGGGAGAGGAGGCAGAGAGTGAGATAGAGGAGACGGTGTTAGTTGTATGGAGTGGGAAAGAGAGATGCGAGGTGTCGTTAGAGGTAGGTGGAGGTGTAGGGAAGAGAGAGAGAGACTGAGAGAGCCTGGTTTAGTAAGGGCTAGGGAGAGGAGGGGAGAGAGATAGGGAGGAGGGGGTTTTGGGCTAGGGGGAGTAGGAAAGAGATAGAAAGAGTAGGATGGTTAAGAATGGGGGAGAGGTTAGGGAGAGGGAGAGGGGGTTTAGAGAGAGAGAGAGAGAGGTGTAGAACCAGGGAAGAGAGAGTGAGAGAGGGGGGTTAGTTAGGGGTAAGGGGCTAGGATGGGGGTTAGAGAGGGGGAGAGAGAGAGAGATACTGAGAGAGGGGGTTATAAATGGTTGGGGGGGAGAGGAGGGAGAGAGAGAGAGAGAGAGAGAGAGGAGAGGGTGTTAGTTGTAAGGAGTGAGAAAGAGAGATGGGAGGTGTCGTTAGAGGTAGGTGGAGGTGTAGGGAAGAGAGAGAGAGACTGAGAGACCCCGGGTTAGTAAGGGCTAGGGAGAGGAGGGGAGAGAGATAGAGAGAAGGGGGTTTTGCGCTTGGGGGAGTAGCAGAGAGATAGAGAGAGTATGGTGGTTAGGGATGGAGGGGATTTTAGGGAGATGGAGAGGGGGTTTAGAGAGAGAGAGAGAGGTGTAGAACCAGGGAATAGAGAGTGAGAGAGGGGGGGTTAGTTAGGGGTAAAGGGATAGGAGTGGAGTTAGCGAGGGGGAGAAAGAGAGGGATACTGAGAGAGGGGGTTAGTAATGGTTAGGGGGGGAGAGGAGGGAGAGAGAGAGATATAAGAGAGGGTGTTAGTTGTAGGGAGTGAGAAAGAGATATGGGAGGTGTGGTTAGAGGTAGGTGGAGGTGTAGGGAAAAGAGAGAGAGACTGAGAGAGATTGGGTTAGTAAGGGCTAGGGAGAGGAGGGGAGAGAGATAGAGAGGAGGGGATTATGGGCTAGGGGGAGTAGCAGAGAGAGAGAAAGATTTGGATGGTCAAGGATGGGGGAGAAGTTAGGGAGAGGGAGAGGGGGTTTAGAGAGAGAGAGAGAGGTGTAGAAGCATGGAAGAGAGAGTGAGAGAGGGCCCAGGGGGGTTAGTTAGGGCTAAGGGTATAGGATGGGGGTTAGAGAGGTGGAGAGAGAGAGAGAGAGAGACTGAGAGAGGGGGTTAGTAATGTTTAGGGTGGGTAGAGGAGGGAGAGAGAGAGAGAGAGGAGAGAGTGTTAGTTGTAGGGAGTGAGAAAGATAGATGGGAGGTGTGGTTAGAGGTACGTGGAGCTGTAGGGAAGAGAGAGATACTCTGGTTAGTAAGGGCTAGGGAGAGGAAGGGAGAGAGATAGAGAGGAGGGTGTTTTGGGGTAGGGGGAGTAGCAGAGAGATAGAGAGAGTATGATGGTTAGGGATGGGGGAGAGGTTAGGGAGAGGGAGAGGCGGTTTAGAGAGAGAGAGAGGTGTAGAACTAGGGAAGAGAGAGTGAGAGAAGGGGGGTTAGTTAGGGGTAAGGGGCTAGGAGGGGGGTTAGTGAGGGGGGGAGAGAGAGATAGATAAAGGAGAGGGTTTTAGTTGTAGGGAGTGAGAAAGAGAGATGGGAGGTGTGGTTAGAGGTAGGTGGAGGTGTAGGGAAGAGAGATGGACTAAGAGAGCCCGGGTTAGTAAGGGTTAGGGAGAGGAGTGGGTTTTTGGCTAGGGGGAGTAGTAGAGAGATAGAAAGAGTAGGATGGTTAGGTATGGGGGAGAGGTTAGGAAGAGGGAGAGGGGGTTTAGAGAGAGAGAGAGAGAGATAGGTGTAGAAGTAGGGAAGAGAGAGTGAGAGAGGGGGTTTGTAAGAGTTACGAGGAGGAGGGGATAGAGAGAGGGGGGTTAGGGGTATGGGGAGTAAGAGAGACAATAAAAGAGGGGAGGTGGTTAGGTGTGGTTGGGGTGGGGTGGGTTAAGGGGTTATAGAGAGATAGAGAGGGAGGAGGGTGTCAAGGGGTTAGAAGAGAGAGAGGGAGGAGGGTGTCAGGGGGTTAGATGAGAGAGAGGATGGGGGATAGGGGTTGGTGGAGGAGTACATAAGAGATAGAGAGAGAGGGGTTTAGTAAGGGTTAGGTGTAGGAGGGAAGAGAGTGAGCAAGGGTTAGCATTGATAGGATTATGAGAGAGATAGAGGAAGGGGGGTTTAAGAGTGGTGGGGATTAGGGAGAGGGAGAGGAGGGGGTTAGGGAGTCGTGGGTATATAAATTTATTCAACATTTAAAAACATAAATTTGTGAATTTAAGAACACGCACGCATTCTGTGCATACAAGACGCTCGCGCATAATGCGCATGCGTTGTGAATATACAAAACGTGTGCGCGTTTTGTATATACAAAAACGTGCGCCAGTCTAAATATTTGAATTTAAATATAACGCGTGGGCATTCCGGAGTACCTAATCATTCCCTCCTCCCACGCCCGCGTGTCAGCCACAGTCCTATGAGGTTGGTTCGGACTTACCAAACCTGTGCTATGAAATTTACTAAACCATAGCTAATTAGGAATTCCCACCATTTTTCTCAATATGCTTGTTTTTCACCGCTCTCTACAACTTGACATGCATGTCCATTATTGACGAAATTTTAGGCATAAATAACATTTTTTATGTAGATTCCAAATATGTAATTTTTTTTAAGATATTGAGATTTTCTATTTCTTTCCTAATTTTCTTTTGTCATCACTCCTTAAGTCAAAAAACATGTTGTTAGTGTTTATTCCGTAACTTTTTCATTTCACAACCATTTAAAAAAAAATTGTATGGTGCACTAGCAGACACTCGCCTCTACATGTTCTGAAAAATCAAAGTCAAAATAACTGCATTAAGACCTTCAAAGGTTGCACCCACATTTGACGTACCATTCTCCAAGTTTGATCACATACATAATTAAACAAAAAAATTAAACATTTAATTTTGGAAAAATAGTGCTACACTATGCTACGGGTTCTCTACATGTCTATCAATTTTTGTAGCCCAGAAACATCATTTAGGCATTGAAAGGTTGCACTATCATTTGCCAAAAAATATAAAAAGTGACTATTAGAAAAAATGAAATTTGACATAGTAATGTAAATTTTCAATACTTAAAACTTATATATTTGGAAACGTAACTCAATTTCCTATGTTTCATCTTTCTTACTCGATGCAAGATATCTTGTGTAAGTATCTCAAAAAAACCAAGTAAGTTGAGGGATGCCTGATTTTTCAGTTTTCTATTGCATCTGACGTGCCAAAAGTGACCCTCATTAGCTTGCACATGCCCATATATTTTTATATTTGTGTTATAAAATATTTTTGCATAGGTGTTTTTACATCGATAGGTGTTTTTATCTTAGAATTTAGGGTGGACTACCATCTATGCTATTCCTATATTGAAGGATGATAGGTCAAAATTCTAAATAAACAATTATTAAAAAGAGTAATATAAAAAATAACTGGTAGCTAATGCATGGCTAACCAGTAGCTCATGTATGGATAACAAGTAGTGAGACACAACCCATTTAACTAAATAAAGTAACATGTAGCTAAAGCATATACACCAAGTTATTCCAATTAAACATAAAGAACAATGATACGAACCGTTGCACCAAAACCCCAAGGTGTTAGTGAAGGCCGCCCACTAGGATCTTAACATCCCACCATGTTCCGCAGTCCAGACTCTGGGCTGGATGTGCACCCATATGGTGGTGTCCCCTTTGAGTTGTTTGAGCCTCGGACGAACACTGCAATGCCGACGTTGCCACCCGCTCTGCGACTCGAACTTAGGTTGAGACTCTGATACCAAATGATACGAGCCGTTGCACCAAAACCCCAGGTGTTAGTGAAGGTCGCCCACTAAGATCTTAACAAACAAGTAACATATAACTTGTTCATGACACTTGACTTGTAATCTATAGTTGTTCATCTAAAACAAATTAGATAATTGTACTAATTAATATAATTATTTAATATATCATCTTTTTATTTCATAACTTTATTTCAAAACCAAATTGCATTTCTCAAATGAAAAGTATATTTGTAATTTCTTACAATAAACCAAAAAAATTGTAACAATCCACTAATGATTACGGCTTCTACTCTATACTCAAAGCAGTCAAGACAGCACACAAGACACAGATATAATGCTCTGGTCTATGCCCAAAGCACTCTATTTTGCCAATGAACTCAACTAATTATATAATCTTTTAAAATCTTTATATTTAATTAAATGTGTTTTTTTAATCTTATTGTTACTTATTCATACATAAAACAATATAACATCACTTCATCTCATAAAACAAACCAACAAAGTCACTCCATCTCATATTTATCTTTTTTAAATGTGTTTTTTTAATCTTATCTGTTACTTATTCATACATAAAACAATATAACATCACTTCATCTCATAAAACAAACCAACAAAATCACTCCATCTCATATTTATCTTTTTTAAATGTGTTTTTTTAATCTTATCTGTTACTTATTCATACATAAAACAATATAACATCACTTCATCTCATAAAACAAACCAACAAAATCACTCCATCTCATATTTATCTTTTTAAAATATAAGTTTTATTATTAAGTTTATTATTGATAAACAAACTTTCAACTATGTATTAATATTAATAATGAGAAGTACAGCTAAAATTACGCTGAAGAGTTGACCAAATATTTTTAAAATATAAGTTTTATTATTAACTTTATTATTGATAAACAAACTTTCAACTATGTATTAATATTAATAACGAGAAGTACAGCTAAAATTACGCTGAAGAGTTACAAAATAGTAATGGTAAGAGTACAGAACGCTACTGATAGAAATAGGAGTACGGAATGCTATTGATATCGAGACATTGATACACATCTGTTACAGCGAAGAACAACGAACAACGAGAGGGAGAATAGCACATTTTATTACGTGATATCATATAGTGGCTGTAAAATGCAATCTTCCCAGTGAGCATTTAAAAATTTCAGTCGCTTCCAACCTCCTACTTCAAAGTGGGTTAATATTTGCAGCAGGGCTCTACTCCCAACAAATCTAGACGCTGGACAAATAAACTTTTTTAAATATAAATTCACCCCCTTTAGCTAGGTATATTGCCTCTCTCTGAGTTTTCAACATTGACAATCTGCACATTCCTCTGATTATCATCTTCTGCTTTCTTTATATGCGATGCTGTGTTCTCCGGCTCTCGAAACTTGGCATATATATCACCTGTGTAGAATTGCCTCGTTCTCAACACCAGAACAAACGAAATCAGAGCTCCAAAAATGGTCACAAGGGTCATAATGATAAACGAGAGCCGAAAGCATTTATGGCCAATGCAAGTAAGCGAGCTCTGAGACGAACAAGTCCCCATGGCAGTACATTGCTTTCTTGTCTCTTGATCGTATAAGTGTCCCACAACTCTCACAGAGAGAAGATAAGATCCCAAGGGGCTAGCAACCGCTCCAAAATTATAAAGAGTTGCATAATACTTGAGACCAAATAGCTCCGAAATGACAGCATACAATACAGGCCATTGAGCTCCAAAACACAGTCCAGTTATAATAGATGCTATGTACAGTGAACCTGGAAGAGCGAAGGCTATGAAAATATGTCCAATGCAAGCAATAAGCATAACTATGGTCAACATCAGCGGCCTGGGAAATCTATACTTCTGGAGCAGGATTTCTGATGAAAAACCAGCGACAACACGGCCTAGAAAATTCCATATACTGATAAGCGCAACAAAGGTGCTTATATTTTGGTGAGTGTATCCAAGAGCTTTCCCAATCTGTCCCATATTATCAATGGCGGTTAGAGTTGATCCAATCCCACAAGTAGTGGCTACAAACAGAATCAACATATCGATGCTTACTAGCGCTTGAGGAATTGTAAAGTCTTCTCCTCTTTTGGGGCTTCTGAAGAATTCCACAATACGGGATCCTACAGAAGCTCTCACTCTCACTTCATTGCTATGATTAGTGCAGCTCATCGATTTTCCTCCATTGATCTCTTGGTAATGTTGGGGATCCTTCTTCTCTTCCTTTTCTTCTGTAAGCACAGTGATTTTGGCATGTTCTACAGCTTCAGTTTCTACGGTTGAGCTCTCGGTGGAAGTCTGTTGCTGCTTCTTTTTGTCCATCTCTGCCTTAGCAATCACCACAAGAGGAAGCGAAAGGAAAACCACGATAACTGCAACAACAATTCTGTAGCCTGCAATCGGAAAATTCTTTGATATATTCTCGACTACGATGAGAACCATAAGAAACCCCGCTAATCCCAGAGCTATGTAGAGAAAATGGTAAAATCGCTTCATCTCATTTTTTTCCGTGGTCTCTTTTGTGGGACGAACTACAAACATGAAAACCAGAGAAACAGCAGTGGGCAAATAGCCAAGAAGTAGAATCACACCAGCAGATTCACTGGCACTATTCCCATAAACTGCATGATATATCTGTGTAAACATTGCTCCACTCAAACCCACAAATCCTTTGAGAATCCCCAACACAACTCCTCGGCTCTGAGGGAAATTCTTGACACAGGTAACCAGAGATCCTGTATTGGCAAATGTCTGAGAATTAGCTCCGATGGTCATATACACATACATCTGCCATAGCTTCGGTTTGGCAATCCGTTGGGTAACAGACAACCATACCAATGAATACCCAACGATATTCATGATGGCTCCAACTCCAAGCACAACCCATGGAGGACAGACTTCATTGATGAGGCCTGAAACAATCCCAACATTAGCACCCAGATCCTTGAAAAAACCCAAGGTATCCAGTGTACTCTGATCATAGCCCAGGGATGTTTTTATTGCTTCTGAGTAGAGCCCAAATATGTAAGTGCCACCAGCACATGACATAATAAGGAACGACACAAACACTACAAACCATCTTCCCAAGACCACTCTTTTGGTGAATTCAAACACCTCCTTCCCCTCCATCATCTTCACCAGTACAATAAAGAGGAGCCACCCAATATTTTCTCTGTCGAATCTCCTGAGGGATTTTCGATCCTATACAAAAATGCACTGAGAATCGAATCTTTTCCACTAGACCACTAAACCCAACAACGGGGATGTTTGGGAATGCACCTGGTTAAGTAATAAAATGAGTATTTAAGTTTGTGGAGAGCGAGCTACAACAAAAGGTTACTGTAGATCCAGCTGTAACAACGTATAGGGCTCAAAGAGATTCGAAAACGAAGTCTCGATTTCTTAAAACGTGTATGGTTCTCAGTCTTTCATTGCGTGGCGAAGCTTCGTGGAACTGGATATTTGAAGAACAAGAGCCTACGGATTCAGTAATGGGTCGGTCCGCCGTCCGCGGGAGAAGGCGGACAAACAGGTTTTCAAATAAATAATATGGATGGATAAAGCTCATGACGAAACATGGGGTCACTTCGTTATAACCTTTATGTTCCTTCAATCCCGCTTCCCGCTGATCAAGCTCGTGACAGCCATAATTTGAGATGACCCCACTTCAGTTCAGCTATGAATTGACCAAATTTCGGTTCATAATATTTCTTGGTATTTCGTTAAAAATAAAGCAGTCATACTGTTTGTCCAATATTTATTATGTCTTTGACATTATGTTTTCGTGAAGGGGGTATTAATCCAGAAGCGATTTAAATTTTGCAGTTTTGTAAGTTTTTTTCTATAGTTTGAATTAAAATTATTTTTTGAATTATTTAAATTTGTATTTAACTGGGCTTTTATTCGTCCCGTGCAGATGACATCTGCCTGGGTTTTCGCTCCCCAGGAGCTGGCGGCGAGCTGGCATAAGCAATAGTACTCAACATTTATTTCGTTTTAGCTCAGGGTGTACTCAACATTTATTTCGTTTTAGCTGTTGTGATACTGACTGAGTTGAAATCTTCCGTATTCCTGTAACACATCGGTATGGATCAATGCTGGTTTGTTGATGATGTGAATGAAAGCAAAAAGGTTGTGTTAATATTTTTTTGATGATGTCGTGAATCCTACAATGTATACCTGAATTCTCCAGGTTGGAGACAACTGGTCCCAAACTGAACGTAAGAAAAACTTGTTTCACTCCGACACCGACTTCCAGTCCCTCCATTTCCAACTCCGGCTTCTGCTCATCTCTTTCCGGCCGAGATATAGCCGGCTCGAACAACTATAAGTAATGCATGTAGCCTCTCCTTGATAAGTGATAACCCTAATCAAGAAGAGAACCTGGGCTTCTCCTTCGTTAGTTAGTCGTCAAGATGCAGAGAATACAATGCTTGCTTCTGTCAATCCTTCTGGTCGCAGCAGTTGCTCCCTCCCATCAGCTCACCACTCAAGGTGACGCATTACAATCGTGGCGGAATGTGACAAGATACAGAAGCCATACCCTGAAAACTATAGATTGGGGGTCTGAGGGCGCCAGGATCAGCTTCAAGAATGATTCCGAATATTTGACAGAGGAGCACCTGCAAGAAGCTGATTATCTCCCAGAAGGCCTCCCTGGGCAGCCGACTGGCTTCAAATTTCGACAATACTCTGGATATGTAACAGTTGATGCGGAGGCAGGTAGAGCGCTTTTCTACTATTTCGCCGAGGCCACTCAAAATCCCTCCGAGAAGTCGCTGGTTCTCTGGCTTAACGACGGTAAATTCCCTTGAATATTTGTTTCTCTCAGGTTTGCACAAATAATTGTATTGCACAATTCTCATAGTTCTCACAAACAAATATTCTCGCAGGGCCTGGGTGTTCATCATTTGGATATGGAGCAATGATGGAATTAGGTCCTTTTCGCGTTAACCGAGACGGAAGAACCCTAAGCTATAATTGTTAAGCATGGAACCAAGGTCAATATTTCTCTTTTTATCCCGACATTACAACTATTTTTGGAGCGTAGACATACATATACATATGAATTCATTCATATCTTTATGGCTCACATTTTGAATGGAACAGGTTAACATTTTTAGAGTATAAATTAAAATAGCACCAGCTTAGCTTAGTTTCATTTGGAATAGTTTTAACATTTTAGATCTGGGATGGGTTTAGCATTTCAGAGTATGATTTAGGATGGTTTAACATTTCCTAGTATGAATTAATATGCTCTTAGTTATATCATCCGTTTCTCATGAGTGATTATGCTATTAAAAATAATAAAAAGACTGTAAATTAACATGGGTGATTATGCCAACGGAACTATGATAATACAAACAATAAAAAGACTCTGTACGCTCTAAAATCATGGGTTATGCAACGGAAAGCTCAAGAAAATGTAATGCTCGGCCTCTCCTCCCCACATGACCTGACAATCATGTGTTTCGCGAGATGACTCGGCGAAAGTTACATTTAAGGTAACCTAATTTTATTTGAAGAACAAAATTGATGTTACAACTAATTACTAAATTGTCTTATCTTGGCTGGTGAAGAATCCTAGCTGGCGTAGCTGAAATCATAAGAGGTGCAGGTGTAGCTCCGTGTTATCCATTTCCAATTGCTTTATCTGGCTCTGGAAATATTCTAGATATTTACGTATCGTATATGAGTATAGGCATGCAACTCGGGTGGAACTATTCTGTCTGAATTCGCCCTCATGGGCGAGAAAGAGTAAGAAAAAAACTTGTGCAGAGAATACGAAAAGGTGAAACCCCAGCGCAGTTTCAAATACTTCGTATTGAAACAGAGATATCCAGTTTATGTTCGGGAAAGAAAGATAAAGGCCACATTGCTATGAAGTTCAGGGAATTAGACCAAAAGGTGGAAAGGCGTTTGGATAAGCTTATAATTCTTAACGGGGGTGATTTAAAGTGGCTTGTAGAGCAGCCCAAGGCAGGAGGAGCATCGATAGTGTCGTCAAGTCCTCATTTGTAAAGTTGTTATGAATTTGAGTCAATTTTTAGCTTGATATGGAAGAGTTGGTCGTTTATGGCTGATTGGGAAATTTGACGTATGAAACATACTTACGTTGTCAAGTATATCACCCCTATGGAGAATCGGGACCTGCAGCTTCTACCTATGGTTGCCAAACCAACTCCAGGATTGTTTCCTAGGTTCTTCCTTGTTTCTTTTGCTTTCCAAGTTCTACCGTTATTTTTGTGTTTAGAAGATACATCTTGAAATGCTTTATGTTTGATGTACATATTTTAGAAGCACATCAACGACCTAAACATTGTCCATCGACCGAGTGTAAAATGAATGACCAATAATATAACGCCTAGATACCCGGCTAGGTGACAAATGGCTAACTATATGGATCTTACAATTTTTAAAAGAATGCTTAAGGTTATGTGAAAATGATCCAGCACTTGTGTGCCATTCAAGGCATTCTAACAAGTGATGAATGATAGAAGGATGAAGGATGAGGAACGTATTCCCATTATTTAACGGTTCATGTCTGGCATTTACATCAGTTGAATGTTTGTGAGTATTTGCTGTTAATTAAAAAATATTGATGTTTCCTTTTAAAACAAATCTTTTGTATACACTGTTACAATAACTGTATTTTGATATAATACCTGAGTCACCTTTTTGCTTTGCATAGAGGCTTCTATCTATGTTAATAGTCATAGGATTTAATGCTCAGCCACGAAGGAAAACAACGACAAAGGAAGAAGCAGAGATGGCAGTTGGGAAGTACTTTAATTCAAATGACTTGCCATTCTTTCATGTTCAATCTCAGTTCCATTCTTTCATGTTCAATTTCCGTTCTTTTGGGAAATGTTGGGTACTGTTGAGAATTGTGGAGGTGGTGGCAAACCTCCATTTTATAAAAAGTTGAGTACTAATGATTTGAGTAAGTTTATGGATACATTATTTTTATTCATCTAACTTCTATCAATTGTCGACAACTCCAAGCAAATATATCTTTCGTGTAGCTTTCTACAAATAGAATAGGTAGCAATGTCAAAGACATTGCCACCACGTGGCTCTTGTCTTTTATTGATATGGATCTATGAGAAACTTTCAATGTTTTGAAATGAATTAGATTAGAGTAAAATTCTTCATGTATCATTTTCTCATATACAAAATTTTGATTTTTCTATACCTTTCACTCCCAATTCTTAATAAATTTGTAAGAGGATAATTTTGTCTTGAGATAACCTTTCCCCAAGTAATCTTGTAGAAGTAATGTTGGTCTAGTATAAGTAATATTCGTACAATGCTAATTCAATTGGTTGCACTTGAGAATCCCTTTGCCACCTTGTTCTTGTGTGTTGTCTCGGTTAATCCCACCCTTCTAGGATGGATTTGGGGCATCTTTGATGTGTCTTTATTTCTTTTGAGGTTGTTGCATTTCGAGTTTTGGTAATGGATATTTTTCTTGTTTTAGAGAAGACTATGAACATTCTCAATGTTAAACTTGGATATGTTGTTTTTAGTCATGAAGCTCTTACTTTGGTAGAGAGAAGACTTATTGATTAGGTTGTGAGATTAGGTTTAAATAATGTATTTAGGAGGATAATATGAGGTACCTAGAGAGACACCCAATGAAAATAATGTTATGTGTTGAGAATATCTCTAGTAGATATGCCACCTTGGTCCCCTTAGCAACATAGATATCATGCAATGCGATTTTCTTTTTCTTGTACCAAATTTTCAAAAACTTATCTTGCACATTAATACTTATTGTAACAATTGACTCTATACAAAGAAATTCCAAAGCAATATCTACCCGATTCATATCTATAGCATGAAAACCTAAATGCAACACATATTTGTCCACATTAATCTTCAAAAAATTTAAAATTTGAACATTTTCACCCTTAGTTTGTGTGCTTTGAATATGCTTTATGAAGATTTATAATGTTTTAGCCACAATAACATTTATGAAATTAGGCTTACTACTAGGGTTTATAGAAACAATGGCCTTATCTTTTTGAATATATCAATTGGCATATTTTGTTGCTTCATTTGGTAAATGAGAGTGTAGGTAGCTTTTCCAAAGAGAAACATTTTTTTTATGATATGCCATATTTTCTTGAATATTAAGATCATCATATTTTTTTATAAAATATATTTCTTTGGGTAAAAAAACCATAGTCAAAATTATTATTGTTCAATGTGGTTTGAGGAGACGAATGTGAAATGATCAAAATTTCATTAATATTTCTTAGAATCATTATTATGATAACAATTATGAAATGTCATTGAGTCATTTTTTATATATTATGTGAAACTCCTAAGACATTATTATTTTTATTTTGATTTAATATTTTGAAAATATTTCAAAAAATAATTATTTTTGTAAGAGATATTTAAAAACTCAAAAATACTGGCAAGAGATGTAAGTGATACCTTGCACAACAATTGGTATTTTATTATTAATAAAAGAAAAAGACACTTGGAGAATTCAGTTAAATGAGGGGACACCATCATGAGACAAAGAACATGTGGAAAGCAAGCAAGAGATATTTTACCAATCAAATCCAATTTAAAAGTTCAACTACGAGACAAGATCCTAAATCATAGGGATTGAATGATTGATTGGGATTTGATTGGGATGGCACAAGACGTGAGCAACACTCTGTTGTGCATGGAGAAATTGTGCTATGAGTGCATGCATCCAGTATTTCTCTTTTTTGTAAGTCCATCAATGAGCTTGTTATAGACTGTAAGAGAGAGTGTGTTGCATGTAAGATTTGCTTGTTAGTTCTGTTGTGCATGGTGGTGATTTATATCGGGGGTGGAGTTGAGGTAGCAGTGGTGCCACTCTCTTCTATGGTTGGGAGGAACTGATTCTCCAAATAGTTTTTCCTATTTTTTGTCAAGTAAATATATGTTGTTATATAACCTTATGGAATTGTGAATGTCGTTTCAAAATATTATATTTTGTTGGGTGAATGGTTGTTTATAGTTCTTTTTTCTTTTTATGGAAGCCATGGTGGCATTGTTATATGTTATAAACTTTGTTATTTATTAGAGATCAACTATATCTCTGTTCATATGTTATAGAATCGACTGCTGCAATGAATATATTAGAATATGAAGTCAAATTATGAATAAGTTTAACCTCTAATCTCTTTATAGAGTTCGCCACATTGTTATACGAATTTAATCCTTGTATTTATTTAAAAACCCTGTGTAAATGAATACAACCGAAACTCTGTTCGGTTTCCTGTATAATTAAATCGATCTGTCTCTGTGAGAGAAGCGAAGCATTGTCATATGAATTTAATCATTGTATTGATTTAACCTTGCGTAAATGAATACAATTGAAACTCTGTTTCGATTCCCTGTATAATTAAATCAATCTATATCTGTGAGAGAAGCGAAGCATTGTTATATGAATTTAATCCTTGTGATTTTTTCTCAAACCCTGTGTAAACAAGAGAATCTAAACTCGGTTCGATCCCTGTGTAAGTAAACCGAAACTTTGATTCGATCTCTGTGCTTTTGAAGTCAGAACTCTGTGGTGACACGAAGTCGTGAATATTATATATATATATATATATATATTGGTGACACGAAGTCGTGAATATTATATATATATATATATATGAATTTCATAAGAATTCATATGTAAATGTGAAAAATGTGTTAAGATAAAGTTCTTATGCAGTACGTTGATTTTATATTGAAACAGTATAGTATATAGATGGTGTAAGTGTAAACATCTTAAGTTGATTTCGATTTCAGTTATGCTCTATTTTTGTTCATTAATAGATGAAGAAATCGTGGAAATGATAAATGGGATTAATTGCGAGAAATGTAATCGAGAAGAGAATTGATGCATAATTATCTAATTGTGAAGAGATAAAAATTGCATTGTTTTAACTAGTAAATAATATGAAAGTATTTTATTAAAATAAAGAATATTTATCCAAATACTAAATCTTATTAAGGATAATGAAAACAAATTTAATTTCTCAATTTTAGTATTTGGGGTTGTGACATATTGGAGGTGGTTTAACATAAATAAGGGTTTTTTATCAAATGATATATGGTCTACAATCCACATGGTCATCAATGAAATAAACCCTTAAACAATGATTTTAAGTCAATGATAATTATACTTCTCAAGCTTTGATTTGGACAATTTTTTTTTGAAATTGCTTTTTCTGCAAGAGAAACCTAGATATACAATTGGATTCTTCAAATTCTACACAAAGTTTCAAAAATTGACTTCAATACCTCCATCCTCCTTTTTCCTCAAAAAAAAATATGAAAAAGAAAAAAATTTGTCCCCAATTTTTTCCCAAGAAAATACTTGAAAACCAAATGTTATATTCCTTAACCCAATAAATCGATATAAACAAGATAAAACACTTAAAATTTGGAAATACTATAAATATACGCACACAAAATACAATAATAAAATAAACACAATATTGTAAAAAACACCCTTGAAATAGGATGACACCATTAAAAAAATTTATAGAAATAATTGCTGAGCAAACCATACTTTATCAATACTTCACAAAACATTTCATTACATTGACTCTAGTTTTTTTATAATTTCAATGAAACCTCATTGGAACTTTCTAAATAAGAACTTGATACATATCTTGACTTAACACATCACACATCTCATCCCATACATATATAATGGGAAACAACATATTGCGTTATAAAAAGCGCTCCTTGATAATTTGGGTTTTCTCTAATTATGAATGTGTACAATTTGTTGAAAATTTGACTTCTCATATCCCCTCTAATGAAATTTACTACTAAGATTGAAGGCTCTCCAATATATATACATGAGATTGGACTCTTCCAATTAAAATATTAATAATAATTACAAAGATTCAAATTTAAAATTAAAATATAAATATTAAATTAAATACAATATAGATATAATTATGTAATCCATACATATAAAATTTTATATAATTATGAAATATATATATATAATTTTACATTTTAATATCAAATTCAATATTATATAAAAACTAAATGCTAAATTTAATTATGAAGAGAAGATGTCTAAAAATAATTCGGATATGATAGTTATTTTGACTAGAATTATTTTGTAAAATTTGAATTTAACTATGTTTAAGAATATTTTGATGGTAGAAATTTAAAGACACTCAAAATTATAAAATTTAACACTTTAAACTTGGATTTTGAAAAATTAAGACCAAATTATTTCAAAATTGTACTTAAAAATTAATTATTCTAAATCGTAAAATTTTTAAACTAAGCTATATAAAAATGTTTTTCCGAAAACAAGCAACTTGGTAGATTTTTTTCTCTCCTGAAAGGGGTACCATGTGCACGCCATATAGTGACATCAAAATTAGATAGCAAACCTCTAGGTTGTCGTGGGAGATTGAGCAGCTCATTATAATACTGTTGTTTTTCCGGACTGTCCAACCTCACTCTTTGACTCTTAGAAACAAACAAAGAACCTATAATTTTTTTACTCTTAGAAATAAAGAAACTCTAACTATTTTTCTTTTTTAATAATTTATTCGTTTTCTTGGACTTCTTGTGTTTGCATGTGAACAAAGACCCATCAATTTTGAAATGTTTGGAACTCGGTATCGCAAGTGTTGACGTGGAACATGGTCCGCACGTTACCGTCTCAGACCCGCATCTCACCATATCGACAATTATTAGGCATAGACAGCACATACAGTCCCACATATCTAATGTTTTATAAATTTTACGTGAAAATGTATATTTATTCTAAATTTTACGGGAAAAATATATGTATTTGTTTAGCAGCAATAATAGAGTATTAAACTATTGAATATCAAGTATTGTTTTTATAATTGTGAAAAAAATGTTTTTATATTTGTAAAAAACATATTAAAGTTTTAGTGTATATAAAATAAGTATTTAGAAATTATTGGTGTGAAAAAAAAAACATTTTTATAAAATAGATTAATATAGATTTATTTTAATTTCTAATCTATCTAATATATATTAGATTAAATTTAATATGCTTTAAATTAATGTTTATAATTAAGATATAGTTTGGAGTTAAGAATGCATTAAATTTATTTGTGGAATTACAAAAAATTATAATGAGTAGATCCATCTTAAACTAAACTAACTTAATATGCTTTAAACTAATGTTTTATAATTAAGATATAGTTTGGAGTTAAGAATGCACTAAATTTATTTATGGAATTATAAACAATTATAATAAGTAGATCCATCTTAAATTAAATTACAAAGAGGAAATGATCATTGTGGATGTATGTGTTATTAGATTTATATATTCTTTAAAATTAAGTAAGTATCATCTATAATCCATATTTAGATTAAAAACAATACAAAACATTAAGAAGTTTACATGCTAAAGAAAAACAAAGTAATAATGTTCATTAGTAGAAAAGATTAATCTTTAATATATATATATATAAAACTAACTTTGGTTTGGAAGATTAGGATAGGTCAATGTTGTAAATTTTTGTTATAATAATTAACTCCACTTTGAGCACATAATTACACTTCTCTTCGAGATGTAGAAAGAATCTCTAGACCAGTCATAGATGTTATTGGGTACAAATTGTCATGATAATTATTTTTATTTCATTCAAATTATACATTTCATCCATTAAAGATTTAGAACTTTCATGTTTAAAGAACAATGTTTTAATATTATCCATGGTTATATGAAATTTTACTATTTCCATGAGAAATGATGGCAAAGGATAAATAAGACAATATATTGTAATGGAAAAATTCTTTATAGAGCGACAAATCATAAAATATTTTGGTTATTCCAATCTACATTAAATGGAACATCATAGATGATTGTGGTTGTCCATCTCCAATAAATAGCAACAAGTAGATATGAAATTAGTCTTCACCAAATTGACAAAACTTTTATTTTAAATGGAAACAAGTAAATATGGAAAATTGACATTAATAAGAAACACTTTAAATGGAAACAGCATGAAACTAGCCCTCATGAAACAAATAAACTTTGAAATTAGGAATTACTTAATATTGTAAAAAAAAATTCAATTACTTTTGATGATTTATGATTTAATTAAGTCTCTAATGAAACTCTTTAGCATCATATCATTCTTCTTGATCTAAGTAAGACTTTTAAGATGGATCATTATATGTTTGGTCTAGTATATCTTCATATTTAGGTGTTTGGGAAAAATATCTTTGCCAAGCTACTATTCTTACTCTAAAATGACTTTTGTATGAGATTTTATATTGCCTAGATTTAGATTCAATATGACAACTTCACTTGGAATATTTCCGAGAATGAGAGGAAGAAGAATAGAGAAGATATCTTGAGAAAAAATCACTGTATATTATTCATCAATATGTTTACAATATATAATACATCCTCAAGAGAGAAAATTGAATGCCTTAAAGGCAAGTTGTAAAGCACAAAAGGATAAGGCTTACTAAAGGGAAAAAAAACCCCTAGGTGTCAAAAGCACTTCCCAAAATAGTCTAAAGGCGCGTAGGATAAAAGACAACCAAAACGCCCCACTTTTCAGGCGATTTTGGGTCCAAAACTGGTTAAAATTCTTGCTGGAAATTGCTATTTTCGCATTTTTTTTAATTTCAGCAATTGGGATTGCCTGATCTAGACCAATTGCCCAATTTTAAAACTACCCAGATTGCTGAAATTTCGATATGAGCACTCCAAATTGCGATTTTGACAAGAATTGCTCTGCCATATTTTGACAAGTCGGGGGCGTTTTGGTTAGCCCTTATAAAGCTCCGTCTAAAGGCTCACGAATTGGTTGAATATGGTATGCCAGCTCATGAGTGATCTAAATGGAATGTAATGATGAATTTTGGAGAGAATAAAGAGGTGGAGGTCGAATTGGACAAGTAGAGAGGGTTTCCAAGTCAACTAGCTTTACCTTATCCACTCGAAAGTAGAAAAAAACATGATAAAGCTGTCTAGATCAGGAAAGCACCTTCTAATTTAGGAATGGAAAAAAATCAGACAGAATCCAATGAAATCTTATCCAGAATCTCCTCAAGTACACCCTAGTGACTCAGAATAGAAAGTGGTCCACTAAAAGACAAAACCAGGCCAAATTACCTAGTAAACACTTAATAAAAAATAATCAATACTTTATATCCTAAATCTAAAATGATATGAATGCATTTTTAATATTCCAACATTTACAATATGGATCTTATCAACACATTAATATATTAACAAAACTTTTAATACCTATAATTTTTTTATAAATATCAAAGCTTGTGATACATATAATATTTTTATAAATATCATGAAACTATGCATAAGAAAAATATATAAAAATATATGGATTCTTAAAACAATAATACAAATTGATTTTATAATGAGAAACCATACAAATCGATTATATAATGAGTATGGATTGCATAGTCACGATGGGACTTTTCATGCATAAGTCATTGTAATGTGCTGCTAAGCATTAAAGACCTCACTATTTGGGAAAATCAACATATACTAACTTCCTATGATAGAAAAAAAAGGAAGAGGGGCATGCATGACCAATGGCAAGTTAATTTTTTTTTATAAATAAACTTTAAGATAGGGAAAGGGGTTTAATATTTTTGGATAGATCAATTATTCATTATTGTTATTAAATTTAAGTTTTGATTATGATTCTCTTGCTTCCGTAGAGTTAAATAACTCGTATATTAGATTTTCATGTGGAAAATAAGGTTTGGATGTTATCTATGGTTACATGTGGTTTGACCATTGCCACGAGGAATGATAAGAAGGGGAAAGATAGGATAGTCCATTATAGCGTAGGGGTTTATCTCAAACTCTTATGGAAAAGTAATTTTCAAAAAAGACTCTAGTTGAGATTTAATTTGTTTATAATTTTTCTAGACTAATACATAGTAAAAATGAAATTACCTTTGATATTACAGATTTGATATAACTTAATTGAAATGGAGTATATGATTTGCTGATATGAATATTTCGTATGCGGATTACATAATTCATGTTTTCTCTACGATTTAACTTAGTCCAATATGTCTATCCTTCTCTTTATTCTATCATTTCTAGTATGAGATTTTGAGGTTAAAATGACTATTTTATTAATTTATTTCAAAATGATTATTTTATTGATTTTGGATTAAATTAAATCTAAACCATTTTAGAGATAGGTCTAAACTACGGTGTCCAATTGTGAAATTGAGATTTTCTAAATGCAAAATTCATTTCAAATATTTCTTAATTAATCAAATATAGAAAATAACAAATGTATCGCATGCATAAATATTGAATTCCAAAACATTTATAATTATATAAAAATCAATATCTTTTAAATTCTCCCAATTTTTCTAATTAATTATTAAGTATAGAATATATTAAATAATTTCTTTTTTTTCAAGGAAAAAAGCATAATTTCATTAGGGATAATCAAATTACATATTGCAGAAAGGCTTCTAGGAGCCCTTTCTAGTAATAGCTTTTCATCTTCATAGATAAAAAATTGCAGGTACCTAAACACCACCGAAAACAATGACTACATCAAATACACCCTATATCAGGGCAACCAAGATTGACTCATAATACAATTGAAAAACTAACTCGTATAGAGCTAAAGAAATACGAAAGAAACCATAAGTAATGCCGACAGAGGCAGGCAAAAGACGATATCCCAAAATGCATGTTGATAGGTCCCCAATGCTGGAGAACAACTTTAACACGGGAGGAATAACATAGCCACTTGCTTCTGAAGACTGAATCCACCAACAGGTGAGCCACTGTAGGAAGCTGCTCCATACAACCGACAGTTAGCTTCATAGGTCCGCCAAACCAATCACCATAGCGCCAAACACCCTGCCACTGATTCGGCTCCCCTCTGCATATAAACTGTCACCACCGCCATAGGAGAGCAGGAGCCCGCATCAAAATCGTTGTAGGAAGCTGCTCCTCACAATCGATAGGTTGCTGGCCGCCAGTCACCACGGTGCCGTGGATGCCCTGCCACTAATTCAACATCGAAATAAACTGCTGCTGCCGCCACACGAAAGCAGGAAGAGCCCGCTACACAATAGGTCACCACGCGAAGGTACCGCCACCACTCCAAACATAGACAAAAACCATATAGAATCACCCTCAATCGACCTTGAAAAATAGCTTCTCAGGAGAGAAAGTGGATGGCTATGGAAGGAATCATAGCCATCGAAATCATCTCGTAGGTTGACTCTCAAACTCTAGTTGGAGAATGTTTTCTCTATCATTGTATCATCTATTCAATATATTAAATAATTTCTATTAAACATAGAATATATTAAATACCTTACTATTAAAAATATCAATGATCATAGATTTTTCCATATATTAATAATACAATATTCTTTTAAGAATGATACAAATGTTAAAGCACAGTTAACTCATTGAAATAGTCAATATTGCGTGTTTCATTAATCTTAATATATTTCAACATGGTAGAATGAACAAATATATAGTGTACA
This sequence comes from Larix kaempferi, assembly GCA_027924585.1. Lineage (NCBI taxonomy): Eukaryota > Viridiplantae > Streptophyta > Pinopsida > Pinales > Pinaceae > Larix > Larix kaempferi. The sequence continues at coordinate 8,634,006 of BSBM01000159.1, read as the reverse complement.
TATATATGGATTTCTATAATTGAAGTTGCAAATCATTACTTATAAAATAATTAATTAATTTCTATTTGGATGGAAATTCATAAAAATTTTCAAAGTAATAATAAAATTATAAATCTAAGACACTTTCACATGTTTAATAAGTTTCATTTTTTTACTATAGCTTTCCCACCAATAACATCATTAAGGGTGTAAAAAGCATAGTCATAATTGATATAACAAGTCCATGTTATTTACATAGTTACAATTATAATCTCTTATAATTATATAGTTCCCTTCATTGTTACAAATGTATTTTTCATTCTGATCATCTATAATTATTGTGTTACTAGTATCATAAGTACCTTTTGAAATCACCTTAACATTATATAAAATGTTTAAAATATACATGTTGATTCGTGACACAACATAACCCTTTCTAGGTATCATGTAGCAATCATTTTGTATTAAAACGACTTTAAATTACTCAATATATTCCAATCACCATTCTCTCAAATAAAAATAGACAAAACTCATTCACATTTTTCACATTTTTATGTTGCACTAATATTCATAGGCCAACCTAAAAAATACTAAAGCATTATTCAAAGAACTATCTAACTTTTGATAGTATGAAATAAATCTTTGTATATATGAATTCCTTTAAAAATGGAAATGCAACACACTAATTAATATTTATATTTGTACATCACAAAATTATTAAGTAAATCTTAATAAAAATATGGTATGCAGTTTTCTAAAAATTTATATTTGTACATCACAAAATTATTAAGTAAATTTTAATAAAACTATGGTATGCAGTTTTCTAAAAAGAACAACATCATTTAGATATTATTCAAATTTTTAATGTTAATAACCAATTTGTAAAACAAAAACAATTATCATCATCTTCTTATATACAGATATTTTTATAAAGTTATGCCAATATAATAGATTAAGTAGATATATTATTAATTCATTGTAAATACTATTATACTAAGTTAACAGGTAAAGTACAATTATTAGTTGTGGCTCCTTACGCATAGTGGTTTTGAATTTTCTTGAGCAACTTCTTTCTTTTGGATGAGTTCCTAGACAATTCACAAAATAAGACAAAATTATTTTTATCTTCTTTATATGAACCAACAAATGTCGAACAAGATGGTAGTTTGAAGCAAGAGTTGTTTCTATTTTCTTCCAAATGATATTGATATTCATCTATAAACAATATCTTTGATTTTTATAATTGTCTATATAGGATAAATACATCTTCCAACCATTTTTTTAAATAGATAAACTCCCCTAATATTTCGATCAATATTTCCATCCTCTAATTGATGCCATCACGACTCTAGTTGTACAATTCCTACAAAAACTTGCACATGGCTGAAAGAATAGTCCTGAATGTATAGAAGTGGATGAAAATGCATTGTCTTCCATGGAATGTAATATACCTAAATGCACTATCAATTCTATGTTCATGAATTATTAAATATTTTTTTCAACCAGCTGAATTTGTTGCTAGTAAATGTAAATTGCAGATCGTTACTAAAATCTAATATTTTGACAATGGTTAGAAGAAATTAGGCATAAAAATAGTGAAATAATATAATAAATTAATCATATAGTAGAGTCTCTTGTCAATTGGATTTTTTTAATTGTTTTCCACATTCTAAAGTGGCCCACAATCTATTGAATAACTCAATGATAAGTAGAAGCATAAGAAAATGATGATTTCTTAGGTGCATGGATAAATGGTTAAACTACATCCCCAAAACCTAAAAATATGTTATATTAGAATAGACAATCTTGACAAATCAGGAAAAATGGATAAATTATGGGAATTGAGTGGTAGCCTTCCATGTAGAGACATGAAGTTAGTTGAAGCAATGAAGAAATGATAACACTCGACCTTATTTCAACACAAAGGATGTATTAAATGTAGATGAGGTTCTAAGGATAATGAATAACACGTTAAACACTAAACACTATCTAACATGACACAAACTCAATTTTTGAGATATTTAAAAATTCCCATGAAGAATTCAATCTTGGCCATAGATATTTAAGAAATACTAACCTTGCTATGTTAGAATTAATACCGTACACAACACTTATTCTAGATACAACATGTGGTTTAATTATTATTATCAAACATGTGTACATATGCATTAATTTTTGCATGCTAACCATGTGCAACAATGATCAAGTACAATCCCACCAATTTCACTAAGAGACTTCATCCATGACATCATGTGCTTAAAGAAACAAAAGAAGTCATTTTCCACAAAACATTGTTTAAATGGTACTTGCAACAAATGTGGGGGTTGGCATTATGGAGCTAGCAGATCCATGAGAATGAAGAGCATGCAATCATGAAGTTGATTGTTGACATGAAGATCTTCAAAAATATTGGTTATTAGACATATGAAGTGAAAGAAAGTATGAATATTAAATTGGTGACTTCCTTCTAACATTGGATTTGGTAAATTTTCATTAAATATAGTTCTCTGTGTGTGTGTGTGTGTGTGAGAGAGAGAGAGAGAGAAAATTGATGCTTTATTTTACGACGATCCCACTATTTCATTCATGAATGTTGTGGAAAGAGCCAACATTGCCTTTAGAATTTCCATATGGTTTTATGGCAAGAAAAGAAATTCAACATATGTTTCCCCCTCATAATTGACTTGTAAGTGGTTCAATTATTTTCAAAAAACACACTCTACAACCACAAAATGGGATACAAATCCAACATTATCATTCAGATCAAGTGAGCATTTAATGGTTTGTATAATTTACAAGCGTGGGCTAGATAGTAGTGAAGAGACATTGGTGATATTGAAAGTGTCACTTCTACATAAATGATGATTTAACCCACAATATTCATTATGTGTAACACTACTTTTAGTTTCTCTATGATCACTTGATCTCTTGGCATATACCATTTTTTTGAATTTGGATTTGGTATGATGGTTGAAGAGGGTAGTAAGAAAAATGCACAGTTATTTCAATACTTGTGTTTATTGGATATAAAATATATGGTGGAACATATATGGAACTATTATGAGACTAGACATGGCTAAAGAGAGCATTATGGAACTATTATGAGACAAGTTGAAATTTATAATACTTGGTCACCTTTGAGATGTTGGGACTATAGTTTAATGGTGTACACCAATGATGGAGGAGAAGTTAACATGGGAAATCCAACTGCAAATACTTCTCTAGGAGGTGAAAAATGATGACCAATCACACATATATCATTCCAACATAGTCCATGGAACTTGCCAGCTTCATTTAGTCAGAAGCTAAAACAACTCTGCGTTAGAAATATGGATAAAAATTTCTTAGTTTTGTGTTTCCCGTAGAAATTATGAATGGGATGAGTGTGGATGATTTTGTTGGACGATACACGAAAATGGGTTTTGATGGGAATCTATCAACATATAGTTGTTAAAATAAACCTATTAGATGAGGACCTAACATGCATTTCTATATATTACACTCACATACTAGATCATGTTGAAATAGATACAAATATGACATGTTTAAGGATTTTATTACAAGTTGTTATATGTACCTAAATTTCTTTTATATTACATGCTACTCCATTTTTAACAAACACCGTCTACATATTGTTTAATTTTTTAGGTCACATTATAATATGGAGTTTTTTTCCCCAAAAAATAATGCATGGTGGAATGATGATTTCCTAGCACATTACCTATAGGTAAAACAAACCATTCCCTTGAAGCCCACACCTCCTAGGTGACACTTCATGTAACAAGCTTGACCATTGGGAAATATAAATTGGTTCTAGCATTTGTCTCTTGTTGTGGTTTGCATATTCTCATTCCCTTTGATTTGTTTCTGTGAAAATGCTCACAGTAGATCCAAGAGATGATGTAAACCTCACAATGAAAGAATTTAGGAATAATAGAAGAAGAATAGAGCAGTTGAACATAGATCCAAAGGAGCTCAGATAGAGGCAGAATAATTACACATGTTACATTAATATGAATAGTAAAATAATAATTATATAATGCTCATGATTCGAATACACTAGGTGTGATTCGAATTAGCCTGCATGGATAGATCCAAAATCAGTGAAGTGTCATTAGAGCACAACTAGAAGTCTATCTCATCATCGGTGGAGTCATCAATGCACAAGTAACTGTCAACCATCAGTCAAATTGAGTCTAACTGAGTGTGGTAGGTATAACTGGCACATGGAGGCACTAACTGAATGAAGGAGGCTCAGTGGAGGGCGCATGAGGAGCTATCTGGAGTCAGAATAAGTAATCTAGTCTCATCGGAGGTCCATCGGAGTGATACAGTCAGTTGAGAATTAGTCTATCCTTAAATCAAGGAGAGAACTAAGGATAACTCAACTAACTGAGGTACAACTGGAGTGGTAGGTGAGAAAATGCGCCCTTCTCAAGTGGTGGGTGAGAAGTGGGCGCCTCCCTGTCTAGGAGGGCTAAAACTGATCTGAGAGAAGCTCCCGGGGCTAGCTAGCTGAGGGTTAGGTGCTGGGACTGATGACTGGGATGCATGCATGTATGCAGAATGCATGCTGCATGCAGAATGCATGCTGCATGCAGAAATGCATGCAAGACTGATAATGAAAATAACTGAAATGCTGGTAGGACTAGGATGGAGTATAGGAATATCCTAACACCCCCCCTTAATCCATCCCGGGCCCTGGTAACTAGGACCAAAGGCCACCCATACAATCAAAACAAATGATAGAAAAATAAAGAACTATCCATAAACCGAGGAAATGGGGAAAACCTCATGGGAAAAATACCCCCCCTCAAAAGAATAGTAAAATAACTCAAAGAACCATCATACTAAGCAGAAAAGAAAGAATCTTTCATCAGTGAAAACTTTTGCAAAAACTTGGCAAGAAGTTCCTTTGTAGGATGCCAAAGCAGGTGCTAGATCTGGATCTGGTCTTCTGTTGTGCCTCCCACTGTGTAGAGGGTGTATTGGACGAATCAAGTCTTTCAGGAATTATTTCTGCAACTGGAACGAATGGATCATGATGAGTCTTCCCAATATATGGAAGAGAGAACCCCACCATCATGCTGCATCTCTCATGGAGAGGTAGATGGCATAACGCAAGGTTGGCATGATGTTGAAGTCTTGTAGTTTTGTAATCAAACGAATCCTCAACTGTGTTCTTTGTAGCTGGAAGGAGTGTGTGAGCCCATATTGCCCTTGGCTCTGGATTGAGAACATGTGTTGGTTCCAGATCTGAAACTGAATGTTCTTGAACTTTGATCTCAACATCAAGATCATGTTCTATATCTTCATCAGAAGAAGAGTCACTCAAATATTCATCAGATTCTGAGGAAGTTGGAAGAGAGAAGGGAAGAAAATGAGAAAACTCATATGCCTTGAGGCATGATTTGCAAACCCTTTTTCTATAGTCTTCCCAGTGGAGATATCTGTAATATCAACTATGTCAGGACCAAAAGTCACCTTCTTAGGTGATCCGGTGTGAGTCATCCGATATACAAACAACAAATTTGCTGTCAAGGAGGGAACGAATAGAACATTCTTGAACTTTCCATGTTCCATATGTACTGTACCCAACCCTTTGGCAGAGATCTGAGAGTTGTCCCCCATGTGAATAATAGGCCCATCACTTAGATCTAAAGAGGAAAATGATTCTTCAGAGGAAACCATGTGGTTGGAGGCTCCAGAATCTATGAGGAGGGCCTTTGATTTTGAAAAACCAGCCATCAATGCATGGAAATCTCATGACCATCAGATCCACTTACAGAATCAGACATCTTTGCATCTTTTGGAATAGCAATTTTGTTCTGTTCAAGAAGCTTGGTTAGTAGGTCTATTTTCTTGTGCATGCAAGATTCCTCAGGATGGTTTCCTCTCTTGCAGTAGGGACATGTAGATCTCTTATGTTTGTCCTTCTTGGAGTTGGAGGCTCCTTTTGATGGACTTGACTTATTATTCAGCTTGGATTTAGATGACTTCTTATCTTTTTCTTTTTTCCTCCCTTTTACATTCGTCCCACTTGCTTCTCCGACTAGAAGAGCTAGATCTTTGGAGGCCTTGATGGCACCCATTTGAATCAATTTGTCATGTTCTTGAATGAGAGCTTCAGTGAAGACATCTAAGGTTGGAAACTTCCATTCAGGGATTGGCATTCATCCAGAATAGAAGGTAGATACAAATACTGAAAACTGAGATCCTAGTTTGCTCAGAATGGAGAGCACCAATTGTTCATCAATTTTAGTGATGCCACAATGCTTGCATTGCAAAACCAAGTTCTTAAATTTTGAGAAGAATTCTTGAATGCTCTCAAAATTGCTAGGTTGTAGGGCAACCAATTCATTTTTTAGAATGTGGCCTCTTAGCCGATCCTATTTGCCAAAAAGATTCTCCAATTTTGTCCATAACTAATTAGGAGACTTCAATCCTTCAACATGAAACAATAGATCTTTAGACATATGAAGGCATATGAAACCAAAGGCTTCATCCATTTTATTTAGATGCTTAGTTTTCTCCACAGCTGCATGTGGTATGGGATCTTTTTCAAATACCAATCTAGATAACTGTCTGGTACACAAGTGTAATTTCATCTCAAGCTTCCATTCAAAGAAATTGAAGGGAGTGAGGATCATCGGAGAGGAAGGAGCATTCGAATTTCTCATCTTGACTATTGGAACGAGTGCAAAGGTGAAACTGCTAATACTACTGCTGGAACTTCGAAATGCCTGCAAAAAACTCTCAAGAATGGAGGTAGAATATACTTTCAAATGGCTCTGATACCATGTGAAAATGCTCACAGTATATCCAAGAGATGATGTAAACCTCACAATGAAAGAATTTAGGAATAATAGAAGAAGAATAGAGCAGTTGAACGTAGATCCAAAGGAGCTCAGATAGAGGTAGAATAATTACACATGTTACATTAATCTGAATAGTAAAACAGTAATTATACAATGCTCAGGATTCGAATACACTAGGTGTGATTCGAATTAGCCTGCATGGATAGATCCAAAATCAGTGGAGTGTCATCAAAGCACAACTAGAAGTCTATCTCATCATCGGTGGAGTCATCAATGCACAAGTAATTGTCAACCATCAGTCAAACTGAGTCTAACTGAGTGTGGTAGGTGTAACTAGCACATGGAGGCACTAATTGAATGAAGGAGGCTCAGTGGAGGGCGCATGAGGAGCTATCTGGAGTCAGAATGGGCAATCTAGTCTCATCGGAGGTCCATCGGAGTGATACAGTCAGTTGAGAGTTAGCCTATCCTTAAATCAAGGAGAGAACTAAGGATAACTCAACTAACTGAGGTGCAACTGGAGTGGTAGGTGAGAAAAGGCACCCTTCTCAAGTGGTGGCTGAGAAGTGGGTGCCTCACTATTTAGGAGGGATAAAACTGATCTGAGAGAAGCTCCCTGGGCTAGCTAATTGAGGGCTAGGTGTTGGGACTGATGACTGGGATGCATGCATGCAGAAATGAATGTTGTATGCAAGATTGATAATGAAAATAACTAAAATGCTGGTAGGACTAGGATGGAGTATAGGAATATCCTAACAGTTTCAAGTTATTTTCAAATTTTGTTTTATTTTGTTTTTATTAAATGCTAACAAGATCCTTGTAGGATCAATTTTGAGTCACTCACATTTTATTTTTGTAAAAAAATATCGGGCCTTGTTGATGACCTCAAAGGATTTCCCCCAAAGTGGGAAGTCCTGCACTCCTTTGTACAAATTTTCCCACAACAGTATTTATGAAGACCCCACTATATTTTTGTTCATTTCTCTTTAACTAGGTTTCTATTTTCTAAATAGCTAATTCTAGGTGCTTTTCTTCTATATGTGAAGAGATCCATACCTTTCAATATGAAAATTCGGCCTCTCTTTGGACAGCATTGTTATTTACATAGTCATGTGGATCCTGGTGCTCTGAACGCGATACCCATGCATATTTTTCTTTGAAAGTCATGCTACCTATGCATTTTAATAAACCCTCACCCGCGCGGTAATTTGATTTCTATTAGCGTAGCCTTACTGTGTTGTAATCATGCCACTGTGAGCTAGTGACTACATCTTCTGCACTATTGCGGATCTGTTTCGGTGTTTTCCATGCTATTGTCATTTATTTGTTTTTTATCAGTTTTGCATAGAATCTTGTAGTCCCAACCACTCACTAATGAACCATAATCAAATTAACTTGCAATAATTATTTTTTCTTTAGTAATTAGCGGAATTAGACCAAGATTAGGGAGAAAAGAGTCCTTATATCTTGAAATCTACTTAGGTAATGAAATTTGAAGCTTTCAATGGGCCTCATTGTTGTCACTAGTATTCAAGACACCTTTTGTTCTTTATTTACTTTCTATGTTTTTAGAAAAAGTAGTGTATCTCACTTGTTGCACACAAGCAAGGACCTAAAGACTCTAAAATCCCAAAGTATGCTCTTCACCTCGCACTTCATGTGAACTTGATGAATCAAAAAAGGGTGAGGACTGTGAAATACCTCCATTGCACACTTTTAATTCGTTAGCATCTTGTTGGCAAGCACCATTAGGCTCTTTTTAGAGTTGAAATTAAATATCCATTTGCATTTAATTTAAGCTCTTTAGTTAATTGCAACAATCAATTTGCTTATCTCACATGTGTTTGCGTCACTAGCACACACTAGGGGACCTAAAAAATCTTCCAATCCGAGTATGCCCTTCAGCTTACTTGTAATCTTGGTGAATCAGAAAGAAAGGGGATTGTGAAATACCTCCCTTACACTCCTTATGTGAATTTTGAACCTTAAAATAAACACTTGTAATTTCCAACAAACTAAAATCCTCCACAGGATGTCACTTAGGCAGGATTAATTGTGCTAGGCATCCAATAATGCTCACCAATCTAGTTTCATTAAGTTTTTGAAACATAACATTATTGACTTATAAGATACGTTTAAATCCTGCTATCAACAAGTGTCAAAAGAAAACCTGGATAAGAAGTATGTCATGCCCAGGGAGGTCAAAGCTGAGGTATAGTTGCCTTGTCCTCTCCAAAGAGCCACTCAACCTTTTTTGGAGGTGACACTATACTTCCCAGGTAGAACCACTTATCCACACTTGACGCAAGTATCTTAGTGGCCAAACTTAGGATACCACCAAGGATCAATTGTGAGTGCAATTAACTCCTGAAGTCAAATATCGCGGTTGGGAAATGTTTCCAATCTCTTTCAGGACATAGCACCATCGCCTATATAACTAACTCTTTGTTACCTTCACTAGTCCATCATTGTGTGGATCCCATTATCACCATCGATTGTGCTTTTGGAAGGCCCTGTTACATTTGAGAGTAAAGACGTTAGGTCTTTAGGGAATTTACATTTATTTTCTTTTTAAATACATGTTCACTAACTCGTAATTAAAAAGAACCTACATGTGGAAACTCTTGCACTAAATGGACATATAAATATCATTTTCTCACCTTGGAGATAGCTTTGAACCCTTTGGTTCATCCTCTCATGGAAGAGGTCCCCCTTTATTTCCACCCCTTGGAGGAAATCCACCTTCTCCCCCCTCTTCAGGAGGAGGTCACACAACATCCTTGTCCTCACATCAGGGATAAATATCACTGCCACATATAACCCATTCTCCCCCTCGATGGAACACCACACAACATACAATGGTGGGACCCAACTTACCTTTCATGGCAAGCTTAACTCTCCTTGATCTGGAAAAATTGATCAATGACCCTATAGCACATGATCAAGAATGGTAAACTATTCCTGATAAGCTCCCCTCAGATATCCCTAAGTTTGAAGGGAAACAAATAGATGATCTATCCAACCACATCATGTCATGACATGATTAAATGACAATCAACATTATTAACATTGATCAACAATAGTTAATTACTAAACGACAATAATTAACATCATTATTCAACAATATTTTACACAATTTATAAATATATAGGAGAGTTATGTAAGCATAGCTACTGCTTACATACCTCGCGTAAGTACACTAACAATAATAATTCGCACACACCGATCATAATCATGAAACTTATTGTTTACTGACACATGTTTTAACATAGTTTGCAAGGTACAATCCTTTAACTGACTTAAATCTTATTAGTTACGACAATTCATACCTTTCTGAGTTACGACACATACTCAATCAAGGGTTTTACACACCTACAGTTAGATCTTGTTTTCACCCCTACTTCACGCTACACCTATCTACCTACATCGTCACTAACTTCCACATCCTATCCTGTCCTCTACTGGACTACCCTGAAATGTCAAGTCATGACCGGTTCCAGCTAGAACCTGTAAGTGGAAATGTCGACTACATCGACCAAGCTTCCCTAGCAGGCAACCACTAGTCATCATCACACACCTTGGGGATCACGCCATAGCACAACCCTCTCATGACTCTAGGTTTCAGGGATAAACGATGGGTAAAGCCTCCACCCCCCTAATGGAACAAGGGACTATGTCTACTCGACATAACAACATCATTGCACTTGTACTCGGTTTGTCATCGTATAACCAATCTGGGCGGTTGAGTTTCCTGAAACCCTACCCCACCCATGCCATAATACACATCATAATAAATAGCATAATAACCACACAAAAGTAAATAATGCATCACTCACATACCATTTTATCTTTCGAAGTCCATGTCCCTGAGGCCCTCCCACCTCGTAGGATCCAGCTATCACTTAGTCGTTTCAACCTGTAAGTCAATCCTCGACATACAATATAGAATATCGTGCATAAATCCTCGACATGTACACATATTTCGTCATAACATAACAGCAATAAACTTATTTATTCACCATGCACCTGGCATAACATTCATTATTTCAACATATAACTGTAACGGTATCCACGTACCCATCATTCAGTAATTTCCATATATGAGACATAATTAACACATAATACATATCTAAACATGACTACCGATCATAATACTAACATCACACACACACATATATATATCGGCAAAATAATAGAACCATATGTCCACAGTGTCGTCAAACCGACGAGGTCTCAAAATCAAACAAATACAACATATAATATTAGTTCAAGTAGTAATGTGAAAACGGGGTGTTACATACACCCACCCTTCAGGAAACTTCGTCCCGAAGTTATGATCAAAATAACGTGGGATAATCACGATGCATAGTCTCTGCGTCCTCCTAGGTAGCAGAACCTGGGCTATATCGCTCCCACTGGACCTTAACTTGGTCCACCAAATGGTGCCTCAACTGTTTAACCCCGTAGTCCAATATAAGTAATGGTTCGACCCTGATGGTTCCCTCGTCCGAAACCTGCAGTTCCTTCCAATTTATTTTATGTGACTCATCAGCTACATAATGTTGTAAAACAGATACATGAAAAACATTATGAGTTTTGTGCAAATGGGGGTGACAGCGCAAGATGATATGCGACGGGTCCAACCTTTTCTAAAATTTCAAAGGGTCATATAAATCGTGGTGACAACTTTGTCCCTTTCCCAAACTTGATGGTACTTTTGCTAGGCCTAATGCAGATGAACACTGCATCACCAACCTTATAGCTTCGGTCAACCCTATGCGCATCGGCATAACTCTTCTGTATATCCTGGGCTTCCTTTAATCGTTGTCTAATCTGAACAACCTGTTCTTCCATCTCCTGAATCAAATCAGGTCCTATAATTACTCGATCCTCTAACCTTTCCCAACTCAATGGTGTTCTGCATGGCCTTCCACATAATGCTTCATATGGAGGCATCCCAATTGAGCTATGGTAACTATTGTTGTAAGCAAACTCTACCAAATGTAAGTGCTTTTCCCAATGAGTCTGTTGATCCATGACATACATTCTCAGCATGTCCTCCATCACCTGATTCACTCTTTCTGTTTTCCCATCCGTCTCAGGATGGTAAGCAGTGCTTAGGTTCAATTGAGTACCCAAAGCTGATTGCGAACTTATCCAAAACCTGGATGTAAACCCGGAATCTCTATCCGATATAATAATCGTAGGAAACCCATGGAGACAAACAACTTCATTTATGAACACACGAGTCACATCCGTGACATCATAAGTCTCCTTAATTGGAATGAAGTGAGCAGTTTTGGTCAATTTGTCAACGATGACCACAATGGCATCATGCCTATGAGAGGTAAGAGGCAATCCCACAACGAAGTCCATGGAGATAACCTCCCACTTTGACATAGGAATGTCATGTGGCTGCAACAGACCTGTCGGGTGGTGATGATCAGCTTTTACCTACTGACACTCAAGGCACCTAGCGACGAATTTGACCACGTCACTTTTCATCCCTGCCCAAAAGAAGAGTTGCTTCATGTCTGCATACATCTTCTTTACACTTGGGTGTGCACAATACACTGCTCTGTGGGCTTCCTTAAGGATAGTCTCTCTAATATCTCCCTCCTCAGGAATATACATCCTCCCTTGATACAGTAACAAACCATCGGCTTCCAACTCATAGCCTTCAAACTTAGGTCCCACCAGTTTCCCACTCTGGAGTGTTGATGTGACCTTTAGGTATCAACTATCCCCAAGTAGTTGTCCTAATACTCTTTCTCTCGAATCGACCTTCAATCATATAAGAGAGAAAAGTCTTGGTTTTCTGCTTAAGGCATCAGCTACCACATTCTCCTTCCCTTTGATGTATGAAATCCCAAAATCATACTCGCTCATGAATTCACTCCATCACCTTTGCCTAGAATTTAGGTCTCTCTGAGTGAAGATATACCTTAAGCTTTGGTGATCAGACTTGAGCTCAAAGCTCCATCCAATAAGGTAATGTCTCCAAAGCTTCAAAGCTAACATCACTGTAGCCAACTCTAGGTCATGGGTAGGGTAGTTCTCCTCATGTGTTTTTAACTTTCTCGACGCATAAGCTATTACCCCACCTTCCTGCATCAACACTGCCCCCAAACCTTGTCTTGAGGCATCTGTGCAAACTATGAATTCTTTCTCCATATCTAGCACTCGTAGAATTGGTGCACTAGTCAACAATCTTTTCAACTCGGCAAATGCGACCTCACATTCATCCGTCCATTCGTACCTAGTGCCTTTATGCTGTAGGGTAGTTATGGGTTTTCTGATTTTTGAGAAACCCTCAACAAACCTTCTATAATACCCGGATAACCCCATGAAGCTCCTTACTTCATGCGCACTCCTAGGCACGGGCCAATCCATTATGGCCTTCACCTTTTCAGGGTCAACAGAAATTCCCTCACCGGAAATTATGTGCCCTAGGTAATGGATCTCCTTCTGATAGAACGAACATTTGGACAACTTACCATACAACTGATGCTCCCTTAAGCATGACAACTCTATTCACAAGTGTTCCTCGTGCTCCTGTTCATTCTTGGAGTAGATGAGGATGTCGTCCAAGAAGACTTGCACAAACTGATCTAAGTATTTTCAAAACACGCTATTCATGAGACTCGTGAATACAGTTGGGGCATTGGTCAAACCGAAGGGTACCACCACAAACTCATAGTGCCCAAACCTTGTTCGAAAAGAAGTCTTAGGTATATCACCTTCCTTAATCCGTAGCTGGTGGTAACCTGATTGTAAGTCGATGTTTGAGAAGACTGTCACCCCTTTCATTTGATCAAAGAGGTCATCAATTCGAGGTATCGGGTACCTATTCTTCACGGTGGCTCTATTCAAACATCGGTAATCGATGCAAAGACGCAAGGAACCATCCTTCTTCTTCACAAATATTACTGGCGCACCCCACAGTGAAATACTTGGTCTAATGAACCCTAGATCTAGCAGTTCCTTCAACAGTATTTGCAATTCACAAAGTTCTTGGGCCGTCATCCTGTATGGTGTCTTCGATGTTGGCTCAGCACCGGGTTTTACCTCAATGGTAAAATCAAGTTCCCTCTTAGGAGGTAACCCAGGTAATTCCTTTGGAAAGACATCTTTGAATTCGGATAACACTGGGTACTCATCAAAGGAGGGTCCCTTCTCATTGTTTACCGCTTCAACAATGTACAACTGACATCCCTGTTGCACACATCGCTTTACGTTCATCGTTGATATGAAACGTAGGGACACCTTTCGTTTGATACCCTGGATCTTGATGGCCTCTCCATTGTCATTAATGCAAAGAACTTTCTTTCCATAACAGTCCAAGAAAGCTCTATGTTCCTCAAGCCAATTCATACCTATGATGAGATCATAAGTTCCAAGAGTGGTGACGTACACTTTGACTTGTGTAACACACACCTCGAGATCCACTACACACTTGTCGACACTAGGTCCTACTGCTTGCTTTACCCCTAAAGCCCTTTCGACTAAACTGAAATCGTCATGCTTGTAGGATTCCAACCCACATTTGTCTAATGCATATGGAGAGATGAAACTATCTGTAGCACCAGGATCAAACAATATTCTAAGCTTGACATTATTGACCGTACCTGATGATTCCACCACAGTGGATTGGTGCTCAGCCTGATGGTTGTGTACTGCTGCCGAGATCTGATGTCTACTAGCCCCACTCCCCATTGGAGCCTTTCCTTCTTGATGCACTGTACCAGATCGTAATTCGGGACAGTCACGCAGGTAATGTGTACCTCCACATCCCCAACAAGCAACCTATAATGGAGTGGGTGAGATAACCTGTTCAGACCTCTGAGAGGGGTTCCTCCCCCTGGGACCCGTTCCCCTACCAGTTGATCCTCTGAAATTCCTCACACCCTGGTGAGTCCCTGTGGCTGAATGGGGCACCGCCCTAGTTTCCATTGCTATGTCTATCACTGCAACTCTTGGTGTGCTCCTGTTCCCGTAGGGAGGTGGCCTCGCATATCCTCCCCGAGGGTAGCTTCAAGGGGCCTTCCCTACAAACCCAGACTACTGAGAGTTGAATGAACTAATGGGATTTGCACCCAACATCTCCTCAGTGTAACGAGCACAATCTACTGCTTCGGCTACCGAATTTGGTTTCCACATCCGTACCTGAGCCCTGATCTTGGTATTGACCCCATACACGAAGTGCTCAACCTGGGGTTCATCATTGTCCAAGTAAGGGACATACTTGACTAATTCCATGAACCTCTCTTCATACCCCTCCACAGATAGATGCCTCTGTACTAAGGCATGAAGAGTCCCTGCTTGTTCTTCCTGGTAGGATGCGGGTAGGTACTTCCCTTTGAACTTTCCCACAAACAGTTCCCATGGAACCGTGTATGGTGTGAGGTGTAGCTACCTTTCTCGGTTCCCCCACCAATTCAAAGCGACCCCCTTTAGTTGAAATATGGCCAGCTTGGACTTAGACGTGGAAGTGTACTCTTGCAAGGTCAAGCACCTGGTCATATCTTCCAACCACGACTTTGCTCGTATCCCTGATCGACCCCCCAAAAATTCTGGAAGCCTTTTATTCTGAAGTTCCCTCTTGATATCCTGATGCGGATTTCTTAGTACCGTATTCACTTCTACCACAGGAACTTTCTCCCTTAGTGGAGGGGCATCCACTTCTACCTCTGAGGTAACACTTCCTCTCTGTGCTAGTCCCCTGAGTGTTTCGTTTATTGCTTCGAACGAGCGTAGTATAAGGATGGTCTCTGGCGATGGTGCTGGCACATTCGGCTCAGGTAATGTCGTAGCCTGACCTCGCCCCCGACTTGCTCACGTTCTTACCATGTTTATCCCTTTAACATGAAATAATAAGATAATTAGCATATGACGACATCATGACTAATTTACCATCAAACTCAACCATTAATTCAAAAATGTGTCATCACTAATTTATGAGCGTTTTACTCTAAGAGCTATAGTTCAGGACGTTTCGATCAGGCCATCTTGAGGCCACCCGATACTAAATTTACATCAATAGCTCTATGTAGGTTTAGGTATTGGATTCCACATAATCCTCATCGAGTCGCCATCAACTCTTCAAGATATTCAATTAATGTTTATTGCCTCGTTCTCATTAATAATTAATAATTTAATAATTTAATAATAGAATAACCTAAGTTTTAAGTCTAGAATCGTGTTTATCAAACATTTTGGTCATGGGGTAGAATCAATGTCCTAGCGATCATCTCGTCATGCTGGTCTCCGTGGTGTCTCGTTTTCGATATTTTGGGTCCATCTTGCCCCTTCAACTATACGTCAAAGTTTCGGCAAGGAACTTTTCAAGAACAAGATAACTAGTTGGTTTTAATTTAGCCCCTCTTTTTTTTTATAACTGGTAAAAGAAACTAATTAGGTTAACAGTAATTAATCGATATGCTAACCCTAGTTAATTAATACTAACCTTAATTAATGCTAATCAATTCGCATTATTATATTTTTTTTTTTACATCTCCAACGACATTACAATCTTGTATTACGCTTTTAAGATTAATCATAATATATATACTTTAAGATTTATTAATCAATATGCTTAATTATTATGTAGTTTAAATATAATTATATATTATTATTCTTATCCCTACTCTCATTTTAATTTTCTCTTAACTCTATTATGATTTATTATCATATGTATATATGCTCCCCATATATAACGTTATTGATTTTATATATATGCTCTCCAAATATAATATTATACATTTAAAATAAATGAAATAATTTCAACCATAAATATTTATATAAAATAGTTATAATTAACTTATAATAGCTTAAAATAACAAATAAAAAAGAACAACCCTAACCCTAACATCACCTCGTCGAATTTAGTGGAATGTCACGCGTCCTCATCCGGAGAGGCTGGCGTTGCATGGGAGGTGCGTGTCTCCTTCTCGTGAGGTCTAGAACCTTCCAATTCACTGAGCAGAAAACCTAAAAGGGGCAAGCCCACGGCTTCCTGCCATTTTCCTTCTTCTTTGGTGAGGGTTTAGCTCTGCAACAACTCTGGGAGCTTGCATTGAGCTTCAATGTTGGACCCCGTCCCTTCCAGTTATGGATCCGAAGGCGTCAAGACGTAGCTCAGACCACCACCAAGAGCTTTTCCCACTACCTGGATGCTCTATGGTTTAGCGGCCTCATGCCTGCTGATTGGTGAGGGCTTCAGCCTGAGCTATGGCTGCCCTACCCTCACACCCAAGGTAAATTTTTTTTTTATAATGGATACTATATATTTTTAAACTCAATGTGTTTATCCCCTTGTCGCACAAGTCGGGCCGTGGCCTTCTCTTCATGCACAGGCCAGTCGTGGCCTTTTCTCTCTGTGCTTCTCCTTCAACTCCACAACCAAGCCCGCGACTCTCTTCCTCCCCCGGCTTCCACTCTCCCACACGCTCTCTTCCTCCCCTGGCTTCAACTCCACAACCGAGCCCACGGCTCTCTTCTCTCCCTCGGATGGAGCCAGGATCCTCTCTCTCATTCGCTCAACTGGTGGGCTCTCTCTGCTTGCGTGAAATCGCTAGTTAAAAAAAAATTGATGTGTATCTTAGTGTTTTATTTTTTTGGTGGGCTCTCCCACTCTGCACAGAGGCCAAGCTATCCCTCTCACAGGTCGGCCCTCTCTCTCCCTTATGTGCAGTTCGACACCTCCGTCCTCCTCTTTCGCGTAGACCGTCTCCAGGTTAGCTAGCTCTTGGCTCTGCTTGGCCGGTTGCGCCCAAGCCACAGCTCCCTGCTGCTTGGCCGGGTTGTGCCATACTCGGCCAGCAATAAATAAATAAAAATATTTATTATTTTTTGTTTGTTTGAAGTTTTAAATTTTTTTTTTAAATTTTACACGTTTTTTTTTTTTATTTAATTTTTTTTTTGTTCCTTTCCTCTCACAGGTTGGCCGCCCATGGCCACAGCTGCTGTCGACCGCACCCAGGCTGCGAGCTCTCAGGCTGCAGGCCGGGCCACCAAGGCCGTAGATTCTGCTGCTGGCGGTCGGCTCAGGTCGCATTGGCTAAAACCCTTCTTCTTCTTTTTTTATTCTATATTTATTCTATATTTTTTTTTTCAAAACGAATAAAATAAAATAAAAATATTGTATATAATATTTATATCATAGTTTTTTTGTGTGTTTAAATTTTTATATATTTTTGTTTATTTAGTTTAGAAATAATAAGTGTATTTTTGTTTTTACTCTCTCTCTCTCTCTCTCTCTCTCTCTCTCTCTCTCTCTATATATATATATATATATATATATATATATATTTCAATTCATATATATATACTTTTGTTTAGTTATTTCATAAATAACTAGATTTCCCGATTTTTTTTTGTGATAATTCAATATGTATATAAAATTTATACATATACTTTTAAATCAGAACTAGACATATTTTTTTTTTGTCTATATATAATATATATAAATTATATATATATACTTGTCTTTCTATGAGTTTATATATATATATATATATATATATATATATATATATATTACTTCAAAAGAATAAAAAAAAAATTAAAAGTTTAAACTCAGATCTATATAAATATATATATATATCATAGGTTTTTTTTTTTTTTTTTTGAGTTTTGGGGCTTAATATATACATTATACTTCTCTAACTCTTCTCCTTGTCTCCTCCAAGTCAAATACTTGCACATGAGTCATGTGGAGTGGTGTCATGTTTTCTAGTAAAAATTATTTTTCATTAATTTTTTTTTTAATTTACTGTTTTGTTCTGTTCAATGTAGTGAGCCCTCTGGTTCCAGATTTAGAACCATGGCTCTGATACCATATGTAAGGACCCCAACCTGGGTCTCCCTTATCTCCCAATAAAATCTAAGTATTTCACTATTTACATTCTGGTCAACTCTTTTGTTTTGTTTCTGTTCTCAATTTCTAGTTTTGTTTGATATTTCATGCCTCCAAAAATAATTAAATCTGCATTTAAAATTTGATTATATTTACCTCTAACCAGTTATGTTTGTGCAGGAGTAATAGGACATGATAACAACATAAAATCCTTTTCAATTAACTTAAAACATAATTTGACAAGGTAGAAATGATAAACATATCTGCTGAAAAATACCTGTAGTTAGCTAGTATATCCACCCTTGTTGATGTCCCTGTTTTGCTGAATGCCTTGTTGTTTTCCTTAGCTGTTCCCTGCAACCAAAGACCTTCCCCAAAGTTTTGAAACTCAACCAGCCCAAAACAGTCTTGACACCCTGCCAACTGGCGAGGTCTCGCCTACCACCCAACTCCAAAGGTACCCCTTTGGACCCCCGAGCCCAAACCAAGTACAAGCCAACCTGTTATACCCTTCAGAACATCTCCAACAAAAACCCCCTATCAGCTCCTTTCAACTCTACTCTAAAATTTCTATCTTTGCTCTCCAAAAACTTCTTCCCCAAATTCACTAAGATCAAGATTATCCTCTCCTCTTCCTCCCTTCTCCATCTTATCCCCTTGTTTGCCGACTCTTCCTCCCCATTACTACCCCTATCTTCATCATAAATTCCTCAACCCCCATGTCAATCCTCGAGCCCTCAACTTGGACTCTTATTAATCATTAAATAACATATTCGTGGACTTTGTAACTCAAATTTCTCAATAAAAATTAATAAATCATTATTCTTAGTCAACATCCAATTACTCATATTAATCACTTAATTAATTACTTAATACTAATTGTTAGTTGATTATTTATTAATAAGCTAATCATCTAAATAATAATTTAACATACTTCCATTATGTTAATTACCCTCTAATTTTACATTCAACTAATTTAATTTATTAATTACCAATAATAATCCTGTGTTCTAATTAGTCTTAAGCATGATCCTTATAAAACTAATGGTTTATAACTAATTCTTATCCATATTTCTTAATTAATTATCTAACCTTGCAATTAATATTTACTTATCAAATTAATACTACTTAATTTTACATTACAATAATCATTTAACCATTTTAACCCTTAGTTTTTTACTAAACAACTCATTAGCATTCGATTAATCATTACTAACCAGGTTGCATTATTTACTACCTAATTTAACCGTAACTTGTTTATTAATCAGCAATAATTAATCATTAATGTACAATAATTAACATTAATCAACATTAATAACCTTAATTGACAGTAATTAACATTAATCTACTTTGTTATCCTTAATCATCATTATTAAATCTAATCGACATTATTAACATTGATCAACAATAGTTAATTACTAAACAACAATAATTAACATCATTATTCAACAATATTTTACACAATTGATAAATATATAGGCGAGTTATGTAAGCGTAGCTACTGCTTACATACCTCGCGTAAGTACACTAACAATAATAATTCACACACACCGATCATAATCACAAAACTTATTGTTTACTGACACATGTTTTAACATAGTTTGCAAGGTACAATCCTTTAACTAACTGAAATCTTATTAGTTATGACAATTCATACCTTTCTGAGTTACGACACATACTCAATCAAGGGTTTTACACACCTACAGTTAGATCTTGTTTTCACGCCTACTTCACGCTACACCTATCTACCTACATCATCACTAAATTCCACATCCTATCCTGTCCTCTGCTGGACTACCCTAAAATGTCAAGTCATGACCGGTTCCAGCTAGAACCCGTAAGCGGAAGTGTCGACTACATCGACCAAGCTTCCCCAACAGGAAACCACCAGTCATCATCACACACCTTGGGGAGCGCACTGTAGCACAACCCTCTCATGACTCTGGGTTTTGGGGATAAACGGTGGGTAAAGCCTCCACCCCCCTAATGGAACAGGGGACTATGTCTACTCAACATAACAACAGCGTTGCACTTGTACTCGGTTTGTCATCGTATAACCAATCTGGGTGGTTGAGTTTCCTGAAACCCTACCCCACCCATGCCATAATATACATCATAATAAATAGCATAATAACCACACGAAAGTAAATAATGCATCACTCGCATACCATTTTATCTTTGGAAGTCCATGTCCCCGAGGCCCTCCCACCTCGTAGGATCCATCTATCACTTAGCCGTTTCAACCTGTAAGTCAGACCTCGACATACAATATAGAATATCATGCATAAATCCTCGACATGTACACATATATTTCGTCATAACATAACAGCAATAAACTTATTTATTCGCCATGCACCTGGCATAACATTCATTATTTCAACATATAACTGTAACGGTATCCACATACGCATCATTCAGTAATTTCCATATATGAGACATAATTAACACATAATACATATCTAAACATGACTACCGATCATAATACTAACATCACACACACACATATATATATCGGCAAAATAATAGAACCATATGTCCACAGTGTCGTCAAACCGACGAGGTCTCAAAATCAAACAAATACAACATATAATATTAGTTCAGGTAGTAATGTCAAAACGAGGTGTTACACTATCTGAGGGAGTACAAAAAATATGATGCTAAAGGTGAAGTTATTGGTAGCTCAACAATTGGTGATGTACTGGGTGAAACCATGAATCTCTGTGACAAGACTATAAGGATCATTCAGGCCTTGCATTCATATTATCGTCATTTCTGAGAGAAATTGATTTCACCAATGAGTCCTATTTGAGTCAATATTGTGACTAACTGAGTAATTTCCTCATTTCTAGGCTTGGTTGACTTTCCAATGAAGTTGGGGTTGAATGGGAGGAGATGTATTCCAGGCTTAACATTCCTTGGATCTAATAGCACAACTTCTTGGAGTATTTGGATTTGGATGCCTTGGTTTATTTTTATTCAATGTTGTTCTATTTACAGCGACATTCCATAGCCCCAACGAAGTCAACCTAGTATCACAGGCCTTGTTTTGTTACCAGAGAGAATCCATAAGCCTGGTCAAGATACTTGCATGTCCTCTTTTATGAATTTCTTTTCCCTACCATTTTCTTATGCATTTTTGCACATATTTATTACAACAAAATGGGAATAAGCAATCAGTATATTTTAGAAACATGAGAGATGACATTTATTTTATTGAAAACTAACTTGAATTGTTTAGTATAAACTTATTTACATCCTTTTCATGTGTTTGTCCCAATAATTCAGCCACTAGTCCGAACATGCTTTAGCCTCTTAATGTGTGAAAGGGAAGAGGGATTCCCTAAACTTCACTGGTTACCTACCGCAACCTAATGCATGATACTTTCACATGTTATTCATAGGATTGAGGCTATGTTCCACCACTAAAGAGTAACCTCATATTTCTCAGTGAATATCTTTATTTTAATTATGTGGATCAAGTGCCTTATCATTCTAGAGACAAGATTCCATGGTTCTTCTAAGTTATGTTAAGAATTTAGAGCTAGATCAAATGGCTCATTTAGTGGAATTGTGAAATAAAAGGGAAATCCAAAATGCTCAAAATGAATCTTTAAACAACAAGTCAATAAGCACAAACCAGACCAACAAAAGGCATCTGCAGATTATTCTGGGATAAAAGCATAACAATCAAGGTGAAAAAAAGGTGCAAAATAAAACAAACAAAAAGTTGAAAGGGAAATGAATTTATTTATGTATAACTTAGTTGTTCCAACTCATCCAGGAAATAATTGTTTCAAGAATTATCCATTGACAAGGACTAGATAAACATCTCCTTCAAGGATTTACAATTTTTAACTTCCTAGGAAAATTTTCTTAGCTATGAATTAGGGATCCAACCACAATTGTTGAAATTTGTGTGCTTGCCTATATATTTGGGAGGCTTGTGCCACTTTAGAACTAAATCACTAACATAAAAGTACTTTTCCCAATAGACTTACCATCAAATCATATTTTAACCACCGATTGATGAGAAACAAACTTCTTTCCTTGTCTCTTTCCTCCTCTACTTTTAATAGTGTATTTATCGTACTTTGAACAACAAGACACCCTTGTCCTCTAGATGATTGGGATAGCTGAAGAAAAGGTAGAAATACATTTGGGGGGACGATGGATTAATTTCAATAGACTAGGAAGTAAGGGAAATTTCCTAGTAAAAAATTTGGTGTAACATTTTTGGACCAAAGAGCTCTTTAGAGAGAATTATGCCAATTTCTTTGAGGATCCACTAAAGTTCTTTTGAGGATTCAAATTAAGTTTTTGTTTATGGATTTAGTTACCCCATTTCCCCAAGGATAATAATTTGATGAAAATTGTAATTTTATTCCTTTGTCTAAAGACAACTTAATTAATTTTATAGAAGAAAAGTATGATGCATTATAAAATGCAAGAGACAAAGGAACCCCAAACCTAGTAATTAGACAATCTTCCATAAAATGAATGACGACATCTTCATTAATTATGTTCAAGGGAACAACTTCCTTCCATCTTGCAAAATAATTTTTAGCAATGAAGATGTACTTATGTTGTTTAGATGAATTTGGGTTGATCTTTCCAATTACATCCATTCCCCATTGTTTGAAAGGTTCTTCAATGAACATCCGATGCAAAGGATTGGCATGCTTCTTTTCTCTCTCGACACTCTTTTGTAAAGTTTCAAAACGTTTTATATAAGCATGTGCATCCCTAATAAGATTCAGCCAATAATATCCAACATTCATAATATTTTGGGATGTAGACTTGCCTAGAAAATGGTCCCCAACTGGCCCATCATGCAACTCTAATAATACTTGGTCAGCATCATCTTTTTCAAGGCATCTCAACAACATTCCAACATAATATTTTTTTATAAAATGCCATTCGCTAACTAGTATTGAGCTGATTTAAATCCTTAGAGCCCTTCTTTGTTTGGAATTCATTTATTTTAGGGCCATGCCATGCTTAAGGTATTGTTGCAAATTGTTATACCAAGAGTCAATGTTGGAGGGAACATAAAGGGTCACTTGGGCATAGAGTAAGATCTCATTTTCCCATCCTTATTCAATTTCTTCAGCAAGGTTTTCATCCCAAGTAATGAGTTTGAATAAACCTTGTCCTTTTTCAATAATGGCTAGTTTGACTTCAAGATCATATTCTTACATTGCAGTGATCCAATTTCCTCTTCTCTCCCCAATTCATTTTGTACAAGAAGTATCTCACAGTTCGATGTGGAATGATTACCTTGGTGTGGTTATTTAAAATGTAAGGTTTGAACTATTTAACTGCCTTGAACATGGTGAATGCTTGTTTATCTATAGTTGGTAATTGAGTTCAACCCCTCGTAGTCCTATTCTCATGAATGATATGAGAAATTCATTCCCTTGGTATAATTTATGAAGGAGCACCATTGCAAGGGAATGATCATATGCACAAGTGTACAGTAAGAATTCATTGTTAAAATTGTGGCTATGAAGCGATGGAGAAACAACTATGGCTACTTTAATTTTTTTGAATGCCCCTTTTTCAATACTAGTCCATTTGAATTATGTATCATTTTTTATCATGTTCTAGAGTGGTCTAACAATGTTTGCAAAATATACTATGAATCTAAGAACAAAATTGTTTTTTCCCAAAAAGGATTGCATTGATTTCTTACTACTAGGCATAGGAATCTATGTGATTGCTTGAATTCATTTTGGATCCACAAATATCCCCTCTTTTGAAATTACATGTCTTGCTAACTTCCCTTATAAAACAACAATTTTGTTTTTCTTTGGATTAAGACAAATTCCTTACCTTATGCATCTCTCAAATATACCTTAGGTGATAGATAAGATCCGATCTCTTCTTGGAATATCCTGTAACATCATCAAAGTACATGATCCAGATTTGTGTGAAAAATTAAATGAAAGAATGCATACAGAAAATAGTACACAAATATATATTGAAAATAACAAAATGATATAGTAAAATCAAATTCTATAACTTAATGAAATAGAACAGACTATAAAATGCATAATACAAAATAACTAGAATGGAGGTAGTTGATCTCTGAGAAGAGATGTGGCGGCTATGCTCATTCCTAAGAAGTTGAGTTACAATGATGCCCAAAAGGGATTTTTAACATAAACCATGAATGAGAAAACCCTAAACATAAAAAACCCTAACCCCAAAAGATGAAAGGTCTAGCCTAGAAGTACATCAACTTCTCAGGGGCATAACTTTTACATACAATCTCTGTTTCAGGCACTTAGTAACCCGTTAGAAAGGTCTATCCTAGGAGTACACATTTACAACAACCAAGTACATGCCTTTGGATATATAGTGGGTGATAATGTGCCAATAAAATGTTGTGTAGGGACTCAAAATTCCCCCAAAAGATCAAGACCCGAAAAACTATTAAAAAAATTGTAAAGAATGAAAAATATGTTTTGAGCCAGTGGACTAGGTGGGTGTCCACTAATGTCCATATGGATCCTTACTCCCCCCTTAGGAATAAATGGTCTCCATTGCATCGATTTCCCTCATCATATGGGGAGATTTCTATTGAATTTGACTTATAATGAACCAACTTCCCTACGTTGATGACCTGATAGAGTTGGATGCGCTGCTGGTGATCTAGGAGGATCATCTCATAGTCGATCGAAATTAATGTCTTCAAAATGTAAAATAAAGCTTACATTGGTGAAGATCTCATCAATTTATTTCCACCAATGCTTGCTTTGCGCAAAAATTCCTACGAATGCAGAAGTTATTAAGGTTTGAAGTTTCGGCAAATTTGGTTAAAATGTCAAAACAAATGGGTAATTTGGGAAAAAATTATCAATGTAATGTTTTATAAAAATTTGGTGGATTCGACCCCATAACCTCCAAATTTCGCCAAAGCATTCACCAATTCCGTCTAGTTAGCACTCCACACGTTGGTTCTTAACATGTATATGGCACATATTATATTTAAGTTTGAGTTTAAAAATGTTTTTAAAAGGGGGGGAGGTCGAGGGATTTTATCTCTCGACCCATATTTCCAACACCGAGGCTAACGTGGATGGCCAGCACATCAAACGAAACCATATCCATTGGAACCATGATATATATCCATAACAAACAAACCAAATTCGAACTATATAACACTCGACCCATATGCCAACACCAAGGCTAATGTGGATGGCGAGCACATCAAACGAAACCATAATATATATCCATGACAAACAAACCAAATTTGAACTATATAACACGCATGCCACACAAAACGCGTTGTGGGGAGAGGTCCACGGGTTTGAACCCACGACCTCCTCCCCTCCTTGCCAGCACTTTAACCAATGCGCCAAGAGCTGCCACAGTTAAGGGACATGGAATATTATGGTTAAGACTTGTAGACGACGATATGGGGCCCAAAAGGGCGCGTGGCCTCCCGGCTCGTGCCCCAAAACTACCAAAAAAACCATATAAAAATCATTGTTTTGGCACAACGGTGGAGACCATGATTTTGCACAGTTTTCGAGAGGAGAAAGCAAAGCCATTTGCACAAAGGGCAAGGCCAATATAGGGAACAATCCTTGAGGTGGTATTGGCATGCTTCCCAAGGTGGTATTTCTCAAGTTGGTATTGGCATGCTTCCCAAGGTGGTATTTCCCAAGGTGGTTTTGCGTGGTTCCTTAGGAGGTTTTTGCATGGATCTCGAGGTGGTTTTGCATAGTTCCTGAGGAGGATTTGGAATAGTTGCCGAGGTCCTTACATCCATTAATGGGAGCGTATCATGAGGTGGAATCCATACTGTTTTGTCTTTTATGCAGGCAGATTTTCTCGATTTGTGTGCCAGAGGAGGCCTCAGGAAAACATAGTCGAGTTTATACTCATTTTTCTCAAAATTTCAAGAGGATCACAGTGGTGCTGTCTGTTTTTGCTGATAACTTACATAAAATATAATTGTTTCCAAAACACTCATTTTGTAAGATTTGAAGACTAAATAAGATTGGCCTTCTCATTAGAAGTGGCTTGGAGACGTATCCTAAGGAGGGTGAACTCCGTTATCAGTTCTTGACTACAAATTTCATGGTTTGCATCTCTTTTATGTATATTATGTGCTTCAATTATGCTCTTTAAATTTGTCATTGAAGCCTCTTTAATGGATTCAAACATTTAAGCTTTCACATGTAAATAATGGTTATAAAGATCATTTCATTTTCGGATCAGCTGGCCAGTTCCCTTCACCTACATATCTGTGATCCAATCAATGATATATTTCTCCAAGCAGTGAGGGTTGAGTTCTATAGGTTCCAAATTCTATGCAACCTTTGAGGTGTCCAATAGTAGTGGATAATATGGGTGAGGAGCTCCACTGTCACGTCCCCTCCCATCGATCCCACGCAAGGAAGGGAACATGACCACAAAGATTCTAGGATTTTACGAAAAACTCAGCCCCATTCATTATGAACAGATTCATAGCAAATAAAACACATGTATGCAAACACCATTCAAAATAAACATGCATAGTGGAATTAAACTATCCACACACATTTTACATGCATATATCATAGTCAGAACAGTCCATAATTAAAACATTGCAGAGTGTAATACACATAGAGAATACTTAACTTGATTGTGAAATTGTCCCAAGCAACTAGCTATGCAATTGCAATGTTCCAACTGTCCATAGGCCAGTTGTGTTCATCAATATTTCAACACAATTGCCAAGTCCGAGCTGGGCATGATTTCCACAAGGAATGGGAACCTGGAAACCTATGTACAGCCAAAAGAACATCACATCTAAGCCAAGCCAGTCCATAGTTGGGTTTATCAAGCCAAATGTGAACCCTTCTATTTTTGGATGCTTGCAATCAAAATCAAGCCAAAGCAATGGATACCCATAACCCATGACCCAACATATTCTTTCCACACACAACAAGCATAATTGTTGGCATGGATAAACATTTTTACTATGGGAATCACAACAAGATGTCCATGGGTTTTTCCCAAATCGTGGCTAGTCAAAAATGGATTGTGGGAAAGGGAAAATCGACCACAAGGAGAGAAACGATTTTTCCATGGGTATTTAAGCATACAAATGGCAAAAAATGGCCTCAATGAAAACCCAGGGACCCCAAATCAGTTTCCTCTTCCCCATTATTCTCCCTGTGAAATTCTATAGGTGTAGATCACTCAGCTTATACAAACCTCACAAATATCACTCAAGATTTGCAGAGAAGAAGAGATAGAATTGAATCAATATTCACACATGAAACTCAAAGAATGAGAAAAAATGTTTAATGTCATTCATCAGCTGTAAGTTGGCAAAAATATGAGAGTACAATAGAATGAATTCGATTACCCCAAAGGTGATTTGAATTCTGCTCAGTGGATGGCCTAGATTGCATTGGAACCATCACTCAATCAGTGGTAGTGGCCACGGATAGTCAAAGATCAGTCAAATGAGTCTAACTGAGTCTAACTGATGCATGTGGCACTAATATAGGGAAGAAGACTCCAATGTGGGCGTAGTCAAGTGGCATTCCGATATAGATAACTAGGAGCTACAGTCAGTTAACTGGGAAATTAATGCAAGAACTGATTGATGAATGTATGAACTAACTGATGAGGTCCTAGATGTGTGTAGTAGGGTGCATTAGTATCCATATGATTAAAACAATGCGCACTAGGTAGGTAGGAGGCCTATTGATGGCTAGAGACAGGCTCCAGGGGGCTCAAAACTAAGGACTAGGGGCTGGGAGACCACCATACTGATGACTGGATGCATGCAGTATGCATGCATGTAGAATGCATGAAATGCATGCAAATACATAAATGATGGCGAGAATATTCCAACACCCCCCGCAAGCTGGACTATGAGGAAACACATAACTGAAAACTAGTAGGGCCTTGGTAACTGAGACCAAAGGTCACGCCATACAACAATCTAAATAAATATAGTGAGGAAAGAGGGAAAACCCATTAGGAAGAAATCCCCCCCTCAAGATAGACTGTAGAATGCTAATCAAGCATGTGCATCACCCACCCAAAAAGGTAAGTGAACTTCTATACCGAGAAAGGATCTATCGACAAGAAATGGATCAATGTGAGAAGAATGAAGCCTTCCATTCTGAAAATCAGATCTGGTTCTCCTTGGATCAAGTGGATCTCCAACAAGATCATCAGCAGATATAAGAGTTGTGGAATCCCATCTTGGAAGAAGAGTTGGATCTTCAGGTTCTTGTGGATCTGATTTAACATTCTCTCATCTTCCCCGTCAGGTGCTATATCTTCAGGTTCTTGTAGATCTGGATCTAGCATTCACTCTTCATCACTTTGAGACTCAGAATCCGAACTTTCTTGAGATGAAGCTTTGCTCTCTTGATCATCAAGTAGTGGTGTGATGGTTGATTCAATTTCTGGAGGTATATTCCTCTTTGGAATAAGTGGATCATGCTCCAAAAACATGTTCTTGACTTCTCCTTCAGTGGATGCAAGCGAATCTGGAGGCTTCCTGAACTTGCTCTTTTGACCAAACATGGTGTGAACAAATCCAACAATATGAAGATCATTCTGGAACATGTGATTCGAACCAATTGAGGCAGGATCAGCTCCAGGAATGTGTAGATAGTTCTTCGATATCTCCTTTGAACCAACATAGGTGATATCATAATCAAATGAACTATGACATGATGATGGTATCTTGGACTTCAAAATCAGCTCCAAGAATGATAGATGGTTTCTTCTGATCTCCTTTGAACCAACAAGGGTGATATCAAAATAAAATGAACCATGACATAATGGTGGTGTCTTGGACTTCAAATCAGCTCGATGAATTGATAGATGGTTTCTTGTGATCTCCTTTGAACCAACAGGGGTGAGATCAAAAACAAAATCACAAAGATGTGCCTGAGACTTCAAACCAAGTGAATGGTAGTGTCTCCCATCTTCAGTGGAACTCTAAAAACATGTGCCAATGAACAATTAGAATTTCATAGGAAGCATTTGATCAAGGAGGGTGAATGCATCACCTCCAAAATATAATTTTACCTCCAAAATGCTCAGTAGATCATCATCTTACACATCAGTGGGCTCATGGGAAGTAGAGATTTTGAAAGTCTCTTCAAATTCTATAGTAGTAGCTAACATATCTTGCTCAGAATTCGAATTAGAAGATGGATCAACTCCATCAGTTGTGTTACTTTCATCTGCTTCTGCTACATGGGAAGTAGACAATTCGAAACTGTCTTCAACTTCTAGAGCAACATAGAAAGGAATGTCTTATTCTTCATCTTCTTCTTCAGTTGAATATGCAGCTTCTTCTTCATCTTAAACAACTTCATCATGAGAGGTGATTGAGGCCAACACATAATTAGAGAGAGCACTGGAGGAAGCATTACTGGGCTTGTTCTCCAAATGGATAGCATCATCCTCTTCCTTCTACTCTCCAAATAATCTAACCAATCTAGTCCAGCGATCACTTGGATTTTTACAGTATCAATGAGGTGGTGCATATTGGAATACATAGTATATATATTGATCCAAGGGCTCCATTACAATCATCTAACCAACCTTCTTCCTCTTCATAGGAAGAAAAATCTCTCTTAACACCAATACACACATCAAAAGACCATGTCTCTTCAGATATGCTATCATCTTTGCTTTCCAATCATCATAGTTGAATGGAGAGAGAGAAGGAACTCCTTCCAGATGCATGGAAGTTGTTGTTGAATTCGAAATCTAATGTTGCAACTGCAGAAAACCGCTGCAATTGCAGGAAACTACTGCAACTATAGAAACTGCTACAACTGCAGGAAACTGCTGCAACTATAGAAAACTTTGAAACTGCAGAAAAATTTGAAACTACTGCAACTGCAAGAACACTTCGAATAACCTGAAAAAAAACAATGAAATTTGGTTGGAGTTTTGTTGTGGAATCTAAAGAAAACTTCTTTATGAAAGTGAGCATTTTTTACCGGATCCTTCACACCTGGATAGACCTCATGGGATTGCTTTAGTGAATTCAAGACAATAGCACCAAGATTTGCTGTGGAAATCCAGAGGCTTCTGGTGCTCTACTGAAAAACAACTGTTCAATAAACTGTTGGCATTGCTGCAACTTTGAATAGTTGTGTCAAGATCTGATACCATGTGAAATTCTATAGATGTAGATCACTCATCTTGAACAAAAATCACAAATATCACTCAAGAATTGCAGAGAAGAAGAGATAGAATCAAATCAATATTCACTCATGAAACTCAAATAATCAGAAAAATTGTTGTAATGTCATTCATCAGCAGTAAGATGGAAAAATTATGAGAGTACAATAGAATGAATTCGATTACCCCAAAGGTGATTTGAATTCTCCTCAATGAATGGCTTGGACTGCATTGGAACCATCACCCAATCAGTGGTAGTGGCCACTGATAGTCAAAGATCAGTCAAATGAGTCTAACTAAGTATAACTGATGCATGTGGCACTAATCTAGGGAAGGATACTCCAAGGTGGGCGCATGAGAGACTGCTAGTAGTCAAGTGGCACTCCGATATAGACAACTGGTAGCTACAGTCAGTTAACTGGGAAATCAATGCAAGAACTGACTGATCAATGTATGAACTAACTGATGAGTTCCTATATGTGTGTAGTAGGGTGCATTAGTATCCAGATGATGAAAACAATGCGCACTAGGTAGGTAGGAGTCCTATTGATGGCTAGAGACAGGCTCCAAGGGGCTCAAAACTGACGACGAGGGGCTGGGAGACCACCATAATAATGATTGGATGCATGCAATATGCATGCAAATACATAAATGATGGTGAGAATATTCCAACACTCCCAACTGAGAAAGGAAGGAAAACATAAAAAATTCATGGAGAAAAACTCGCAGCAAGATCCAAACTCATGAGAGAGCCAAACCCCTACATGAAGAATGGCTTGGGGAGCAATTTCATGGCTCTTTTCTTGCCAAGGAAGCCAAAAATTGTTTTCCCAAAATGTTGGCTTTCCCATACCCGAATTTGGACAGCCATACCTCTCCATTCCAAAGCATTAACTACCTCAACCAACTCTTGGGAGAAATAAATGATTGGGTACAAAAGTCAACATGGGTAGTTGAAGATTCATGAGTTCTCTCATTGACACTTGGCTTGACTTGATTGGCTACAAGGGTTTGAATATTTCCCTCCCAATTCCTTGTAAAAATCATGCCCACATTGTCTTGTTGCATTGCATTGCATAGTTAGTTTTGGGTGTTTTATTAAAATGCATATTTACATGATATTTAAAATTTCTATTGTGCGTGGATAGCACACAAACCATATGCATCAATTTTAAAATGCCACTACGAGAACAATAAATCGATGGTGGGGCTTTGTCCTTGAGCTCGTCACCACGATTTTAACATCATTTACATTTTAATGCTATGGGGTCAAAATCAGTATATAACATCCACATTAAATACTAGATGTATGTCAAGGAATGGAGGAATGCTTAATTTGAAAGCATTTTCACCTATTTCCTTGGTGATGGTGTAGGACCCATATCAAAGTGGATGAATCTTGCAATGGGGCTCCATGAGCCACTCTTTGTATAAATGAAACCAAAACTTTCCTCCCACCTGAAACTTGTGCGGAACCCAATGCTAGTCATGTCATTGCTTGTACTTGGAATTGTATTTATCCAAAATGTCATGGACTTGTTGGAGGATGTGTTGAATCCATTCAATAAATATGGTGGCCTTATAGACTCAGTTTGATCATGGTAAGATTCCTACTGTGTGGATGAAATGGGAAAAGCTACATCAATTGGGACCAATAGTTCTAACCCCAAGCACACTTGAAAACGATTGTGGCTAGTAGAGTTATGAGGGTCTTTGTTGTAGCTTTGCTAAACAATGGAAGATTCTCATACCATATGTATGGATGGTTATAATTGTACATTCTCAGAATATGCACAATCATCGTATTGACCACCTTTGTCTATCCATCATTTTGGGGGTTGAAGGTAGTTGATTTGGTGAGCTTGGCGTCCATCAGTGGCCATAGGATGGAACAGAAAGTGCTCAAGAACCTATTGTCCTGATATGAAATGATAGTCTCTGGTAGCCAAAAGTGAATCCAAATATGTTTGAAGAATAGCTTAGCAATGGCCTCAGCTGTGATACTCTTCTTGCAAGATGTCGGAATAGCCATCTTAGAGAAGCGATCAACGACCATGAATAAAAAATCATTGGAATCCTTTGTTGAAGATAGTGTGGAGATGGATTCCCAAGGCCTATTGAGAGTAGGAAGAGAGGTGTACAACCCTTTCTTCTTAATGGAAGGTTTGTTGATGGTGCAAAAATTGCATGACTAGATATACTTGCTGACATCCTATCACAACTTTGACCAATAAAAATACTTTTGTAGTACTACTACTATCTTTCCTATGCCAAAATGCCTTTCCACCCAACTATAATAAGCTTCCCAAATTAGCTTCACGTAGTTGCTTGAAGGAACATATAGATGGCTTATATGGAATGACAGTCCATCCTAGAGATGAAACTCGAAAGTTGGTGTTCCTGCACATAGTGTTTGATATGATATACAACATGACGATTCCACATATATGTTTTTCCTAGAAGAACATCATAAACTTTAAGAGGGGATATATTACACAGTACCTCGTCTTTTAATGGATTGATGCCATAGGGCACACAACATTTCTTATTGACATGGATGTCATGATCCTAGCTTAGCTAGCCAATGTTGTAGGGTTGTGGGTGTGGTGTTGTTGGAAATTTCAACCCTTTTCATGACCTCCGTTGTTATCAAGTTCTTTTGACTCCCACTTTCAACAATGAAATGTAGTGGAGAACCCTTCACACAAATATGTGAGTTGAAGAGTCTCTCACCTTCTTACTGCTCTTCAATATCTCTTGGATGGACCTTTGTGGTAGCAAAGGTGGCATTGGTTTCTACTTTAATGATCCTATTTCCCTCATCTGCGAATGTGACACTAGGTTTTGAATAAAAATTGGAACCATTATTGGATTATGAGGCTTTGAGCTTTGCCATGAATGACTGTTTTAAGCGAAATTCGTCAATGTTGGGCAAGGGGATTTTTTGGAACTATCACCACTTCCCAGTGTCCTTCTTCATATTCCCATTACCCTTGTTTTTTTGTGTCTTGTAAATGTTTTCATGAGGTTGGTTATTCTTTCCCTTCCATTTGTTCTACAAGTTACGGTTTCCTTTTCCATGCTTTTGCTACAACAAATTTGTAGACCTGAAATCCCACTTATTTTTTTTCTTAAATTTCTGCTAGATTTTGACAAGCATAATGATAAGTGTCTCTCAGTGAAGAGATGTACAAAAAATCCAATTCAATTTGGATGTACTTATGTAATCCCCCATGGAAATTTAGAACCACACATCACTTTGAATCTTTGATACCCATCTTAGTGCGAAAGATATGGAAGGTATTTGTGAACTCCGACACTAGGTCCCTCTCCTGACATAGTGTGGTCCATCTCATGTATTTCTCATCATAGTTTCCAATAGGGTAATATTGTTCCTTCATCGCATCCACGAAAGAGGCCCAAGTGGGATTGGCCCCAAATAGTTCATACTTCTCTGTGAAATTTTGCTCAGAGTATGTTTCCCACCAAATTTTGAAATGGGGGACAACTTGAACAAGCGCAAAGATGATTTGTTACCTATTAAAAAATTTGTGGATAGAGAAATGCCCTTCTGGAATATTTAACCATTTTTCCAAAGCATTTGCATCTATTCAACCTTCAAATATAGGAATATCAAAATTAACTTGTACCT
The DNA here is from genome assembly GCA_027924585.1 of Larix kaempferi. Classification (NCBI taxonomy): domain Eukaryota; kingdom Viridiplantae; phylum Streptophyta; class Pinopsida; order Pinales; family Pinaceae; genus Larix; species Larix kaempferi. Next base: position 8,599,538 of record BSBM01000159.1, on the reverse strand, counting down.
GGAAGGGGGAAACACCTTCGAAGTGGTTTCTTGATGAAGACATGTCTGTTGTTGTCACCATCCATCAAAGGATTTGGGAAAATGTTTCCTTCATCTTGTCCCTCTGTTGCACGAGGGATTCCTCGTGGAACATCTTAATAGGATTTGATGATCCCTCATGTCTCTTTAGTTCTGTTATGGGCGGTCATTGGTTTCCATGTGGATGGTCTTTCAAAGGCTCAAGTAGCATGAGTCCCAAATCCTTATACCCTAACCTCATTGGGGACATGCATATAGAAGCAAATAAAGAGCAGATCGTATGATACCACTGATACTAATCCGAGTTTGTGTGAGTATAAAATGAAAGAATGCATATAGAATGAGTACATAGATATATATTGCTAAGAACAAAGTGATACAGTAAACCCAAACCCTATAACTTAATGTAATAGAATAGTCTATAAAATGCAGAATACCAAATAGCTAGATTGGTGGTAGTTGATCTTTGAGAAGAGAAGTGGCAGCTACACTCATCTGTAAGAAGCTAATTACAATTAGGCCCAAAAGAGCCTTTTAAAATAAAGTATTAATGATAAAACCCTAAACATCAGAAATCGTAACCTAGAAGATAAAACAACAAAAGGTTTGTTATCCTATTTGTGGTTAGTGGATACGCCAACTTCTTGGGGGCATAAATTTTTCATACAATCTTTGTTTGGATTTCTTTGTATCACATTGAAAAGGCTTGGCCAAGAAGTACACATTTTAGATGCCCAACACATGCCTTTAGATATATACTAGGCATTTTTGTGCCAAAAAATTATTGTTTAGGGCCTCAACAACAGACCCGACAGATCAAGACCCAAAAATTCATAAAAAAATGGCAAGATGGAAAACTATGTTTTGAGCCAGTGACTAGGTGGGTGTCCACCGATGTGCATATGGATCAATACACCACTATACTTAGACTACTTAGTCCTTTGAATGCAGTGTTTATGGCTCATTGAAAAGTGTCTCTTGCTGCCAATTAGAGAGAATTTGAGGTCTGAAATGGGCCTTTGAAGGAAAATAATAAAATAATATTTATGAATTTTGGAGGAAAAGAGAAAAAAATACATTTTTTCTTCGTAGTTTGAAATCTATCTCCCTGTCATTTTACTAAAATTTCGAGCAGGAGCATTCATTGGATGCAAAATTAAATTATGCATCCAACAAGTACTCCCGCTTGAAATTTGATTAAAATGATATGGAAATATGTTGAAAATACGAATTAAAAAAGTAGTTTTTTAATGTTAAATATGCCGACTCAACCATTATGGTTGACTATTTTCTAGAAATTCTATTGGTCCTTGAATTCAATGGCTCGTTTTCTTATGAGGTGGCTCGTTTTCTTATAAGTCCCATTTTAGACCCCAAATTTTCTCTAATTGGCATTAACTAAGTGAAATGGAATTATTTGGTATGCAGTATTTGTAGGATAGAGGACCTAAAAAGGAGTTCAATGGAAAACCAATCACTTAGTGAAATGAAATGGGAAGTAGTGTTGGCTAAGGTACTAGCCACACCGCTTGTAGAGAGATTAATATAGCTAGTGTATGATGTATCAAAGTTAGAAATTAAATTCCATACCTCGGCTTGGTACCCTTTCAGATGCGAAAATAGACATTGTATAGTATTTTTCACTTATCTAACAATGGTTTCTAAATCACCAAAAACCTTCAAATATCTTACTTTTAAATCAATAGTTTTTCAAATACCTTACACCATGACCTTGTACGTAGTTGTGTAATTTATGCATTTGAAATCCAGTCTATGGGATAGGATAGTCTTTCATTTATGTGGGTCTACAAGGATGCAACCTGCTCTTCCACACTCCCGTGTCTTGGAACCCAAAGTACAAAGTCCAAAATTTATTGTCTACACTATTGTTAGAAAAACAACTATCTAATTCTACTATGGTACATTAATTCTCTTTATTCCATGTGAAATTAAGGATTTTGAACTATGTGTCTATTCTAGAAATAGATTCATCAGCTTGATAACAACCAAAATTAGTCTCTAAAAATAATTACCAAGAACTGAATGTGCAAAGTTAACATGTTCATTTTTTCATTCTAATTTCGTCATTATGTGTTTAATGTGTGCTTCTTGGTTTATACGGATATTTTTCATCTATCCCTTGTTTGGAATCCACAAGTGTGAGTAGTTAGTAGCAACATATCTCAGTAGTTTTTGTGACCAATCATCGTTGAAGAGTAAATTGTATGCTTATGGAATATCTACTACAATGATGTTAATAGCTTGGAAGACTATAGGATCTGAGGACAATATAATCATCACATCCTTAAACTCTCCTATTACCTTAACATCTGATCGTTCAAGTTGGATAATTTGGGAGGTGCATTTGGTTGGTATTGTGTTGATTTTTTTATAGACAAAATAAGGAATTACATTAGATGAGGTTCTAGAGTCCATTAAGCAATTGTGCGCTTCATAATTGAATATTTGAAATTCAAGAGGAACATATGAGTTTGATACTTGGAGTGATACCCTATGCTAGTCACATTTTTTTCAATGCTCTATTTAGGAGTGTAATATGTTTCTCCTTTATTGGTGTTTTGCTACAAATCAGATGGTTTTCCAAAAACATTAAGCAATTATATATATCTATGTTGAGAGATACTACATAACTCGAAGGCTAAGTAGTATCATTGATAGGTACATTTCTCCTTAAAGTGTAAGTTTTGGGTGTATATTGTATATTGTGTATTTCAATCATGTTTCCATTACTTTCTATTGTTTCTTCCACACTAGGTTCTCAATCCCATAATAACATCGTTGTGTCCCAAATGTTTTCTTGAGTTTCTGTAGTAGTCTCATTTTTAGTTTCTTGGGTTTATTCCTCAATAATCAATTATTTATCAAGGAGTTGATTAAGCACTAACATCATTGAATTGATCCACTGTGGGAAAGTCTTCTCAAAATGAATAGCTTGATGGTACATGCAAAAATAATCCATGCATACATCATCTAAATTTAATGTTAATTGATTAGGTTCTAGTGGTTTCAGGGCGCTATCTTTTTTCATAAAGAAAGGTCAAATCTGTTTCTTGTTGGAAGTCCACTCCCCAACATTTTTCTTAAGATCAACCATTTCGTTAGATATTTTCTTGACCATATTGAGAATGCTTCCTATATGAGTGGGATTATCTTTAGAGGGATTTGTCAGAAGCAAGGATTTCTTCGATGTAGAAGAAGTTTTGTGATCCTATCCTTTTGTATTTCTAGATAAGCTTGACATACTAGTTTCCACTTTCTTTTCCTCCTTGGAGTTTTCTAAAAGAGTTATTTTACAATCAACACATATTTCATTAAATTTGGAATTATACAAGGGATCTAGAATTTAGAACTTCAACAAGATTGAGTTTTCAAAAAATGAAAAACCAAAAAATTACTTAATTCACTCATTTCAATCTTTATATTCACCATTTTTTTATAATATTATCAATATAAGCTATATAAAATCAAATTTATATAAAGTTGAAGCATATCTTCCTAATATTAAACTTAGATTCCTTACATTATTTTATTATTATAATTTTTTAATTTGTAATAATATTTGAGTTGATCAAGGTTTACCTCATCTCATGAACAATAGATGTTGCAAGAAATTTCTTACCTATTAAGTTATCTAATGGCATTATTTGTATGTTGAAATTATTAACCATTTTATTTATAATTTGATAAAGCATATATTGTGCATGTGTTGAATTACCATATTAGTAAGAGATTGTCTCCATTTTAGAGTGACCTACAAAGTTATTTAATGATATAGCAGTCAATGTGTTTGTTACTGTAACAAATTTATGTATTGGCATAGTAACTTATTAATTCCCAATCTTGATAATGGGTGGCTAGAACATGGAGATTTTTTCTCAACTTCAAGAAACAACAAGAACTGGAAATGCCTAGGAATTGGCTGAAACCTCTAATACCATGAAAAATTATTAGCTCATATAGTCACTGTAATATTGAAGCTGTGGATGAGGACACTACCCCTAATCATATTTAGAATATTGACTAGAAAAACAATTAGTAACATATACACAAGCAACAACATGGAAAACTAGGTCATACTCTATTTTATTTTCTTCCCTTTATATGTATTGTCGAGTACGGATCTAGAATTTAGAACTTCAACAAGATTGAGTTTTCAAAAAATGAAAAACCTAAAAATTACTTAATTCACTCATTTCAATCTATATATTCACCATTTTTTTTACAATATTATCATTATAAGCTATATAAAATCAAATTTATATTAATTTGAAGCATATCTTCCTATGCTTAAACTTAGATTCTTTACATTATTTTATTATTATAATTTGTAATTTGTATTAATATTTCTTACCTATTAATTTATCTAATGACATTATTTGTATGTTGAAAGTATTAACCATTTTATTTATAATTTGATAAAGCATATATTATGCATGTGTTGAATTACCATATTAGTAAGAGATTGTCGCCATTTTAAAGTGACCTAGAAAGCTATTTAATGACATAACACTCAATGTGTTTGTTACTATAACAAATTTATGTATTGGCATAATAACTTAGTAATTCTCAATCTTGATAATGGGTGGCTAGAACATGGGGGGTTTTGCTCAACTTCAAGAGACAACGAGAACTGGAAATGTCTAGGAATTAGGTGAAACCTCTAATACCATGAAGACGTATTAGCTCCTATAGTCATTGTAATATTGTACTTGTGGATGATGACACTACCCCTAATAATATTTAGAATATTGACTAGAAAAATAATCAATAACATATCTACGAGCAACAACATGGAAAATTAGGTCATACTCTATTTTATTTTCTTCCCTTTATATGTATTGTCTATTGTATGCCTTAGGACATTTTTGTCAAGTATATAGCACAATAGGTACTTAGGCACTTCACTTTTTCCCTTCATTTTATGGGATTATTATGAGCCCACAAGTTTCTACATGTTTTGGACATTGTTAACTATCAATTATTACTTTGGATTATGTTGATTGGTTAAGCCTAGATTCCTTTTTATAATATAAATATAATCATCTAACATTTAAAGAAATATTCATTATTCAATACTATATATTATGATATGTGGTTGGCACTATTTTAGAGCCGACAAGAGAAAATATTGTATTGGATAAAGTCTAAGTATACCAATTAAGGTCAAAAAAAATTATTAATTAGAATATAAATTTTATAGTACAATTGGTTTTTTTTCAAATACATGAAGGAAGAGGGAAAACCCATTCTAGTTATTGCAAGTGTCCAGTATTTATTTTTGAAATGTTTGAACATATAACATTGAAAAAACATTAACTAGCTACTCCCATAGTAAAGTTTTTATAGACAAAGTCTATAATATGTTGTATGTCCAGTATTTATTTTTGAAATGTTTGAACATATTACATTAAAAAACATTAATTAGCTATTCCCATAATAAAGTTTTTATAGACAGTCTAAAATATGTTGCTTGTAAGTGCTTTACTGGACTCCATTAACCAAGTTTGATGGATCGAGAAGTGTGGTACATTTGAAATCAATGAATTAGAATAGAAACATTGAAGTACATTTTTGTTTCTTACAAATACAAAAGTGAAAACCCACTAAACTTATTAAAAGTGCATTTAACAATCAATTTTTTTTATAAGTATCTGTGTGTCATTTAACAATCAAAATCAAATTATTATGAATTTTTATTGGTAGTGCATTTAACAATCAAAATATTTCATAAGTATTTGTGTGTCATTTAACAATCAAAATCAAATTATTATGAACTTTTATTGGTAATTTTTATTGGAAACATTTTACAGATGTCAAAAGAAAATATTTTATAAGTCTAGGCGTGTTTTTTAATGATCAAAATAAATAATTTTGTTATGAATTGGAATAGAAACAAAGTAGTACAGTTTAATTTATTTTATTATAATATATATTCATGAAGTGTTTGAATGTATTATATTGAAAAGAATACGAATTAGCTAGCCCAACATTATCGTTTTAATAGATCGTATCTAGAAGATGATGCTTTTAAATGTATTATTGAACTTGATTATCCAAGTTTGATGGAGTGAGAAGTTATGTCGATCTAGACAAAGCATTGGAATTTGTAATTTCCATGTTAGATATTGTTTGGTGTTTGAACGTATTACATTGAAAACAATGCTAATTAACTCCAAACATTATCGTTTTAATAGATCGTATCTAGAAGATGATGCTTTTAAATGTATTATTGAACTTGATTATCCAAGTTTGATGGAGTGAGAAGTTATGTCGATCTAGACAAAGCATTGGAATTTGTAATTTCCATGTTAGATATTGTTTGGTGTTTGAACGTATTACATTGAAAACAATGCTAATTAACTCCAATATAGTTTTAATAGGCCAAAACTAGAAGATATTGATTTTAAGTGCATTATTGGACTTGATTATCCAAGTTATGGGAGAAGTTATGTTAATATAAACAAATCATTGAAAGTTTAATATTTCATGGTGTCATGTAATTTGCATGAAGTATCGTCACATGAATACATTGCAATTTAAACAAAATTTTCATATTTGTACCAAATAATATAAAACTCCTCAAATAAATTTGAAGAGAATATTCAATATACAAGAAAAATTGAAAAATGTTTCTTCATGTATTAATTGGTCCTCCAAAGAACAAAATTACATCCATGAATCATCTCCACCTAATCTCATGTTATTCGTTCAAGTAGGTCAAGGACAGCTTGTACACCATGTTTATTTATCTTGGCCTTCTTGCAATTTTCTTTCTTAGCCATCCATGCCCAAACTATGGTATCAATTGGAATAGATCCAAGCTCTATGTCATCAGGATTTGGTACCCAATATTCTTCTAATACTTTTCCATTGTATTTCCCTGAACCGGGCTTCCACCAATCAACTTTAACATGAAGAGTATCACTTTCATCATCTTGAAATATATTTGAGGTGGCTTTTGCCATCCAAATCATCTCCCCTTCTTCCTCGTTTCCTGATCTAACTAGCAACATCTTTCCTTTCTCAACATCATTAATAGGGTTGAATTTTGTCTTTGGCTTATTGCACTTGGGTCCAACATACACGGGTTCACCTGTCATAGTATCAAAATCCCCATCCATAATATTTGAGATTGCATGAAGCGCATTACGACCAACATCTGGAGTCTGCCTTGTCTTGGGCCAGAAATCCTCAGAAGATGAATCATGATCATTGTAATCTTCATATAAAGTATCAAGAACTCTTTCCCAATACTCTACCTTATTTTTCCATTCTGGTGTAACAATTGGCAAATCCTCACCACCCATTGTGTCTTTCCACATTTTTATGTATGATGTTATTCCTTCTTTTAGTTCTTTTAAATAGATTTCATTCTCTTTGGGATGTAAGAAAGATGGCTTCCCTATGGGCAGTTTAGATCGACCTTCATCGTCTGTATTCCATAACTCAACTGGTTCTGACCACTCAACATCTCTTATGGATTCTTTATACCTTAATACCGGAACATCATTGAGTACAATAAATTGGAAGTACTGAACATTAAGATGTCCAACTAGTGCATTTTTTCCTTCCTTGATGTATCCATTAAGGAAGCTTTTGAAGTCATACACCTTATCAATCAGTTTAGGTGGAAACACTCTTTTTTCTTCAATTTTGCGATATGTATCCATCATCTCAGGTAGAGAATATATATCTTTACTTTTCAAGCTGGAAGACATTCTCCCATAGGTCCCGTCTATGTCTTCATGGGTGTGTCCCACGAGCAAGAACCCAACCTCAATAGTGATGAAGACACCAAGTGCAGTGAGAAGTGATAGAAACATGAAAAGATAACGATTTTTATTATCACTTGCTGCATTATCCAATTGTAACAATAAATGTGGAGGAAGAGGTTTAAAATCGATATCTTGATTTTCTAATCTTCCATGAGATAAAAATTCATCCTTGTACACTCTACATTTTGAGTAAATAGAGGTGTCAAGTAATGCATTTGAAAGTGGGTTTCTTGAACTTCCACTCTCATAAAGAAGATCACCATACATATCAAGATGTGGGTCTTCAAGGTCCCTTAAGCACTTAGCACGTGATGTAATGGTAAATTGTGATCCCATATGTACAAATGGTAGGGAGAAATGACCAAAACCTCCTGTCTTATGCCCATGTGTTAGCATACCTGTCAATGACAAACCCAAGTTTATTCCTACAATAGATTTTGATTTGATGCGTAGCCTTGGAATTGAAGTCTTTGTTTTATCCATTTTATCATGGATAATACTCAAATACTCCTTTGGAAACCTCTTTGACATGATTCTGTGGGCATAGTAGCAATGTCTTCCGCACATAACGATCTTGTTATGTTTGTTCAATCTAGCGCGTGCCGTTTCTTCTAACTCTTTTGTAGTTGCTGACTTCATTTGTGCTTTCAACACAATACATTCACCACATTTACTGAAGTTGGTGTTCTTTGAGAATGCCACGTCTCGAAAATGAGTGTTCCAAATCTTGCTCATTGTTGGTTGTGATATTAATCGACAATTGAGCTTTTCCAAACCCACATTGATCTCTTTTAACAAAGAGCTTTGTGTGTAAGTCGAAGGCAACAATCTTAGAGGAGAAGAAGTTCCATCTGCTTCGACTTGACGTGTTTGGTTTGGCGAAAAATCTGAATTGTCCATTACAATTTTATGCAGTATTTCTATGGCCGCCACAGTATGTGCACGTGCTTTACATGTATTGGTGTTACCATGAATGGATTCCATATGTCCTTGTTCAAAATTATGTTGGTAGCTATAGAAGGTGCTTTGAGGAATCTTATGTATCTTGTACCATGCTTTCTTACAAATAACATTACCATCAAATCTCATGTCCTTTACTTTTCTAATAATAGGAGGTAGGCCATGGCCATGGCTCTTTGACATGATAGTGTTTGAAACAAGTGAATTCAATACAAATTCCCTGATACCATTTTTGTCTTTGCATTCCATATCCCTTCTAGCATTTGCAATGGCATTCCTATCCACATGTTGAAGACAATCTTGTTTACAACATTCATCTGCAACCAAAAGTCGGACTTCTTTCTCTTTATCCATCTTGGTTTGACGTTTTGCAACTTTTTCTCTTGTCATAGCTCGTTTAATCTTTTTATATGGCCTCGATGCATTAAGAAAATTGACATCTTGATCTTTTTGATTATAAAGATCCCCATCCCATTGGTATAGAGGACTTGTATCCTCTATAACATCCCATATCAGCATTTCCATGGGTGGCTCTTTGTACTTTGTCTTGACCCTTAACATCTCACCTATGTTGTCCACCAATTTATGTATTGGCCATCTAACCAATCCATGTATAGACCTATCCCCAATCTTGCATCTTTCACAATACCCATGTATCTCTTCCACAAAAACACCAAAGTGTTATCTTCACCTAGTGTTTCACCCACAACCATGTCATCCTCATGGACATTAACTATCATTCCTTTGGCAATGCACATAATTGTTCCTATGCATCCATGTGTAAGAGAAACCCTTGTACATGTGAATGCAGCCCTATCTTGTGGAATATTTATGGGTTGATCTTCACAATGAGGTTTCAAATCTATTTCTGGCCAAATCTCATAAGATTCTATTGCACCCCCTAGTGTTTCCTCAAATCCAGTTGGATGTGGTAAAGGAGCATCATTTTTTAACACCTTCTCAATTCTAACCACTATGCATCCTTTCTTTACAATCTTTCCATGAACCTTATTCCCAAGCTCTGTATTGAATATGGAGCCCTCACCCACCTTCACTCCATGTTGTAAAAGATCTACTTTGTCTCCAATAGAAAATGTTGAACAAACATTTGCACCTGCACACCAAACATAACAAACTTAGTATTTTCTCAAAAAAACATTCAATAAACTATGAATAATTCTTAACACATGCTTTGGTATTTGATTTACCTATGGTGTGCCTCAAATCTGTAGTCCTCCATGGATGTGTGTCCCCTTCATCAACATATTCCACAATCAAATGTGGTTGAGTGACATCAATTATCAAAACCATAACATAACCTGCAACAACCCTTCCTCCACCATAATAAGTTCCAACTTCTGTAGATTCAACCTTTCCTAGCCCAATAACTTGACCATTAACCAGGAGGTCAACATAGTCCCCTTTTGTGAAAATTATACTTTCCATTGTCGCTCCTACAAATTCTGTAACACACAATTGAATTATAATTTGTAGTTAAGGTTAAACCATGTAAAGTGTGCTCTTATATTTTAGGCAAAACACAATCTACAAAAAAATAATGTACTTGTAATAGCTAAAAAGTGTATGGCATCATTTTGTTGTGCAAATTAAACATTGTTCCCCACCATTTAGTCCCCACCGCCAAAAGGGACTTTACATATAAATTATGATGGAGCTACAAAGCGTAATCAAAACAAGATTGGTTATCAATGTATATAATCTTAATACAAACACAAAACTATTCTTAGAAAAACTGGTAAAAATGTCTAAAAATTTTCCATACTTAAGAACTTGTAATAGTATCGAAGGTAGTTATTAAGTAGGTTGGAATCCAGCCATGATCGATCATGCAAGTTTGTATAATCATGGAACTTGTAATAGTATTGAAAGTAGTTATTTAGTAGGTTGGAATCCAACCATGATTGATCATGCAAGTTTGTATAATCATGGCTCACTGAGATTTATTTTTTGTATCAATTGTTCAAAGTAAATTCAAATATCCTTGATTGGAGTCATCCCTATTTTAAGTACTCCCGAAAATAGTTATTTGGTGTCATCTAAACCTATATTGTAGATTAGTGAAGAATAACATCTGTATGGAACTAGAGTAATACAAAATCCCAAGCAATGCTACTTGATGCCACTATTAGTATACAAATAAAGTAGAAGTTTTTTGAATTATAAGCGACTCCTAGCTTAGCGACTACTAATACATAGCGACTACTAGCTTTCCTTCTAGCATAAGCATTTCCTTCTAGCATAAGCACACATGCTTATGCTAGAAGAAAAGCTAGCACTCATTAGCTTTCCAGAAGAAAAACCCTGGGCATGGTGATTGGTGGTTGCTAGGTTATACCTTGGTCTTGTGCCATGTACTCTATTTTGAAATAAGCACATGGCACAAAATCAAGGAAAGCTAGTGACTCCTAGCTTTCATTCTAGCCTAAGCATTTCCTTATAGCATAAGCACACATATTTATGCTAGAATGAAAGCTAGTAGTCGCTAGATTTCTAATAGATAAACCCTGGGCATGGTGATTGGTGGTTGCTAGCTTATACCTTGAGCTTATGCCATGTGCTCTATTTTGAAAGAAACACATGGCACAAGATCAAAAAAATCTAGCAACTGCTAGCTTTCTTTCTAACATAAGCATTTCCTTCTAGCATAAGCACACATGCTTATGCTAGAAGGAAAGTTATCAATCGCTAGCTTTCCAATAGAAAAACCCTAGCCATGGTGATTGGTGGTTGCTAACTTATACCGTAATCTTGTGCCATGTCCTCTATTTTGAAATAAGCACATGGCACAAGATCAAGGAAAGCTAGCGACTGCTCGCTTTCCTTCTAACATAAGCATTTCCTTCTAGCATAAGCACACATGCTTATGCTAGAAGGAAAGCTAGTAGTCGCTAGCTTTCCAATAGAAAAACCTTGGGCATGGTGATTGTTGGTTGCTAGCTTATACCTAGAGCTTGTGTCATGTACTCTATTTTGAAATCAGCACGTGGCACAGGATCAAGGAAAGCTAGCGACTGCTATCTTTTCTTCTAGAATAAGCATTTCCTTCTAGCATAAGCACACATGCTTATGTTATTGGAAAGCTAGAAATCACTAGCTTTCCAATAAAAAAACCCTGGGCATGGTGATTGGTGGTTGATAGGTTATACGTTGATCTTGTGCCATGTGCTCTATTTTGAAAGAAGAACACGGAACAAGATCAAGGAAAGATAGCATAAGCATTTCCTTCTGGCATAAGCGACTACTAGCTTTACTTGTAGCATAAGAATTTTTCTTCTAGCGACTGCACACATGCTTATGCTACAAGGAAAGCTAGCAGTCGCTAGCTTTCCAATAGAAAAATAATAAGAAACTCTTTAAGTTCACATTTCCTAAAGATTCATAATAGCCTATCCCATAGAGACCATCATTTAACTCGTTCGATGAATAAATTTTGGACATGTCAACATGAGAGAATAAGTGTTTATAAATGACAAGCTTTAAAAACTCAGCGTCTTCTTCCACATTCACCTCATAATAAAACTTCCCATTACATAGAATAAGCACACATGCTTATGTTATTGGAAAGCTAGCAATCGCTAGCTTTCCAATAAAAAAACCCTGGGCATGGTGATTGGTGGTTGATAGGTTATACGTTGATCTTGTGCCATGTGCTCTATTTTGAAAGAAGAACATGGAACAAGATCAAGGAAAGCTAGCATACGCATTTCCTTCTGGCATAACCACACATTCTTATGCTAGAAGGAAAGTTGTCAGTCGATAGCTTTCCAAAAGAAAAACCCTAGCCATGGTGATTGGTGGTTGCTAGCTTATACCTTGAGCTTGTGCCATGTGCTCTATTTTGAAAGAATCACATGGCACAAGATAAAGGAAAGCTAGCGACTGCTAGCTTTCTTTCTAGCATAAGCATTTCCTTCTAGCATAAGCATAAGCACACATGTGCTTATGCTAGAAGGAAAGATAACAATTGCTAGCTTTCTAATAGAAAAACTCTAGCCATGAAGGAAAGCTAGCAGTCGTTAGCTTTCCAATTGATAACACTGTCCATGGTGATTGGTGGTTGCTAGCTTATACCTTCAGCTTGCGCCATGTGCTCTATTTTGAAATAAACACATGGCACAAGATCAAGGAAAGCTAGCGACTGCTAGCTTTCCTCCTAGCATAAGCATTTCCTTCTAGGATAATAACACATACTTATGCTAGAAGGAAAGCTAGCAATCGCTAGCTTTCCAATAGAAAAATCCTGTCCATGGTGATTGGTGGTTGCTAGATTATACTTTGATTGTGTCATGTCCTCTATTTTGAAATAAGAACATGGCAACAGATCAAAGAAAGCTGGCGACTGCTAGCTTTCCTTGTAGCATAAGAATTTCCTTCTATCATAAACACACATGCTTATGCAAGAAGGAAAGCTAACAGTCGCTAGCTTTCCAATACAAAAACCCTGTCCATAGTGATTGGTGGTTGTTAGCTTATACCTTGAGCTTGTGCCATGTACTCTATTTTTAACGAATGCTACCTTTCCTTCTAGCAAATGCATTTCCTTTTAGCATGACACACATGCTTATGTTAGAAAGAAAGCTAGCAGTCGCTAGCTTTCCAATAGAAAAACCCTGGGCATGGTGATTGGTGGTTGCTAGCTTATACTTTTAACTTGTATCATGTACTCTATTTTCAAATAAGCACATGGCACAAGATCAAGGAAAGCTAGCGACTGCTAGCTTTCCTTCTAGCATAAGCATTTCCTTCTAGAATAATAACACATACTTATTCTAGAAAGAAAGCTAGCAGTCGCTAGCTTTCCAATAGAAAAATCTTGTCCATGGTGATTGGTGGTTGCTAGCTTATACCTTGAGCTTGTGCCATGTGCTCTATTTTGAAATAAACACATGACAAAAGATCAAGGAAAGCCAGTGACTGCTAGCTTTACTTGTAGCATAAGAATTTTTCTTCTAGCGACTGCACACATGCTTATGCTACAAGGAAAGCTAGCAGTCGCTAGCTTTCCAATAGAAAAATAATAAGAATCTCTTTAAGTTCACATTTCCTAAAGATTCATAATAGCCTATCCCATAGAGACCATAATTTAACTTGTCAGATGAATAAGTTTTGGACATGTCAACATGAGAGAATAAGTGTTTATAAATGACAAGCTTTAAAAACTCAGTGTCTTCTTCCACATTCACCTCATAATAAAACTTCCCATTACATAGAATAAGCACACATGCTTATGTTATTGGAAAGCTAGCAATCGCTAGCTTTCCAATAAAAAAACCCTGGGCATGGTGATTGGTGGTTGTTAGCTTATACATTGAGCTTATGCCATGTGCTCTATTTTGAAAGAAGCACATGGCACAAGATAAAGGAAAGCTAGCGACTGCTAGCTTTCTTTCTAGCATAAGTATTTCCTTCTAGCATAAGCACACATGTGCTTATGCTAGAAGGAAAGATAAAAATTGCTAGCTTTCTAATAGAAAAACTCTAGCCATGAAGGAAAGTTAGCAGTCGTTAGCTTTCCAATTGATAACATTGTCCATGGTGATTGGTGGTTGCTAGCTTATACCTTCAGCTTGCGCCATGTGCTCTATTTTGAAATAAACAAATGGCACAAGATCAAGGAAAGCTAGCGACTGCTAGCTTTCCTCCTAGCATAAGCATTTCCTTCTAGGATAATAACACATACTTATGCTAGAAGGAAAGCTAGCAGTCGCTAGCTTTCCAATAGAAAAATCATGTCCATGGTGATTGGTGGTTGCTAGATTATACTTTGAGCTTGTGCCATGTGCTCTATTTTGAAATAAGAACATGGCAACAGATCAAAGAAAGCTAGCGACTGCTAGCTTTCCTTGTAGCATAAGAATTTCCTTCTATCATAAACACACATTCTTGTGCAAGAAGGAAAGCTAACAGTCGCTAGCTTTCCAATACAAAAACCCTGTCCATGGTGATTGGTGGTTGTTAGCTTATACCTTGAGCTTGTGCCATGTACTCTATTTTTAACAAATGCTACCTTTCCTTCTAGCAAATGCATTTCCTTTTAGCATGACACACATGCTTATGTTAGAAGGAAAGCTAGCAGTCGCTAGCTTTCCAATAGAAAAACCCTGGGCTTGGTGATTGGTGGTTGCTAGCTTATACTTTGAACTTGTATCATGTACTCTATTTTCAAATAAGCACATGGGACAAGATCAAGGAAAGCTAGCGACTGCTAGCTTTCCTTCTAGCATAAGCATTTCCTTATAGGATAATAACACATACTTATGCTAGAAAGAAAGCTAGCAGTCGCTAGCTTTCCAATAGAAAAATCTTGTCCATGGTGATTCGTGGTTGCTAGTTTATACCTTGAGCTTGTGCCATGTGCTCTATTTTGAAATAAACACATGACAAAATATCAAGGAAAGCCAGCGACTGCTAGCTTTACTTCAAATCCATCCATCAGACTTGATTGGTAAAAGAGGCTAACCTGGCTCTTCTGTTATGGAACCATAGACTTCTACTTGATGCGGGCGAAGGTTAAGCTGCTCGGCTAATGCCAGCTTTTGCTTCTGCAATTGAAAACGCTATGAGTAACAGATTGTCTTTATCTTGTGGGAATGCAAAAGACGAGGTATTAGGCACACAGAGGCTTACCGAATTAAGGGTATTGTGCTCATTAAAGCTTTCTTCTAAATAAGCAGACTATTCTTTGGAAAGATGGAGCTTTTTTCTACTAGTTCTCCCGTCTTCTTCTTCATCGCTTGCTCTGGAGAAAGCTCTATCCAGTTCGTGGTCGTTAGCGTTGTTATCAGGATGATCGTAGTCTCTCTCCCTCTTCACAGCACATGTCCCATTACAAATGGAGAAATCCATCTGAAAAGACGATAGACGCCAACGCGGTGGCTCCTACACCTTGACCACAGGATCAGTTTCCTGCCAATTTTATCAATAGACAAAAGAAGCATTAGATTAGATAAGAAATGGACAACCATTAAACCTGAAAGAGATCAGACCATGTGTGAATGAACCAACATACATACCATCGTTTTCAGAGATCGGTGGTTGGTACATTTTAGTGTTGAGGTGCCATGAAAAACAGCGCGGAACGGGAGCTCAAGGAATCAGATCCGGCTGAATGGGAGGGTTGGGATTGGTTGTGGTTTGCCTCTGTGAGCCCAGTTCTAGTCCCTAGCCTTCAAATTCTAAAACATTTAATTGGATATTATCTATTCCTTCAGATATCACAAGCTTCAAAATAAGTTTTATCGCCATCAGTTTAGCTCGATTATTTGTGTTGGGGCCCAAATCCGCCAAGAAGAAAATATAGGACGTCTTTGAGGTGTATATGATACCCCCAGCTCACCCTAGTGAAGGTTGTCCCTATGAAGTGCTGTCAAAAAGAGCCCAACTATAAGATTTGTCAATGCATACCTCAGTGATTCTTCTGACAGACTTCTTTCCTGTGCAAGTCAATGGATGGGCATTAACAATGGCAAGGCCCTCAGCAACCCAGTGATAAGGCAGTATGAGTTTATTTTGAAAGATAGCGAGGTTCCTAGAGAGCCTGATACCCCATAGGAAGATAATCGACAACGCTTTGAAATCATCTAAACATCCATTTGTAAGCCAATTGTGCAACACAGCTTCCAGGTTCGGGCCTACCCGAGTGAAGGGTTTTTCTACAGTGCTTGAAGCAAGATCCCACAATTTTTGCATATAAGGACAGTTTAGAAAAAAGTGGTATCTAGTCTCACTCTCCAAATTGCATAAAGCACACCATCCAGGTCCAATCTTATATTTGTTTTGGAGATTTTGCCATATAAGGACCTTATCCGAAAGCGCTAACCATGTAAAGATTGTAAGGACCTTAAAAGGACCTTATATGATGATTTCTAATCGGTAGGAATCCTACCTAAGATAGTTATCTAAGTAATAAATAAAAATAATTAATTATAGTTTTAGTTGATATAATTTAACATTATATAAATGTAAGTTGCCGAAATACACTCATGCTACTTGCAATGAATTCGGTTTATATAAAAATATTTCTTTGTTTGAAAGAAAACTTATTACATTGAAATCGTGTAGGAAAATAATTATTATTATTTTTAGTATTTTATGATAATATAATATTATGATCTATTTATTTTTAAATTAATATATATATATTTTTAGTGAAAATAAATAATATATGAGGTTGGTATAAAGAAAATTAATTAAGTTTTATCTAAATCATTAGGAAATCAAGAAAGAAGTTATTATATTGAAAATAGTGAAAATATTGCAACACTTATCTAATTTGTGTAGTTTTATATATATGTCAGTTTAAATGTTTTAAATTTAATTTGAACCGACATGTTTTTTTTATTATTTTTTTTATTTTTTTATAAAGGATGCATGTTAGCTCCATGATGAGCACGGAAGGAGTTACACATCCCCCTATTGGGTTGTAGAATGCACCTCTTCGGATTATGGAATGAATGAATTTGTGGTATTGTGCCACTAAGAGGGTTGACAATGAAAATTATTTTCTCTTAGAATGTCATGTGTACACCCACATTAAATTGCAATTTCAATATTTGTTATAATAGTGATATTCTTAACTTTTTAACTTGTCGCAATTATGATAATTTAGGAATGCCTCTTTTAAAACTTTTCGAACATAAAAATAAAATTTAAAAACAAATAATTATTATTTACTATTTTAAAAGTACAATAAAATAAAATTGATTTTAATGAGAAATAATAACTATTATTATTATTATCAATAATAATAAAAATAATAATAAATTAATAAAATATATAAATAATAATAATTAGATAAAAACAATTGTGACACTTTACCATCATTCTTTAGCAAGCGGTAGTCATGCAAATCCCGACATGATTATGAGGAAGTGAAAAATCATACACCGTGAAAAATTGGAGAACTGAAGAAATAAGACCATGGAAAAAATTATTATACATTAATGTGTAGAGTGTAAAAATTTAAACCATTAAAAGATATTTGCTTTTTAATTATATAGATGAATTATGTTTAGAAACAATCATTGTTAATGTCAATTTTTTTTTTAAATTGTATTTGTATTTGATTTTTTTTAAAGAAATGATAATGATTCAATATCAATTTGAAATTAGGGGTGGCATGTGTAGGGTCATCTTTGATTTTGGTAGAAATGAAGAACTTAATTATGAGTGTGGTTTTGGGAAAATAAAAAATAATCAAGTAAAAATAGGTATTATTTTTTAGGGATTAAAACTTGCATTTCAATCAAGGTAACTTTCCTCATAGCTATGGGGGACTCAGTTGTAATTGTAATTTGATATTTTAAGTATAAAATCAAAGTTACATCCGGTTGTGAAAGAACTAGATACAGTTCTGCATATACAGTCTAGCATTGTCCATAAAGGATAAAACCTACTGAAACATCTTAGAACTTTAGTACCATTCCAGCTTTACAATAAAGAAACAAAAAAGGTCTTCAATCTCCTCATCACAGGAACAGAAAGAAGCAGATAACCAAGTAAGCCCAAAAAAGATCCCAGATCAGTCACCCTAAAAAGTTGGCATGTTGCCCTGATCAACAACCATGTTGTCCAGGTATTCCACATACCATACCATACTTAGCCAATTCGTGAGCCTCTAGTACAGTTTTGGAAACTGCTTTGCCACCTAGGGGTTTTTTTGTCTTTTCTTAGCCTTTTCTTTTTTTTCTATTTCCGAATTGCCTCCAAGGCATTCGATTTTCTCCATGGAAGGTCTATAATATATTGTTATGATATTGATGAATAATATACAAAGTGATTTCCACATTTTATCTTCTCTATTCTTCTTCTCCCATTGTCTGAAATATTCCATGTGAAATTGTCTTATGAATCTAGTTCCTAGCAATTAAAAATCTCACAAGGGTGGTCTAAGTTGCAAGGAAAGGTTGCACACTTTTGAAAATGTATTGTTAGGAAAAGATAAATATTTGTTTTGTTTGAAAAAATCTGAAACTAAACCTTGCTTACCAAAGTCACTTGATTAAAACAAAAGGAAATGATAATTTCAAATTTTGAAAAGCAATTTGTCAATTGAAAATCATCATCAAACTCGATTGAAATTAAATATTGAATCTCGCTATTAATGGAATTTTATTAATTGACAAATTAATTAAAATATCTAATAAACATACAACTACATAACTTCAGGTAAGTCAGTAGTGTCCTAAAGTTGAGATAAAAAAAAGTTATACAATAAAACCTTCACATAATTCCAATCAAGACGGTCAACGCTCTAAACAATCATCTTACCAATATCGACATTTCTCTAAACAAAGAATCATATCAAAGATGTTTTCGATAGAAGTTGATATAGGATAGATTGATGCTTCCACATTACATCAAGCTAACTCTGAGCTTAATTGATGATATTTTCATTTTGTTTCCTCTTGTGCTTTGAGGATGAGTCCTTCCTAGATGGGAGGGCATGTAATATACCTATTTATATTAATACTTATTATGTAGAGTCATGTCCATTATGGTAGTCATCTTGACTGCATATCACCATATCTTTTATCTTTTACAGTTATTATATATTTTTGTTACACTTTGGATTATATTGGGCTTGTGCCTCTACCAAAGAGTGCATATGGCATATTATGACTATCTCATGGAATGCCAAAAAAATTTCCATCTTATTGAATCTATCAATAATCACTTGCATATAGTCATTTCCATGTCTAGCCTTTGGAAAAACTCCTAATAAATCCATGGAAATACTTTTTGAGGGTCCTTGAATAAATAAGAAGCAAACTATATAATCCTAACTTGTTATTTGTTGCTATTAAAATATTGCATATCTTAATTTAAAATAAAATTTAAATATCATTGCATGAGTGGCCAAACTTGGCTAAAGAAGATGTAGAAGTACATATATAAAATGAAGTGATAATAAGTTGTGTTAATGCATCTTTGAAAACAATAAATTAAAATGTAAAGAGAGAGAGAGTGCATATTCTATGTGCCTAAACAACCTTGAGAAGTAGAAAAAGAAACATTGGAGAGAGCCATTTGTTGCTTAAGTGTGGTTAACCTAGTTGTAACAATGTTGAATATATTGGAGGATCTCATCTTAGGCCTTGGGATACTTTTAGTTTTATCTCATGAGGAAATGAACAAGGGTTCGATTCACTACTTTCGTCCACCCATTGGTATGAGGTGAAATGTCGTACTTCTATATAGAGTTAGCTCTTTTTGGTTTTTAGGTTAGATTTATACTTCTTTCTTTTAATAGGAGTTGCCTTAGTTCTTCCACTTTGTGTTGACTTCATGGTACCACACAGTTCCATTAACCTACTTTTGTGGTCATTTGATGGACATTAATAAAATTATCGTATCTTATCTTGATCAACTTCGTGTCAATCATGCCCCATAATGCCTTCTAGAAGTATACATCATGTCCCACAATGCCTTCTAGAGGTATCTTAGGAGTTTACCGTCTCTATTCATGATGACAAATTTCAGCAATCCAAAGTGTACCTAGGTGAGTTAAAAAACTAGGATCTTGGTTGTCTCTTGTCCAACGATGGACTTCTTGCAAAAACCAGTTAGTTAATCTTATTAAGTCGATTGGATACCATCAACATATAGTTGTTCCTATGATTGGTCTTTGGCAATCCTCTAGAAAATCATTGAGTTGTTGTCCCAAGGATGAATTACAACAAGAAATGGTGTATACAAGATTAGCTTTCTATTAGTTGGCTTGGAAGTACAACACAACACACAAACATGAATTTGCTTTGGCAACATCAAAATGCATACTTTGCATATTCAATAGTTTCTTCACTGCTTTGAAATACCCTACTAATTCAGAAGTGTGAGCCTCTCTCAACAACATGGTTATACATTCACCACCTAAAATACACATTTGGTCATCCAGGTACATTAACATGTCTCATAGATGACAAACATGCTTCCTTTTTCCTTGTTGCAATGCCATCACAATGGGATGAAAATTCTTTCTCATTTGTATTGAATTTTTTGATCCTCCCTATTATTCCTCACATTGCATGAGGATTACATGTGTGATTTCATCATACAATTCAAACATTTATAGGATAGTGGCATCATAATTTTGGTACTTCCATATCAAGACACTTAATTTCTTCTTCTCCAAAGATTTGGAGAAGAATGTTGACGAATGGTGGCAAGAACAACATCTAAAATTTGGTCACGTGAATTTGGTACCCAGGTAACCAGGGATCAAATTTGAAGGGCATGGTCACATTTCACTTTGAAGGGCTATTAGAAATTCAACCCTTCAATACTGCCATGTAAAAATAAATCCTTCTTTTCATTTGAAAATGTAATAGTACATCAAATTTTCATTATCGTTTGCAAACTAGCTCTAAAAAAAGACACGTCTTTAAATAATTCCATAATTGTCCTTGGTATTTGCAAACTAGACACATTTAGAAATATTTGATGAATTAAAGTTCCCTTTTCCCTGAACAAATTGTGATATGGTTAGTTGCACAGATACTTTGTTTCCTTCACTTGTAAATGACAAGACTCTAACAAGTCTCCTTGGTAATGCCATCATCTTACTTTGAGTAAGAGGAACTACATTGAATTAAACAAATACTCAACAGGGTCACCTGCTACAGTGGTTCGTTTCTCTGCAATGCTGAAAAGATTATTTGCAATTAACAGTTGGGGAATTCAGTAAGAGTGTCAATATCGAAGATTCAGACCCTATACCAAGAATCATGGATATCATTCAATAATTCTTACATACAAAAAGGTGTGATCTTCCTCTCTTGGCTTGCAAAGTAGGGCTAGAAATGAACCTCCACCATTAGCTCTCAGACCATCTTTAGAAGTGTTGTGCATTCAGTCCTACAGTAATTTATAGTGTTCTGCATGCAAATTTGTTATCAATAGGCTTGGATTATCTTGCTCTTATGGTACTCTGTGTGAAGTATAGTCCTTATTGAGATCTCCAGCAAGGACCATGCTTAGGGCATTCATAAAGAGTACAAATGTGTCCCTTTTCTTGGAAGATTTGAAAGTCGAGACTGCTCAAAATTCTTCATGAGCTATCCATATATATTGGCTGTTGTGAACATTATATAACCCATACCTATAGGATACACCGCTAAAACCTTTTTTTTGCCATTGGCACCGTTCATTATTTCCCATATTGTGTCATTCTTAATTTATGGCAGATTTAGATAAGAAAACAATACACCAAACGATGACCACTTGGTATTTACATAATCTACTTTGCTAAGAGAAATCCATCCATAAGCATGAGTGATCTACAAGAATTTATGAATATGTCTTTAATCCGGAGTATTAGGATGTTGTCATAGAGGAGTTCCCAAACACGACCAAATCATGCAACCAAGCCAAGTGCTCCATCATAAAAGGAAACTCAAGCTTTGACAAAACAAGGCTATGAGGGCGCTTCACTAATGATGAAGTGGCATAGAGATGAAATGCACCATTTTCATCAATAAGGAACCACAAGAGAGCATATCAAGATCAACCATATCCCATAGCTCCTATACCAAAATTCAAATACACCATGAACATGTATATGCTAACATCACCATCACTAGGGTACCATCAACATGAAGAAAAATTCTAACATCAAGAATCCAGGCCATCAAATTTCCATCATCATGTATACCCCCTACCCCTACTCAAAGCGAGTTGTTACTTCTAACAATCGGTGTCCAGTCTAGGATTCAAGGAATTCTAGAATCTAAGGTGAACCAAAGAACTCAAAAGAGTCTAGAATCTATGTGACAAGCTCCATTGAGCAACGAGCTGCAACCTGCGAGTCTAGACTCTGCGAATAATTCCAAAATGGCATAAATTCGCATAATCCAATATGAAATTTTCCATAATCCATATTAAACATTTACCATTTCATTAATGCGGTAGCTGGCCGTAATCCGTGGTCACATGGCCATGGCAGTGTGGCACAAAGTTCACTAATCACAAACCCCCCTTAGCCATTGATTTAATTGTGTAGGCAGTGCAACATTGGATGAGGATTGGAATTGAGGATCAAGATTCAACAGGTCACAGGAGTTGATGTTCCTTGATAATGATAACATTAATGTTGATTAATAGATTATGCTCACTTAAAACTCACCGACTCACGAGTCACCTACTAACGGTCTGGCTACCATGGTGCCACACCACCATGTCACATAGAGCCCTCCAATTCACTATTCACACTGTTTAATTGTGATATTTTACATTCAAATACATATATCTAATCATCAACCATAACGAACTTCTTACTAGTTCACACCTTTATCGTCTACCTAAACTTTTAGTGGAAATTATGAAATACATTTCGTATTTTAAAATGCCTTTCTAAAACTTCATTTAAGCATTCGATGCCCATTTCTTAAGCGGTAAGAAAGTCTCCAATTATAAAATACGAAATGTATCTCATCTTTTGTAGCTAGACATCTTAGCAATGCATGATATTCAAATTTATTTTACGTAAAAGCATGCACATTATCCAATGTGTAGACTTTCCTTGGCGTAACAATCGTTGTGTCTATGCACATTAGGCAGAGTGTCACGGCATTTATGAGCCACCTTCGTGGTGTTTAGCATAGGGATTCAGTGTTTATTATTAATAATTAAAATATTTGCGTTAAACGCAATGAAAATTCAAAAAAAAAAATTCGACTTCAAGTAATAAAAAATTAAAATCAGCATCAATCCATTTCAAAGTCAATCAAATCAAATATTTTTAAATGTAATTCTTCGTCATTAATCTAGAGAAAGAAATTAAATAATAAAGTTTACATGCTTCGTCAATCTAAGTTTAATATAAATCTTATTAATAGGTGCACGCTGTGTTAAAAGAACATCAAGCAAAGAAACCATTCAACATACGTGGAAACTTCCTGTGGCATCAGAACCGAAATTGCATTTTAAAATATTTTAATCAGTTGCGTCTTATATGAGACAAAGTAAGCACCAAACATACCGGCGGGCACTGCCAAAACCCACTCCCCTGGGCCACAGTCCATTGATAAAGCCCGAACAGGCAAAATTTGGACTCGCCCTTCAGTTGCAAATTTATATAATTTTATTTAATTTCATAATTGACGTGCTCTCCATAAAAGTAAATTTTTTTTGCCGGCTAAAATTTAATATGGCCTTCTATGACGCTTAAAAGGGCCTTTGAAGGGCACCGAAGGCTTCAAATTTGAAGCCTGCAGGTAACAACAGTGAATGGACTATGTAGGTTTTATTCCTATTTTATATATCTTTTCAAATACACACCAGTCGTCGGTCGATCGATGGATTAAAGTCGAAAGAAATATTGATATCCATCTGTCAACTATGCTGGAACTGTCTCCGTTCTTCTCTTTGAGCTTCGATCGGGAACTGTCTCGTGCTAGTAACGATCCAGGCTACCAGCCACTATGCTGGTCACGATACTGTAATCAGGTCCTACTTGTGAGCCTCTGGGGAAGAGAGGGACGAAGTTGGGAAGTACCAAATAGTTGGCTCTACAGTGCCTACGCCATTTTCGTTTATCAGATGTCTCTTGAATTTTGATATGGGTGTTTTAGGGAGCCGATCATATATATATTCATGCACTGTTTCATTATTCGTTTGTTTTGTTGCTCGGGATGGCTATTCAATATTGCTTTAGCGCAGTACAAGATAAGTGAGAGCGTTACGGGATCTGCTAATTCTTCCTCCGATATAGAAATCGCCTTCGTAGGAAATTTAGCAGTATTTGTTACAATCTTGTTAAGAGGAAGACTTGACCTGGAGATGGGTGCCAGGGATGTTCTGGCCACCTTGAGAGGCCCTCAACTATACGAGATAAATAAAGGGTTCGGACTGATAACCTGTGAGCCAAATCAAGAAAATCGATTTGGAGTGGCTTCTGTTGTAATGCTGTCATACAACACGCCCAATTCATCCATGAGACAATTTATGAAATATATGTGCAATGCCTATAAGGTGCACTCCATTCTACTTCAATGTTTTCCCTTAAAATCTAGATCTGCTGAACTCCTTCCTGGGCTCTGTAACTGCAAGCCCGAAAAAACATCTAATTGCAAATGCATTGTATATTCATGGAATGTGGAAGAGATCGTAACTATGCTTGCTCGTCGGATGCCCGGAACAATTAAACGAGTCTCTCATTCCCTATGTCTGCTGCCATTTCCAGAGTGGCTGCCATCACTGCAACAAGGGCCAGTTGTATGTGGAGGAGACTGAGGAATCTGGAAGGAAGATATTGACAGAGGGTGACACAGAGAAAGGAAAGAAGGCAGTTTAGGGACTAAAATTTTGTTAAGAAAATGCCAGAGAATTTGATGAGACAAGAATGCCTTGTAGCACTAGGAGATAGGATGACATGGCAGAGAGATGTACCTGGAACTAATGTGGTGCTATCAGGATGATTCATGGAGATGGATGAAACACCGAATGAAATGCTGCTGGCCACCCACGCTCGTGAAGGTTATTTCGGCGTGCCAACTCCTGTAAAAAATTCATTACACATATCTTGAGAGCTGGAGATACCAACAGAAGCAATTTATGGAAATAACAGCAAATAATGCATACGCTGAGGCTATTTAATTTATATATCAGTTGGTGCAAGGAGGAAATGTGCCCTAAGCAGGCATAGACTGGATCTCGTAGTTGATCATGTGCCTGGTAGGATGTGTGACAACTGCTTGGCAGCGCTAGATTATGAGAATATATAGCAAATATTTCCAGACAATGCTCGCCCCAAAAATCTTATGAACTGTTGCAAAATGCTCACCGCCTTCATCATAGCCTTAGTATGGAGAGAACAACATCCTTTCACCCATTTCCTTCTAAGAAACTTGCAAGCCCTGAAGGCGCTCCTCCAATGCACAAGATTTGAACTACCGAGTCTGGACGGTGAGTTTTCTGAGGTATCCTTGATGGATCTTCTGCCATGGCAAAGAATGGAGGAAATTGGTGAGGAACCGTCCTTTGGTAACTTTCGTGGAGCACGGGGATTTGAGATTTGAAATTCAAATTCGCTTTTTTGAACACCGTGTCTGAACATTGAAGGGACAGGATACCACACCAATTTGTAATTTCAAAGGGATTTTATAATCAATAATCAAGAATACGATAAATCCAAGTGAACATGCAAACTATTTTCAAATTCTTTTTCAATTTGGTTAATCTAATACAACAAACAAAACCAAAAAATGACCGTGAAAGCATTCAAAATACTTTTTCTCTCATAATCTATGCAATAATATACCACAAACATAATTGTTTAAACCTAAGATCAAGATCAAGTAGATGGAAATTTTAAACATCAAGGTACCACGCGCAACAAATACTTAGGTTAGAAAATGTACAAATTTTAGGTTTTATCAATGAGACCTCGATTGTTCCATGGAAGAACTGCAAGGTGTCATGGATTTTCTAAATAATAAACAAGGTTGACCACATATATTGATTATAACATGCATGAGCTGCAAGTAAACAATATTAAACAATTCTAATATGAAAAAAAATTGATTGTTGGGTTTTTTTCCATGTCTAATTATGTATCATGAAAGAAGTTCTACAACTTTTAAAATAAAAAACAAAGAAAAAACAAACCCAATACTTAAGGATGATTATGTATGAATCATCCCGAGTATGGTTTCCAATTCTATTGTTCTAAGAATCCTTACATAATCATCCCCAGTATGGTTTCCAATTCTATTGTTTTAAGAATCCCCTTGAGGTTGATTCTTTGGAGAGTGATAGTTGATAGTGTAGACTTCTATATTCTTTCCGTTGAATCTACATGCAACTTTAGATGTCCAAATGAAAGAAAGGAAGAAAGAGGAGGAACACATTTCTCTTGGTTGTTTGATGTTCTTAAGTGTGTTGGTCCTTTTCCTTATCACCAAGATGATGTACATGTATCTACGCACATTTCAAACAACCTTTCTCAAACCTATTTTCATATTAGTAACAAGAAATTATGTGAATTTAAAATACTTTAGGTAAAGCAATCGTATTCCAAATAACACCATTAAACACATGATAAATGACAAGTATTTGTGGGGTAGGGAATAATTTCAATATTATTGATGTGAAAAAGGAAACATTACATTAGTGTGAATACATGATTTCCATCTATTGTATCTCCTTCACTAGAGCTCTTGGCCCTTTATCATTTGCCACATGATTTAATCCTTTGTTGATGGTGATCTACAGTCTCTTGTGTTCTTGGAGATATGGATTGACCTTGGGCTTACACTCAATATTCCTATGCATATAAAGAAGTAAGAAGAAACTGCCTCTCAACAATAAATATGTGAGCTTCATAATACTATTTATTTCTTTGAATTCTCCTAATGCTTGGCTGCTTGATATCACTCTTCTCTATTTCCATCTCTTAGCCATGGATCTTTCAGTTATTGGCCAGGGAGGTGACAAGGTTGAGGTCAATAGTGCATGCATATTGTAGAAAGGTTTTCTAAACATCATCTTTCATCATGGATTTTCTCATTCCCAAGCTCTCTTCCCTAATTTATTCCTTTTGGTATATGGTTGTGGTTATTGTATATAACACATATGGATGGTAGTGGTTACTCTTTAGAATAACCACAATTCCTATGCTTTTCATTAGGGAAAAGAGCATCCACTTATCTATAAGCATGTAAACAATTGATTTTGATCTAGTATTTTTCACATGTTTCATTGATTCTAACTAGGAGTACCTTGTATTTGTGTTCCTCACATCAAGGGTGTAAAATATCCATATTACACTTCAACCATCCTAAGTCTACACCCAATATCCATATCCACCTCTCTCTATGCTAGTGCTTGCATCTGGGGAAATGTCCATAAGTTGTCTATGTCTTAGTCAAGTATTTCATCTTGTAATCATCATACTTTTCGTAAAATCGGTATCATATTCACCATGTTAAAAAAGTTAGTACCTTGATGTTATGGATCCTTGGATCCATTACAATAGTCAACTAGCCGGTTAACTTCATAATGGTACCAGAATTCTTGTAGGTAAAACTATAATCCATATGATATAATTTACAATTAATCATTAATGCCAAATTGAACATGTACATCTTCACAACATGTGTTGCAAGCACTTATACATGATTGAAACTGCAATAACAAACGATCATCATAAGTATAAAATCATGATGGAAACACTCCATCATCATCATGATCATGTGTTGATAAATCATAAACCATCAATATATACTCTTAAGGGTTAAATAAGCCATGATGTTCACATACCTAAGTAAACAACAATCTCTCTTAGTCACATTACAATATTGCACTAGAGAATATCATGTCATGGATAACTTTGCCCAGTTCTATTTACAGTTGTACTCATGCCATTGACTATCTTCTTAAGATGATTTCATGCATAGTCCATCATATTCATCAAACTCAAGTATAATATACACAAATTATAAAAGAGTAATACACACGTGACACAATAACTTGATGAATATGCCTTTGTCATTCAGAATTTAACTATACATACATGGAAGAAATTATATTCTACTATGCCTTTGGCCTGCTTATCATCACTTGGACATTATCTCCTACCTCTATCCACTCCTAGCCTAGTAGGCTTATCAAAACCTATCTTCTACAAGACTAAACCTCTAGTCCCTTAAACAAAATCCTACCTCTATCCACTCCTAGCCTAGTAGGTCAATCTTGGTCCGGGAGCAAAAAACCAAACGGAGCAACGAAAGTGCGTGCCGTCGGCTCCTGCAAGTGTGTATGGGAAATGCCAGCATGGGTAGACCACCAACACTTGCTCGGTCTAGGGTTTTGCAGAGTTGACCCACCAATGCCAGATTTGCATTGAGGTGCACTGGGCAAAAAACTAGTTTACGAAATGACTGTACAACGGAGTCATTGGGCCACGAGGACACGAGAGAGAGGGCCCCCTAGGGGTAATGGCATGCCAGGAGACCAACGGATTCGACGGTTCGTCGATCCGACCTCCGGTTGCTGAGATATGTCAAGCCCTAGGTCGCATGAAAATGCCGTTCAAGGACACTAGGTCAATCTTGGTCCAGGAGCAAAAAACCAAACGGAGCAACGAAAGTGTGTGCCGTCGGCTCCTGCAAGTGTGCATGGGAAATGCCGACGTGGGTAGACCACCAACACTTGCTCGGTCTAGGGTTTTGCAGAGTTGACCCACCAATGCCAGATTTGCATTGAGGTGCACTCGGCAAAAAAATAGTTTAGGAAATGACTGTACAACGGAGTTTAAAAATTATTTTTATCGGTAATAAAAAAAAAATGAGCAGTTCAATAAAATAGCAAAACAACGAGCAGTGGAATAAAATAGCAATTTGCTCTTCATAAATATTTATTACTTGGAACCAATGACTGGTGTGCCAACCCTATTCTAACAATCTACCCTCAAATCTTGGTTGAAAAAATAGAATATGCTTTGTTTCATTATAATGTTATGCAATTACAGCAACAAAAAACCATTTTATGAGCATACATGATTTTTGGGCTGTAGAGCATTTCTACGTTTAATAAAGTGTTTATAATGGTTTAATTTAAATCTTCAATTTTAATTAAAAAATAAATAATATTTTTTTTAAAACAATTTTTATTATTATATTTGTAATTAGTTTGGATTTTAATTTTTATTATTTTTAATTTTTTTAAAATATTTATATAAAGTTTTCAATAGTTTAAAAATATATATATATTAAATTTAATATTTAAAAATTAAAAAAAAAAATTGATAATATTAAAATATCAATTTACTCATCTGTAATTGGTTGAAAACAATGATTAGACTAATTTCCCCTGCTTTGAGAGTTAATTGTCAAATTTAAAAAATAGTTAACCTAAGAGATGGAAAAATTAAAAAATAATTTTGATAATATTAAAATATCAATTTACTCATCTGTAATTGGTTGAAAACAATGATTAGACTAATTTCCCCTGCTTTGAGAGTTAATTGTCAGATTTTAAAAATATATTTAAATTTTAAAAATAGTTAACCTAACAGATGGATGTTGCATTGAATAAAAATATACGAGATGGGTTTCGAGCTGATACAGGCCGCGCTCATAATACAAAATATTTTTCAATGTACATCTCCCGAAGGTATCAAAGTTGCATGATTTTTTTTATTTCATCCAAGATTAGGACGGTGATAATCGCGAGCTTCTTTCGGCATAAATGTCTCCCCGTTCGTGAGAACTTCGGCAAACTTTAATCACCACATAGATTTGTCATTAACGAAGGGTTTGGAGTTTTTGATTGGATGTGTTTTTCAAACAGAAATCTTGTAAAACAAGAAGGTTTTTTTTAAATCTTAAAATTAGATATTGTTGACTGTATATCTTGCCCATTGCTTTTTGCAATCCAATTTGTAGGTGTGAAAGGACTTTAAGATATTTTTATGTTTTCAATTGAGGTTTATTATATTTCAAAGGGATTTATGTACATTGTATGAGTAGGTTTTCCTTTAGTTGATATCCAACATATAAATTTGAGAGTGAGTGAGGAACTTTGGAAAAGATTCAAAACGTATACAAAACATAGATTTAAAATTAAAAAAATTTAAAAGATGTAGGACTTTTATGTATTTAAGAGAATTTTTACTTTTTGTTATCCAATTTTTGTTAGTGTGTAGTAGGTTTTGGTTTAGTTGATGTTAATGGATATTGATAGTGATATCATTAGTTGGTAAGGAACTTTGGAAAAAATTTAATATATATAAAATTGTTAAAAAAGAGATAGATCTAAAATCAAATGCTTTTAAAAGATGGATGATTCTCATCCACTTAAGACAATTATTGGTTTTTGTTATCCAATTTGTTGGTGTGAAAAGACCTTTTGATATTTTTATGGTTGAAATTTGAACACCAGGTTCTATTTATATTTGAAAAGGGTTTGTATGAGTATTGTACCTGTAGGTTTTGGTTTAGTTGATATTGTTTATAGAAAGTTATCTTATTTGAAATTGATAGTGATATATCACTAGTTGATGAAATTGATAGTGATATCACTATTTGGTGAGGAACATTGGAAAAGATTCAATACATATAAAATTGTTAAAAGAAAACATAGATCTAAGATCAAAGGTTTTCAAAAGATGGATGATTCTTGTGCACTTAAGAGAATTTTGGAAAGAGAAATGTTGATTCTGTTATTATTCTATTTGTACTTAAAAAATATAGTTTTTAATCATTAGTCATATGGATAGCTACTTTTCTCCAATAGTATTGCACGTTAGTTTCAGTGCTACTATTCTCCAATTAAGGCCTTCGTTTAGTGATAAAGGAATGAGAGTATTCTATTAAAAATGTAGCTATGTACAAATTTATATAACTCATAGTTAATGTGATATAATTTGGTTTACATTAAAATGCATGTCCATTTATATAATTTATAGTTAATGTTATATGATTTGATTTAAATTAATTAAAATGCATATAAAATGCATGTCTATAAGTTTTAGGGAATTGCACTATCTATACATAAATATGAAGTTTTTAAACTTTTGTTAAAAAAAATTTCACTTAATTGCATAATTAAATATATAATTGGAGCGGTTGCAAAACAACAATTATAACCACCATGGCATATGCCAAGCCCGTATAAAGAGTTTAAAGAAACCAAATAACATTCCAAACTTTAATTCCGTACCAATTTTTGTTATGCATAATCAATGGTTAAGTATTTGGTTACGCATAATCAATGGTTACGTATTCCTTTTAGGTTCCCCACTCCTTCATAACATAATTTAGGTTATGCATTCATTTAAGTAATAAATGTTTTGAATATAATTTTTTATATCTTTTAATAAAAATATTTCAATTCTTTGTACTTTTATAAAATTAAAGTAAAATATTGTACAACTACATACAATTATTAATTAAATTATTTATAAACTATTTTTAAATGACAGATATAAGCAGCTTTTGCTATTTTCACTTGTTATAATAAATTTTAAAAAAAATTAATATGATTAAACTTTTTAATTTATCAAGTTTATTTGTTATAGTTTTTTAAATTCTTTATTATTATTATAATAAAATTTAAAAAATATTATTATGATTGTTTTTTTTAATTTATTAATTTTATAATGGAAACATATTTCTATGCATTATGAATGCACTTCACTATTAAATTATTTAACAAGCCTTCCTTATGTCTAAATTTTGAGATTTTATATGTTTTACTCATTTTCTTTCCTTGCCCATAGCTGGGAAAATACATTTTGTTTTATTATAAATAAGGTAATTGCATGAAATTCAACCATATAAATTGTGTCCCATGACAATTTTCTGAAACATATTGGTGATATAGGAAGAAGAATTGAATAATGAATACTCTCAAAGGGGAAGACTTTCCGCTAAAACGCTAAAACTGGGTAGAAGAGCTCTGAATAGTGACTGTAATTTTATTTATTTATTAATTTTCACAAAGTTCTGTCTTTGTTAGTGGCTATGAGACTTGGGACGAGTATAATGGTCTCAGATTTTAGGGTTTGTAGGTTTGACATTTAAATGATTGTTTGTATTTACAAAATATTTTAGAAAATATATTGTTTTAGACTTTCTTCATTAATGCCAACCAACCTGTATAATGTTTTAGACTTTGCTGAAAACTTTTGTCACTTTGACTTTTTCACTATTTTATCCATGGTGGAGGGCAACGAACTTGAGAAAACTGTGTATTATAGAGAGGGTTTATGTAGGACCCCTCCTTTAGGGTCCCCTTGAATTGAACCTGAAACTTTAAAAACTTCATACAAACAAATTAGCCATCATAGTTATTGGAAAAATAAAATGAAAAGCGTGAATAACTTAACAAAAATAAGCAAAACTTAAACCTGTCAACCCGATCCGGTTGGTCCATTGTCACCTTCGTCTTCCGTAGGATCCCTCCAGCAAAGCTCGTTTAACCATAGGCGAAGCAACCGTTAGCTTCGCCACCCAACCATAGGCTCATGCTTTCAGTCGCATGGCCTCCCCCGAGCTTTGGGTCGTAGAGCTCACACAAGTAGTTCAGAAATTCAGCTTGGGCTTCCCTTCCCACCAGGATTTCTAAGCCAAACCCTTAGATAGCAGCAAGTCTTTGAGGTATTCGAAAATTACGACAATCGTCCAAATTATGGGCCCTTTACCCATTCCCTAAGCCTTCCTTATAAAGGAAAATCTCATGCGACACATGTCGCTTCATGCATAATTAATTATTTTTAATTAATTATTTAATTAAAACACTCACCCATCCAAGTGTCAGTTTCTTTGGGAAGTGCACCTACACCCCTAAGTTTGCTCTAGTTTGTCCCCCAGATATTTTAATCAACTCCTAGCTTTTAGTTGACTAGGTGTCTAATCTTAGGATTCTATTTTGCTCCTAAAAAATGATTTCTATTATTTTAAATGCTCAACAAAATAACTATTCATGTGCAAATGTCTAAACTATTTTTATGCATTTGCCAAGTAATAATCTAGAGTTATTCTCCTAAGTTTTTATGCAGTTTAATTTAACAATCAAACTCACTAGGATCACGGTGCCGCGCCGTTGGGCTCCTGGTTCCTTAATTTTTAATTCCCTGACATGGCACCACTCCGTCGGGCCCACTCATCCATGGTTTCCATTCCTTGGCATGGTACCGCATCGTTGGGTCCTTGCGTCCATTCTTTCCGTTCTCGACAGGGTACCGCATCGTTGGGCCCTTCTGCCACCGTCTTTCCGTTTTGACTTGCGGGAACTCTTGTAGGGATTTTAGGAATCGTTACCATCCATCCTCCGTCTACATGCTATCTAGGGACTAATGGCACTGAGGAGTGAGTCCGTTCTCACTGCGCGCCCCTCAACTCGTACGTGACCAGCTCCGTCGTGGCCCACCTCGTACGCCCTCACGCATTCCTCTTGAGCAAGCGGATCAATGCTTATCTGCTCATGCGTGGTATTCTTGTCGGAAGTCGACATCGTCGTCGCTCCCCCTGTGTGTGATTTACCCGTACTCTACGACCCTTCATGTTCCTTTATGTGTCCTCCGGTGAACCGTTTCACCTATCGCTACACACATTTCTCACAAACATAAATCATTATTTTATTGATTTACAATCAATGGTAATCATAAATATACTCAAAATAAAATCAAAGGATTATTTTATTAATGTTTGAAACAGTCGGGTCACTAAACAAGTTCCCTCAATGTCTACAGTAGTCTAGGGGCACTACATACACCCCTACTTATTTAGAACTTCGTCCCGAAGTTCAGAATAAATGCGGAAAGCTATGATGCATCTCAGTTGCATCCTCCCAAGTCACAAAGCTAAGGTTGTAGCTGTCCTACTATACTTTTACTTGATCAATCAGGGCTAATCATTAAGCAAGAACTAATCAATCAATTATACCACTCCACATATATAATTTAAATCCTTAATTCATTTATCAATTATTGTCGTCATTCACATCTTCAGGTTTTCCTCAATCTTTTAAGACGTATCAAGGCTCAAGAAACCACTTTATCGAAGTTGTTCGGCTGGGTCACTCGACAAGTGCCCTTAAGGTCCACAGTCATTTTAGGGGCATTACATACACCCCCTCTTATATAGAACTTCGTCCCGAAGTTAATTTTTTTTGTTCTTGTACTTTCGATGCTAGGATTTATATTGATTTCTATTCTCATCTTCATGTCATTGTATTCTATTTTTCTCCAATAATCATGGCTATAAGCACAAGTGGTTCTAATCACTATTTTCTATATCAATTAGAATGGTTCAAATACACTCTCGGGACTTAATTGTATCCTTATGTACTACAGATCCAATAATTCTTTTTTTTATAACTGTCAGTACCAAATTAGATTTTCTATACCTTCTAGTCATCTACCAAGGTTTACAATGTCCAAGTTATCTATAAGCTGCATTGCGTCAATAGTCACCCAAAAGTTTATCAAGCCTAACAAATCCAAGCAAGGATTTAAGTCTATTTTGTTATCCTACCTCCAAGAGAAGGTAAACATCATAAAATATGCGGTAAGATATAATCACGATTTTAACATATCAGGAGAGACCCTCAAATTGTCCCAAATCCAAATTCCATAAGACTACCTCCAAAACCCTAAATGTTTTAATAATGCTGGTTCTCAATTAGACAGGATTCCAAGCGTCAAAATTTAGTGACTTAGTCTAACATATTAAAATGTGTCTCTAATTCCCTTCATTAGTAACATCATGTCTAGGTTAATGAGTTCATTATGTACTTACCTCCTTATTTAATTCAATACCCCTTCGTCATAGTTACACTGATTCCTCAAAATATTTCTATATTCCATCTATTTCTTCCTCCTTTATATTCCTTCCAATCTCTAGTTTGTCCTCCGCTATACTCTTATATTTTCTCTTACTCCACTTGTTTGCATTTTCCATCTATTGCATGAAAACGTCTCTATCTATAGATTTTAATCAATTTGTAAAAATGCCTCATTAATTTTTAATATCTTCTAATTTCTAAAGGATGTCTACGTAGCAATGACCTCACTGCTTGAGAATATTACAATATCCATTGCTTTCTATATTTTAAGAGAGCTACCCATGACATGCTAGCCCTTATGGAACTTATGAAACAACTATTGCCTCCTTCCTGGTGGGTTTAAATATAACAAGTTTCTCTAATACCAATTCCTTCCATGACAAGAAGTTCTAATCACATTACCGATTCATAATTATTTTTATTTAAAATAACATATAGTCACCTACATTTTCCACTATTTCTAATATAGTTACACGCGTTCTCTAAATGTCAACAAATGTTTCCTTTGATAGGAGTGTTTATACTTTACTACATATTTCTATTATTGTTCCAATAATATTTTTCTATGCAACAAGTATATAAGTACATGAATTTTTGAATAATACATTCCTATAAGTGCATTCGATTCATGGTCCTCTTCTATGTCATATGCTTACGTGCTCGAGTAATAACTAACTAGAAATATTCACCTTCCGAGTCATATATATATTTTCCTTAAAAGGTAATTAACTATGACCACACATATTCTCAATTTATTATACAACATACATATTTCCTTTTTGAATAATAACTATCTATAACATACATTTTCCAAGTCATATATATATATATATATATATATATATATAGATTCCTGTTTTATGTAATTCATAAAATGTGTTTTTATTCACAACAACCCTCAATCGTTTATTCAACTTAACTTGAACTTAACTTTATTACCACATTCTCAACTAAGTGACCCGTTCTAATAATTATAACTTTTAGTTCAAATCCAATAATTTAATTATACTTTCTCATATTATACTTTAATCTATAATAAGCATAATTTAAACTTTTCTCTTCATCACATGCTCAACTAAATAACATATATTTATAGTTCAAAATTCAATTATAATTTAACCTTCCATGCTTTTAACTACAATTCAACATTATGATATAATATATATATAAAGAGTTACTCAATTCAATAAGGTCATATTTATATATGGGTGCCCTTAATCTCACACATCATACATTGACTATAATTAATACAGACCATATATTAAATATATAAAATCATTCTATTCACAAATGTCACATTTTATATGTGCACTTTATCTCACACAACATGCCTTGCTCATAATTACTATTCAACATTATGATATATATATATATAATCTTATTCACTAATGCACCTTATGTAACACATCATGCAAATGCTTTTAACCACCATTCAGCATTATGATACAAATATAAATATATATGAAATTGCTCTATTCATGTCATAATTTATATGTGCACTTTATCTCATATGAAATTGCTCCGTTCACTAAAACACGTTTTGTAATGCATTCTTGTACGAGCCGGTTTCCACATGATACATTACTGGTAAGCATTATCATGTATATAACGGTTTCCAATGAACCTATCATAAATTGATGCATATTGACTGAAGAAGGCAGGCTCAAATCGTAACTGTAAATCCTATAATAAATTTATAATTGCAGTCCTGGAAACTATTAATAGTAAGAGTCTACATACAGAGGAAATAAAGGGCAAATCGATTCATACAGGCAACGCCATGATCTAAGTCGAAATGCCTGGGTTTTGAAAATCAAGCTAAAATTGGGATTCAGAGTGCGATGTGTTTGAAATCAATGCCAGATCGCAGTTGAGAATGCTGTATGATTTGAATTCAAATAAAATTCAAGTCTAAATTGCTAATGCTGTGAAAGCTAAAATCAATCGCCAAGACTCAGGCTCAGAATGTTACGAGTTTAAACTAGATGAAGCCAAAGTCTAGATTTCAAATACCGTAAATTTTTAAAATAAAAACGTCAAGAATTAAACTCAGAAAGTTATGAAATTGAGACAGGGAGGACGTCAAATCTGGGTTTCGGTTACCATGACTTTTTAAAATAAAGACGTCAAGATTCAACTCAGAAATTTATGAAATTGAAACTGAAATACACGCTTTGGGTGTCAACAATATTCCTCTAACTTCCTTATGTCTTCTCATGAGTTCGGGTATGTAGAAATATTAAAGCACAGAGCTGCATACGCAGTGTCATTACTTATCAGTTACTAGTTCTGGAATTGTCTAGTGGATTTCGAGATAAGAGAAGCACAGAACAGATTTTCTATCAACGTGTACAAAGCAGGGCAAAGCCAAGAAAAAATGCCATTGGTCTTGAAACTCTGACCCCTAGATTCAGATTCCGTTACCTAAGAATTGGGTCTGTAGAGACAAATGGGTACAGAGTCAAATTAAAAGTACAAATTAAAAGCCAAGATCGGATTTGAAAACTCTGAGTTCTAAAACGAAACCATCAATTTAATAAAATCAAAAGCCAAGATCGGATCTGAATTTGTAATTACAGGACTAGAAATGCCCTGTTATTCGATGTACAGAGATAGAATACATTTATAAATTTCAGGGATAATAATAGGAAGACAATTCATAAATTAATACAGCGATCTAATGAGTTCAATATTCCCCATAAACAAGATGCAGAAATCAGTAATTATAAAATGCATTGAAAGGGCAGTTGATAACTACACAACAAACCCAGAAATTTAAATCAGATCTACGCAGGGGATTCGCTATAGAATTTAGTTACACACAGAAAATCCTTCTTATGAGGTCTGGAAACGCAGATCATTCTAGACGGATATAATAGAAGAATGCAGAGATCCCATATCAAATTAAATATGCCGGTCAGGAGTGGTAAGCGACAGAGAGTTTTCAACGTTTCAGAAATTTAAATCATGATACAGTACAATCTGGATCGCCGTTTGAAATGGAGCACAAAGATTTTTAGGAATTAGAGAAACATAATCCTAACATCACATTACATTCAAACCAAATATTCGACAGGGATCCTATGTTCACGGCCCACCTTCCGTGATCAATTCCTCGATTGGGGTCCGGAATTAGAATGCTCCAGCGCACAGAGATCTTCTCGATCTCTTAATGAAATTCAACAATAAAACTCAGCAGTAGAGAGTTACACTTTTACAAAAGTCAAAAGGAAAAGATCCAATCGCTCTTACCCTAGAGGTACTGCACCAACACCAGTGATTAAATGACAATCGACAGAGTTGTGGATCTAAAACTCATCCTATAGGTTCCAAGCGCAATTGAACAAGATGAGAGATTCAATAAATACACAGAGTCACAAGTCTGGGATTTAGATGGTTAAGATCTAGGTGAACTGCGCCGATAGCTTTACCTAAGGTTAGAAACATGGATTCTGTAAATCAATCAGAGAACAGTGATCTCATCATTCTAAGTCCACAGGCATTAGTCAAGCAAAATGTAAACACTAATCCACAGAGTCAGAGATGAGATCAAAGGATTAATATCTATGTGAACCGCATTGAAAATTTTCAGCTTAAATAAAATTGAATAAATCTTTCCACATGCAATCCTGAGGACTGAGGTCTCGTCACTCTGGATTTGAAGGAGGTTTAACCAGCCTGTTCGATTTCTAGATTTGTGGATACTGGTCCAAAACGGAGGTTCATAACAGCAAACTCTATCATAGGAATTGGGATGGGGTTCAGTGCTTATTGGGCATGAGCATCCAGCCTATACAGGGTCAATACAGATATTAAAACACATGAAAATAGAGTTAAAATTTTGTCGTTAGAACCAATCAGTCGGCCACGATAATACATAAAAACTCTACTTAATTTATTCCTTTAAAATCTAGCTTTTCTATTCTATAAAATATCAATAAAGATTTGTAAACCAAATCTCAAATACAGTAAGCACATATAATATTTTTTTGTAAATAATCAAGAAATAAATATGAACATTTAAGCTAATAAGAACCTGTAGGTATAGCTGCTCCAGTCGAAGAAAAATTCCACGAATATCGCAACTCCAAGCTCTAATCTCACCGTTGATCACCGCGTTCACCAACAAATCTTAGTCAATCTGGATTTAACATTGATATGATTCGATAGAACTCATAACACACTGGCATTATGGTTAGTTATAATTAAAAACAAGAAACATGTAGATTTAATGTCCCTAATATCCCACATAGCTCGGAATCATGTATTTTGGGATTGATCACAGCGATGAATATGATGGCACTCTATTTCCATTCCATCAATCATAAATTACGATATCGGATCTGACACGAAAAACCATGTCAATATAACCTAGATATAAATATACTTATAAACATATATGTTTCCACTAAACGTTATCTGAGGAATTCATCCGATTTGAGAATCAACGCAGAGAAACCACGATCTAATATTAATGTAGGGACAGTGAGCTAACCGGCCAGGATTTCACGGACTTCGACTGCCACAGGTCATTAGTTTAATTAATATAATGAGGGTTACTTAAGTTCCATAACCGCCGATTTAAGTGACAGCCTAACCAAATACCGAGATTTATAAAACATTAACACGTATACAATGAGGATATGGTAAGTGAGGGGTCGATGCCTTCACTGTGTTCAGTAGAGAAGAAAAGAAAGAGTTCACACTGTTCAGGTGGGAGAAATTCACGTTGTTCAATATACAGCGATCCCCACAGATGTCAAAGGATCCAGCATGCAACCCGAATTTTAGGGGTAACCAACACAAGGGTTAAAAGATAAAGGCCAGAAATAGAATTATCTACAGATCTATGCGAGCAATGAATTAGGGTTATACAGCTCGATACTTTTATCTACCATCGAGCTGAATCAAAATCAACCACGGCTTAGATCGATCCCCGATCTGGGTGTAAGGTCCTATCTCCACAAAACAAAAGTATTAAAATACATAACGACAGGGGTAGCAAAGAAGGTCGTAGCACAAGGCAAAACTTTGGAAGGTGGATCTGGTCCCTATCATTCTTCATGCATTGGTTGGAAACAGGGGTGAAATAAATACGATCGTAACTAGGTTTAGTCGCTGTCGATCTACAATCATGGTTCAGAACAGAGGTAAGGGTAATGCGAACAGTAACCGAAATCGCAACGCATGTAAATCCTGGGAAAGAAATCTACATTCCTTATTTGCTAACAGAAATATAAAACAAAGTCGAAATCGTATAGTTTGTAAAACCTGGAAAATGGATCTACAATCATTACTCAAAAACAGTAGAGGTATAACAAATGGAGAACAGGACAGAAGCCGATTTTATTTGCCAGGTCTAGAAACGTATTCGATTTCATTTATAAATCTTGAAGACATAATCTACTACCACGATTTGTATTCTTTAATCAACAGAGATATAATGAAGGAAAAATAGGTAGAATCAATTTCATTATCAAGCCTGGCAAGAACACATCTATTACCTTGATCACATTCATCAAACAAAACTGAGATCTGAAATTTTTTAAGAAAATACGGCAGAGATTTATTTCATATTCAAGCATAAAACAACGATCGACAGTTTAAGTTTAAGACAGAGATCTACAATTTAACCATAAGAAATAGATCTACAATTTAAGTATAAAACAGAGATCGACAATTTAGATATAAGATAGAGATCTACAATTTAAGCATAAAACAGAGATCTGAAATTTAAATATAAGACAGAGTTTTACAAATTAAGTATAAAAAGAGATCTAAAATTTAAGAATAAAACAGAGGTAATTTTATTCCTTTCTTTAAAACATAAATATAAATACTTTTCTTTAGACATCCTGTAATTCTTTTAATTCTGTATAGAGCTAAATAGATATGGAGTAAATCAAACCTATGGGAATAGCAACTCCAGTCGTACGTGTAGTTCTACCAGTTAAACAAATCACAGCTCCAATCCCGTCGTCATTCATCATGGTCATCGACGTACCCTAAAAAAAAAAAACAATACGAGTCCAGTGCCCTCAAGGCTCAACCTGGCTCTGATACCAAATGTAGGACCCCTCCTTTAGGGTCCCCTTGAATTGAACCTGAAACTTTAAAAACTTCATACAAACAAATTAGCCATCATAGTTATTGGAAAAATAAAATGAAAAGCGTGAATAACTTAACAAAAATAAGCAAAACTTAAACCTGTCAACCCGATCCGGTTGGTCCATTGTCACCTTCGTCTTCCGTAGGATCCCTCCAGCAAAGCTCGTTTAACCATAGGCGAAGCAACCGTTAGCTTCGCCACCCAACCATAGGCTCATGCTTTCAGTCGCATGGCCTCCCCCGAGCTTTGGGTCGTAGAGCTCACACAAGTAGTTCAGAAATTCAGCTTGGGCTTCCCTTCCCACCAGGATTTCTAAGCCAAACCCTTAGATAGCAGCAAGTCTTTGAGGTATTCGAAAATTACGACAATCGTCCAAATTATGGGCCCTTTACCCATTCCCTAAGCCTTCCTTATAAAGGAAAATCTCATGCGACACATGTCGCTTCATGCATAATTAATTATTTTTAATTAATTATTTAATTAAAACACTCACCCATCCAAGTGTCAGTTTCTTTGGGAAGTGCACCTACACCCCTAAGTTTGCTCTAGTTTGTCCCCCAGATATTTTAATCAACTCCTAGCTTTTAGTTGACTAGGTGTCTAATCTTAGGATTCTATTTTGCTCCTAAAAAATGATTTCTATTATTTTAAATGCTCAACAAAATAACTATTCATGTGCAAATGTCTAAACTATTTTTATGCATTTGCCAAGTAATAATCTAGAGTTATTCTCCTAAGTTTTTATGCAGTTTAATTTAACAATCAAACTCACTAGGATCACGGTGCCGCGCCGTTGGGCTCCTGGTTCCTTAATTTTTAATTCCCTGAAATGGCACCACTCCGTCGGGCCCACTCATCCATGGTTTCCATTCCTTGGCATGGTACCGCATCGTTGGGTCCTTGCGTCCATTCTTTCCGTTCTCGACAGGGTACCGCATCGTTGGGCCCTTCTGCCACCGTCTTTCCGTTTTGACTTGCGGGAACTCTTGTAGGGATTTTAGGAATCGTTACCATCCATCCTCCGTCTACATGCTATCTAGGGACTAATGGCACTGAGGAGTGAGTCCGTTCTCACTGCGCGCCCCTCAACTCGTACGTGACCAGCTCCGTCGTGGCCCACCTCGTACGCCCTCACGCATTCCTCTTGAGCAAGCGGATCAATGCTTATCTGCTCATGCGTGGTATTCTTGTCGGAAGTCGACATCGTCGTCGCTCCCCCTGTGTGTGATTTACCCGTACTCTACGACCCTTCATGTTCCTTTATGTGTCCTTCGGTGAACCGTTTCACCTATCGCTACACACATTTCTCACAAACATAAATCATTATTTTATTGATTTACAATCAATGGTAATCATAAATATACTCAAAATAAAATCAAAGGATTATTTTATTAATGTTTGAAACAGTCGGGTCACTAAACAAGTTCCCTCAATGTCTACAGTAGTCTAGGGGCACTACAGTTTAAACTTTGCTGAAAATTTCCCACTTTGACTTTTTCACTATTTTATCCATGGTGGAGGGCAACGAGCCTGAGAAAACTGTGTTGTATTATCCAGAGGGTTTTAGGTACGAGGGATGGGATTCTTAACATAAATTTTGAAAACCAATTAGAGATTTAGATTGAGTAGTTTGTGCAATGAGTAAGTAAATATCATAAATTTTCAAAAGAAAAATTTAGAAATTAAAACAAAGGCAAACCATGTATATACTTATTTTCATATTTTTTTCTGTAAAACATTCGATATTTAAGTTTCCAATCCCAACCTCACATTTTTAGTTTAGACGTCCCTTAGACGTCCCTTCCGTCAAGGCTCGCACTGCTCGCAGCCAGCCAGCATTGGATTTGTTGTGTAGTTGCCAGTTGGTGTTTAGGTAGATGTCCCTTCAGTCTTCAAGTGGCTATTAAGAACCGTGGTATTGGTATCCGTATTGGTATTGGTAATAATATCTCGGTGAGTCGGCATTCCACCTATCTATCTGGATTCCAATTTCCAGATGGGACCTGTTTGGTATAAACTCGAGCATTAATCACACATTTAAAATAAAAAATTCACAAACTTAAAATAAAAAATAAAAAATGGATCTATATTAATAGAGTAGGTGTAACATTAATATTCACTCACAAACCAATATACATGACGGCTAAGTTTTAAACTGCCCGTCAGTTTGACTTTCTGTAAAATTAAGCACATACAAGTGCTATACCATGCCTCCCTATCGAAATTACTATGATAGAGAACCTAGTTATTCCCATTCGAGCA
This sequence comes from Larix kaempferi, assembly GCA_027924585.1. NCBI lineage: Eukaryota > Viridiplantae > Streptophyta > Pinopsida > Pinales > Pinaceae > Larix > Larix kaempferi. The sequence goes on along the minus strand of BSBM01000159.1, from coordinate 8,556,086 downwards.
AATTATTATCTCTTTAAGGAAAACCCGACGGATGGGTTTTTGGTGGCATGTAGGTTCAAATTGTAATATATCATACTACTCCCCACAACACGCTAGATGGAGGAGCGAGCACTAGCACGATTTGTATCTATATTGTTGGGGGAAACAGGACGATTCAAAAATGCGTGGGTTAGGTTGGGCCCGAAACTAAAAGATCATAAATGCATTGGCTTAAATAATAATAACTGTTGAATCCCTCCCTATTTTAGACGAACATTACTCCTTCCTGATAAAGCAGCACCGGTGACTGTATTTTCCGGCCAAGCTGATATCCGTCGGTGGCTCGCTGCTCCACGCAAGATCACTTCCGCGTCAGGTGCATTGATGTGCAGCCTACATTGGAACTCGTCCACGATCCAATCCGGACAATCAACCGATATGGGTGCAGGATTTGGGTGGATCTTGCGTGGGTGGATTAAGTTGGAGAATGCAGCCAGGAATGAGAAGACGGATGATTAAAGATTTGATGATCCAATCAAGAATGATTAAAGGAATCAAAGATCTGAGGGACAGGTGCCCGGCTACTCTTCCCTCATCAACCCGCGTTTAAACCTCAGCAACTGAGTAAAGACTCTGGATACATAGTCGTGGACGTGCTCTTTACCCATTCATTCAGAAAAGACTCATGAGACATAGATATTGAACCTCACAGACTCCTCAGGAGATCATTAGGTATCTTTTTACATTAACCCCTGGCTTTAACACTTAATCACCCAAACCTCGACACTAGTATTTCACTTACTATGGTTTATTCCAGCAGTGAGTTAGTATCTCCTGTGATAAATCAGAGAACAACGAGCTTAAGTAAAATATATTAGCAGAATGATAAAGTAAATCAGCAAGCTCGTTTACCTTTTCCATTAAAGTTTTTATAGAATACCTGGGGCCAGGCAAGAAGTTGAGTTGCTTCAAAATTTACAAAATATTCTCATTGGCTTTTTTTGTATAAGAAAATTCCATATTTAGGGGTTACGATGGTTCCATCTCTCACTTTAATGCCCAACGCATCCAGGATTTGGTGCAGGTTGACCATCACGTAGTGAATTGACGGGATCTGTCCGGTTCCATCTCTCACTTTAATGCCCAACGCATCCAGGATTTGGTGCAGGTTGACCATCACGTAGTGAATTGACGGGATCTGTCCGGACTAAGATCCGCCAGCAACTCAAATGGATTTGCCTTGGATTTGGGCGTATTCAATCACTTAATCCTTCACCAGCTCGAGTTAATGCACCATCCACGTTTTCTGCCTTCTTCTCATCTCCCGCCCATTCCATGCTATGTCATTCTCACGGCTCACGGCGATGTCATTCTCATTCTCACGGCTCACAGGAAAGCAATAGGACCAGTTTGCAATCAGCACAGCCAGCACAGCAAGTAGATATCACTCCTACCAGGTACCAAATATCTCTCCATTTTTGTAATCTGCCAATTCCAATCGACGTGTTGCCAATTTCTGGTATTTCTGCTCGCTTGTTTAACATGGATATCGACGTAGGGGTTTTATTTATTCACGGCTCTGCATTTGTGTTTGGTTCATTGTCTGGTAATTAATTTGTGGATGGCAAATAAATATTTTTTTAGTTATGTTCAAGCCTCATTTCTTCTTGAAAAATCTGGGTCTCTTCTTCATTCAGAATGGACTTCATAACCTCCATATTCTCATGACCCACAGCCATGCTGCCTCTGGGTCTCTTGTTTGGCCAGCCATGACTCTCATGATCATGGTCGGACCCCAACATAATGCAAAACAATATACTTACAAAAACTATAGTGACTGACCTAAAATTTGATAACACAGAGACCTCTGAGTGAAAACGAAAATACCGAATCCCTGAACCTCACCTCTGTGTATATACCTCCTTTCCTAGTGTTTTACACTGTTATACATTATCAATCTGTATAAAACTTTGACTGTACAGAGAAAGGGAGCTGTGACCAGGCCATTTTGCCCGTTAAATACTGGTAAAATAGTACTTACTGCATAAGACGGAAGCTAGTAGTAGTTTTACTGTCTAGTAGTACAACCCTAACTAAGCTCATAGTAATGTACAGATCACATATCCTATCATGTTTCCATAGTAAAGTGTTTCCATTGCCATATGTAACTGATATCACGGTTGTTACGTAACTAGACATAGTACCAACATCCCAGGATTAAAGTATCTAGATATTATGAATAGTATTATCACCATTGTTCTAACCCTTATGACACATTGATGACACTATCACTATGCTCATATTCCTGGAGAATTCGCTATGATAAGCTTAACAAACTGTGATGTAAGAACATGTAGTTCAAACACGTATTCAAACAAGAGCTGAATATCACTCTATTCCAAGCTGTTATGTGATTCCTTATGGTTACATGTTTAACTATGAGTACCAATCTAACTAGAAATAAGGTTATGGTACTGATTCTAATGTACTAGTAAGCTTCCATAATAATTACGTATCTATAGTATTCAAACAGGATGCTATATAAACATGTGTAAACAGTGTATCACAGGCACTCTTAGCTTGTACTAGTAATACAGTCCATTATTTATTAGGCTCATACTTACACTGTTCTAATATAAGGGAATAGCTGAATGTCACTACAAATTGGTCTCTATAAGTAACAGTTACATTACTATCATTAAGCTTGATGAATATGCTAATCTCTGTAATAGCTTAGATACCAGAACACTATGTTGAAGATTAGTGATAAGCTATAATATTATGTTACGAGCAGTTATGGTTATGCTTTATGTATACTGATCTATAAGCAGTGGAATACAGCTAGTTCCATATTAAATGACGTGATATGTTGGAGTTACATGCTATCTCGGGATAATCACTATTAATACCATATATGTTAGATAAGGAAGAGCTTACTACGAGATGTGCTATACATACTTGCTTTGCCTTGTACTAATATGAGTCATAGAAGCTATAAGAACTAAGCTAATATCTCTAATAATTCTACTTTTTTAAGCTGTTTAGTAGTCATTACTTATAAAGCTTAGATTAGCTCATACTATGTTACATTACTCTGTTATAGTTACAATGCTTATAAGGAGAAGTACTATCTCCATTGATTCATATTAGATAAGACTAACCACAGGGTAAGTAAGGAACAATGAAACCGCTGTATTCCAGTGATTGTATATACCTTGGATCCAATTATTACGGATTTACTGTGTCGTAGTTTCCCTAATTGACATACTATGTGTAATCTCTGAATCATAGTAACTTTGATTACTCGTACTTGTTAAGAGCTGGAAGAAAATGTGTAAGTAACTACGTAATGAATACTAGTTATTAGTTACCTGTTACACCAGTACCTATGTAAATGTTGTAAACTCAAGACATGGTAGTGATTAGAGCTGCACACATTAGACTAGTGCTTAGAAGTATGATGCTTGTTTATAACGGTACATGTGATCTTACGGGAATAACACTATGAATAAGAATATCCATAATAAGTAATCGGGTTCCGTACAGGATTCAAATTTGAAGCCTTCAGTGCCCTTCAAAGGCCCTTTTAAGCGTCATAGAAGGCCATATTAAATTTTAGCCGGCAAAAAAAATTTACTTTTATGGAGAGCACATCAATTATGAAATTAAATAAAATTATATAAATTTGCAACTGAAGGGCGAGTCCAAATTTTGCCTGTTCGGGATTTATCAATGGACTGTGGCCCAGGGGAGTGGGTTGTGGCAGTGCCCGCCGGTATGTTTGATGCTTACTTTGTCTCATATAAGATGCAACTGATTAAAATATTTTAAAATGCAATTTCGGTTCTGATGCCACAGGAAGTTTCCACGTATGTTGAATGGTTTCTTTGCTTGATGTTCTTTTAACACAGCGTGCACCTATTAATAAGATTTATATTAAACTTAGATTGACGAAGCATGTAAACTTTATTATTTAATTTCTTTCTCTAGATTAATGACGAAGAATTACATTTAAAAATATTTGATTTGATTGACTTTGAAATGGATTGATGCTGATTTTAATTTTTTATTACTTTAAGTCGAAATTTATTTTTTTGAATTTTCATTGCGTTTAACGCAAATATTTTAATTATTAATAATAAACACTGAATCCCTATGCTAAACACCACGAAGGTGGCTCATAAATGCCGTGACACTCTGCTTGATGTGCATAGACACAACGATTGTTACGCCAAGGAAAGTCTACACATTGGATAATGCGCATGCTTTTACGTAAAATAAATTTGAATATCATGCATTGCTAAGATGTCTAGCTACAAAAGATGAGATACATTTCATATTTTATAATTGGAGACTTTCTTACCGCTTAAGAAATGGGCATCGAATGCTTAAATGAAGTTTTAGAAAGGCATTTTAAAATACGAAATGTATTTCATAATTTCCACTAGAAGTTTAGGTAGACGATAAAGGTGTGAACTAGTAAGAAGTTCGTTATGGTTGATGATTAGATATATGTATTTGAATGTAAAATATCACAATTAAACAGTGTGAATAGTGAATTGGAGGGCTCTATGTGACATGGTGGTGTGGCACCATGGTAGCCAGACCGTTAGTAGGTGACTCGTGAGTCGGTGAGTTTTAAGTGAGCATAATCTATTAATCAACATTAATGTTATCATTATCAAGGAACATCAACTCCTGTGACCTGTTGAATCTTGATCCTCAATTCCAATCCTCATCCAATGTTGCACTGCCTACACAATTAAATCAATGGCTAAGGGGGGTTTGTGATTAGTGAACTTTGTGCCACACTGCCATGGCCATGTGACCACGGATTACGGCCAGCTACCGCATTAATGAAATGGTAAATGTTTAATATGGATTATGGAAAATTTCATATTGGATTATGCGAATTTATGCCATTTTGGAATTATTCGTAGAGTCTAGACTCGCAGGTTGCAGCTCGTTGCTCAATGGAGCTTGTCACGTAGATTCTAGACTCTTTTGAGTTCTTTGGTTCACCTTAGATTCTAGAATTCCTTGAATCCTAGACTGGACACCGATTGTTAGAAGTAACAACTCGCTTTGAGTAGGGGTAGGGGGTATACATGATGATGGAAATTTGATGGCCTGGATTCTTGATGTTAGAATTTTTCTTCATGTTGATGGTACCCTAGTGATGGTGATGTTAGCATATACATGTTCATGGTGTATTTGAATTTTGGTATAGGAGCTATGGGATATGGTTGATCGTGATATGCTCTCTTGTGGTTCCTTATTGATGAAAATGGTGCATTTCATCTCTATGCCACTTCATCATTAGTGAAGCGCCCTCATAGCCTTGTTTTGTCAAAGCTTGAGTTTCCTTTTATGATGGAGCACTTGGCTTGGTTGCATGATTTGGTCGTGTTTGGGAACTCCTCTATGACAACATCCTAATACTCCGGATTAAAGACATATTCATAAATTCTTGTAGATCACTCATGCTTATGGATGGATTTCTCTTAGCAAAGTAGATTATGTAAATACCAAGTGGTCATCGTTTGGTGTATTGTTTTCTTATCTAAATCTGCCATAAATTAAGAATGACACAATATGGGAAATAATGAACGGTGTCAATGGCAAAACAAAGGTTTTAGCGGTGTATCCTATAGGTATGGGTTATATAATGTTCACAACAGCCAATATATATGGATAGCTCATGAAGAATTTTGAGCAGTCTCGACTTTCAAATCTTCCAAGAAAAGGGACACATTTGTACTCTTTATGAATGCCCTAAGCATGGTCCTTGCTGGAGATCTCAATAAGGACTATACTTCACACAGAGTACCATAAGAGCAAGATAATCCAAGCCTATTGATAACAAATTTGCATGCAGAACACTATAAATTACTGTAGGACTGAATGCACAACACTTCTAAAGATGGTCTGAGAGCTAATGGTGGAGGTTCATTTCTAGCCCTACTTTGCAAGCCAAGAGAGGAAGATCACACCTTTTTGTATGTAAGAATTATTGAATGATATCCATGATTCTTGGTATAGGGTCTGAATCTTCGATATTGACACTCTTACTGAATTCCCCAACTGTTAATTGCAAATAATCTTTTCAGCATTGCAGAGAAACGAACCACTGTAGCAGGTGACCCTGTTGAGTATTTGTTTAATTCAATGTAGTTCCTCTTACTCAAAGTAAGATGATGGAATTACCAAGGAGACTTGTTAGAGTCTTGTCATTTACAAGTGAAGGAAGCAAAGTATCTGTGCAACTAACCATATCACAATTTGTTCAGGGAAAAGGGAACTTTAATTCATCAAATATTTCTAAATGTGTCTAGTTTGCAAATACCAAGGACAATTATGGAATTATTTAAAGACGTGTCTTTTTTTAGAGCTAGTTTGCAAACGATAATGAAAATTTGATGTACTATTACATTTTCAAATGAAAAGAAGGATTTATTTTTACATGGCAGTATTGAAGGGTTGAATTTCTAATAGCCCTTCAAAGTGAAATGTGACCATGCCCTTCAGATTTGATCCCTGGTTCCGTATGCATTACTATCTGTAAACATAACGGTATTACTACTATCCGTATCTAGCACTGATAAAGGCTCATTAATTACTCTGAATACGTAACAGTCATGTAATGCTCTCTCACGTAGTTCGAACAAGCTAGTTTATGCCACTTTCCCCTCCCCGGACCGTAAGGTTAAGTCTCTTTATTCTATAACAGGCTGTGCTCGATCCCGGAGGGAGGCTCACCTTCCAAAGGTAAGGATGTCGCTCGCTCCGTTTAGTTAATGTCCAATACTTAGTCGGGCCCAACAAAAAAGGAACTTATTGTAGGTGCGCTGGAAGGAGAGAAGGCCACTGCACAAATAAGCATACTTTCTTTTTTGGGGAGGGAATCAATCAACGTGTATATATTTGCTATTACACTTATTACAAAGAAATTAAGTATATCTTGAATGCATTGGCATTCGTGTCATGTGACTGGACCATGTCCCTGTCATGTAATAGTTCCACCCACAGTTTGGAGAAATGATTTCTCCTCACTCCACTTGTATCTTTCGTTTTGGTTAATATCGACCTTTTCGAGAGCGCAAGGGGTCTACAGCAGTACTGTAGCAGACAAGAATATGAATTTTTATGTAACCATACAAAACTTCCTTTTATAATATTTATTTATTTATGAAGATATTTCAATTTCATACATTTAATATTCTTACATAGAATTCATATTCATTATGCAAATATATTGAATCATCTCTCCAAGTCAAGAAACTAATTAGATCAATTAGGAATTTTTAAAACCGTCGTAATTTTTTGTTTATATTTAGTTGTAATACAGGAATTGGCCTCACAAGATACTCTGTTACCACAGAAACATCTCTTTCTGTTTTGAAAAATAGTTTTCGTTTCCCGGTTTTGGAAACTGTTTTTCGTTAAATGTTGCATGCAGGTCGTTTCTCCCTTCTCCCTCCATTTCATTAATGGTTAAGTTCATTAATGTTGAAATATTTTAATATATATATATATGGAGTTTGTGTCATTAATTAATTTATTTCTCTCAATTCTAATATTGACATGTGTCTTATATTTTGAAGGTATAATTTTTTTCTTAACGTATAAAAATTTAAGATAAAAAAAATTACACTTTGAAAAATTGGATCTACCTAACCTAAACCTTTATTTAAAAAATAGTTTTACTATAAGATGAAGAATTTTTATATATTTAAATTACCATGTTAAATTATATAAATTTACAACATTCCATTTTTTAAAAATAAATTATATATATTAGAAATCTAAATAAAAATTTATTTTAAACTAAAAAAACTATATATCAAAATTTATAAACAATTCTACTTCTTTAAATGATTTCTTACAACTCATTTCCATATACACAAAAGGGGTATTTATGTTTCTTTCCTCAAGCCATAAGCTTCGAGACTTAAGCCTCGAATCCTCTTCTTGGTGTCGGTCTATGTGGAGTTCTACTTCAATATGTTTTTCAGTTTTCAAATCCTCTTCTAAGATTTATTTTTATTTGAGGGATGCTTGGAAGGTTTCTAGTTCTTATTGCTTCTACTTCTCTCCAATGACCAACGATTTGCTAGTTTTTTTCCGAAACATCTAGGCTCCACTTACTAGTGTTCCTGATTTTTTCTTCCAATTAAAGGGGGATGTACACACATATTTAACCATGCCTATGCCACTATTTGTTGGAAAATTTATTTTTCCCCCATGCTGGATTAATTGTGAAGTAGATAGGTCCTAGGTTTTGAGCTTTTGTCATAGCAAGAGAAATTTGTTTATGATCATAGACACTTGAGTTGAGAATTTTTGGAGACAATGCGAGGTCTTCCGTTAGGAAAGATCTATGCATAAGAAATCCGTTCAACTTGGATGCCATGTGTTTAGGTTTTGGCCTTTTATTAGTCCATGTAAAGAGTCTCCTCTTTGGTTTGATATCTACTAGGCCGCATTGTGGTATGAGGTCTTCTGCAAATTCTCTGAATGAATCCCTAATATTCAAGCCTTCCTTTTTTTCATTTGAGGCTATAGTGATGTTAATTTCCATAGGAATAATAATATTTGGGTTTTGATCATGATTATCCAAATTCTTTAGGGAGTTCCAACATTCATTTTTTTCTAAATAAACAACTTACATAATTATAAACATTGAAATTGATACCTTTCGTTGGGTATGGATATTCACCAATGAACTCAAGATCCAATGTTGAGTGGCTTAGGAGTCACAATTTTGAAACTAAGGCATCCCAAAGGGTTTCCATTCCTCTTGAGGCCCCTATAGAACTGACTGCAACACCTTGATTTCTTTTCCATAATATTTCCATCTTTTTTAGGACCTCATGTTCTTCTTGTTTTGTCTTTTGAATCAATAGGACATTTGGTTTTCCCATCCTAATGAGGTATTTTAGGGATTCATTATTTTTCCTTCTTCCCATATCCATACTATTCCAAAAGATGATCTTCATCATTTAATAAGGCTACTGATAGAACCTCTTCTTAATTCTGTAGGTTATTGTCTTTTATTTTTTTGGAACCTTGAATTACCTATATCAAACATGCTAATATAATAAAGCTTGGGAGTACATCCCTTCGGAGAGCTTCTATAAATCCCTTGCGAAATTCATGGTAATTTACCTTGACCTTTGCGTCATTTACATAGCGGAAGGATTGCTTTAGATGATAAACAAAATATAAAGTGTTTACCTGTGACAAATCTGAAAGAGCGTGCAACACTATGGAGTTCTCTGCTGCCATTTTTCCCGTCCCCTTAAAACTGAGTACAGTAAGAATGTTATTGAGATAACAACACGCTCAGAAAATGATAGAGCTTCGGAAGAAGTTCAACGTGTCTCAACGTGTTTGAAACCAATAAATTTAAACAGTATTTATAGATAATATGCCGGGGTTAATTTTTTTTAAAGACGTTACATGTCAGGTCATATATCAGATCCTTTTTTAATCCAAAGAATTGGGTGGGTTTAATTTAGGTTTAAAAGGATACAAGTTACCTCATATATGTCGGTTAGCTATCTTGTTGGTGTATGAGACTCCCTTGTTTACCCTTAAATACGATTGCTACTATCATTAAATATTCATCTTTAATTATAGGACTAATAAGAAGAAATCCTCAACTCAAAGATGTAGTTCTTGAGCGTATGAAAATGAGAATCTAGAGTATGATTTATTCCTTTGAATTCTTCCAATTGTTTCATACTTGATGGAGAAACAATAGTTGAGAAAACATGTTTGCAAATAAGGTTGCATGGTTACCAAAGGGGAAACTAGTGGAAAATGGGGACACCCCCAAAGTGGTTTTGTTACCATAGATATCATGAATTGAGTTGTACGCCAAGGAAAGAATCCAATACTGTCAATGCATGTTAATCGTTCCTCAAGTGTAAACATATGTACTAAGACAAGACATTTCATAGACGTGCATTTAAATTCCTTGTCTGCGGGATCTTCTCCTCAATGCTGTCCACCATGATGGTGGACTCAACTTAATCCCAAAATTGAATTCGACACAAATCACATTTGGGATAATTGGTTTATAGGTTATCTTTTTTGTTGGTATGGAACAGGAGACTGGGTATAACACAAGAAGCAGGTATTGAGCTTGACCCCGAAACAGAATACAATTGATGCAGTGAACATATATCGGGTAAGCTTTAAATTTTTGGAATCATTCTGTCCATTATTGTAAGAAGGAGTCTGGGTTATGATTTTATGTCTGGTCTTGTTGGAATTTTTCTTTAAACTTTATTTGTAGTCTTCATTTAAGAACCCTCATGAATTTATAATATACTTGCTCTGCTACTAGATGCATGTATCACATAGAGCCTTTGATTTGTATTTTTGACATTCCCCATCTCACTAAAATGGCCAATGATAGTGTCAATGAAATTAAGAATATCCTCAGACAAATGACCTGCTAGCTTGTGGGCATGAAACATGCATAGAATACTTAAGTATTCACATCGAAAAACATGAATCCAAGAAGGAAAACATGAAATCTAAATTCCAAGAACTAAATATTGATTATGATAAAATTGCGTCAAACTCATAGATGCATTACAATATCATATTAGGTTTTGCAAGAGGTTCTCGACCAGATACATGATTTCCTAGTGTTTCAATTGCTTCAACGAAGGGGCATATTATTTATGAAGACATTCCAACAAACAACTTTAGCACTTAATGAGGGCATCTTTTAACACATTGGTGACCCATTTTCATGCTCATGTGAACTTCATGCAAGCAAATGGAAATAAGGAAAAAACTTTTTCTAAGGTCAAAATTCCATATTCATTACATTGCACATGAACATATTACTAGGAATTGGAGTTAATGACAGTAATGTTTCTATATGTGTGGACTTGAATCTCACCCCATGAAGGGATACCAATGAAGGATAAAGGAAAAAAGCTTGTTCACAGTGCAATTCCAGGTTTTTCCTTACTCTAGTAATTAGGTTAGCAATGTATAGGACTGTATTGCACGAGGCTATAACTCATTAATAATGTGTTGGATTCCATTTGAGGAGGATATCAACAAGGTCTCTATTTAGAAAGTAATGTGGAGGCTACCAACTAATTATTGTAGTACTCTCTGGTGCTAACTTGTAATAGAGTTGTTATGGATCTCATCATGCTTGACAAATAGGCTAGTAGTGGTTTTAGTCATGTTCCTTTCCCTTACATCAATATTAGCATGTAGGCTAGAGAGGTTTTAAGTGTTAGTTACTAAATTTTTATGTGTAAAAATACATAAATTTGAGATAATTCTTATCATTGTCTTATCACATCATAACTTCTTTTTCTTGTGAGATTTACAGTGACATGAGTAGAAGAGGTCATACTTTAGATATCTTCACTTATAATATAAGTATTCGATGCTTCTGTCATAGCAAGAAATTAGATAAGGCACTGGAGATTTTGGATCAAATGGGTGAGAGTGGGTGCAGTCCTGATGTTGTGACTTACACAACAATCATTGATGGTTTGTGTAAGGTAGAGAGAGTGCGGAATGCTTATGATGTTTGGAATAGGATGGTACGGGCAGGTTGTGCACCAAATGCGGTAGCATGTGGAGCATTGATATAAGTTACCTCATATATGTGCGTTAGCTATTTGTTTGTGGGAGAAAAGATTTCTTGTGTAAAAATTTAAAGATTTCTGGATAACAATAAATATATTATAGGTTTTTCTTTAAATCTTTTGTTTATGTAATACCTTTATAGAGAAAAAGAAAGCATGTCTTTTATGATAAAGTCAATTTTAACCCTAACCTAAAATACATGCAGATTACCATTGTACTTTATTTAAATATTATATAATAGTTAATTATTAAAGCTACATATTATTACGGATAAGTATGAATAGTTACACTTAGAGAGTAGTTTCTTTCTTCAACTATCTACATCAAATCCTCTTAGTTTAGTTGGAAAGATTATCCAGTTTTAACTTAGGGGAATAATGAAAACACAGAAGATAATGTTGATTGAAATGGTGACTTAGTCTATAATACTAGAGTGCTGAGTCTAAAATGAATGTATATTTTCAATTTGCAAGTAATTAATTAAGTGATAAAACTATTGTCTTTTTGCACAACGTTTATTTATTATCACATCAAGCAAGATGACTGTATGGATAGTTGTCAGTTTCCAGTGGCCACCTACATCTGCATAGCAAATATTGACATTGTTTTACAAGCTGGAAAATACATTTTGTGGCAACTCTTGTATTAAATGTTTGATTGCAAATTGGAAAATACCTATCTGTTTGTCTCATAGACAGGTATTAAGTTAGGCCTCCCGTCATAATTTATGGGTTGGGTATGGATGCAAATCTGAATTGGGTTTCTAGTATTTGTCGCGCCTGTATATATAACACTGGATATATTCATTGTTCCTGAAGGTTATTAAAATTTAAAACAACAAATGAATTTAAAAACACTCCAGCTCAATTTCTTCTATACAAAAGGGGTAGCGAAGATATTGAGGAACAAGTGATGGTCCTCATTAACAAGCTCTAGGTTCCCAATTCTAAGGTCCCGAAAAGCTTTACTGTGAATTAAAGCACTCTATTGCTGGCTCGAAGTGAAGATTACCCTTTCAAATGAATCCGGAGAGGTCATAATATGGACTAAGTGAATCTGTAATTGAATCAACGATGATTACAATATTGAGTAAGTCATATGTTTGAAAAGGGAGCTCAAGTACTCAATAAATTATGGACCAGGAGGCAGGCTCCTTTCCATCTGAGACTCCTTGCCCGATGCGGACAAGCGGCTTTGCACCTTCTTTCACGAACAAATTTTGCAACTAGTAGCCATGTTAGGATAATCTTTGCGAATTTACATACCTAGTAATAGGTTTGTTACTTGCGGTTCTGGTTGCTTTAAATTTATAATCAAATCATTGTGAGTTGCTACTCAAGTGCAGTTATGGAAGTGGATGAACTTCTTAAAAATTTATAATGAATTTGTTATCCTTAAACAAGCTCACACAACATTGCATGTATTTCAAAAACGTTGAGAACCAATTTTCGATCTAGTTGGGTTTGGGTATCTAAGCTTTGTTTTTACCTAGAGAATATTTGGGTATTGGCTTCCTCCGTTTGTAGATCTTGACGTACTAAACTATTGACATAGTATTGGGAGGGTTGGATGACGTTGTTGCTGTGTGTGCATTGAATTGATAGAGTGTTGATTACATTGATAATGAATAAGCTCTTCATATTGAATGGTTCCATTTGAGTTTCACTGAAAGAGAAAATTAATTTGTAGCTTGTGATTTGTCTTGTTCATAGTCCATTAACCACGATAGATTAGAGTGGGAACAATAAAAATTCGTAGTAGAATTCTTTACCCACACAATATGTGCAGTTTTGAAGAGCTGGGTAAACATGCACTTGAAGTTGTTTTTTTGTTTTGCTTTTAAATGGTGAAACTTAGGACGTATATTTATATTATGCATCACGTATGTGGCAGATCAGAACATACATATATTTATATTATGCATGTAGATAGGGTTTGAAGTCACATGTGCAGATTATTCTGGGTCTAGAAAACTGATTGGGGGCAGGCTTTTGTCGTTTACCAAAAACATCTCTCTTGCGATCTGGAAATCATGATTTTTACACGTTTTATTTTACCAAATACATCCCTCGTGCAATCTGGAAATAGTGACTTTTTCCATTCTATATAGCATTACTTGTATATAAAAATAGATAAATAGCTCAGTAGTGTTTTTTATATTTAATTATTTGATATAAGTTTGTAACTTACAAATAGTTTCAATATATTGTACAGTTTCCATTCAAGTAGTCTTGGCTAGTTCATAGCTTCGAGATTATTGTCTATCAAAGAAGCAAGACCAACTAAGATGAAGATGAAGTTATGGGAAAAAATGGCATTGGCATTGGCATTAGCTTTAGTCTTAGCCAAACAAAAAGTAAAGAAGAAGACTGGATTAAAAAGAGGTTGAAAATCTTGGTAAGTTTATAGATTTTTTTTTACTTTTACAATTTTGTTTATAGATTTTTTTTTATTTTTACAATTTATTTTATTTAGTTTTTTTTACATGGTTTACATGGTTTATTTAGTTGTTTTTCTATTAGGTTGAGTTGCATTATTTTCATTTTAAAAGAAAAGCCTTTTAATTTATATGCAATATCTCATGTGCGCTCAAAACCGTCACTTTCTTTGATGCACACACACACACACAAGAAACTCTCTCGTCACCCACTAAGTTCAAAAATAGCTTAAATCTACTCACTTAATACCTCCATAGGAGGGCACAAAAGAATCTTGTAGTTTAGGTAGGATTTTGGGGCTAGGCATCCAAAAACATAGTTGTTGTCCTTAGGGTGCTATAAAAATCCTTCTAAATCAAGTGGTCGTGTATAGCCACAAGGGGCAAGTGAAAGAGCGGCACCGCGCCATAGGAGGTCAAACCCAAGGTTGCGGGTGTATGTTCTCTCAAGTGGGCTCACCACCACTTGTTGAAAAGGAGATGACCCAATATCGTTTGAGGGATAACTGCTCTTTCTACACTTGACGAAGGTACTTAGTGACCAACTTAGGATGTCATTCCTTATAGGTGACTGTCGTGGAAGCCGACAGTACCTGAGACAGATTTTGTCACAAGATCAAGGAAAGCACACGTCACAAGATCAAGAAAAGCTAGCGACTGCTAGATTTCCTTCTAGGATAAGAACACATACTTATGCTAGAAGAAAAGCTAACAGTCACTAGCTTTCCAATAGAAAAATCATGTCCATGGTGATTGGTGGTTGCTAGCTTATACCTTGATCTTGTTCCATGTGATGTATTTTGAAATAAGCACATGGAAAAAGATCAAGGAAAGCTAGCGACTGCTAGCTTTCCTTCTAGCATAAGCATTTCCTGCTAGTATAAACACACATGCTTATGCTAGAAGGAAAGCTAACAGTCGCTAGCTTTTCAATAAAAAACCATGTCCATGGTGATTGGTGGTTGCTAGCTTATACCTTGAGCTTGTGCCATGTGCTCTATTTTGAACGAATGCTAGCTCTCCTTCTAGTATAACACACGTGCTTATGTTAGAAGGAAAGCTAGCAGTCGCTAGCTTTCCAATAGAAAAACCTTGGGCATGGTGATTGGTGGTTGCTAGCTTATACCTTGAGCTTGTGCCATGCGCTCTATTTTCAAATAAGCACATGGCACAAGATCAAGGAAAGCTAGCGACTGCTAGATTTCCTTCTAGCATAAGCATTTTCTTCTTGGATAAGAACACATATTTATGCTAGAAGGAAAGCTAGCAGTCGCTAGCTTTCCAATAGAAAAATCATGTCCATAGTGATTGGTGGTTGCTAGCTTATACCTTGAGCTTGTGCCATTTGCTCTATTTTGAAATAAGTACATGGCAAAAGATCAAGGAAAGCTAGCGACTGCTAGCTTTCCTTCTAGCATAAGCATTTCCTTATAGCATAAACACATATGCTTATGCTAGAAGGAAAGCTAACAATCGTTAGCTTTCCAATAGAAAAACCCTGTCCATGGTGATTGGTGATTGCTAGCTTATACCTTGAGCTTGTGCCATGTACTCTCTTTTGAACGAATGCTACATTTCATTCTAGCATAAACATTTTTTTCTAGCATGTCACACATGCTTATGGTAGAAGGAAAGCTAGCAGTCGCTAGCTTTCCAATAAAAAACCATGTCCATGGTGATTGGTGGTTGCTAGCTTATACCTTGAGCTTGTGCCATGTGCTCTATTTTGAACGAATGCTAGCTCTCCTTCTAGCATAACACACATGCTTATGTTAGAAGGAAAGCTAGCAGTCGCTAGCTTTCCAATAGAAAAACCTTGGGCATGGTGATTGGTGGTTGCTAGCTTATACCTTGAGCTTGTGCCATGCACTCTATTTTCAAATAAGCACATGGCACAAGATCAAGGAAAGCTAGCGACTGCTAGCTTTCCTTCTAGCATAAGCATTTTCTTCTTGGATAAGAACACATATTTATGCTAGAAGGAAAGCTAGCAGTCGCTAGCTTTCCAATAGAAAAATCATGTCCATAGTGATTGGTGGTTGCTAGCTTATACCTTGAGCTTGTGCCATTTGCTCTATTTTGAAATAAGCACATGGCAAAAGATCAAGGAAAGCTAGCGACTGCTAGCTTTCCTTATAGCATAAGCATTTCCTTCTAGCATAAACACATATGCTTATGCTAGAAGGAAAGCTAACAGTCGCTAGCTTTCCAATAGAAAAACCCTGTCCATGGTGATTGGTGATTGCTAGCTTATACCTTGAGCTTGTGCCATGTACTCTATTTTGAACGAATGCTACATTTCATTCTAGCATAAACATTTTTTTCTAGCATGTCACACATGCTTATGGTAGAAGGAAAGCTAGCAGTCGCTAGATTTCCAATAGAAAAACCCTAGGCATGGTGATTGGTGGTTGCTAGCTTATACCTTGAACTTGTGCCATGTACTCTATTTTCAAATAAGCACATGGCACAAGATCAAGGAAAGCCTTGAACTTGTGCCATGTACTATATTTTCAAATAAGCACATGGCATAAGATCAAGGAAAGCTAGCGACTGCTAGCTTTCCTTCTAGCATAAGCATTTACTTATAGGATAATAACACATACCTATGCTAGAAAGAAAGCTAGCAGTCGCTAGCTTTCCAATAGAAAAATCCTGTCCATGGTGATTGGTGGTTGCTAGCTTATACCTTGAGCTTGTGCCATGTGTTCTATTTTGAAATAAGCACATGGCAAAAGATCAAGGAAAGCTAGCGACTGC
Source organism: Larix kaempferi (assembly GCA_027924585.1). NCBI lineage: Eukaryota > Viridiplantae > Streptophyta > Pinopsida > Pinales > Pinaceae > Larix > Larix kaempferi. The sequence goes on along the minus strand of BSBM01000159.1, from coordinate 8,539,279 downwards.
TAGCTTTCTTTCTAGCATAAGCATTTCCTTCTAGCATTTTTGAGAATGAAAACTTTTCTTTTTAATGAGTCTCTATATTGTACAGTTTCCATTCAAGTAGTCTTGGCTTCATAGCTTCTAGATTATTGTCTATCAAAGAAGCAAGACCAACTAAGATGAAGATGAAGTTATGGGAAAAAATGGCATTGGCATTGGCATTAGCTTTAGTCTTAGCCAAACAAAAAGTAAAGAAGAAGACTGGATTAAAAAGAGGTTGAAAATCTTGGTAAGTTTATAGATTTTTTTTTACTTTTACAATTTTGTTTATAGATTTTTTTTATTTTTACAATTTATTTTATTTAGTTTTTTTTACATGGTTTACATGGTTTATTTAGTTGTTTTTCTATTAGGTTGAGTTGCATTATTTTCATTTTAAAGGAAAATCCTTTTCATTTATATGCAATATCTCATGTGCGCTCAAAATCGTCACTTTCTTTGATGCACACACACACACACAAGAAACTCTCTCATCACTTACTAAGTTCAAAAATAGCTTAAATCTACTCACTTAATACCTCCATAGGAGGGCACAAAAGAATCTTGTAGTTTAGGTAGGATTTTGGGGCTAGGCATCCAAAAACATAGTTGTTGTCCTTAGGGTGCTATAAAAATCCTTCTAAATCAAGTGGTCGTGTATAGCCACAAGGGGCAAGTGAAAGAGCTGTGCCGTGCCATAGGAGGTCAAACCCAAGGTTGCGGGTGTATGTTCTCTCAAGTGGGCTCACCACCACTTGTTGAAAAGGAGACGACCCAATACCGTTCGAGGGATAACTGCTCTTTCTCCACTTGACGAAGGTACTTAGTGACCAACTTAGGATGTCATTCCTTATAGGTGACTGTCGTGGAAGCCGACAGTACCTGAGACAGATTTTGTTACAAGATCAAGGAAAGCACACGTCACAAGATCAAGGAAAGCTAGCGACTGCTAGATTTCCTTCTAGCATAAGCATTTCCTTCTAGCATAAGCATTTCCTTCTAGGATAAGAACACATACTTATGCTAGAAGAAAAGCTAACAGTCACTAGCTTTCCAATAGAAAAATCATGTCCATGGTGATTGGTGGTTGCTAGCTTATACCTTGAGCTTGTTCCATGTGATGTATTTTGAAATAAGCACATGGCAAAAGATCAAGGAAAGCTAGCGACTGCTAGCTTTCCTTCTAGCATAAGCATTTCCTTCTAGTATAAACACACATGCTTATGCTAGAAGGAAAGCTAACAGTCGCTAGCTTTCCAATAAAAAACCATGTCCATGGTGATTGGTGGTTGCTAGCTTATACCTTGAGCTTGTGCCATGTGCTCTATTTTGAACGAATGCTAGCCTTCCTTCTAGCATAACACACATGCTTATGTTAGAAGGAAAGCTAGCAGTCGCTAGCTTTTCAATAGAAAAACCTTGGGCATGGTGATTGGTGGTTGCTAGCTTATACCTTGAGCTTGTGCCATGCACTCTATTTTCAAATAAGCACATGGCACAAGATCAAGGAAAGCTAGCCACTGCTAGCTTTCCTTCTAGCATAAGCATTTTCTTCTTGGATAAGAACACATATTTATGCTAGAAGGAAAGCTAGCAGTCGCTAGCTTTCCAATAGAAAAATCATGTCCATAGTGATTGGTGGTTGCTAGCTTATACCTTGAGCTTGTGCCATTTGCTCTATTTTGAAATAAGCACATGGAAAAAGATCAAGGAAAGCTAGCGACTGCTAGCTTTCTTTCTAGCATAAGCATTTCCTTCTAGCATAAACACATATGCTTATGCTAGAAGGAAAGCTAACAGTCGCTAGCTTTCCAATAGAAAAACCCTGTCCATGGTGATTGGTGATTGCTAGCTTATACCTTGAGCTTGTGCCATGTACTCTATTTTGAACGAATGCTACATTTCATTCTAGCATAAACATTTTTTTCTAGGATGTCACACATGCTTATGGTAGAAGGAAAGCTAGCAGTCGCTAGCTTTCCAATAGAAAAACCCTAGGCATGGTGATTGGTGGTTGCTAGCTTATACCTTGAACTTGTGCCATGTACTCTATTTTCAAATAAGCACATGGCACAAGATCAAGGAAAGCCTTGAACTTGTGCCATGTACTCTATTTTCAAATAAGCACATGGCATAAGATCAAGGAAAGCTAGCGACTGCTAGCTTTCCTTCTAGCATAAGCATTTACTTATAGGATAATAACACATACCTATGCTAGAAAGAAAGCTAGCAGTCGCTAGCTTTCCAATAGAAAAATCCTATCCATGGTGATTGGTGGTTGCTAGCTTATACCTTGAGCTTGTGCCATGTGTTCTATTTTGAAATAAGCACATTGCAAAAGATCAAGGAAAGCTAGCGACTGCTAGCTTTCTTTCTAGCATAAGCATTTCCTTCTAGCATTTTTGAGAAGGAAAACTTTTCTTTTTAATGAGTCTCTACTTGTGCTAGATGCAATGGATTTTTATTTATCTCTAAGTATTTAATATGTTTCCATAACACATGACCCTTATTATTCTTGTGCATGTGAATAAAAGACATGTAATAGAATATTGTTTGATAATGCTCATTATTTTATGTATTTTTAAAACAATTTAAACTTATAGTCGACTATTTATTATTGTTTTTAGAAGCTATGGACTCTGGTGCAATGACAATTCCAAGGAATAATTTGAAGAAAAAACGAATTGCAAGTGACACACAAACAACATCTCCCCCATGTGGTATGGTGGTTTTAAATATTATTCTCTCATTTCTAAATGGTTAGACTAGAAGACTATATGGTAATATTTGTGATTTTGATTTCATTTTATTTATAGTAATAATTGCTTATTATTGTTTTTAGAAGCTGTCGTCTCCAAAGCAAGTAAAATGCCACAATCAGCATTCAAAAAACAAAAGCATCATTCAACTCAGATTATAAATTCAACAATGGGTTCTAATTTTGAAATGATTAAAAATTTCAAAACATCTGCTGCATATGAGTATGTCGAAGATTGGTATGTTGAGATTGAAAGTCCCATGAATATGTTTCCAGATATGTATCTATTTGGATCCATGGATGGAAATGATATACAAAGGCTAGGGATAATTGTTAGTTGCTATGCTCTCAATCATAGTCAGATCGATTTTCAAATGGAGGTAATTGAAGAAAATGAAGTGAAATTATTTTCTTGCCAAGTTGATTACACAAAATTTAGACCAGATTTGATTGATACTAATACAGAATTTCCAGAGTCAATAAAAAAGTCACAGTTTAAGTTGGACAGTTTTGAGAGCTTCAATGAATCTGGTCTAAAGAGTTGTGATGATCTTGTAAAACGTATTACCAACGTTATGAAATATCGCTATGTGAGATGTAAGAAAACATCATCCGTGTTTCTTTATTTGCAACAAAGAGGTAAACTACTTGATAAAATACCAGATGATAAACTCGAGGCTCAAATGCTTGCTTTGAGAAGGGTATATTTAGCTGAGCTAGAACAGAGCATTAAAGAAAGTGAGTTCATGCCTACTGCAGAGTTTGTAAAATCCCAAAAAGAAGACTCTCAGATAGAGAAGCTTGCTGACCAATGCGATGAAATCCATGAAAATTTTAAGGACAGTTATTTATTTTCAAGCTCTTTTACCATGAAGGTGGATGTTCGAAGATGTGTAGAAGCACCCAAGTTATATAAATTGAGATCACGGGATGATTTAAATTTTCGAGTATTAGTAAAATCATTCCTACAGAAATTTCAAGCATCATTGCCTGATGCTCTTCTGATTCCATTCGACACAAAAGAGTCTGATCCGATTGGAAACCCTGTGAAAATCATGAATGAAATGGATATAAATGACAAGAACATCAATTTTTGGATAGTTGATGGGCAACACACCATTCAAGCAGCAAAAGAAATATTATCAAATCCTAAATTCAGTCTATCTGGGGAGGCAAAACAGAAGTACAAAGAACGTAATGCTCGATTCTTAGATCCATTAGTTGCTCCCAGTGTGGTGATTCGTATTTGCTGCCAGTTAAATTCTGCAAACACAGTTTTCTTCAAAACTCCATTCATTGATTCTATGCGATCTGCAAGACAATTCCTAATTGCCACAAATAAATTAAAGAAACAAAAATGTGGGAATTCTAAGACGGCTGAAGACAAGGTATGTAATTTTTTTTTTTTGCACTTAGTTTATATTGTTATAACTAAATTCATGGCTATTTTATTTTTGATATCACATTCTTACTAATTTATATTTGTTATTTTTTAATAGGTTGATGATGAAATGTTGTGCTCTTTCTTCGATTGTCCACTAACAAACTTTGCTGAAAAAAAAGTCTTGTTATATCTTGATGATACTACTTGGGATAAATGGGAAGTTGTTTTTAATTGTTACAAACTAGGGACATTAATGTGTTCTCCAAACCAACCTAAGGATCCAAACTATAAGACAAATAGTCTGAACAGTTTGGTATCAAGTTCTTTCCGTCCCCTTCAGGGACTAACCGCTGAAGAAATGTGTTCTGTAGCAGATAAACTATTGGATGGAACTGTCTGGTTTTCCATTCCAGTGAACCATCCGACCAATGCCATAAAAATGAAAGATTATTGTTCACAATTGAAAACCAAAAGAACAATTTTGGAGGCAATGGTAACATATTGCAAAAGTCATGATAAGAATCTGAATGATAAGATTCTTACAATATCCAATATTCTTGAGCATTATGGAATTACTGATATCATATTTGCCAACTTCTGTAAGACAATGGAAGGGTGTAAATATGTAAAAGGATCACGAAATACAAAAATAGAGTCCCTTTCTCCACAAGCCTGTGTGGTCCTTGATAGAATAATTGATGCATCGACAGATATACAGGAAATTGAGAACAATTTTGAATTCGGTTGTCATTATGGGGGTCCTAGCCTCTTGTCAACACTTTTGCACTCTTTTCCTTGTCAGTTTCAACCAATGTTATACACTGACTTTGTTGTGTTGGATACATTGGCTTTGAAAGATGAATCATTCCTTAAGGATCACTATATTGAATTGTTTCGATTTTTAATCGAAAAAAATGGGTTGAAAGATTTTACTATGATTATCTTAGTAGAAATTTGGTCTTGTAAGGATGTACGCCAAGCTCTGGAGATTGTTGTCAAGGACTCAAATGTCAACTATAAAATGGCTACCGGTCTTTATGAATATAAAGAACAAGCAAACTATAGTTATGATATAGTTTTAACTATACATTTCTATAGTGAAGAGTCAAAAAGTTTAGAGGCCTCAAGATACTCTCATAGTTTTAGAGACACATCTGATGAAAAGGAGAGAGATTTTGAATTCTGGGAAGAATTATTGCAAATGCATCAACAACATAGTGATCTAAATTTGATTATTTCTCTTTATGCGGGGACAAATTTACAGCAGGCTTGCTGTACATATGGAAGAAGAATGGCATGTGTCGTAGAAAACGAGTTACAAAGGACTACCATGCTGACTAATCAAGAATCCTTCCAATTGCAAAAACCAATGTCTAATATATTGCTGTTGGAATATCCAGGTATTGTACTTGTTTTGTTCTTTCTCTAGTGATTCTTTGGATTCTATGCTATTTATAAATCTTGATTAACAAGATGTTTACTATAACTACTAATGGCGGAAATTGTAAAGAAAACAACGAAGACACTTTGCAACAAAGCAATGATCAACATAGTGTGCACAATGTCGAAGAAGTTTTCGAGATGCAAATACAAGACGAAGAAAATACCATACCAGGTACATAATTTATTTTGTTTTTTTTGTTGTATTGTACTTGTTTTGTTATTTCTCTAGTGATTCTTTGGATTCTATGCCTATTTATTTAATGAATTTCATTCGTTGATACATTTTATAACATTTCATATGTTTATTACAGTGGCAAATGAGGAGAAAAAAGACAATGATCAAGGGAATGTGACAGAAATCCATAGTCAAGAACATGATATCATATCAGGTACTTCACATGTCTCTTATTTTCAATTAAACATAAAATATGTCTTATAAAAAAAAAATTGATTTAAAGAAGTATTATTGGTATTTGATTGAAGGTTTGTTATTTTGGCTCTAGGTTCTATGAAGACAATACAAGAGAAGTGCTTATCAATAACTAGTACAAAAAATACTCAAAGTGAGTGTATTTCTTCAACAATTTTTTTTATTAATAATTTATGTAGCATGAATAAAATGAATTAACTATGATATCCATTATTGTTTTGCAGCTATTATAAGTCAAAAGAAATTAGTTATTTTTGAATTGAATAACATTTTCTATCAGAGCATTGATGGTGATGCATCACAAAAAGAATTTATCGAGAAAATGGGAAGGGCCGCAGATTACACGATAGAGAAAAAATCCTTTTGGTTTCGTCCACATGCAAAAACATTTCTTGAAATGTGTTCCAGAAAAGAATCTCTTGACATTGCAATTTGGACGACATCTTTGAAACAAAACACAGCAAGAGTTATGAAAAAGCTAGTTTCAGAAACATTACAAGCTAAATTTTTGTTTACATGGACTGCTTCAGATTGCAAACAACAAAAGGGAAAAAATGACATTGATAATTCAACACAAGTTATATACAAAAAACATCTGAAAAAAGTGTGGAGAATGTATTCTCAATATGATGCTACTAACACTATTCTAGTGGATTGTTCAATGGAGACAAAGAAAGAAAATCCCAAAGAAAATGTGATTATTGCCCCTTCGTTTGATGGAAAGAATGAGGATAAATGGTTGATCGCTGATCTGTGGAGCTTATTGAATAAATTCTACAAGGCACCCGATGTTCGAGATATTTTGAAGAATCTTCAATGACTTTTAATAGTACATTAAGATGACTGTTATTCATTTCCTCTATAAACAAAATCTTGAAGTTTATAATATAAATTCTTGGTCATTGTACATTTGATGACTTAATTCTACATGTGATGTGTTATTACTGTGTTTTATTTTATTATCAATTTAATGTCAATATTATTTCATAATACTCATATAAGGATTGCTGTTGTGTCATTATTATAAATTAACATATTATTATTTTGTTTATTTATATTGAGATATTGAGTTATAAAAAGTTAGTGATTTGAATAATAGTCTTATGTGTTTGCATAAAAATGTAGTATTCCATATTAATTAAATAATTGTATTAGGTTGTATGTATAAATTAACGTACAATTACTATGTTTGAGCAATTGCAGTTTATTTATCAATTGCGTCTTAATTGATCATTATAACTCTTACAAATCAATGATTTGAATGTTAGTTCAATGTTATCATATGAAATTTTCTTATTTCTTTGAAATTAAAAAAATGGAAAATCTAGGTGGTGTGTATAAATTAACATCTAATTGGTTTGAATTGGACCATTGTAACTATATTTTTAAATTGTGATTTGAATTTCATTGCAATGTGCTTATATGAATTTTTCTTATAATTTCTTGAAAATTAAAATATCGTATGAGGTTGTATGTAAAAATGAACATATAAATAGTTTGCTTGATTTAAATTCTTGGTCATTGTACATTTGATGACTTAATTCTACATGTGATGTGTTATTACTGTGTTTTATTTTATTATCAATTTAATGTCAATATTATTTCATAATACTCATATAAGGATTGTTGTTGTGTCATTATTATAAATTAACATATTATTATTTTGTTTATTTATATTGAGATATTGAGTTATAAAAAGTTAGTGATTTGAATAATAGTCTTATGTGTTTGCATAAAAATGTAGTATTCCATATTAATTAAATAATTGTATTAGGTTGTATGTATAAATTAACGTACAATTACTATGTTTGAGCAATTGCAGTTTATTTATACAATTGCGTCTTAATTGATCATTATAACTCTTATAAATCAATGATTTGAATGTTAGTTCAATGTTATCATATGAAATTTCCTTATTTCTTAGAAATTAAAAAAATGGAAAATCATATCAGGTTGTATGTAAAAATTACCTATAATTAGCTTGTTTAATTGAAATTTAAAAAATTGTAAATCTAGGTGGTGTGTATAAATTAACATCTAATTGGTTTGAATTGGACCATTGTAACTATATTTTTAAATTGTGATTTGAATTTCATTGCAATGTGCTTATATGAATGTTTCTTATAATTTCTTGAAAATTAAAATATCGTATGAGGTTGTATGTAAAAATGAACATATAAATAGTTTGCTTGATTTAAACTTAAAAACTGTAAATTTAGGTAGTATGTAGATATTAACATATAATTAGTTCAAATGAATTCGACTATTGTAATTATATTTTTAAATTGTAGTTTATCTCATTACAATTCTTAAAAATTAGTGATTTGAGTAGTAGTTGAATGTGTTTGTATAAAAAAACTATTCCATGGAAATTACTTTTATTTTTTTCATTAAGTTGTTTGTTTGGGAGTGGAAATAAATTGGATATGTTTTGATGCCATTAAGCAATGAAGTTTTGAAGTGAAAATATGTTAATGTTATATATGTTGTGGCAGCAATGCAGATGGGAGTTAATATCAGTCGAAAGATCTTGTTGATCTTTGAAATGGAAGGAGTATTCTTCTCGTCGTATTCCAAAGATGAAACGAGTTGTCAAATTCAAAGAAAACCAGATTGGGAGCTTGGTGATAGATCCTACTTTTGTAGGCCTTTTCAATTACAAGTATTAAAATACTGCCTAAAACATTATGATGTTGCGATATGGACATCAAATGTTACTAACAAGGACATTCGACAAGTACTTGAAAAATCAAATATTGATACAAGTGGCTTTGAATTCATATGGGATAGGTCCCATTGTCACTTGCAAACAAAATCCAAATCATGTAGTATGATACAGTTTTATGAGAAAAGGCTAAGCGACGTGTGGTCCCAATATGGAAATAAGTACACAGAATCAAATGTATTGCTAATAGATACATCAAAGCCTACTTCTCAATTCCTCGGATATCGGTCAAACTGTATCTTAATAAAGGCTTATATAGGACATGAACACGATACTTGGCTTGTGCAAGTTCTATTCTCCTTTTTAAAGACACTTCATCGTATCAAACAGAAACGCAACTACATTCGAATGTTCAATAGAACATTGAGTTCTTTGTATTAAGTGAAGATATTATTTTATGAAAATTTGTTGACGATTACATTGCAATATTTCAATACAAGTTGGACACATTTTTTGGTGAATTAATTTGTATGATTTTATAACTTTTATAGATAGATGATAATTGACAATGATATATAAATACAATTATTAGTATTATTTATGATTTCTTTTAGATTGACAAGTTTTTGCATCATACAACACTTGATTTCCCCATTCAAAATATTTTCTAAATTTGTGCTCTTAAATCAACTATTTGTAATTTAAATAATCTCATAAAAGCCAACAAGGCATGCAAGAAACTCTCTTTAGTTTTATTTATCTATATGTATTAATACAAGTGCATTACAACACTTGATTTATCTATTCAAAATATTTTTTAAATTACATACTCTTAAATCAATAATTTGTAATTTAAATCATCTCACAAAAGCCAACAAGGAATGAAGTTCTCTTTAGTTTTATTGATCTATATGCATTAATACAAGTGACACACAAATTTTGAATTAAACCTCCATCTATATAAAAGCACATTTCTTACAAAAAATATTACTTCAATGATAATGAGTGCTAAGTGTACTAGAATTTAGATTAAAGCATGATGAGTCATAGATGAATGATTTTGAAAGGTATAGGCATTTGATTTCCCAATCTATAACTTATTGTAAATGTGTATTCTTAAGTTAATAGTTTATAATTGCAATAATCTCATATAAGCCAACAAGACATGAAATAAATTATTGACTGTTATTAGCCTATATTCATTAATATGAGGAGTTTATCAATGCAATATGTAATTTTTGAAATAAAATCCCATATAATTGAAGTTGCAATTGTTTTAAAACACAAATGAGTTCTTTGTATTAAGTGAAAATATTATTTTATGGAAATTTGTTGACGATTACATTGCAATATTTCAATACAAGTTGGACACATTTTTTGGTGAATTAATTTGTATGATTTTATAACTTTTATAGATAGATGATAATTGACAATGATATATAAATACAATTATTAGTATTATTTATGATTGCTTTTAGATTGACAAGTTTTTGCATCATACAACACTTGATTTCCCCATTCAAAATATTTTCTAAATTTGTGCTCTTAAATCAACTATTTGTAATTTAAATCATCTCATAAAAGCCAACAAGGCATGCAAGAAACTCTCTTTAGTTTTATTTATCTATATGTATTAATACAAGTGCATTACAACACTTGATTTCTCTATTCAAAATATTTTTTAAATTACATAATCTTAAATCAATTATTTGTAATTTAAATCATCTCACAAAAGCCAACAAGGAATGAAGTTCTCTTTAGTTTTATTGATCTATATGCATTAATACAAGTGACACACAAATTTTGAATTAAACCTCCATCTATATAAAAGCACATTTCTTACAAAAAATATTACTTCAATGATAATGAGTGCTAAGTGTACTAGAATTTAGATTAAAGCATGATGAGTCATAGATGAATGATTTTGAAAGGTATAGGCATTTGATTTCCCAATATATAACTTATTGTAAATGTGTATTCTTAAGTTAATAGTTTATAATTGCAATAATTTCATATAAGCCAACAAGACATGAAATAAATTATTGACTGTTATTAGCCTATATTCATTAATACGAGGAGTTTATCAATGCAATATGTAATTTTTGAAATAAAACCCCATATAATTGAAGTTGCAATTGTTTTAAAACACAAAATTAATTGCTAATGAGTGCTAAGTGGTATTAAGGGTAGTACGAGATTGGTCATAAGTGAGTGACATTGAACTATAAGAAATTTGATTTCTCATTTCATTTTTTTGTAAGTTTGTATTATTAACTCAATTACGATTAATTGAAATAATCTCATAAAAGCCAACAAAGCATGAGATACGCTCTATCTTTTATCTTCTTGTATGCATTAAATGAATGTATAAATGTGATATGTATTTTTTGGAATAAAATACAATGTAAAAACATTCAACAAGTAGTTGAAAAATCAAATACCGATACAAGTGACTTTGAATTCATATGGGACAGGTCTCATTGTCACTTGCAAACAAAATTCAAATAATGTAGTGTGATACAATTTTATGAGAAAATGTTAAGTGATGTGTGGTCCAAATATGGAAATATGTACGAAGAATCAAATATATTGCTAATAGATACATCAAAGCTTACTTCTCAATTCCCCGGATACCGGTCAAATTGTATCTTAACAAAGGCTTATATAGGACATGAACCTGATACTTGGCTTGTCCAAATTCTATTCCCCCTTTTTAAGACACTTCATCGTATCGAAGAGAAACGCAACTACATTCGAATGTTCAATAGAACATTGAGTTCTTTATAGTAGGTGAAGATATTAATTTTTAGAAATTTGTTAACGCGTACATTGCAATATTTCAATACAAGTTGGACACATTTTTTGATGAATTAATTTGTATGTTTTTAAAACTTTTATAGATAGATGAGAATTAACAATAATATTTAAATACAATTATTAATATTATTTATGATTGCCTTTAGTTTGACATTTTTTTGCATCATACACCACTTGATTTCGCCATTCAAAATATTTTTTTAATTTGCGTTCTTAAATCAAATATTTGTAATTAAAATCATCTCATAAAAGCCAACAAGGGACGCACAAAGTTTTGTAAATGTGTATTCTTAAGTTAATAGTTTATAATTGCAATAATCTCATATAAGCCTGAACAAGGCATGAAATAAATTATTGACTTTTATTTGCGTATATTCATTAATAAGAGGAGTTTATCAATGCAGTATGTAATTTTTGAAATAAAGCCCCATATAATTAAAGTTGCAATTGTTTAAAAACACAAAATTTATTGCTAATGAGTGCTAAGTGGTATTAAGGGTAGTACGTGATTGGTCATAAGTGAGTGACATTGAACTATAAGAAATTTGATTTCTCAATTCATTTTTTTGTAAGTTTGTATTACTAACTCAATTATGATTAACTGAAATAATCTCTTACAGGCCAACAAAGCACGAGATATGTTCTATCTTTTATCTTCCTTTATGCATTAAATGAATGTATAAATGTGGTATGTAATTTTTGGAATAAAATACAATGTAAAACCATATAATTAATTGAAAATGAGTACTAAGTGGACTATTTAGACTCATTCGATATGTGCCATAAATAAATTCAAAAGAGCATGGGGTCATATATAAAGTTCAACTAAAAGATTTGAAAAATATGTTTCAACATCTATTTCTTCGACATTTAAAAATCTTATCATTTTCTTTGCCTTTTGGTGAAAGTAATTCTCGGCCATGATTTCTTAATTCGATTTCTTCACACTTTCATTGTGTATGTATAATGTTGTACCTAACAACTATCCCAATTTTGACGAATTTATAGTTATTATTTGGTTCGACATCAATACATTTCTTATAATTTATTTTATTTTAATTTAATATTGTGATTTCCTTCCAATCATGCTATATTATAATATGTTATTTAACAATAAAAATATTTAATATGATACTTTGTTCACTTCAAATATAGATAGAGATCTTCTTGTAATAAAACATGCAATTATGTGTGCAACTTAACTTCATTAATCCTACATTTTATATCTTCATGAATATTTTTTCTCACGATTCAACAAATTACAGATTTTCATATACTCCTCCTAATTTATGGCATACCGAACTAGTTATAAATTATACAACATTTCATTTTTTATGATTGTATATTAAAAACACTTGGAGTAAATAAAATTTGTGATCAATAAAAACATTCTTTCTAGGATTAGTTTTTTCCAATTTTAATGGAATATTTCTTTAATGCATAATTTTTACAAATTAAATGAAATAAATAAAATGTTTACAAAAAAATTCAATGTCATAGAAGTCCTTGTAATAGAATTTTTCTAGATTTCTTGAAATATGTGTTAATCTCTTTTTACAAACATAACTACTGAAGGATGTATTGTGGAAGTGTAATATTCAATAGCTAATTCTTGGTGGGATGAGTATAAAGGCTTATGCATATGCCTATGCATATTCCTATGCCAATGCCTATGCCTATGCCTATTCCTATGCATATGCCTATGCCTATTCTTATTCCTATGCCTACTCTTTTCCGTATCCCTATTATTTTCCCTATTCTTATGCTTGTATTTACTCTTACCTTTATTCTTCTCCCTGCCTAACCAAGTAGGTTAGCAGGAGCCCAACCAAGTAGGTTAGAAGGTGGGAGTTGGGTGAGCAGGAGTAGGCCCCTATTCCTATTCCTATGTCTATTCTTATGCCTATTCCTATTCCTACTCTTTTCCTTATCCCTATTCTTTTCCTTATTCATTTCCATATTCTTATGCTTGTCTATACTCTTACCTTTATTATTCTCCCTTCCCAATGTTCAGAATAGTTGTGAAATGTTGGTTGAACTCTTTATTTTCTTCCTTTTGTCCATTTTAAGAGATATTAGATCTCTCATGAGGGTGGTAAGGATCTTCTATTAGGATCTTTTATTATCCAAATGCTTTGACAAAAAAATTCTCGAAGTCCTCCCAGCTAGTGATTGACCTTGAGGGTAAGTTGAAGTACCATGCAGAGGATTTATTTTCAAACATACATGGGACTAATAGACAAACTACATCCTCATTATCTACATTCATTAATTTGAGTGACAAGTAAAATATTTTTATGTGGTATTCCATGATGAAGAATTCATTTGGATCAAATTTTGCAAGGATTCGTTCAGGATGTTTGGGTAGATCGTGGAGTTTCCTAGCAATGTTTAGATCACCCTGAGGTCTCCATGAGGGTAGTTGATTTTGTGCCATGATATGAAATACTAGAGGTGATCTTGGGGGTGTAGGAGTACGAGAAGTTCAAGGTGACTCTGGAGGTGTAGGGTCAACTTGGTTAAGAGGCTCATGAATATATTGCACTGTCCACACGACAAGATATTCGAAGGTATCAAGTAGTACTATTTATTTAGTTTGACTGACCTTATTTTGAGAAGATCTACATTGGGGAAACACAGGTGCTATCCATAATTTCACAATTTAGTTGATGTAATATCTTGTAAAGAAACAAAGTGTGTTCACCTCCTAGTGAGGGACTATGGTCAGATTCTCTAGAGAAGATTCAAGTTGTTATAAATCAGCAATGTTGTCTCCAAAATTAGTTTTTTGTTCAAAATCGTCAACTTCAGTAACTGAGTTTTCAGGATGGGTATTTCAATCAAGAGGTTTATAAAAATAGCCACATGGAAAAGGGGTTCCTCTTTTATCCATACAATGGTGGCCCTCCTTCTAGTGCCAAAATGTTGTTGATGAGAAGGGAAGTCCTACATCGATGAAAAATGGGTTGTCCCTAATGAATTAAGGTCCCAATGAGACCTTAATCCATTTGGTATAAGGAAACTATTTAGATTTTGGTATAACAACTATTAATTATTGTTTTTATCAGGTATAGCCTGACTCGCCATTCATTTCCCCACGAATGAAATGTAGTGACTGCCTTTCCTAAAATGCAAAGTGTTGAAAATTAAGACCTATTCTATACTATCCTAGCTAGGAGGTTGTTCTAATCAATGAGAAACATAACACTATTCATCTTATGCATTTTCATGTTTAGGTAGTTGTTCTAGAAAATAAACAAAAAAATAACATAAGATAAATAAAATTTCAGAATATTCTTTTGTTTTACCCAATTCTACTTCTAGAACTCATAAGAAAGAAAATTATGGATGAGAGCAAAAAAAGAAAGAGAGTAAATAATGCTCAAATGAATAGTCAGAACAACCTAATACATTCTTACTCCACACCATCAATGACGAATGATAAGAAGTAGTTCTCAACCATTTGTGTGAGATATTTTTGGTTCCAAAATTGGCCAGAAGTGGCTTCTCCTCATTAACACAATAAGAAGTAGTTCTTACAACATATACATAATCAAAAGCCCCTATTACATTATCTTCACTTCTATATATATAAAGTACAAAGGGGACAATATGTAACTTTCTTGACCATTCCTCTTCCATCCTTTCAACTTCCCTCAAGATTTACACCATCTTTTTTCTTCTTTTATTATTTCAATATTTATATATTAATTCTACTTGACATTATAAAGTGACCCAGATAAAAGTGCAAGTCAAATTCTAAGTGCGACGTTGGCTCCTTTTTGACATATACTCATGCCATGAATCATGACACTCATAAATTTATTTAACGTTTGAATCTGGAGGGACTCAGAATCTAACTCAGGTCTGATTACATCATTGGACATGGCAGTGAGATTATTCTGCAGAGGCTTGCTATAGAATTTAATCCAGTTTTCTTCATCCATAGGCTTCAATGTGTCTCTGATTAGATTTTCTTTATTGATCTCATTGATTGTCTCAATTGCAAGTAGCCTATATTTATTTATATGTTCCAACTCTTCTACTCTCTATTCGTCTTGTACAACTTCCTTGGTGTCCTCGAATTGTGGGAGATGGCATCATTCTAGGAGAATGTTTGAGGTATGAGGACCGATATGCTTGTTGGAACTTAGTTAATGAATCCTTGATATCTTTTCCCAGACTAAATCTTATTTTCCTTGTGTTATTAATCACCGTATAATTTTTTTTTCATCTCCTTAGCATCTAGTCTTGGTATCTTAGCTGGTACATCCTTTTCATCCCACTTCCATTTAATAACATATTTGAGACAAAATTGCAAATTGTGTGACTTGACATTGTGATCTTTTGTGTTTTCCAAGATATCTTTAAGATGAACCATTTTAGCCTTAAGATCCTACATATGTTCTTGTAAATGGTTTTGGGCCTCAAACACTTTGTAGTTGCACATGCTTTGAATTCAAGTAAACTTTGCTTATGAGCATGTGCTTCTTCATGTTCTTCCTATAACACTAAGTATTTATGCTTATGTGTCATTATCTCCACTCTGAGATCATCATTTTTACCTTTAAGCTCTACTAACTTACCATACATCTGTTGCATCTTGTATTCCATTTCTAGAGCATTGGCCATGTGGGCCGACACCATTGCTTTAGGGCCTTTATCAACTTTGGTGAATACAGGAACTTCAGTGGTCATTACCATATTGGGTAAAGCAAGATCTTCAACTATGCTTAGCCTCTTGTTTGTCCTCTTCACTATCTAGTTCCATTGTCAAAACAAAGGAACTCAACGATGCCACTGTGTCTTCTTCTCTAGTAATGAATTTTCTAAAACCGAGTTCTAGGTGTTAAAAATGCCCTCATATGATTTGATTCACTCTAGGAGATAGTTCAAATGGGGCAATAGCCTCGATTTATGTCGGTTTTGGAGCCCCTAAATAATTTTCCAATCGCCTAGTATCCTTCTACTTGTCCTAATTTTTCTTCTTCTTAGCCTCTTCTTCACTTTTCTTGGATACATATTCCTGTGCTTTGTCTGCCTCTTCTTTATCTACATGCTCCTTCATATTTTGGTCTATGTTAGTGTTGGAAACCTCATATTTGAGTTATTTTCTTACTATTTGTTTCTCCCTTTTAGATGTGGATGGTACTACTATATCTTTTTTTATTTCCTTCAACTTGCAGGTCACTTCTTTCGGGGATTGCATCCTTCTATACACCTCCTCTTCTTTTGCATCCTCATGAGTGTAAGGAAACATAGTGAACTTATTGAATTGCATTGTTGGTCCACTACCGACTTAGTATCAATCCTTCTTAAAGACTTAGTGCCAAAGCGAAAAGTTCTTAAGCCCTTTGGTTCATTTTTATGCTTTTGGGGGAATATAAGATGTAGTTCCCAATAACTATAGGTAGAGGAGGCCATGGTGATTTATTCCTAATGGATAAATTTGATCTGATCCCATTGATATATGTTTGGTAGGTAATATCTAACACAATCACTTTCATTGTTTGTGGTGTATAATGGGAGAATGTGGGGTGGTTGTGATCCACCATAATTTCTTGGGAAGGAGCGATCTCCAGTAACATACCAATCTCCAACACCTCTTAGTGTTTCAAAATCCTCATCAAACATGCATTGCACTAGTTTTCTAAATATAAGAGCATACAATGGTTTGATAAATTCCTTACATATCCTCTGGTAGTTGCTTATGTACTTACATTCCCACAACCTCTTGAAATATATGTGTATTATTGATTTTGATGGCTTCCATTGCCAATTCATTCTAGGGAATGAGTTCAATGTATACATTACATTTACCATATAGGAATACATATAGAACATAGGAAGTTGATTCGAAAATGGATTCTATGTAGTGATGATATTTTAAGCCATATTGGTTGACATAATGGTACCCCAATTTAAAGTGGATCCATCGGTGACCATTATATTTAGGACTGGTATCCAAGCTTCATGAAACATAGTGGTATCTTTCTCACTATGTAGTCTATATAGAAGCATCGCATACAGATTGTATAGGGTTCTCAACATCTCAGTTTGATATAAGCCACCTTTTCCCCTAGCTGCCTTAAATCTCTTATGCTTCACCCACCATTTTTAGACATTCATATATATGTAATTCCATATCTTCTATCCACTCATCATCCAACCTAATCTGTGTAGTTGGGAAATTATAATATATATCTAAATAAGATGCCTGGAATGATGCAACTACTTTGGATCCGTCTACATTCATGATGATTATGTCTTCTCTGTTAAATCTAGAGATTATCCAAGATATTACTTCTACACAAGAGAAGACTGTTAGTCCTGCAATGACTCTATGAAGACCAAATTTCCTTATAATTCGATACACCCTCCAATATTCTTGATCTTCTACTGGAGCTACAACGTAAGCCTCATTATTGAACAATGTATAGATCTCTCCCCACTTATAGGATGGAATTGCTTTGGTATTAGGATTTGTGTCTCCATACTGTGTAGTGACCTTTTTTTCTTCTGTATCTGAACATGGCTTGAGTATAAGCTTTCATTTTCTTCGATCTCACTTGTATCATGTATTTCAATGATATCATCATGAGAGCTCATTAGAATGGTTAGTGAACACATTAACAATAATTTATACCATTGGGATATTGTACTATGTAATTTCATTGATGCAACTAGTTGTGAAAACTCTCATTGGATCATTCACGCCCTATTAAAAAATTTTAGTGAACTGATTAACAAGTTCCTTTCAAAGATCACATACAAGCAAATAGTGGAGTATAGATGTGAAAGAAAATATGATTTTATTTAGAAAAAAGCATCAAAACCCTCCCCCTAGATTAACTTAGCTGATTTGTGGACTGCATTTTCAATTAGGGTGAATAGAGCTTCTCTAACTAAAATGTCCCTAAAGGGATAGCTTTTACGCCATGCACTAAAAAGATAATGTGAACATCCTGTGCAGCAATATACTATAACTTGGAGCAAGGTGCCTCAATATTAATAGGCCTTTGAATGCAATTACAACATAGTGATAGGTTTAACAGTGTAGTGTGTTGAGAAAAGCATTGTAGGGTCTTGATTAGGCCATGAACATAGAAGGGTCTTTTATTAAACAACAAAGATTAGTTTCGTTGATGACAATTTTGGATCGAGCTATTACTCTTGCTTACAAATATTGTGTATATATATGAAAAGGACTTCAAATTAACTAAGAAGAAGGAGTAAATGAACCCATGGAGGTTAGGGATTGAAAGAATCACTACTTAGAAGAAGATGACCAATTTCTTGTAGTGCTCTTTGTTGAATAGTGTGTTGACAAGTGTACTCCCCTTTTTTCTCATAGCTTAGCCTCAGTGGTTAGATCCCTTAGTGAAAAAGGATTGTGTATCTCTCAAAATCACAACATGGCTTTATAATTTTGTGTGGAGGCATTAGGTGTTTTCTTGGTCACTCCTCGCATTCTTAAAATGCATTTTTTAACCTCTTCTTGAATCACTTTGAAATTGTCTTTTGTGAGCGTAGGAAGCGCCCCAAATTTTATTTTGTGAGTATTTATATTGGTAGTCCAAATATCATTTTATGAGTGCTTTTATTTGAACCTTTTACATCCCTATGCAAAGCACTTGAATGGTGGCCTTAATCCCACTTTATAAGTTCTTGAATTGTCCACCCAAATATCATTTTATGAGTGCTTGAATTGGCGACCCAAATTCTATTTTTTGAGCACTTGAATTACAGGTCCAAATATTTTTTTCCGAGAACTCGAATGGTGCCTTAATGCGGTTTTAACTTAGCTTGGAGAGCACTCGATATTAGCCTTTTGACGGTGCTTGAATTGGCACTCGTAATTTTCCTTTATAAGCGCTTGCATTGGCAGGCCAAATATCATTTTACGAGTGGTTATAATTTCAATTATGAGGTGTATTTTGTTGTTCTTATAATCCTCATTTGTGAGCACTCTTCACCATGTTTATAATTCTTATTTGTGAGCCTCACCATCATAGATCCATCTTAAAAGGATTTACACAATATTATAGATCCATCTTAAAAAGATCTACCAAGTTTCCAGAGGGATCAAATCTCTCAAGTTGCAAACTCTTTTTCAATATTTGCACTTTTCAAATCAAGTGTGTAATACAATGTTTGTGGTTTTAATTAATCTAATTTGCGTACTTTTATATATATGTCCCTCTAAATATTTTAAATCTAATTTGAGCCAACATGTTATTTTTTATGATATTTTATTATTTTTTCTAAAGTACACCTGTGAGCATGAAAAAAGTTACACACCCCCTATTGGGGTGTAGAATGCGCCTAATTTTACCGTGCTCTTCATTGCACATAAAATTCTTCTTTGTGGATGCTCTTTGTTGCCCTTAACCTTTTTAGTTATGAGCACTCTTTGCTGCACACATAATTTCATTTTTGAAGTGCTCCTTGTTGCACATAAAATTTTATTTTTTGAATGCTCCTTGTTGTGCTTATAATTTCACTTTGTGAGTGCTTTCTACACAAAATCACATTTTCTAAATCAATCTTGCTTTTTATCCCTACCAAGGCAGGGATAAACTTTTAATTTACAAGTCAATGCAGGTTGACTTATATAAATTAGCTTTTCATTTGATAAATTTTACAAAATTTTATAATGTTTTAAAAAAAAATCAATATTAAATTGATTACTTTGAAAATACAAAATATATTTTTAAATTACATGTATATTATTTTTTATTGGTTTGAAGTCTTTTCAATGGGACATAAATCCCTCGAGTAGAGACTTGAATTTTAAGATTTTAAAAATAAAAAAAACTTAATTTTAAAAACTAAATTTCGTAAAATGCCACCTGTATATGTAGTCTGACCAGACTGGGGACATGATGGTATGAGCATTACGTTTGCCATAAACCCAGCTGGGAAGCATCGATAATAACGACGGATGGATCCCACAACTCCATGGACATGGACGTCATGCACCCTCTTAATATGGAAAGATAGATAATTTTCCAGTTTGTTCATTCTCGATTTTCGCTCTTTTGATCCTCTGTATATTAACGATTAATTGGTCCCTCTGTTTATTAACGATTAATTATGTGGATGTGAATCCCTCCAAACTTGGTGATCCAGATGTCGATGGATGGATATGTAATTTGGAATGGAGAAATTATTTTCCATCTCTTGTCGTGTTTTCTCACTAGAGTTAAAGCTGGAGTTATATGAAATAGATATTCTCACTCTGAAGTTCTGTAAAATACTAGTCAGGGCTATTTGATTGATGTGTGAATAATTTTATTTTAAATGCAAATGGAATAAATTTCTGATTGTAAGATATTACTTGTGAATTTTATTACTATATGGATTTGTTCAAAATTGTTAATGTCGTATTATTGGGATTATAAAACAATTCTTAAATAATTAAATCTTATAATTGCAAGTGAGATACAAATGCTATATAGATTTAATTGGCATTTGGGAGAATAGCTAATGAAGACTTTTTATCAGTCACTTCATTTTATCTGGCCATGCTTCATTTGTTGTTTTTTATCGGTCACTTCATTTTTTTAAGGTTGAACTTTAAATGTATTTGGCCATGCTTTATTATGTCCCCGACATATATGATTTGGGTAGGTTGATTAGTTGCATGGCATTTGCGGTGATGGGCGTCGGAGGCAAAGGTTCATCAATAGTTAAACAAAATACGTATTAATATATATAATATAATCGAGGTTTTTCTGCAATGTTATTGGTTCCGTGCGCCGTGACGCACCCCTGGGGTTGTGTGCCCTAGGGGCCGACGGCGGGATTGCGTCATGACGCTTTAAAAATCTTGCTGTGCTGTGGCTTCTGCAGTTGTTTACGTGTTTGTCGTAGCCGGAGGTTTTAGTACGCCTGCATTTTTGAAACCGTGTCCTCGTAGGAGGTCTTACTGCGCTTGGTTTAAAAACATGACTGTGCCCTTTTCATGTTGTTCCTGTCCAAGGGCTTTACTGTGAATGCAGCTTTAAATGGGGTATGTATGTTGTTTATTGCAGTTGCATGGGGTGGGTTGATGTGGCTCTCCGGCGGTATGGGCCTGGTCATTTCCATTGTTAAATGTTGTGGCATGGCGTGCTTCTGCGTTGTAGGTGTTTGGATTTTGAGTTCATTGTGGTGCAGGTTTAAATAACGTTGCTATGATGTGGCTTCTGCAGTTGTTTATGTGTTCATCGTGGCCGGAGGTTTTAGTACGCCTGCATTTTTGAAACCATGTCCTCGCAGGAGGTCTTACTGCACCTGCTTTAAAAACATGACTGCCCTTTTCGTGTTCGTCCTATCCAAGGGATTTATTGTGAATGTAGCTTTAAATGGGGTTCGTATGTTGTTTATCGCAGTTGCATGGGGTGGGTTGATGTGGCTCTCCGACGGTATGGGCCTGGTCATTTCCATTGTTAAATGTTGTGGCATGGCGTGCTTCTGCATTGCAGGTGTTTGGATTCTGAGTTTGTTGTGGTGCAGGTTTAAATGGTGGTTGTCCGGTGGTATGGGCCTGGTCATTTCCATTGTTAAATGTTATGTCATGGGGTGCTTCTGCTTTGCAGGTATTTGGTTTCTGAGTTTGTTGTGGTGGAATGTCGTCGCCCTGCGTCTTTGCAAAGTTGTGGTTTGCAGTTCCTTCGTTTTGCCAACCGAGAAAACAGGCATGTGGCAGGGTATTTTTAATGTTTTTGTGATGGAGCCCTGTACTATGATGCTTAATGATGTCTACGATTTATGGGTTTCTCGGAAACTGGGTTCTCCGTGCAGGGGTTTTTTCCCATTTCCACTTAATTTGGGAACAAAAATTTGTTGCTGTTGTGTTTCGTTGTCGATCCTGGTGTTTTTTTCATCTGCAGTTGTATTTTTCTTCTGGCGTCTTGGTCGGTGGCCGTCTGTGCTATCTCAGTTCGTCGGAGGCCTGTGCACTGAACGGTTGGGCAGTTTCAGTTTCGTTTTCACTGAATTTTTCTTCGGCGTGCTTGCCCAAGTAAGAGAAAATCCTTCATTTTTCGTTTCTGATACTATTTTAATGCACATTGCAGTTGCAAAATTCATTGTCATTGCGAAAGGCTTCCACCATGACCTTCCTCTTCTTTGCCATGGCCGCTCAGTTCAGGTGTTTTGCTTGCTCGGTCTGAAACCCTAGAAAGGAAGCCTTCAAACCTTGCGACACCTTGAAACCATTGAAATCCATGACCGCATACTCTAGCGCCTTTGAAGTCACTGCCTTTATAGTGATTTTTTTCACATTTGAGATAAGTTGAGTGTAGTCTTTTACACTAGTACCGTACTCTAGTTTTTAAATCATGGTTATCAAATGTTTTTTAATCTCTCGTCCCAGTTTCATTTCATTTGAGCTCCATAGTTATTATTATATATTTTGTTCTTTTTTATGGAGAAAGTTACACATTAAAAGCTCTGTTACTATACCTTTGAAATGATATAAAAACTATGTTACAAAGCTTTTGAAATGATTTGAGTAAGACTTGACTTAAACAAAACTAACATTGAACTTTGAACTGATTCGTCTCATGAAATTTCATTGTTAAATTATCTCTCATTCTTTTAAGAGGATTCTCGGATGATTTGAAAATCATTGTGCTAAGGAAATATCAATTTCCTCAAAGTTGGGGTTAGTATTTCTTCCCAAGATTTCAGTAGTCAATTGTTTGTTCTTAAATGCTTATAATTGCAAGTTAATTCCAGCCATCTCTCGGTGTCAGGAGTGTATCTCTATAACCCTACTCAGCTCCAAGGTTTCACATAAAGCACACTTAGTTTCCCATACATAGAATAAAGCCGAAGCCTGTAAAGAAATAAATCTGTTGTTTTCCATACATAGAATAAAGCTAGTTTTCAATGAGAGAATGCCATACAAGGATTTAATTCACATCCTTTTCAAGGTGAATTGGATTGGTACAACCCCTTTTGATCTTCAATTTTTACAATAATAATAAACAAGGAAAACTCTTGTCATGAGAATCGAAACCGGCTGCAAGGATTTTTAATTCTTGAAAACTTTCGTTTGATCCATTAACCCTAATATTCACAAGAAAATAATCTTTATCCCAAAATCTGGAAAACTAACTCTGTCATTTTTTAAACTGTCGGTTGCCATTTATCCTCGGATGCTTTGCCACCTGTAGAGTAAGATTACGATGGGGCTGGTACTTTAACAAGTCAAAAATTATTATCCAGCGGTTGATTTGAACCTTCATTTCTAGTGATCGATATTCCTTTGTCTTGAGACTGCATTTTTTTTTATCTCTTTCGGTATTCTTCCATTTCCCCTTTATACCTTTCCTTATCCTTCAATCCGAGTTTCCGGTGAAATCTTTTGCATTCATCTATTTTTTATTCTTCTGGTCGTTTCCTTGAACCAAATAAAATGATGAGTTTCATTAATAAATAGGGGATGTTTTTGGGTGCCACGTCAGGCAGTTCCGCATTGCCTTTTGAGTGGTTTGCAATACCACTTTTCCATATGCGGATGTATCCAGAAATGACGCGTGTGATGGTGGTTTGTATTCTGCGACTACTAATTCTTTTTTCCTTTTGTGCATGCCGATGATGCAGAATGTATCATGAACCATCGATTGTGCATTTTCCACGCTGTATGTTATGTTGTATTGGTTATGGTGGAACCATAGCCCCGTCTTCATATTCGCCATTGCTAAAAGGAAGCTAGCTCGACTGAGTGAAAGGTCATGGTGTTGACATCAATTTTCAAATATATTCTCAAACACAGTAGAATCAATTGGATTGAACATTTGTTCTTCTTTCCATTTAGAGCTATTCCAAACTATCACTGTCTATTACAAATATCTCAGGCATCTTCTGACCGATATGTATTCCAGGCATCAAACCTCCAGGTCGTCTAATACCAAAACTGTTTTTATGATCCATACTCATAACATTAATCATGACCACGTGAACATGTCTACCATAAAATATTGCTAACTAACGACTTTGTAGAAACGACAATCTGATGGCTTTTTGGCATTGTTCTTGTTAAATTGTCAGCATCGATACTTTCTTCTCTTTGAAATTGCATTGTCGAGCATCTTTTAATGTTATTTACAGAACGCATCTTTTTAGCATTTGCATGGTCTTTCCAGGTGTTTGAAAATCCCATGCAAAAACAAAGAATAGTATCATGATCAACCATTGCGACTAAAGCATTCAAACTAAAATTCTTCAATCGCATATCCTGTGCAGGATGTTAGCTTATAAATACGGCTCAGGGGATACACACACATTCAGGAAAAAAAAAGGAAACAATAAAAGACACGAGATTTTTCGTGGTTCAGCAAGAGCCTACTTCCACGGAGCGCACCTGCACTCAACTTCCACTATGAAATTGATAATTACAGTAGTGAAGCACTATCTTCTTCAACTCGCCATTTCCTCTTTTCTCTACTTGGCGCTGTCACCACACATTTTACAATGAGTATATATAGAACTCAAATTCAACAAGATCATCAATGAAACCAACCAGCTGCCACCAACCAACAGTAAATTTAGACAATGGTATGGTAGGGGCGGTGCAATTAATTTGATGGACTTGGGCGGTGCAATAAATGTTGAAGGCTTCACACTTAACAATATCCCACTTGAAGACTGAAACTCGAGTGGACTTCTTCCTCCTCCTTCGATGACTAGTGGATAGATACGGTGCGCTCATCCTTCTCTGTCTTTAACCTTGAAGGCCCACTGAAGCTGCACACAGCTCCAGTTTCTCCGTAGTGACTGGTTTGGTTAACATGTCAGCCGAATTCTTGCTCCCTGTGATCTTCACAAGCTTCAATACCCCATCCTCGATTAATGACCGAATGAAATGGTAACGCAGGTCTATGTGCTTGGTCCTAGAATGGAATGCCGAATTCTTTGCCAAGTGTATAGCACTCTGGCTATCACTGTGCAACACATTCATCTCTTGCTCGAATCCTGTCTCTTCTAATAACCCCTGTAACCATATAAGCTCCTTGCTAGCTTCAGTCACAGCCACATATTCCGCTTCGGTTGTAGATATTGTCACTATCTTCTGCAACTGAGAAACCCAACTAATAGCAGTACTCCCCAGTGTGAACACATATCCTGTGGTGCTCCTCCTATGATCCACCTCTCCAGCAAAATCGGAATCCACATAGCCTTCCAGCTTGAGCTCATATTTTCTGAAGGTCAGACACTTCTCTGTCGTACCCCGTAGGTACCTTAGGATCCACTTCACTGCTTCCCAGTGTTGCTTGCCTAGATTAGACATGTATCTGCTCACAACTCCCACTGCATGGGAGATGTCTGGTCTCGTGCAAACCATGGCGTACATCAGGCTTCCAATGGCTGAGGCATATGGAACTCTAGCCATGAAGTCCTTCTCTTCGTCTATATCTGGACACTGTTCCTTGGACAATCTAAAGTGACTAGCTAAAGGTGTTCTGACTGGCTTTGCATCCTTCATGTTGAACCTTTGTAACACCTTACGAATGTACTCTGCTTGAGACAGCTGCAAAGTACCTCCCTGTTCGTCTCTGCTAATCCTCATTCCAAGTATTTGCCTTGCTGCACCCAAATCTTTCATTTCGAATTCACTCGACAATTGCTTCAAATTGTTAATCTCTTCCAAATTTGCACCAGCTACTAACATGTCATCAACATAAAGTAACAATATTATGAAATTCGATTTAACTTTATTGAAGTAGCATCAATGGTCAGCATTGCATCTGAAGTACCCATTCCTTTGCATAAACCCATCAAACTTCTTGTACCACTGTCGGGGAGCTTGTTTTAAACCATACAAGCTCTTTTTCAATCTGCAAACCATCTCTCCATTGCCCTTTTCCACAAACCCCTCTGGTTGCTGCATGTATATTTCTTCTTCCAAATCTCCATGAAGAAATGCAGTTTTGACATCCAACTGCTCAAGATATAACCCCTTTGTAGCGACAATGCTTAACACTAACCGGATCGTAGTTAGTTTAACAACAGGAGCAAAAATCTCAGTGTAATCAATACCTTCCTTTTGCTGAAAGCCTTTGACCACCAGTCTCGCCTTGTATCTCTTGGAACCATCATGTTTCTCTTTGATTCGAAACACCCATTTGTTCTGTAGGGCTTTCTTTCCTTCAGGTAACTTGGCTAACTCCCAAGTTTGATTGGATACAAGCGACTTCATCTCATCCTTCATTGCAAGCTCCCACTTGCTCGCATCTTCTCCCTGACATGCCTCATCATAGCATTCAGGTTCTCCTGCATCTGTCAACAACAAATATTGCAAGTACCTCCTATTTGGTACATGTGGGTGAGTGGATTTTCGTAATGTACTCTGGGCCGTTGGGGATCTTCTCAAAGCATTCCCAACCTGTGGATTGAGTACCCTCCGAACAATCGGACTATGTGGTCCTGGAATTTCATCTTGTGGTATAGGTTCTTCAACCTGAGGCTACACACCTAGTTCTTCATCTTTCTGACTACCATGTTCCATGATCCTACCACCCGATACATCCTCTGGCCCAAAATAGTCTGGTTCTCTCTGCTCAGACTTCTCTGTGTTTCTGTCCTTGTACATGATCTTTTCATTGAAGACAACATATCTACTTCTAATCATCTTGCAGTTTTGGTCGTCCCAGAGTTTATATCCAAACTCGTCTTCGCCATAACCCACCAAAGTGCATTTCACTGATTTGGCGTCCAACTTGCTCCTTGCATGATCACTTACATGTACATAAGATACGCACCCAAACACTTTCAAATGAGAAAGTTTTACCTCTTTCCCAGTCCAGATCTCTTCTGGTATAGTGAGGTCCAAAGGTTTTGATGGTCCTCTATTGATCAAGTATGCTGCTGTATTGACTGCTTCTTCCCAGAACTGCTTCGGCAACCCTGACTGTAGGCGCATGCTTCTAGCTCTCTCAGTCAATGTCCTGTTCATACGTTCTGCTATACCATTCTGCTGCGGTGTACTTGGCACCGTCCTTATGAGCCTTATCCCGCTCTGGTAGCAAAACTTCTTGAACTCGTTGTCTTCGTACTCTCCACCATTGTCTGAACGCAACTTCTTGATCTTCAACCCTGTCTCATTTTCAACCATAGCTTTCCATTTCTTGAAAGCCTCAAACACATCAGACTTGTGTCGTAAGAAGTAAACCCATACCTTCCTAGAATGGTCATCAATGAAAGTGACAAAATATTGTTTACCTCCGATTGATGAGACTGAAGCTGGACCCCATACGTCGGTGTGCACTAGTTCCAGCTTCTCCTTTGCCGGTGCTCTTCCGGTCTTCTTGAAGCTCACTCGCTTCTGCTTCCCAAGAATGCAACTCTCACAGAAATCAACCTCAACGGACTTCAACCCTGGAAGTTTACCTCTCGATTGCAAACACTTCAATCCCTGACTACTCATGTGCCCAAACCTTTGGTGCCACAAATTTGGATCCTCTTTATCTTCTGCCACTGCGGCCAAACCACACCCATCGGTAGTTGTGTAAAGAGTCATGTTCTTGGTTCCTCGGGAGATTGTCATTGCTCCTTTTGAGATCTTCCACTTATCTCCCGTGAAAGTCGTCACATAGCCGTCTGATGCTAACTGCCCAATGGAGATCAAATTCTTTCTCAAGTCTGGTACATGTCTCACGTTGTTAAGTTTCCAAACTGAGCCATTCAGCTGGATCTTCACATCTCCTTTCCCGGTAATGTCGCATGCTTGATCGTCACCAAGATACACCTTACCGAAATTTTCGGAGGCATAGTTCTCGAACAAATCCATGTGTGAGGTGGCATGGAATGACGCCCCTGAGTCCAACACCCAAGATTCCATCTTGCTTTCCAATGCGCAAATAAGGCAATCGTCTACCTCCTCTGAGACACAATTTGCACTGCTTTTTCCATCGTCCTTCTTTCCAGATCTGCACTCACTAGAGTAGTGACCTATCTTTCCACAATTCCAGCACTCGATGTCTTTCTTGCTTCGTTGTTGATTACCTGAATTGTTGCCTTGACGATTCCTGGACTTGGATCTTCCTCTTGACTTTGATCTACCTTGTTGATTTCTGTTCCGATTCCTGTTTCTGCTTTCTCTACCTTCCATATTCAGGGCTGAAGATGATGCCCATGATCCCTCTTCACGCATCCTGATTTCCTGGGTCATAATCATGTCTACAACCTGTTGGAAGGCTAACCTTTCTTTTCCGAATGAGTTGGCGATCGATTGACACGTCGTACTCCAACTCTCTGGCATCTGGCCTAGAATTATGCCTGCCAACACTTCATCATCAAATACTATAGAAACCGAATTTAACTCATCTGTTACCTCATTGAACACATTCAGGTGCTCATTGAAGCTCTGATTTTCTGACATCTTCATATTTACAAGCTTCTTTATCAGATGGGCCTTCCTTGCCGTAGAGGGCTGCTCATATAGATTCGATAGGGCCTTCATGAGATCTGCCGTTGTCTCTTGACCCTTGATGTTGAAGGCCACAGATTTCGACAAACTAAGTCGAATTGCTCCGAGCGCTTTCCGGTCCAAAACCATCCACTGCGCATCGGTCATATCTTTTGGTTTACGTTCGACCACCCATTCTTCATCGGATATGTCCTTCGGCTTTTCTACTATCGGCAAATACAAGTCCTTCTGGTACAGATAGTCCTCCATCTGCATCCTCCAAAAGCTGAAATTCGTACCGTTGAATTTCTCTATCTTGTATGTATCCTTCTAGGACTCCATTGCTCTGACTCAAGCTGGACGGAATCAGGCCGAAATCCAAAACTTTCCGTTTCAATGTCAAAGGAACCGGATCTGGAAGATTTCACCACGCTTAGACTGGTGGTGTCGGTTTTCTCAGACTCACTACGGATCAGACCTATACACCCTAAGCCTTGAAACCTTGGCTCTGATACCAGTTGTTAGCTTATAAATATGGCTCAGGGGATACACACACATTCAGGCAAAAAAAAAGGAAACAATAAAAGACACGAGATTTTTCGTGGTTCAGCAAGAGCCTACTTCCACGGAGTGCACCTGCACTCAACTTCCACTATGAAATTGATAATTACAGTAGTGAAGCACTATCTTCTTCAACTCGCCATTTCCTCTGTTCTCTACTTGGCGCTGTCACCACACATTTTACAATGAGTATATATAGAACTCAAATTCAACAAGATCATCAATGAAACCAACCAGCTGCCACCAACCAAGAGTAAATTTAGACAATGGTATGGTAGGGGCGGTGCAATTAATTTGATGGACTTGGGCGGTGCAATAAATGTTGAAGGCTTCACACTTAACACAGGAAACTTGGAATTTCTTTCCAATGTCTGGTAGTAGGTAATTTCTCCTCTATCAATTGGGTGATCGAGCATTTGTGAAAGCAATGTTTCAACAAACTTCCATCTTATTTGATTTCAACCTGATGTTAACTGTCGACAAGTGTTGAAATCAAACTTCTTAATACTTTCCACTGTAATATTGTGACAAGCCAAAGGGCGTCCCATCGAGACTGACATCTAAACGTTGATCAATTGGACTCTGTGCAATGCTAGTTTTTCGAGTTGTGCCTTGTAATTCCACGCTAGTTCTACTAATAGAATTTCCATTGGCATCCAAAATATCTTTTGACCTTGTATCAGAAATATCATTGTTCTTCTTTTGTTCAGATGACTGACACCATTCTACCATTATATCTAAAAATAGGTTAACAATAGCTTGTTGCAATATCTTCACACCCATTAACAAGTTCATAAGACTATGAGATGAGTTTTCTCCCGCTTTTACTCACACCAGTAGCAAATGACAATTTTGTTGGAAGCCTAAGCCTCTTCACTTTGGCTGGATCATCTTTTGGAAATTTGTCCCAAGAAACGAATCTTAGATAAAAGTTTGAAGATTGATCAAGTGATAACACATTCCATTCCCTCCTTGTTTGCCAAAATGCCTTGTGCAAATAACTCTTCTCCATGTCCACACCCCACTGTCATATCTTTAGCAATTCATAGAGTATTTGTAATAAGTCCTATATGAGAACAACTTGCTAATTAGGAATAATACGTGAGCTTACTGTTGTAGTAGTTGTAATTAGTATTGTTATTGCAATTACTATGGTTATTTTCATATAGATTGCATGCACAATATTAGGGAAATACATACCAGCTTAGCTATAGAGTCCAAGTGAACTATATGCAAAAGCTCATATATATTAGATACTACATATGGTATGTAAGGATAAGTTTTATTGCAATTTTACTACTTGTATTCCCATAATATATACGATATAACTTGCAATTGCCGACCTAGTAGTAGTGGTGACTTAATGCAGATTAAAAGTCTAGAATCTTTCGATGCCATTTTCCTCTCTCATTAATTGAATTTCAATGGCTTAAAAAGAGAGTAACAACAAGAAACTTGAAATCAATTCTATGTAAAAATATGATTTAAATTGTGCCTTTAATAATAAAACATTTCGTAAACTTTGATTTTGTTAAAGTTTACAAAACAGGATTTAATTAAGTGATAAGTGTTCTGTTATTTCGGCATTTAATGAATTAATTGTTTGAGGGTCCTCACATCTGGTATCATAGAACTTTCTTGTGCTAGATTGGGTCGAAGTTCTTCCATTTTTTTCCTGCATCTGTATTGTTCGTTTCAATCACAGGTTTGGACCCAGGAATAATTTATGCCTGCTTAACTGTGGGAAGTACTTGGGCATAGCCATAAAACTCATTGTGAGGAGTACCACAGGAACCCTGAAGTAGTTGGCCCATTGAGAGGACCTGCCAGCGAAAAGGGCAACAACCCCTGCCTGATTGACTAGTTCCCACCCGTGAGGTAAACCAAGAGCTGTTGTTCATGGAAAAGCGGTTATCAGTTTTACCTGAGCCATGGAGTGAGGGGTACTTCCCCAACATGCAAGCCGTTAGACAACATTGGTGGTCAAGTGAATCCCCTGAACCATTAGGAAGCCAAGCATACTTGGGGTCTATCGCTTTTTCCAGCTAAAAAATGGCAAATTACATCTATCCAGTTCCAGATCCATATCGAAATCCAGATCCAGCCCCATTGCAAATCCATATTTAGATCTTAATCCATTGCAAATGTAGAACCATTGTCAATCCATTGTAGATTCATTTTGTTGTCGATTACTCCTGCAATGTCATAGATCCATTGCAAGCGTGCTAAGCAAATTTGATATTACATATTCATGTTCAAAGTAATGGCAAGGTTTTATACTGTTGGTTTGTTAGTGCATTACATTTGTTGAAGAATAGCCATACATGTTGAACAATAGCCATATATGGAATTATAATTAGTGTGCCAATGCACTACATGTCTCGATATAGAGTTACATTGTGACTGCCCATACTTGATATGCTATAAATTTGAGTTATGGCTAGCCATATTCGATGTTATTGCGTTGATCAAGTTTTTCAATATTCAAGTACAAGAATAGATGCTTATAGCATAATTATAGAACTTGAAGCCTTCTTCAAATTCTTTTATATTTTCATGTATATATTTTTGTTTCATGACTTGATCATTGTTGTAAAACAAATTGCTATTGTCAATTGCACACATTTTTAAAAACCTGGTTTTTGAACCCTTCCCTTCATTGTAATAGACGCCAATGTCAGTTGCAACCTTCTAGTGCAATTGCATTCATCATTGCTAGTGGCTTATTGAAATTTTCAAACTCATGTCAATAGATTTTTTATGCAATAACTAAATGCATTCATCAAGTTCTGAAGATTAACAATTCTATGCATTAGCCCATGTCTTCTCTTAAATTGTTATTCTTATCAAATGCGACATTTTTTATTTTCGATTTGAAAGACTTTATTTGATTTCTTTTTCCCTTCTATTGCATGTTCTTGCTTGCAGTTCGACCGACTCAATCTACTTGATTAGTCGATATGTTAAGATCCATGCACTTGCAACCTAGTATTCCAGAAGTCTTGTCAACAAAAGACGGAGTTGATTATGAAATTGATATTGCATTGTCAAAAAATCATTTGCTACGGTTGGAATCTTTCCATTTCCAGAGTGGAGATTGCTTGTTCGATTTGTTTGTCATTCTTTTGCATTTTCGATACACATCAATACAGATAAGAGAAGCAATTGTTAATCATTTCTCCCATCAACTGGCTCAAGGAGATCCTTCGGCAATATCTTCATCAAACTTGGAACTTTCACCTAATTATTTGTTTCAGCTACATGGTTTAAAAGACAAAAATATTTATCTAGAACGAAGGTCTCAGTCAGCTTACCATTCAGATAATAACAATGGTTATGGCTTATGGGGTGATATATTCTGTATAAAATGGTTTTCAAATTGGTTGAATGCACCCATCGCCATTTGGTCTTTGTCAACGAAAAGAAGATATCTATACTTCAATTCTACTCTTCCTGGCTACTACTACAACATTCTATTCCATGATCATATACCTTCTGCTGGTCACTTTGAACCATTGTTAACTTGCAAATCACATGTTGTTGACAATATTGCAGTTCAGGAATTATCAATTGACATATTCAACAGATCTTGTCCAGACACTTGCTCAGAGATTCAATGTTTTAGACAAATACTTGTACAACAAGGTTTTGATATCTTCTCAACCATTCAAGGTCATTGTTTTGACTCTCTCTTTGAATCGGTTTCAAAGTTGTCTAACATCTTTGACATGAGTAGTCTTCGAAAGACAATAGCCCAAACCTTCTTCAATTGCATACAATCCAATGACAATAGAGCATTGCAATGTCTATCCACATACTTGCCATTGTCTATGGTCAATTAAACTTGTCTTGTTTCTAGTTGGAAAACATTTGTCCTAAATTTGGCTGACCCTTTTAGCATTGGACATATAGAAGGTTGTAAATTTGCAATTCAATGGATGTGTGAGATGTTGGAAATATATATTTTCATTTGGCACACATGTTCTTGCAACATTGAAGGCAAATATCAACCAACAAAAGGATCTACAAAAGACATTTTCCTATTGCAACATGAAACATGCGAAGGTCATTTGCATTTCCATCCACTAGTGAAAAAAACTTTGACATAGGTTCTTCCAACATGGAAACAACGATGTCAAATGACTTGCATATTGATGCAAATAATAACAACAAGATCAACCAATCAAAAATTCCTTCCACTCATCATGTCAATAGAACATATCCAATAGATACACAGACACAACAAAAAAAAGAACATATGACAATTTACAAAAACATTCTCAAATGAAAAAACAAATGATAGAGAATACAAAGACATTGGACACAAAAAAAACTGCGCCTGATATCAGTGTAGACTACCCCGATGGAAATATCAACAAACTTGGGCATAATGCAAAGTGACCATTCAAGAATCTTCGCTCAATAAAAAGTGAAATGCGCTTTGCAGCAATGAAAGCTTCCAAAAAATAAAAACAAAAACAAAAAACAAAACAAGCCAAGATCAACCAACCAAAAATTCCTTCCATTCATAATGTCAATAGAGCATATCCAATAGATACACAAACACAATAGAAAAGAAAAACAGGTGACAATTTACAAAAACATTGTGAAATGAAAAAACAAATGATAGAGAATACAAAGACATTGGACACAAGAAAGACTGCACCTGATATCAATGCAGACTGCCCTGATGGAAATATCATTATACTTGAGCATAATGCAAAGCAATGATTGAAGAACCTTCGCTCAACAAAAAGTGATATGCATTTTGCAGCAATGGAAGCTTCCAAAAAACAGAAAGAAAAACAACAAACAGAACAAGCCACCATTCAATATTTAAAAGAAATTGACAATACACCTACCAATGCATGTTGCATATGCAAACGCTTACATTTTAAAAAAGACATACGTTGTATCAATGAGAAAACGCTATTTTCATTGAACTCATTGCCATGGATGGATATGCCAGCCTCTTTTGCAATTGACCTGTACATTTGCAAATTTTGCAAAAAAAGTGTCTCTAATAAAGACATTCCTGTATTCCCAGTTCCATTGAATATTCGACGTAACACTTCATTGGCATCTGTAGATATGTTAACGCCATTGGAAGAATGTCTTGTGTCTCCAAGAATTTCATTTTCCCAAATACATCAACTTGGTTACAAACGAGCTCAACTAGGCTTGATTGGTGCAATTATAAACGTCCCCTCATCTTTGGACAAGATACAGAAGGTTTTGCCAAGAAACCTTGATGATGACATGACTATTGGAATTATGTTGAAACAAAAATTGGAATACAAAAATGCTTACATCTCTGGAAATGTGCGTCCTAATATTGTCATGGTTGCATTGAAAATTCTTTGTACTAGAGATCTTTACGAATTAGAAAAAAATTGTATCGTTCCTGATTGGGAGGCAAGGTTCACAGAGCTAGCAAGGAAAGAGGCTATTGACTATTCATTTGACAATTCCATTGACGACGAGAACAGCTCCACAAGTTCGGATAAAAGCAACAACAACATTTCCAATGCAGAATTCGAACCAGCAACTGAAACATTGGTCCATGGTTATGGTGAAACACATCTTATTGACGATTTGTCTACCAAGCTTTTAGAAATTGCACCTGCTGAAAATCACAAGCCTCTAGGCATTTTCCAAGACAAATTCTCTGAGGAGCTTAGTTTCCCAACACTTTTCTATGGATGTTGTCAACCAGATGACATCTACAATCGGTATCGACATCAACAAATATTCCAATGGGAGCTACAACATGAAAGTATGGCCTTTGAAGCTCATCCTACAAACTTGTTCTTTAAGATAGTCAAAGTATTGATACACCAAATTTCTAATGCTGCATGGATATCTATTCGCATAGGTGAATTGAAAGGGAAAAAACTAAAAGCAAAAGATGTCAATTCACAAATCAACCTTGAAAAAATTGTAAAATCTCCAACTGCATTTCACACATTGAAAGCTATTTGAACATCTCCAGACTATTTTGAAAACATGAGAAAAGATATTTTTGCAATGGTCAGGCAACTAGGGCCACCAACTTTCTTTGTTAGCTTTACTTCTGCAGAACATATATGGAAGCCATTGTGCAATGCTTTACAACATCTTCAAACAAAAAACGATTCCAATTCCACATTATTCCCCTCGAGAACCGATATCGATACTTTGATTAGAAACCATCCTGTCATTTGCAGTCGCTATTATAGACACAAAATGAACTCGCTCAAGTCGTTGATATTGAAAAATAACTCTCTCTTTGGAAAAGTCAATGATTACTTTTTCACAACTGAATTTCAACAAAGAGGAAATGAACATGAACATGGTCTTCTTTGGATTGAGGATGCACCAATATATGGTAAAAATACTAACCATGAAATAAAAACTTTTGATGACAAATATATTTCAACGGATTCTTCTTTTCTTACTGAACAATTAAAAAAGATTCAAACCCATCAACACACACGTGCATGTAGAAAACATCGACGTTCTAGTTGCAGATTTCGGTTTCCTATGTTCCTTATCGATGCTACAACAATTTTGGAACCCATTGACAATGAATTGAACAATCTCGACGAAAAAACAAAACTCCTTACATCTGCTCTTGAATCTAAGCAATGTGGAAAAAACAAATGCTTTGAATCATTTCTAGAAGAGTTGAATTTGGACAAAGACAATTACATTATACTACTACGTTCCTTGATTAAGCAACCCACGCTACTTCTAAAAAGAGATCCATCGGATATTTGGATAAATTCATTTGCAAAGAACATTCCAAATTTGTGGTAAGCAAATATTGATGCTCAAATCATTTTAGATGCTTATGCTATTGCAACATACATAACTTCATATGCAATGAAACTAGACAGACCTATGACAATGGCATTAAAGAAGATCAAGGAAGAGTCAATTGCAAACAAATCTAGACAGGTCGAAACAATACGCAGACTAGGAAACACGCTCTTGAACATGCAAAAAATGTCAATTAGGCAAGCGGTCCATATTATTCTCTCTTTGCCTTTGCATTCATCATCAAGAAAAACAATTTTCATCAACACTGCCCCTAATGATAAACGAGTTGTTGCCTTGAAAAAACCATCTTTGTTGAAAAAAGAGTCAGATGAATCTGAAGACATACTTTGTCCTTCAATAATAGATAGATACATCGAACGTCCTAGCGAACTTGAAACTATTATTCTTGCTGAATATGATTCCTTCTATTGCTTCATAGACGGAAAAACAATCAAAAGAAATAGGCCATGCATTATTCGATATATTCGATATAGACAGGAAAAAGATCCAGAAAACTTTGCACAGGAGAAGCTATTGCTCTTTGTCCATTTTAGAGACCTGGACAACTTTCTAACTCATTCGCTTCAAACTTGGACATAAGCATATGAGCAATACAAGTCACAAATATCAATTGTTGAGCAAATATTCTTCCCCAAAGCAACAACCAGATGGGGTGATATTGACATTGCAAAGGATATTGTCGAAACACAATTGGAAGTTGCTAATTCCTCTAAAGAAACATCGGAGCCCATGTATGATTCCATGGCTTTTGAAAAAGTTGATATCCATAATGATCTTGTTCATAAAAAAAAAACTAGTTTGCAACAAGACCTGAACCTTTGCAATTTCAAAGAAAAACCTTTTCTCCCTAACATGGAACAATATATTGCAACAAGAAGGAACCTAAACAACGAACAATAGTCTATAGTAAAAGAGATTGTTACTAGAAAAAAAAACAATCCTTCCAAGCCAATACACCTATTTCTCACAGGAAGTGTTAGTACAGGGAAAACACACACTGCAAAAGCTCTTTTCAATGCTCTTGTCCTGTTGTATGATAAAGCACTTGGAAGTGACCCATTGAAAAAGAAATGTCTCATTGCAACACTTATTGGAAAAGCAGCATACAATGTTGATGGCATCACTATTCATTCTGCTTTTAAACTGCCCCTAAATTCTGGAAACTTGCTCCCATTATGTTCAAATACACTAGATATTCTTGCAAAAGACTTTGATCAACTTCAAGTGCTCTTGCTTGATGAAGTGTCTTTAATAGGTTCGCATATGCTTTATAACTTAGACAAACGTATGCGCGAAATCAAGCATGCTCCAACAAATCCATTTGGAAATGTTGATGTCATTTTCTGTGGTGATTTATTTCAAGCTAAACATGTACATGATTCTTGGATTTTTGAATTCCCAACTTTTCGCCAACATAAGTTCCCGTATATTTTTTGGCTTGACAATATAACATATTATGAACTTAAAAAAGTTGTCAGACAAGAAAATGACATTTTCATATCAATTTTAAATAGAATCAGAAAAGGCCTGCAGTCGGCCAGCGACATTCAATATTTAAATGCACATTGTCATAGACCAACACCTGTTAATCCAACATTTCCATTCTTGTACTATCGAAACAAAGATGTCGATTTCCATAATTCAAAAATGTTGTCATATGTTAAAACAAAAGCATTCACATTCATAGCACACGACAACAAAATTGATGAAACTGACATCAATTATGAATGGCAAAAAACGAATCAACTTCCCCAATCAATTGTATTGAAAAAAGACATGCTTGTTGAATTGATTGGTGGAAACTATCTCATTGAATATGGCCTTGTCAATGGAACGGAAGCTATTTTTTGACACTATGACGAAACCTGCTCAGAGATTATCTGGCTTGAGTTCCCTACTCCAAAGATAGGTGCAATTACACGTACTAATATGCATTGTCTATACAACAATTCTATAAACCATACTTGGACACCTATCAAAAGAATATCAACACAGATGTTGGTTCACAATAAAAGAAATTTTGTTAGGATACAATTCCCCATTCAATTGGCATGTGCTAGAACAATTCACCGAGCACAAGGTTTGACACTTGAAAAAGTTGCATTTGATCCAAAAGGGGTTACAAGGCATGGGCTTGTTTACACTACACTTTCTCGTGTAAAAAACATTGAATGTATTTATCTTGTAAAAAAATTAGAATAAAAGAACTTTACTGTTTCATCAAAAGTACTTGTCGAATCAGCTAGATTAATAGAAGATGCATCATTGCAATTTCAATATGGTCTAAAATCAATTCCTTGTAGTGAACATCTTATTATATCTTCGCTTTTAATACACGTAGTATGGTCTTGCACATTGAGGACATTGCACATGACACTAAACTATTAGAATCACACATTCTATGCCTTCAACAAACCCATTTGCATTCGCCTCCCATGCACACAATATTTGCAAACCAATATAGCTACATTGCAACTTATTCAGTACATGGTCTCATTATAGCTGTCAAAAAAGGGATCCCGATTTTGCACACTGCAACCTACAATGAACAATTCCTAGAGGCAATTTTCATTCATCTTAATCTTTGTAACAACAATGTGAAGATTATAAATATATATATCAAACCAAATACTGTATTCGACAAAGTCATTTGTGTGCTCGATTGCATTTTGGCAGAAAACAATAATACGAAAATGCCTACGGTTCTTGCCGGTGACTTCAACATTAACATGTTGAAGGAAACAATGACTAAAAAATTAATACAATCATATATGCAAACAAAAAATCTGAAATTAAAAACAAGTCATATCACAACTAGCTATAATTCTATGATCGATCATTTTTGGACAAATTTAGATCTTGATACAATTTCATCTACTATCTCTGATGCATATTGGTCCGACCATTTTAGCTGTTTCTTATCAATTCCGTTTGATTCAATATAATCTACCTCCTTTGCATATTTCCAAGAATATGTCCATGATATCATTTTTGCCTTCTTTTATTTGATTTTTTGAAATTTCAAACACATTGATTTTTGATTTTTAAAACTACAACCAAAAATTTATATAAAAAACCAACACACCATTTAGCAATGAACTTCTTTCTTTCCTTTTGCAATGGACAAAATATTGCTCAATTTCCTTGCTTTTTCAACCTCCAATTTTGTTCCTCTTCATGCGTAGCCTGACATGCCATCCACTATTTTCTAGCGACCATTGACTAATTTGCATTTACTGTTATCTATGCACAATAATTTGAAAAAAATAGTAAAAAAAAACAACACAAGGGAAAATAAAATAGTCTTGCTTCAACTACGAACATCAAACAATAGCTTCTCGTCTAGTTTTACAAACCAGAATCAATGTTTTCTCCTTTTGTAGCATTATATATGAAATGCATTTACCTAAACTCTTTACAATTTTTTTTAGTCTATTGATCAACAATTGTTTAATCGGAAACATTACTCAAACAAACTTCAATCTTGTGTGCCTCTATTCATAGATATCCAAATTACATTTTTTGACATTAACACATTTGTTTCTTCTTTTTTATATGCCAAAACTCATTGCAATATCCCTTTCCAAAATTCCTGACAATTCAATTTGCTTTAGTCTATATCTACAAATATTTGTGTTTTCCATGTCATTACTAATGGTTTCAGGTCCAGATCATTTTCTAGACTTGGTCAAAAACATAAAACATATCAATAAAATATACACAAGAAAAAGAAATTTGCCACAAGCAGATCATTGTTGCAATGACATCTACATCAAACACCCTAGCTACTGAAACAAATATTTCTTCTTCACAAGACATTGCAGAGACATAATCAATTGCAACACCCTCATTGCATATTGCCAGTACAAAAACAACCATCCCAAAGAGGTAATGTTACTTTGCATTGAATCTGCTCATTTTTTTTGTCTCAGATTTTCTTCTTCTTAATTTTCTTTATCTTCTAGTCAGATCTAAGTTAATTCATTTCACCAATTTTGTTGTACATAATATGTATTCTTTTTCATGTCCTTGCTTAGAAATCATGTAATTATCTATAGACAGCTATGCATGACAGACAACTGTAGAATCTAATTGCTTCTTTTTATGTTCATCTTCTTATGTTCGCAGATTGAAGCAATCATTTGTGCAAGCTTCATCTATTGTAGAGTTATGTACTATGTCTCATGCCCATGTTTTTGAAGGAGATATTTTAACTGTCTACGGCCCTGCACAAAATCGAAACCAAAACTCACCTGTGAAGACAGATTCTGCATCCAGATCTTGTAGACAAAGATGGATTCATGACAATTACTGTTACCATGAATGATAACCTCATCAACATATTTGGCAACTTCCTCTTGCTTGGAAAAAGTGTCCGAATTATTGAATTTGAATTAAAGAAAAGAGGCCAATATGATCGTGGAGATGCTATAAATTCCATAGCAATCTTGCCTTCCAGTCACATTGAAACAATAGATCAAGTGTGCAAAACACGTTATCTTCCTCCAGACATATCAATTACTGAGTTAGTTTCATTTGATGAAGCATATGTCATTGGTTCAGTTGCTGCCATAGTAGTTGCATGCCAATACAACAACAAACAATTGGATTTCTACATCAAGGATGGTGAAACTCCAAATGACTATGCTACTGTACTGTCCACTCCTTCTTTTCTATGCCAAGTAAATATATATATATATATATATATATACTTGCTTTTGTTCTTTCCAAAGTTCATATTAATTTTATTTTTTTCTCATTTCATTGTTAATTGCTCATAGAACTGCAATTTCCTCTCAGTTTATATGTTTTTGTCTATTGCAAATCATTTATACACCTATTTCTGACTTTTTCTCTTTCATCTTCATAGTTTCAAGTCAACAACAACTATAAAAACTTCTTTATGCGAGTGCAACAATAGCTTGCACAAGATGAGCCACCACTCTATTTATTCAAAAACATTGTCTGACCAGGTGCAAAAGGCAACCACCTGATGAAGGCCTCCCAGGCCACATTTATTGATCCACTCAATGATGAATTTGCAATTCAGGATTTGCTTGTGATTGTTGAAGCTAAGACACAGGTCAGGCATACATTCCTTTGTTCTTTATTAAACTATGAAATCGCTATAACAATTCTTCTAATTCACACCAAAAAAAAGAAAAAAGAAAAAACAACATACTTTATTTCTGTTTCCACATCTGTTTCATCTTTCCAGTTGTCACCAACTGTTTTCAAAGTTATCTATTGATTTTATTTGATCATAAACAAGATACAATCCATATAGACTATTTTACTAAAATGGTTATTTATCCACTTCATGAAATAAACTATGTTGTAGCTAGAAATAAGCCTATTTGAACATTGTCCCACAACATTTGCATAGGTCCATGTCTTTTGCAACACCCTCTTCCCATTTATACTATTACAACATTTAAAAAGGGAAGATGTCCTTTCTCTTTTTCCACTTTTTCTTTTCAATATTTTTAGCAACAATTCGAATTTGTTTTTTTCCTTTCTTCTTTCCAACTTGTCTTTGCTCCTACAACATTTCTATATACTTGTACTTATGTCATATTCTGTATATTTCCTATCTTGAAAATTGCAACAGATATATGGATCGCTCAAAATAAAAGATGCTTTTGCACCACCATTCCAATGTACATGCACAGAATGCAAGCTTCCGATGATCCAAAGCACTACATTCTGTTCTTTTTGTAATCAAGAAACAACTACAGCCTATGAGCATATCTTGCAATGCAAACTGTAAATAGATCAGGGAATCCTTGAATGTAGTCTTCGAGGTGCACACCTGAAAGAATATTGTCCAGCTATTGTAGCTATCTCGTATGAGCAATATTGTAAGGCCGTTACAGCAACTATTCGTCATCTGCGCAAATTCAACCAACAAGGCCTGTTCACTCTTGCAATGAACAACATAATAATCAACTGCAAAAAACTCTAGACACAAGGTATGCACAAGCAACTTTTACTTTAAAAAAAACTCAACTTTTTCAACTATGTCCACTTTGTATTTCATATCTTGTCTCTACACAGATGTTGTTTAAAAAAAAACTATGTTCACTTTCAAATGACTTAAACAAAACTGCAAATTTTTTCAAAAAAACATTGCAATTTGATCTTGAAACTTGGACCATGATGAAATAAACTACATACTAGATTTCATAACTGATTCATAACCATAGTTTTTTGAATGCTTAAAACAATAAAGCAATAATCTTTCTTAATCGTTGTTGATAGTTTACCAGTCCTTGCAATCTGTAGCTTTCCATTGCTTCAAATGTCAACTTTTTTTGATATCGATGATCAATAGCTATAGTGTTTGTATTCTGTGATGATAGACTAAAGTTATTATGTATTCAGTTTATCAGCATACAATTTCTTCTATCATGCTATAGAATACAACTTATCTAGTAATGCGCTTCTTGCTTTTGGTACTTTTTTTTTTAAAGAAACCATTCAAGGCTCAATGCTATCTATAGGATCTATTATATTGACTTTTTGATTTATCCATGGGGTGGCTTGATATCTTTTGTTGTAATGGTATTGTTATGTTAACAATAAAAAATACATCAAGAAGCATACATTTTAGTTGCTTGTCTAGAAATAGACATTGCTAAGACATTCATATCACGCTTGTGTCATGTTGGGTGACATAAACTCTTCAAAAATTCACTTTTATACACAAAGATTTTGTTGCTCATCAACCCCTAGTGTTCAATGTTCAGACATTTATTGGAAGATAGGATTGATTAAAGCTGGCATTGTCAAAGAAAATTTTTGCCCTTGTCTTGTACAGAAACATCTCCCATAGATTAAGGTACACTTCATTAGTAATCAACATTGACCAAGTCATGCTGACTAGTTTACAGGAAGAAACAATGTCACATCTACACATCTGCAAAGTCATTACCTATATATTGCAGCTTC
This sequence comes from Larix kaempferi, assembly GCA_027924585.1. Taxonomy (NCBI): domain Eukaryota; kingdom Viridiplantae; phylum Streptophyta; class Pinopsida; order Pinales; family Pinaceae; genus Larix; species Larix kaempferi. The sequence goes on along the minus strand of BSBM01000159.1, from coordinate 8,496,032 downwards.
ATTCGAACTTTAACTTAAAGTTGTGCTCTAAGTTGTAGAAACTTTACTCGGCCAATAGGTTTATGAAATATCTCACCCAACTACTTCTCCATGGGCTTATAGACTAGATGCGAACTTGTGTTTGCTCCCCGGTAGGATGAAGATGCAGTTTTTGTCTACTTGATGCAATCATGGTAATTCAAGATCCCTTACTATATTTAGGACTTTCTAGTTGTGAGAAAATATGCTTGTGGGTTCCATTTTTTCAACTCCAACATTGGTAAAGACCCTTTTCAATCATTTCGATTTACAAGCAACTTCTGTTGCAGCTTCATATTCTACCTTCGTGGAAGAAAATACATCTGCAAAAGTACTACTTGTTGCAGAAAGGTATCACTGCTAAACAAAAGCTACAACAATAGAAACGAATAGGTTGTCAAACCAAAGTCAAAATAACTAGTCAATTTGAAATTTGAATATCGAGTTAAGTAGAATCTATAAATAGCATTCCTCTCTGGATACTTCATAATCCAATTACTACTCTTCCTATGTGGTTGTTTTGGATTAGACATGTCTTTGAAACATGTCTCAGTAGCAATGCAGATATCTAGGCATGTGATTGCTAGTAAAATAAGAGTATCTATTATTTGCCTGAATGAACTAGTTTCCCCTATATATGTTAAAACTTAGGTTGCTTCTTGCTCAATCAGTGTTCTCTCCAGCAACAATGCATATTACGATCTTTTGTCTCTTTCATAGTTGGATGCTAAAATATTTTATTTATTTGCAACTCCTTTTGCTTATGAACTTTAAATACTACCCTCCCAGAATAAAAAACATCACTATGGATTTAGGTTTTTCATTCAACTTATGTCATAGATGGATCATTGAACATGCCATTGTTATTGACACTTGTAGTGATGTGTACAACATCTATTTTTTTCCCCTTTTTAAGCAAGATAGAGACTATGGATAATGGAAAAAAACTTTCCTTAAAACCAAAGATATTCTAGTTTTTTATTCCATAATCAAAGACTTCTAGTTGCATTTAACATCGCATTGTATTGAAGTTCAACTATCATTGGTAGCATTAATTCATCCTCCTTTTCTTTAAACCAAGATTATCTACATACTATGCAGTCTGGGTTTACAGACAAAACTATATTACACACCTCATTTTGTTCCATCCAGGATTTCAGCTTCAGAAAGTTTTTGCCCTCTATCTCGTGCCATTTTTAGCACCATGTTTCCATGAAAATGCCAATCACACCAGCATGAGAATAATTGCAATTTGATAGTTTTTAAAAACAATTAAGGCCCTTGCATATGTCCAAAGCAATTAGTCATTAATAATGTATTTTTCCATTCTACTATAATTTATTGACAATTTCATTATTTTACCATAAGGCATGTTTGCTTTTACACATTTCCAGTTTCAGTTTCAGTTCTGCAAAATTTACATTTCCACTTAACATTTTATTTTCTAAACTATAGAGTAACAATCGCCTTTGCACATTACTTTTGTGCATTTCAACAATAACCAATTTTCAATGCTTTTTTAGACCTTATGTCTTCTGCAACAATGCAAACTTCACACCCTACTCTTTTTCTTCTACATACAGTATAACAATCTGGACCATGTGCTTTTGTATTTACTTTTAGTATCTCATTGTTGCTAAGTACTCCATATCATCAAATCTGTTGTTTACAAATTTGCAAATACTTTTATTCTTCTCATTTTGCTCATTGCTATGACTATAGTCTATACAAAATGTGCAGGAACAAGTGGTTTCAAAAAACTCCTACAATGGAAATCAGTTTAACATCAAGTGTTCCTTTTGTTACCTATATCATTCTGCCTGCTCTAAGAATGACCAGTTACATTTTGTGCATATATGCAGAAAGAAAAACAAGCAACTCAAAAAATGCATTTTTGCAAACATAAAATAGAAGACATCTTATGCTAGTTTCAAATAATGTCTATAAAGCCATATTTACTTCAAAACTGTGCTAAGTTGTTGTGCTCTTCGATCTATAATTTTGCTATTTTTTGTTGGTTTCTTAACATAGCAAATAGATGCAAATAGCTTTACACTCTATATGATGTTCAAATATATGCTCCTTGCATCTTTTGGATGCCTTTCTTGGCAATTTTGAAACTTTCTAGCTGGTGTCTCTAAAATATATATATGTATATCTAATGACATTTACAAAGCAAATAGAACTTTGCCTTCATATTAATGTTCTTGTGCAATGCTTATAATGAAATATGTTTCTTCTTTGCTAATTAATAATAATATACTTGATTTCTAGTTAAAGTCATTTCCTTTTGTGCCACCGTATAGCTGAAATTTCAAGATCTTCATCAAGATTGTCATCCTTGTTGACGTCCCATAAAGGGAAAAAACAATAGACATAGAAATTTGCTGTATATTTATCTTGGTGGACTCACTATTCTCTTTAAAGGATCCTCTGATTACAATTTCATTGTGTGCTTGTGAAGTTAACATCTTCAAAAAAACATTTGTACACTAGTGTTCGCTTCTTTAAACATTTCCTCATGTGTTTTTGTGTTTAAATAATACTCCATACTTCTGAAATGTTGATATTGTAATTTGCATAACGATCACATTTTTTTTCTTTGTACAAATAATTTATGCAATTAGAAGCTTTGTAACAGTGAGAAAACCTGGCCTCATTACAGGATGCATCTCCAATCATTTCAGATGCAAATGCTAATGTCTATAAAGTTAAAACTAGCCTACTCTTAAAATGCATCTTAAATATTGATTACAAAACAAAATATGTACAACTAAATGCTTTTGCACTCCCTATTAAATGGTTGTGCAAAAAGCAAGTGAAGCAATGGTTGAGTAAGTTGAGATAGATTGCTTTTTCAATATGAAATTGTCCTGCCAGTTGCACACAATTTTCAGCGAAATTAGCTTCAACACATACATGCCTATTTTGTCTCATTGTTCTAAATGTTTTTTGCTTGCCTGCCTTTGCTCAATTCAATTCCTCCATGATTTCATCAATATACATAGGATCTTGCTTTGGCATTATTTGACCTATTAAATACCTCTTTTTTAGTGACTTCTGTCTTTTGTTCATGACCTCTCAATGATATCTGTCAAACCATAAGTAGTAGCATTTCTGCTACCAACCAATTGCACCGGCATACATTGTTACAACATGCTACAACCACCTAAACATAACCATCGCTCTTAGCCATTTTCAAAGTCAGGGACATTGCCACCTTGTGGCTCTTGTTTGTTTTTTTTATCGGCCACTTCAATATGTGTTTAATGATGAACTTTAAATTTAGTTATAAAGGAACTTTAAATTTTTATTATTTTATTTAATTTAAAAATTTTAAATAGTATTTTTATATTTTAACAAAATATGAATATTTGTATCAAGTTGTGAATCTTGGATTTAAAAAAAGAATCCAATGTTTTTACATTTAAGATTAATAAAAAATGAGTGATATTAGGAAATTTACAATGAGTGGAGTAGAACTGTTACACTAGTCACACAAGGGTTTAGAGGGTAGTAGCTTCTTGTGTAGTGACTGTATTCCTGAGAATCTAAACCCGATCAATTACCTTTTCACTGAACCTATTCACTTCGCCCATACCTCGTCAGAGTGGTGGATCATCTCATCTATCGAGTATGAACTAAGGACTCTGCAGCAAGTGCAGCTCTCGGCTTTGGACTCGGATTTACACTTTCAAGCAATGGAGAGAATATCGGAGATCGAGCTAAAAGCAAAAACAAAGCAGAGGTGGAAGCAGAAAATGGCGAAGGATTACTAGCAAAATCTCATAATGCAGAATTATTCATGCTCAAACTAAGCCTCAATTGAGCCAATTCCCCAGTCGACTAACGAACTTTTCATGCCAGAAGCCAAAATGGGAAATGTGGTGGCATAAGTTGTTATACGTTGATAGCTAAACTATGCACATTTATCACATACTAAAAAATAATAGAGAAAAACATGTCATAGGTGTTCGTGTTCTTATGCATTACCTCGCCGTGTTCTTATCATTTTTTATTCCCATGTCATTTTTCCAGAGATATGCTACAACACAACTCTCTCTTGTTTTTAAACGATTCAAAAGGAGGATTTTTTCAAACATTTTCAATCTAAAAATGAGAATGGATCACAAGTTAACCATAATGTCCAAAAACAATCGAATAAGCATTTGTTTGAAGTTAATATTAAGTGTAGTTATTTGGTGTGTGCTCATAAGAAGGAGGGGGGTATTTTCATCAATAATTCAGAGTTAAGGAGTACTCAATATTTATGTGTAGAAAGACAAAACAAAAATGATATAGTTAAAAGGAAATTTGTTGGTAACTTGATAGACCCCATGATCCAAATATAGTGCTTTAACACTAGGCCAAATGACCTTTTCCAAAAGTGTTTCCTTTAAAAGTTCATATCGATGAGGACTCCTATAGATGGGCACCATTGGCGTTTTGCTATTAAGATGAACCCAATGGAATAGAAAATTCATTGAACCAACTCAACTCATATTCCAAGGAAATTCAAGACATTAGACCTAAATAGCCCCTAGAAAAAAAGTACAAATTGCGCCTTAGAACAACATGGTGCCATTTTTCGCACATGAGTTTCATTTGGACCATTGTCACCACGTGAGGAAAAACATGTGAGATATCAATATTTGAATTTAGGATCCAAATCTTGTGTTTTAACATTAAGAAAAATGACCTCATCCAAAATAATTTCCTATAGAAGCCTGTATCGTTGGGGACTTGCATATAAGGACATGGTTGGCACTAGCATATTGAAATGAATCCAAAGGAGTAACCAACTTGTTTAATTGACTTGGTCTTTTTTATTTGTTTCTAGATATAGCTTGCAATCCCATACAATTGGGAACACTTGGTCTAAATGTTCCCTAGGGGAGAAAATGCAAACCATGCCTCAAAATTGCATTCCACCACTTGCAACATGTGAGTTTCATTGGGACCACTATCCCCATTTAGAAATACATAGATTTGATCATGATATTTAAATTTCGCATGGTATTTGAGTTTTTTTTGAATTGTCGTGAGAGATAGATGAAACACATTTAGATTTACCTGTGTAATGGTTGGCTTCATGTGCGAAGGACAATTTTTAACCTCTTCACTTTTATGCCTCTTCATATCAAACTCGAAGTAGATGAAAATTTCAATTCTGTAATTTTTTTTAAGGATGCACCATCATCCTCATGTTCATGCCAATTTCAACTAAATGAACCATTAAAATTTCTAAAGTTTTTGAAGGCCATAGCCACATGGTATCAACATACACTACAACAAAACAAATAATTAACACCTAATTAAGCATCTTTTTTATTGTAATTTTTTCTCCAATTGAGTTGGAAAATATGGTGCTAAACCTGGCGTGAACTTGTGATTTTCTAAAGCATCTAAATTAGCGTCATCTTTAGCACCACATTTAGTGCCAAAATTTGTGCCAGGTTTATAATTAGGATTAACATCAGATTCAGTGGCATCATTAGCACTAGTTTTAGCACTAGGATTAACACCAAATTTAGTGCCAATTGTTTGTAAATTAAATTTACTAAAGTATAAATGGAAACTATTTTTTTTTTGAAAAAATGGTGAGAAAATGTTGGGATTTGAACCGATATCACTTGCCAAGATGAAAGAGCTCTACTTGAGCTACATTCCCACCAAAAACTATGATTAAAATAGAAAACCTAAACTGAAACTAAACTAACCTAGTGCAAACTAGAACTTATGAAAATTGAAATAGAAAATGGTAAGAAATGAAAATAGAAATGGGGAAAGTTAATGGGATGCTTGGAGTGGAACCCAAATCATTTTCCAAAAGGAAATAAATCTACTTGAGTGGCATTCCCATAAAAATGTACCTTTAAGAATGTAGATCAAAATTGATATTAACCTAACTTATGCATATAAACAAGTGAATACAAATAGAAAGGTAATAACAAATACGATTCGAATCTAGATCTCCATACATTAATGCAAGGGTATTCCTTAAGCCATGCCCAGGAACTATAACTAGGCATTAAACAAAACCCCTAAAGTGTCATTTTTTTCTTCCTTCTCCATTAAACTTGCATCAACAACACAATAATGAACATTAAAAAATAAATAAAGAAAAAGAAAATCAAAAGAGAAAGGAAAAATGAGAAGGGAAGGGAGAATCCATTACATTCCTTATGGAGGTTCCACCATGAAACCGTATCCTCTATGAATGAAAACCTAAACCTGCAACATTAAAATAAAAATAAACATTAGAAAGTAAATAACTTAAAATAAAAGTAAAATATGAAAGAGGAGAAAGGATGGGAGAATCATTACCTTTGTTATGGAGGTTCTTTGGTGAAACATTATCCTCCATACGTGAAACCCTAAACCTACAACATAAAAACAAAAATAAACATTACAAAATAAATAAAGGAAAAGAAAAGTAAACAAGGAAGGAGTGAGGAAAAGGGATGGAGAATCCATTCTCTTCCTCGTGGAGTTTCCTCCATGAACCCAAAATTCTATCCTCCATGAGGATGAAACACTAAGGGAGGAAACCTTAAGGGAGATAGGAGAAGGGTGTAGAAGAGAAGAGACAAAGAGAGGAAATGAGGCAAGAATGAAGGAGCGGGTTTTGAGGGGATTTTATTAGGGAAAACTAGGAATTTCAATTAAAATAATTGAAATTCCCTCCAACTCATGAGTATTGAGACAAGTGGCTTCTTTTTAATCTTTTGGAGGATGAAACCTTGAGGGAGATAGGAGAAGGGTGGAGAAGAGAAGAGACAAAGAGAGGAAATGAGGCAAGAATGAAGGAGTGGGTTTTGAGGGGATTTTATTAGGGAATACTAGGAATTTCAATTAAAATAATTGAAATTCCCTCCAACCCATGAGTATTGAGACAAGTGGCTTATTTTTAATCTTTGATATTACTTAGCTTTTTTTTTGAAAAATTTCCCTCACTTTTATTTAGTCACTCAGGAAACTTGGTGCTAAATCTAGTACCAAACATGGCACTAAACATGGCACTAAACATAGTGCTAAACCTAGCACTAAAGCATGTGCCAAACCTGGTGCTAAATCTAGCATTAAACATGGCTCAAAATATGGCACTAAATTTGACTCTAAATTTGATGCTAAATCTGGTTCGAAATTTGGCACTAATTATGGCACTAAGCTAAACTTGACACTAAATTATGTGCTAAATATAGCAGTAAATCTAGTTCTAAATGTGGTGCTAAATTTGGCTCTAAATATGGTGCTAAAACTGGCATAGGAAACAACACCAACTTTAGCACCATCCTATGAAATAATGCCTAATTTTCATTAAACCTACAAAAAAATCACTCAAAATATAAATGGAAGCAAAAAAGGAAGCTAAAAGGGATGCTAATTACAAGGTTTTGTTGTAGTGATCATCACATTCATGTTGATGTCCAATAAGATGCACCTTAAAATTAAATAAAATTAATTAAGGGATACACACATAGTATCATCGTCATATAATCATTTTGAAGCATTGTCATCATCATAAAATAATAAAATATTCTTAGCATCATTAAATCATGAATAATTAAAAATGGCACACAAAGTCAACAATTGAATGTCATTCAAAATCATATATGTCACATACAAAAGGAGGAATCTATTTATTCTATGTTTTCCACTTTACGGTGGGTTTTGGTCGAAATCCGGTAATATTTTTTGGGTAAAATCCAAAAATTTACATGTTTAAATTCTGATTTTGAATCCATAAATAGATTCAGCACCCTCGTATACCCCCATGGCACCTAAATTATGCAATTTTCATAGCTAATAATTATGATTCTAATATTTTTTAAAGATTTCCAATGGAATACAAACAAAATTTAAGACGGAAAATACACTTGGAAAATGTTGAAAACGTAGAATATTTAGACTATACCCGTACAAAATATTGAAAATGAACATAAATTTTTTTATTCAACAATATTCCTAAGTATATACATATATTCCAAAATATTGACTTCATCCAAGTATTACAAAATGGAACATTGTGCCTATGGTAAATAAAGGCAACTTGTGCCCAAGTACAAAATGGCTAAGTAGTTCCGAGATTACAAAATTGATCAATCATGCCCAAAGTACAAAAGTATGATATGATAATTCGATGATGCTTGATTCTCTGGCTAGTGCAAGATGCCTTTCAAACTATGTTCTTCCTCTTTTCTATGCCAAAGGAATTTTGAGCTTGCCTACATCAATGATTTGTGTTCATTTATGGAGTCCAGACATGCAAAAACATTGATGAATTTTAACCATTTTAAAAAAATTAACAAACATAAAATTATTAAAATTACTATCCAATACAATAAAAGCAATTGATGCCTCAACATGCAAGAGCCTATCCAATAACATATTGCAAACCCATGCCAATCAAACAAGGAAGATACTTTCAAATCAATATTGGAAAATAGTGCAATGGAAATAATCTACAATGACCTTATGGTTGGGAGTGGGAGATAAATGCACCTAATATACCAGAAGTGTTGGCATGCATGTCTATTTAGTCGCATGCTACTCTAAATCCACAATAGTGGATTCCTTGACAATTGGTGCATCAATTATAGATGGTTTTCATGAATGCTCAAGAGTTCGTCTCATAACTGACTACAAACACAACAACTAAATAATAAAGATTCTTTTAAATTAGTATTTGAAAATGATAAAATGGAAGTGACCTCTGATTTTCTATTGTTTTAGCTTAGCAGATGCACGCCCATGAGATTTTGAAGGTGCTAGCATGTCCATCTTTCCAATCAAAAGCTACCTCGAGACTATGACAATAGATGGATTAATAGTGAATGCATCAATGGTCAACAATTACAATGGATGTTCAAGCTTCTATCCAATAATAGATTGGAAACACATGCCAATGAAACAAGTTTGATACTTCTAAATAAATATGTGAAAATGATTCAATGGAAGTAATCCATAATGGCCCATTGTTTGAGGGTGCCAATTACTTGTATGTGAGATATCCAAGGTTTGTCCATAATCAATTGTTCCTTCATAAATGTAGAAGAAACACCCATTACATCGACATTGGATGCAATGGTAGGTGGGTGTTGTGGATGTGTAAGAGTCAATCAAACAAATTAGATATTTAAGAAGCAAAATTTGAATATCGATGCACTGAAATATACGAATAGGTTGGTTTTATTTGACCTCGAAAATGATCAAATTCATAGACGTTGACATGCACTATTAAGATACACACAAAACATTAAAAAATATTAGATATCTTGTCATCCACTCATAGAAATACACTAACTCATTTGATATAAATTAAAAAATATTATAATTACCTTAATGGAAGACCAAAAGAACATGTAGTGTTGTTTGTTGCATTTAAATCTATCGATGGAAGGGATCTCTATCGGATGGGGGAGATCCATTAGATACTAAATAAACATGAATGGGATAGAAAAGGTAAAAGGAATAATAAAACATGTTATTTATGAAACAAATCTATGCAAATTGTTAAAAATATCTTAGAAAATATGTAAAGATTGATGGATTTACATAGTGAAGGAATCCATCGAGGAATGCTCATAGCATATTTCTTCACAATATGCGTATGGACGTGTGAGTAGATGATGCTTTGTATCTCTGGTACTTGAAGTGTCTAATGGATCCCTACCCTATGTAGCGTTGAATAACTCCTCCCTAACTTGAGCAACGCCAAATTATTCCTGATGGTACTAGATAACTCCTCTACCGTGAGTAGTGATGGATGCCTCCTCCTTACCATGAGAAGCACCTGATAACTCCTCCATACCATGATAATTATTGGATATCCCCTTTAGATGTGCCCTCAATTGTACAACTCTCAACAATTGTGCCATGGTGGACTAATGTCCCTTGATATTGTAATAATTTGTCCCATGTGTAATCAAGCACTATTGGTGTAAGGGGATATAAATGTGGAGGATTTCCATGGTGAGGGGTAATGTACATGGCTTAGATCATCCTTAACTCTATTTTTATCGTGGGTATCCCTGTGCCATTAGAACTTAAAAATATCAAAATAATTGACATATTTACTTTGGATAAACTTCACATCTAATTTCAAAAAGAAGTATATAATGGCATGCCTATGTTATCATGAAAGTCTTCATCAAACACCACATACCATTTATCCATTCAATTAGCCATGCTATTTATTTCTATGTACGTATCAATGGAAATATGTGGTCTACCAATGCTAAGAATCAAGTTGGTGGTACGGTACCATAAGATGCAAAACATCACATCTTTCATTATTTTTACTTTTTCACTAAGTCTATTTTTGTAAAATACTTTTTCACCTTTTTATTAGAGAAAATTTTAGGAGTGAAATTTAGTCCATGGGCTAATTTTTGAGGTTTTCTTCCCAAAAAATATTCGTCATTTTCCATTTTTTCCAATATGATTAGCCCAAATTCCATAGGATTAAATTTTTTTACTCTGAAAATTGTCAAAATTGTCCAAAAACTATACAAAACTCTTAGAAATTTGAATATTTTTTAAAAGTTATCACCAAACATTTTATGGTTGGAAATTTGATAATTAGTAAGATTTGCCAATGTTTCCACACTTTAATAAAATTATGGATCCTCAAAATTTTCCAGGAACCACATCTCAACATGTCGACACTTATTATACACGGTAGTGACTATCTGCCATTCTGCCGTTGGGATACATTCAAAGTATAGGATAATGTTATATGAATGTCATGTGAAGAATATAATTTCCAAATATAGCAATACAAATTGATATTATTTTTATAAGGAACAAGGATTTGCCATAATACAAATTGATATTTTGATAAGGAAAAATGATTTGCCCAATTGCAATCTTTATCTTCATTGTTAGTTGACACAAGAATTAAGTTCGATGTTAGCGAGTGTGTAATATTAGGTCATGAAATTTAGAATTTTGCAAAACGCTCATACACATTAATTTTTATTTGGAGCTTTCTAAAAATTGGAGGATTTGGTATGGATCTCAATTGGGTGTTTTTTATTTTGTAAAATTTAAATTTAACTATGTTTTAATGATGATTTTGATAATAAAAACGGATTTAACATCATCAAAAACTGCAGATACCCAAAAGTTTACAGTTTGAGAGTTGTAACCGCAATTTTTATAAATTTATGTTGGTTTTTTTCAAAATCGTGCTGGCAAAATCAATTTTTTTTGTTTGAAATCGTAGAACATGGATTCCACGAAGACTTAAAAATATAAGTTAACTGTGTGAGGAAGTTGGTTTGAAAGATGTCAATTGAGAAGAATTTTGCTTGAGAAAAGAGACCACGAGCTTGATTAATAAGGAAAGTCATATTTTTCATAGTTTTGTTAGTGATGTTTTGAATTTGATTTATTAGGGATTTTGAATTCTCACTCTTGGAGAATAAGTTTTATATATCATCTATGGTTATGTGTGATATGACTATTGGGGTGGATTACTATCTATGCTTTTCCTAGATTGAAGGAGGATGGCACAAGTGTATTGTCAAAATTGATTTTATGGATGTCTTTCAAAATTCGAAATAAACAATTAAGGTTACAATCTAAGCTAGAAATCAGATCTCTTTTTTGTGAGACGAGAGGCTCCTCTCAAAAGATGTAACTACTAAAGTTTAACATAAGTGTACATAGTTAACCCTACTCCTTGTGGGGTAGGGTTAAGCTTACTCCATTAATTACTTCTCTAAGTTTACTTAAAACTCTTACAACCGCCACAGAAAAGCTTGACAGACGACTAAGCTGGTGAAGGTAGGTGGGCAGTAAAGATTTATCTTTTATTCATTCTGATCACTCATATTGAATGAAAACAGGGAAAGACAGGAGAGTTGGAAGATTTCTTCTAATTGTTCTTGTGAGAGAGGGACCACGTGCAGGCCACATAGTGGCATAAAAATTCGTTGTCAAACTTTTGGGTGTTCTTGCGGAGAGTGAACAACTCATGTTATATGATAATGTTTTCCTTTGAATGTCCAACCTCACGTTAAAAACCAAGAACTAGATTGGCTTTATTGGAAGAGAAAACAAGGAGTCGCTCTCTTGGACTTGATTTATCTATGTGAAAAAATAAAATGGAGCTATTGAGACTGGTGGTTTGGAACGAGATCCGCACGTTACACGCTAAGGAGAACCACATCTCAACATGTGGACAATTGTGACAATGGTTCTATACATTAAATATTATCAACCATGCTGGGGTTGTTGTGTTAAAGGATATGGGTACAATGTCATTCAACATTTTCTTCCGAAAATGATAAAGTTTATGATAATTTAGTTTTCAAATTAATAATAAGAAAAGTGGATTATTAATAAGGAAAATTATTTCAAATAAAATAATTTGTTAATAATTTTATTAACTTTAATTTTTTTAATTTATCAAAAACAATTTTAAATCTTAATTTAAGACCAAATCTAAAACCAAGATCATCTGATGTTTATTTTCATTATGTATTCATTAAAGGTTGATTATATCACACAACCATGTAGCAAATTCAATGCAATTTAAGCTTGAGGTTAACCATGTGAAAAATAGCTAATTTTGTGAAGAAGTTGGTTCGATGTAAAATAGAGAAGCAATTTGATTGAAAAAATAAATGTGCAACATGATTAATTAGAAATTCATACTTATCATAGTTTTGTTAATGGGGAATTGGAACTCTCATGTTTGGAGAGAAAGCTTTGGATGTTATAGAGAGTTATGGAAAAATGATAAGTAAGATAATTTGTTGTAATGGTAGACTATCCTAGATTCATTTAAACTCTGGATCTACCATGCACAAAGAGATATCAAATCCGTCGAGGTGTAAATCTTTTTTACTGTCAATCTCTTGTTGGATAGGTTTGCAGGTCTTAAGGGATTTGATCCCTCTCAGTGCATGGTAGATCTAGAATTTAGATGTATCTAGGATCGTTGCAGTCCGAGGAAGTCACATTAAATTTGTAAATGATCATGATTATGTATATGAAGTATGTAAAAGGTAAGTTCAATAGTTCAATGAGAAATAGGTGAATAACAATGTTGGATGATGACACATATGAATAGTAAGAAAGTAAGAGGATGTGTATAATCAATGAGAAATAGATTATCTACAAATGCTATCGGTAGCATATTTGCAAATGCTACCGATATATTACCCGCTTGTAAAAGATAAATTCAATAATTAAATGAGAAATCAGAATGATGAAACATGTGAATTGTAAGAAAGTAAGAGGATGTGTATAATCAATGAGAAATAAATTATCTACAAATGCTACCGATATATTACCCTTATTTTGAATTTACTTTGTTGGGGATATCTCAACATTTCTTGCATCATTATCTGGTCTAATCAAATTACATGTTCATCTCTAGCGTAGCTATAAGAATCTATCATTCTTTGTTCTTTTTGTTGGTCAACTTCAATTTATTGTGACCATTTTTGGAAAAATGCTCTCTGTTTCTCATAATTTCTTTTTCTCTCTTCTTGTGTTTGGTCAGGTGCAATTTGTTGTGATTGAATTTGTCGCTAACTTCTTTCTATGTCACCTAACATGTTCTCATGTCTATCTTCTTACTTCCTCAATATACAAATCATCCATATCTCCATTATGAGAAGACACGATAACATGAATTACTATACCACAATCAAGCACCATAGTTAATTTTATTGAATCAAATAAAACTGAAATAAATTCATTGTACTCAATCAAGAACCATAGTCAATTGAATTGAATTGGATAAGACTGAAACAAATGCACTCTACTCAATCAAGAACCATATTCTATTGAATTGAATCAGAAACACTAAAATCAATGCATTGTACTCAATGAAGAGTTATAACCAATTGAATTGAATCAAATAACACTAAAATCAATGCACTGTACTCAATCAAGAACCATAGTCAATTGAATTGAATTTGATAACACTAAAATCAACGCATGGTACTCAATCAAGAGGCATAGTGAATTGAATTGAATCAGATAAAACTGAAATCAATGCATTGTGCTCACTCAAGAGCCATAGTCAATTGAATTGAATCGAATAACACTAAAATCAATGCACTATACTCAATCAAGAACCATAGTCAATTGAATTGAATTGGATAACATTGAAATGAATGCACTCCACTCAATCAAGAGCCATAGTCAAATGAATTTAATCGAGTAACACTGAAATCAATGCACTATACTCAATCAAGAGCCATGGTCAATTGAAATGAATAGGATAACACTGAAATCAATGCACTCTACTCAATCAAGAACCATAGTCAATTGAATTAAATCATATAACACTAAAATCAATGCATTGTACTTAATCAAGAACCATAATATTATTGTGGATCAATATTATTAACCATAATATTGCCTACTAATAAATTATTATTATTGACCCTATAACCTTAATATTATTAACCCTTTTAGTAGAAGCTAATAATATTAATTTTTGAACTCACTCATATTACAATCCATAACTAAAAACATCATTAACTCATTCTTAACTCACTCCTATTACAATCCATAACTAAATACATGCTTAACTCACTCCTACTACAATCCATAACTAAATAATTTTTTTTCATTCTTCATTCACTCCTATAAACATCCATAATTTTAGTAAATTTTGGTGTAACTCAATTCTTATCTATCTTTTCTACTACCAAACAATTACCCAATATGTACAAGAGGCACTTGCTATAAATCTTAATTTAGCAACTTAAGACTATATACTAACCTTTTTCTAAATGACTAAAAATAACTTCAGAAATAAATGAAAATTATTACTACGCATTCAACAATTAAATGTTTCTTTAAATTTTTTGTCCGTACTATTAAATTACTTCTTGGAAGACAATATTGCATTTAAACTGACATCAATTTAAATAGACAATATTAAATGGTGTAATTATTTTTTATAAATTCTTAAATTTAAACTATCATTTTAATTACTCTTCTAATTTATTTTATCTATTTTTAATCTATCTTTTTTAAATTGTCATTTAAATTGAGTAAATAATAATATACAAAGCAAAAGTAAAAATAAATAGAAAGATTAATATCAGTTAAAAAAATCATTTTAGTGAGAATGTGCAATGTGCCTTTAAAGAAACAATTAGCAGAAGCACTTGCTACTAAAAAATTACCCAATACTTATGAGAAGCACTTGTTATAAATATTAATTTAGCAACTTAAAGTTAAGATTATATTCAAACTTGTTTTAAATGACTAAAATTAACTTAAGAAATTATTACATTCTAACTATTCAGAATTTAATTTATTAAAGAAAAGTTTAATTTTTCAATGGGCACTAATAATTCTCATGTATACTCATACATTTTTTTAATAAATGAGAATTGGTGTAAAAATTTTGTATATATTTTTAAATTTAAGATGACATCAATTTAATTACTTTTTTAATTTTATTTTAAAGTTTTTTTTAAGTGGACATCAATTTAATTTTGTTTTTTTGTGCATAATGCTACTTTACATGATTTTGTTTTTATTATTATTTTAATTAAGACCACATAAATATTTTTTAATTTAATTTTAATATTTTTTATTGGTATGCATCTGTTACACTGACCTAACTAACATAAATAATCTCATTATTCATTCTGCCTAGCTTGCCCCATTTCCTTTTGTTTCAGCTGCCTTAACTTAAAAAAGAAATATCCCATCCATTAACGCTACATTACAAATGCGACAACATCTCCCTACAAATGCGACAACATCTCCCCTTAATAAAATGTAGAGCATTTCTGTGCAAATATCCATGAACCAACCATTAAAATATAAGATTATGAATCCCCATCTTCATCAAATACTAACTAGCATTCCTTTTAATCTCCATCAAACACGAAATAGTATTTTTTGCCTCATCAAGTTGGAAATCGTAGGGAGTACCAATCAATCTGTCATGATTGTTGTTCAATTTAAATGACTCTAACAAGCTCTTGCTATCATATAGTCTTATTTTAGTTTTAAGATGTCTAATAAAGTGTTTTATATTTACGCCGTACGTGTTTCACCAAGGATAACGATAACCATCTACGTCAGCTGGATTCCTTGCTCATAGAGCGAATGGAATGCTACCACATGAATGGTGTCATAGTAGGTTGACAATATCACGTGTTTCACCAAGGAGGAGAACGATAACCATCTATGTCAGCTAGATTCCTTGCTCATAGAGCGAATGGAATGCTACCACGTGAATGGTGTCATAGTAGGTTGACAATCTCTATCTTTTTTTCAAAAGCCTGTAATTTACACAGTCCAGTCTGCCATTACTGCTACTGCGTTTGTGTATTTGCAAAGTCCAGTCCGCCATTACTGCTGCTGCTGCTGCGTCTATGTATTTGCACAGTCCAGTCTGCCATTAGTGCTGCTACTGTGTCTGTGTATTTGCTGATAGTAATAATAGGGATTGTCTATGTAAAGAAATCAAAATTGATGAGTTAATATAATTGGAGCTTCAATGTGTTCGCCCTGAAATAAGTTCAGTGACGCAAGGGTTTTGTTATTACAACAGCAAAAGCGAATGTTGCGAGATTCGATCTCGAGACCTTGAGACTGATGATGGATAACAGTACAACTTGCTTCACAAGCTTAGAAAAATAAATAAATGAAACCCTTTATAATCTACATGTTCCAGAGAAGTTTTAAACTAAAACGGTAACGAAAATACACTTATTTAAACTTCCTAGAAATAGTGTAAGGAAGCAAGAACTTAAAGAGGAAAGCAATTCCATAAATACCTGGAAATGTATTTGCCTGAGATCACTTGGACCGGACTTCTAGAATCTGCATGATGAAATATATGGTTGTTAGTGTTACTTAAAAAAAGTCAGAGAAAGAAATGAGAGAAACAGAAACAAAAATTAAATAGAATCTCTGCAGGATTAAATAATTGGTCATTACTAAATCATACTGCAGGACAAATAAAAAAGTAGGACAAAATAAACCAAAATTTCCTATCCACATTCATCTGGGCACAGAAATGGAGTTTTTCATTACTACTGAAGGATCTAGGAATCCTTACCAACAACCTGTGAAGTTGTGCAATATTAACATAGGTAGTGAAGAACGCCTGAAAATTCCCTCAGTGCATTATTATTGTTGAATAATAATATGAGACCCAAAGAAAAAAAACAAAAGATGAAGGAAGGAAGAGACAGGAATCCCCATGTTTCTTGCATTTGGCATATCAACATGAGGCAAAATTGAGTTACAACCGAGTCGAGCTTCTAACCTAGCCAAATATTCCTTGAATTTAACCCCCCAACCAAGATCACCTTCCTACTCCATTAAGGTTATGCCCTTCCTTTCTCTCTCTCGAAATATGTATAGAACTCTCCAAATATAGGCCTTCGACCCTTACTTTAGCCACTCTCGGAACAATACTGAAAACATATAAACAAACAATCTCAGAAGCAATAGCAATAGTTTTCCTCGCTCAAGTCATCACGCACCATGCTGTGGAAACTATCTAACCATCATTGGAATTTTAACTGTTGAGTTTCACAATCTTACCTATGCACACTATCGCTAGCACTTGCCAAGCTATATCATACTGACCTACCCCCATGCATTGGAACCAAGCTGTGGGAATGGCAGTGGGTAAACTCAGTTGGGAATGAACAAGGCCAGGTCGAGTAATGCTGGCCGACAAAACTCCGTGTACAAAAGCAGTTATGAGCAGTGGCAGTGATAACAAGGTGAGGGCTACACAGCCATAGCTTTGAACATGTTAATTAACTCCGAGCATGCCTTAATGATCGGCTTGAGGTGCCTGACAGTGAGCCAACATCATAATTGGAACCAGAAGCATCAGCATTATTCCTAGCATAGCGGTGCTTGGCCCTAGCTTCCCCTATGTTATTTCTCTGGAAGCTGCATGATTAAATACGTGGTCGTTCTAGGCAGTATATCGCCGCGTGGGTAATAGTTAACACCGTGTGGGTAATAGTTATCGCCGCGTGGGTAAAAGCATCGAGTTGAGCATTGCCAGCCGCGTGGTTGTTATTAGCAGTTCACAACTTCATTGTTCTGGTGGCCGCCAAACTAATCCCTTCATTATGCATTCAGCCGTGGATTAAACCATTTAGTTACGTATAACTAAAAAACGAAGTCCATGAATTAAATCAACCGCGTACATTGTTTATTCCGGAATGTAAAACGAATAAACAACGATTTATCAAAAAATATATAATGTGGAAGCATTTTCCTTTTTCTTCGCATAAAACTAAGTAGTGTTTGCATTTAATTTATTAAAGAAGAGTATATTTTTCAATGTTTGCAATTAAATTTAAATGCAAGGGTTATTGTCGTTGAAGATCCTGTAACTTTGCTTATCTGCTTATCAGAGCCCGCAATAAGAGTAAAATGACCTCTTCCCCATCGCAAATATATGCACAAATGAAAAATACAAAAATTTATGCGATGAAAAACTAAGTTTCAAGACTCCATGGAGCAACATTGCTAAGTTATGTATAGCCTTACATGATTCCCAAAAGAAAGTCGAATTGAATTAGAGAATCGTGCAAATCTCAAGTAACATTACTTACTTTTGTTTATATAGGTTACCAATTAAAAAAAATTCAAAGTGAAACGTGTTGTATATTTTATTCTTTGCAAATTATGATAAATTTTTTATTCATTGAACCCATTTTTGCCAAAGTTATATATTAGCCTCCAACTAATGGATTAAAAAACCTTAAAATAAAACTAAAATTATGTGATTAGCCAAAGAAAAATAAGCTTAGTTAGAGGAGAAATTTGCAGTTTTTTCCAAAATAAGCCCACGTGCAACCGTTAAAAAAACATGCAAGGGTGGAATTGGCAGTCTCTATTGCATTGTCCATGCAAATTTCTTCTTTTACCACGTAGCTTGTTTGAGTTTGCATTCTTATCTCATAAGCTTCAATTGCGCTTTTCACGGGCTAACACTATTTTAATGGTTTTCATTTTGTTTTGTCATGGTTTGCAACCATTCATCTTTCATGTTTTTCATTGTGCTAACACTATTTTAATGGTTTTCATTTTGTTTTGTCATGGTTTGCATGTTTTTCATTGTGATGCAATTGCTTAATGGTGTGCGGCAATAATTTATATGTTTTTTTTAAATGAATATATAATTTTTATTACTTTATTGTTAAGTTTTTTTAATTGTTTTTAAAGTATATTTTTATTAAAATATTTATGTGTATTGTTAAGTGGATATTTTAGGCAATGCATCTTGTGTGTTAAATCTCTTATCACAAGTTTCAGCAGGCATGAGTGACCATATCTCATGACCAAGGGAAAAGATATAAATGGTATCGGGAGGTGGAAGGAGTGGTTTCATTAACCCGCCTTCATCTGTTCAAAAGGTACCACATCAAAAGCACCCTCAAAGGTGGGGTCGAGTGGTTAGATGGGAATTAACCTCCAAGTTAGTTTACCTCCCAATCTCCCTTAATCATCGTTGATTGGAAAAACGATGGACGGATTGATTTGTCCCACACAACATCAAATCAAGGGCCATCACATCGATGTCACTCCACCAAAGCTTAATTCGATCCATTCTCATTTTGACTCAGGTCGATTCTTTATTTCTCTTGGATGCTATAGGCCATGATCAATGCTATTGCCAATCCCATACACACATTCAAAAACTCAAAATATACCATCTTGCAGTGGAAATAACAATGGTGTAATCATAACATCAATCCGGAAACAATCATAGCATCAATCATGATTACTCAGCAATCCATCAACAATGCTGTAATCATAACATCATTGATAGGCCCCAGAATGTAGCTGCATACATGCATAAAAGATTTTCAATCTTCCATGAGGAGATAATTAAAAAACATACACACAATAGATTATTGGTACATGTACACATTATATACTTCCTGCATGTGTCTATACAAAACCTTTACCTATTCTTCATTTTCTCTAATCCTATAATATCATTGGTCTGCACATATACATGGTTTCTTGTGGTTTGATGGAGCTCCTAACATGGAAACATTAAATTGGAAAGACGCATATCAAATCAATGTTGCAAAGAGTTTATTCGATACATATGTTACAACATGGAATCCAAGTGAAAATCATGACAAACAGATTCATACATGCATTGATCCATTGAGGATGACCCTTACTTGCTAGATATAAAATATATTCTTTCATCCAACCCACTTCAGGACTATATGAGCAACTCTTAAACATAGTACAAAGACATACAAAGTGCAATGAAAATTCATGTCTACACATAAAAGGGAATACACTTGTATGCATATATAAATGCCCTTGGAAGGTACAACATGAATCATCATTTTGTACATTTATGGAAAAAAAATATCGCCCAACATGCACCTTTGTCTGAACAACCATAATCCGAGCATACTTCAAACATGGTGAGCAAATGTACATCACCAAGTATATGCTTGTGTACAAGTATTTGCCCTTCGAATGCATACAGACTTTTTTCATGTCAAAACCCATTAGTCATGGCGGCTGAGGAGCTATTGGGTTATTTTTCGAGACGTTAGGTGACGAACAATTTGGCCTTTGAATACAAGTCCTAGGGAGGCTATGGTTTTGACAAGAATCTGTAGGTTAATGACATTTGACGAAGAAAACGTCCATATGTACCAGACATTATCGAAGCCTGATTAGGGCTTGGGAAAAATTTAAAGATCAAATAGTGGAGGACTAGGGTTTTGATCGCGAATGGATCGAATGCATGTTGTTTAATGTGCAGAGATGCCCTTGGCGGATTGTTAATTGGGGTTTAAGATTCAAAACCTGGTTGCGGTCGTTAGGGTTAGGGTTTTGAGGGGAATTCGTGGTTAGGGGGTCTTGAGTGACCTATTCCAGCAATGGGCCCCCCTCCCAGCGACGAGACTATGGATATCACACTTGATCAGAATCATATCCATCCGAGTGTGATTATAGTAAACTGTGCTGACAAGATTGGCCTCAGTTGCGATCTGTCGCGCATTATCTTTGATGCTAGCCTCGGTGTTGTTAGAGGAGGCAAGAATTGTTGATTGGATTTACTCAGTTGTGAATTGATACTTAATGAAGGTGTGATTGTATGGTCTGAAATTTGGGATCCAATTTTTATGCATATCTGTCGACCGATGGGAAATGGTGCCATTTAATATTTTGGGTACTTTTGTGCACCTATACGATGGGAAAACCTCAAGAGGAAGCTTATGTCTACTTTCCCTCCAAATCATTCTCACACTTTCTTTATGAACATACTAAAACCGAAGCCCAAGACTGTATATATGTTGCATATTTGATCCTTGGATCGAGCGGATCTTCTAAATGGTAGGTTGCTTCACATTCCGTGCCTCATTTTTTGGTAGCAATCCGGTTATATGTATTTGTCCTCAAAATTGTGGCACGCTTGTGGTTTGTTGATGTAGACGTATCTCAAGTATTGTGGGTCTCAAGCTTGATGTTCAAAAAGTGAAGGTTTCGACAACTCCTGATGGTAAAGTGATGGACCTCTTCTTCATTATTGATAATAGGTCAAGATTTTGAAGTGCATTATTATTACTTGATTAGTAGTTGTATTTTGAACGATCAACATTTCTACAAATGTTTCTTTAGACAATTAGTTTGTTTTGGCAAAATCCAAACCGCAATGACATGGGGCTTGACACTATTCATGTTTCCATCAATCTGGATAACCATTGAACATGCTATTAAATCAAGTGGAAATATTTTATGTTTAAACAATTACTTTTATCATATAGGGATCTGTTGCATACTACAAAGAGGTAAGAAGATGTCTGTTAATTTAAAATCTATCATTGGTGAATCTAGTACTCATTGTGAACTTAGGTTAGCTCCTCCTGTGCTTATGGCACCGGAATATGCATTGATTTCTATACTCTCACCGTCAATTTTTGTTGAGTTATTCAACTTAGAATTAACGCAATTTCAGGCAGATTCTAATAGTTTACAAGCTAGAAACACTCTCATCAACAAAGTTTCTATAACAATGGATAATTCATTAAGCCCTTCCCATACCTTACGACAATATCATGCAAAGATTTCAGGGGCCACCTTTATGATGTTCTGAGAACCTTGAAGGACTACAATATTCAGGTAAGTGGTCATTTTATTGTGCATTGTATGTGCTTGTTTTAGATACTGTGTTTATTTGGTTTGTTTTTCTTACTTTACCATTATGCAAATATCATATGGACATCTCTCTACAAATCCCAAAGGAATCTGTGAGGTGGATTTATTTTCCTTGCAAGCTGACGAAAAGAAGATAATAGACCCACAAAAGAAAAGTTCTCTTTGTTTGATGGTTGTTTCCTAACTCAATTCAGGGTTCGAACACCTCTTGAGACATCTCTTGAAACATAATGCCTAACTCGTGCACTATGATCACAGTTCTCTCTGCAGTACCTCATCTCTCTCTCACGAGATCTCGATCTCCTTCCCCGATCATCTTGAACCTGGTTTCTATCTCGTGAATGAGAATGGTACTCCCTCCTTTCTTGAGATCTTGACCGTTTTAGATCAAAAATCCTGTCTCTATTACCATCTTGAGAAGGAGATCTACCCTTGCTACGATGCTTATCCCTCAAAATATCAGGAGATCTGTTTCTATCTGATGGCCTGTCTTTCTTAATGTCTCTAGACATAGAATGCCTTCTTTCTCGGTATCTTTCATTGTCACGGTTAGCATACTAGCCATTCCTGCGCTTCTCTCCAGCATCATCTTCAATTCCATATGCTTTGCACTCCAATCTTTCTCTAACACTTGGAGATTGATCTGGTGTAGAATTTTGAATCCTTTGCAACCATATTAGACTCAAGGTCCACCCTTTTATGATGCCTCTCTCTTTCAATATATTTTGAATGAGATGGTGGAAAACCTCGTGCCGGATGCTTCTCCCTTTCATCAGTATCTTTGAGAGGTGCATATGACACCTAAAAAAGATGGTTGTCATACTCTCAGGATCATGCAAATGACACTTAAATAAATGAAAAATCTAACGAAGATTGGATGCCAATTACATCTTCTTGCAATACTAAGCAATGGTACTCAACGTTCCACAATGTGACTGCCATGGTGGGAGTTGGAGTCCTCAGCTTTCCCTCTATGATGTCAAGCTCAGGATGTTAAACTGATATCTCTTACCCTAGAATTTTATGGAACTGTGCAATGATGAACTACTGCATCGATGCAACTCTTTCCCACATTGTCATGGCCATGAAATGACTTTGTGCGCAATAGCTTAAATTTATGTTTCCATAAGAGAATTCAAAATGATAACATGTTAATTATACTTTATTCTATATACACTTTGGCAGATGGTTGAGATGCATGAGATGATTCCAGGAAAATGTTTTGATCGACATCATGAGTTGGGGCAGCAGACTTTTAGCACTGCAACAATTGATAATTGAAATTGGTGTTGATATTGTCTACATGGTTACTAGGGGAAAATCATTGAAGCAGTTTCAATCTATTGTTTTCCCAAGTTGTAAAAATATAAGGCAGTCTTACTTCATTGCTATTTTTGGTTCAGTCCATTTTGTGCTAGCACAACTACCTAATTTCAATTCACTGCACAACTGCCTAATTTCAATTCACTGCTTGGAATTTCATTTCATTGGTTGCAACAGTCATGTCTCAGCCCATTTTTGGTTCAGTCCATTTTTTTAAGAGGCTTTGTTGGAAGTAGATGCATCAGTTGTAGTTTGGGTGTGTGAAAATGGCAAGGATGCAGGAAATTTCTGCAAGCTCAATAGTAATGCATCAACATTTGATTACTATTGGAAACAAGCTTAACAAACAGTTAACATGGAGAGAAAATAACCCAGCATTTCCTCCTCATCTCCCTCAAAAAACACTAGCGACCTTGAAGCTGGATATTGCACTCCTTGAATTTTGCAGGAAAGCCACTAATCGACTAAATGTCGAGATTGATAAAACTCTTGAAAAGTGCACAAAATTCTATGAGGAAATCCATCAGGTTCACCATAAATGTCATCTCCCTATGGCATCCAATATCGATGAGCTCCCCCCCAAGGATTAGTAGATGGAAGAACTCCAGCAAGTGTTGCAATCAAACCTAGACTACATCAAGAAAATTGATGCTTTAACAGAAGAAGACATCGACTTCTATGTGAGGCAAGCATCTACACATCTCATTTTCCTTGAGGATACCTGCAAGGCTGCACCAACAGAAGTTGCAAATATAGAAACAGAATTGTCTTATCATGAAGTGTCTCTAAAACTATTAAAGCCTGACGAATATAATATCATAACTGAATAAGCTACTACATGGGCAGACTATATTTACAATCTAGAAGTGTCTAGCTAATTTTAATTGTAAATATCATTTGTATCTTCTCATATGTACAACACTCAAATGAAAACTTTGCCTACTATTCTCATTTTTGCAATTTCACTAGATAACAAACTCTTCCAAGGCTATATAGTGGTGAACCAACCCTTTTTGTTGTTCATCTATTCTTCTTTGTCAATGAAAACAAATTTCCCTTCTTGAGAAACTATTGCAGAAATGTTTATATGTAATTATGTGTACTTTTCAATGGATATTATTGGGATTCATTTTCTCTAAAAAACCTAAATGCTTGCTCATATTTTTGTAACAATGCTATATTTTACTACTTTTTTAGTTCAATGCTCTTTAGTTTCCTTGTTGGCAATGGATTTTCAATCTAAGCTCATAATGGATTATCCCAAGCAGTAGTGATATAAATATTAACCTCAGCTGATTTGTAAACTGTGTACTCTCTTTTACATTCATAAAAACAAAGCAACCAAGCAAATCGACCTCTCCTCATCTACCTCCACATTGAATAAATACAACCTTTATATTGAGAGCTATGACCACTCCTATTGTGCTATAAGTCCGCATTTTATTTGCTTTGTTGTGGACTATGTATATTGTCAGAAGACGTGTGAATCCTTGATGCGGTGAGAGTCATTGATAACCAATTACTTTCCTTGGTTTATTAGTGGTTTTCAGAAGATTAACTCATATAGTGATAGGTCTGTTCGCCTTTACATGGTTGAGAAGCATGTAAAATTTTTATTGTGGACTTGAAATCCTCAATGAGAAGAAAGAAACATATATGGGTTTCCCACTATATCTTCCATTCTTGAAGTAAGCATAATGAAGATTCACTACTCCTATTGTGTTGTAAGTTTGCTTTTTTATTGTGCTTTGTTGTGAACTATCTATATTGTCAAAAGACGCGTGAATCCTTGATGCGGTGAGAGTCATTGATAACCACTTACTTTCCTTGGTTTATTAGTAATTTTCAGAAGATTAGTTCATGTAGTGACAGGTCTGTCCACCTTTACATGGTTGAGGAGGACGTAAAGTTTTTATTGTGGACTTGAAATCCTCAATGAGAAGAAAGAAACATATTTGGGTTTCCCACTGTATCTTCCATTCTTGAAGCAAGCATAACGAACATTCATTTACAACTTAGATTGTGGCACTATCAAGAGCTGGTCCATGAAAGAGTTCTATACCTATACTTGTATATTTATATTTCTAAATTTATTGCTACAACACATGGCATGAAAGCAAACTTTTGTTCACAAGTAGTTTGTGCAGTTTAGGAGCTATTATAATCATTGTTTTCATTGATATTATTGCAGAAATATTTTTTAAAATTGCGTATATATTCCAGATATAGTAGTAATCTATAGTGTTGAGATTACTACTACAGAGATTGTGAGAAAATCAATTGAAGTTCACTCACTGTGTTGATGAACTTAACATTATTTTGTGTTATGGGTTGAGTGCCTATGTCTTTGTAATCTGAGATTGTTTCAAAATTTTCTCTTTTCCTACGAGTATCCTTCGCTTCCCGTGCCTATGTTTTTGTTCCTTCTAACTTTCCTCTTTTCCTTCTGGCGTTCATTTTTGCCCCTCAAGGAGCAAATGCTAGTGATATAACTATATGTTTGGTTCAACCATTGCTTGTAATTTGGGTGATATTTATAGTTATAACTATATGTTTGATGCATGTAATTTTTTTATATACAAATTTGATTTTGTGAGAAGGATGGTTTAAAGATGTAAAATAAAGAAGTTTAATTAGACTGAAAAAAATAATAATCAATTGAAAATCATAATCCTTAAATAGATTCCACGGTGTATTCATATTAATTTATTCCTTTTACTATGAAGCATCATTAATTTTGAGAATCTCAATTTACACCAATTTCCGTTGGGAGAAAGACATTGTAGTCATATTAATTTCTTTCTTGGCTTCATTAATTGAGAAACTCAATCTACACCAATTTCCAATGGGTTAAAAGAAAAAAGGGAAAGGGACATGTTTAAATGGCAAGTAATTTTTTTTAAAATAATAATTATAAAGGTTAGTTTAACTAATCATTGTTATTGGCTCAAGTTTAGATGATGGTTCTCTCTCTTCTATTTCATTTGTAAATTTCATTAATTGGGTTTTAGAACTACCATGCATGCAGATCAAGATTATGATACCAACTATGGTTATGGGTGGTTTACACATTTCTTAGAGGAATAACAACAAGGTTAAAGTAAGATAATCCATTGTAGCAGTATGTGATTATCCCATTCCATATGGAGAAATCATTTCTAAGTGAAGACTCTAATTTTTTAAATCTTCACTTATGGATTATTTAATCCATATCGTTTAATTGAGTTAAACATAGATAGCTTTCTTTTTGGTCTAACATGTCCAATAAGGGTTTTTAAAATCAATAGCTACATGATCTTTTCAACTATTAATTGTGATTTAGATTTTGAGCAAGACACCCTATTATACTATGGTCCTCATCCAAGGGGTGGCGGCTTTATGATATGCAATTTTATGGTTTGGTGGACAATCCTCGAGCCATGAATCATTATTATATATATTTAAAAAATAAATATTTTTTTATGGTTTTATGAGATTTATTTTAATAATTTTATTTTATAAGTTATTCACACACTACTTCCAATAATTAGAGATGTCCAACCATATTTATTTGTTTAATTCATCCATATATATGGATGCAATTTTAATGGGATTTTATTGTTTTTGTTGGGAATGAATGGTTACTGGAGTCATATCATGCTACCTTATATATGTATCTTTAGGGGTCATATCATAGTACCCTCATTTGAAAATATTTGTCCTCAAAGATTTGCATTTAAGGTTTTAGAAATCATGAAACGAGGTTTTATGATTTCTTATATTCTTGTTCTCTTGCTATCATTTGTGATGATTCATCAATCTAAATTCAATTCTTTTTGGTCATAATCCTTGATAGCCAATTGTTGTATAAATGTATTTCTTATGATTCTATGTGTTTTTGTTGTGACTTCTCCAATTTGTTGTAGTTTTTGGAGTATAATAATATCCTATCAAATAATGGTTATGTGCTGCTTGGTTTCATGAATATTGTTGATTTTCCATATTCTTCCTCAAAGCTTCTTATCTTTCTTCAACATGTCTTTGTTATGAGGGTGTCAATATGGTTTCACCTTTGATGGTTTTCCTTCGTTATGCAACCCCATATCATCAATATTCCTTTTAGAGACAAGTTAGAGTCCTCTATCATCTATACTTGGGATTTGATCACTCTACAGTTTGAGATAATACCATCATATTTGACATGTACATCCTCAAGATAGAGATCAACTTGTTCAAAAAAATTTGATGACATTCTTGAATCTTGTCTTCCTTATTTTTTTAACACTACAATTTGTTTCCATTAATGAAATTATCATTTCTGTCAATTCTAGATTGAAGTTTTGATTTTACCTCATCGATACTTAGGAATTATTCAACATTCTTAAAAATTTCCTCTTCAATCCTATTAGCCATATTCTCTTCAACTCTTGTGCTAATATATTGATCCTTATTCTTTGATTCAAATCCGTATTCTTTTATGGTAATATCTACATCCTTATTTACATATACATATACATTTAACTGAATACATGTCCATTTGGTTATATCACTCTATCACTTACTATAACTTTAAGAATACATGTCCATTTGGTTATATCACTCTATCACTTACTATAACTTTAAGAATTACATAAAACTTGTGAATTTCTTTCATGAAAATTTATTCTACTTGTCTTGTAGTATATTTACTCTAAATTCACAAAATTGTGTATATTTTATGTTATCCATAATCACAAAAATTACATTTTTATTTCCTTATTTAATTAGCAAACACACAATGGAATCCGTTGATACAGAGTTCCATCTTTGATTAGGTATGTGTAAGCCTAGTTTATGTAACCAAGTAATATTGATAATATCTCCTTTATTTATTTGGCACAACTAACACATGGTTACAATTTTTTCAAAATCTTTCTTCATTTCTTCACTCCCTAAAGTCGATCCTTTCAATATGTTTTAAGAAATATTGAATGTGCTACGAAAAAAAACTTATGAGACTTCCTTACTATTAGTTATTTAAACTTTGATGGAGGGAATACAAATATTTTATCCATTTAGCAAATGATGTTTCTCTTCCAATCTCATTGTTCCATAAAATTCTTACTTAATTTCTATTTTATTTTTAGTGCCATTGTCTTCTTACCATTCATTGTGAAATTCTTCCAACCGCATAGGAATATTGAAAGATGTCACTAAGTATAAATAGGATGCTTCTTCTATTCTAAATATGAAAGCTTCTACAACATTCTCCTTCCCTTTCCCCTTTTTAAACTATTTCATATATCAAAAACTTACTATTCTAAATACAAACACTTCTGCAACATTATCCTTCCCTTTCCCCCTTTTTAGACTATTTCATATATCAAAAGCTTGCATTTTTAATATCCTATTTTTTTTCTTTTCAAAGGGAAACCTTTGCTCCAAAAAGTAATTTAGTTAGTCATGGTCTATATTACCTTTAAGCTTCATTCCAATGAGATATTCTCAACATTTCTTGATTCCATGCAAAATATATTACAATTCATTTTCACAAATAGATTTGGTTACTTTGAAAACACAATAATATTCATTATTTTATCAATACTGCTCCGATTCATTTTCTTCGTACATCATATTTGACTATGATTATTTTACAAAAATTATGTATTTCCAACATTTGTGTAGAGTTCATATCATCCTTTAAGTTTGAGAATTTTAAGGTGGTCTCTTTATTCCATAAAAATGATATTTTATTCAAAAAATATGTGAGTGGGATTGCAATTTGTGCACAAATTTTATGGGATAGATTCTTAATCTTAGAAATATTTTAATATCGTAGATGTTCTTAGAAATTGGGCATTCTATGATATATTGAATATTTTTAAGGTTAACATTGATCCCTTCCTTTGAAATAGTATGATACAAATACTCTACTTCTTTCTTCCCAAAACACATGTGACATTTTTATATACAATTGCTTGTTCTCAAATATTTGTAAGAATTTACCCACATGTTTAATGTGGTATTCCCATGAATTATTATGTATTATCATACCATAAAATAAAACTAATAAAAAGTTTCTAAGTTGAGATGAGAATTTTTTGTCCATGCTTTGAAAATTAGAAGGAGCACTAATCAACCCAAAAGGTGTAATCAATAATTCATAGTACCCTTCATGTGTCATAAATATTTATTTGGGAATGTCTTATTCCATCATTCTTATTGATGATATCATGATTTAACATCTAAATTTGAGAAGGAAATCACCATATGAGACTCATATAATAGCTCATCAATATTTAAAATAGAAAATTATCCTTGATGATGATTTTGTTTATATCTATGTAACGATGACACATCCTCCAATAGTTATCCTTTCTTCTCACCATCAGTACCTAGGTTGAAAAAGAACTCTTTGTTTATGGATTATTCGATCAATGTGGACAAAGACTGAACTCCCTAGTTCAAATGGTTTGGACTAGAACAAAATGGACAAAATACACTACTTTCCCTAGATCATGTAATCAAAGTATTGACTAGTGAAGAGATTTCATATCTTATGATCAAAGTTGGTCCTCGCTAGTTGCGTCTTCAATCTCCCTCATTTTGGTTGATGACTTGTAGACAAAGACAACACAAAATGACAAAAGTGAAAGCAATAATATACTAATGATAGGATCTAAGCAAATGGTCAAGGAAAAATGCTCTAAAGATTTACATCACATAATACAAATATTTATGGGAAAGAAAATGTATTATTGTATTATAAATCAATCAAAGGAAAAGACTTACAACCATGCCTTGATGTTGTGAAGGTCCCTCCAATGGGTCCTTTTCCTTAGCTCGTCACCTTGCCCCAAGAGAATGGCTACCAAAGGTTCAACACAATTTTTCCAACACTTAGTTAATATGAACCCTTAAATCCCCTCACCCATGGGAATGAGCTTGCATTTATAGGGAAAAAGGGATAAAGAGGAGATGAGAGATAAGAGGAGAAGGATATGGTGAAAACCCAACAAGTAAGGAGTTTGGGTGAGATCCACCCTAATAGGAGGGGATATACTCCAAGAGGGATTCTCTCTAGAAGCTCCTCAAACCTTCAATTTTTCAATCCATACAGACAGTGTCGCACCCTTCTAAAGAGAAACTTGTGACATTTAGAGGTGTCACACTCTGCATGAAAGCAACATGCGAAACTGTCTCAAGTTTCTAGAAAGCAATCTGCGACAATGAAGAGTGTCGCAAGTTCTCATAGAGCAAATTGCGAAAATGCTACCAAATAAGGTGTTTGGAGGGAAGAAAACTCATAATTCTCATCTTCCTGGAAATTCTTATCAAAGGAACTTCAGGGATTATGGAAAGGTTGATAGGTACATGGTTCATTATCATGGTAATGATGAAATTTCCGTGTAACAAATTTCCCCCCAAAGTATGAAGCTAGAGTGAAGTGATAGATGGAATACTTTGTTAAATGAAGGTTAAGGAAAAGAACCACCGGCCAGAATCCTGCCAACAATCAAACAAGAAATTCTGCAGTACAACAATCTGAGACAAGCATCTCAATGACTCACAACATAGATGCCAACCGATATATTGTAGATCCATGATAGCACTGACTTATGATATGGACACCAACATACATTGTGGATCCATACCTAACAATGACTGGAGATAAGTCACGGCTACTAGAATACAAGCGTAGATCCATGATACAATAACAATACAACCACAAAAAATACAAAAGTGGATTTGTGTGACAGTACATCAATGAGGTCACCAACATGGTATCTATGTGGCATCCCACTCAAAAAAATACATCACAACCTGGGTAAAGTACATAATAAGAGTCCCTAGGGTCTTCAACTTGAACCCAAAATGATACAATTATATCCATGTGAATAAAGGACTTGATGTTGAACATGGTAGAAACCACTTGATTACCGGTCAATGATGTAAACCATTAACTAGCGCGAGGGAAATCACTAATGATGACAATGAATCCCAAGGTATCCTAGTACATTCCAATGGATGTGAATTGATGAGCTAGAGTCGAACACCCATAGAATCATCCAATCAGAGGTCAATGATGTGAACCTATTTCCAGAAGCGAGGAAACCTACCATTGAGGCATGTATGATCCAAGGTACTAACTGATTTCTAAGTATAATTCCTAAATAATGTGTTGATGTTGACATGAACAGACTCATCGAAGGAGGGCCATCATGTATCCCACATCATCGACATGAAACCGACATAAGAAAGTGATATGAAATGGTAGTTCACATGAGCATGAACTGACACAAAAGTGTAATGGAAAATAATGCTTGAGAGGCTATTTCAAAGATAGACGACACAATAGAGGGATTTAAAGACTGTAAAGGTTAATTGTGGTAAAAGACTTCCCTTAAGAATTTAACATCACGACAAGTGACTTGGTAGCATTGATTCAATGAGGCAGAGACCAAGACATAATGCAACATGACGGGGGCATTCTTAGATGACCCAAAGGAATAAAATGACTCATGGATTTTGTATGACTCGAAGACAAGATGATTACCCAACTATTCGAATGAGTGGAAAACAGGTGCCATGTTCAGGGGAGACAATAAGTTTTCGTAAATACAGAGTCAAACACATTCCCCTTCCCCTTTTTTCCCCATCATGATTGATGAGTACCTCTTTTATTTTTAACAAGATGGAAAAGGGTAACAAATTCTCTATGTAGCTCATCATGAATGACTCCAATATCACATGTTTTATGAGCTTGAGAAAGGAGGAGTCCAGTCCCAAAAATGGTCATTCGATGTGTAGTTTTACGAGTCCAAAGAAGAAAAAATCGGTGGTTTTTAATGTTTAGAGAGTCTAAAAAGCACTTAAAGAAGACTTCAAGATGGAATTTTTTGTAAATTTAGTCCCTTAGGCCTGAAAAAGTATAAAATAATGCTTAGAAGAATTCTCTTAGTCAATGGTTGACCAAGGTATTCTTTTTTTGTAAATGGTCTAAATGGTCCAAAAAATGGGTAAACTATTACCGGATAGATTACCTTTCAAATATTTTTACAAGCATGAAAGAAACACGTTTTCTTGGAAATATTTTCCTATTTAGAGAGTCTGGAAAGAGATTAAAGGAAAATCCAGCGATTCCTTCTTCATAACAGTTTTTATGAGCCCAAAAAAGTGATAAAAGTATACTTGATAACTTATTCTCATGTATTTACGAGCATGAGAAAGAATAAAAGGAAGCTCAGTCACAGCCCATGCATCAATTTTGACTTATCATCTCCACAATTAAAGTTAACGAAACATATTTAAATCAAAATATTAATGGGATTTTACCAAAAACGGAAGAAAGAATAAAAAGAATGAAATAAAATAATAAAATATTCTATTTCAAGTTAATAAAAAGGGGTAAAAGTAATTTATTTTTACCATTGTGTTTTACCCTTTTTCCAAGAGAGATAAAACCCACTTTGGTTGATTTTTGCAATGGAGATTTTGAATGCATCAAGCAACGATCTTCAATTATGTTGGCTCCAGGTAAACCATCTCTAACTTCACTTCATTTTAATGGTCGAAATTCATGTTTTTATGCTAGTTTAGGTTGTTTTTGTTACAGGGTAAAAGCATGTATAGTGTCGCAATCACTCTTTTCGAGGACTATGACAATTGCAAGTGTCACAGTTCCCGAAAAGAAGAATTGCGACATTTTCACACTCTCTTCAAAAGTGGAGCGTGACACCCGTAGAGCAACCCAAAAAAATAAAAATCAACCATTTTTCTTTGGATTTTCAAGATGAATGTGTTATAATCTCCTCTTTTGTGGTTTTGATGTGTGTTTTAGCCAACAAAATGTTGGAGTGGAGAGAAAGGGAGCATGGAATAGAGGATATCCAAGAATCCAATGATGCAAACACAATGCCTGCCCTCCAAGAGTGTGGCTTAGAAAAAATATTCCTGAACCTAGGAATGAGAGCCCAGGTGCCATTATTGGAAAATCTAGTGAGGATGTGGGAGCCTAATGAGCTCTATTTTCAAGTGGGGTTTCAAATTCTCACTTTGGAAGTGGAAGATATCTACTTCCTAACCATGCTTTCAAGGAGGGGGGCATGTGTTTCCCTCTC
The DNA here is from genome assembly GCA_027924585.1 of Larix kaempferi. Classification (NCBI taxonomy): domain Eukaryota; kingdom Viridiplantae; phylum Streptophyta; class Pinopsida; order Pinales; family Pinaceae; genus Larix; species Larix kaempferi. The sequence continues at coordinate 8,462,448 of BSBM01000159.1, read as the reverse complement.
CAGAACCAGGGGAGGTGAAGATAACACCAAATCAATGATCCATCAATACTGCACTGCTGGAACCCAAAATTTCAATGGGAAAATACCAATCAAACAGGTAAGGGATATTGCATTGAGGACCATGTTGTTCACCATTGCATGGGTTGCAGGAAGCAAGGCCCCGCATCAAGAAACCAAGGCCTAAATGATATATGAACTAGAGTGCAAGGAGCCTACAGTTTTTAACTGGAGTGAGGGTATTTTGGAGAACATGAAAGACGAGTTGACAAAATGTAGGATAGGTCAACTGAAACAGTTTGGCTATGGATCCATTTTGGTTTCCTTCTTCCTAAAGCGGGTTCCTCTTCATCTTCCACAAAATGTAGATATTGGTAGCTTGGACTCATGAGAGTTGCACATGAGGAGGTGGGTCGATCTAATGTATCTCCATGGTGGTGGTCCTATCATTTCTTACGGGATAACATTCTTCAGGTGGCTACGTAGGAAACTACTTATGCTCGAGGACTATGCATATGCGGGCATAAATTTTCGAGGAGACTCTGACTTAGTGATTCCAGAGGGGGCACACTGGAGTGACCTATGTAAAAGGATTTTTCTCACATTTTTAAATTTTTATATATTTTTGAATATTTGATTTTCTTGTTGTACTGAGACTTCATATTTCACTTATGCAGGTGTTGGGCCTGTGAGGCCAGTCGGATATTCCCCCATCGAAAGGCGGGGAAAACATAGAACCATAGTGGCTCAAGCTCATGAGGGATCCGAGGAGGTCAAGGAGATCGAGCAGAACCTGGAGAGGCTCACCATAGACATACCAGATATATCAGTGGATGATCTACCATGATGCTATCAATGTCATACAGTTGGGGTTTCCGGGCGTATTGGCCATTTGCTTTGACAAGTGGATCAGGCCATCATTTTCTATGATGAGCATCGTGATTATATTTTTGTGATATACATGTAGTGATGTCTAAAATCCATGTGCTTCAGCTTTTGTTTCAATACTTTTTGTAAAACTATTTTTCTGCACTTAATATAAAGCGATTTCTAGCAGCTTTACTATACAATATGTCTATGGTGGATGTATGTGCATCGATCTCATTTGGACTACTTTTTTTTACCTGGATTGATAACACAGTGTGCTTTTTGATATACACTTCATAATGAAACTTTTAAGAATGTGCAATGTGCCAATCTAAGATAAAATTAGCTAATGAATCAATAATCATATTAATATATGTTGGAACATGTTGATATTGTATAAACTCAAATGATCTCTCAAGAATATGTATTCTCCGAAATAGATGAATTAGTACAGGAACACGAATGGCATAAATGCAGTTTACTTGGGAAACCCCAAGCTGGGAATCCATATAGACAATAACATGGACTACACCATAAGAGGAAGAGTCAGTCAATAATACAATCACCACATGATATTCAGTGATATTATTAGTTGCAAGACCTAGAAAAACTTCTCTTGAGCTCACTAATTCATTAGCAAGGGAATAAATTACCCATGCTGCATGGGGGGTTCACTCAGTGAACTTGTTACATAGCATGACCATTCGCAAGATATTAAAGAATATCCCTAATTTCACTAAATATTGGAAAATGCCTCCTAAAATTGTATTGTTGAACCCCCCTCCCAATATATCTTTTCAATTAAGAAAACCCCTAGCTTCACCAAATATTGTATGTATCCATTTTTATCAACCCATTTTTAATACCCTTTTATATCATTATCAACTTGTAACAAATAGGATCCCTAACGCATCTTAGTATAAAAAAAACATGATGCTAAATAAAATAATAGTATAATGCTAATAATGATTCCATCGGGATTATAGGGGTAACTGATCAATTCGTAGCGTTGGATAGTGGAAGACCTAATGAAATATTAATGGGGAAGAAAAAATGCGTAAAATGAAACCCTACATGGAAAATTTTAGGGGATAATCTTAGCCCATGGGATAAATTTAGGGGTTAAAAAGTTTTAATGGACTAATTTTTATTAAACACCCATCAGGTATGATTATCTCACATTTTATTTATTAATTTTTAATGAATAGGAGGTTAGCCCCATCAAATTTAAAAAAGGGATCCAAGATAAAACAATTTCACCCCTCTAAAATAGATTTAAAACCACTATTCACCCACGAAAAATTTCTAGGTAGCTCCCATTCGCCCCCGATTTCCAGAAATTGCAGTTGCTAGGGGCTCTTTTGCCTTCTATAGATCATGGAAATCAAAGTCAAAGTTACATTCATATAGATTTTATGGGTTGAATCTCATTTTGCAAGTTAATTAATGTCCACATGAGAAGGTCGATTGATATTTACTATCAAGTCTTATAGCGACCCATTTGCATCTAGGAGAGTTCTAAATCCCATCACCTTAGATCCAAAGTTTTCACAAGAAACATGGATATTTTGAAGCTTGTGATTGATGATACAACAATAATGTTTTTTTAGTGTTTGGGGCATCATGCCTAGGGGTTGGGACTTCAATGATAGCTGCATATTTGGGAATGCAGGGGGCCATGACTTATTGAGGAGAAACTTGCCAAAAGATTCTCCAAGACTGAACACAAGATTTTATAATTTGGTGAAAGATTCTCCAATATTTTACAAGGTTTTATAATTTAGTGAAAGATTCACCAATATTTTACAAGAATATATAATTCAATAAGAGATTCGCAAAAAAATTATATATACATAATATAACATTGATAAAATAGCCTTCATATTTTTCTATATACAATGGGGATTCGCCCATTTATTATACATAGAAATTTAGGGGGGGGTTCTTACAAATTTCCCTAAAACCCTATCAAGATATTAATATAACAAATAATGTAAAATACTGATAGTCCAATAAATAGTGCAATGCTTAGAAAAGATGAGAATTGCAGATATTTCACACCACACTCTACGAATCTACCAATTTTAAATCATGTAAAATACAAGTATACCTGTAGAGAGCTCATGTTTTCTATAATCTTAATAAATTAAACTCCATAAAAATGAAAAATTGAAACCCTTTCATAGATGGACTTCCCTACCTTCCTATCAAAACAAACATCATTGATGTTTGAACCCAAATGAACATAGAAAAATTCCTCTTACTTTCCAATAACACCATATGATCATGTGCATAGCTTGGATTTGGGTCATGCACTAGATGCAATGAAATGTAAGAGATGTAAAAATATTTCAAATATTTCATGCAAATCCTACTTGAGTCTTACAATTTTTGTCTATACATAAAAAATAGTTGTAATCCGGGGTAGTCACATTAAATTTGTAAATGATCATGATTATGTATATGAAGTATGTAAAAGGTAAGTTCAATAGTTCAATGAGAAATAGATGAATAACAATGTTGAATGATGACACATATGAATAGTAAGAAAGTAAGAGGATGTGTATAATCAATGAGAAATAGATTATCTACAACTGCTATTGGTAGCATATCTCAAATGCTACCAATATATTACTTGTATATAAAAGGTAAATTCAATAATTAAATGAGAAATCAAAATGATGAAACATGTGAATAGTAATAAAGTAAGAGGATGTGTATAATCAATGAAAAATAAATCATCTACAAATGTTATTGGTAGCGTATCTGTAAATGCTGCCAATATATTACCCTTATTTTGAATTTCCTTTGTTGGGGATATCTCAACATTTCTTGCATCATTATCCGGTCTAATCAAATTACATGTTCATCTATAAGAATCTATCATTCTTTGTTCTTGTTGTTGGTCAACTTCAATTTATTGTGACCATTTTTCGAAAAATGCTCTATGTTTCTCATAATTTCTTTTTCTCTCTTCTTGCGTTTGGTCATGTGCAATTTGTTGTGAATGAATTTTTCATCGTGCTCTTTGTTGTTCATTTTTTTCTTTCTTCTTTTTTCCTTTTGTTCATTAGTGATATCTACTAACTTCTTTCAATGTCACTTAACATGTTCTCATGTCTATCTTCTTACTTCCTCAATATACAAATCATCCATATCTCCATTATGAGAAGACATTATAACATGAATTACTATACCACAATCAAGCACCATAGTTAATTTTATTGAATCAAATAAAACTAAAATAAATGCATTGTACTCAACCAAGAACCATAGTCAATTGAATTGAATTGGATAAGACTGAAATAAATGCACTCTATTCAATCAAGAACCATAATCTATTGTATTGAATGACACTAAAATCAATGCACTGTACTCAATCAAGAGTTATAACCAATTGAATTGAATCAAATAACACTGAAATCAATGCACTACACTCAATCAAGAACCATAGTCAATTGAATTGAATTTGACAACACTAAAATCAATGCACGGTACTCAATCAAGAGGCATAGTCAATTGAATTTAATCGGATAACACTGAAATCAATGGATTGTGCTCAATCAAGAGTGTTAGTCAATTGAATTGAATCGAATAACAATGAAATCAATGCACTATATACTCAATAAAGAACCATAGTCAATTGAATTTAATTGGACAACACTGAAATCAATGCACTCCACTTAATCAAGAGCCATAGTCAATTGAATTTAATCAAGTAACACTGAAATCAATGCACTATACTCAGTCAATCAAGAGGCACAGTCAATTGAAATGCATAGGATAACACTGAACTCAAACCATAATCAATTGAATTAAATCATATAACATTGAAATCAATGCACTTTACTTAATCAAGAGACATAATATTATTGTGGACCAATATTATTCACTGTAATATTGCCTACTAATAAATTAATATTATTGCTCGTATAACCTTAATATTATTAACCCTTTTAGTAGCAACTAATATTTTTTTTTTTTTAACTCACTCATATTACAATCCATAACTAAATACATTATTAACTCATTCTTAGCTCACTTCTATTACAATCCATAACTAAATACATGCTTAACTCACTCCTACTACAATCCATAACTAAATAAAAAAGCTTCATTCTTCACAAATAACTTTTACAAATGTTAATATCAGGTTAAAGAAATATTTTTAGTGAGAATGTGCATTTAAAGAAACAATTACCCAAGAGAAACACCTACTACTAAACAATTACCCAATATGTACAAGAAGCACTTGCTATAAATATTAATTTAGCAACTTAAGAGTATATACAAACCTTTTTCTAAATGAATAAAAATAACTTGGGAAATAAATGAAAATGATTACTCGCATTCAACGATTAAACTTTTCTTTAAATATTTTTGTTCGTACTATTAAATTACTTCTTGGAAGACAATATTGCATTTAAGCTGACATCAATTTAAATAGACAATATTAAATGGTGTATTTTTTTTGTTATAAATTCTTAAATTTAAACTAACATCAATTTAATTACTCTTTTATTTATTTATTTATTTTTATCTATCTTTTTGAAATTGTCATTTAAATTGAGTAAATAATAATATACAAAGGAAAAGTAAAAATACATAGAAAGATTAATATCAGTTAAAGAAATCATTTTAGTGATAATGTGCCTTTAAAGAAACAATTAGCAGAAGCACTTGCTACTAAACAATTACCCAATACTTATGAGAAGCACTTGTTATATATATTAATTTAGCAACACAAAGTTAAGATTATATTCAAACTTTTTTTAAATGACTAAAATTAACTTAAGAAATTATTAAATTCTAATTATTCAAAATTTGATTTATAAAAGAAAAGTCTAATTGTTCAATGGCACTAATAATTCTCATGTATACTTCAATATATTTTTGTAATAAATGAAAATTGGTTAGAAGTTTTGTATATATTTTTAAATTTAAGATAACATCAATTTAATTATTTTTTTAATTTTATTTTAAATATTTTTTAAGTTTTTTTTAAGTTGACATCAATTTAATTTTGATTTTTTTGTTGTATAATGTAATTTTTTTTCAGCAAAATTTTGGTGCATAATGTTACTGTACAAGATTTTGTTTTTTATTATTTTAATTAAGACAACATAAATATTTGTTTAATGTAATTTTAATTTTTTTTATTGGTGTGCATAGCACACCATTACGAACTTGACAACATCTCCCCCTAATAAACTGTAGAGTGCCTCTCAACACAAATATCCTAGCAATGAATTTGTCACCGTGTCTTCTTCTCTAGTAATGAATTTCCTAAAATCGAGTTCTGGGTGTGAAAAATTTCCTCCTATGATTTGATTCACTCTGGGAGTTAGTTCAAATGGGGAAATAACCTCGATTGATGTCATTTTGGAGTTTCTAATTCATTTGCTGATCCCCTGGTATCCTTCTACTTGTCCTACTTTTTCTTCTCCTTAGCCTCTTCTTCACTTTTCTTGGATGCATATCCGCATGCCTTGTCTGCCTCTTCTTTATCTAATTGCTCCTTCAGCTTTTGATCTACGTTAGTGTTGGAAACCTCATCTTGTAGTTATTTTCTTACTATTTGTTTCTCCCTTTTAGATGTGGATGGTACTGCTATACCTTTTTTTATTTCCTTCAACTTGTGGGTCACTTCTTCTTGGGACTCCATCCTTCTATAGACCTCCTCTTCTTTGTCATCCTCATGAGTGTAAGGAAAGGTAGTGAACTTATTGAATTGCAATGTTGGTGGAGTTATAATATTTAAGCAAATAATCCAGGGCCTACCCTTCGTATATACCAAGAGAAAGGAAGGATAATAATCATAGATGGAGAAAGTCGCAACACACTTAGTAGTTGAAAGGAGAGAGGTTGTACATGAAGAGCATATCGACCTGATAGTCCTGCAATGGGAGACTTAACAGGAAAAATTTAGTACACACCGACGACAGAGCACGATTTCACAGGCTGGGAGCTATTCCTAGAGTTAAGGCAAGATTCCTACATGCATTAAGTCCAGTTGATCAAGGGCATAAGGAGGATGGCGATTTTAGGATCATTCCTTCTGAAAGGCCTAGTGCCAAAGTAAAAAGTTCTTAAGCCCTTTGGTCAATTTTCTATGCTTTTGGAGGAATCTAAGATGTAGTTCCCAATAACTAGAGGTAGAGGAGGCCATGATGTTTTCTTCCTTATGGATAAAGTTCCTCTGATCCCATTGATATATGCTTGGTAGGTAATATCTAACACAATCACTTTTTTTGTGGTGTACAATGGGAAAATGTGGGGTGGTTGTGCTCCACCATAATTTCTTAGGAAGGATTGATCTCCAGTAACATACCAATCTCCAACACCTCTTAGTGTTTCAAAATCCTCATCAAACATGCATTGAACTAGTTTTCTAAAGATAAGAGCATATAATGGTTTGATAAATTCCTTACATATCCTCCAGTAGTTCCTTACGTAGTTGTATTCCCACGACCTCTTGCAATATATATATACTATTGATTTTGATGGCTTCCATTTACAATTCATTCCAGGGAATGAGTTAGATGTAAACATCACAATTACCATATAGGAAGAAATATAGAGCATAGGAAGTTGATTTGAAAATGGATTCTATTTACTGATGACATTCTAAGCCATACTGGTCGACATGATGGTACCCCAATTTAAAGTGGATCCATCAGTGACCATTATATGTAGGATTGGTATCCAAGCTTCATGAAAGATAGTGGCATCTTTCTCACTATGCAGTCTATATAGAAGCATTGCATACAGATTGTATAGGGTTCTCAACATCTCAGTTTGATATAAACCACCTTCTCCCCTAGCCTTAAATATCTTATGCTTCACTGACTACTTTTAGACATTCATATATATGTAATTCCATGTCTTCTATCCGCTCATCATCCAACCTAATATTTGTAGGTGGGAAAGTATAGTATATATCTAAATAAGATAGCTGGAATGATGCAACTACCTTGGACTGTCTGCATTCATGATCATTATGTCTTCTCTATTAAATCTAGGAATTATCCAAGATATTACTTCTACACAAGAGAAGACTGTTGGTCTTGCGGTGACTCTATGAAGATCAAATTTCCTTATAATTTGATACACTCTCCAATATTCTTCATCTGCTACTGGAGCTACAACGTAAGCCTCATTGTTGAACAATGTATAGATCTCTCCCCACTTATAAGATGGAATTTCTTTGGTATTAGGATTTGTGTCTCCATACTATGTAGTGACCTTCTTTTCTTCTTTTGTATTTGAACATGGCTTGAGTATAAGCTTTAATTTTCTTCAAGCTCACTTAGAAGCATAATTGTATCCTGTGTTTTAATGATATTATCATCAGAACTCACTTAGAACGGTTAGTGAACACACCAACAATAGTTTATACCATTGGGATATTGTACTATGTAATTTCAATGATGCAACTAGTTGTGAGGTCTCGTCAAACTCTCATTGGATCATTCATGCCCTATTCCAAAATTTTAGTGAACTGAGTAACAATTTCCTTTTCAAGACCACATGCAAGCAAATAGTGGAGTATAGATGTGAAATAAAATATAATTTTATTAAAAAAAAGCATCAAAACCCTCCCCTTGGATTAATATAGCTGATTTGTGGACTGCATTTTCAATTAGGGTGAATAGAGCTTCTCTAACTAAAATTTCCCTAAAGGGGTAGGTTTACGCCATGCACTAAAAAGATAATGTGAACACCCTATGCAGGATTATACTGTAACTTGGAGCAAGGTGCCTCAATATTAATAGGCCTTTAAACCCAATCACAACATAGTGATAGGTTTAATAGTGTAGTGTGTTGAGAAAAGCATTGTAGGGTCTTGAGGCTGTGAACGTAGAAGGGTCTTTTATCAAACAACAAAGATTAGTTCTTTTGGTGGCAATTTTGGATCGAGCTATTACTCTTGCTTACGAAGATTGTGTATATATATGAAAAGGACTCCAAATTAACTAAGAAGAAGGAGTAAATGAACCCGTGTAGGTTAGGGATTGAAAGAATCACTACTTAGAAGAAGATGACCAATTTTTTGTAGTGGTCTTTGTTGAATAGTGTGTTTATAGGTGTACTCCCCTTTTTGCTCATAGCTTAGCCTTAGTGGTTAGATCCTTTGAGTGAAAAAGGATTGTGTGTCTCTCAAAATCACAACAGGGATTTATAATTTTGTGTGGAGGCATTAGGTGTTTTCTTAGTCACTCTTCACATGCTTAAAATACATTTTTTTAACCTCTTCTTGAATCACTTTGAAATTGTCTTTTGTGAGCGTAGGAAGCACCCCAAATTTTATTTTGTGAATGTTCATATTGGTAGTCCAAATATCATTTTATGGGTGTTTTTATTTGAACCTCTTACATCCCTTTGCAAGCACTTGAATGGTGCCCTTAATCCCTCTTTATAAGTTCTTGAATTGTACTCCCAAATATCTTTCTAAGAGTGCTTGAATTTGTGGCCCAAATCCTCTTTTTTAGCACTTGAATTAGAGGTCCAAATATTTCTTTCCGAGAGCTCGAATGGCGACCTTAATTTTTCTTTGTGAGCGGTTTTAACCTGGCTTGGAGAGCACTCGATATTATCCTTTTGACGGTGCTTGAATTGGCACTCATAATTTTCCTTTATAAGTGCTTGCATTGGTAGGCCAAATATCATTTTACAAGTGCTTATAATTTCAGTTATGAGGTTTTCTTTGCTTCTCTTATAATTCTCAGCACTTTTCACCATGCATATAATATTTGTGAGCGCTTTTTACTGTACTCACCAATATAGATCTGTCTTAAAAAGATTTACCAATTTTTAAGAGGGATCAAATCTCTCAAGCTGCAAATTCTTTCTCAACATTTACACTATTCAAATCAAGTGTGTAATACACCGTTTATGATTTTAATTAATCTAATTTGTGTAATTTTATATATATATCTCTCTAAATGTTTTAAATCTAATTTGAGCCGACATGTTATTTTTTATAATATTTATTATTTTTTATAAATGACATGTGTCAAATCCACGATGAGCACAGAAGGTGTTACACACCCCCCTACTGGGTTGTAGAGTGCACCTCTTCAACGCAATAATCTCAGTTTTAGGATGCTCTTCATTACGCATAAAATTAATCTTTGTGAGTGCTCTTTGTTGCTCATAAACTTTTTCTTTATGAGCGCTCTTTGTTACACACATAATTTCATTTTTGGAGTGCTCCTTGTTGCACATACAATTTTATTTTTTGAGTGCTCCTTGTTGTGCTTATAATTTCAATTTGTAAGTGCTTTCTACACAAAATCACATTTTCTAAGTCAATTTTGTTTTTTATCTCTGACAAGGTAGGGATATACTTTTAGTTTACAAGTCAATGCAGGTTGACTTGTATTAATTAGCATTTCATTAGATAATTTTTATAAATTTTATAATGTTTTAAAAAAAATCAATATTAAATTTACTACTTTAAAAATACAAAATATATTTTTAAATTTTTAAATTGCACATATATTATTTTTTTACTGGTTTGAAGTCTTTTCGATGGGACAGAAATCCCTCGAGGAAGACTTGAATTTTAAGATTTTAAAAATAAATAAAATTTAATTTTAAAAACTAAATTTCCTAAAATGCCACATGTATATGTAGTTTGACAAGACTGGGGACATGATGGTATGAGCATTACATTTTCCATAAACCTAGCTGGGAAGCACCGATAATCACGACGGATGCGCGGTACAGTGGCAGTCGACGGATGGATCCCACAACTCCATGGAGAATCTGGCCATGCTTCATTTGTTGTTTTCTATTTCATTTTTTTAAAGGTTGAAATTTAAATGTATCTGGCCATGCTTTATTCGTTTTTGTTATCGGCCACTTCAATAAAAATTTTAAGTATAAACTTTAAATTTATTTATAAAGGAACTTTAAATTTTTATTAAAATTTAATGTTTATTTTTTTATTTAATTTAAAAAATTAAAATAATATTTTTATATTTTAGAAAAAATATAAATATTTGTATCAAGTTGTGAACCTTGGATTTCAAAAAATATCCAATACTTTTACATTTTTAAGATTAATAAAAAAATGAGTGATATTATGAAATTTACAATGACTAGGAGTAGTATTGTTAGAGTGGTCACACAGGGGCTTAGAGGGGAGTAGCTTCTTGTGAAACAACTATATTTGTGAGAATCTGAACCCGATCAATCACTATTTCACTGAACCTATTTACTTCGTCCATACCTCATCAGAACGGTGGATCATCTCATCTATTGGGTATGAACTAAGGACTCTGCAATAAGTGCAGCTCTAGGATTTGGACTCGAATTTACACTTTCAAGCAATGGAGAGAAAGATGGAGATCAAGCTAAAATCAAACACGAAGCGGATGAGGAAGCAAAAAATGGCGAAGGCTTACTAGCAAAATCTCATAATGTAGAATTCTTCATGCTCAAACTAAGCCTCAATTGAGTTATTCCCCATTCAATTAACGAACTTTTTGTGCCAGAAGCCATAATGGGAAATGTGGTGGCATAATTTCAATGTACGTTGATAGCTAAACTATGCATAGTTAGCACATTCTAAAAAATAACAGAGACAAATACGTCACAGGTGGTCGTGATCTTATGCATTGCGTGGCCGTGTCCTTAACCTTTCATTCCCATGACATTTTGTCAGGGATATGCTGCAACACAAATCTCTCTTATTTTTAAACAATTCAAAAGGGGGATTTTTTCAAACATTTTCAATCTAAAAGTGATAATGGGTTACAAGTTAACCAAAGTGTCCAAAATCAGTCAAATAAGCATTTGTTTGAAGTGAAGATTAAGTGTAGTTATTTGGTGTGTGCTCATAAGGAGGGGGGGCTTTTCATCAATAATTCAGAGTTAAGCAGTACTCAATATTTATGTGTAGAAAGACAAAGATGATGCTAAAAGAGAATTTGTTGGTAGCTTGGCAGACCCCATGATCCAAATATAGAGCTTTAACACTAGGCCAAATGACCTTTTCCAAAAGTGTTTCCTTTAAAAGTTCATATCGATGAGGACTCGTGTAGATGGGCACCATTGGAATTTTGCTATTAAGATGAAACCAATGGAATAGAAAATTTATCGAACCAACTCATCCTCCTAAATTTTTTCTAGATGTAACTCATATTCCAAGGTAATTCAAGACATTTGACCTAAATATACCCTAGAAAAAAAGGTACAAATTGCGCCTTAGAACAACATGGTGCGATTTTTCGCACATGAGTTTCATTTGTACCATTGTCATCATGTGAGGTCAAACATGTGAGATATCAATATTCGAATTTAGGATCCAAATATTTTGTTTTAACACTCAGCCAAATTACCTCATCCAAAATAATTTCCTATAGAAGCCCGTATCATTGAGAACTTGCATATAAGGACATGGCTGGCACTAGCCTATTGAAATGAATCCAAAGGAGCAACCAACTTGTTGAACTGACTCGATGTTTTTAATTTGTTTCTAGATATAGCTTGCAATCCCATACAATTGGGGACAGTTAGTGTAAATGTTCCCTAGGGAAGAAAATGCAAACCATTCCTCAAAATTGCATTCCACCACTTGCAACATGTGAGTTTCATTGGGACCACTATCCCCATTTAGAAATATCCATATTTGACCATAATATTTAAATTTCGCATGGTCTTTGATCTTTTTTTGAATTGTTGTGAGACATAGATGCAACGCATTTAGATTTACATGTGTAATGGTTGGCTTTGTGTGCAAAGGACATTTTAACCACTTCACTTTTATGCATCTTCATATCAAACTCGAAGTAGATTGAAATTTAAATTCTGTAATTTTTTGTAAGGATGCAAACATACAATAACACCATCCTCGTGTTCATGCCAATTTCAACTAAATGAATCATTAAAATTTGTAAAGTTTTCTAAGGCCATAGCCACATGGTATCAACATACACTACAACAAAACAAACAATTAATACCTAATTAAGCATCCTTTTTAGTGTAATTTTTTCTCCAATTGAGTTGGAAAATATGGTGCTAAACAAGGTATTTTTTAAGGATTCTAATATTATACTTAAGTATAGTATCATAGGTGATTATTTTGGATTGAAAAAAACATGTATATAGATAGGTAGACGAATATTAAATATGAAACATACAATTTACTACTGAAATGTGTAAAATTTGACAAATATTATGACAAAAAACATATTTTATGTAAATATAGGCGATATTAGAGACTAAAAATGACCAAATAGCGAATTTAATTTTTGAAAAAAACCACAAAAAATAGCCAATTGGCGAAATTTCACCCCTAAAAATTACTCTGGTGCTAAACTTGGTGTGAACTTGTGATTTTCTAAAGCACCTAAATTAGCATCATCTTTAGCACCACATTTAGTGGCAAATTTAGTGCCATAATTTGTGCTAGGTTTAGAATTAGGATTAACACCAAATTTGGTGGCATCATTAGCACTAGGATTAACACCAAATTTAGTGCCAATTGTTTGTAAATTAAATTTACTGAAGTATAAATGGAAAATGGTAAAAAATGAAAAAAAAAGAATTGAAAAAATGATAACAAAATGTTGGGATTCGAACCCATATCACTTGCCAAGATGAAATAGCTGTACTTGAGCTGCATTCCCACCAAAAACTACAATTAAAAGTGAAAACCTAAACTGAAACTAAATTAACCTAGTGCAAATTAGAACTTATGAAAATTGAAATGGAAAATGGTAAAAAAAGAAAATAGAAATGGAAAATGGTAAAAAATGAAAATAGAAATGGAAAATGTTAAGGGGATGCTTGGAGTGGAACCCATATCATTTTCCAAAAGGAAAGAAATCTACTTGAGCTACATACCATAAAAATGTACCTTTAAGAATGTAGATCAAAATTGATATTAACCTGACTTATGCATATAAACAAGCAAATACAAATAGAAAGGTAATAAGAAATAGGATTTGAATATGGATCTCCTTACATTAATGCAAGGGTATTCCTTAAGCCATGCCCATGAACTATAGCTAGGAATTAAACAAAACCCCTAGTAAAGTGTCACTTTTTTCTTCCTTCTCCATTAAACTTGCATCGACAACACAATAATGAACATTAGAAAATAAATAAAGAAAAATAAAAGCAAAAGAGGAAGGAAAAATGAGAAGGGAAGGGAGAATCCATTACATTCCTTATAGAGGTTCCACCATGGAACTCTAGCCTCAATGCATGAAAACCTAAACTTGCAACATTAAAATAACAATAAACATTAGAAAATAAATAAAGTAAAATAAAAGTAAAATATGAAAAAGGAGAAAGGATGGGAGAATTCATTACTTTTGTTATGGAGGTTCTTTGGTGAAACATTATCCTCCATACATGAAACCCTAAACCTACAACAACAACAACAACAACAACAAAAAACATTAGTAAATAAATAAAGGAAAAGAAAAGTAAAAGAGGAAGGAAGGAGGAAAAGGGATGGACAATCCATTCTCATCTTCATGGAGTTTCCTCCATGAACCCAATACCCTATCCTCCATGAAGATGAAACCCTAAGGGAGGAAACATTAAGGGAGAAAGGAGAAGGGTGGAGAAGAGAATAGACAAAGAGAGGAAATGAGGCAATAATGAAGGAGTAGGTTTTGAGGGGCTTTTATGAGGGAAAATTAGGGATTTTAATTAAAATCATTGAAATTCCTTCCAACTCATGAGTATTGAGACAAGTGGCTTATTTTTAACCTTTTATATTACTTAGCTTTCTTTTGAAAAGTTTCCATCACTTTTATTTAGTCACTCAGGAAACTTGGGGCTAAATATAGCACTAAACCATGTGCTAAACCTGGTGCTAAATCTAGCATTAAACATGGCTCAAAATATGACACTAAATATGGCTCTAAATTTGATGCTAAATCTGGCTCTAAATTTGGCACTAATTCTGGCGCTAAGCTAAACTTGACACTAAATTATGTGCTAAATATAGCACTAAATCTAGTTCTAAATGTGGTGCTAAATTGGCTCTAAATATGGTGCTAAAACTGGCATAGGAAACAACAACAACTTTAGCACCATCCTATGAAATAATGCCTAATTTTCATTAAACCTACAAAAAAATCACTCAAAAAGTAAATGGAAGCAAAAAAGGAAGCTAAAAGGGACGCTAATGACAAGGTTTTGTTGTAGTGATAATCACATTCATGTTGATGTCCACGAAGATGCACCTTAAAATTCAATAAAATTAATTGAGGGATACACACATAGTATCATCGTCATCATACAATAATTTTGAAGCATTGTCATCATCATAAAATGATAAAATATTCTTAGCATCATTAAATCATGAATAATTAAAAATGACACGAATTCAGCAACTGAATGTCATTCAAAAGCATATATGTCACATACAAAAGGAGGAGTCTATTTATTCTATGTTTTCAACTTTACGATGGGTTTTGGTCGAAATCCGGTAATTTTTTTTGGGCAAAAAACAATTTTTTACATGTTTAAATTATGTTTTTGAATCCATAAATAGATTCAGAACCCTCGAATACCCCCATGACACCTAAATTATGCAATTTCCATAACTAATATTTATGATTCTAAATTTTTAAACAAATTTTAACCAAAATACGAACAAAATAAGATGAAAAATATGCTTAGAAAAATTTGAAAACATAGAATATTTCGGCTACACCCATACAAAATATCATTAAAAATAAACATAAATTTTTTATTCAACAATATGTCGTAAATATGTACATATATTCCAAAATATTAACTCTATCCATGTATTACAAAATGGAACATCATGCCTATGGTAAATAAAGGCAACTCGTGACAAAGTACAAAATGGCTAAGTAGTTCGCAGATTACAAAATTGATAAATCATGCCCAAAGTACAAAAGTATAATATGATAACTCGATGATGCTTGATTCTTGCAAGATGCCTACCAAACTATGTTCTTCCTCTTTTCTATGCGAAAGGAATTTCGCGCTTGCCTACATCAATGATTAGTGTTCATTTATGGAGTCCACACATGAAACAACATTGATGAGTTTTAACCATTTTAAAAAATTAACAAACATACAATTATTAAAATTGCTATCCAATACAATAAAAGCACTTGATGCCTCAACATGCAAGAGCCTATCCAATAACATATTGCAAACCCATGCCAATCAAACAAGTCAGATACTTTCAAATCAATATTGGAAAATATTGCAAAGGAAATAATCTACAATGACGTTATCGTTGGGAGTGGGAGATAAATGCACCTAATATAACAAAAGTGTTGGTATGCATGTCCATTCAAGTGCATGCTACTCTAAAGCCACAATAGTGGATGCCTTGACAATTGGTGCATCAGATATAGATGGTTTTCATGGATGCTCAAGAGTTCATCTCATAACAAACTACAAACACAACAATTAAATAATAAAGATACTTTTAAATTAGTATTTGAAAATGATAAAATGGAAGTGACTTATGATTTCCTATTGTTATAGAGCAAGAGATGCATGCCCATGAGATTTTGAAGGTGCTAGCATGTCCTTTCCAATCAAAAGCTACCTCGAGACTATAACAATAGATGGATTGATAGTGAGCATCAATGGTCAACAATTGTAATGGATGTTCAAGCTTCTATCCAATAATAAACTGCAAACACATGCCAATGAAACAAGTTTGATACTTCTAAATAAATATCTGAAAATTATTCAATGGAAGTAGTCCATAATGGCCCATTGTTTGAGGGTGACAATTACTTGTATCTGAGATATCCAAGGTTTCTCCATAATCAATTGTTCCTTCATAAATGTAGAGGAAACACCCATTACATTGACAATGGATGCAATGGTAGGTGGGCGTTGTGGATGTATAAGAGTCAATCAAACAAATTAGATACTTGAAAACCAAAATTTGAATATCAATGCACTAAAAAAATATGAATATGTTGGTTTTATTTAACCTCCAAAATGATCAAATTCATAGACGTCGACACGCACTATTAAAATACACACAAAACATTAAAAAATATTAGATATCTTGTCATCCACTCATAGAAACACACTAACTCATTTGATATAAATTAAAAAATATTATAATTACCTCAATGGAAGACCAAAAGAACATGTAGTGTTGATTGCATTTAAATCCATCGATGTAAGGGATCTCCATCGGATGGAGGAGATCCATTAGATACTAAACTAGCATTTGCCCCTTGAGGGGCAAAAGTGAACGCCATTAGGGAAAGAGCAAAGTTTGTAACAATCTTAGAACACGCGTTCCTGACTGGAACAGTTAGTCGACTCATCGACCATCACATTTCTGGATGGAGTTGAATATCATAGATGGTGACAAGAAGTCGACAGAACTCTAAGTTGGTTGATAAAAGTTGTCCCGTCGATATGAAATGGTTGACCTTATGGTCATTATTATTAAAATTTGTCAGCATTGTATCATGGATGATGCCAATATTTCTTTCTATCGACGAGAGCGATTAGCTGACGAATGTCATTCAAGTTTCCATATGACTTTGAATGTTTGAAGAGAGCTTTGAAAAAATGGTATTCGAGCTCAACAAAATGATATCTTTCATCCATGGTTGCAATTATTGAACGACACACATTTACATTCATATGGAACGACACACATTCAAAGTCATATGGACTTTAATGTGGCAGTTGATAACTTTCATCTGGTCGATTTTGTTGGATTGTCGAAGTTGAATTGAGACTTGTCGAAGGTGAACCTGTCGAGTTTGCAAGTTGTTGGAGCCAGAAATGATTGTGAAGACTGTCCTTACTATTGACAATGGAGATAGATCTTGTCGAAGATCGATGGTGGCAAATCCATATTGTGGTGCAAAAATTATTTAACAAAACTTGTATATAACTGCACTTTAATTGATAAATGTCGCTGTTATGACTTGTCTGGACTGGAATTTACTTTTGTCATCTTGCATATTGTGTTGGCCTTCTCACTACAAGTCTATTACCTATTAGCAGCCAATGATCCTCCAGCTGTTCATATTTTTTGAATATCAACTCGTCTTTAATATCTACATTGTTCAATCTTAAATTGACGACTATGTTGTTGACCAAGAGAAAATTGAGTCTGGTCATCACTTCAAAAGTTTGTGAGTCGACAGTCGACCAGAAAAGATCAGCCAACAGGGTGCAGCCGACCAGAACCTGTTGGATTAGATAAGTATTGACTCGAATATGACACAATACCACTGCAGGTTGCCTCTGCTTGAGTTTTGATGGTGTCTATTATGTCGAATCCTCTCACGGAATTGTTATTTGGGGTTGCAGTCTTTTCTCCTGTACATGTTGAGGTGTCATCCAACATATCAAACAGAGAATTCTTGATGTGAGTTATATCAAATTTAGTTTTTTAGAGTCGACAAGAGAATTTATTAGTTTTTTTAGTGTCGACAAGAGAATTTATTAATGGAAACATAAATTTTCTTAACTAACATTACCTGCAAATAGTGTGAAACCTCACACCCCATCGTTCCCTACACACATTTTCAGCTGAATTTCATTCGATTTTACTATCAAAAGCTGATTGATTGTTGAGGTTCGATAGGAAGTTGAACAAAATGGTCGATGGAATTCCATCGACCATTTTGTTCAACTTCCCGTCGAAACTCGACAGATTATGTTTCCAATGGCCTGTTAGAGCTTCTGTTTAGTATAACTGATCTGGCATGCCCAGAATTTACAGAATCACATCGTGGTATGAGAAGTAGTCTATACATGAAGAATAACAGAATTATTGGAGAAATGTACATTACTGCAATAAAGCTAAGAGATGCCCGGCCTGCAGAAAAACCAAATACATATCTTTAGCATTTGGAATCAATGCATTCAGATCATTGCAAACATTAAATTACTTTGAAAGGATGCTACTCTAATCACTAAAGAAGAAATACCAGTGCTTTGTGGGATCGAAGGTGTAGTCCGCCATGAACAAGCAAACTAAGAGGCCAAATCGAGAAGCGGTCTTTGGTGTCGACACGGTTCCTTCAGAGGGTTTCTCCAGGTTGAAACTTTAGGGACACGCTAGAAACATGGTGAATGTCGATAGGTGGTAGGTGTGAATCTGGTAAGGATGCGTGGTGAGCGTTGAGTGGACGGAGTGACGACGAATGTCTAGAAAATCGACCTCGTAGAAGAAACGTACCATCGACCATTTTGTTCAAATTCATGTCGAACCTCTACAGACTATGTCTCCAATGGAGCTTCTGAGGTCAAGGAGGTCCGAGGTCAGAGGAGATCGAGGTCGATGTCGAGGAGGTCGGAGGAGGTCAGAGAGGTCGGAGGAGGTCGAGGAGGTCCGAGGACTGTCGACGAAGAAAATGAAATGTGATGAGAAATTCGACCTATTATGTGAACAGAAAATGGTCCTTATTGGGGATTCTTTTTCCTTGTAGCTAAGTCTCTTTGGTCGGACGGTCGATCCATCCATTTCCAGAGCATTTTTCTTTGGTATGGGGGACTCTGGTAGTTCTGTGTCGGTGGACATTGAAATAATCCCCCGAGGAGGGTAGGTATTGTATTCATCGATACAATTAAAATATGATAAATAAATTATATATTATATATATTTTATAATTGATATATATTTTTTTATAAAATTAATTATAGGATTAGAATATAAAAAACCATTTCCATTATTTTTCATATTACATTATATTAAAATAATTAAGATTTTATAATGCTATCATCTATTTAGATTATTATTTATATAGTCTATTTTCAAATAATTTATCAATTCTAACTTCAACTCTTAGATGTCGGTAAATAGTTTGTGTTCATCAAGTTTATTGTTTTGTAAAGATATCTAGGCATCAAAGCTTTCTTTATAAAACCATACAATTATGCAACAATCATGATTTGGTGTTTTTGGTTACAAAGATATCTAGCCCCATATTCAATAAAACAAACATCCATATAAAATGAAGATGGGCATATGCAAATGCATAAATACTTGAAAACAAAGCAGAATTGAATTCTATTACACATCCATCATACATTTAAGATATTCATGTCATTCATCAATTAAAACAATACATAATTTAAACACATGAGAGTACTTATCTTCAACAAAGTAGTCCCGAGCAACCAGCTATGCAACTACAATGTTCCACCCAACCAGAGGCCAGTTGTGCTTATCAATCTCTTGAACTGCCACCCACGAGCTGGGCATGATTTCTACAAGGAAGAAGGGAACAGCAGACTCACTCATAGCCAAAATACACCAAAATCAACCAAGCCAATCAGCAGTGGGGTTTATCAGGTTGCTGTGAGATGGAAAGGAAGAATTTCTAAGCTAGTGAGCTCAAGCACAGAGCCATGGATACCCCTACAAGATCTATTCAGCTTGGCACCCAATTCTATAAAGTCTACTATATGAATCATAGACATCACAATTTCTTTCTTTTCACAATCTCTCAATGTATAGATAATTCACATAATCACTATTCAATTATTTTGTGTATATCTAATTTTAGTATTTATTTTTGGTACTATCGTTTATTTTCAAGAGCGTTGTAGAGGATACTCGTTAACTACCTATGGAGACACAACAACACTGGTAACTACGAAAATCATGTGCCATGCAAAGTGATTTGGTAAATCCAATGTGATTATTTCATGTGACAACCTATTATATTTTTTAGTCTAGGCAATATTTTATATATGGTTCAGGCATATACTTGGAACTTGGAATGTGTGCATTTCAAACTTCCAATTCATAAATATATTTAAATATAACGAATGTAGTAGTGTTATACACATCACAGTTGATGCCAAATCAATTAATGATTATATATTAACTTTTTAAAAATAAATATACATCAAAAGTTAAAAAATACAGTTACAAGAAAATACTGTAAAAAAATAGAACAGTGACCATTGATTGATATTAATAGGAAAGAAATCTCAAAATAAAGGAGAAAAAGTAATTCAAATCGTCAATTGGATAGGTCTTATTAGATAAGGGTCTTTGTATTACAAATTGTGAAAGAAATCTATGCTGGAGCAGGGTCACCATTGAATCGACCATCACATATGCCAGAAAACAATAAGAAAAAGGCTTTGTGGGGGCGATGCTAATTTCAAAATTGCAGAATGTGTCTTGACCATTATTTTTTGTTCGACATGGTGGCCGACAACTTTGCATGCAACCACCTTTTGAAAATTCTGCAGACGTGTGGCGGTTAGCAGCTTTGCATGCTACTTTGAAAATTCTATCACTAGAACAAATCCTTTGGGCTTTGTCTAAGCATCACTATAGCAAAAAGATGGAAAGATTGTTTAGCTTATGGACACCAACTACCATGCTTTCATGCTTTTAGACACGTGGAATTACCACTTTTCTGAAATTGAATCCTGGACAACTAACCCTGAATGCGAGGAAATCGCCACCGCTGAGAGAACTCAATAATGAGCATGTAATCTTTGGCATGTCATGCATTCTATTACACTACAACACTGTAATATGAAAAATTACACCCAATAGCAATTGTGAATCCATTTCAGAGTATATGAATTTCTGTTGTCTTCTTTGTTTCACTTGACTCGTTTTTCTAATTTAGAAAATTTTGAAAAATATTATTTATTCAAGCTAGAACATCCTTTTTGAAATGCATATGGTAGAGCTATGGAAAATGGTTGGAAGGAATGAGAAAGAAATTGGAATGTATTCATTGTTATGCAAGACATCATGCAGTGATAGCAGTATCGGAGAAGCATTAACAGTCATCGGGAAGCATTAATCTTCTTATCATTACAGCGGCCAATTTTGTGATTTATGGCGGTGTGACTATCATTGTATTTTGGATGTGATTTGTGTTTCTTTGTTTGAATTCCATTAATAATAATACCTGATGTTCAACAGAAGAGAAGCTGCTCTTGGATTTCAACAGAGGCTCATCCAAACACCTCGAGAGAAGCTACTCCGAGATTTCAATAGAGGCTACTCCAAACATCTCCAACATCATCTATGAAATTACAAATTACAAATAGGTATATAAATACGTGGGCTATCAGTAAGAGGGTGAATATAACTTCTTTTAAATATCAAAACTTGGTTTTCAAATAATTTCTTAACAATATTGATATACACGCTATTCATAATTATAAGATTTAGACATATAAATATGTCCTACAAATTACATATATGTCTATTTCTCCACATAAACGTATTATAGAAGATCTTTGGGAACATTAATCCCCTCAATGTCTACACAAATTTCTCCATAATTGCATTATCGACAAAATCTTTTCCTTTAACGACAATATTTAATTTCTAACTGTAAGATTCATCGAATTTAATAACATAGACATAAATACATGAATTTTCATCATAGACATATTCTATAATATATATCCAATCCTCCCATTCATCACCTTGAAATTTCAAAATCTCAATCCTTAACTTTGGCTCTCCATTGCCTCTTTGTTTCTTTAAATGATCAAAGGGTTAATCAATCAGATGGGTTCTCCCTTCCCTCCACGTTTCCTTAAATGACTTTTTTACATCCTTGTTTGTTCTTTTATGCACTTTTTAACATACTTGGTTTTCTCTACTCTTTTATGGTGATTAGTGTATTTATAAGCCTCATTTTATGAGCGGCATTTTCTACCATCTTGTAATCATCTTCTAACCATCTTGGGCTCATGCTATATCTCTTCCCTTGGTCCATTAATAATCTGTTGTCAAACCTTTTAACTTCAATTTAGAATCATGCTACCCAACATCTAACTTTTGTTTGTTTTGTACATATAATAATTTATTATCTCATTTTTTTATTATGTTTTTTCTCTTTATTTTCTTCTCCTCATTTTAATTTTTCTCTTAAGAAATGTTTTTATAAAATAAATCTCATTTATCATTTTTATTTCATCCTCTTTTCCTCAATTATATTAGTTTTGTCATTTTTATTTGAGATCATATTTCATATATTTTGTGATATCTCATATTTTTATTCCATTCTTAATTTGGATACTTTTAATTATTTTATATTTATTTGTTTAATCATGTTATTATCTAAATATTTTTACTGAAAAGTCAATTTTGGTTGATTTGCATTAGTTTGTTTTTAATCTATAAAATTTCACAAAGTTCTCTAAATGTTTGCTTAATTTTCATATTAAATTTAATTTTCTAAAAATTTAAAATAATTTAAACAATTTTGAAAATATAATATTTCAAATTTTGTATTGGTTTATTTTCTTTTTAATTTAGATGTTTTTAATTATTTTATATCTATTTGTTCAATCATGTTATTATCCCTGTCAAGGCAGGGATATATTTTTCTTGAGAAGTCAATTTTGATTGACTTGCATTGGTTTATTTTTAATCTATAAAATTTCACAAAATTCTCTAAATGTTTACTTATTTTTTATATTAAATTTAATTTTCTAAAAATTTAAAATAATTTAAACAATTTTGAAATACAATATTGCAAATTTTTTATTGGTTTATATTTTCAATGAGATATAAATCCTTGTAAGAGCAATTTTAATTATTAAAATATAAATATAAATAATAAAATTTCTACAATTACCATATGTCCACGGTAGTAACAATGTAAATTTATGGGTAGAGTGTTTTCCAATCAATTTTGACTGTTGGCAACTTCCAAAAGCCTAGTATAATTCCCACACCCAATCGAATAAATATGGCATGACTTCTCCTGTGAACTCCTGTCAGTCTATGGGAGAGTTTTAGCTTCTGCCAACAATCTTTCTTTGTGGGAACTTATTATAGATGCAGTTGAAGGACAAAAATGGTCCTCCAGAAAAGAATTATAAAATGAGCACGATCTGGGAAGTTTCGACAAGGAACTAGATTTGGGTTTCTTGACATGGTGTGTGGACATTGCAATGAATCATAGTGTTGTGTATTAGCCTTTCTACCAATCACCCATATCACAATCCGGAGTGACTAATGGAAAATATTGTTCAGAAATCATGTTTGCATGGCTCTTTTCTGGTCTTTGTTCTTCTTACATTGGAAATTGCAGTAGAGGAAATTCAGCAACGGAGCCGTACATTGTTGGACACAATATGATTCTAGCACATGCTACTACTGTAGACACATACAAGAGGAGATACCAGGTAGAAAGCAAATAAAATTGTAAGGGAACCACTGAAAAATTACATTAAACACACTTCTAATTATTTCAGTATGATATGTTTTATGGTTTTGTTTATGCATAGAAGAATTTGCATGTCATTGATTTATATTGAAGATTGAATCCCTCAAAATACTTATTGAGAAAGCTAGTGCTATTAGAAAGAGGGTTCCATGGGCATTACACAAGTTGCTTTGTGGATTGTACCTTATTCAGAAAGTATATTTGACAAAAGGGAAATCGAAAGATCAGTGGACTGTATGATTGAATTTGAAGTCTCTCATTGAGAATTTATTTTGCTCAGTTAAGAGAGATTTAGAGACAATTTCTGAAGATTGTTTTACTTATCAAGAAAGTTGTTTTTTTTTAATTTATCACCAATCTGTAATTGAATGCTCCGGTCACACGAATGTTTGCAAAACCTGACTAGTCGCCGGTCGCCGGTCGTGAGGATTCTTGCAAAAGCAGGACAAAGTGCTAAAACAGCGAACAGGGTCAAGATGATCGGTCGCCGATCGCATGAATGTTTGCAAAACCAAATAACGAAATATGGCTGCCCTTAGTGAAATGACTAGTCGTCGGTCGCGAGTATTCTTGCAAAAGCAGGACAAAGTGCGAATACAGAGAACAGGATAAGATGACCGGTCGCCGATCGCTACTATCATCGGTCACATGAATGTTTGCAAAACCAAATTGCCAAATATGGCTACCTTAATTTTGTTTTTTTTCGGTACAGCTGCACCGTTTGATTTAGTCACTGCCATTTCAATAATTACAAATGGACATCTCCAAACATTACTTATTCACTATACTGGAGTTGAGTAAGAACGTCAAAGAACATTGACAGCAAACAGCAGATAAGATTACTTTCATTTGGAGATTATAGTCTGATATGGGTTCTAAGGGCAATGATGACCATACCAATCCGTCGATTATCTCGGAGGAGAACAACGATACAGCTACATCTAGTTCAAGCCTGAGCAACATGACCACTAGGCATCAACTACATGAACCCTTATTGCCGCCATTGCTTAAATAAGATAGCACGAGTTCAATTTAATTGCATGGGAAGATTATTGGGATGTTAGAAATCAAAGATTGTATGATTGAATTTGAAGTCTCTAATTGAGAATTTATTTTGCTCATTTAAGAGAGATTTAGAGACAGTTTCCGAAGATTTGTTTTACTTATCAAGAAAGTCCCACTTTGTATCCTAAAATCAATATCAATTTTTTTAAACCACTACTCGTTGGTTAACATTAAAGAATCTGAAAAAATCTCTATAACAAAGATGAGACCAAATGCAACCTACATATCTTTATTTGCAAAGTAGGAGGAATACAGATTGATACTTCTTTTTTTTCATTACGAACACAAATTGATACTTACAAACCCGAAGGCATGCAATGGAAGATTTCTTGACTCTAGACTTGCAATGGAATTTCGGTTTCAAAGGGCAATCACTGAAAACAATTGCAATTGAAGGGCGATTGTTAGGATTGTTTAAATAGTCGAAGATTTTGGTGCAGCGGCCAAGGAAGGAAGAGTTTCGTGCAGAGAGGAGGTGATCGTGGAGAAGTAGAACCATCCATGTGGCAAGATTCCATTCGCTCCATGAGCGAGGAATCTTGCTGATGTGGAGGTAATGCTTCTCCATGGAGAACGCCTATGGCGTTATAAACATGATTGGAATAGAAAAGGTAAAAGGGATAATAAAACATGTTATTTATGAAACAAATATATGCAAGTTGTTAAAAATATCTTAGAAAAGTGATGGATTTACATAGTGAAAGAATCCATCACCACGAAAATCAAAGGAATGCTCATATCATATTTTTTCACAATATGTGTATGGATGTGTGAGTAGATGATGCTGTGTATGGATGGATATCTCTAGTACTTAAGCATTGAATAACTCTTCCCTAACTTGAGCAATGCCAAATTACTCCTCATGGTACTGGACAACTCCTCTACCATGAGTAGTGATGGATGCCTCCTCCCTACCATGAGAAGCGCTTGATAAATCCTCCATACCATGATAATTACTAGATATCCCCTTTATATGTGCCCTCATTTGTACAACTCTCAACAATTGTGCCATGGTGGACTAATGTCCCTCGCGATTGTAACAATTTGTCCCATGTGTAATCAAGCATTATTGGTGTAAGGGGATATAAATGTGGAGGATTTCCATGGTGAGGGGGTAATGTACATGGCTTAGATCATCCTTAACTCTATTTTTATCATGGGTATCCTTTTGCCAACCCCATAGAACTTAAAAATATCAAAATAATTGACATATTTACTTTGGATAAAATTTGCATGCAATTTCAAAAAATATATATAATGACATGCTTATGTTATTATGAAAGTCTTCATCAAACACCACATACCATCTATTCATCTAATTATCCATGCTATTTATTTTTGTGTATTTATCAATGGAAATATGCAGTCTACTAATGCTAAGAATCAAGCTTGTGGTACAGTACCGTAAGGTACAAAACAACATATCTTTCATTATTTTTAACTTTTTCACTAAGCCTATTTTCGTAAAACACCTTTTCACCTCTTTATCAGGGAAAATTTTAGGAGAAAATTTAGCACATGGACTAATTTTCGAGGTTTTCTTCCTAAAAAATATTCACCATTTTCCATGTTTTCCAGTATGATTCACCCAAATTCCATAGGATTAAAATTTTTTACTCTAAAAATCGTCAAAATTGTCCAAAAACTATATAAAACCCTTAGAAATTTGAATATTTTTTAAAGTTATCACCAAACATTTTATGGTTGGAAATTTGATAATTAATAAGATTTGCCAACATTTCTACACTTTAATAAAATTATGGATCCTCAAAATCCCCCTACTCCCCATAAAAAATAATACTATATAAATTTTCTTAGACATTGACAAGTTCATATCAATAATAATAATAATGTGTGTGCCCAAGTGAGAGACAAAGCTGGTCTCTCTCTAAACATGGCATTTAGGTGTCTCGAAGTTACCATTTAAACCAATATCTCAACATTATGATCTTAAGGAGGGTTATGATCTCCAACGTCTTGGTTTTTCTATTTTTGCCTCTTTAATCGAAGGGTTTTGTTTTTGACTTCCAAGCATAAGGTTTGAGGGTTTGGGGTTTGAGGAATTTTCATTCAAAACAAAATAAATCTTTGTTTACGACATATAATGTTTTAATTGCACAAAAAACATCATTTTAGTGATGATAAGAAAAACGATTGAAGGATTTTAGAAAGAAAATGAAAAATGGACTTAACTCAATAATGTTGCATGCAATAAATATAATTGTCTTTGCTAAAGCTGAAATTTGACATTTTATTTTGCACATCAATGAATTTTTATATAACGTTTTAAGTTTAACGTTGCCTTTCATTTGACATTTAAATCTTAATTTTACCGGTCATAATAATAGTTGATTTTTTTTAATAATATTTATAATAACTATATGAAACATTGAATTGTCATATCATGCCTCATATAATACAAAAATAAAAAAATTACAACAATATAATAAACAAAAAAATAATAATAAACATAATGATTAAAACAAGCACACACATAATGACAAAGAAGGTTTATCCTAGAAACTTTTAAATAAATTTCTTCACAAATAATACAATAAGCCATTACCATGGGTATAAAAAACCATGACGGAGTCAAGTTTACCTAACAATAAGAGACAAAAAAAACCATAACAAAAATCAAAATTTTCATATTAATTATATATATATATATATATTTCATTTATTCTCATCAGTGATATGCAACGAGAAAGGTCTTTTCGAATGAAGACAGCGGACTTGGTAGGTTTATTTCTAATTATTCTTCTCACAGGGAGACGACGTGCAGATCATATAGTGCCATAAAAATTCGTTACCAAACCTTTGGATGTTTTATTCGAAGAAAAAGCTCTCTTGGATTCGATTTCTCGATGTGGAAAAATGAAAGAGATCTGCACGTTAGACGCTTAGGTGAACCACATCTCAACATGTAGACAATTATTATAGACGGTAATGACTATCTGCCATTCTGCCGTTGGGCATACATTCAAAGTATACGATAATGTTATATGAATATCATGTGAAGAATATAATTCCCAAATATAGAAATACATATTGATATTATTTTGATAAGGAACAAGGGTTTGAAATAATACAATTTGATATTTTGATAAGGAACAAAGATTTGCCCAATGGTAACCTTTATCTTTATTGTTAGTTGACACAAGAATTAAGATCGAGGTTAGCGAGTGTGTAATATTAGGTCATGAAATTTAGAATTTTGCAAACACTTATACACATTAATTTTTATTTGGAGCTTAGAGTTTGGTATGGATTCGAAATGGGTATTTTTTATTTTATAAAATTTAAATTTAACTATGTTTTAATGGTGATTTTGATAATAAAACTGGATTTAACATCATCAAAAACCTCAGACACCCAATCACAACTAGACACCCAAAATTTTAGATTTTGAGAGTTGTAACCACAATTTTTACAAATTTATGTTGGATTTTTCTCAAAATTGTGTTGGAAAAATCAACTTTTTTTCATTTGAAATAGTAGAACTTAAAAATTTTAGACTACCCGAATTTATTTTGAGGAACATGGATTCCACGAAGACTTAAAAAATAAAAGTTAAGAGGAGGTTGGTTTGAAAGATGTCAATTGAAAAGAATTTTGATTGAGAAAAGAGACCAAGAGGTTGATTAATAAGGAAAGTCATATTTTTCATAGTTTTGTTAGTGATGTTTTGATTTTGATTTATTAGGGATTTTGAACTCTCTTTCTTGGAGAATAAGTTTTATATATCATCCATGGTTATGTGTGATTTGACTATTGGGGTGGATTACTATCTATGTTTTTCCTAGATTGAAGGAGGATGACACAAGTGTATTGTCAAGATTGATTTTATGGGTGTTTCAAAATTCGAAATGAACTATTAAGATTACAATCTAAGCTAGAAACTAATTTAATGTATGAGACCCCTTGTTTGTGGGACAAGAATATTCTCTCGAGAGATATAACTACTAAAGTTTAACATAGGTGTGCATAGTTAACCATACCCCTTGTGGATTTCAATGTATAACCTTTTAAAAAAAACACAACTTCTTAACCCTTTAAAAACCCAATGAAACTAAAAACACTCACAATGATAAAATAATACCCATCTATCAACAATTAACATAGAAGATTGTGAGTGTCCCAATCTCCATGAAACACTAACTAGTATGTAGGAAACAAGTCTTCATCAAGTTGGCACTCGTAGGGTGTACCTAGCAATGTGGAAGGAAAATTAAATTTAACTCACCACTTCAATCAATCAATGGAAGTTATTTTGACCGTTAGTTTGCTTCAGTAAACCTTTCTCGACGGGATTGCAGTTTTGATTATTGAAACATAGCCACGTTTTATTTGGCGTCCATTTACGCTATCTTCCATTGATACGACACTCATGTCTCCCAATTATGTGGTTAGGATTATAGGGATTAAGCAATATATATCATTATGTGTTAGTATTTAGGAGTCTTAGGAGATATACTAGTTTAGGATTATAGTGGGCCAAGAGTTATGGTGGTTAGTTGTACTAGGAACTAGGGATTGTAGTGCGTACGGACAAATGGTCAAGGGTTTGGGGATTGAGATATAGGGGTCATGGATTTATGGTTACAAGGATGAAGATTTATATGTACATGAGGATAGTGCGAGTTAGTGATTTTATGTAATAGTATATCTCCTAACCCTTGTGATGAAGGAGAGAAGAGAGGGGTGAGGAAGGGAGGAGGGATTGGATAGAGTGAAAGAGAGTGGGGGGGATAGGATGGATAGGAAGAGAGGGGGGTGGGGTTATAGAGAGGTGGGGGGTCCCAACCTTAGAGGCAATCTCATCTTATTCAACAAAAACAATGAATGAAAATAGTTTGGAGCTTTTATGTCTAGGAATGGAAATTAGATTTTATAGAGATAGAAGCAACGCGTGCATGCATAGAAACATGTGCATGCATAAAAATGCGTGCATGCATAGAAACACGTGCATGCCTATCTGCATGCTCATCTACACATGCGTGCATTTGCATGCACACGTGTCTGGATTAAAAAAAAAATTGGCGCCCTTGCAGGTTTGGAATTAGCCTTGGATTGCCAAACCTTGAGGCTCGGTCTGATTTATGGCAGAACATATCAAATGTTGTAACTTCATGTTTTTCACGCTTTGTTCCGCATATGCTCCACTAGTGCACTACAGATGAAATTGCACACACTTGTCGAGCTCTGTGTGCAAATTCTAACTATATATTTTTTGAATAGATTTGTTGTTATTTTCTATTTTTAATTACACTCATGTCAAATTTGTAAAAAACATAGGTCGTTTATTTGTCCTATAACTTTTGATTGGCTTAACTATTTCAATAACGAAAAAGAACCTGCACAAGAGTACAAGAATACCTACAAGCTAAATAAATAAATAAAAATTGATTATGTAAAAAGAACCCGCACAAGAGTACAAGAATACTTACAAGCTAAAAAAAAAAATTGATTATGTTCAGACCATGATATGGTGGAGCAACACTTGACCATGTCGTTTTAAGGCTTCATCGACTTTCGTAATTTAAAAAATATATAAAATTAACCTTTAAAATTTTGGTAAAATAGCCCCGTACAAGATTCGTCTATTGCCTATGCCTCTACATATTTTTTTCCTCATAAATTGACAATTTACATAAAAAACAGGTGGACCAACAAAAACATGTGCATGATGTTTTAGAGAAAAAATAACATACCAATCTTAAAATAATGACATTTTGGGGTGGTTATACCACTTTTCCATAAATGAAAGTTATATATTCCGGAAGGTCATCTGTTTTTCTACGTTTCATCTTTTGACACATAATTCGAAAAAGTTTTGTAGGTACCTCTAACAATTCATTTTAATGATAATATTTATGTTTTTCCAGCATGTCATTACAACTAACTTGTCATAATTGGGTATCATTACCTTGCATCAGCTCATTAAAAATAGAAATAGGAATAGGAATATATATATATATATATATATATGCTTGAATATAGATATTAATGCCGTGTAAAAATAAAAATGCACTTCAAAATGAGGAGCGAATTTAAAATTCACACTTCATTATTGATATTTAATTTTGTGAAATAATATTTTAACGTGTAAAATAGTAAATAACAATTATTTACTTATTAAATTTCAAATGATTTTGTAATACTTATCAATGTTTATAATTTTGTGCTCTATTTGATAGTTGAATTGTATGCATACATATTTTATAATGCATTGGCATTATATTCATTGTGTGCTCAATACGAATTATCATTGTCCTGATACTAAGCTCGATATCCATAAATTTAAGTTGATAAACAAAAATGTATTTGCATTAACAATTTTGGTACCAATAACACTTCTTGAAATCTGTGATGGTCTAAATTAATCGACTAATATTCATGCATAAGCCTTGGCGTCATCCAAGAGTTGGACTACAAACTACTCTAGGCTAACTCTTTTGAACCATTAATTGGAGAAACAAATGCAAATGGTAAATAAATAAGAAGTGTACGCAAACTTCACCACACCGTATTAAATTTAGTGCATCCCCTCTACCAACCATAGCCCTTGCACATTGTTTCTAACGTCTTAAGTGAAGGAACAAGGATAAATCATGACACATGGACCTCTAGAGCTTCTCAAGGGAGGAAGCTCCTCAAGTCCATGAATTAAATGCACAGGATTTGATCAAAGTTTCAAAGTTTTGACTATTCTCATGGGAATTCTCATTTGATCAAAGTTTCGACTAATCAGACTTTTTGTGAATTGAAGATTAAGAAAAACTTGGGCTATGTAATGCCCAGTGTTGTGATTAATAGTGTGAAGTTGAACTATGGAGAGCCATGTAATACTGTAGTAAATTTCTTTCTTGTTTCCTCAATCTAGTGATATAAAAACTTGTTATCATCTTATCCAAGTTTCAACCTTTTAAAATTAGGGAAACCTGGGCTTTCCAATGGATAGTGTTAAGTGGAGAGCCATGGCCATGCCATGTAATTTTGTAGTAAATTTCTATCTTGCTATCAAAATCATGTAATATACCCACTCAAAGTTATTATTTGTGAAAAAATAAAATAATATCAACATATTTGTATCACACTAACTTGAATTATCTTGGAACTCTAATTATCTCTCCAAATTTTATCAATGACAAAAAATAATAGCTTACTCCATTTATCTATTCAATATGTTGACTTATAAGAGTTAAGTATGGAAAAAAAATTAGCTCACTCCATTCATTGATTCTATAAGTTGACCTAAACCTCTTATAGCTGCTGAAGGTGGACAGTAGAGATTTCTCTTTCATTTATTCTCATCACTGATCTGCAACGAGAAAAGGGAGACTTTTCGAATGAAGACAGGGGACTTGGTAGGTTTATTTCTAATTATTCTTCTGAGAGGGAGACCACGTGCAGGTCATATAGTGCCATAAAAATTCGTTACCAAACCATTGGGTGTTTTATTTGAAGAAAAAGCCCTCTTCGATTCGATTTCTCCATGTGGAAAAAGGAAAGAGATCTGCATGTTAGACGCTTAGGTGAACCACATCTCAACATGTAGACAATTATTATAGACGGTAAATGACTATCTGCCATTTTGCCGTTGGGCATACATTCAAAGTATACGATAATGTTATAAGAATATCATGTGAAGAATATAATTCCCAAATATAGCAATACAAATTGATATTATTTTGACAAGGAACTAGGATTTGAAATAATACAAATTGATATTTTGATAAGGAACAAAGATTTTCCCAATGGTAACTTTTATCTTGATGGTCACTTGACACAAGAATCAAGTTTGAGGTTAGCGAGTGTGTAATATTAGGTTATGAAATTTAGAATTTTGCAAACATTCATATATATTAAATTTAACTATGTTTTAATGGTGATTTTGATAATAAAAACAGATTTAACATCATCAAAAATTCCAGGTTCCCAAAATTTTAGAGTTTGAGAGTCGTAACCACAACGAGACACCCAAAATTTTAGAGTTTGAGAGTTGTAACCACAATTTTTACAAATTTATTCGTTTGACATAATAGAACTTAAAACTTTTAGACTACGCGAATTTATTTTGAGGAACATGGATTCCACAAAGACTTAAAAATATAAGTTAAGATGAGGTTGGTTTGAAAGATATCAATTGAGAAGAATTTTTATTGAGAAAAGAGACCACGAGCTTGATTAATAAGGAAAGACATACTTTTCATAGTTTTGTTAGTGATGTTTTGAATTTGATCTATTAGGGATTTTGAACTCTCACTCTTGGAGAATAAGTTTTATATATCATCCATGGTGATGTGTGATATGACTATTGGGGTGGATTACTATCTATGCTTTTCCTAGATTGAAGGAGGATGGCACAAGTGTATTGTCAAGATTGATTTTATGGGTGTTTCAAAATTTGAAATAAACAATGAAGGTTACAATCTAAGTTAGAAACTGATTTCATGTATGAGACCCCTTGTTTATGGGACAAGAAGCTCCTCTCAAAAGATGTAACTGCTAAAGTTTAACATAGATGTGCATAGTTAACCATACCCCTTGTGGATTTCAACTTATAACCTTTTAAAAAAAACACAACTTCTTAACCCTTTAAAAAGCCAATGAAACTAAAAACTCACAATGATAAAATAATACCCATCTATCAACAATTAACATAGAAGATTGTGAGTGTCCCAATCTCCATGAAACACTAACTAGTATGCAGGAAACAAGTCTTCATCAAGTTGGCACCTGTAGGGTGTACCTAGCAACGTGGAAGGAAAATTAAATTTAACTCAACAATTAACATAGAAGATTGCGAGTGTCCCAATCTCCATGAAACACTAACTAGTATGCAGGAAACAAGTCTTCATCAAGTTGGCACCCGTAGGGTGTACCTAGCAATGTGGAAGGAAAATTAAATTTAACTCACCACTTCAATCAATCAATGGAAGTTATTTTGACAGTTAGTTTGCTTCACTAAACCTTTCTCGATGGGATTGCAGTTTTGATTATTGAAACATAGCCACGTTTTATTTGGCGTCCATTTACGCTATCTTCCGTTGATATATACAATTTACACAAACTACGACACTCATGTCTTTTGAGTGTGAATCAGGTAAAATATGGGAACTCTATCAAATTCTGATAGGAAAAACCAAAACATCATCATACTAACTTGAATTATCTCTAAACCCTAATTATTTCTTTTGATATTTTTATCAATGACAAGAAAATAATAAGCTTACTCCATTAATTAGTTCTCTAAGTTGACCTAAAACTTTTACAACCGCCGACAGAAAAGCTTGGCAGACGATTAAGCTGGTCAAGGTGGGCAGTAAAGATTTATCTTTTATTCATTCTGGTCATAGGAGAGTGGGAAGATTTCTTCTAATTCTTCTTCTGAGAGAGGGACCACGTGCATGCCACATAGTGCCATAAAAATTCGTTATCAAACTTTTGGGTGCTCTTGTGGAGAGTGAACAACTCATGTTATATGATAATGGTTTCCTTTGACTGTCCAACCTCACGTTAAAAACCAAGAACTAGATTGGCTTTAATGGAAGAAAAAACAAGGAGTCGCTCTCTTGGACTTGATTTATCTATGTGAAAATATAAAATGGAGCTATTGAGACTGTTGATGTGGAACGAGATCCGCACGTTACACGCTAAGGAGAACCACATCTCAACATGTGGACAATTGTAACAATTGTTCAATACAGTAAATATTATCAACCATGTTGTGGTTGTTGTGTTAAAGGATATGGCCACAATGTCATTCAACATTCTCTTCCGAAGATGAATGCATTTGAAATGTGAGTTGGTGGGAGAGCCTCGGCTTAAAATATTCCACGTTGAACATGATAGTGTTGGAACTTTTCGGGTCCATGGCTCCAAGGGCTGACAATAGAGTTCTACACTGATTGGGACAGTGTTGTAGAACTTCGAGAGTAGACATAGCACAAAGTGCTTCAACTAAATATTCAGCTATATTATAGTTTTGAGCAGCACGAGCACTTGGATTATATGTCTCCTTTCGAATTATGCTTTTGAGAGGGCACAATACTATGTTAGGAATAGGCCTCTCTTTTTGAAGAGGGATAGGAAGAGGAGGGGTGGCGGAGGGATCTTCAATTGAAGCTTCCCCTTAGAACTTTCATTAGGGTTTTGATTTGGAAAGGGATTGTATGTCTTTGAACTTGTAGTAAGGCCAACTGTCTCATTGCACATGAGGACTTGGGTAGTAGAGGAAGATTCCACATGATGGGAATGACTTGCGTTGCCTCCTTGCGGGGGGGTTGACATTATGTGTGACCATTTTTTGGTTCTGTGGTGGGAAAGGATCAGTTAATACCGCATGATGTGAGGGACCCTTTAAAAATTTTGTTAATTTTCTCACGATGAGGACATTATTTGGTAAAGTGGTCACCTTCACATATCAAGTAGGGAAAATTAGCCTTTCTCTTCGGTTTAGCATCAGCATTTTTCTCTTAGGGTTTTGCGTTCTCCTACTGGTTCAAAGATTTTTTAGACTTTCCTTTATTTTTATTCTTACCTTGAGATGAAGAGGATTGGACCGCATTCACCTCAAAAGATTGGGTGGGAGAAGGGGGATCCTTGGTGTTGTTCGCGACCTAATTCTAATTTGGAGTAGAGGTTGAATGGCCTTGTTGTCCAACAAATTTAGGTGCAAGATGAGTCTTCACAAAACCAACTATACGATTTGCAGGAGGTTTAGTAGAAGGCATGAAAGGATCATTCGTAGGATGAGGAATGTTGGGAATCAAATCATACAGGGTTCCCAATTAGGCATAGACCAAATCTAAGTATTGTGAACGACTAATGGCTTGTTCCTCAGTAACACCTCCTCCCATTGAAACGTCTCTAGTGATGGGAGGCAATAAGGACTTCATGATCCAATCAGCCAATAGCTTATCTAGGATAGTAGCTTTTATTAATCTACGCATCCTCCTCCACTCATGGATGTGATCCAAGATGTGAGTAGAGGTGAATTGTCTTAGCGAAGTTAAAAGTTCTGTTACAATCTCATATCGAATCGGTAATTGGTTCAATGAGTTAGGAAATCCATCGTAAGGGGGTTGAAGCCACAAAAAGAATAACATGGTAGTCCAATATACCACTTCGCAACAATGCCATTAAGGGTCCTTTGAAATAACCTCAAACGAATGGAATCATCCGTAAGATATTTCAAGGAACACCACAATGATAAGTCATCACATGGTTGTTCGGATCCTCATCGGGTTTGTCATCAAAATTGGGCATGTCTGATGGAATTTTGGCAAGGATGGAGGGACAAAGAGGATTATGTTGAATAGAATCATTAGTCAAATGCGACAAATATGGCATGTCCAAGGTGTCTAGAAATGGTAGTTATCGGCTCATCTAGGCATACTGGTAATACTGATGATGCATTGACACTCCAATAGGACCGTAAGTTGGTCCTCCCATTACTTGGGGTTGGGGGAGTTGGGATGTCGTACCCATGTATTGATGTTGAGGGGGTTGGGATGTCATGGGGTTAATTTTTTTATTAAATGGGAACCCTTGTGTAGGAGGGCCCACCGAATTAGGTTGACACCAAGGACCATTTGCAGCCCCTGGGTAAGGAAATCCAGTATGGAGGGGCATGGGTCCAGCCGCTGAAGAGATGGATTAGTAACCATATGGTCCCCAAGACAAATAAATTTTCCAATTGGGTACTTTCCCATAGGTTAAGGGTTCCCCCCCAGTAAAACATTGGCCTCCACCAAAGTGTAAAGAAAGATTTGGCATCGTGGGTGCACCCATACTACCCATTTTAGTGGGATTAGGGTTGAAAAAACCACTAGACATAAATGGATTGTTCACCGCTTTAGTAGATGCAAGGGTTCATGAATGACTAAGTATTTCATGCGGTAGCAATCCATATGCTATTCTGGTAACAACACTCGAAGGTGGTCGCGATAGGACTAGGGGTTGAATCATGATTATGCTTTCTAAAGGAAAAGTAAACGCCAAAACTATGGCATGATCGATGGAAGAAGTGGATGGAAAGGAAACCCCTTGGAATTCGTGCGAGGATATGGGGAATTCCATGCCTAGTGTTCTCATATAAGATGGTTCTGGTTGACAGGAGGGAGTAATGCCTACAAATGTTGTAGATGGCAACTGAACAATCGGTCAATAAAAGCCTTTCGTTAAGTGAATACTGGTAGATGGAAGGAATCCTGACTCATCTAAGGTTTTGACCAACCCCTCAAGTTGGCTTCTTTCAGGACCGACGCTTCCTTGACTTGAAAGGAATTCTTCGTGTATATTTCCCTCAATAGAGAGGTTAGGTGAGCCCAATCATGGTTGTTCGTTATCCTCGGGTCCCAATTCCTTAGGTCCCAACCCTCACATTCTACGTGAACTTATTAAATCATGGTCTACCAGGATGTCGACGGCATAACTAGATACTTCTCACAAAGAGATGAAAAATCCTAATAAAACCAAGCGTGCAGAAGGAGAGCTATCAAAAAGAGGCACACAAGCCAAAAAGAAGGCTCTAAAACCTATTGTAACTGCATGTTGCAATAAGTGAGCTACAACAAAAAGGCCAAAAATCCAACAAGTAGCACTACCTAAAAGTAAAAATGACCCTCCAAACTACTACAAATGAGAGCTAAAAATGGCCAAGGGATATCCCTCTACCGAAAGGGATCCCGAGTAAAAGAGCCCTAGAAGAATGGAAACTAGGCTACCTCATTCATGGAACGTCTAGAAAGATGTCTCGTGGCTTCAGTCCTTTGACCATTGTACTACTAGTATGGAGGCCGGTAAGTAACAAGGAGGAAAACTAGTAGTTTTCCTTTTGTATGGAGTGGAGGGCGGTATTCCACTCAGAATTAGGGAACCAGTCTTGCCACTTTCCCTCCTAAAGGAGAGGACCCCGACAAATCGGTCTCAACCGTGCCAAAAAATACCAGCCTGGATTTTAGTTCCCTATGAGGACAACTTCTATGTTTTAGATGTAAAGTGACAAGGATGAATTATTTGGATGCATATCCCCAATTTCCTACCTAACTACACAATTCTTTTAATTTCCTCAAGTGAGGTTAATGTGTGTATAATTAAGTGTTAATTTTAGGGCTTGTTGTTTACTCACAAGGTAATGGTACTGAAACTAATGGAATGTAGACTCGACTCAAAGCCATGCAATAATGAATGAGTATGCAACTCTCTTGTTTCAATGAACCTCTAGCTATGTGAGAGAAAGATCTTTTCCTTTTCAAAATTCAATGCAACCTTTTTACTTTTCCTTTTAATAAATGATGAAAAAACCAAACTTTCCAAATCATGCCCCAAGCTAATTCTAAACTGACAAAAAGATCCTTTCAATTTTCACACCCAGATGTAAAAAATTCTAATTTGTTTCCTATCTTTTCAAATTTAAGAAGACACCTCCAAGATCTCAAAGAGGAAGACTTTAATGATGCTTCCAAGCAAATTCTATACAAGGACAAAGCACTCAAAGTTCCTGTTATGACTCAAATGCATACAAAACTTGAAAAAAAAAAATTTCTTTATATGAATATAAGTCCCAAAAATGACTTAGATCAAACTAATGGAAAAGAATAATATTTTGTTTTTATTTTCAAGTCATTTCAATTAAGCAAAAGAGACTAAAGAGAAGGATTTAATTTGAATCAATATGGAATTAAAGAGATCAATCTACTTCTGCAATCAATCAACAAGTAAAGAGGTAAAGGAAACAAAGAAACACCCAAGAAAATGAGACTCAGAAGATAAGGATGACCCAAACCTCTCTAAACCCTATCCAATCAATCCAAACAAATTGAATTTAATGAAAGAAATGTCTAATGAAAAAGAACACTCCAATCACCAAAAGATTCAAAACCAAAACAAGTGGAGTCAATAGCCAAAAGAAAGTTCTAGAGTGAACAATCATTGTAAACAGTAGCAATATAGCCAAGAAACAAGCCAACCAAAACTCTAAGTAGAAAAACCTTAGCAAAAATCCCAAATTTCACACAATGTCATAGTCTGCAAGTAGATACAGCGTAACAATATCCAGTGTTGTATGTATAACAAACCCTAGGTGCGACAATGTCACATTGTACTCAAAAGGAAATTGTGACAGGCAAAATCAGAGTTCTAAAAAGGCAAGGGTTTTGACAAAAATCAGAAGATTTAAGATATGAGAGTCGATTTGGATCACCCAGCGACTCTAACAGTGAAATTCACACATAAACAAGGAAAAATAAACCAGATCTAAAAGAGAAAAAATCCAAACAACCCAAAACAAATCATATGTTCTCTCCCCAATGGAGTCACCAATTTTGTTGACGGATAATTCTGTAAGTGCGGACACAAACTTACCTCCCTAATTTAGACAGTTTAAACTAGAACAAAATGGACATAAACACACTTCTTTCTCTAAGTTCTCAAAACATTAATGTAATTGGATAGGAGGCTAACCTGTGGTATTAATATTGACCTCACTTTAGTTTTTTATCTTCCACTCTGATGCGACCTTGGAAGAACACTTGCTCAAGATAAGAGAATAAAAGATACAAGTGCAATTACATAGAACTTATGCATACATCCAAGGAAGAGTGCAACAAAAACCATGAACAAGTTATTGTGAGGAAGGAATGCATTTATTGTATTAATAAATAATAGAGAGAGAGAGAGATACAATCAATATCCTTGGCATTTTAGGCTTTCTCCCAAAGGTTCCTTTTGCCTCAACTTGCTTGCCTCGCTCCAAAAAAATGACTATCAAGGAATGGCCACAACACTATGGAACTATCATAATTTCTCCATCATTTGGCTATCAAATCAAAGATTCCACCTTTTTACTCCATGAGATTGGGCTTGTATTTATAAGCTCAATTGGATAGTTGGGAGATGAGAGAATGAAGGGAGAAGGATAGGAAAGGATCCCAAAGTTTCAGGAAGAGATGACTATCCATGAGGGCTTGATTATAGTACCTCCTCAAACCTTCTCCTTTTCCCTTCATAAAGATATTGTTGCATTCTGTATAAAAGCAATGTGAGCCAGTGTCGCAAGTTGTGATGATGCAACCTGGGACATCAGGGATTGTCGCAGGTTGTTAGGAAGCAAGGTTCGAAAACCTCTCAAATTACAGCTTTTTCAAGGGAAATTTCCTCATGAGTTTCATCTTCCAAATAGTATTTTTCATATTCTTTAGGGATTATGGAAAAATAAAAGGCACATTATCCATCATCATGATTATGACAAAAATTACGTGTAACAATAAAGGTTTCCTAACTTTCCCATCTTCTATGCTCACCTATATTAACCATCCTTCTTCTCTCCAATGTTTTCAATTTTCCTTTCACAATGCCAACTTTTTGGTTAATTTCATAATTTGGTTATTGGTAATGGAGAGAACAACATGGAATCTACGTAGTGCATAAATTCTACATGGAAAATGAGTGATAGGCTCCAATGGAGATGAGAGGATTGCTCAAAATGCAGCTAATATCAATTTTGACCAAAGAAGGAAGGACTCTTACAATTGTCATAAAAATTATATTAATCCCATATTTATGTAACTTGATGAGAAAACTTTCCTACCAACCTCACACATGCATTCAATGATTGGATTTGATAATTGAATCAAAGAAAATGAATTATTTAAGTCACATGGAAAAAATGGATGCGTTCTAAGGTCGAAAATTGGAAAAAGAGAATTCACTCTCCCATAGGCCTCGTTTCCTCTTCCCATCTGGTGGAATCATATCCTCTCTAGTACTCCTTACACAACCATCTTGGACCATTTTATTATTTCCAACATAATTTTTAACATAGCTTTATATCATTGTGATAAGCCAATCACATGGCCCACATATGAATATTTACATAATACATGCCTAGCCATTCACTAGTCAGGTGTTGACCTCGAGCTCGACACTGGGAATGCATACTATCATATTTACATCATTTACAGAACATAATTTAATAATTCCAAAGGTCAAAACTAGAGTATTACGATTAGTGTTTTTTGAAATATATATTTGCCACAAACATAACTCATGTTATTTATGAAAACATTACATGCACCAAAATATGTGCCAATCATTTAATGTCTTAAAGCAATCTATGTTGGGAATTCATCCTCAAGATGAGGGCCATACTACCCTAGTATGCCAAGGGATCTCTCAAGAACATATCATAAGTAATAGTTGGACCAAACATGTAGTGATCAATCTTGAAAAAATTAATATACATGTTAAATCAAGGAGAAGGCTATGTGATGTGAATAGCTTTGTTGGACTCAATTAAAGCATACAACAACTAAAATTCCTTACCTTGATATCAAGTGCCCCCTATTAGTGCCAAATTGGTAATCGATAGTTTCATGACTACTATTATATTGTTCCATGAAGATTGGGGTTAGCATAATCTTTTATATTAAGTGTTACTCCATGGATTTATAGCATTACAATGAGTTATTTTACTTATCCCCTTGCCATAATTTATGTGGAAATGGCCAAACCAACCATAAACATGGATGGATGACATCAAAATTTGCTATGCAAGCATGAGATTTACAAAGTGGAATCCAAAAATGAAATGAAATAAAGAGAATATTAATAAAATCTTGAAACAAATAATAAAATAACTAATTAAACTATCTGATAGATGTTGAACCAATTTTCCTTTTCTTTAGTTTTTTTTATATCTTTTTTTCAAAATTTATTTTGATAGGAAATTATTAAGACAAATTTGACTCGCGACACATGCATCATGGACAATAAATTTCTCCAATAATGGAAATTTCACTACTGAACAATATGACCATAGTATAAAACCTCCATGGAAAAAAAATATAATTTTAAGAATGTGTCGAATACCTGTCAACGTATTTGGATAAATTAATATTATAAATGTGGTTGTTGCTAATAACTAAGCATGTAGACACATCTCCAAATTATTATAAAATAACATTGTTTAATTATTTATAATATAATAATTAATTAAAAATAATATGATTTAATTCTAATATTTTAACATATTATATTAATAAGATATAGAAATATGTGATAATATTTCAAATTAATTTAAAAGTATTAATACAAAATTAAATTGATTATAATAAAATAATTAATTAAAAAATAATATAATTATAGGGAAGAGGAACATAGCTTATTGGTTTTCTGAAAATGATGCTCACTAGGGGTTTCTCTAGAATCTGAAAGTCTTAATATGAGTTTCTCCCTCCCCCATGGAAACTCTAGGGGGAGGGGGTGCTTCTTCCTCCTATAATCAGGCCACCATGCTAGCGGATCCACGCAAATATGGCCCCACCTCCGAGCCCTCAATATCTACAGTAAATATGAAAAAAAGCTTCCTCACTTTAGGAATGAGTGGTGTAGGGAAGGAATCCAATGCCTCAAACATGCCGCAAACAAGCTCTTTTGGTATCAACACAAATCAAACAAACAGCAAATGTATGTTGGAAACCAACCAAATTCCAATATGAAGTTGAATCATATCTTGTTAGCCAAAATATTCAATACATGCAGAATCACACTTTGATCTGTAAGTTCATGGGACTTTGGCCTGTGGAACAACCATTGGTCAGTTCGATAAAGAGCCGTTGGAAACCCAAATGGTGGTGTGACATGATTTTGGGCTTGAAAGGGTTCTTTACGGTGATTTTCAACAATATGGAAGACATGAATCAAATCTTTCAAGGAGGACTCTATTTTTTCAATGGTGTAGGATTGTTCATGCAAGATTGGAAAGAATGATTATGCCCTAAAAAAGAGGATTTCCATATCACCCCAGTCTAGATCTAGTTAGTCTCCTTACCTCAATAATTTGGGATCTGGAAACCCTTGAGGCATCGGAAATTCCCTTAGAAAATTTGTGTAGTTATCTGATGCCACTCAGATTGGTCGTTAAACTACCTATGTGTTTCTTTTCATATATCTAGATGTATCAGAACCCCTCCTAGAAGCAATATGCATGTCCCACAGAGATGATGAATGGATGCAAACCATCGACTATGATCACATTCCTTTATGTTGTCACAAATGCCATGAATATGGGAAACTCTTTTGTAAATTCCCACTCAAATCCAAGCTTGAAATTCCTTCTGAACCAGGGAAAACTCACGCAACTAGCTTTGATAAAGTAGGTTCTAGACACCACAGAGGTCATTGTAATCCCCACCTCCAACCCCTTCAACCCCTGTCAATAAGAATGAATTTGAGCTTCTTTCTCATCAATATAAAAAATAAGACTCACACAACCCTGATTCCATTCTCCCGACTCTTGAGACCCAGCTCACCCCTTTGGATCTAAAATATAATCATTTCCTCTCACTTGGTTTAGTGCCTTCCTCTTCTAACGATCCTCCTATGAAAGCATAGTTCCTAGAATTTTCTCTTGCTCTAATGGAGCAAAAAGACTTGGAGGACATGGAACTATGTGAGCTTGACTTGGAAACAATAATGACAACATGTAATCGCAAGGAACTTCAGTCTCTACCATCCAAATAGCTAGGTGTCTGCACCCTCAAAAGAAAAGAAGCCCATAAATTCAGAAGGAAGATAAAAGACAAGAACATAAAACCACAATATACTAATAAAAAAAGCAAGGGTTCTTCTAATTGATTCTAGGAAATAAATTTTGATCACTACGATCTAACCCCCCCTCCTTTAGAAGAGTGAACTATGAATATTATGTTAATTTTTTATCTTTAATTTGGACAAATCACATTTTGCACATGAATTTACCCTGGGGAAAGCCTCTATGATTTGAGGGAGAAAATCCCAGCAAAACCTTCCTTAGTATATTTATATATAGCAGAGAATGTTTTTTACATCAATCACCCTCAGTGCAATTACAGAGCAAGAGAAAGGTAAAGAAGAGAGACTCATAATAATATCCTACACAAAGAGAAGTGCCTTGCCTTCAAGAGAGAAGAGAATTCGCTTCACATTGAATTCATTAATCCTGTATAACATATTTATATATTCTTCACATGCATCAGGTTCTATTTTTATCTTCTGACTTCATGATGAACTTGCCCTCCATCTGTATGTATCAGTCTTGCATGAAGAAGAGCACCCCACTTCTCGTGCATTGCATTAACTCACTAAACTGAGTCTTAGGATGAACTCACCCCTTAACTAAAGTCTTTCCCACTTAGTTAGGTGGATAACTTAAGTGTCGTCATGCAAGTGTTACAAATCAAGTGTCATCTTTTAGTTTAACATATGTGTCGTCTTTTAGTATAACATAAGTGTCATCATGCAATAACACTTAGTTAACTAGATCTTCTTTGTTATCACTTAGTTAACTCTCTTAACTAATTCTTTCTTGTTAACATCATTGTAGTGATCAATTCAAGTTCTCCTTTGATTTACTAAAGTATTCACCGAATTCTCTCTTAATTCATTTTGTTATGTGCAATTCGAATTCTCTCATATCTTATCACATATTATATTTATCGCTTGTCTTATCTGCATGGTCCACATGTTCCAGCTTAATTATCATATCAAATATACTATTAGAGGAAATTTCAATTTA
This sequence comes from Larix kaempferi, assembly GCA_027924585.1. Classification (NCBI taxonomy): domain Eukaryota; kingdom Viridiplantae; phylum Streptophyta; class Pinopsida; order Pinales; family Pinaceae; genus Larix; species Larix kaempferi. The sequence continues at coordinate 8,417,793 of BSBM01000159.1, read as the reverse complement.
AAATGGGCCTTCCAAAAATAATACAAATTCCATGTCATCATGTATTAGCCAATCAAAATGCTTTAAAATTCAACAAGGGAGCACCTAAAAAAATTGGAAGGAAAAAATAAAAACTACTTTTTTGGATCGTATTTTCAACTTATCTCCTTGTAGGTTTACTCAAATTTCAAACGAGAGGACTCATTAGATGCATAATTAAATTATGCATCCAACGATTACCCATGTTACATACTTTTAACAACATCCACACTATGAAAAATCGAAAATACATTAAAAAACGTGTTTTCTCTCACTAGAAACACGTTTTTTAATGTATTTTCAATTTTTCATGGTGTGGATGTTGTTAAAAGTATGCAACATGGGTAGTCATTGGATTCCTAATTTAATTATGCATCCAACGAGTCCTCCCACTTGAAATTTGAGTAAACCTACAAGGAGATAAGTTGAAAATATGATCCAAAAAAGTAGTTGTTTACTCTCTCTCTACTATTATTTTATTATTTTCTTATTATTTCCCTTAGGAGGCCCATTTTTTACCCAAATTTCCTCTAATAGGAAAAGGATATTTTCCCAATGATGTGATCATATTTTCCTACTATCATTCCAAGTGGTTATAAGCTAAAGTAATTCACTCTAAGGGTGGTTGGTCTCTGGAGGAGACTTAATACATCAACCATGGTTAGTATTACATCACACACCATACATGATTTGACATGCAAAGCATCAACTCAACACATGAGGCACCACCTCAACACATGAGACACCACCTCAACACATGAGGATATGTCTTGACACACAAGGCCTTAGCCTTGACTAGCAAGACTGTACAACATCATCACTTTGACAAACAAAGTACTTACCTCAACACATGAATCTTAACCATTCTTGAGTCCAAATCAAGATTCTTATCCAATTTTCCTAAGTCCAACTCAGGATCCTATAAGGAACTACCTCGACACATGAGGATCAATATTGACACAAAATATTGACCTAGAGAATGACTCATGATGTTCTAACTTTAACACTCCCTCTCAGCAAGGGAGGCATTCTCTACTAGTCCAAGCTTGTCTCGGAAGTACCTATGCTTCGTCATGGATAGATTCTTAGTCAACATATATACAATATACTCACCAGTAGCAATGTACTGAATTCTTATGACACCTCTTTGGACCATGTCTTTGATGTAGTGATACTTCATCTCAATGTGCTTTTATCTGTCATGAAACATGGGGTTTTCTGAGAGCTTAATGCAACTCTGATTGTTAGAGAGAATGAATTTATTCTCAAGCTTCTCACCAAACAACCCATCAAGTAGCTTCCTAATCCACACAGATTATCGGTAGGAAATACTAGCTGCAATATACTATGCTTTTGTAGTACTTTGGGCTACAAATCCCTACTTCCTGCTAGACCAAGAGATCATAGCTGATACCAAGCTAAAACAAAATCTCGTTGTACTCTTTATATCCAGAATACTACCACCCCAATTAGAGTTGGCATATCCAAGTAACATCAATCCACCACTAGAAGCATATCTGAGTCCATAAGAAATAGTACCTCGAAGGTACCTAAGCACATGCTTGGAAGTAACCCAATGCCTATGTCTTGGCTCAGACATGAACTGACTCAAGATACTCACTGCATAAAATATGTCTGGTCTACGATGTATCAAATACATCAAGGAACCAACGAGTTGTCTATACATGGCAGGATCCACTAGATCCAATCTGGAATCTGACTCATGTAGCTTCTTTAGATTAGACACCATTGGATTAGACATGGACTTACAACCCATCATACCAAATATCTGCAATACATCAACTGTGTACTTTCCTTGAGGAAGAAATATCTCATCTTTCATTTACCAAACTTCTAGACCGAGAAAATAGTGCATAACATCTAAGTCTTTCATTTCAAACTCAGAAGTGAGCTCCCTCTCACACTGATATATCTGTTTCTCCTCTCTAGTAAGGAACAAGTCATCAACATATAGAACCAAGATCAATGGTTGGTTCTTGACAACCTTGAAGTACAGGTTGGGGTCAGCTTCGATTTTGGAGAAGCCCAAGCTCAGAAGAGAGCTATCAATCCTTGAATACCAAGCCCTTGGGGCCTGCTTAAGCCCATACAAGGCTTTCTTAAGTTTGCATACATGGGACTCATTTCCATGAATTAAAAACCCCTCAGGCTTCTATATGTAAACATCTTCCTCAACTTCACCATTGAGGAAGGAAGTCTTCACATCCATCCAGTGAAATTTCTAACCCAAAACTGAAGCAAGGGAAATGATGGTTCAGATAGTAGTGTACTTCACCATAAGAGTGAATGTCTCATCATATTCTATCCCTTCTTCTATTAGATACTGCAGACCACAAATATTTATTTATACTTTTCAATACTTCTATCATTTCCATGCTTTATTTTAAAAAGCCACTTGTAATTTACTATTGACTTCTCGTGAGGTTTAGGAACCACTTCCCACACATCATTCTTCATGATAGTTTTGTATTCTTATACCATGGCATCTTTCCATACTTGTTGCTTTGAGGATTCCTCATAGGTAGAGAGATCTCAATCACTGATGTGGCTCATATGTGCTACATATCCTAAAAATACTTCAAGTCTCTTTCACTCTCTAGATGATCCTAAAGGTGCTCCATGCTTTTCTGCCTCTTGTAGAATGTATCGACACCATGCAAATCTCCTCTTAGCAGGAGGTTCATCAAGTGATATTTATATTAGTTCTATTCGTTCTTCATGATCAATCTGATCTAAATTCTCTTCTGACTTCTCCTTCTCAACATCTGAAAGTGGAGAATCAGAAATTGGATCCTCCATCACAGGAGTATCATGCTCCTCCATATTTGAATCACACTAAATTTATTTGGAGAGCTTGAAGGAAGCCTCTTCATGAAATGTTACATCTCTAGTGACTTCAATGTTTCTTCGTCTTGGAATATATATTATGTAGGATTTGAAGGATTAACTATATCCAAAAAATATTCCTTTCTTTCTATATGGATCCATCTTTGTCCTCTTCTCTTTTGGTATTTGAATGTAAACATGAAAACCAAAAATATTCAAGCGTACAAAATATGGTTTTTCACTAGTGAAAACCTCTTCAGGAGTCTTTTCTCCCAAGATACCATGAGGTATTTTGTTCTAAATATAAACAGTAGTGTTGGAGGATTCTACCCATAAGGATGTGGGCAGATCCTGATCACACATTATGGCTTTTGCAGGATCACATATTGTTCTATTCTTTCTTTCAGCAACCCCATTTTGCTGGAGGTTGTAGGGTAAAGTCAGTTGTATTTTGATTCCTACATCTCAACCAAATTCATTGAATTCATGGGACTCAAAATCTCATCCATTATCATATCTCAAAGCATCAATGTGCTTCCCATTCTGATTCTCAACCATTGCTTTAAACTCTTGAAACTTGTTGAAATTTTCACTCTTTTCTTTTAGAAAATAAACCCATGACTTGCAAGAGAAGTTATATATGAAAATAAAATAATCTAAATAAGCACTCAAGGAGGGTGCATACATAGGACCACATAGATCATAATGAATCAATTCAAGGATCCCCTTGGATCTTTTGTTACTATTTGGAAAACTCTTCTTAATGTTCTTGCCAAGATCACAACCTAAACACTATCAAAATCAAATTTAGACATGCGCATACCTTTCACCATATTTTGCAATCTGGGTAGTGCTTTGAAATGGAGATGACAAATCCTTCTATGTCGCAACTCACAAGGAATGACTGTGTCATGTATCATGGCTTGAACGAGTTTTCTAGTAACTTTATAGATACCTCCCTCTCTAACTCCAATCACTGATGCAAAGTTCAAGTCTTCATGCTTAGGCCACAGGAGTGTTTTGTTGTCCATAAAGATAACTTTGAATCCTTTATATTCTGGAACCGAAATAGGTAGGAGGTTCTTATTCAATCCCAGGACAAACATTATTTCATACAAATGAATTACATCTCCTGAATCCAACTGAAAAGAAGTGGATCCAATGCCTTGGATCAAATAGGTGGTATTATCTCCAAGCTCCACTTTAAAGGAAAACTTATTTTCCTTCATATATGTGGCAGCGCTCCTATATCGATTCATGTTCTTGGATGTGCCATTTTCTACCATCTATGTCTTAGCACTAGTGGTAATGGATCCAGAAAGGGTTGAGACAAGATAATACTCCTTCTTTGTCTCTTGATCATCAAATGAATTCTTTCTTGTAGGTTCATCTTTTGTAGCAGTAGAAGCATGGAACCTTCCATTGAACTCTCCTCTTTGCTTTGCATGGCATTATATTGCATAATGGCCCTTCTTATTGCAATTGAAACATTTAACTTCAGACTTATCAAATTTCTTGAAATCATTCTCCTTTCGATGAGATAATTTGTTGTGATATTTATTACCTCTTTTCATCTTTGTTGCAAGAGCAGAGTTCTCTTCTTTTGAGGCAGTATATTGTCTCTGGATTCTCTCTTCTTCTTGTAGGAAATCGTGCCATAGTCTCTCAAAGTTAGGTTTCACTTCTTGACCATTTACTATAGTCAAGAGTGTCTCCCATGAGCATGGAAGGCCATCGACAACAGTCTAAATGAGATCATCACCATCGACCGTCACACCAATGCTCATGAGTTGATATCTTACTTGAGAGATATTTTTGAAGAAGCAACCCACAGCTTCGTCCTTTTCCATCTTTAGATTTCGAAGCTTGTTCTTCAATTGTCTCTTTTGACTGGGCGCCTTCTTCTCATAAATATTTGTGAAAGTATCGAAGTATTCCTTTGTGGTATTCGATGGAGTGATCCTGGGCGTCAATTTGTCTTTCACGGAATCATAAATAATCCTCTTTGCCTTGTCTTGATTCTTCTTGAAGGTAATGCACCTTGCATTAGAATTAGTCTCTTCGATAACACTGGATACATATCCATCCAAATCATGCTCTTCCGAGATATTCTGGATCCTGTCCTTCCAAGTATTGAAGTTCGAAGTTCCTTTAAGATGGTTTTCCAGTATTACTGAGATTGAAGACATAATTCTTCAAGTATTGTGCACACTCAGGATCCACATAGGCTCAATCTTAATTTCTGAACTTAGCCCTTTCATGCCCTGAGCTCTGAGCTCTTGTACATCCATTTTCAATTCATCCTTATGCTTCTTCACCCCGTCAGGTAGTCTTCCTGGTGGAAGTTATTCAAGAATCTTGTCATGTTGTTGTAGTGAATTCTATATGACCTCAATTTGGTGTAAGTAGTCCATACTTGTTCCTTGAATGGTGGCGAGGCCCTCAGTAGCCCCCACAATGACACCATGCTTTACTATGAATATCATGCCATAGAATAACTCTTCATCTGCTATGTGATTTTTCCTCCAATGTATGAATGGAAATGTATGGAAAGCATAATATTTCAGCCATAGATGCCCTGGATGCTGCTCATTGATAATAACAAATTCAAATGCAACAATAGATCCATCACTAATGCAAATATATCTCTTACCTACAATGTGAGCTAGTCTTGCACAATCTTGGGTCTCCATTTCGGTGATGTAGCTATCCATCCAATTCAATGATGAATAAGATTCTTTGCTTGTTGATCCAAATGGGATGTAATCATCCACCTTCATCAGGAATAAGTCTTCGTGACATGAAATAGGATCATAATATCCAGAGGGTGAAACAAGTACCTGGCAATCATCCTCCAAGTCAATGCTTTCTTCAAGCACTTGTAAATTTGAATACTCATTATGTTTACCTCAGACATGATGTTGCTCCATAATTTCATGTTCACTATTAGACACACACATATGATCACATGTGTTCTCATGCAACTCTTGAGAGTCATGCAAACTCTCTTCTAAAAATTCAACCTTCTCAAAAATTTGGATCTCAACACTAGAAGGATATTTTCTACCAACCTTCTCACTAGAAGTGGCTGCCCTATCAAGATGAGACAAAGGAATTTGGTGAATACAAAAATCAGAATGGTTGTAATACCTTTGTGGCACCTCTATCTCTTCATGAGATGGAGTGGTGATGGTGCGCTCCTCCACCAAATCTCCAAGTTCACTCTCAACTAGAGTGTAGTTGCCTTTTCCTCCATAATAATGTTCTAAAAATGATTGAAGGGTTGATCTTTTCTCTTCCTCCAAATATGCTCCACAAGTGGTTTTTCCTCTACCAATCTCATCTTCCATATCCCTTGTAGGGATCTCAAACTCACCAACAAAGAAGCTTTGGTGTCCATAATTGGATTCAATCTCAGTACTGTGAACAACCTATTGCATGGTGGCTCAGCATACCCTATTAGGGTGTTCCTCAAAATATTTTGTGATTAACTCAGTGGGATATTATTCATATTGATGCAACAAGGAATTGATGCTACCAAAATCAGATTTACCTTTCTTCCTTAGCTTGAAGTCTTCTTTTTCTTGCTCAATGCATTCATGAGAGGAACCACATGGCTCTTCCCTTGGAAGATTGTTGCTCCTCTCCTTTGATGGTTGATTGTTACTATGCCTTTTCTCCTTCAAGATAGATGATGCATATTGATCCTTGGTAACCTTAGAATCAATATTATTGGAGACTTTGTTTGAAGAGAATCTGAAAATTCTCTTCATGCTAGAAACAATGGCATCCAATGAGGCTTCACTATCGATTCCTCTTTATTCTTCTTTGCTTGGGGTAGTAGAAAAAATTGGTTCCTCCATGAATGGTTTGATTCTCTCAAAAGAATATTCATTTACATCCTTGGGTTCAAATCCAAATCTGTAATAAAAATAATCTTTGAAGGAAATGGATTTACGAATCTCTTCTCCCAAGGATAGATACTCCTGGTAGTGGTGGTGCAAGTTTTCACATGCATAAATAACTTTTGCTAAATCCTTTTCAGGATTGTCCATCAGTGGTTCAGCCCATTTTTATTCACTATGCATCTGATAAAAAATGTAACCAACCTCATCTCTTGGTAGGCCTCCATCAATGTAATGATTTATTCTTCCTCGTATAACTCAAATCCTTCATCTTCCATGACTGTATCTAGTTCTATAGCTGCAACTTGAAGATAGTTCTGAGATATTTCTTCATATGATATTAATTTCCATAGGTTGAGCCAAGAAAATTTCTCTGATACCATTGTAATGTACCAACTAGGACCGGTGATACACTAACTCACTCCCTGTGAAGACTCATTAAAAAACAATGGATTCAGTTGGTTAGTTTGACTGTATGTAGGAAAAATCAAGTATTCTGGATAGGAGGAGGAATATGATAGCTGATAATACCTTTGCAAAAAGTACTGGGACCATTAATGCTTCAAGTTCAGGTAGGATGAAATCTACTCCAATGCTCCTAGGCACCCTAGCATATGAAAACTAGTACTTCAACTATACATTAATTGAAAGCTAATGGTGAAGGATTATGACTCAAGGAGGATAAATAACATCAAATAAAATTCAATAAACAGTCAAGTTTCCCTCCAGCAAGTTTGAGAATGTTCTAAGGAATTCTCACAAAGATACAAGACAAATGGCCTTCTAGGATTGCACAGCTAGATCAAATTCAAGACTTCCAAAACTGTCTGAGAGGCTCATGGATTTATGATATGAGACTTGGAATAATTCATATGACATATAATTAAAATCAGAAACTGAAATCACTTCATTAGGATCACTAATCATTCATTTATCATACAAATTTTGCAAACTACCTCAATTTCATTGAAATCTAGACTAGGTGCAAGAAGAGGTATGAGAATAAGAATTTAATTCAGTAAATATTAATATTGGACATTATAGATTAATTATTATATTCATATCATCCATCAGTAGTTTATTCATACATCAAATAGTTCTCAAGAATGAGATACAACCAGAAGAAACTCTTACATCGGGAAAACTAGAAATTCACTCATAGATTTGCATGGAGAGCTATCAGATCTCTGTCACAGGCTCATAATCCACTAGTGCAGACTTTAGGACCTGAAATCAACTCAATTATAATGGATGAATACCATCATCCTCTCACAGGAAGTAAGGGTACATCTCCCATCTTGGACTAGGGGCACATCTCCCAAGTCTCTAAGGCACAATTGCACTCACTCCAAAACTCAAACTGTCAAAATATATCAAATGGAGTTGTAATCCTTCTTTTATAGATTTAGGTGACTTGTTTAAAAATTAATATAGGCTAAGTATTCCTCATGGATTGGATAAGGTTACTTTGCTTTCTGCTTTAGCTTTTGCCTTGCTTTCTGCTTTGCTTTACTTTATGCTTTAGCTTTTTCCTTGCTTTCTACTTTGCTTTGCTTTCTGATTTTGATTTTGCTTTTGCTTTTGCTTTATCCTGATTTTTATTTTCTATCCTTCTTTTTCCTTATTTTCTACATTATCTTTCTTTTCTACCTTATCCTACTTTTCTGTTTTGTCCTACTTTTTTCCTGCTTTTCTGCCTTACCCTACTTTTTCTTGCTTTTTTGCTTTATCCTACTTTTCTGCCTTTGTCCTTATTTTGTCCTTCTTTTCTACTTCTTTTATGCTTTATTCTACTTTTCCTGAGCTTCGCTACTTTATTCTACTTTGTTCTCCTTTTATTACTTTTCCTTGCCTTGACTGCTTTATCTTTTATCATCTTGCAAGTTACCTCTTAGTCAACCTTATCCTCCGAGGAACACTTGTGGAGCATTATCCACTTTATTCCAAAATAAAAATAACTATTTAATGAAATAATATTTTCATCAAGTGCATATCAAACTTTAAGAGAATAAATTCAACACCTCCTAATTAATTAATGCCTGAAATTTCAAAATTAACCCCAAGTAAATGATATTTTCTCCTCAACCCAAGGGATTGATTGGGTTAGGAACTCAATCCAGTGATTATCAATGAGAGAAAATGGCATTCTCATGCTTCCTATATGTGTTCTAGAGGGAAACATAAATCCTATTATGGTCCCTATACATGTTGGGGAGTGAAATCCATCATTAGGAGGTCGAAATCCACTATAACCAATCCTATTTTGAGCCATGTACAAGAATTTTTTCTCCCTACCAGTTGTCGAGGGAGCGATAATATCAAAATTTTTGCTCCTTTCTATCCTTCTATGGATCGAAAATCACAACATTTTCGCTCTATGGCTTGTTTTAAGGGAGCGAAAATCCTGCATGAGCCATTTTTCCTTGATTCTAGGGTCAAGATTCAAGCTAGATTTTAGGAGGATCACCTTATCCCTTGAATTTCCATTCAAAGTAACATGAATATATTTTGATCCACCTTATATTCACCTAATCCAAATCCTTCTCCATGGTAGTTGAGCCTCCCAAATCCTATATAATGAAGGATTTCCATGAGAAAAAGGGTAGAGCTTGAAGGCATCACACTTATGATTGTGTGATTCTCAAGGGTCCTATTGGGAAAAAAGCTTATAGAGGTGGTCCTTATGATATTTTTGTGCTCAAAGGGATTTGGAAGGAGAGTTTGAAGGACATGCTACTGTAGAGTTAGATATACTTTTGTACATGTTGTTCATGCCTTTCTTTCTAATATAAAACTTGCCCCATTCTCCCATTTCATGTCTCTGTTGATAGATGTATGAGTATGCCTGCCAATTGGTAGTTAGATCTTGTTTAATACACTTGGTGCATTGGAAGGTGCTGTATTTTTTCTTTGTGTGCAAGCTCTCAAGTTTGGATCTACAAACTAGGAGCTGGATCAATAAGGAGCAACTAGGACAACCTTCAGGGTAGAGGTAGGAGATCTAGTCTCTTCCATCTTTCTTATGCTTATGTTTGGTTGTGTATGAACTAGATCTAGGATATGTTAGGTACCATTTTTTTTGCTTCTATCTTGGATTAGGTGTGTAGGGAGCCTTATTATGTCCAATAGAAGTATGACCTATATGTAGGGAATATTTTATAACACATGGAGGAGAATATTATTAGTCATGTCCACACTTGTGACAAGTAGGAGGAGACTCTTTGGTAGAAAAAAGAAAGATACAACTTGCTCAAGGATGGGGTAAAGAACACAATTTTTTTCCCCAACTCCATGGTTTAGAGACGACAAAACAATCGCATTGTCTCTCTTAAAAACTCGCAGGTGCATCACCTAAAGAAGCATGAATATATTGAACAAGAATTACTCAACATCTACAATAACCTCCTCATTGATATTTCTTTGAATGGGATCTTGAAAATATGACATATAACTCAAAAATACCTTCCCTAGTTACCCTTGATCAAAATATCAGCCTCCTTAGAGAAATCAAAATAGAAGAGGTGGAACAAACAATCTTTGACATGCCCACTAGTAAGTCCCTAAGACTAGATGGATTCACGACTAACTCTTTTCATGCCTATTGGAATGTGGTAAAAACTTATGTTTGGAAAAAATGTTATGCTTCCTGTGCTTCTGTTTATGTCCTCCCTTCCCTCAATGCCACCATATTTACATTAATTCCCAAGACGTACCAAGATGCAGACCCCTTCAAATTTAGGCCTCCCTTTGTAATTTTATCTATAAAATCAGTAATCAGGGTACTTTGAAGGATGAAAAATCCTCAATGGAATCATCACTACCAATGAGGCCATTCATTCTCTCAAAACTCTTAAAAAACCAGGAATGCTTATTAAATTTGATGTCTAAAGCCTTTGATAAGCTCAGTTGGTAGTTCATCAAGCAAGTCCTCCTAGCCTATGTATTTTCCTAAACTTGGACTAACTATATCATGGCCCTATCCTCTTTTACTTCTTCTCCATCCTAGTTAATGGAGCCCTCTCCACAACCTTCTCTTGCTCCAGAGGCATTCACTGGGATGATCCACTTTCTCCCTTTCTCTTTATCCTCTTGGAAGAAGGACTCATTTTCTCTATCAAATTTGTAGTTGCTTTCGGAAACCTCTAAGGTCTTAAGCTTCATGATGATCAATCCTCGCTCTCTCACCTCCAATTCATGGATGACACCGTGATAATGGTAAAACCTTTCATGTGTGAGGCTAAGGAGATCCTCGGGATTCTAAATCTCTTTGGTGAAGCTTTAGTTACTTCCATCAACAAGTCTAAATCTCAAACTTTTTTCTTTTATACAACATTGGTTGTGTAGAGGAACATAACTTGAGCTATGGGAGTTTAAAGGAGCTCCCTTCCATCCAAATATTTGGGAGCCCCCTTAGTAGACACTGCGATCAAGAATGCAACTTGGAAGGATCTTTTGGCCAAATTGGAGCAAATACTATCCAGCTAGACTTTTCGTGCTCTCAATCTAGTAGGTTGTCTTTTCCTTCTCAAATCAAGCTTACAAGCAATGCCTTTATAAATTTTATCTATTTTGGCATACCCTAAATACATTCTTAAATCCTTTCGAAACCTTCAACACTCCTTCCTCTGGGGAGGAGCTACTAGGGAAAGAAAGTGGCCTCTAGTTGTTTGGTCTTCTGTCTGCACCACAAAATCAGCTAGGGGACTTGGTCTACAGGATCTGTAGGTTATCAATCAATCCCTCTCAGTAAAAATTTGGTGGAACAACCTCACTGATAGAAACAATCAATGGAAAAGATTATAATGGAATCAAAAGTACACTCCAAAAATCCCTCAATGGAACTTAATTTGACTGGATGTTCCTATTCATGGATCACTCATTTGGAATGTTGCATGTGCCCAGTGGCACTTGATCAAAACTCACAGTTTCTAGGAGGTAAGATATGGAAAATCGACACCCTTATGGGCAAACAGTTGGCAACAACTCCCTCCAATCCACTCTATTCAAGACATTCAACAAACACAAGCTCAAGTCATCAATAATCAAGCCACTATGCAGACAATACTGGGATCCCAATGTCCCTCAGTCTAAATGGTGTCAATGGAAATCAATAAACCAAAGGACAAGAGCTCCCACTCTGGAACACTAGAACGACTTCTTCTTTGAACTGCAAACCCATCGCATTAAAATATCTAAACAAACAGAAAAGCTAAGGTGGGGAAAGTAGTCCTAGGGGTGTTTCACTCTCAAGGAGGCTTACTCTCTTCTTGCAGGTCACAACAACCTTAAACAGGATGGAATCTAGACTAAGATTTGGACTTCAAAAATCTATCAAAAATCCTCAACTTGTCTTTAGCTAGTAGCGAAAGGTCATCTTCTAACTTTGGATCAACTTCTAAAGCGGGGGTTCATGGGGGGCCTTGATTTGTGTATGTGCCACATAGCTCAAGAAAAATTAGACCATCTTTTGAACTCTTTCCCTTCTACGAGCTCTTTATGGGATAAGGGCTCTGAAATTTTTAGACAATCTGATCGATGTGGAGACTCCATCTACCAAACCTTAGAACTCTGGCGTCCTCACCCTTTCAAGAATACCCTCCTCAATAGAGTCTGGCATCTCTTCCTAGGATTCATGGTTTGGAATATTTGGAAGGACTGTAACAATTGCATCTTCAAAGAAATGTTTGTCCCAATAGATTCCCTTTGGGTCACTACCAAAACATCAATACAAGAAACAATTCAATTTGAAACTTGGACAATGGAGGTAATGAACTTCTCTAATCAAGAATGTCCCATTCTTCAACCGTATAATATTGAGTTTTAGGTGACTCACACCCCAGACCCCAACTTTAAGCCTTCTATCAGTAGTCCCACTCAGTGGTCCCCACTAGTGACGTCATTTGTCAAACTTATTTTTTATGGTGCTTCCAAAGGAAATCCTAGGGAGGTGGGCATTGGCAGAGTATTCAAGGATAGTTTGGGGAACATCCTTTGGACCTATGCCGAATACATTGGCATCAACTCAAACAATGCATCAGAACTCCAAGCAATGATCAAGGGATTGCTTATTGCTATTGAGTGAGGTTAGACCACACTCATCCTGGAAGGAGACTCCAAAATTTTGATACACCTAGTAAAAAAGTTCTAGCATGGTACACAGTTGTTCAAAATGTCAACAAACTGGCACCTTAAAGATCTGCTTGAACATCTTCCCCCCTTGATTTCTCAATTCAACACTCTCATCCCTTAGCATGTCCAAAGAACCACCAACAAAGTGGCTGACTACCTATTAAAATTCAATATGCTAAGACAGAAAATATCAGTATTACATTCCATTTCACAATAAAAGCATAGCATAAACACAAGAGACACAAATTTATCCTGGGAAACCCTCATGGGGTAGAAAACCCAACAAATCTTCCTCAATATAGATGACCAGCAAATGCAAAGATGTAATCCCCAAACATGAGCTCCTTCTCCTCCATAGAAAATCTCTCTCTCACCTATGTGCTAATAACAAGTGAGTGAATGTGTGTTAAATGAGGAACACACCTCCTCTATTTATACACAACTCCGACTTGACTTTTACACTAACTAGGTCGACCCCAACTTAACCACTTAACATAATGTGACAGGGCCGACCCCACTAGGGTGGTCTAATAACCCTTTAACCCACATGAATCATATAGGGCCGACCTCACTAGGGAAGTCTAATAACCCAAGTTACAACATTTTCCACGGAGGAATAAAACATCTTCGGATATACAATAGAGTCTCCACAGAGGAATGAAACATCTCCGGAATAATAAAGTACAAATATAATATTCTTAGAAGTTACAATATCTCAACACTCCCCCTTAACGAAAAGGATATTATAAAAACATCTGCAGGAGCAAGGTGTCATCAACTACATGATACATGATACATCTATAAATCATTAGAAGTTTTCTTCATACATCATCAGTAACTAAAACAGTTACTGGAACATCTTCAAGATCTTCAATACTGGAACATCAACATCTTCAGTATTGAGTCTTCATCTTCTCCAGCAATCAAATAGCTACAGTAAAATCATCATTTGGATCTCTTGATCAACATCATCAACGTCTGGATCCTCTCAATCAACATCATCAACATCTGGATCTCTCGATCAGCATCATCATCATCTAGATCTCCTGATCAACAACATCATAATCTGGATCTCCTGATCAACATCATCATCTAGATATGTCGATCAACAACATCATCATCTGGATCTCCTGATCAACAACATCATAATCTGGATCTCCCTATCAACATCATCATCTGGATATCTCAATCAACAACATCATCATCTAGATTTCTTGATCAACAACATCATAATCTGGATCTCCTGATCAACATCATCTGGATCATCTCGATCAACATCATCTGGATCATTTTAGCAGGATCCTCCGCAATACACATGATCCAATTACAGGATGATCAATCCCTCTCAATTTAGGACATAAGTCCAAGGACGATGCAATCCTACCACATACATTTTGAACCAAGGGTTCCGAGATGATGCAATCCCCTCACGTACATTTTGAACCAAGGGTTCCGGGATGATGCAATCCCCTCACGTACATTTTGAACCAAGGTTTTCGGGATGATGCAATCCCCTCACGTGCATTTTGAACCAAGGGTTCCGGGATGATGCAATCCCCTCACGTACATTTTGAACCAACGGTTCCGGGATGATGCAAACCCCTCACGTACATTTTGAACTAAACATTCAGGGACGATGCAGTCCTATCACGTACATTTTGAACTAAACATTCAAGGATGATGTAGTCCTATCACGTACATTTTGAACTAAACGTTCAAGGACGATGCAGTTCTATCACGTACATTTTGAACTAAACGTTCAGGGACGATGCAGTCATATCATGTAGATTTTGAACTAAAGATTCAGGGATGATGCAGTCCTATTACGTACATTTTGAACTAAACGTTCAGGGACGATGCAGTCTTATCACGTACATTTTGAACTAAACGTTTAGGGACGATGTAGTCCTATCACGTACATTTTTAGCTAAACATTTAGGGACGATGCAGTCCTATCACGTCCACTAGGGACCACTTCTCGGAGACATATGTCTACGGATCAATCCAGGGACGAAAGTCCGGGGATGATACAATCCCTCTCGTCCACTAGGGACCATTTCTCGGAGACATATGTCTACGGATCAATTCAGGGACCAAAATTCAGGGATGATACAATCCCTCCTCGTCTACTTAGACAAAGTCTAAGGACCACTTATCAGCTTTATCATTGATATCTTCGACCTCATCGTTGGGACAGGTAACCTCATCATCGACCTCATCGTCGGAACAGGTAACCTCATCATCAATACATGTATCCTCATCATCGATACTGCATCCTCATCATCAATACAATATCCTCATCATCAATACATGTATCCTCATCATCGACCTTACCGTCGATGCAGGCAATCTCATCATCAGTGACCATATCACTCCCCCTTTCGAGGAGGGTCCTTCTGAACTACACCAAGCTTGTCTTGGAAATACTCAAACTTTACTTGAGACAAAGGTTTGTTCAATACATCAGCAACTTGTTCGTCAGTGCTCACATAGTCGAGCTTTATAGCTCCTTTCTGCACCATATCTTGTATATAGAAATATTGGATCTCTATGTGCTTTGAATTATCATGGAACACTAGATTCTTATCCATCTTGATACAACTCTGGTTGTCACACAAGATCACAGTGGGGTCCATCTCCAAGTCAAACAATCCTGATAACAACTTTCGAAGCCATATTGCTTCACAACTAGCAGAGCAAGCAACAATATATTCCACTTCAGCTGTGCTGAGAGCTGCACTAGACTGCTTCCTGCTAAACCACGAGATCATGGAAAATCCTACACAATACCATCCTCCCGATGTGCTCTTCCTGTCTGATACACTTCCTTCCCAATCAGCATCTGTGTAGCCATACAATATGAATTCATGCTCTCCAACATAACATAGATCAAAGTCTATCATACCCTTTAGGTACCTCATCACATGCTTTGTAGCTATCAAGTGAACATGCCTAGGTTCCATTAAATACTGACTCAAGGTGTTCACAGCAAAGCATATATCTGACTTGATATTTGTAAGATACATCAATGACCCAATAATCTGTCTGTATAGAGTCACATCCACTAACTCTGATGAGTCATCAGCCAACAGCTTCAAGTTGGAATCCATGGGAGTGGCCATGGCTTTGCACTCCAACATATCAAATAGTTTCCTTGGTTGAGAAATATTCCTTCTGGGCCTTGCTATACTTCTAGACTTAGGAAGTAATGCATCAATTCGAGATCTTTCATCTCAAATTCTGTAGCTAGCTTCTTCTTGCTTTCCATGATCTGTTTCTCATTCCTTATCAGAAAGAGATCATCCACATATAGTAATAGTATGACAGGTTCATCATCCATAACCGTAAGGTAAAGGTTAGGATCAGCTTTACTTTTGGTAAAGCCCAAGCTTGTCAAGAAGCTATTAATTCTTCCTCTGTGACTGAACATCATTCACACTCTGCATTGAGTGATCTTCTACATATCTATCTGTGCCATCTCTCATCAGATGGGTCTACTGATATGAGCCTCAAGATCATTCGAACTCTATGGTTAGTTCCTTCTTGCATCCATCTAAGAGAAGAATGTCATCTGTATATAGACACCATCTTCAACCTTGTAGCAAAGGTTGAAATCCGCATCACCCATGGTGATCATTAAGATCATCAAATGACTATCGATCCTGGGTACCCGCACAAGGCTTTCTTCAATTGAATCCTGGGAGTTTTCTTGATTCATACTTCTTTTTCAATTACACCATTAAGAGAATGGTCTTATCTAGCCACTTGGAGCAAACATCTCATCATGATCCTCTTCCTCTTTCTAAGAGAATCTTCTAGCCACGAGCCTTCTATAGTATGTTTGATTTGTAAGTATTCTTGTTGAACATCCATCACTCGTTCTTTGGAACAAGTGTGCATCATCCTTCTTTTGTAGATCATAGCACATGATATTTTATACAAATCAAAGTTAATCACATGATTAGTAATACTTCATAATCATCAAATTATGATAACCTACTATGCATACTGATATGATTCACATAGTCATGCAACTATCTTGACCAATACTTTGGCACAACACTTTTCCATATCCTGTATGCATACAGTGGCTATCTAGATGCTTTCCATCTCTACCAGAACATACTATCAAGAGCGTGCACAGCTCTCAGCATGTCAACAAAGAGGTTTCATTCTAGACAAGCGACAATGGAATGTTTGTCCAACTTACCCATCATATGCATATTAGTAGTATACTGTTCAATGCTATATGAATGCTCACACTATGCATGTTATATTCTAGGAATACAAATACACATACAGTTATTACAAGCAATATCATTTACTATTTCAAAGATTCAAATAACAACTCAAATACTTATCTTTTATGTTTTTGTGGTTTCCTCCCGCTTGATCTCTATATGTCTTTGAACTTCTATTCATTATGTACCACTATGCATGCTTAAGTGTGAACTAGTGTCATCCTCATGATCTCATACATAATCATACATTCATTATTATAGTCTCAATACTATCAAAACATTATGTATGGTCATGATCATTTCATAAACAGGTATACTTACCTAAGATCCTAACACAAAGTAGGATTCTAACTTGATATAGGAAAACATACCTCGATTATCATGCTTGGTTTAGGTCTTAACATACCCAAACAATATCTTCTTTGTTCTCTTCAATGATTTAGAGACCTTGTGCTAGAACTTGCATGTCTCATAGGTTAAGCATAGTATAACAAAGTCATACATACATCGTAAGTGGAGCTTCTATGTTGTCAAATACTATGGATGATTCTTTGTCTTCATGTCATCATGGTCATAAAACTTGATTTGTCTTTCTTGATGTACCTTTCATGTTAGCAAGAAATATTATCCTCATACAACACCACAAGTGCATTAGTACAATCATAAGTGTCATAAAATTAATCAATGAATGTCTTATGTCACTCACATGCATTCATTACAAACAATCATAATTGTACTAACCTCAATAACATGAAGACAAACATATTATGAACTTAATCATGAAACAGATTTCAAAACATACATGTATCTTCTCAAGTCATACTTGTCGAGTAGTCTTCTCTATAAGGGTAAAAACCTAACCATCCAAGGTAGCTCACTTGTAAACATCTTATGTATGTTCATGGTGCTAGGATGATAGAATATCAACGCCATTTAAACCTTCTTCATCGCTTCCCTATGAGTCTCCCAACTTTGCTAGGGTTTACTTAAAAGCCCTAAACTTCAATCTCCTTCCTTCCACAACAATTTTGATGGAGGATTAATATATATGATGAATGGATTCCAAATCCATTATCAAAGCTTACAATGTTGCATCAGGTGTCTCCAACATTGTATTAGGTCCTTCCAGACCTAAGAACTGAAAACCCTAAGTGAGAGCTTCTTCCTCCTCATCTTAGATTTCCTCTGATTAGCCATTTCAAATGGGCCGTATTGTTTCTGGTGAAACTCTGAAATTGCAATCTGTAGGGTCTAAAACTTCAGTCTGTGGTCTCCTGACTTGTTATCTTTCCAATGCCACAGGTCTCAGCTCAAATGGATTCTCTGAGAGAGATTTATGCCAAATGTCGCAACGTGACCTGTTTATGGGATGAAACAATATAACAAACTTGTATGGAGTGCCACGTGTCATTGTTTCACCTTCAGACTCTGTAAAGTGGACCTGTGAAACTACAGTCCGTGTCCTACTTGTGATGCTTTACGAAATTTCATTTGGAGCTTTCTATCCCGAGTTATGACCTTGTCTCCTAGGTCACATGTTTATGATTGAGATCTGGAAGAGGCAGAAACCCAAACTTGTATGGATCATAAATCACAAAGTACAATGAATACGAGGATGTCCTTTGGGCACAAGAGATAGGTGGATGCTATCTACGACTTGTATAAGTTTCAGATCTTGAAACTTCTCCAAAATGGATTTATAGAGAAAGTTCCACGATGACTAGTTTTTGCTATATAAAACCCTAACTTTCAAACTGTCGCAAGTGAGACAAGTGTCGTAAGTGCCATACATTGCCTTCGTTCAAGCTAGCTCTGATACCATGTTAAAATTCAATATGCTGAGACAGAAAATAGCAGTATTACATTCCATTTCACAATAATAGCATATACAGGATCACTGAAAGAACAACAATCACAGCATAAACACAAGAGACACATATTTATCCTGGGAAACCCTCATGGGGTAGAAAACCCAGCAAAGCTTCCTCAATATAGATGACCAGCAAATACAAAGATGTAATCCCCAAACATGAGCTCCTTCTCCTCCATAGCAGATCTCTCTCTCACCTATGCGCTAATCACAAGTGAGTGAATGTGTGTTAAATGAGGAACACACCTCCTCTATTTATACACAACTCCGACTTGACTTTTACACTAACTAGGTCGGCCCCAACTTAACCACTTAACATAATGTGACAAGGCCGACCCCACTAGGGTGGTCTAATAACCCTTTAACCCACATGACTCATATAGGGACAACCCCACTAGGGAAGTCTAATAACCCAAGTTACCACATTTTCCACGGAGGAATAAAACATCTCCGGATATACAATAGAGTCTCCACGGAGGAATGAAACATCTCCGGAATAATAAAGTACAAATATAATATTCTTAGAAGTTACAATATCTCAACACTACCTAGCCAATATAGGTGCAAATCCCCACACCTCGCTACACAGTGTAGCTTGGGAAGACATGCCCCATCCTCTCTTCATGAGGAATGTCATAGTTTAGCAACTAAGGACATTCACAGGCCATGTAGGGTTCCTACCCTTTTCACCCCACGCGATGATCATGTGGCCTCATGTAACATGAGGCAACTCACTAATCCTCATGATGCCACCTTCTACATGGTCATAGATGTACCCCATACCTCGCTCGATCCCTCGCACAAAAACTAAGGTGGTATGTTCGCAACTCGCTCATCTCTATTTATTTCATCATATGGGTCGATGGTCTAGCAAATCAACTCCTTGTATGAATTGGCAGTGCTCTCCTATAAAATTACATAGCCTTTTCATTCCAACATTCCTCACCATGATAATGGTCGTAATGGGTGATTATAGCACTCGGGACGAGTTTGGAGGTTGACATAAGAGAGTCCCAATCTCTTGCATCCACTCCAACTTGACCCAACTCACTGTTATCATCCCCCAAAGAGCAGGATTGCGGCCATCTATTTGGTGAATCTAGAGGGATTTGACCCTTGTATTGGGATTCCAATGGCTCGTCATCGAAAGTGCAAAAATGGGGGGTCCTTCAAGGCCCTAACCCCTGCTATTTCCCACTTCCCATGTGAGAAGAGTCATCTACATGGCACATGCCTACAAATGTGAGATCCCTGAGAATATTCAGGTCAACATCAATGAAGCAAAGGAAGAAGGTTCAAACAACTGTTTATCCCCGATGAAGAAACCTATTTTGAATTTGAAAATTAGATAGAGTACTTGAGTAACGGCGAAAGCTAAGCATTGAGCTGCAGAGCATTAAATGCGGTAGCTCAGTGCTTAGGGTCCATTGGATCCCGAGAATCTCTAGATCCAACTGTTGGATCTAGAGATTCTCGGGATCCAATGGACCCTAAGCACTGAGCTACCGCATTTAATGCTCTGCAGCTCAATGCTTAGCTTTCGCCTTGAGTAACACCAGAGCTCGAATCTCTCTCTTTCAGTGCACAATGGTAAGAGCTCTGGACCCACAAGTACCTAATTGGAAAGGCACTCATTGAACGAGGAGAGGCATACAATGAAATATTGCTACAACAAGATGCCATGCAAACCCAATTGGACAATATCACAGAAAACATCAAAGGCATGAAAAGGGTCATGAAGTTGATTGCTTCTGTATGGGCATCGACACTGGCGTGCATCCTCATTTCGACTCTTCACATGACTCCACAACAACCATTCACTTCTACAATTCTGATGGCAACCCTCAGTAATAGGTTTTCCTCTTATCTTTTATCATGCCTCTCTTTTAGATAGTGTTATCTAAAGCATTCCAGTTGCATCAACTGGTTTTTTATGTCTGCGCTGTTTAGGTTTATTATCATAGACTCTACTACTTGGTTTTATTGTTTGCCTACCTAGCAGGGTAGATACATATGGGTCACTCCTTAACTGTTTTTTTCACATCTTTATGGCCTATTTTCTGCTCAAGAAAGCCATTAACTGTGTATGAAATGTCACTATCTTAGCTTAAAAAAAATACATGACCATAGTACGAAACCTCCATGGAAAAAATATAAGTCTACTCCAAGTTTCTCGTCTCTTTTCTCAATCAATTTACTTCTCTTTTCACATCTTCAAACCAAACTTCTCCGAGAAGTTTATGTTTTAATGGAATTCATGTTTCTTAAATAAAATTTCTAATAATTGTGTTGG
The DNA here is from genome assembly GCA_027924585.1 of Larix kaempferi. Lineage (NCBI taxonomy): Eukaryota > Viridiplantae > Streptophyta > Pinopsida > Pinales > Pinaceae > Larix > Larix kaempferi. The sequence goes on along the minus strand of BSBM01000159.1, from coordinate 8,396,490 downwards.
GCTGCGGCTGTCCCTAGCGGGTAATATGCAGGCTGCGAATCTGTTCTACATCAACACTCTATACACATAATTCTAAACATTTCAAAATTGACGAGTCTTACGAACGGATTATATATTTTTCAAAATTTACGAGCCGCGCCTGCTTTATTTTCGAATAAAAACAAATCTGATGATTTGTTTGTGACGGTGAGGTTGGACAATCAAAAGCAAACAGTATCAAAGGTTTTAAACTTTTATGGCAGTATATGGCCTGCACGTAAGAAATCTACCAAATCCCCCGTCTTTGGGAAAGTATCCATATTCGCATTGAATGGTCTGGAGAATTCTTTACAAACCGGTGCCCACATTCAAACATTGCTTTACGTGCGGAGGATTGCTTTGCTAGGGTTTTCTGTAGGCCGATGTCAAAGTCTTTAGTCAACTTAGACCGAGAACCATTCCATCCACCTCGAAGTCAAGAACCCATACACGTTTTCGAAAATCCATAGACCTGTTGTTCATTAGGTTCATTTTCGAATCTCTTTGATCTCTATACGTTACTACAATATCATTTTGATTTAGCTTGCTCTCCAGGAATTCAAATGTTCAACTTATTATTTAAGCAGCTGCATAACCAAACATCCCCATGACTGGGTTTATAAGTGGTCTAGTCGTAGAGATTCATTTCTCAGTGCATTTTCGTATGGGATCGAAAATTCCTTAGCAATTTCGATCCCAAAAAAATTTGGGTAGTTCATCTTTGTTGCACTGGTTAAGATGATGGACGGGATGGAGATGTTTGATTTGGCCAAAAGAGTGGTCATGGGAAGATGGTTTGTATTATTTGTGTCGTTCCTTATTATGTCATGTGGTGGTGGGACTTACATATTTGGGATCTACTCAGAAGCAATAAAAAATTCCCTGGGTTATGATCAGAGTACACTGAATACCTTGGGATTTTTCAAGGATCTGGGTGCTAATGTTGGGATTGTTTCAGGTCTCGTCAATGAAGTCTGCCCCCCATGGGTTGTGATCGGAGTTGGAGCCATCATGAATATCGCTGGGTATTCGATGGTATGGTTGTCTGTGACCCGACGAATTGCTAAGCCGAAGCTATGGCAGATGTATGTGTACATGACCATCGGAGCTAATTCTCAGACATTTGCCAACACGGGATCTCTTATTACCTGTGTCAAGAATTTCCCTCAGAGCCGTGGAGTTGTGCTGGGGATTCTTAAAGGATTTGTGGGTCTGAGTGGAGCAATTTTTACTCAGATATACCATGCAGTTTATGGGAATAGTGCCAGTGGATCTGCTGGTGTGATTCTTCTTCTTGGCTACTTGCCCAGTGCTGTTTCTCTGATTGTCATGTTTGTAGTTCGTCCTACAAAGGAGACAACTGAAAAAAATGAGCTGAAGCGATTCTACCATTTTCTCTACATAGCTCTAGGGTTAGCAATGTTTCTCATGGTTCTCATCGTGGTCGAGAATGTGTCAAAGAATTTCCCTATTGCAGGCTACAGAATCGTAGTTGCAATTATTGTTGTTTTTCTTTCGCTTCCGCTCGTGGTGATTGCTAAGGCAGAGATGGAAAAAAAGAAGCAACAACAGATTTCCACTGAGAGCTCAACCGTAGAAATTGAAGCTGCAGATCATGCTAAAATCTTCGTGCTTACAAAAGAAAATGAAGAGAAGAAGACTCTGCAACATTACCCAGAGATCAATGAAGTCAAATCGATGATCAGCACAGAATATATTACTGATCATAGCAATGAAGTGAGAGCTTCTGTAGGATCCCGTATTGGGAAATTCTTTAAAAGCCCCACAAGAGGAGATGACTTTACAATTCCTCAAGCTCTAGTAAGCATCGATATGCTATTCCTGTTTGCAGCCACTACTTGTGGGATTGGATCAACTCTGACCGCCATTGATAATATGGGACAGATTGGGAAAGCTCTTGGATATAACCACACGAATATAAGCACTTTTGTTGCGCTTATTAGCATATGGAATTTTCTAGGCCGTGTAGTTGCTGGTTTTTTATCAGAAATCCTTCTCCAGAAGTATAGATTTCCGAGGCCTCTGATGATGACTATAGTTTTGCTTATAGCTTGCATTGGGCATATTTTCATAGCTTTTGCTCTTCCGGGTTCCCTGTACGTAGCGTCTATTATTATTGGAATTTGCTTTGGAGCTCAATGGCCTGTATTATACGCTGTCATTTCGGAGCTATTTGGTCTCAAGTATTACGCTACACTTTATAATTTGGGAGCGGCCGCGAGCCCCTTGGGATCTTATCTTCTGTCTGTGAGAGTTGCGGGACGCTTATACGACCAAGAGGCAAGAAAACAGTGTAGTGCTCTCGGGACTTGTTCGTCTCAGAGCGAGCTTACTTGCGTTGGCCATCAATGCTTTCGGCTTTCGTTTATCATTATGACGGTTGTGACCTTTTTTGGAGCTCTGATTTCGTTCGTTCTTGTTTTGAGAACAAGGCAATTCTATAAAAGTGATATATATGCCAAGTTTCGAGAACCTGAGAACACAGCATCCCTTATAAAGAATCCGGAACCTGATAATCAGAGGAATGTGCAGATTGCCAATGTTGAAATCCAGAGAGCAGCAATATAACTTAATAGGGGCATAAAAAGTGTTGATGAATCCTCCTGGTTCAAGTCATGCTGGCAGCTGCAGGAGGTCACACCATGTTTTTGAATGTTTATTAGTTCAGCTTTTCTATGGTTCATCGTGTACCCTCCAATATAAAAAGGAGAAGTGTAAGAAGTATAATTAAGTATGCATTATATAATTGAAACTTTATATTTTAATAAAATAATAAATTATTAAGTAAAAACAATCTTTAAAGGTATTTTAGTGCTTAATCTTAAGTTACATTAAAATAAAATAATAGTAAACAAATTATAAGTAAAAAACAATAATTTCTGCAATAAACTCCTTCAAATATATGTATATCTATAATTGCAATAAACTCCTTCAAATATATGTATATCTATAATTCTAATTATTTGAAACTAAAAAAATTAATTAAACTTAAATGTTTCTTATTTTGCAAATGGGATGTCACATATTATCTAATTTACTAATATCAACCAATATAAGTTTGATTATGTTCAGTTAATTTGCTTCTATGCAATTTATATGTTTTATTTAATTTTATCATTAGCATAGATCCATTTTAACTCTAAATCTATCATGTGTGAATATAGGGCGGTAATTGTTTTTACAATATCTACTTTAACTTAAAGTTCAAAACAAATAATTTATTTTTTTTTCAACAGAAAAAAGCATACCATTGATATTCATTAATATGAATCAAACACTACAACTATAATCACCATATAGTGACCAAGTGTCTATCAGAAAGACTAATATATCCAATCTAGAACTAAAAAGCTTGGGTTAAAAAAACACTCGACCCAAAAATATCCAAAATAACTGAAAAGTCATGATGCCCTACATAAAAGCTTCAAAATTTTCAGAAAAAATACGAAGAATCCAAGAATTCTTCCCAAACTAAAAATCCTTCAACACTGTCACCTGCTTTGAAGCTTGTCTGCCATGGAGTTGTGTTCCCTATAAATATGCTAGAAGGAGATATAGTTTGAGCTGATGGTTTCATGTCTTGTCTTGTTGCACCAGTGGAATAATGAAGACACTTTCAAATTGCACTCACCACATGCCCATTTAATTGTGACTCTCGAATCACCAAAAACCATTAAATTTACAAGACCAAAGCAATTTGCCACCTTGATGACACACCATAAAGCCAGAAGTTTCGCTTTCATGTTGGTGTCATTACCACACTTGAGACAAACTGTAAAATAAAGATAAGGATTTAGATAAATAACACCACCCGCTGCACACAGTCCATTTGAAGTTGCTTCGTCAAAGAAAATCACTAGATTTGAAAATTGAGAGAAAAGACCAATTTTTCTAATCTTTTGAACCTCCGATTCCTGTTTATAAGTTTGATGAAGCTTGAGAACCATAAGATAAGCCTGCTACAGATTTGGACTGTATCATAAAAAATTGTCCGATTTCTGATAAGCCAAATAGTCCATGAGATAAATACCGGAAGAATAGCAAAAGTTTTACAGTTTCTGATCCAGCAAAGTAGAATTGAGTCAAAATTTCCCTTTCTCCGTCTCTTATCAATATTGAAAGCCAAACAGAACATCTTCCAAAGATTTTGAGTAAATCCACATTCAACACAGGTGTCTGGAAGTTTCATTAATGGTTTCGCATAAAAATTATCCCAAGTCTTCAAGCGATTTTCAATGGAAACTTCCATTGCCATATTCTCTTATACCACCAGTGTTTCACGAATATACACTTTCTTTTTATGATTGCTTTGTAGGCCGACTTAGCACTCACGATACAAGAGCTCTCATTTCCTTTCCAAATAATCTTATCATTTTCCAATGACAATTTACACCCTGCAGAATTTAAAGAAAGGGTGTAATTGTTCCATTCAATGGCCGCAGCTAGAGTCAAGCCAAGGTCCTTTGCACTCAGCCAATAAGCACCATTACGGGAAGCCTTTATACTCTTTAGTGTATAAAAACCGAAATGTCTTAGAGTTGACAGAAAACAAAAGTAATTTCTTGCAACCTTGAACTTGCACTTTAATAAAATAACAGTAATAAAATTATCAATGTCTATATTAAACTTGTTCTATTCCAATTATTTAAAACTAAAAAAAATAATAAAACTTAAATACTTTAGGGATGTTATATATTATCTAATTTACTAATATCATCTTATAGTTCAAGTTTGGCTATGCTTAATTAATTGTTTTTTAATCAGCATAGATATATTTTAACTTGTCATATCTCTATCATGTCTAGATAGGGATCAAATCTCTCTAGGTACAAAATTTTCCTCAAGATCAAATCCCTTTGGGTACAAACTCTTCCTCAAATTTTTGTACAGTTAAAAAGACTTATACCTCAAGGAATTTGATTCTCTATCAATACATAATAAATTTAGAATTAACATGAACCTTTAGTATTAGAATCCGGTTACCAAAATAAATAAATTGAAAAAAAATAAAAATAAAATTTTCAACAAAACTAATTACAACTTTTGAATGAAGCTATATATAATGTATGCACCATACCATAATGTGGTTTTCTAACACTCACTCATTTTTCAACAGATTCTAGATCGTTTCACTATCCTACTTTCTATCAATAGCTTTCTATATTCCTACCAATGTCTATTGTTTCACTATCCTACTTTTTATCAATAGCTTTCTGTATTCCTACCAATGTTTATTGTTCATCCATATACAATATTTACAACTGAGATTGTGATTAATATTGTTAACGTTAATCAATAATGTCTAAATAATAAGAAGTTAAATATAAGATATATGTTATATGACATTGTCTTATTGTCTTACGTATGAATAAGAAACAAATAAGTCAGAAATATCTAAGTAGACATGAAATTTGCATACGTTAGATAATTGAAGATATTTCTTGCAGTAGGTGCCGTGAGACTTCTCTCTCTTCACTTTATTATGAAAAACTAATATCTACTGATGCAATCATTTATGACTGAATATTTAAAAAAAAAATAGTATCATGTAATTATCTGCCTGAGGAAACAGACAAACAATAACCACCATCCAAGCTATTAATGTCTGCCATGCATTGACCTGAACCATCCAGATGGAACAACCACGGGTAACCTTCCATTTACCCTGGGGCGGGCATTTAATAAAAATCTGCATGGTATATAAGTATATAATTTTTGCAAAAGAAACGTACTGTTTTGTAATACACTTTAGTTTTCTATGCGCAATTATTCATCACTGAGCAATCATTGGAATCGTTCATAACTGGATCTCTTGGAAAGAAACAGTATCTAAACTATTCAAGGAAACGTAATGCCTTATAATTTAATAAATACATCTCTTCTATCATACGCTGGAAAATAGTTCTCTACTCTCTATACCATCATTTATGACCCTGGAATTCCTCCCTGCTATCATTCATGATTTAATCTCTACGAAGGAAATAATATATAATTCCGTCTCTGTTGGACTCGTAGATTGCCTTGTACATTTCTGGAATGGGTTTAATACTGATTTGTGTATATCGTTTTTTGCCAAAACCAGAGCCTCCCTATCATCTTAAGGAAATATAAAATTTGTTAAACGAATCTCGGAGGACTAAACTTTCAGTATTTAACATATAGGTAGTTGCAACTTTATGGCTGTTGTCGTTTATGTAAGGTCAAAATTTATGAAAAGCAAAGCAAAATCGTACTCAGGCTCTTCCGTTTTTTGGCGACACCCCTCACTCTCTTACAGGGTGGCCAACTCTATTTTGAAGTGAAATGGAAAATAAAATAATAATCTTGATGTGTTCTAATGCCTCATAGGCTTAAATTGAACACATGGATTAAATTTAACACATATTACAGGTAAAAATATTAATATGAAAAGTATGTGCTCATTTTAAACCTATCATTCCTTGGATACATTGATGTGATTGTTGTTAGTGATAGGTACACATAACTCCAAAGTATTAATAAATTAATATTGTTTAATTAATTTAATTAATTATAATATAATAATTGATTAAATATAATATCATTCAATTAAATAGTACTAATAAAATGATATTAATGTGTAAAGCATTAAATATCTCCAAGACATTCCCCTGTCGATGATGACAAGCACCAACCTTGAGACTTGGTTTGCTCCCGCTGCCACCAGTCATGAGGCCAGGCACGTGACCACTGAGCCGGCCCATGCGTCCACGCGTCCAACCAGCCCTTGCGTCCTCCCACCCGGCCTGCCCACGCGCCCTCCCAGCCAGCCCACAACCCATGCATACCATGCGTCCACCCATCCTACCCACGCATGTGATACACCCAGCTAAGGGTAGCAAGTTAAATCACAGACCCCCCGAACCGCTCCATTCTCTGGTCCTGGCTTATGCCATCATCATCCTCTAGACAGGGCTTTAAGCAATTCGATGGCTCCCATGTGCGTTGTTAGTTTTTCGCAATTTAATTCAATATGATCTAGGATCTTATCTAAGAGAATAACATGCACAGCAAATCAAACACAAGAGACAAGAGACACAAAGCATTGCACCGGGGAAACCATAAAGGAGAAAACCCCACAACTTCCTCAGAGATAGAATGAGAAATAATACAAAACCCCGAAACAAAGAGATGGTCTTCAACAGCTTCCTCCTCCTCCACTTGTGCGAACTTCTCTCTCTCTCACTTATGCGAATGGGTGAGTGAGTGAATGAATAAATAGAGAGGTGCTCCTCTCTATTTATACTTTACTTTCACTTGCCTTTTACCCTAACTAGGTCGATTTCTCCTAGGAGAGTCTAATAACCCCTTACAACTTAACTATGGGACGACCCCACTAGGGGAGTCTAATAACCCTATCAAATACAATAATAGCTTTCCCGATCGGAGGAATGAAACCTTTCTGTCGGAAGTACAATGACATATGAATACAATATAAAATATACAAGTGAAATATCTTCTAAAGTTACAAATACATTAACACTCCCTATTAACTAGGAAGGTATTGTCTTGACACAGTTCATCAGCACAAGTCTTCGTCACTGGATCATCATCAAAGCTGGATCATCATCATCACTGCTGTTGCTATCTAGACCATCAATCTCCAATCTACTCATCATAGGAAGTTCTACAGAGCCAACCCTTTTTCATGTTGGATGTAGGCCTAGCCTCCATGTAGGTCTTCATCATCTCTGCGAGCAAGCTATCAAGTAGGTACATCTTAGGACTTATTATATGCCTCTGCAAAACTTGCAAGATCTACCAGGACTGATTATATGTTACTGCAAAAGTTGAAGGAGCATCCCACAATTGATTATATGCCACTTACAAAACCTGCAAGATCTCCCAGGACTGATTATATGCTACTGCAAAACCTAAAGGACCATCCCAGGACTGATTATATGCCACTTGCAAAACCTGCAAGATCTGATAGGACTTATTATATGCTACTACAAAATCTGAAGGAGCATCCCAGGACTGATTATATGCCACTTGCAGAACCTGCAAGATCTCCCAGGACTGATTATATGCCACTTGCAGAACCTGCAAGATCTCCCAGGACTGATTATATGCTACTGCAAAAACTGAAGGAGCATCCCAGGACTGATTATATGCCACTACAAAACCTGTGTACCCTACTATCACCTCATCATATTCATATCATCTCATCGTCAATGGAGCATAGCCCAGATGCACATAACAAACCACTTACATCAATCTACTTGGGAGGAATTTCCTACCACCATTCGAGAAGGCTTAGAAATTACATCAACGACCATGGGAGGACCAACCTACCACCATGTCGAAAAATCTCAGCAATTACATCAATGACCATGGGAGGACCAACCTACCACCATGTCGTAAAAGCTTGGCAATTACATCAACAACCATGGGAGGACCAACCTAGTGCCATGTCAAAAAATCCCATGTGCATCTGCGTCTTCCTGACTCATCACTTCCCCTTGGCAGGAACCTCGATCTGAAGTACACCAAGCTTCTCTCTGAAGTATTCAAACTTCACTCTGGCCAACGGCTTGGTCAATACATTAGCTATTTGCTCGTCTGTCACAACATACTGGAGCTTCACTGCTCCTCTCTACACCATATCCCTAATATAGTGGTATTTGATCTCAATGTGCTTTGACTTGTCATGGAACACTGGGTTCTCAGACAACTTCACACAACTCTGGTTGTCGCAATATATACAAGTCACGTCCAACTGGAGATCAAACAAATTAGATAGTAGCTTCCTCAGCCATACTTCCTCATAACTAGCCAAACAAGTTGCCACATACTCTACTTCAATTGTACTCAGTGCCACGCGGGACTGCTTTCTGCTAAGCCAAGAGATCACACCTAATCCCATACTGAAGCAGCACCATGAAGTGCTCTTCCTATTAATGGCATTGCCTGCCCAATCTGAATCAACATAACCCTCCAGGTTAATCTTCTGATTTGCATCATACTTTAGCCCATAATCCACTGTACCCTTCAGGTACCTCAGAATATGCTTTGCAGCAATCAAGTGAACATGTCTCGAATCCATCAAGAACTGGCTCAATGTGTTCACTGAAAAGCAAATATATGGTCTCGTATTCATTAGGTACACCAAGGACCCAATCATTTGACAATACATCATGACATCCACTGATTCTGATGAAGCATCACTCAATAGCTTCAGGTTCGATGCCATAGGTGTGGCCATGGCCTTGCAGTCCATCATCCCGAACCTCTTCAGGATCTCTACTACATACTTCCCTTGTCCAAGGAAGATTCCATCGGCACTCTACCACACCTCCATGCCTAGAAAATAGTGCATCATACCCAAGTCCTTCATCTCAAACTCGGTAGCAAGCTTCCTCTTCGTGTCAGCAATCAACCCATCCTCACCTGTAACAAGCAAGTCATCTACATATAGTAGGAGTATCATTGGGTTCCCTTCCTCAACCTTGTAGTAAAGGTTGGAATCTGCTTTACTCTTGGTAAAGCCCAAACTAGTCAAGAAGTTGTCTATCCTGCCGTACCATGTCCTGGGTGCTTGTTTCAAGCCGTACAAGGCTTTCTTCAGTTTGCACACATGAGTCTCCCCGTCATGTGTCCCAAACCCGAGTGGCTACTCCACATACACTTCCTCTTCCACTACACCATTCAAGAACGTTGTCTTGACATCCATCTAGTGTATCTTCCATTTCATCACTGCATCCAAAGAAATTATTGTTATGATGGGAGTGTATTTGGATATAGGTGCAAATGTCTCCTCATAGTCTATCCCTTCCTTTTGGGAGAATCCACGTGCCACAAATCTTTCCTTGTATTTATGTATGTTGCCATCTGCAGCATGCTTGATCTTGTAGATCCACTTGGAAGTCACCACAGACTTCCCTTCTGGTCTCAGGACCACATCCCAGACATCATTCTTCATGATCGATTGGTACTCCTCGATCATGGCATCCTTCCATTCCTTCCTTTATTTCCCTTCTTCATAGTTGGCAGGTTCCTTGTCAATGATGTCACACATCAGGGCTACATAACTAGTGTATGGACTCAGTCTCTTGCTTTCTCTGTGCATTCCTTCTGAAGCACCATATCTTTCTACATCTTGAATTACCTCTCGTAGCCATGTTGGTTTCCTCTTGTGAGAATTCTTCTCACGGGGTGGATCTATAGGTTCCTATGGATCTTCCATCTCACGGTCTTCTTTTGGATTTACTTCATTCATTGTTGTATCTCGGATCCTGGGTGCTTTTGGTTCTTCAATGTCATCAATAGGTAGCTTTATGGATTTGTGATATGTTGAGTCTTCGTCGCTTGTTCTTCGAAACAAGTCTCTCCTGCAGGTGATGGTATATGATCTTTCCTAGAAGTCAAGTTCAATTGCATGATTAGAAACATCTCATATTTTTTAGAACAAATTCTTATGCATAAAGCCATAGGTCATACAGTCATGCAATTATCTTAGCCAATGTTTCAATACAACATTAAACCATATCCCATAACTTTCTAGATTCCTTCCATCTCTACCAAAACATTATTAAGAGTGTTCACTACTCCAACATGTCAACAAAGAGGTTTCAATCTAGATAAGTAGCAATGGAGTGTTGTACAGTACCATAGGCCACTTACCCATTACTTGTATATTAGTAGTATCTTGTTCATTAATGCAACTTTTCTAACATGCATAATATACATCCTAAATCTAGGAACATAAGTATGTACATGACTGAACAAATCATTTAAGTAATCATATATACAAGAAATGACAATTCAAATACTTATCTTTTTTTGGTTGTTGGGTGGACTCCCTCTCAATCTTTGCTTCCTTGTAGGAACTACTGGAGTGTGCTCCCTCTTGATCTTTGCTTCCTTGCAGGAACTATTGGATTCTTTGATAGTGTGCACCTTAACAAATGCTGAAAATGGATGAGAGGTTCTTCCATAGATTATTGATCTTTGTTTGTTTTCCGGAGTCCGACTCTAAAATAGCTTCTTCTACTCCTTTCATGAAATACTGAAGGTCATCTCTAGATTCACCTTTTGAGGTCAAATCTTCTAAATAAACCCTCGTAGCTGGTTACCTTCATTATAATACATACTCTTCATCACTTGAAGAATCTTTACTGTCTTCTTTGGTTCTCTTCCTCAGAGGTTCATTATCCTCTACAATGTGAGCATGATGTATTTTCTTGTTGTTCTTCTTCTTGTGGGAGTTACTTTTGTTCCTAGGACAATATCTGGAATAGTGTCCCTTATCATCATAAGTATAACATCGAATGTGAGAAAGATCTCTCCTGATTCCTCCAAGGTTCTCCCTCTGATTTTGGTGATGGTGTTTACCGTTCTTGTGATGAGGATGCTCCCTCTTGTTATTGTTCTTCCTGGTGCGTGTTGTGAGAGCCTGGTCTTCATTACCCATCTTTTCTTCTCGAGCTACAATTAAAGCTTCTTCCTGTGATCACTCCTCCCACAGCCTACTGAAGGTGATCAACTTTCTTCTTGCATAGATTCCTTGAATGAAGGAATCCCATGACCTAGGAAGACCATTCAAGGTGGTCATTATTATTTCTCCATTCTCTATATCTTTTCCCACAGCTTCAAGTTGTTCTTTTATCTGAGAGACCCTTGTAAAGTAGGAGTGCATGGTCTTTGCATTTTTTATCTTGACATTCTTCAATTCGTTCCTCAATGCCATCTTCCTATTTATATTCCTCCCTTCAAATAAGGTGGTCAAGGCATCAAACATCTCTCTAGGTGTCTTCAGAGATGACACATGTTGTATGAGATGGTCCTTGATTGAATATGCAATGATTCTCTTAGCCTTAACCAGGTTCTTCTTGTGTAAGGCTTTAGCCTCATCTCCCTCTGGAACTGGAACCTCTTCATTCACATAGGTGTCCAATTCATTCTCTTCTAAGACAAGCCCAATCCTATACTTCCATGCTCAGAAGTTATCATCCCCTTCAAGCTTATCCTCAAGATTGGTGTGGTGAGACATCTTTAATGAGAAACTCAAATGGAAATAGAAAGGATTTAGGTCTTACCACTTGATTTGTTGAAACTGGATCTAGAGCTAGCTGGCCTAGGGTTTGTTTGTGAAACCCTAATTTTCCAAAGTTGGAATTTGGAACTTCTGGTTGGACAGATAGATGTGCCTCCTCAAGGAGAGTTGTCCAATGTACTCACTTCCATAAATCAGTGAACAGAAACCCAAAATATCTGATGCCCTAGTTTTCCTCCTGCAATAGTGATAGGCCGAAAATGAAAATTCTCAAAATTGAATTCTACTTTCACAGGAAGATTCTCCTTGATGAGGAGAGTATGCTAGTGCACTTGGTTTCTGAAGATTCCAAAAATTCACCCTTGGAAATTGTCTTGTGAATTTCAAATCTGTAGTTTCTGGCTTTTTCTGGTTTTCTGGTTTTTTTGGTCCAAAGTCAGATTAGGATTTGATTTATCCCGGGGTTCTACCCAACCAAAAACTTCAATATTGGTCTCTAAATTTTGATGAGGAGAATCTCCCTGTGCTAAAAGAACTGCAAAATTCCTCTTCTGTGAAAAGCCCAATTTCCCGCAGCAGTGACAGCCCGAAAATTGAAAATTCTTAGAATCAATTTATGTTTTGACAAAAAGATGCGCCTTCCTTAGGTGAGTTATCATAGCATCCTTTTGTTGATGATCTGTGGAGAGAAACCCAAAAATTAAGAATCCCTAGCTTTTGCAGCTGGATAGTGTCTTCTTCTCAGGTTAGCTTTGATACCATGTTAGTTTTTCGCAATTTAATTCAATATGATCTAGGATCTTATCTGAGAGAATAACATGCATAGCAAATCAAACACAAGAGACAAGAGACACAAAGCATTTCACTGGGGAAAGAATAAAGGAGAAAACCCTGAAAACAAAGAGATAGAATGAGCAATAATACAAAACCCCAAAACAAAGAGATGGTCTTTAGAAACTTTCTCCTCCTCCACTTGTGCAAACTTCTCTCTCTCTCACTTATGCGAATGAGTGAGTGAGTGAATGAATAAATAGAGAGGTGCTCCTCTCCATTTATACTTTACTTTCACTTTCCTTTTACCCTAACTGGGCCGACTTCTCCTAGGAGAGTCTAGTAACCCTTTAGAACATAACTATGGGCCGACCCCACTAGGGGAGTTTAATAACCCTATCAAATACAATAATAGCTTTCCCGATTAGAGGAATTAAACCTTTTCGTCGGAAGTACAATGACATATGAATACAATATAAAATATACAAGTGAAATATCTTCCGAAGTTACAATACATTAAAATGTGTGAACTCCCATCTTTGTACTCCACCTCCAAACCGCGTTAATTCCATAATGGACTTGGATGCCCATGTTAATGTCATAATGGACCCAAATTCCCACAGAGGTATTCATTGGCACCAAAGCAAGAGAAGGTTGCATGGTTTGCATGGCCTGCAGGGTAAACGAAGCCTAGAACTTGCTGGTAGTATCACCCCTTGCAGCAATATTTTAATTTGGGGAGGCTCCTCCTCCATCCTGAAATCCGTTTTTGTTTCAATGCTACCTAAGAAGAGATCATATGATCATATATCTAGAGAAAAACTAAGCTGACCGGCCCCTCACCTGGAGTTTCGGTTAGAGTCATAAGAGGGGTAGTCGAGAAGGCTCGCAAATTCATGCAGGAAATTCTACCGAAATTTCAAGCATAAATTCAAGAGGCCGAGTATGATGCACAGGTGACTAGAGGATGTATGTCAGACACTGAAATTAAAAATTAATTTGAGGCTTTAATCCTGGACCCTAATAATACTAGGGGTAGAACTACCCTGTATCAAAAAACCTTGGATTACCATTGGAAACAGAAAGTTGTTCTTGGGAAGGCTCTAATAGAAAGAGGGGAATCCCATGCCGAAATTCTCCTTCAGTAGGACAAAATGCTCCTACTCCTCCAGCAAATCATTCAGAACCATAAACAAATCACTAAGCGTCTAGGCATCGAGCTCCCCGGTTGCCATGTCTACAAGACAGGTTAGATCAATAGTCTCGTTTTAGACTCTGTTTTTCTTTGTTTTCTAGTCGGCATCTCAGACTTTACTTTGGTTTCATTAGACTTTAGGTTAATCTAAAGGTTGGTCTCAAAATTCGTATTTACAGTATTAGCTCTAATTTTGGGTTTGTTTTCTCTTTTCGGGACGACCCTTTAAAATTCGGTAATTTTGGTCATGTGTATGTTTTCTCAACTATGAGAAGGCCCTGTAAACTTCTGTCTATTTTGACGACTGAAATATATAGATCCATACTAACTTACAAAAAAAAAAAATATCTCCAAATTATTATTAATAATATAATATTGCTTAATTAATTATTGTATAAAAATTAAATCTAATATTTAATTATGTCCAAAGTATTAATAAATTAATATTGTTTAAATAAATATTATAATAATAAAATTAATTATCTATATTATAATACATTGACAAAATATATGAATATAATTTATTTAAAATATTATTTTTATTAAATTATAATAGTATATTGTAATTTAAAAATAAAAAGGATAATAAAAATAAAAATTATTATATTTATGGTACATAGAAATGTTAAAAATTAAAATAACTAATATAAAGTTATATATGTGTTGATAACATATATGAATATTAAAAACTAAAATATTATTATAATTTAATTAATATATGTTGATAATACATATAAATATTAAAATCTAAAATATTATTATAATTTAGTTAAAAAGTTAAGTAATGTTATAATTTAATTAAAATATATTATTAAATTATGATATTAAAACTATATATTAAATGAATGTGCTATTTGATTAAGATATTGTAATGAATGTATTAATATTTAATAATATTAATTTTTTATTATATTTTTATTTTAATATTATATAATGATTATTATATTTAATAATCATTTTATTTTAGAAATGAAGTTGTATTGTTATAATATTCTTTAAATATTATTAAAATAGTATCACTCAATTATAATATTTTATTATATTTTAATAAATAAAATTTATTTATTAATGACATATAAATATATTTTTATAATATAATAATTATTTTAAAAATAATATAATGATCATATTTTTTAATTAATTATATTAGTATTTAATTCGAATATTATTATTTAATTAAAAATATTAATATTTAATAATAATGTTATATTATAGTAGATAAAGATATTATATTATAGTATTATATGAATATGGTATTCAATTAAAATGTTATTATCAAAGCAATAATAAAATATGATTATTTAATTAAAAATATTAAACATGAAGGAATGTTGACATTTAATATCAATGAATTTATGTCAAATTGCATTGTCAATCTAAACATTGCAATGTGATACAGCTTTTGATGAATGTTACAATGTCATATAACCCTTTACGAATGTTATTTTTAGGAGACATTTAATATTACAATGCAATAAAACCTTCACGGAACATTACAAATATGAATGTCATATTGTGGCATAACTATGGAGGAATGTCACAATTAAACATAACACTTGATGAACATCTCATTCTGGCAAAACCCTTGCAAAACATTCTAGGAATATTATAAAAAAAAGAATTTCATATTGTGACAAACATGTAAGAATGTGATTATGACACAAACATGTAGGAATGTTGCAATCCAACATAAAAATTAATGAATGTCACAATGTGACAAAACCTAAAATGTGACATAGCAATGATTAATGCCCAAGTAAAAAAAATTAGCATTTCACTTAACTTTCAAAACCTTTTAGAAAGATTAAAAAATTGAATTTCATATTGTAACATAACATGGAAGAATGCCGCAATCCGACCTAAAACTTGATGAAGATAATAATGTGAGAAAATCTAAAACTTGACATAACAATTGATTAATGTCTCAAGTTTACATAACCCTATGGTATGTGAAAAAATCCTTGGAAAACCTTCTTGTAACACTAAAAAATTGAATTTCATATTTTGGCATAAACATGGAGGAATGTCGCAATCCAACCTAAAATTTGATGAACATCACAATGAGACAAAACCTAAAATGTGACATAACAATTGATTAATGTACTATGTTGTCATAACCCTATAGTATGTGACAAAAACTTTGCAAAACCTTCTAGGAATATAAAAAAATTGAATTTCAGATTGTGACCTAAAAATGGAGGAATGTCTCAATCCAAATATAAAACTTGATGAACGTAATAATGCGGAAAAAAATAAAATATGACATAACAATGATTAATGTCCCAAGCCGAAAAAAAAAAAAAAAATTCACTTCCCTCGAAAAACCTTCTAATAACGTAAAAAAATTGAACTTTATATTTTGAATTAAGCATGGAGGAATGTCGCAAGCCAACATAAAACTCAATGAACGTCACAATGTGACAAAACCTAAAATGTGACATAATAATTTTTTAATGTCCCAAGACGACATAACCTTATAGTATGTGACATATCCCTTGCAAAATATTACAGGACCATTAAACAATGGAATGTCATATTGTGACAAAACATTGAAGAATGTGATAAACGTCACATTGCAACAAAACCTAAAACATGACATAATAGTTGATTAATGTCTCAAGCCAACATAACTTTATAATATGTGACAAACATTTGCAAAACCTTATATGAACATTAAAAATTTGAATTCCAGATTGTGACATAAACATTGAAGAATGCGATAAACGTCATAATGTGACATAACAATTGATTAATGTCCCAAGATGACATACATAAAACGTGACATAAACATTAATGAATTTATGTCACATTGCATTGTTGGCATAAAAGTGGCAATGAAACCCTATAGCATGTGACATAACCTTTGCAAAACCTTATAGGGACATTAAAAAATTGAATTTTAGATTGTGACAAACATGAAGGAATGTCGCAACCAAACATAAAACTCAATGAACATCAGAATGCATCAAAACCTAAAATGTAACATAATAATTTAGTATTGTCCCAAGCCGACATAAACCTATAGTATGTGACATAGCCCTTGCAAAATATTATAGGAACATTAAATAATTGAATGTCATATTGTGACATAAACATTGAAGAATGTGATAAAGGCCACATTGCAAGAAAACCTAAAACGTGACATAACAATTGATTAATGTACCAAGCCAATATAACTTTACAGTATATGACATAACCCTTGCAAAACCTTATAGGAACATTAAAAATTTGAATTTCAGATTGTGACATAAACATTGAAGAATGTGATAAATGTCATAATGCGATAAAACCTAAAACATGACATAAAAATTGATTAATGTACCAAGCTGACATACATAGAATGTGACATAATCATTAATGAATTTATATTGCATTGCATTGTCAGCATAAATGTGACAATGCAACCCTATAGCATGTGACATAACCCTTGCAAAACCTTATAGGTACATTAAAATTTTGAATTTCAGATTGTGATATAATTGAGGAATTTGATGAACGTCACAATGCAACACAACCTATAATGTGACATAACAATTGATTAATGCCACAAGACAACATAACCCTATAGTATGTGATAAACCTTTGCAAAATATTCTATGAACATTAAAAAATCTAATTTCAAATTGTGAAAAACATGAACATTAAAAATTTGAATTTCAGATTGTGACAAACATGATTGTGTTACCTAACAACACATGCATGAAAACATTAACAAATTATTATTAAAAACACAAAAATAATTGTCTATACAAATATTGTTAATAATAATAATAATAATAACAAAATAATCAATAATAATTGTACATGATTGTTACATAGAGGTCGAATTAAAAAGGAGGATGTTGTATTGAGTTCACTGAGTTTTCACAACATTTGGATCCCTCCCACAGATCATCATCAGGAGACCAACTCAATGGAATTCAAACCATAATTGACCCTTAAATATATGTTGGTGCTTATTTTAAGATGATTCATGTCGTCTTGCCACATATTCCATTGTTGATTTGCGAGTGTTCATGGTATAGGATTCCATATTTCATTGAGTTTAGGACCTTCATTTCTATTGACATTCTTTGAATGTGGTTTTGTATCAAAATTTTCCCTAATCTTCCTCTTTGTGTGATGATCCATTTTTGCTATTATTGTTGTATCTTCAACACAAATCTAGTGGTTGGTGTTATCAACATGTTTCGCTAATGTTGATTTCTTATATATTTCATGTCTAAGGTCTGCACTATGATCCTTTAGTCTTACATATCGTGATCTTAATGTCTCCTAGATGTGCACCTTACCATAGTAACATGGAATACAATAAACTCCTTTATGTGAACCTTTCTTGATTAGGTCCTTCACTAAATCCAACATTCTTCTTAAGGTGTTCGGAGGAGTGAATGCTATGCTAATGTCTTTTCTCCTTAAAATTCTCACCAGTTTGTCAGTGGTCCCTTTGGCATATTTTTTTTTGTTTTGTGTTGTTGTTCATGTCTTCTTGGAGTAGGACTTCTTACCTTAAGAACCATTTTATTAAATTGATCATTACTATAACCATTTATTTGGAAGACCTTATATAAATGTTCCAATTATGTTTCAACTTGCTTGTCATTGAAGATTCTTATTGCTCTAGTTACTAGTATGCTGATTACACCAAGTTTCTGAGGGGGAAAGTGGTGAGAACTCGCATGTAGGTATCTATCAGTGTGAGTTTTCTTTCTATAGACTTGGCAGGATAATGTGCCATCTTCTTTTCTTTACACAAGCACGTCTAAAAATGGTAGATTACTTTTATTGTCTTTCTTGATTGTGAAATTAACACTTTCATTCTAATTATTCAGGTAGTCAAAGAAAAGTTGAAGGTTACTTTCACCATGAGGCCACACCACATTGGTATCATCCATGAACCTCTTCCATATTTTAAGTTCGAGAGGAATGGAATTAATGGGATTATCTTCAAAGTTTTCCTTGTATAGATTTTCCGCAACCATCGATAAAGGGGAACCATTGCTACTCCTTTAATATGCTTGCAAAACTCACCTCGAAAGAAAAAATATGTGGATCTTAGGAAAACGTCAACCAAGTTAGAGGTATCATCATCCACCCTATTCTTGATGATGTTGATGGTTGATCTTAGTATACAATGAAACCACATCGAAGATAACTAGAATGTCAATGTCCTCAATTATGTCTCCTCTAATCTCGTTTTCTGAACCTGTGGAGTCTTTAATGTAAGAACTTGTATGACCAATCAAAACTTTGAGTTTGCTTGCTAGGAATTTTCCCAGCCAATAAGTAGGGGATCCCATTGTATTAACAATAGGTCAGAGCGGGACGTTTTCTTTATGGATTTTTGGTAGTTTTTAATTACGAGGAAAATTACATTATCTCTTGGTATGAGTTTTTTAATTTTTTTCATTATCCTATTTTGAGTTCAAGATTTCCTTCTTTAGCATTTTTATGATAGCGTTGATTGGATCGCTAGACAAATTTTTGTAGCTGCCACAATTTAGATGCTCTAATATCTCGTTATCGCAGTATCCATTATTATTTTGGCATTACCTTTTATCACTTTAAGAATATTAATGTTGTCATTGTTTCTAAATTACTTTCAGGCGATCCATTCTTCCTAACTTATGTTTATTTTGCATTGTTTATCTCTTTTGATCATCAATGCACATTCAATAATAATAATTTAAACAAGAGCCACATGCGGCAATGTCCGTGACATGGGAGGAAAATAGAGGTTGTGAATGCAGAAGGTGGAGACTTGTTATAGTGCCTTGATTCTTGCTCTGGCGCCTTGACTCTTGCTCCAAGTTTTTGCCATGTTGGGGATAAGCATTGGGATGAGGAAAGGCAATGTTTCTATTGTGGCAATATTTCCTTATGCCCTCCATTCATTTATCAACTTGTATGAAATGATCAATGAGTAAATATTGTAAGATGAATGAAGTGGAAATGAATTATATATTATCTATGGAGTTTTCATGTGGAAAGAGATATTTCCATATGTTACTTTAGCATCCTAAACACAGTCAAGCCAAATAAAATTACCTTGACAGGAAGGAACTATTTTCTTTGGGGATTACAGGAGTGTTTAGGTATAGTTGTCACAAGCACGTGCTCTTGTAGCCTACGTACTAAGCCATTGTTGATTAGATTTTAAGTAAAGTTTATTTCAGTGATGATCTCATTTCAACAAAACTTTGTTTTCTCAAATTTGTTTCTAAAGGGACCATTGTTGAATCTGTTTTGTGATCTTAATGCTCAATCCTTTTATCCTCAATGTTGCACGTCACAAAATCCAACAGAATATGATTTTAATTATATGGCAGCAATATTTTTTATCACTTTGCAATGAAAACAATTTAATAGGATGAGACATATGACTAGTGTGAAAATCCTCACAGTGGATCCAAATAGATGATGTAAACCTCAAAATGAAAGAATTTAGGAAAATAGAAGAAGAATAGAGTAGCAGAACATAGATCCAATGGAACTCAGATAGGAACAGAATATTCACACATGTTTCATTAATCTGAATAGTAAAACAATAATGATACAATGCACAGGATTCTAATACCAAGGGTGTAATTCGAATTAGCCTGCATGGAGAGATCAAAATATCACTGGAGCGCCATTAAAGCACAACTAGAAGTCCTCATCATCATCAGTGGAGTCATCAATGCATAAGTAACTGTCAACTAGATGTCAAACTGAGTCTAACTAAGTGTGGTAGGTGTAACTAGAACATGGAGACACTAACTGAATGAAGGAGGCTCAGTGGAGGGCACATGAGGAGCTAACTGGAGTCAGAATGGGAAGTCTAGTCTCATTGGAGGTCCATCAAAGTGATATAGTCAGTTGAGACTCATTCTAGCCTTAAATCAAGGAAAAAACTAAAGATAACTCAACTAACTGAAGTACAACTGAGTGGTAGGTGAGAGAGGGCGCTTGGGATGCATGCAATTGCATGCAGGGCGCACTAAGCACTAGGAGGGATAAAAATGATCAGTGAGAATCTCCTGGGGCTAGTTAACTGAGGGCTAGGTGTTGGGACTGATGACTGGGATGAATGCAATTACATGCATGCATGCAAAATCATGACTGCATGCATGACTAAAAATGCAAAAATGGATAATGCTGGTAGGACTAGGATGGATATGGGAAAATCCCAACACCCCCCTTTAATCCATCCTGGGACCTGGTAACTAGGACCAAAGGTCACCCATACAATCAAATAAATGATAAAAAATAAGAATTGTCCCTAAACCGAGGAAATGGGGAAAACCTCATGGGAAAAATACCCCCCCTCAAAAGAACAGTAAAATAACTCAAAGAACCATCATACTAAGCAGAAAAGGAAGAAGCTTTCCTCAGTGAAAGCTTTTGCAAAAAACTTGGCAACATGATCCTCTATAGGATGCCAATGCAGGTGCTAGATCTGGATCTGATCTTCTAATGTGCCTTCCACTGTGTAGAGAATGTATTGGACAAAGCAAGTCTTTCAGGAAACCTTTCTGCCATTGGAACGAATGGATCATGATGTGTTTCCCAAGGGATGGAAGAGTGAATCCCACCATCATGTTGCATCTCTCAGGAAGAGGTAGATGGCATAATGCAAGGTTGGCATGATGCTGAAATCTAGTAGTTTTGTGTTCAGATGAATCCTCAATTGTGTTCCCAGTACCTGCAAGGACTGTGTGAGCCCATATTGGCCTTGGCTCTGGATGGAAAACATGTGTTGGTTCTGGATCTCAATCTGAATGTTCTTGAACTTTGATCTCAACATCAAGATCTTCATCTTCATCTTCATTAGAAGAAGATTCACTCAGATCTTCATCAAATTCTAAAGGAGTAGGAAGAGAGAAGGGCAAAAAATGTGAGAACTCATATGCCTTAGAGGCTTGATTTGCAAACCCTTTCACTATAGTCTTCCCAGTAGATATCTCTGTAATCTCAACTGTGTTGGGACCAAAATTCACCTTCTTTGGTGATCTGTTAGGAACCTATGTCAACCCTTCTCTTTACTATGTTAGTATATTGTTGTTGGATGCATATGCTTTGTAATTCATCCCGTAGTATTTGTTGATCCGTAGTTTATATTAGCCCATAGTATTGACCCATAGTATTGGACACATATGCTTTGTAAGCCATCCCGTAGTATTATATGTCCCATGGTTTTGACTCATAGTATTGGGCATAGACTTAGTATATAAGTGTGTGTTGAGGTCATTGAAGGCAGCGTGAAGTTATTTGTATTGAGCTTGCTCATAGGAGGTTGCCCCCTCGAAGTGGCCTGTGATCAATATAAAAGTGATTCTGAGTTCTGTCATTTCTACTATTTCGCATATTCTTATTAATTAATTGTTGCAGGTGCATCACATCTGGTATTAGAGTACTTTCTTGGGCTCGTTGGGTGGAATTTCTGCCAAATTTTTTTCGTATCTGTTGCAGCTTCGGATTTGGGAATAATCCCTATCTGCTTAACTGTGGGAAGTACTTGGGCATAATCCTTAAAACTCATTGTGAGGAGTACCACAAGAACCCCAAAGTAGCTGGCCCATTGAGAGGACCTGCCAGCGAAAAGGGCAATGACCCCTACCCGATTGACTAGTTCCCACCCGTGAGGTAAACCAAGAGCTGTCGTTTGTGGCAAAGCGGTTATCAGTTATCAGTTTTTTCTCCATATCTCCCTTGTTTTCACTCTGTTTCCCTTGAAATTTTCGGGGAACCCCTATCATCCCATTCTGCATCTTTCATTCCTGAGGACCCTATCGCCAATTCCCCTTCCCAAAGCCCGAAATCCCACATTTGTCTATTTTTAGGGTTTGCCATAACTTCCTCAGATTTCACCCAATCACCTTCAAATTTTACCAGAGTTCCTTTCTGAATTCTTCTTCTTTGTCCCTCTCTGCCAAATTTTCTTATTCTATCACCCCGCTTCTAAAATCCCCCTTTTGTTTTCTTGTCCTTTCGACAGTGTCCAAAATCTAGTCAAACCCCAATTACCCATCAGATTGTTTCCCCAATCCAAATTTCCCTTTACTAAATCTGCTTATGTTTGTGTTTTTCTACCCATTCCACTCCAAAAAAAAAAAAAAAAACCTGGTTATGGTTGTCACCCATGCAGGAGCACACACCATGGAGGAAACACTTGCAGCCATCCAAACCAAACTCCAATATTTGGATGAAAAAATTCTCAGCCTCCATCTTCAGCATTCAGCCATGAACAATACCAGACAGCCAGAATCTTTTGTAGCCACTAGGTTCTCTTCTTCCAGCAATTTTTGTGGGCCGAAGCTTGATTTTCCTTGCTTCAATGGTACCGATCCAACTGGATCGATATACCGAGAAGAACAATATTTCAGTCTGCATAATACTTTTGATGTTCAGAAAGTTCCACTTGCATCCTTTCATTTGGAACAGGAAGCCCTTCAATGGCACCGTTGGTACATCAAAGCTCATCCCGAGCCAAACTGGACAGATTTTTGCCAACTCCTTTTGTCACGATTTGGTCCTAGTTCTTTTGACGACTTCACAGGAGCACTCACTAAACTTCACCAAACTGGCACAATGAGAGAGTATCAGACGGAATTTGAAAAACTAGCCAATCACACAGAAGGATTGTCCGATGAATTCTATAGGAGTTGTTTTATCAGTGGTCTCAAGGATGAAATCCGCTCAGAGGTCAAAATGTTTTGTCCCAACACAATGATAGAAGTCCTAGGGTTGGATAAGCTGGATGAGGACAAGATCGTAGCTCAACAACACTCCAAACCCACCTTTGTTCCCTTCAGAAATATGGGTTCCCAACGACCTCCCATCACGCCTTCTCCTCAGCCAACTCTTATCAAGCATTTGTCTAAAATAGAAATGCAGGCACGCCGAGAAAAAGGGCTTTGCTATAATTGTGATGAGAAATTCACTCGGGGACATCGATGTGTTCAACAAAATCTCTATCTCTTGGATGTGGATTCTCTGCCTGCCTTAGAACTTGGTGAAGAAGCTACAGATACAGTAGATGATCAGGTCGACATTCAACACCCGCCTGTTGACACCCCATCTCAGGACGACCCACCCGAGATCTCTCTCCATGCTGTAACCGGCATCACCACCCCACAAACAATGCGGGTCAAAGGATACTTCAAGAAGCTCCCTCTTACCATACTCATTGATTCTGGTAGCACTCATAACTTCATTGACCCTCGGATTGCCAAACAGGCTGATTGTTTTGTCCATCCTTGCTCCAACTTTGAAGTCATGGTTGCCAATGGGGGCACCTTACCTTGTAAGGGGAAGTGTCACAATGTGTGTATCTCTATGGAAGATTATAACCTACGCTCTGACATGTTTGCATTGTCCTTAGGTGGATGTGATGTGGTTTTGGGCGTTCAATGGTTACACACACTTGGCCCCATCTTATGGGATTTTGCTAAACTTTGGATGTAGTTTAAAGTCAATGGGGCACAACACAAATTTATGGGATTACAACCAGGGTCTCTTTGCATCATCAGTTCACATCACCTAGAAAAAATCCTTAAGAAGAATTCACATGGTGTCATCGCTCAGCTCAATTCCATTCATATGCACCCATCAACAGTCTCCACTACTTCCTTGGATAGATATGCAGGTATCTTTGCTAAACCAATGCACTTGCTGCCTTCAAGAGACCTTTCCGGTAAGAATTTAGCCACATCTACCTCTCAGCAGGAAATGATGGCTATTTTGCACGTAGTACAGAAGTGGCAGCCATACCTATTAGGGAATTATTTCTGCATCAAGACTGATCTCTAGAGTCTGGAAAATTTTCTGGAACAATGGGTCTTCTCCCCAACACACCTGAAATGGGTTATCCAACTCATGGGTTATCCCTAGGTGATCACTTACAAGAAGGGTAAGGACAATATGGTGGAAGATTCTCCTTCTCACACAATCGATGACCTAGTTTCTCTTACATCTCTTTCTCTGCTTGTTCCAAATTGGTTGCAATATGTTCAACAGGGATTTCTCTTCTATGAACTCCATGCTTCTTCATCAATAGGGCACTCTGGGTTCTACAAAATGTCTGACCGGGAACAACATAACTTCTTTTGGAAGGGACTAAAAATGACAATTCAACAGATAGTGGCTGACGATGATACTTTCCAAGTCAACAAGGGTGAAACGACACTCCTTTCGGGATTGCTCAAACCCTTTCCCATCCCTACACAGCTTTGGCCAACTATTTCTATGGATTTCCTAGCAGCGCTCTGGTGGTACAATACCACATCTCAAAGGACACCATATGAAGCAGCCTATGGAAAAACGCCGCCATTTCTTCTTCCATACACCCTTAGCAGCTCCCCAGTTCAGGAAATTGACTCAATTCTTCGCACCCGCAATCAGATTCTTCTCATTTTGCAGGACAATCTTCACATGGCCAGAATTGGCCTGAAACAAAAAACCGATCAGCACCATTCTGAGCGCATTTTCCACGTAGCTGACAGGGTTCTTCTTCATCTACAGCCTTCCAAGCAATCCTCCTTGACACTCCAAAGGTGTCAGTGGCCCGAAATGCAACCTGGGGATGCTATCGGGGAACCACTCCTTCAGATTCTGCAGCAATTTCTCCAACCAAAGCTTTGAGGACAAAGCTTTTTCTAAGGGAGAGGGGATGTTAGGAACCTATGTCAACCCTTCTCTTTACTATGTTAGTATATTGTTGTTGGACGCATATGCTTTGTAATTCGTCCCGTAGTATTTGTTGATCCGTAGTTTATATTAGCCCATAGTATTGACCCATAGTATTGGACGCATATGCTTTGTAAGCCGTCTCGTAGTATTATATGTCCCATGGTTTTGACTCATAGTATTGGGCATAGACTTAGTATATAAGTGTGTGTTGAGGTCATTGAAGGCACCGTGAAGTTATTTGTATTGAGCTTGCTCATAGGAGGTTGCCCCCTTGAAGTGGCCTGTGATCAATATAAAAGTGATTCTGAGTTCTTTCATTTCTATTATTTCGCATATTCTTATTAATTAATTGTTGCAGGTGCATCACATGATCCAGTGTGAGTCATCTGATATACAGACAACAAATTTGTTGTCAAGGAGGGAACGAATAGAACATTCTTGAACTTTCCATGCTCCATATGTACTGTACCCAACCCTTTGGTAGAGATTTGAGAGTTGTCTCCCATGTGAATAGTAGGCCCATATTTGAGATCTAAGGAAGAAAATGATTCTTCAGAGGCAACCATGTGGTTGGAGGCTCCAAAATCTATGAGGAGGGCCTTTGATTTTGAAAAACCAGCCATCAATGCATGGAAATCCTCATGACCATCAGATCCACTTCTAGAATCAGACATTTTTGCATTTTTTGGAATAACAATTTTGTTCTGTTGAAGAAGCTTAGTTAGTCGATCTATTTTCTTGTGCATGCAATATTTCTCTCGATGGTTTCCTCTCTTGCAGTAGGGACACTCAGATCTTTTCTGTTTGTCCTTCTTGGAGTTGGAGGCTCCTTTTGATGGACTTGACTTGTCATTCAGCTTGGATTTAGATGGCTTCTTGTCCTTGCCTTTTTTCCTCCCTTTCACATTTGTACTATTTGCTTCTCTAGATAGAAGATATAGATCTTTGGAGGCCTTGATGACACCCATTTGAATCAATTTGTCTTCTTCTTGAATGAGAGTTGCAGTAAAAACTTCTAAGGTTGGCATCTTCCATCCAGGGATTGACATTCGTCCAAAGTGGAAGGTAGATACAAAGACAGAAATTGAGATCCTAGATTAATCAAAATGTAGAGCACCAATTGCTCATCCTTTTTCTCAATGCCACATTGCTTGCATTGCATAACTAAGTCTTTAAATTTCGAGAAGAATTCTTGAATGGTCTCAAAATCACTTGGTTGTAGGGAAACCAATTCATTTTCCAGAGCATGGCCTCTTAGCTCATCT
Source organism: Larix kaempferi (assembly GCA_027924585.1). Taxonomy (NCBI): domain Eukaryota; kingdom Viridiplantae; phylum Streptophyta; class Pinopsida; order Pinales; family Pinaceae; genus Larix; species Larix kaempferi. The sequence goes on along the minus strand of BSBM01000159.1, from coordinate 8,369,537 downwards.
TGTTTGCCAAAGAGACCCTCTAATTTCATCCATAACTCTCTTGGAGTCTTCAACCCTCCGAGATGAAACAATAGATCTCTAGAAATATGAAGGCACATGTAACCAAAGGCTTCATCTAATTGATTTAGATGCTTGGCTTTCTCCACAGCTGAATTTGGTTCGGCTTCTATTCCCATTGTTATCATGTGTAGAGATTTATTTCTCATATTCATTTCCATACCAGCCTTCCAATCAAAGTAATTGAAAGGAGTGAGGATTATAGGAGAGATGGGAGCATTCGAATTGCTCATCTTAACTGCTGGAGCGAATGGAAAGGTGAAACTACTGCTACTGCTACTGCAACTGCTGGAACTTCGAAGTACCTGCAAAAGACTCTCAAGAATGGAGGTAGAATATACTCTCAAATGGCTCTGATACCATGTGAAAATCCTCACAATGGATCCAAAGAGATGATGTAAACCTCACAATGAAAGAATTTAGGAAACTAGAAGAAGAATAGAGCAGTAGAACATAGATCCAATGGAACTCAGATAGGAACAGAATATTCACACATGTTTCATTAATCTAAATAGTAAAACAATATTGATACAATGCATAGGATTCGAATACCAAGGGTGTAATTGGAATTAGCCTGCATTGAGATCAAAATATCACTACAGTGTCATCAAAGCAAAACTAGAAGTCCTCATCATCATCAGTGGAGTCATCAATGCATAAGTAACTGTCAACCAGATGTCAAACTGAGTCTAACTGAGTGTGGTAGGTGTAACTGGAACATGGAGGCACTAACTGAATGAAGAAGGCTCAGTGGAGGGCGCATGAGGAGCTAACTGGAGTCAGAATGGGCAGTCTAGTCTCACTGGAGGTCCATCGGAGTGATACAGTCAGTTGAGAGTCAGTCTAGCCTTAAATCAAGGAAAGAATTGAAGATAACTCAACTAACTGAAGTACAATTGAGTGGTAGGTGAGAGAGAGCGCCTGGGATGCATGCAGGGTGCACTAAGCACTAGGAGGGATAAAAATGATCAGTGAGAAGCTCTTGGGGCTAGTTAACTGAGGGCTAGGTGTTGGGACTGATGACTGGGATGCATGAAATTGCATGCATACATGAAAAATCATGATTGCATGCAAAATGCATGCATGACTAAAAATGCAAAAATGGATAATGCTAGTAGGACTAGGATGGAGTATAGGAAAATCCCAACAACTAGATCATAGCCCCAGTTTCATTTTCTACCAAATAGGAAAATGTTAGTACAAAGGTCATCATTTTCTAGGTAGAGAAATAGTACTTGTCAACAAGGCAACAAAAGAATAACAACATTGACACATACTCATGATAGCCCCATTGACCCTAGTTCCCTTATCTACCAAATAGGAAAATGTTAATACAGAGGTCATCATTCTCCAAGCAGAGAAATAAAAAATCAAATATTGCAAGCTTGAGAACACCATGAGTGTCAAAACAACATACCATGATACCATGATGCCCATGCAAGCTGAATTTCAAAATGTATTTCTTTTAGCATAAACTAATTCACAAATCAAAAGAAGGTTAGATAAAGATGTCAAAAGTAGGATGATAAACCTTGCATTGTAATGTGCTCCTGGTAGATTTGAGTATCTACAATTCCAAAAAAGACCAACAATTCAAACCAATAAGATGATAATCCAGAAAAGGAGAATCTACATTTTCTTCGCTCCTGTTGGAATGTGGCTTCTCCTTGTCTTATAAACTCGAGGAAGGACTCGGCTTGGTAGTCCTAATTGTATGCAGAGTATAAAATAATTGATCACAAGGTTCCTTAAAAGTTTCTGAATACAATGAATCAAACCTATGAAAACCTTATCAAAGTAACAAAATAGATAACTTATATGCTGATGGAGGACTCATCTTGATAGTCTAAATCATATGTACAGTATGAAAGAATTGAACACAAGGTTCCATGAAAAATATTGTGTTCAATTTTTGTTAGTTGTCAAACATATATATTTATAGAATCATAACTGGAATAATACATATTTTACTTGTTTTCTTATACAAAAGGTATATTTATGTAATGTACCCTTTTGGAAAAATTAGGCACACTATCACAAAATATTCAATAGAGGCTTAAAACTCTAGACAGTGGAAGCAATCTTTCTCAAAACCCTCATTGACAATGAATTTCACATTGATTCCATGATTATGAGACAACTGAGGCAAATCTAGGAAAGTTATATGGAGCTTTTGATTGGCTTGAAAATATGATATATGCAGTTGCTTAAGATTGTGTGGCAGAGAAAATTTTTTCAAACACTTCACATACATTTCCTTGTCTACCAAATAGGAAAATGTTAATACAGAGGTCGTCATTCTCCAACTAGAGAAATAAAAAATCAAGTATTGCAAGCTTGAGAACACCATGAGTGTCCAAACAACATACCATGATGGCCATGTAAGATGAATTTCAAAATGTATTTCTTTTAGCATAAACTAATTCACAAATCAAAACAAGGTCAGATAAAGATGTCAAAAGTAGGATGATAAACCTTGCATTGTAATGTACTCCTGGTAGATTTTAGTATCTACAATTCCAAAAAAGATGAACAATACAAACCAATAAGATGATAATCCAAACAAGGAGAAGCTAGATTTTCTTCACTCCTGTTGGAATGTGGCTTCTCCTTGTCTTATAAACCTGAGGAAGGACTCAGCTCGGTAGTCCTAACTGTTTGTAGAGTATAAAATAATTGATCACAAGGTTCCATGAAAGTTTCTGAATACAATGAATCAAACCTATGAAAACCTGATTAAAGTAACAAAATAGATAACTTATATGCTGATGGAGGACTCATTTTGATAGTCTGAATCATATGTACAGTATAAAAGAATTGAACACAGGGTTCCATGAAAATATTGTGTTCATTTTTTGTTAGTTGTCAAACATATATATTTATAGAATCATAACTGGAATAATACATATTTTACTTGTTTTCTTATACAATAGGTATATTTATGTAATGTACCTTTTTGGAAAAATTAGGCACACTATCACAAAATATTCAATAGAGGCTTAAAACTCTAGACAATGGAAGCATTCTTTCTCAAAACCCTCATTGACAATGAATTTCACATTGATTCCATGATTATGAGACAACTGAGGAAACTCTAGGAAAGTTATATGGAGCTTATAATTGGATTGAAAAGATGATATATGCGGCTGCTTAAGATTGTGTGTCCAAGAAATGTTTTTCAAACACTTCACATACATCCTTTTTCAGTACTTTGTCTATTTTTGAAACTATGAAAACTAGGAAACTAGTCTTTCTTTGTTTTGTTCCCAAACACCTCCAGACCTTTCCAAATTTGTTATGGAAGGATCCTATGGGATTTAAAACATCCTAACATACCTCAAACACTCAATGTTCGAATCAGAAAACTCCTTTTGACATGTTATTCAAGTCTTCTCAAATTTGGCCAATTTCAAACTTTGGACTAGTGAAACCCAAACTGCTCCAAATGCACCCAAATGCTTTTGAATTCTGTATGGAATGGATTGAGGGGTCTTAGGACATCCTAATATAGATATTATACACTCATACATGTATTGAATACATCCATGGATTGAATTTATCAAGGAGTGAAAGGGAAAATTTCTAGGGAAATCGATATTAAAACCACAACTAGTCTTGGACATTTTTAGCTTCCCAAACATTGTATGAAGCACTTATCAAGATCAATAACTAGTTATTGCGCCATCCAAACATATAGTGTATACAGTATATTGGTCATCAACATTACATCATAGTCTTCTCGAAACATCAACAAAATCTTAGAGAAAGTCTGATACAAATAGATATAAAATTACTCCAAAAAGTCCATATGAAAGTAGAGGAGAAACTAGGCTTGAATTGATGGTTTGCTTGCAATGTTTACATAAAAAACATGGAATTTTGGGTGCAGCTCAATGCAGTGCTATACATCATATATCATCACAATGGAGTCACTAAATCATTCTCCACAAAGTTTATACAACTATGAGTGATCTATCAACAAATGAACATGGACATTGAGAGAAGATTGTGAGAAGAGATAGTGGATAAATACATGAGATATGAACTTGAACTGTAGAGGGACTCGAAACTGCAACAAAACACCTTCATTAAGCTCTGATAAGAGGTTTGAATGGCCTCTCGTCCAACCAACTTGGATAGGGATCTTTCACCTTCAAAATTGGTTCAATGGTAGGGAGGATGAACATCCACCATGCAAGGACAAGCTAAAGCTCTCTGAAATTGCAAAGATGCAATGAAAATTGACCAAAAGTTGACCCAATTTGACTTTCTACTCTTTTAATAACCTCCTCGGTCTCCTTTCCCTCCAAGAAACTCAAATTTCCATCCTCTTGGTTCATTAACTCGAATTAGTGTTAATCTTGGTTGTCATTAGGGGAGTTTTGAGGTAAAAAATGGGCCTCAAAACAAAAAATGTACCATAAAAATTCACTTTATAAGAACCAATAGGATTCAAGATGATGGTGTCAACCATAAGGGTAAAATTTGTAAAACAAGTTGGAGGGAAAAACAAAAAACTGCTTTTTCTTATTGTATTTTTGACATATCTCCTTAACGGTTTACCCAAATCTCAAGTTTTGGCACTCGTTGGATGCATATTTTAATTCCATATCCAACCCATACACACAATGCATACTTTTGAGGAACCCACGACATGAAAAAATGAATATTTTAATAAAAAAATGTATTCTAATATACATTTTTTTTATTGAAATTTTCATGTTTTCATGTCATAGGCGCCTTAGAAGTATGCAGTGTGGGTAGGGTTGGATGCAGAATTAAAATCCTCATCCAACAAGTGCCCAAACTTGAAATTTGGGTAAATCGTTAAGGAGATATGTCAACAATACGATAAGAAAAAATAGTTTTTATTTTTTCCCTCTAAAATTTAGAACTCTTATTTTATTATTTCCCTTAGGAGGCCCATTTTAGACCTCAAAACTCCCCTAATGTAAATTAACCCAAGTGATACTTGTCTTGATTTTGCTTGATCTCTTTCATGAATTTCAATTTATAATCCTTCATGAAGCTTCCTTCGGCCCCACACACCTCATGCACACTCTTTGGGTCTATTTTTAGCTCTTACATGTCATAAATGTTATAGAATTTGTCATACTATCATAATAGTTGTGAGAGAATCTGTCATAAGTGTCATAAGGTGTCATAGAATTTGCCATTGACTAAAAATAGCTCCGTGACTTTTCACCTTCTCCATGGGAGTTACTTATCCCTTCAAATTCGAATTTGAGGATGGTGCCATTTGTAAACGAGGAATATTCCCTCATGTGGACCCCACATATCCATTTATGCACCCCCAATTCCAACTAGGACCCATGCCACTTCATTTTGGAGCAATTAATTATTTTTCCATAATTTATTGTCCTATTTTCCACCATCAATTTAGAATTATGAATTTCCATGAGAAACTATATGCCTTGGGGTTAAATATCATTTTTTTAATTTTCCCACATAACCCTTAGGAACTGGATAGGCCAACTTAATTGTTTATCTAGAAATTATTTAATTGAGGAAATTACAATTTACATTTCATAATATTTCAATAAAATCTTAAATCAATTATGAATATTGTTTGGTGTATAAACAACGAAAGGCAATGGAAATAACATTTGCCATGGAGATTCATTAATCAAGCTATACAAAAGAGTGATCCCCCTAAAAGACACAAGTGAAATATTCATACAAAGTTGATGAAAAAGCTCTTTATGCAGAGATCAATAAAGTGGCATCTCACGTTGTGTTAAGTGTAGTAACAAGTTTTAGAAGAGGACCATATATGCACAAAAATGTCAGAATAGATTAATTTTTTTTAGCCAGAACCAAAGCATCAACCCCCATCCCGCTATACCGATTAGTTATCTTAATATTTATGCAAAGAATCGTACATACAATTAGATGAAGTTAAATATATGTGAGCATAATAAGTTATGATAAACAGCTGTGGAACCTTGAAGCACATCAGCGGGTAAGTTAAGAAGGAAGAAAGAAACACGGAATTTATTTAGATTCAATTCAACTTACCTTGTTATAACGCCTTAAAAAGAGTCTGTGCAAATAGTCGATTACTAAAATTAAATTTATTATAATTTAACAAGGTGAGCGAAATAGTTGTTACTCTTTTTCTTGCCAATACAGCCTATTAAATAATCAACCCCTTCCAAACAAGTCGAGCACAATAAATAATGCACTCCATATTGTATGCTACCACAAAAAAATTCTCCACATTCTCAAATTCAGGCCTTAACTTTTGGATAAATTCAATTTATATTTCTGTAATAGGAGCGATGAGAGTTCTTTACAAAGAGGATTTGCATTATTATCTGAGAATAGTTTTTTTTTAAGAATTTCAATTTCATGAACTCATAAATCCAATATAACACAACAACATAAGAAAGGACATTACATAATACCAATGAATGAATAGCTATTTACAAATGTTTTAGATAATCACCAACCCACTACAACTATACCCACAACAATGGCAGGAAACCTTGACCTCAAATCATAACTATTCACATCATATATGCTGTCAGATATTGGATATATATGGAGCACCGGGATAGCATTACAAGACATGATGTTGCAAACATGTTTTGAATACCTGGATAGGATTGACCTACAAAATCCAACTTAAAAAATGTTTTGAAAAGGAATTTCGTAATATGGTCAATCACAGGTAACGCAGCATGCAAGGTCCAACACTTCTCATTGTTTGAAGCTTTGCTTTATTTTTAGTGCCAATAAACTTGTCAAAAATAATTGAGGGAATTGTAAATGAAAATAAAACCACACCATTTTCCACAGACTTCACATATTCAATTCATATCTTCAACCTAGAAGAGGCCTCCTTCAGGTGAGTTCATCACAGGGTTGGTAGTTGTAGAATGCACTATACTATGTTTCTTCTTCTGATATTCATAATACACATCACCAATAGGCAGCTCATATCTACATATCGGGCACGAATTCCGAGAATTTAACCAAGCCTATGAGATAGTCACCATGATAAAGATGTTGGCAAGGTAATTTCTTTCCTAACTGCCCCAAAGGAATCACATCCTTACAATTTACACATAATGCAGCACCACTTTGTATTTCATCTTGACATATTAAAACTGCGGGCAAGGCCTTGATCACAAACTTTGCAACTGGGGGAGCTCCTATATGGGTATCATCATTTTTAGCAAAATTTTGCAGTAGAATTTCATATCCATCCTCATCAACATAATCATCTAGATTGCTCACATAAGTTTCCTCTTTAGGAAGACTTGCTCTCAACTCAATCGTATTGTCCTGAAGACCTTTCATTATCTCAATGGGTTTCTATTTCAAAACCATGCAGTGCATTCTTCAAGCATCCAAGGAGCAATTGGAGGAGCGTTTTGGAGCATTTTGAGGTGCTATTGACAAAGGAGAGATTTCCAAGTGTTCTCAAGGAGCTATTGGTTCTAGTTAAGTCCAATGCAATTTTTTTATTGCTAATTCTTAAATATTTTAATTTACAATAACAAATAAATTAAAATATTTTGTGTTATTTTTTAAATGTAGCATAATCATATATCATGGAATCTTCACCTAAAGAAAACTTGAACCTGCAATCACCCAATGAATATAGACAAAACCCTAACCAACAACCTATAGATGCAAATGATGAAAGGCAACCCACATGATAATGATGGATGAAAAAGCAACAATGGGATGAGTAGAAATGTGCTCACACATGAATGCATGTGTGCTCTTAAGAATGCACACTCATTCATTTTTCTACAAGTTCAATAGTCCCCAAACAACCACCAAGGCTTTCCAAATAAAATAACATATCATAGCACAAAAAATGGGTGCATGCTTAAGAACTGCACATGTTCCTCTATTTTAAAAAATGTCACATGTTTCTATTGTAGAACCATGCAGCACGATATTCCAATGACCAAAGAGAAATTGGAGGAGTATTTTGAGGATTTATTGGAAAAGGATTGATTTCCAGGTGTCCAAGAGGATTTATTTCAAGGGCTATTAGTTCTAGGTATTTCCATTGCAATTTTTTTTTAATTATAACAACAAATAATTTTTTTTTTAAAATATTGTATTATTTTTAAGTGTAGCATAATCACATATCATGGAGCCTTCACCTAAATAAAACATGAACTCACCATCACCTAATGAAGATAGACCAAACCCTAAGCTAGGACCTACATACACAAATTATGAAATTGATGTGGGTATTTAATAATTAAGGAACCTAATAAAATATTTTATAAACACAAAAAATCCCCCATGCCTTTCATTGGCTACATCATTAAAGACCATTATTACTTCCATTGTTAATGTTCGTGGCCAGATATCTAATATTTCCAATTATAGAGTTATGATGTTTAAGTATTATAGGACAGGTTTAGAATATAGAACTAGCTCATAGATATTCACATTTCAAAAAAAGAATTAATGACCTTGTTTATTGACCCTAGAACCAGAACACATCCTCCAGTGATGAAACACATTTGCATGGACTAGTTCATCTTCCAACCTCTTATAGACCACTAGATGGATAGGTGATTCATGGTGTTCTGCAAACCTCCTTGCAATATAATATGGAGGTTCCATTGTATTTCCTTAAAAAATTATGGGTTGAATTTGTTTTAGGTCACCATGTCAATTACTTTGACATTAGTGAAATCTAGGGGATGGGCCATGGGTCCCCACAAGCTCAATAAAATTCCAAAATGATCTGTTTAAAGGTCCTTTCCCTCCTAAGTGAAGGTATAACCTTGTTTTCTAGTATCCTCCAATTTTTTATAACATTTGTCAGGCCAAAAAACCCATTTCTAGTTTGACTCATAGCTTACTACAACATTCTACATCCATTGCATTATCTCGCCAAGGATAGGGTGATGGTTGAGGGTGGGGGTAGTGGGACTTCCAACCTTTCAGTAGAGGATATCTAGGAGAGGTCACATGGACCTATTTATTATCATCCTCTTAGATTTTCAATATGTAGGAATACTTTCTATAAGTCGCTTGAGGTAGTGCACATGGAAATTTCATGGAATAGGTTAGGATAAAATCATTTGTTTGCACTTTATCATGCGCACGTCTGTTTCTATGAAATTACAAATGACTAGTTTTATATAAATAAATTAGTGTGCCAATATTCTCTAAATCTAATTATTTTCTATGTATGGTTGTTATATTCTAATGATGCACCTCCATCACTTGTATATGCATCAGTGACAATTTCCATGACCAATGACGTTGTTGTGGTAGCATGTTATTTCGGTTTGTCTCATACACAAGTATTGTTGAACTTTGAGAAATAATAAATTATGTATCTTGCTATTTATTTCCATACTCAATATAAAATAGAATAGTTAGTGATATCATTGCTCTATTTGCATAGTGATATCACTATTTTATTTCCATGGCTTGCCACATCTAAAACATTGCAACCATCACCACTTGGTGTGTACACATGTCACTCCCATTACAAGTTTCATGTGTAAAGTTAAATTTAATTTTAATTTGTTATCTTATATTTTATCTTATTTTGGCTACTTTTCATGTGTTTGTACTAATCGAACATATTCAAAAAAATTATGTAGGCTACATCATTTATGTACAATTAATTGCTTCCACCTTTCCCTTTATGTTCATCACCTATGCCATTCTTTCCATAGTATAGTTCAGGTATAGTCCTTGTCCACTCCCCCCTCCATTGTCATTCATCTCCCTCCTAGAGGCCTTCTTTCGATTATATAGTCCATGGTGTTTTATCACCCCTCACACCTACCATGTGCTCCATACACTGTGGCTGCACATGTTCACCCTACACCATTCCACCCATCTACAATTACAATTCCCCCAGTGTTCATTGGTTCAATCCATTTTTGCATCAACTATCGTCATATCTAATTTAGTTACAACTACAATGGATGCATCTATGCTTGCTACTACTACATCCACTCCATTCCCTAGTATTCCCTTAGAGTATCTTATCCAATTGAGTGTTGTTAGATTTTCACAATTTAATCAAAACTTATCTAGGATCCTACTGAGATAATAAAAAGCACGACATAAACACAAGAGACACAAAGATTTTCCTCGGGGAAACCAGAAAGGAGAAAACCTTGCAACTTCCTCAAAGATAGAATGATCACCAATACAATGTCACAAAAGTAAAACCCAAAATAGAGATTGTATTCAATAGCTTCTCTCTTCTCCACTTGTGCGAACTTCTCCTCTCTCTCACTAATGTGAATTGAGTTAGTGTGAGTGAATGAATAAATAAAGAGCCTAGCTCTCTATTTATACTTTACCTTTATCACTTGACAAGTTGGACTCAACTAAAGTTGACTGGGATGACTCCTTTAGGGAACTTAAAAACCCCAATACAAATGACTCTAGGGGAACTAATGCCCCGACTTACATGGGAGGGTTTTCCTCAATAAATTTACATGATCCGAATACAATAATGACTTCTCCAACCGGAGCAATAAACATCTCAGTCGGAGGTACAAATAAAATACAATAATAAATACAATATAAAATACAAGTGAATATCTTCCGCAATTATAATAACATTAACACTCCCTCTTAACTAGGAAGGTATTCTCTTGAAACAGTCATCAACACACAAGTCTTCATCACTAGATCAACAATGATGGAACATCATCATCAACACTAGATCGCCGTCATCACTGCTGCTGCAATCCTCGTCGTGTCGACCATCGATTGGTGATATCTCTCGATTCTACTCATCATAGGAAGTTCTACATATACATCCCTTTTTCATGCTATATGTAGGCCTATCCCTCATGTAGGTCTTCATCATCTCTGTGAGCAAGCCATCAAGTAGGTACATCCCAGGACCAGTCATTACATTGCCTCTGCAAATACCCGTGTTCCTACAATTGCCTCATCGTCTTCATATCATCTCATTGTCACACGGAGCACAGCCCAGATGCACATCACACAGCACTTACATCAACAACCATGGGAGGACCAACCTACCACCATGTCGGAATGGAACAACACTTACATCAACGCCCATGGGAAGACAAACCTACTACCATGCCGGAATGGCTCAACACTTATATCAACAGCCATGGGAAGACAAACTTGCTACCATGCCGAAATGGCTCGACACTTATATCAACGACCATGGGAAGACGAAAATACTACCATGTTAGAATGGCCTCGACACTTATATCAACAACCATGGGAAGACAAACCTACTACCATGTCGAAATGTCCCAAGCCCTTACATATGCACCATGGGAGGACACACCTACCACCATGTGAGAATGGCTCCAAACTTTACATCTGCACCATGGGAGGACACACCTACCACCATGTGAGAATGGGTCCAACCCTTACATATGCACCATGGGAGGACACACCTACCACCATGTGAGAATAGCTCATGTGCATCTGCATCTTTCGGACTCATCACTTCCCCTTGGAAGGAACCTCGATCTAAAGTACACCAAGCGCCTTCTCTCAGAAGTACTCAAACTTCACTTTGGCTAGCGGCTTGGTCAACACATCGGCTATCTACTCGTCCGTCGCAACATACTGGAGCTTCACTGATCCTCTCTGCACCATATCCTTGATATAGTGATACTTGATCACAATATGCTTCGATTTGTCATGGAACATTGGGTTCTCAGACAACTTCACACAACTCTGGTTGTCACAAAAGATACAAGTTGCCTCTAACTGGAGATCAAACAAATCAGAAAGCATCTTTATCAGCCATACTACCTCACAACTAGTCGAACAAGCTGCGACATACTCTACTTCGGTTCTACTCAGTTCCATGCAGGATTTCTTCCTGCTAAACCAGAAGATCACACTAGATCCCATACTGAAGCAGCATCATGAAGTGCTCTTCCTATCCGCGACACTGCCTGCCCAATCCGAATCAACATAACCCTCTAGGTTAATCTTCTGATTCATGTCATACTAGAGCCCATAATCAAATGTACCCTTTAGGTACCTCAAAATATGCTTTGCAGCAATCAAGTGAACATGTCTCGGATCCGTCAGGAATTGGCTCAATGTGTTCACAACAAAGCAAATATCTGGTCTCGTATTCATCAAGTACATCAAAGATCCAATCATTTGACGATACATTGTGGAATCAACTGATTCTGATGAATCATCATCAATAGCTTCATGTTTGATGCCATAGGTGTGGCCATGTCCTTACAGTCCATCATCCCATACCTCTCCAGGATCTATACTGCATACTTTCCTTGTCCAAGGAAGATTCCATCCTCACTTCTGCCACACCTCCATACCTAGAAAATAATGCATCATGCACAGGTCCTTCATATCGAACTATGGGGCAAGATTCCTCTTCATATCTGCAATAAGCCCATCCTCACCGAGTCACCTGTCACAAATAGGTCATATACATAAAGTAGAAGTATCGTTGGGTTCCCTTCCTCAACCTTATAGTAAAGGTTGGAATCTTCTTTACTCTTGGTAAATCCCAAACTAGTCAGGAAGCTATCTATCCCTCTGTACCATGTCCTGGGTTCCTGTTTCAATCCATACAAGACCTTCTTCAATTTGCACACATGATTCTCCCTGTCATGTATCTCAAATCCAAGTGGCTTCTCCACATACACTTCCTCTTCCACTACACCATTCAAGAACGTTGTCTTGACATCCATCTATTGTACCTTCCATTTCATCACTATAGCCAGAGAAAGTACTCATCTGATGGAAGTGTATCTGGCTATAGGTGCAAATGTCTCCTCATAGTCTATCCCTACCTTTTGGGAGAAGCCATGTGCCACAAATATTTCCTTGTGTTTCTCTATGTTGTCATCTACAGCATGCTTGATCTTGTAGATCCACTTGGAAGTTACAACAGACTTCCCTACTGGTCTCGGGACCACATCCCAAACATCATTCTTCATGATCGATTGGTACTCCTCGATCATGGAATCCTTCCATTCCTTATTCTTGAATCTTGGGTACTTCGAGTTCTTCAATATCTTCAATAGATAGTTTTCTTGATCTTTTTCGCTTGTTCTTCGAAAAAAATATCTCTTGTAGGTGATGGTACATGATATTTCCTACAAGTCAAGTTCAATTGCATGATTAGAAACATCTCATAGTTTTTAGAACAAATTCTTACGCATAAAGACATATGTCATACAACCATGCAATTAACTTAGCCAATACTTCAATACAACATTCATCCATATCCTGTAAATTTCTAGATGCCTTCCATCTCTACCAGAGCATTGTTAAGAGTGTGCACTACTCCCAACATTTCAGCAAAGAGGTTTCATACTAGATAAGTAGCAAGGGAATATTGTATAGTACCATAGGCCACTTACCCATCACATGCATATTAGTAGTATACTATCCATCAATGCAAATATCCTAATATGCATAATACACAGCCTAAATCTAGGAACATAAGTATATACACCATTGAACAATATTGTTTAAATAATCATATATACAAGAAATGACAATTCAAATACTTATCTTTGTTTGTTTGTTGGTTGGATTCCCTCTTGATCTTTGCTTCCTTGCAGAAATACTTCATGCTTCGACTAGATTTCTGGAAGTCCTTCAACCGCTTTGCTTGCAATGTGGTAGTGCTCTATAGTGCAAATGTGCAAGCCTCCTATGCCATAGTTCACTTTTTTCCATGGATTTGTGGACCAAGGCTTGTTCAGGTTGGCCCTTCAATTTGTATAAACCTCCCTCTTGCTCTCCAATCACAAATGCATCATCTATGGTCTTTCCCTTTGGCCACATAAGAACTTGGCCATCAATAAATTCAACCCTCATACCTTTTTCATCCAATTTTTATATGGAGAGAAGATTCTTCTTGAGTCCCGGTACATACAACACATCCTTCAGCTTCAGAGACTTCCTAGAGTCTAGCTTGTAAGAGGCTTCATGACTTCCTTTTATGGGGTACTGGTAATCATCCCCAAGTTTCATCTTGTGGGGTGACTCATGTTCAGATAGGTTCACAAAGGATTCTTTAAATCCTATCATATGCTTGGAAGCTCCACTATCTACAAGCCAATCATTGCTCCCATGTGTAACAGTGCCTGTGAGAGCTGAAATCAGAACATACTCTTCATCACTTGAAGAATCTTCAGTATATTCTTTGATTCTCTTCCTTGGAGCTTCATCATCCTCTGCAGTGTGAGCATGATGTCTTTTCTTGTTTTTATTCTTCTTGTGGGAGCTAATTTTGTTCTTGGGACAATCTTTGGAGTAGTGTCCCCTCTCATCACAAGTATAGCATAAAATGTGAGATAGATCTCTCCTGGAATTTATGAAGTTCCCTCTCTGATTCTGGTGGTGGTGTCTTTCTTTCTTGTGATGAGGATGCTCATTTTTGTTGTTATTCTTCCTATTATTTGCTGTGAGATCCTGGTATTCATTTCCAATCTTCTCTTCTTGAGCTATAATTTGAACTTCTTCTTGTGAGCATTCCTCCCACAGCTTACTAAATGTGATTAACTTCCTTCTAGCACAAATCCCTTGAATGAAGGAGTCCCATGATCTAGGGAGATCATTCAAGGTGATCATCACAATTTCCCCATTTTCTACATTTTCTCCCATAGCTTCAAGTTTCTCCTTGATTTGAGAGACCCTTTTAAAGTAGGAATGCATGGTCTCTTCATTTTGTATCTTCACATTCTTCAACTAGTTTCGCAAGGTCATCTTCCGATTTATATTCTTTCCTTCAAATAGCTTGGTCAAGGAATAAAACATCTCTTTAGGTGTATTTAAGGAAGACACATGTGGTATGAGGTGATCCTTAATAGAATCTGCAATGATTCTCTTGGCCTTAACCAAGTTCTTCTTTTGTAAGGTTTTAGACTCATCTCCCTCTGGAACTAGAACTTCTTCATTTACATATGTGTCCAATTCATTTTCTTCAAGGACAAGTGTAATCTTATACTTCCATGCTTGGAAATTATTATCCCCTTCAAGATTATCCTCAAGCTTGGTGTGGTGATACATATTTAATGAGAACTTCAAATGGAAATAGAAAATCTTTTAGGTCTTACCACTTTGATTTGTTGAAACTGGTTCTGAAGCTGGCTGGTCCTAGGGTTTGTCAAAGAAACCCTAAATTTTCAAACTTGGAATTTGAAACTTCTAACTGGATGGATAGATGTGCTTGGCTTAGTCGAGTATGTTGGTATACTTGGTTTATGAAGATTCCAAAAATTCACCCCTGAAAATTGACTTGCGAAAATTTGATTTGCAGTTTCTAGTTTTCGAGTTTTCTGGTTTTTTCGATCCAGATTCAAATCAGGGTTTGACTTTCCAGAAGTTTTACCCACTCAAAAAATTTGATCTTGGTCTCTAAATTTCGATTTTGAGGAGGCACACTTCCCTATGCTAATGGAATTCCAAAATTCCACTTCTATGAAAAGCCCTAATTTCCGCCAAAAAATGAAAATGCTAAGAATCAACTTCTGCTTCGACAGAAAGATGCACCTTCCTAAGGAGAGTTATCCTAGCCTCTTTTTGTTGATGATCTGTGGAGAGAATTCTAAAAATTAAGAAGAACTATCTTCCACAACTGCATAGTGTCTTCTTCTCAGGTTAGCTCCGATACCATGTTATATTTTCACAATTTAATCAAAACTTATCTAGGATCCTACTGAGAGAATAACAAGCACATCATAAAAAAAATAGACACAAAGATTTTCCTCAGGGAAACCATAAAGGAGAAAACCCCGAAACTTCCTTAGAGATAGAATTATCACCAATATAATGTCACAAAAGTAAAACCCAAAATAGAGATGGTCTTCAACAACTTCTCCCTTCTCCACTTGTGTGAACTTATCCTCTCTCTCACTAATGCAAATTGAGTGAGTGTGAGTGAATGAATAAATAGAGAGCCTAGATCTTTATTTATACTTTACCTTTACCACTTGACAAGTCGGCCTCAACTAAAGTTGATTGGGCCAACTCCTTTAGGTGACTTAAAAATCCCAATACAAATGACTCTAGGGGAACTAATCCCCCAACTTACATGGGAGGGTTTGCCTTAATAACTTTACATGAACCAAATACAATAATGACCTCTCCGACCAGAGGAATAAACATCTTCATCGGAGGTACAAATAAAATACAATAATAAATACAATATAAAATACAAGTGGATATCTTATGCAGTTACAATAACATTAACAAGTGCTCCATTTCCCAATCCTTCTCCATCAATGACTAAGATATTGATGATGAGATCATTAGTTGAGGAAATTTTATCCAACATGAATGGCGTTAATTTTAGATTTTAGGATTTTTTGATTAATTAGTTAAAGTAATTGTTGTAGGGAGGCATTATTGAGAAGCTAGGCTCGTGAAGGAGGGAAATTTCCTGGTGACTTGTTGTCTCATCTACAGTGAGTTTTTCACATTGAACTTAATTTATATTTTAAAAGTGTGTTAATTGATAGAATGTTGCAAAAAAAACTTATATAAGTGTTGTTTCCTTTCTAGTCTCCAGACATAAGTACTAAATCATTAGTTATATTTTCAAACTAGTGATTACACATGTAATTGTCAAATTCTCATCAATAATTTATACTTTATTAAGAATTGTGCTTCAATTAATTATTATTATATGTGGGTATAGAATGTTTTTTAATACAGTTTATTCTCTACTTTTCAAAGGTTCCTTTGGATATTGGACCATCGATCTATGTTAGGTATGAGTATATTTATTTACTTCAATAGGTTGTTACTCAAGCAGTTTGTTGAATGCAGTGTTCTCATCATAGGTATATAAGGGTTTTAACACTCATTATGAAATTGCACTTGTAAGTTCATTGGCCATCGTCCACCGATCAGAGGGTTTGTAGATAAAGAATACAATCATATATTTGTCGATACCATTAGAGTGGTTAATATTTGCACCAACTACCAAGGGTTCTAATTTATTCCTTTATGTTAACCATACTATGACTTGGGTAATGTAGGCATCCTTCAAGGATAGCAACGAGGTTATACAATGTACTTACATAGGTTGAAATTCATTTTAGATTTCATTACTAGCTGGAAGGACTGTAAATAGAAAGTTTTTTACTTTGTTTCCAAATGTAAGGATTATAACAAAGATCTACTTATTCCTTTTTGAGGTCTAAGTATGATATATATACAAGGAAATATAAACAAAATATTTTTGTTCTATTTCAATTCGGATAGAATATAAACATGTAAGTAATTGTTATGTTCCATATGTACTCAAGAATTGATTTACATTGTTGAAAGACATATATATTTTTCATACAATCAACTATTACCTTTGCATCAGGAAATAGCTCCAAGAAAAGGTAAGGGAAGTCAATGCACCAACTAGGGGTTTACTATGTTGAATGGAACCAGCAGGAGAAGAACGGTCCTCATTTTCTCTTGATGAAACTTTCTTAAGAACTCTGATCTCATCCACGCAAAAATTGGGAGATAAGTCGAAATCATCTCAATTTATTAAAAAATCAGACATTCTAGAGGTATTTCTACCCGCTACAGCGGAAAAACAAAAGGCATTGGCAACGTTTGAGAGAGGATCAATCGGTCAATTTACTGGAATATGAAAATCTCTTATTTCCATGGAGATTTGGATCCAAAAAAAGTGGACAACTCTAATTCGGGGGAGAATGAGGCATTATTTTTGTGGCATAGGTGTCTATGCCTTCTTGCTTGAGTTTAAAGAGGAAAGAGATTTAATCTTTAGAAGTGGACCATATTTTAATCTTTATAAGTGGACTATATTTCTTCAGCAACAAAGGCATGTACCATAACATGAATTGGACTCCTAATTTTGATCCCAATTCAGATATTCCATCAGCTATTCTAGTATGGGTAATATTGCCACATATTCCTCTTCATTGTTGGGGAGATGATTCTTTGAGAGATATTGGAAATAAATTGGGAAAATACCTAGACAAGGATTTACCTAAGTAAGGAATGTTTTAGTGTGCAGGAATATGTGTTGAATTAGATCTAGAGAAGGATCTTCTTGAAGCTATTCATATTGTTCTGGACAAATGGATTCATTATCAACAATTAGACTATGAATAACCACCTTTTAAGTGCAAATATTTCCATACTTATGGACATTTTTATAAAAGTTTCAAGAAATTAGGGGTTACAGCCTCGACCTCTCAAAATCAAGATGAAAATTGGAAAATAGTTAGCAAGAAATCTAAGCAAGTTGTTATAATAAATCCAATAGACATTCCTTCATCATCATATTTGGCTATGATGACTAAGAATTCAATATTTTTTAGAATCATTTTGAAGCATTGAATCTAGAAGCTCTAGAAATTTCATCAAAGTTGTGGCTCCAACGATGAAAGAACCCGAATATTATTTCCCTCCATAATTTCATCTATTTTATATGGATTGGATCTACCTATTGTGGAAGTGACAAAGAAGATCAATATTTGGATCAAATTGTAGAAGGAGTAATATAGGAAATGTAGACAATAGCTGTAGGGATGGTTACCAAAAAACAAGCAAAGTAAGCAATAACAAAGGAGGAAATAGAATTGTTCGAAGGAGAGGAAATATATTCTCGAGAAGAAATAAATCCAAGAAAATAATTCCATAATAAATTGTAAACCAAGAAAAAATGGTGGGGCTACAATCATCTTTTGGTCATTCTATAATACCTAATACGAAGATTAAGGGAGCAAGAAATCCGGTAACTTCAAGTTCCCAAAAGGAAAGATCCATCAAGCCACCAATTAAGTAATGAAATTAGTCTCCTAGAGTTGCAGAGGGATGGAAAGTAGAGGTAAGGCAGAAGTTGTTAGACAATTGATAAAGACATAGAATCCTTCAGTCCTTCTTCTCCAAGAGACTAAATTGTAGGATATGGTTATGCAAATGACAGGGAAAAATAAATGGGAAGCAAGCAAAGGTGTTGTAGTAAGTTCGAGAGGAGCATCAATAGGAATATGTAATCTATGGGATAGCAATGAGCTAGAACTAATAAGTACAAATTAAACTATGCACTGGATCTACACGGAATTGGGAAGCACTGAAACTGGAAAGCATTTTAAAGTTTTTAATTTGTATGTACCAATGAATTATAAAGAAAAGGAATATTGTTGGCAAACATTAACAAGTGAAAGAAATAGAATAGGGATGAGGAATATCATATTAGTAGGGGACTTAAATACAGTTCTATCCTCGGAGGATAAAAGGGTAAGTTTTTGTTAGAGATAAACCTCAACAGAATATTTAGAGGATATGATTTCATATTGGAATTTAATTGATATAAATCCAAAAAAAGGTAAATATACTTGGTTTAATAGAAGATTAGGCTAATGAGATATTTTAGCTAGAATAGACAGATTTATAATAAGTGGAAACTACCTAGAGGAGGATATGGAAATACCTTCTGCTATAATCCCATCAACTACCTTGGATCATAAGCCAATAATCCTTTCTCTATTCAAGAATGTAAATTATGGGCTATTGCCTTTTAAATTTAATCCTCTATGGATCAATAATTATGAGGTCGTTGAAGTAATAAAATCCACTTGGAAAGGGAAAAATGAAGGTTCTCCAAGTTTTATATGGGATTCAAAGCAAGTTTTTAAATATGCTTTAAAGGACTAGTCCAAAAATAAATATATTGAGCCTTTTGCAAAAAAATAACAGATCTATGAACAATTGGATTCAATACAAAATCAGATTGAAGAAGGAAACCTAACTTTACATTAGAGGCTTAAGGAAAAAGAAATAAATACAAGACTTCAAAACATATATAGAAAAGAGGAAGAAAATTGACGATTAAAATCAAGAAGCTTATGGTTGAAATCGGGAGATATGAATACAACATTTTTTTGCAGACAGGTAAAAGAAAGGCAAAGATGAAACAATGTCAAAGAAATCACTAACTTGCATGGTAGAAGAATTATGGAATTAAAGAGATACAGGAAGAATATTTTCAGCATTATAAAAAGTTACTATCAAAGCAAGAAGAGACAGATGAAGAAAAAAAATGGAAATGATAGAAAGCATCCCTACATTAGTCACTCAAATGGAGAATTATGAACTAGGAAAATAAATAGACGAGAATGAGGTCATTTCAGCAATCTCATATTTAGAGACTGATAATGCTCCAAGACCAAATGACTTTACCATATCATTCTACATAAAATTATGGGAGGTAATAAAATTTGATCTTTGTAAAATGATTAAATGGTAATTGAAAAAAGGTAAATTAGGAGGTAGTACAAATTACTCATTCTTGGAAACAATCCATAAAAAAAAGAATCATGAAACATTCTCAAGGTTCAAGCCAATATCCTTGTGCAACTCCTCTTACAAAATAGAAAATATTTTAGTCAGTAGAGTCAAACCACTTTTGTCTCATCTAATCTCACACAACCAAGGGGGATTTATACCAAAAGGACAATTAATTTCCAAACATTATCCTAGTTTAAGAATCAATTCATTCTAGCAAACTCGGGAAAGAGAAAGGGATGGTGATAAAAATGGATATGACCAATGCTTTTGATAAAGTGTGGCACTCTTTTCTTTTTACAACTCTTAGTGAAGTATGGTTTTTCTTAAGTGTTTATAAGATGGATCAAAGAATGCATAACAAACCATTGGATAACACCACTATTCAGTGGAAGACCCACTAATTTATTATGGGGGGGAGAGGGTTGAGACAAGGATGTCCTCTCTCCCCTTCGCTTTACATTCTTATGGAAGATTCCCTGAGAAAAATATTAGAACAAGAAAGGATATTAGCCAACCTTCCTGTAATTAGAATAGTCAATGGGGTCAAGGAACTAAATCATTCTCATTTTGCAGATGATACCTTGTTATTAGGTGGAGTCTTGTGAGTGATAGCATAGATATTTTGAACCATTTTGGATAGATATATAAGGGCTATAGGTGGATAAGTTGATAACCATAAATGTTGTGTTTATGTTTGGAAGTTGTCAGCATAAAATCTTAAAAATATAGATGGCATATTAGGTTTCTTAGCTAAGAATGATTGGAACTCGTTCATATACTTAGGAATCCCTATATTTCTAGGAATACCTCAGTCTTTGGAGTGGAAATATATGGTGGGAAAAATTATAAATAAAATGGATCAATGGGGTACTTAGTGGCTCAATCTAGCAGGCAGAGTTATGTTGATCAATTCAATATTATCTTCGCTAGCTATTGATAGTCTTCACATAAAAAATTTGTGGTGATGGGGAAAAACTAATGATAGAAAATACCATTTGGGCAATTGGAAGTAGGTGTTGGAGCCTACAAATAAAATAGTATTAGCAATTAGGGATTATGGCATGTTAAACAAAGCATTGGGAGCCAAAATCCTTTAGAACATTGCCATGGGAGTTGAAGCATGGTGGAAGAGTGCAGTATCTAGGAAGTATTCTAACTCATATCACAGTAGAATCATAGACCAAGTGTTTAATAATGTTAAATGCATTGTAATTTGGATTTTATGTAAGGCATCAATAAGTATTGTAAAGATTCAATCTTCTTGGATTCCAGGTAATGGAAGTAGTATAAGAATATGGGAGGATAGGATATTACAAAAGAAGGAGTTAAGAACTAAGATTGAATTAACAACATTGCAGAGTTGGATGATAGAAAAATAGATCCATTCTCTAGAAAAAATGTCAGATCGGGACCCCAAAGGATGATGGAAAAAAATGGAAAACATTTAACTTTTCATGGGAGTTAAGCCAACAATGGACTATTATGCAAAGATGTCTAAGCAGAATAGCACCCACTGAAATTTCAGACAAGGATAAGAGGATATGGATTCCAAAATGTTGCAATTACTTAGTCAAGGGTGGATATGTGCAGTAGAGCATTGATGGTTGTGAATTTCCAAGAAATTCTCTATGGAATACAATATGGAAGACTGATTCCTTTCCAAAAATAAAACTCTTCACATGGGTACTATGTCATGGACAAAATCTAACTTTTGTCAATCTACGGAGAGAGGAATGTAAGCACCCTCTCAGTGCCTATTATGTAAGCAAGCAAAAGAAAGTGCTCAACATCTATTTTTAAATGGTGAATTTATTGTTGAAGTATGGAGGAGAAAATTTGAAGAATTATTCATAGAATTAGTTATCCCAAGCAATTGGAGAGAGGTTTTTGTCACTTGGCATTGAAAATACCCAAAACAAATTGTCAACAAGCCACTACTAAAACAAGTTTGGAAAGCTCTAACTTATTTCATTATATGGAAGGTTTGGTTAACCAGGAATGTTTGCATATTTAAAAATAAAAGGAATAAGGAGAGACAAGTAGCATGGAATGCTTGGGCCATCATGCAAGAAGCAATTAAAATCAAGTGATAGGTCGATCAAAGAAATGATTACCTAGATGCAAACGAAAGACTGTGGTTATAGAGCATACTAGATTATACAGGGCACAACACTCTTGGGGAAAATCCAAGGGAAAAGGAAAAGGTAAACTAGTTTTTGAGGATAAAGCCCTCAAATATGGTTTATTGGGTTAATAAACAAAAATACCATATATTTTTCTTCAATGGAGACTCAGAATAATCCAAGGTTGGTAGGTGTGGGGGGTGATTTTTAACTACAAAGGAAAAACGAAGCCGTTATTATTCATGGGGATTGGGAGAGAGCTCAAACAACTAAGCACAAGCCTTATCTCTTTGGAAAAGCTTAATCCAAGCAATGCAGAGTAATATAAGGAAAATTATTATAATGGGAAATTCATTAGTATTCATCTGGTATCTGATTTCCAAAAGGATGCCACCAAATGGTCCTCTAACTAGAATAATGTGGAGAATATTGAAATTGATCTTAGAATTTGAGGACGCAAAAGTTTTTCATGTCCTTAGAACATTAAACACCCAAGCTGATAGCTATGCAAATGTGGAATGCAATTTAAATTATCAAGGAAATCTTATGATATGCGGGGAAGAAGTAGGTTTTTGTAACATCCCTTAACCTTATAGTTGTTGGTTGAAATATCTATTAAACACTATGGTAAAAAATTCAAAGCAATGGTTCATTAGTGGAGACATTGGAAATTGAGTATCAGACCCCAGGTGGAAATCTCAAAGCATGCATTTGAGTGTTATTCGGGTGACAAGACCTATGATTTAATGCAATGCATTGTTATTTGTTTGGATAGAGGGATTGAGTGTGGGAGTAGGCATAATCAAATCATCACTTTTGTGAATCAATATCCATGATGACTAATTTGAGGCAGTTCATAAATTTTTTAATCTAACTAGAGAAAAGTGAAAGTGATTTCAGGTGCGATGTTTGGGATCATGTTTTTCATTTTATTGTGAATTTTGGTGATAGAGTTGGCATTCCCTTGTTTTTTAGGAACAATATACATTGCAGATGGGGGTTGGCGATCATGAGGTAGGTGGTATGTGCTTCCAAGTGCAAAAAGATTCTATTATTGGTGGGTTAATAATTGAACGTATCTTCATTACTTCGTTTTGTGAAACTTCTTGTGAATGGGTTCACATTGTTTGTCATCAACTAGAAGAGGGTCACCAAGAGTTGGAAGGTATTTCATACTTTTAGCTCAATGATTTTAAACTCGTAGCAAAAGGTGGTTATTGGTTTTCTTTTTTGGAAATATATATAACTAATTTCTTGAGTCAATTTGAGGATCTATTATGGATTACTTATTTGCATAACCTTAACAATTGTCGGAGTGGTGATATTGATTGCAGTGTTGAGGAACTGACAAGTAATATTGTATGTCATTTTAATTTCAGTTTGCCTCTAATTGTAGTAAAACACTTTAAGACAATTTATATTTGTGGAATCATTTACTCCTAGTTTATTTTCCTTAAGAGTTTTTCCGTAGTCAGTATTTGTTTTGTGGGACAGTTCTCATATTATAGCTTCCCTTTCAAATGCAATGGAACAAGAAAGAGGAATTAAGGAAATAACTGAGAAAATGGATGGGAATATTCAAGATGATTCGAAGGATAAACGAGTCAATGGAATCCAACATTTAGTTAAAAGGAAAGAAGTTTGGGAAGAGAATTATGCTAGGGATCAAAATTGTAAGTTGACCCTTGAATCGAAAAATGGTTCTCTTGGGATCACCCTCATTTTTATTCAGGGTTAAAATTACATCTTGGTTAAATCCATGGACTTATTGATTGATGTCGCTACAGTAAAAAATCTAAAATTTTGCTCCCAAAGTCACTTAGAATCACTAGAAGCACCCTCATTTTCTTTTCGAGGCTAAAATTACAACTTGTTTGAAACCACGACCCTAACAATCAACGTCATTGCAATGAAATTAACAAAATAAACTCTTGAATTGAAAAGAGATGCTACCAATAACACCTCTTTCTTTGATCAGATTAAACTTACAAGCATTTAGCAACCACGGTGTAAAAAATTATTTACTTTTTTTTAAATCACAATAAAAGCCATAAAAAAATAGAAAAAATTGATTAAAAAACATTTAAAATTTTTAAAATAAAACAATTTTCCAAAAAAACATTAAAACACATCAATCATTCAAATACATTCAAAACATTTAAAATAATAATAATAATTGACATGAAATTTTTTTTAATAAAAAAAGTAAAACATTAAAAAATTAAATGATGATAAAAAATAAAGTAAAACATAAAAAATTAAAAACATTATTAAAAAAATTGAAAATAAAACATTATAAAAAATTAATAATAAAACATAAAACATAAAAAAAAAATGATAAAATATTAAAAATAAATTAAAATAGGTTAATTTTCACTAGCTCATTTGGTTAAGGTGTGGCTCTCATCAGTAAGGCAAGCCGGGTTCAATTTTATTTAGGGGTGAGCTAGTTGGGAGAAGACATTCAAAATCCAACTAGTTGAAGGTTGGTGTGGTCCAGACCAAGTGCGATCCCTGGGTGATTTTGATGACTTAGATGCCCCTGGGTCATGGTTTCTTAAACCAAAGGGAATTCCCGCAAGTCAGGAAACTTCTAGCAAACAAACAAAAAATCAAAATATTAATAAAAATACATTATAACTAAAGTTATACATTAAAACGATAAGGATCATGTCATACAATAAAAATTAAAAAAAAGGGGGATAGGATGGAAAGGAGGGAGTAGCATGGGTAAGAGGAAAAGGTGGAAAGTGATGTATGTATGAGGGGGGTCTTTATTTTGGTAATTGATATCAATTCTTAAAATCAAGCTCCCCTTCATACACACACCCTATCTACCCTCCTCTCCCCTCCTACCCACGCTCCCTCATTTCCACCCTCTCCCCCTTTTTTTTAATTCCTAAAATTGAGATCCCCTCATACACACCCCTCTCCACCCTCCCCTCCTACCCTACACTCCATCCTTTACACCCCTCCCCTTTTCTTAATTTTTTGATTACATGACTTTAGCTGTAATGTTTTTTTAAAATGTTTTGCTTTATTTTTTAATTTTTTATGTTTTGCTTTGCTTTATTTTTTAATTTTTTATGTTTTGCTTTGTTTTATTTTTAACTTTTGATAATGTTTCAAATTTTATTTTAATATTTTTTTATTCTTTTTATGTTTTACTTTATTTTTATTATTTTAATGCTTTGCTTTATTTTTAAGTTTTTTATAATGTCTATTATTATTATTAGAAATGTCTGAATGCATTCGAAGGATTTATTTTATTTTATTTTTTGAAAATTTGTTTTATTTTTAAATTAATTTTATCTATTTTGTATCATTTTTGTAGTGATTAAAAGAAACTTAAATGTATTTTTACATTGTGGTTTCTAAATATTTGTAATTTGAACCTGACTTAAGAAAGTGGTGTTACTGGTAGAATCTCTTTTCGATTTGAGAGTTGATTTTGGTATTTTTATTGCAACAACGTCAACTATTAGGGTTGTGGTTTCAAACAAGTTGTAATTTTAGCCCCAGAAAGAAATTTGGGGGTGCCATGGTGATTCTTAGTGATTTCGAGAGCATAATTTAAGGGTTTTCATTAGAATTGCACCAATTGTTAAGGCCAAGTTTTCAAACAAGATGTAATTTTAACCCCAAATAAAAATGAAGGTGATTCTGGCAAGACCATTTTTTTATTCGGGGTTGAATCTATGGTTTTGATTGCAATGGAACCTGCCATGTTTGGCCATAGTTTCAAAAAAGTTATAATTTTAGTCTCAAAAAAACGGGTGCTACTAGTAGCACCACTTTTGGATTCGATGGTTGTTTTCGGTGTTTTTTAACGTAAAAATGTGATTTTTTATGGCTAGAGTTCTCGTCAAGTTGTATAATGTGTTATTTATAAAAAAAATGTGCACTGCAGACCACAAATTTTTTTTTGAACAAAACATGGCAAGGAAAGTCCAGAGAAGTCGGCTTTAAATGTAATCGCATTATTATCTCGATCCAAGAGCAACCCAAGGCCCATATACTAATATATATAAACAAGAATTTTGTGTTGCTAAAAATAAAATCTTATCGTGAAATATAAAGAGAAATAAGACACAAAAAGAAAGCAAGAAGAAACCTAGGGTTTGAAATAATGAAGGTAACTTTAAAGGAAGAAGAATGGAAGGATTCGCAGCATTGAAGGTAACTCTTATATCTTCTATTTTATTCAAAAAAATATAAAATTTATGCCATTTTTTAATTCTACTGAAGGAAAACTTACTTGAAATTTTGTCAAATTCTATATGTGTCATAGGTGGATATATATTACTAGAGAAATCTTCACTTATCATTTACCAAACATTGACAAGAAATATGAAGAAAATATGAAGCAGAACACAAGAGAAAAACACTCATGTGGATTGATCTTCCATTACATTATTGTTCAACAACATGTGTACAGTATATAGATTCTCTCAAGAGGAAAAATTGAGAGACTTAGTGGCAATTTTAGTAGCTCACATTAATGCTAGGCTTAGTGGAATAATTCCCCCAATCTATGGCATTGTGCCAAGTGTAACTCCTATATTGGGCCATAATGAGGTCCAATGAACCTATGTGGACCATGAGGAAGTTAGGAAAGTCAATAAATGTGTATGGAATCATTATGAGGGAGAATTAGGTGGTTTAGGGCTTTGATAGTGGCCATTAATGAGCAATTTTACCATTTCTAGTGCATTAGTGCCCTTGGTCCAATCGTATCCCATAAAACAAAGAAGTGGTGTGCCTTCCTCATCAAATGCATTAAGTAGGGTTCCTTTGACTCCCAAGAATAAGGAAATGGTCACACTTGTGGACAAACTTGGCTATAATGACAAACAACTAGTGTAATATGTGGACAAACCCCCTAAACTAGGTACTATGAAGCCAAACCATGGAACAACTTACATTAAACACATTAACTTATGCAAGGATTATTAACCAAGGTCTAGATGGGAATTATGTTCCAACACCCCCCCTTAAGCCAAAATGGTTTTGAGCAAAGAAAATTATTATGAGGGCCCAAGCAACAAAGGCTTATGGTCACCCTTTACATTATTCATCCATGTAAGTGAGGAATGAGGCAAAACCACTTGGGGAAAATCCTCCCTAAAAAATGGACATGAAAGAAAAACCAAAAATTGAATACTCTCCAAACTAAATGAATATGTCTGGAGGAATTGTCTTCTTAGGAAGAAGAGGAATGTGCTCAACTAGATCATGTACATGTACAGCTGCATGATGGAAACTGAAGCCATGTAGAAAAACTGAGTAACACTGATAGTAGAATGAAGGCTGCTCTTCAGACTTGATCTTTGAACTAACCAAGGTGCTAGGTCTAAAAGAGACTTGAGACTCTTCAGAATAAGTGACCCCAAGCAAATCACAAGGCTCATGGAGCATAAAAATCAAACCAACAGAGTTGTAATCATCTCCAAGAAAGACGAACAAGAGTCCCAAATGTGCCAATGTGATGGATAAGGCTTCTCCATATTCAAATGAACTTGAATAAATTCTGCTAGTCATGGTGTAGGAATACATAGGAAGAAAAAGAGTGTGAAGCAATGAGAGATCTTCACTTGACTTCCAAAATTATCCTTGACCGTCTTTTGAACCAATACTCTCATATGAATAAAGAACCTCTTCTAGAGAAGGCTCATTGTGATCACCAATCAGCAACCCATCTTCAACATCCGTAATAGAAGACACAGAGGAGAAAGAAGTGGAATGGAGAGACATCTCTTCAATAGTATTGATGGAAACAGCTCGTATTTTATCTTCATGGAAAATAGAGGAAGCCACAGAGGAAGAAAGTTGAGCTGGATCATTTCCTGAATCTGTATCTTCTTCTCCTTCTTCAATTTGAACAACTTCTTAAGAAATGCATGAGGTCGAGACTTTTGGAGGGAGAACATATGAGGAGGTGTCCATTTGCTTGTTCTCCATATAGCTAATATATTCTTTCTGCATTCCAAGAGCTCTATCTAGATTTATACAAATCTCAAATGGATACTCAACAAAATCAATGAGATCATGCATTCTAGGAGGTATAGCTAGACACATAGTTCCATATGCCCTATCACAATAATTAATCCAATCACACTTCTATTCATAAGATTTTGGCTCGCTCACAGCACCAATGGACACATCAAAGAGACATTTTCTATTGATATATTCACACATATTTTCTTTCCGCTCAGAATAGTTGGATGGGGAGAGGAGAGGAACAACTTTCGAATCCATATTGAAGTTGTTGTAGGAACCTACAAAAAAAACACTCGGAAATCTATTTTGGAATCAAGACTAGGATCCCATATGAAGCTAGGATACCATTTCAAATTCTATATGTGTCACAGGTGGATCTATATTACTAGATCAAGCTTCACTTATAATTTACCAAACATTGATAGGAAAATAGAAGAAATATGAAGAAAATATGAAGCAAGACACAAGAGAAAAACACTCATGTGGACTAATATTCCATTACATTATTGTTCAACAACGTGTAAAATATATAGATGCTCTCAAGAAGCAAAATTGAGAGACTTAGTGGAAAGTTCAGTAGCTCACATTAATGCTAGGCTTAGTGGAGTAATTCCCCCAATCTACGACATTGTGCCAAGTGTAACTCCTATATTGGGCCATAATGAGGTCCAATGAACCTATGAGGACCATGAGGAAGTTAGGAAAGTCAATCAATGTGTATGAAATCATTATGAGGGCGAATTAGGTGGTTTAGGGATTTGGTAGTGGCCATTAATGAGCAATTTGACCATTTCCAATGCATTAGCGCCTGTGATATTTTAGAATTAGGATCACTCAGCTGTAGCAGACCTCACTAAAACTCGCTCAAGAGGTGCAGAAAGAAGAAGAAGAAATGTTGATTCAATATCACTCATACACAAGAAACGAAAAAAATTATTGTATCATACAGCAGTTGTAAGCTAGCACTGTGAAAAGTGAATAATAACTAAATACAATCAAATGAATTTGAATGCCTCCTAAGGTCATTCAAATTCTCCTCAATGTGTGGCTTGGATGAAATTGGAGACATTATCCAATCAGTAATAGTGGTAACAAGTGGTCAAACATCAGTCAAATGAGTCTAACTAGTGCATGTGGCACAAATGTAGGGAAGGAGACTCCAATGTGGGAGCAGGAGGAGCTGTTAGTAGTCAATATAGCTGATCTAGTCTCTCTAGAGGTCTATTTAAGTGGTTCAGTCAGGTAAACTAGTAATCAATCCTCAGATCAAGGAATAGATCCACTAATCAAGGAACTAACTAAAGAATCTTCTAAATAGGTGGAAGAGGGAACACTTGTACTCCAGTGATGAAAACAAGGGTGCATCTGTGGCTAGGAGAGATAAAACTGAGCATAAACAGGATCCTGGGGCTGAAAAATTGGGGACTAGGTGCTAGGAGACTACCATACTGATGATTGGATGCATGCATTTGCATGCAAGATGAATGCATGATGAATGGATGCATGCAGAATGCATGCAGGCATGCAAAATATAAAAATGATGGTGAGAATATTCCAACACCCCCCCACAAGCCAAACTATGAGGAACAACTAAAAGAACTAATGGTAGGGCCCTAATAAATAACACCAAAGGTCACCCTGTACAACAATCTAAATAAATAAAGTGAGGAAAGAGGTAAAACCCAGTGGGAAGAAAGCCCCCCCTCAATATAGACTATGGTAGGACAATCAATCATGTACATCACTCACCCCAAATGGTAAGTGCACTTCTCCACCGAATAAAGATCTATCGGCAAGAAATGGATCTGTAATGTGAGAAGGATGAAACCTTCCATTTCAAAAATCATATTTGGTTCTCCTCAGGTCGAGTGGATCTCCAACAAGATCTCCGGAAGATCTAAGAGTAGTGGCTTCCCATCTAAGAAGAGGAGGATCATCAAGTGTAAGATCATCGGGTTCTTGTGGATCTGGATCTTCCATTCACTCATCTTCACTAATAGGCAGGGTAATTTTTAGGGGCGAAATTTAGCCAATTGACTATTTTTCGGGTTTTTTTACAAAAAATAAATTCGTTATTTGGTCATTTTTAGTCTCTAATATTGCCTATATTTACATTAAATATGTTTTTTATCATAATATTCGCCAAAATTTACCTATTTCAGTAGTAAATTGCAAGTTTCATATTTGATATTTGCCTACCTATCTAAATATATGTTTTTTTCAATCCAAAATAATCGCCTAGAATACTATACTTAAGTATAATATTAGAATCCTTAAAAGATACCCTGCTAATAGGTGCTAGATCTTCAGGTTCTTGTGGATCTAGATCTAGCATTCGCTCTGCATGATGAATGCATGATGAATGGATGCATGTAGAGTGCATGCAGACATGCAAAATATAAAAATTATGGTGAGAATATTCCAACACCCCCTCACAAGCCAAACTATGAGGAACAACTGAAAGAACTAATGCTAGGGCCCTAGTAACTGAGACCAAAGGTCACCCTATACAACATTCTAAATAAATAAAGTGAGGAAAGAGGTAAAACCCAGTGGGAAGAAAGCCCCCCCTCAAGATAGACTATGGTAGGATAATCAATCATGTACATCACTCACCCCAAATGGTAAGTGCACTTCTCCACCAAAAAAAGATCTATCGGCAAGAAATGGATCTATAATGTGAGAAAGATGAAACCTTCCATTCTGAAAATCAGATCTGGTTCTCCTCGGATCGAGTGGATCTCCAACAAGATCTCCAGAAGATCTAATAGTAGTGGCTTCCCATCTAGGAAGAGGAGGATCATCAAGTGTAAGATCATCAGGTTCTTGTGGATCTGGATATTCCATTCACTCATCTTCACTAATAGGTGCTAGATCTTCAGGTTCTTGTGGATCTATATCTAGCATTCGCTCTGCATGATGAATGCATGATGAATGGATGCATGCCGGAATGCAAAATATAAAAATTATGGTGAGAGTATTCCAACACCCCCCCCGCAAGCCAAACTATGAGGAACAACTGAAAGAACTAATGCTAGGGCCTTAGTAACTGAGACCAAAGGTCACCCTGTACAACAATCTAAATAAATAATGTGAGGAAAGAAGGAAAACCCAGTGGGAAGAAATCCCCCGCTCAAGATATACTATGGTAGGATAATCAATCATGTACATCACTCACCCCAAATGGTAAGTGCACTTCTCCACCGAAGAAAGATATATCGGCAAGAAATGGATCTGTAATGTGAGAAAGATGAAACCTTCCATTCTGAAAATCAGATTTGGTTCTCCTTGGATCGAGTGGATCTCCAACAAGATCTCCAGCAGATCTAAGAGTAGTGGCTTCCCATCTAGGAAGAGGAGGGTCATCAAGTGTAACATCATCAGGTTCTTGTGGATCTAGATCTTCCATTCACTCATCTTCACTAATAGGTGATAGATCTTCAGGTTCTTGTGGATCTAGATCTAGCATTTGCTCTTCATCATCTTCACTCTCATACTTTGAATCTAAACTGTCATGTGATGAAGATTCGCTCTCTTGGAGCTCACCAATCAATGGAGGTGTGGTAGGAAAGCTCCCTTGCTCAACAGGATGAGCATCATGTAGAGGCCATTCCTCAAACTATACACTACTATCAAGGAATGTGGTCATAGTAGCAGGATCAAGAAGCCTGTAGGCCTTTGCATTCAATGCATAACCCACCATAATACACTCTCTGCTTTGTGGATCTAGGGATCTCATTTTCTTTGTTGGAATCCTTTCCCATGCTTTGGATCCAAACTCTCTAAGATGAGACACATTAGGTTTGTATCCCATCCATGCTTCAAAAGGAGTCATATATTTGAGTCCTTTGTGAGGAACTATGTTCTGAAGATAGGTGGCACAATTGATGGCTTCTGCTCAAAGACTAGGGTGCAACCCTTTCAAATTTAACATGCAGGTGGCCATCTCTTTCAATGTTATGTTCTTCCTTTCAGCAACACCATTCTGCTGTGGTCTATAGGGAACAGTATGTTGCATCTCAATTCCTTCTTCAGCACAAAACTTTTGAAAGTCACCCTTGATGCACTCACCTCCATTATCAGTTCGAATGGCCTTGATTTTTCTATCTGAAAACTTTTCTGTAGAAGACTTGAAAAACTTAAAGAATCCAAATACTTCTGACTTTAATCTAAAAAAGTATACCCATGTAAATCTTGAATAATCATCAATAAAATTAAGAATATGCCTTGCCTTGTTCAAATATAGATCTGGAAGTGTCCCTATAACATCACTATGAATCAGATCTAGAGGTTGAGAGCCTCTCCTTTCCTTCCCCTTCTCAAATTTCTTTTTAGGATGCTTTCCCATCAAACAACCATGACAGTTTCGCTTGGAAAACTTGATCTTGGGAAGCCCTTCAACCATCTCTTGAGTATGCATGTCTTGCAAGTATTGATAGTTGAGATGCTCAAATCTTTCATGCCATAGCCTACTCTCTTCATTTGCATGAGTGTGAAGAGCAAACTCTTTAGAGAGAGGTAGAAAATGGGATAACTCATAGAGTTTCGAATTATGATTTGAAACACCTTTTGCAATGGTAGAACCTGATACCATGTCTTGAATTTAGACCTCATTTGGAGAGAATATCACCCTCTTGGGATCTCCAGTATGGGTCATCTAATATACTGAAAGTAGATTAGCAGTGAGAGTGGGGACATAGAGCACATCTAAGAAGTACCCATGATCAAGTTTGATTCTTCCAATTCCCTCAGAGGAGACCTCGGAATCATTCCCTAACATTATGGATGGTCCAATAGTAGCTTCGAATCCAGTGAAGATATCCTTGGAGGAATACATGTGTCTTGATGCTCCAAAATCTATGATGAAGGAGGATAGTGTTGATGCACCTGTCATGAGGGCATGGCATCTCTCTTTATTCTCAGATCTAGATGGTTCACTCTCTTTCTTTCTAGCACATGAAGGTACTGGAAGATTATTTTTCTCAAGAATTGAATCCATGATATCTATGGTCTTCTTCATACATGAACTCTCAGGATGGAATCCTCTATTGCAGTATGTGCATTTGTATTTCCCCTTCGGATTTTTCTTTTCTTTCTTAGGATTCGAAATTCCATTTGACTGGTTTGGAGCCTCCTTCTGCTTTTGGTCATTCAAACTTCTTTCAGGAACTTTTTTTTTCCCTTTACCATTCTCTCTTCTCATCTCAGTGGTTGCAAGAGCTTAATCCAATTTGGTTTTTATCACTCCCATGTGCACTAGCTTCTCCTCCTCAAGTGTGAGGAATTGGATGAAGTCTTCAAGCGAAGAGAATTTCCATCTTGGAATGGACAACATTGTTGACTGGAAGGTATAAACAAACATTGAATAATCAGGGACTAGCTTCGATAGTATGGAAAGGATGAGTTTTTTTTCTTCCTTCTCAATCCCATACCTTTTCAACTATGAAATCAAGTTTTTGAATTTATTGAAAAACTCAGTGATGGTTTCAAAACTTCTTGGGCTCAAGGAGATGATATCATTTTCTAATTTATGACCCTTCAATTCATCCTTCTTACCAAGAATATATTCTGTAATGTCCCCTTTTAATAATTTGTAAAAACTAGGAAAAATTGCAAATTTTGGCCAATTCGACCCTTAGACTAGTATTGACCCAAATGCCTCCAAATGATTCCGAATTGGTTCTGAATGTGTTTGGAAGGTATTAAGACATAAAAATTAGGATTATGGATGCTTGTACACTCTCAAAACACTTATGCAACATTCATTTATAATCAGGGAAAAATAGGGAACTTTACTAGTCAAATCGAGGTTCAAATCCCCCAAGGGTAGTGGGCAAATATGGATTTCCAAATGTTGTACGAACTTCCCAAATTTCAGAACAGGGACATGGTAATTTTAAATTAATTCAATGGTCTCCCAAATACATCATCAATTAGTTTCTAAAGGCTTCTGCAACTCCCATAAATCAGAGGATTGTGGACATGTCTTCCCATAAGGGGGAAATGCTAGTAAACTTCACCACTTGCTATGAAATTCGAGATTTATGTTCCAAAGGATAATGAAATTTATATTAAAATTCTTCCATACATTAATTAATCTCCATACATCATAAAAATCACAGATATGAACTGATATAAGTCGAAATAAAGAAACTTTAAGCTTTCGTAACAAGATCTAGGGAAAATGGCACCATTTATGCATTGTTTGGTATTTTTACATAGTTCCATTTGGTATTTAGAACTGACAGTATTATAAGAATTAAATACAGAGTATATATATCATAATACAAATAAATGGGGCCACAATATCTCCCCCAAAGAGAACAACATCTCACCAAGTGCACCCTTCCTCCAAGAGCCAAAATATGAAGAGAAAAGTGAGAAAGGTGTGGAAGCAATTTGAGGATGAGAATGTCACGATCTTCCCTGTAGCTTCAACCTGCAACAAATGAATCCATTGTCACTTCAAATTAAAGTTTTGAATGGCCCTCCAATTTCCAATTAGGATGGGAGTCTTTCACCCTCGAAATTGGTACTAAGGAAAGTAGAGTAAACACTCCACAAGCATGGACAAGCTATGCTCTCCAATATACAAAATGAAAAATGATCAAAATATACTATCCTTCTTTGTTATTGACATTTATAAACTTCCAAAGGCCTCCTTAGCTCGAATTACATCCATGAGATTCATGCCAACTCAAATTAGGAAGAGCTTCCAATGTATGCCACTTGTCCCTCCATTCCTAGCCTCCTCCTTCACTTAATTCGAATGGGTGACCCTTTGGCTTCCCTAACTCCCTTGTGCACCCTCTTGGAGGATATTTTTATCCCTGACATGTCATATATGTCAGATGTCAGCAATCAGGTCTGATTTGTGTCATATGTGTCATAGCATCTTCATCATTGTTGTCATAGAAGCTAGGGAATCTAGCCCAATGTCTCAATATCTCTCAAATGCCTCTTTCTCTTCCATGGGATTTATTCTTCCACTCCAATTCGACATTCATTGATTCATTCCAATTATATTAACCTCCCAAATCCCCAAGAACATTAGACTCCACCTTGGATTTGAATGGGTGAGAATAGGATTCCATGTGGCATGAGGAAAATAGCTTTGCGTGGGTCCCACACCACCAATGTGTCTCCATGACCAAGTGCCACCTTATTTTCCTATAATAAATATTTATTTAACCCCTTTTAATATATTTATGTCAATCTAATGTCTATTTGAGGTTTATTAGCTCCCTTATTCAAAATCCCAATGTTTCCACCCCAACCTAGGAAACTAGTAGATTGGTGGAATTTTCTCTTTTGAGATTTATTTGAATGGGGACATTACAGATTCGAGCTTGTCCCAAATATAATTTGGATACTTCATATCGATAACATTAAAGTGTAGGTCTTCAAAAATGTTAAGTAGCAGTAGTCCTACTACTTCATCAAGCTTGTCTAAGTACTTGAATTCCTCTACTACACCAGTGGGCTCAACTGTAGAGCCATTCACCACTCTAGAAAGGCTCTTCGACTTCAAGAAGATGTCCATATTTTCCTTCCATTCAAAGTAGTTGAATGAATTCAACTTGAGATACATGATACTGAATAATCCGAAGTTGAAGAGGGGATAGTCCTGCAAAACAAATGAGAATTATGAAATGGAGATCTGCTGCAATTCGAATTGAACACTTCCTTAGGACACTGTGCACATGTGACTGGGTCCTTCACACCTAGCTAGACCTCACTGGATTTCTCCAGTGAATTCAAGGAAATAGCACCAGGATTTGTTGTGGAAACCTAGAGGCTTTTGGTGCTCAATGAAAGACATTTTCTCAAAGAATTGTTGCAACTGCTGCTGTTGCAATTCGAATAGTTGTTGTCAGCTCTGATACCATGTGATATTGTAGAAGTAAGATCACTCAGTTGTAGCATACCTCACTAAAACTCACTCAAGAAGTGCATAAATAAGAAGAAGAAATGTTGATTCAATAATCACTCATACACAAGAAATGACAAAAACTGTTGTATCATACATCAGCTATAAGATGGCACTGTGAAAAGTGCATAATAACTGAATACAATCAAATGAATTTGAATGCCTCAAGGCATTCGAATTCTCCTCAATGTGTGGCTTGGATGACATTGGAGACATCATCCAATCAGTAATAGTGGTCACAAGTGGTCAAACATCAGCAAAATAAGTCTAACTGAGTCTAACTAGTGCATGTGGCACAAATGTAGGGAAGGAGACTCCAATGTGGGCGCATGAAGAGCTGTCAGTAGTCAGTATAGTTGATCTAGTCTCTCTGGAGGTCTATCTAAGTGGTTCAGTCAGTTAAACTAGTAATCAGTCCTTAGATCAAGGATAGATCCACTAATTGAGGAACTAACTAAAGAATATCCTAAATAGGTGGAAGAGGGTGCACTTGTACTCCAGTGATGAAAACAAGGGCGCATTTGTGGCTATGAGGGATAGAGATGAGCAGAAACAGGCTCTTGGGGCTGAAAAACTGGGAACTAGGTGTTGGGAGACTACCATACTGATGATTGGATGCATGCATGATGACTGGATGCATGCAGGCATGAAAAATATAAAAATGATGGTCAAAATATTCCAACAATGCCCTTGGTCCAACCTTATCCCATAAAATAGGGAAGTGGTGTGCCTAACTCATTAAATGCATTAAGTAGGGTGCCTTTAACTCCCCAGAATAAGGAAATGGGCACAATTGTGGATAAACTTGGATATAATGAGAAACCACTAGTCTAATATGTGGACAAACCCCCTAGACTAGGCACTATGAAGCCAAACCATGGAACAACTTACATTAAACACTTGGAACATTATGCAAGGATTATTAACCAAGGTTTAGATGGGGATTATGTTCCAACAAATGTCTTCTCTGTAGAGTTGTATATGTCCACGGAAATCCCTTACAAAATTTATCTTCAAAGAAACCTGTCTTTGCAAACTATTCCGTGGTAAATCTCTTTGCAATAGGTACTCAAATTTTGGCCAAAAAAGGTTTAGGGATTAGGGTTTTCTTTTTATTTATAAGATAATTGTCTTAAAATTAATTCTCACTCTTTTTTTCATTTGATATTCTGACCCATTGACGATAAACATGTGCATCTCTTCTTATTTTCTTAATTGGTATTATGGTGTGCCACTCAGATAGTAGTGCACTAATGCACGATAATCATAAAAAGCATGGCATATAAACAGTAGGAAAAAATAAAAATAGAAACTTAATCAATTTTTTGTTGAGATTACGGTCCACTGAGTAAATAATAGTGCACCACTACGTATTACTGACATAAACACATCAATGACATAGAAAGATTAAAAAAATGGAAGCATAAAATTCCACAATTAATACTTTGCGGAGGTTTTTCCATTGCGGAGGTGTTTGTGGAGGTTTTAGTCAGTGTGCATCTTGAAATAGTGCACCAATGCATTTTTATTTTTTATTGTAAGTACCCATGGGGATTTGAACTTGTGACCTTCCATTTACAACTTATCATCTCAATTACTCATTACTAATTTATCTACCCCTCGTGGGCCATGCGTTTATCTTATTAATCGACAACAGTGCACCAATACAATTTTTAGTGCACCAATTACTTTATAAAAACAATAATATTTCTTATTTCCTGTTTTTTTTAAATAATGAAGACATGTATTGATTGTACTTTTGACTCGATTGTACGAGAAAAAAGAGAAATAAATCAAATGGTCAATTCTTCAACTTCCAACTTGCTCCATATCGTTCCAAGTTCAAGTTCTCTATTTTTGTTATAAGTAAGTCCATTATATTTTAATTATCTATTTGAATTTATGTTGTATTTTCATGCGCATTTGAATAATTTTGTATTGAATTTTGCAGGATCCTAATTCCAGATCAAGTTCAAATGCACATGATATTCCACCACTCCCAAAATTCCATAAGGTATTATTTGAATAAATATACCATAGGAATATGGTAGATGAAAATGGAAGGTCACTTTACCTCACCAACTGTAACATGCCATCATCTAATAACCATCATGGACCAATGGTACTTTAGCATTAACTAGATATTTTTAATGACACCCGAGTAGTATGTGGTTCTTCAAATGTAAAAGGTTGGAGGTGAATCCTAGGTGTGTCACATTGTCCCATTATAATAATGGCAAACTACCCAAAGTTGACGGTCTAATACCACCCACTACAGTCAATGATCCAATAGGTGAAATAGGAAAGACACGAAGGAACATTTCCATATGCTCATTCTTTGAAATGTTGGAATCCAAATCAACCATATCTTGTCCTAAATTAACCAATATGTCTCATTTTACTAATACAATCAATAATTCTAGTGAGCTGGCATATGAAATTAGTACTACCCAAAACATCTCTACAAGGAGATCAAAAAATTTGTATGATCTAAGAGCAAAAATGTTCAAGTACAAAAAAAGCTTGGTTCAATTATTGGAGGGTAGCAATGACTTCCCTCTTCCTTTCCATATGCATAGTAAATATCAAACAACTTACAATCATGCTTTGTATGTCACTTGGTTGTCTTCCCTATATGTGCCCCATGTTAGGACCAAATTATCCTATAGTGGTAATAATTACATTATTACAAATTAGAAAATAAATTATGCAAATATTGGGTTGTTTATCCTTTCACATGTGTTTATTCCTCCCAAACAGTCAATAGCACTTATGCAATATTGTGGTCCTCTTAATAGTCAATCTGATTACTCGAATATTATCAAATACGAACATAGTATTTCCATGTATATTATGTGCACAAATGATTATGCTTTGTGAAACTTTAACATTAAGAACTTGTTATATATCAATGGTTATCCATGTACTCATGGGAACATTCCAAAGTTCATAAATAGTTGTAGGTGCTCATTGTTTAGTGCAATTTGTCCATTCAATACGTATTTCTTCTCTTGGTGATGATTTTTTAATAAACTATAACTTTCATAGACCACCAAATGCTCCTCAAAAACAACTTGCATTGGGGATACCTTTAGACATCCCCTTGGGGCATATGAAAAAAATCATTGAGTAATTGAATTTTTGGATTTTCAATGGATTTAATGTTAATGTATTGCTTAATTCCACATTTATTTTATAAATTGGTTGATTGCATGTGTACTTTTGGAATAAAATTACATGCTTCTAATAAATTTTTGGTATAATGTTTCAACATACTAAATGCATTGTATTTACAAATATCATCAATTTAATGTACAATATTTTTGCAACCAGGATTCCGATGAAATCAACCTATCTACCATCTATATTTGCACCCCAATGCGATCTCAGCTCGATAGAAGGCCACCCAGCATGTAGAGATCGTAGAGGAAGCATACAAAGCATTGTTGAATCAACCACCTATTCAATTCCCACTATGTCCTAAGTCACTAATTCAAAACATCTATAGTGACACTATCTTTTTAAGGTTTGGGGATGAAAACAATGATAAAGAGGTTGGTATGGATGATTTATTATGGGATACCCATGCCATGGAGGGAATTCTTTTAAATGCATTCCAACAAGAGGAGCTAAAAAATGATGCTAATGTTTTTTATGCCTTCTTTGAAATCCTGAAATATGCTTCCACCACCCCTCTCTTTGGGCATGGATCAAGGTTACCCAACTAGGCTACATCAATATTGGTGTACAACTTGAAATCAATGTATGGTATGTCAAATGTGTGCTTCTCTACACTATTGAGGTAACAAACCATCAAGTCCCATTAAATCAAGAATAAAAAGAGATTTGTTGCATGCTTAATGACATTGTACATTTACATTTCCCACTAATTGCAAGTTAATCAAAGAAAATGTACTTCCAAGTGATAATGTCCTCTCGTATAGTTGTGAAGAGGAAAATCAACTACTGGAAAAGTTCGGTATTGAGTACATAGCATATCATGCTTGTCTAAATCAATATATTTGTTATAGATGCGAATACATGAACAAAGAGATATGTCCTAAATGTGGGAATGACAAGTACCAAATATCAAAAAAAGGGTAAGGCGCGAATCTTCCTCATATGATATTGAGGCACATGATTATAATCCTAAGGATTCAAAGGTTTTTTCTTTTCAAAGAATTAGCCATCTTACAGGGGTGGCATGCCTCACACAGAAGTGAGTCGGGAGTTATGTGGATTGTTGCAAATTCAATAGCCATGAAGCATATATAGGATACATGGAATGATAAATTCAAGGATGAAATATGAATCCTTCGATTGAAAATATCCATGGATGGATTTAAACTTTATTCCCTCCAAACACCAAATATTCTATGTGGTCAATGGTAGTGATGAGTAATAATATCCCTCCATGGTTGTCCGTGAAGAACAAACATCTTATTTTGTCACTTATAGTTCTTGGTAGAAGATAAGTGAATAATATGAATGTCTACCTCCAACCATTGATCAATGAAGTCAAGAAACTATGGGAAGGGATATAGGTATACGATGTATCAAGATCCATCTCGATATAGAGGTAGGTATTTTATGTTGTATGACATATGTGCATACACCATGCATGGTTATCCAAGACTAGGATTTTTATCTAGTAAGCATGTTGAGTGATTTGTTTATATCTGTAATGTTATTTCAAAAACTAAATTTTGTGAGACCGCCTTCTTTGGCACTAATGTGTTCTGCATACAATAACATCGCAGGTCTTGTAACAAAAGGATATCATGGATGTAAATGTTGTGGACCTTCAATCAAGGCTAGGTTGTCCAACCACATACAAAATCCTATGTAGGATTGCGTGAGGGTGTTCCTACCAAAATACAACCCTTATAAAATAGTATCATCGTATTTCAATGTAAACCAGAGAGAACCCATATACCTGACATAATGACACTGGTAGACTAGCTTAGGGCATGTGACATAGAGAAGGAGAAGGAAATTGCGAAATTATTCGATTCAAATGGGGAACCTATGTTTGATGATTAAAAAAAAAATGACACTTATGTTGATAAAATGCTCGTTGGGATGAAAAGAAAATTTATTTTTTATGAGCTTTCATGTTGAGAACATCTTAATTTCCCTCTTATTGGATCCCATGCATATATTCAAAAATGTTTCATCTTCTTTATGTAGGCACGTACCATCGAAAAAAACGGACACATTGGTTATTAAGAGAGATCTTATTTCTTCAAATACTAAAAAAATACTTTGGCCAAGAAATGAAAGTAGAGGAGAGGCTGAAACCTATTAGTATTTTAGAGAAGGTGATGTCCCATGGATTTTGAAGAAATGTGATCTTTATTTGGAAAAATATATTATATTGAGTGTGAAGATGGCTTCATTATATAGGTCAAATCTAAAACACTGCTTCACAGTAGAGCAAGAATTGTTGGGGTTGAAATTACATGACCATCTGAACCTTCTAAGCATATGTATGTCAATTATATGCTCTTTTTCTTGTAGTTTAGGTTATAATATGCTATGCATTCATAGTTTTATGCTAATTAATTTCTCAAGTGTTTATTTTGTAGTGTCATTTTCCTTTGCTCGTGCATGGTTGTGTGAACCATGACTTCCCTTAGGATCTTCAATGAGCCATATATAAATTATCTACATTTGTTCATTGGATTACATCAAAGGATATTTGCATGGCTAGAATTCCACATTGGTGTCAAGAGATCACTGAGATTGTTTGTATGTTTGAGAAGGAACTGCCCACAAGTTTCATGGACTTACATGTCCATATTCTAATTTGCCTACTGAATGAGGTTGAATTAGTTGGGGTGGTCTCATGTCATTGGATGTTATTCTTGGAGAGGTACATGAAAAAGTTGAAGGGATTTTCTAGACAGAGGAAAAAACCCAAAGGGTCTATGGCAAAGGGGTACATAGTATATTAATTGTTCTATTACACTAGTTAATGCATCAATCAAATTGATGACACACCAGGTGGAGTGATTTGGGATGACCAACAAGATGAGGAAAAAATGGAAGGGGAGCTACTCCAAACAAAAGTAAAGTGGTGTCTGATAAAGAGTTAGTCACTTATAATTTGTCAATTTTCTACAGAGTAATTATTTATAATGAAATTATTAATATATATTTGATCTCATACTAATCATTTTCATTTCATGAATACATCAAGGAATGGATAAATTAAATCTATCAATGAATTTGTTCTTTACAATGTGGAGACAACTCAACCATGGGTCATGTTGTATGAAGAAAAGAGAAGGAAATGGGACAGTGATAGGAAAGAATTCAGAACATTGAATGGTAGAAGCATACCTTATCCCGATCATTTAAAAGAATATATGCCAAATATTTGTCCCAATATTTGGATGGCTAACCAAATCATAGATAAATATGGTGTGTATGATCATTACCCACATGGAGAAGAGGATGCACTAAACATAGGGATTGGGTGTAGCAACTATGTAATAATATTTCCATGTATATTATTCATTTTATAATGCACATTTGAATTATAACATGTATTATGTTTTTATTAATGCTCGAATTAGTAAACATGTGACAATGTCCATTATTCACATTTTTTAGGCGCATTTGTTCCCATCTATGTGACCATATGGACATCATTTTTTGCTCTAAGGATATAAATGATGGATGTGTCACATTTAACTGTGGAGTGGAGGTCAAGTTTGATCGATATAGTCATGCTATCCATCGTGATCATAACATAATAGAGGGGAATCTAGGTTACATCAAAAAGATACAAGATATCATGCAAATGGACTTCTCATCTTTCCAATGTGTTATTTTTAGGTTCAAGCAGTGGGACACTTTCAACCGGAATAATGTAAGGGAATATTGTGATAGTGGGATAATATGTATCATTAACTCTAAAATGATGGAAAATAAGGAGCCTTATGTTTACCCAAAACAACGCAACCAAGTGAGATTTTACCTGCATCTGTTGGAAAGGGATTGGTGGTTAGTACTAAAACACGATCTAAGATCAAAACATATTTTTAACAACAACAAGGAAGAAAATCTCATTGATGACAATGTATATGTATATGTACATGTTTTATTTCATCATTTATGTTATGTCCATGGCATTTTAATATGGGCATCTATGATTGATGATTTTTTTCTTCATTTTATGATGTTGGATATGAAAAGTTAACTATAATTTATTTGTGGTTGGATCCAATCTTGGTTGTTCACATATTTATTTTATGTATTAAATGCAAAATTACAATTGTTGGTTTTTTATTGTGTAATGGAAGTAGATTGTATATTGAAGCATTTACTGTGTATTGAATGTAGAAAAACATATTTTTAATGTGATTAATTATGATTATGAGTCACCTACTATGTTTTATAACATTACAATATTTACATATTATATGTTTCTACACCACATAAGTTGTATTCATTTTAAATTTGAAGTCCATGTGGAGATATATGTGGCAAATTTGAATTTTGAAAAAACTTATGATTAATAACACTTATCTCATCCATAGTTCATGTGTTATATGTTATCTACCATTTTATATGGAAATGCATAAACTATCCAAATTCAACTATATTTTTTAAATGAAAGGATGAAATAAATAAAACATATTCATAAGTGATGAAATTGTAAACACATACAAACCTATTATACTACAAATATATTGTTTTAAAAAGAAATATTATTGTTCTTCTTTTTATGTATTTTCTTGTGACATTGCTCATTAATGTTGTTAATGGTTTTCTTGTAACTATTTCAATATTCCTCATCCATCTAAAAAAATTAAATGTTACACTCAAAGCAACAAGATCTTGTACACTAGTATTTGACATAGTATTGATAGGGTAAAGTTAACTCAATGCTTAAATATATTTATAATTTTAAATTTTTAAAGACTAATGAAATGTTACTATATTATTGAAATATATTTAAATGTTTTCATTTTGTGTTATAGTTTGAATGCTATGTTAACAATTCAAGAGCACTCATTGAAATTTAATTGTTAAGATAAGAATGGAATGCTTTTATTGTAGTGTAACCTTTAATTTGTTCAACTCTTCACTAATTTTTAATATAA
Source organism: Larix kaempferi (assembly GCA_027924585.1). Taxonomy (NCBI): domain Eukaryota; kingdom Viridiplantae; phylum Streptophyta; class Pinopsida; order Pinales; family Pinaceae; genus Larix; species Larix kaempferi. The sequence goes on along the minus strand of BSBM01000159.1, from coordinate 8,325,033 downwards.
GAATGGAGTTAGAATCATAGCATCCAATGATAACTTGTACTACTAGTAACTTTACCATGACAAGATGTTTTTTGTATGAAGAGAACATTTTTTTAAGAGAAAGACAAAGTAATGACACACAAAAACATTGAAATCATTTTAAACAAATTTGTTTCTATTGTTTCACATAATCTCTTGAATTACATTAAATTCATACTTAATCAACCTTAAAAAATACATACATTTAAGCCATGAACTCATAATAACTTATGATTTAGAATTTATATAAATTTTAGTATTACTAGATGTTTTAGTTATATATTTTACTATTCCTTATTATTTATATTTGTACCAATTTTTATATATTGATTATATCATTTAGGAAGTACTTAAACACATCAACATAGTAATCTAATTTATGCATTTATTGAGTTGGTGTCTCAATATATATATATGTAAATCAATAACTATTTGTTTTTTTTTAATTACTATTATTTCTTATATGTTGAAGAAGTCGTCATTAATTCGCATTTATATTCACTCTCTTTTTAAATGAAATAAAATTAATATATAAATTTCTTTTAACTATTTTTAATACCAATTTTAATTTTGTTGAAATAAACTATTAACATATTAAAACCATACTTTAACTAGTTAGCCATCTAAATAAATCAAATAAAAATGCATTTATGAAACAAATAGTTAGATAGTTAAATTTATTGTCGTATATATATGACTTAAATAATTGCTGCAAAAAAATTATATTAAATTATCTTGACTACAATCAAACATTATAGTTTATATCTAATTTAGATCATTGACACGCAGCAAATTTTATAAATGAAACAACATCAACAAAACATGAAAAGACATAAATATACATGAAAGACATCAACATCAACATGATATGAAACAAGCATAATATAAAAATCATAATATATGTCAAATATACAACTCAAGTCAAATATAAAAGTCATATATATACATGTGCTCAATAATTTCTATGATCTAGCGAGTTCACCACCGAATACAGGGGCATTAGAACCTCCACTAGCAAAGTTATATGTATCAATCCCTTGGATAGATAAAAATGTAGAATGAAACGGTCGATATGTATCTCTTGGTGAGGATATATATGACTCGATGCAGCTATCATATCCATCAAACTATCCAATGGTGTAGGAGGTAGTGGTGGGTTTATTGGCTGAGAAGGATATGGGAGTCGATCTACTTGGTGTGGACAATAGGGTGGTCTATCGACCTATGGAGGATATGGTGGTGGGTCATCTCGATGAGAAGGAGAGGGTGTTTGATTGACCTGTGGAGTATGAGATGGTGGTGGGTTGGATTAGTGAGGATGTAGTGCCCCTAGACTACTATAACTACTATAGACATTGAGGGCACCTGCTGAGTCACCTGACTGTTTGAAGCATTAATAAAATAACCCTATGATTTTATTTTGAGTATATTTATGATTACGATTGATTGATAGATGTGCATTTGGGTAGTTATTGTGAATGGACAATTTCATGTTGTTTAACAATTAACTTTGATATGAAAACTGTACATATGAATGATGCTTAACGACTAGCTGTGCAATTGATTATGTGATTAGATGAAAGAGTAATGATTAAGTAAATTATAGATGCTTAAAGAAGCAACAGATTTATAAACCAAATTGTGATTATTGAGGACAGTGCTACTAATTTACGTTTGTGAGAAATGTATGTAGCGATAGGTGAAACGGTTCACCAACGGACACACAAAGGAATATGAAGGGTCGTAGAGTACGAGTAAATCACACACAGGGAGAGCGACGACGATGTCGACTTCCGATGGAATACCACGCTTGAGCATATAAGCACTGATCTGCTTGCTCAAGAGGAAAGCGTGATGGCGTACGAGGTGGGCCACGATGGAGCTGGTCATGTACGAGTTGGGGGGCGCGCAGTGAGAACGGACTCACTCCTCAACGCCATTAGTCCCTAATAGCGTGTAGACGGAGGATGGAAGGTAACGGCTCCTGAAATCCCTACATGAAGTTCCTGCAAGTCAAAACGGAAGGATGACGGCAGAAGGGCCCGACGGTGTGGTACCCTGCCGAGAACGGAAAGAGTGAATGCAAGGACCCAACGATGTGGTGCCTTGCCGAGGAATGGAAACTATGGATGACTGGACTCGACGGAGTGGTTCCATGTCAAAGAAACTAAATTAAGGAACAAGGAGGCCCAACGGCACGACACCGGGTCCCTAGTAAAAGTTGATTGCTAAACTTAACTACGTTGAAACGTATAATTTTGCACCTAGAACTTTACTTAGAAATGCATTTGAGTACTTTAGTCATTTGCACATAAATTATTACTTTGGCATTTAAATAATATTAAGTGTTATTTAGGCATTGCACATGAAAGGATATTCCTGATTACTTAAAAATATTAAAAATATTTATTTAGGAGCAAAATGGAATCCTAGGCATGGACACCTAGTCAACTCCACCTACACCACAAATCTAGGAGTTAAGTGAAATATCTAAGGGACACACATGAGCAAACTTAGGGATGTTGGTGCATCTCCTAGAGAAACTGACACTTGGATGGGTGAGTATTATTAAATTGAAAATTTAATAAAATATGTGTTTATGCATGAAGTGACATGTGTCGCATGGAATGTTCCTTTAAAATGAAGGCTTTGGGAATGGGTAAAGGACCCAAACCCTGGATGACTATCGTAATATTGAGTTACCTCATGACTTGCTACTATTAAGGGTTTGGCTGGAAATCTTGGTGGGGGGGAATCCCAAACTGGGTTTCTTGATTTTTTTTGTGTGTGTGAGCTCTACGACCCAAACCTCGGGGGAGGCCATGCGACTAAAAGAATGAGCCTATGGTTGGGTGGCGAAGCTAACGGTTGCTTCGCCTATGGTTAAACGAGCTTTGCTGGAGGGATCCTACGGAAGATGAAGGCGACAATGGACCAACCGGATCGGGTCGACAGGTTAAGGTTTTGCTTATTTTTGTTAAGTTATTCACGCTTTTTATTTTATTTTTCCAATAACTATGATGGCTAATTTGTTTGTATGAAGTTGTTAAAGTTTTAGGTTCAGTTCAAAGGGACCCTAAGGGAGGGGTCCTACAGAGGAGGAGATGGTGGTCGGTCAACCACTGGAGGAGGATATGGTGGTCGCTTGGCTCCACTAGGAGGAGGAAGATATGGATGAGGTAGTGGTGGTGGTGGGGTGGCTATGCCAAGAGGGGATGAGGTAGTGAAGTACCTCCACCCTCATTAGAATAATATGAAGAGATATGAGTAGGCCCCCACCTCTCTATTAGGCTAGTAGCACCAAAAATATGATGCATCAACGAGATCATATCACATGGGAAGGTCCACCATATTTCTTAGAGGTATAGGTCACACAGGATCCGGTTGACCTGAACATGGTGCACTCCATATCGAGCCAATGGTGCAGATAATCAATCCACCACCTCCTGGTAGAATATACTATTTGGACTAAGTCGCAGGTCGGGTCTCGATAACTGAGGAATCTCCTCAACCTCATCCATTTCCTCATATTGTTGGTAGGGATCTCCCCAACATAAGTGATAATATATGCAAAGTAGTACATAACAATAATTAGACAATTTAATTGAACAATTTAAATAAAATCTTATAATGAATTACATATGCAGTAAATTAGACAATAAAATGTGACTAGATTAATCAAAACATAATGCAAATATTACCTTTGTCATTCAATGGCTCATCCTAGGTAAATAGGATGTTGGGACATCGTCGCTAATCCATCCATGCATGTGGGTGTGACACAAAATCGATGGTGTGATCATCCTCACTAGCAATAAATTCCAATGTCTCTGTACCAATCCTACCTAGGAACTTTATGTGGACCCTCTTGGGAACACCTGCCCCCACATGTGCATCTACACCTTGGTCATCATCCTAAGATGGTGGCAGTCGAATGATGGTTGAGTGCCTGGAAACCTCTCAAAAAATAAACAAAACAACTTAGAAGAAAATGGGGATCCTATCCTCCCATCAAACATGGTGTGACAATGATCTAGAGCAAAACAAAACTATCACAAAAAATGGTAGACCAACTAATGCATCGGGGACTGTGCACTAAAGAATAAACATAATATAATAATGGGAAACTAATATGTTTCCCATCAATAGTGTAGTGGGCCACTATTGTGACCAAATGCGAGAAGCACCTAACCTCCTCTACACCAAAAGAAGTTATGCGCAACTAGTCGCTAGGTACCCATAAGTCATCAAAGGTAGTGGCATCCTCACTAACATATATATGAACATATGCTAGTTGGCATGCTATTGAAATGCTTGGCACGACATTGAGGAAATGGGAAAAATCCTCCCCTCTCCTAGATAGCTTGGTAATGAAATAAATGTCCTCTTGTGTGGGTTGGAACTACAAATTAGGACCCACACTGAATGTCTATTGATTTTGATCCCAATGATGGATTAGTAGCCTTACTAGTCATTAGTGACCCCTCAACGATGTATCCTCCCATAAAACTTAAGGAGGCCAACAATATTTAAGAAGACTCGCATTTGTGGTGTAATAGGGCAAGGGATAAAATCCCTCTCCCAAGCTTCCCACTCTTGTAGAACATTATACGATATGACGCATTGTTGCTAGTCTTGTTGATTCTCTCATCTCTATTATATTTCATTAACATATAAGTTTTGCTAGAAACATGGATACAGACACATATATACATACATAAAACATTACAAAAATGATTAAAGTACATTTTTATTTATCAAAACCAATTTTATTTTTTTCCTGAGAAAAAATGACTTGAGCATAACTGGTGCACCTTAAAAACAGTAATGTATCGAGAGTGATGCTTTTGAAAAATAATCAGACCGCGACTGGTGCTCTGAAAACATATGTGCATCGCTTGCGATTCTCTAACATAAGTGCACCGATATCTGTTCTCTAACATTAATATATATATATATATATATATATATATATATATATATATATATATATATATATATATATATATATATATATATATATATATATATATATATATATTTGTATAGTTTCAATGTACTATATATAACCATATGCATTGCCATAGTGTGTCGATATATATAGAGCACTAATATCTTGGGACCATAAGTTTATTATTTTGTCGGTGCACTAAACATATATAAAAAAACTGATCGCAGTGCATCAATATATATATATATATATAGAGCACCAACAATGTTGAAAAAATTAAAAAAAAATAAACATTTTTTTTGTTCACTATATGGTCCTCTTTATATATACCAATGCACTGACTTTAGTGTGTTAATATATTTTAAGAGCACTACCTTGTTAAAAAAATTATGGTTTCAATGGTGGTGTGTTTAGTTCACCAAAATGCACCATGGACCTAAATTTTTTGTTCTGTATACGATTGTCTTTATATATACATGCGAACTAGTGCCAATGAATCTATATATTTAGAGAGCACCACGTTTAAAAAAAAATTGTTTTATGGTTTCAAGGAAGTGCGTTTAGTTTACTAAACCACACTGTGGGCCTTAAATTTTTTGTTTACTAAATGGTTCTCTTTATATATCTCGACACACCGTTAGCAATGCATCAATATATTAAAGAGCACCACTTTGTTTAAAAAATTAATTTTATGGTTGAAATGGTGATGTGTTTCGTTTCCTACAACCCATCGTGCACTTAATACTTTTATGTCTTATATGGTTCTCTTTATATATACCAGCGCATCGGTCATGGTGCATTAATATATTTATATAGCACCGTGATTTTTAAAAAAATATCGTTGTGAGGAGGTGCGTTTAGGGTACTAAAATGCACTGTGACTCTAATTTTTTTGTTAACTAAATAGTGATATATATGTAGTGCCCCTAGACTTGTGTAGACATTGATGGCACCTGCTGAGTGACCCGGCTGATTGAAACATTAATTAAATAACCTTTTGACCTTATTTTTTTGAGTATGTGTATCTGAACTGTTGAGGTAAATGAATAATTGCATATGTTAAACGATTAGCTATGACTATGGAAAATTATGTTGATGGATAATGCTTAACGACTAGCTGTATGGTGATTATGTATTTGGCGACGAAATGTATATTTGATAAGATGAATGAGCAGTTTGAATAAATCATAAATGTTTAACAATGCTAGAGTTAGAAACCAGATGATGATTGTTGAGAACAGTGCTACTAATAATTTGTTGCGAGAAGTGTGTGTAGAAACAAGTGAGACGGTTCACCAACGGACACACAAAGGAACATGGAGGGTCGTAGAGTACGGGTAAATCACACACAGGGGAAGTGATGACGATGTCAACTTCTGACAAGAATACCACGCATGAGCAGATAAGCATTGATCCGCTTGCTCAAGAGGAATGCGTGAGGACGTACGAGGTGGGCCACGACGGAGCTGGTCACGTACGAGTTGAGGGGTGCGCAGTGAGAACGGACTCACTCCTCAGCGCCATTAGTCCCTAGATAGCATGTAGACGGAGGATGGATGGTAACGATTCCTAAAATCCCTACAAGAGTTCCCGCAAGTCAAAATGGAAAGATGGTGGCAGAAGGGCCCGACGATGCGGTACCCTGTCGAGAACGGAAAGAATGGATGCAAGGACCCAACGATGCGGTACCATGCCAAGGAATGGAAACCATGGATGACTGGACCCGACGGAGTGGTGCCATGTCAAGGAATTAAAATTAAGGAACTAGGAGCCCAACGGCGCGGCACCGTGATCCTAGTGAGTTTGATTGTTAAATTTAACTGCATAAAAACTTATGAGAATAACTCTAGATCATTACTTAGCAAATGCATAAAAATAATTTAGGCATTTGCACATGAATAGTTATTTTTGTTGAGCATTTAAAATAATAGAAATCATTATTTAGGAGAAAAATAGAATCCTAAGATTAGACACCTAGTCAACTAAAAGCTAGGAGTTAATTAAAATATCTGGGGGACAAACTAGAGCAAACTTAGGGGTGTTGGTGCACTTCCTAGAGAAAATGACACTTGGATGGGTGAGTGTTTTAATTAAATAATTAATTAAAAATATGTAATTATGCATGAAGCGACATGTGTCGCATGAGATTTTCCTTTATAAGGAAGGCTTGGGGAATGGGTAAAGGGCCCATAATTTGGACGATTGTCATAATTTTCGAATGCCTCAAAGACTTGCTGCTATCTAAGGGTTTGGCTTAGAAATCCTGGTGGGAAGGGAAGCCCAAGCTGAATTTCTGAAATACTTGTGTGAGCTCTACGACCCAAAGCTCGGGGGAGGCCATGCGACTGAAAGCATGAGCCTATGGTTGGGTGGCGAAGCTAACGGTTGCTTCGCCTATGGTTATACGAGCTTTGCTAGAGGGATCCTACGGAAGAAGAAGGCGACAATGGACTAACTGGATCGAGTTGACAGGTTAAGTTTTTGCTTATTTTTGTTAAGTTATTCACGCTTTTTATTTTATTTTTCCAATAACTATGATGGCTAATCTGTTTGTATGAAGTTGTTAAAGTTTCAGGTTCATTTCAAGGGGACCCTAAATGAGGGGTCTTACATTTGGTATCAGAGCCGGTCGAGCCTTGAGGGCACCGGACTCATTCTGTCGTTGAACGTGGTGATCAAGCAACAGGATTGGAGCTGCGATCTTCGAGAAGTTTCACCTTCGACTGGGGCAACTGTTTCTACAGGTTCTTCACTGTTCGTATATTTCGTATTTATTTCAGTTTTATTTGAAAAGTTATAGATCTGCAATATCGTGTGAGAATATGAATTTATGATTATGCTTGACTGTGCATTTCAGTAATTTAAACGCTGTAATATTCGAAGTATTTTAATTATGGAATTGACTGTACATTTCAGTATTTAACGCTGTGATATTCAAAGTATTTTAATTATGAAATTGACTGTACATTTCAGTATTTAAACGCTGTAATATTTGAAGTACTTTAACTATGAAATTGACTATACATTTCAGTATTGAAACGCAATACATTGGAAGTATTCAATTAAGGAAACTGCTGTAAATTTCACTATTTAAAATAACTGTGTATTAAGAATTTCATTGAAGAAACTGCTGCACACATCTGTATTTTTTTTTAAATTGCTCCGTAGTTGAAGAATTTGATTTGGGAAATTTCTATGTTTCTCTTTATATTTAAAACACTTTACAATGAAGTATAGTATAGGTTTCTGCAATAATTTTATTTTCAACAGAGAATAGTATTTTCTGATATAAATTTACTTAGACTGAAAACTGTTCAGAGCAGTATTGGGCATACCACCTAGTTCTGGTTGCAACCGAATGATTCAGATCTGTAGCATGACATCCTGACTGTATTTATACTCCCTTAGATTCCCTTTTGTATCTATGTATCTAGATGGCATCGAAATCATTAAATCTAAGATCGATTCGAGCTACCATCGCTTCCAATCCTTGTACTATGAGTAGCATTGTTTTACAGTCAACATTTTGGTCAGGATCCTTTCTGTTGGAAACTTTTGCGTTTTAGATAGATCTATAAAGTATTTGGAATGTGCCCGAGCATTAAATTCTCTGCCTTGTTACCTACAAGAGATCAAAATCCGAGTTAATTAATTTAAATCTATGTTCATCCTCTGCAAAAACCTTGTGATCAGAAAGCCGTACCATATTCACGGGTTGGCTTATGAGATCTCGCAAACCTAATTTGTATTTAACCAATAGATCTCTGTCTGAAACCGTTGATAGATCTGAACTGTAACTGTAATCTATGTATGCGATAGGTTTTGGAATCTCTGTAAATCCAAACCCGTATCTAATCTTTGACCTCACATGAATCCGATGTCAAACCTCTGTGGTCGATAGAGCATTCTCTTATGTGCTTACTTGTGCATTTTAGTGATGATCACTAACTACGGTCTCCCTTATACCTAGAAAAACTCTGTTCCATTAAACACCTTGTAGATTTCTGTTGGATTACTTCCTATTTCCATCAGTTTTGAAACAGAACTCGTAACCAAGGTACCGACCCGTATCCTAACGCCGACTCCTGTTGACTATTCATTTGGGGCTTGGATCTTTGCGACCTCTGTCTGCGAAATCGGGGTATTGAAATAATCCTTCTTGGCTGGGTAAAAACTCCCATCTCAGATCATCCCGATCTGACATCCTCAACCGTAAAGTCAGTTGGTCTGTGCTTGAATAAAGATCTCACAAATGTTTAAAACGTTCTTAGATCTGGAACGGTCGATCTCAAATTCTTGACTCCGGTTATGTTTATTATTTACCAAATTTCGGTCCTGATTATGTGTTGCATGACGAAAGCCATTTGTGTAGGAATCTTAACTAATAGTTAAATCTAGCGCCCAAACCAATCTCTATCAGTTATTCTTCCCTACAGCAATCTCCTTCCACCCAGCATGAGATCTATGCTGACTTCCTTCCTCGTAAAGCACAGCACCAACAAATTGTTCAAGCGTCATTACCGACCGTGATTGACGGGATGAGGGAAGGATACTCACGTAAGTAGTATCGGCGTATGTGATCTGAGATCCCTCCCCACATTTGGATGAAAGCTTGGCAGAAGAGATGGACCGTTAAAAGAGGGATCTCCCTCATATTTTGGTGGACTATCCATGGGGATCGATTGGTATTAAAGTGAGCACACACAGGAAGTTGAGGGGGAAAGCTATGTAGGATGATCGTTGGAGTATTGTATAGGGCGATCTATGTATTATAATCGCGGGGGTTATTTGATCGCTTTGTTATTTTGATCATTGGAGTATAGTGTGAGATCTCGGCTTGATTTGTTTTCATGCATTTCCAGGTTGCTTGTTTCTTATTATGAGATGACATTAGATTGATCTGTGGTCTATTTTTTTTTTTTATATGCATTGTAATTTGTAATGGAGAGAGAGGATGGTTGTAGCTAATCCGGATTCAGTTTCCTCCGTATGAATGCCCTTTGAATCATGGGGAAAAGAAAGCAGCTTTTTCCTCTGAGATCAGTATTTGATTGTTTGCATATTTATATTTTTGTGTGCATGCTCTATTTTGAGAGCCAAATCGTGTTGCCAAGATTTCACTGTTTGAGGGTATGCTTCCATGACTTTCTGTTAGAGATATACTGCCACAGAAGTTATGTTGCCAGCGTGAGATCAAAGTGGAAGTGTTAGATCTGTCCTTTATGTTGAATTCAGATTCGGTTGTTATATTGCATTTCTAGGTTTATACTTATGTGCTAAATGAAGTGGTAGATCAACGCTGTGTTTGAAATGACAGCATAGATCTCGTTCCTTCAGATCTCTGTGATTAGCGCAAATGTCTAGGGAGACTCAGCTCCTTGTGAAAAAAAAATCTATGTGGTAGCCTAGTTGCTCGAACCGTACTTTAGTCGAAGTTTTAATGTTATGTATTGATTGGAAACCATAGCTCCTGTTGAAATCTGGATTTGTTAGGCTGCTTAGATGGAAATTTCTATTTTGTGTTCATTATGAGAGGTCCTATGTTACCAGCGTTAATGCTAGAAAGAATGCCCTGTCATATGTGTTTGGAGATCCTGATAATAGCATGAATGCCATATACACTCTGCTTATGCTTGAGAGTTCCTATGAGATCAGCGTAGGTAGACCGGTCTGTAAGTTGAAACCGAAGTGTGAGATCTCTGATCTCTAGATCTCGCGTTATTGAATTCGTGGTTGTTTTCTTTTTGCTGCATATTCAGTTTGTTGGATGAAATGCTAAGAGCAAACTCTGTCATAATCTTTGTAATGTCTATGTTATTGTTTCCGATTTCGATTTGGAAAGCAACACCATGGAGACTTTTATTTAATCGGTAGCTAAATGGTGTTATCTGTTATGTAATGGTTGATGAAACGATACTTCTGGAAGAAAATATTTTATGGAACAAACGATCATCCATACCTAAGGAGAACCTAAACTAAATCACTTTATTAATGATCACTTCACCTTCCAGCTATTGGTTCAGGTTATCTACTTTAACATGTATTGTGATGTCATGTGTAAATGTATTACAATTACAACCTCTTGGCTGCCACAATGAGGTGTGCATAGTATACGTTAAAGATTTATTTATTTATTTATTTATTTTTTTTCATTCAGTATAAGAACATAGGTGCCAAACGAGATCAGTCTACTTCGCTTATGTGGCAGACATCAAGAAAACTCGAATGCCTTGAATCTCTTTGCCGTAGGAATAATAGGAATAATAGTGATGTAAGGTTACTAATAAACTTTTATGTTAAGGTTACTAATTCGCTTATGTGGCAGACCTTAAAATGAATAAAAAAAAAAAAATTATGTTGAGAGATTGACTTAAGAGACATCGGAATGAACAAGATAATGGAGCACCATTACAATCACTTTCACTTTACTTGAAGTTTATTGCAGAAATTACTCTAAGTAACATGGTATCAAATTTAGTTATGAAATGAGTGATTAGTATAAGTGACATTTACTTTATTCATGGGTTAGAATTGAAGAGGAGATTGTCTTAGTTTAATGCTATTATATTTTCAGGCTTGATTTGGTTAAGGGATAATACATTACCATTTATCGTAACTCGTATGGCACTTCACTAATCCATAATATGATGTTATATGTCGAATGCAAAATAAGTAATTGGAGTAGCAAGTAGTCTAGAATATTTATCAACTTATTGATATTTTGTATATATATAGGTATTATTATTTGAATAATTAATTTAAATTATATTCTTTTTGTAATATAAACAAAGGTGGAATTGTATGGTTTGGAATGACATTTAATCCTTTAGGTATATAATGTGTTATAGGCAGAAATATTATTATTTGATTATGACTTAAATTATATTCCGTTGCATTATAAATAAAGGTGAGGATTTTATGGTTTGAATTATTATTAAATTCATTACTTTTATAATATGTTTTAGAGAAAGAAATGTATTATAATATGCTTTAGAGAAAGAATAGTATCCATGATTATGTTTTAGACTTATATTCTTTGTAATGTAAATAAAGATGGGAACATTGTGGTTTAGATACTATTAAATTCACTACTTTTATAATGTTATTAAGGTAGAATCCATTAGGAAAGTAAGAATTATATTGTGACCATGTTCGTATTTATGACAACTCTAACAATATGTTATGTTGTCTATTTCACTTAAAAATGTTTTTTTTTAAGTAGGTTAGATTTTAAGTGGTATGCTAATCGAGATATATTACCCTGTTCTGATTTTTACTTGATAGTTGACTAAAGGTACTAGGATAGAAGATTAAATCTAGGTTAGGATACTTTCCTAGATAACCTTGATGAGAAAACAAGTAGACACATACATTTAGTAAATTTACTAAATGACAGAAAATAGATAAATTTTTAACTGATAAAACACCTTGATGCTAAGATGGTTGAGACTTTGACAAATTGTTGAGGAAGTGAAACAAACTTAAAATTTGAAAAGCGAGATATCTATGTAACTAGCACAATGAACTAAGCCCAATGAAATTGATTTTCTAGCATGAAAATGTTGACGAAAAAGTACAACTCGACGTGATCGGGACAATAGTAAAAGAAGAATTCTCCATTAGGAAAGCCCACCGAAAAGACCAAATGAAGATGACATATGTAAAACGAGGCATGGAGAAGATCGACACAATGAATCAAAAGTAATGCAGCTAACCTGAGGACCTAGTCAACCCTTCATGAAAATATGACTAGCCCGAGATAGAACTCGATGAGGATGAGAAAACGAACATAGTACGAATTGACGAAACTAACAAAGTGGTCTTATGACAACATGAATGATGAATTCAGGTAAGGATCTGATAATCTTGAGTAATGATATTGATGAAAGGACTAAGAGATAAATTTTAATATGTCTGACTAAACCGTTAAGTTCCGACCCTAGGAATCCTTTCGATTTGAGAACCAACATTAGGGGTTTTTGGAAGTAACCTTATGGAAATTGGTTTTGAAATATTTGAGGGTCTCTCTCTCTTGATTTGTTAAAAATGTGACCATGTCTTACCCATCTTCGATTGATAGAATATGTTTGATGTTTATCTTCTCGTCTTGGAGGGAATGATGACCAAATATATTTGGAATCTTGCTTGATGGTGATTTTCTAACTAATGGGTGGCTATTGATGCTATATAGCTTGTAAATAAGTTTGGATATCGTAGACCTTCGCAGATCTAGGTTGGTATTGACAATTATGAAGGCATTATTGGATTTACAATACACTTGTTATGATTGAGTTCATAAGGATGTATTGGAACTAGGTTGGATGAAAAAGAAAACTTATGATTAGAGTCACTAGTGCTTAAAGCCTTGATAATTGGAGAAAAATAGAAGAGAATGACAAGAAGATGAGAATAGGAAATTAAAAGTAAAGCCTAGTGTCGTAAGGGTGAGAACAAAATTTAAACTTCGGGACGAAGTTCTATACAAGAGGGGGTGTATGTAATGCCCCTAAAATGACTATGGACTTTAAGAGCACCTGTTGAGTGACCCGGCGGAACAGACTTCAATAAAGTGGCCCTTCGAGTTAGGATGTGTCTTAATAAGGGAGAATCACCTGATGATGTGCATGACTATAATTGATAAATGAATTAAGGAATTAAATTCTATGTGTGGAGAGGGATAATTGATTGATTACATCTTGATTAATGATTAGCCCTGATTGATCAATTCAAAGTGCAGTAGGACAACTACAGTCCTAGCTCTGCGACTTCGAAGGACGCAACTGAGAGGCGTCGTAGCTTTCCATTTTTTATTTTTTTTATTCTGAACTTCGGGACGAAGTTCTAATTAAGTAGGGGTGTATGTAGTGCCCCTAGACTTGTGTAGACATTGATGGCACCTGCTGAGTGACCCGGCTGATTGAAACATTAATTAAATAACCTTTTGACCTTATTTTTTTGAGTATGTGTATCTGAACTGTTGAGGTAAATGAATAATTGCATATGTTAAACGATTAGCTATGACTATGGAAAATTATGTTGATGGATAATGCTTAACGACTAGCTGTATGGTGATTATGTATTTGGCGACGAAATGTATATTTGATAAGATGAATGAGCAGTTTGAATAAATCATAAATGTTTAACAATGCTAGAGTTAGAAACCAGATGATGATTGTTGAGAACAGTGCTACTAATAATTTGTTGCGAGAAGTGTGTGTAGAAACAAGTGAGACGGTTCACCAACGGACACACAAAGGAACATGGAGGGTCGTAGAGTACGGGTAAATCACACACAGGGGAAGCGACGACGATGTCAACTTCTGACAAGAATACCACGCATGAGCAGATAAGCATTGATCCGCTTGCTCAAGAGGAATGCGTGAGGACGTACGAGGTGGGCCACGACGGAGCTGGTCACGTACGAGTTGAGGGGTGCGCAGTGAGAACGGACTCACTCCTCAGCGCCATTAGTCCCTAGATAGCATGTAGACGGAGGATGGATGGTAACGATTCCTAAAATCCCTACAAGAGTTCCCGCAAGTCAAAATGGAAAGATGGTGGCAGAAGGGCCCGACGATGCGGTACCCTGTCGAGAACGGAAAGAATGGATGCAAGGACCCAACGATGCGGTACCATGCCAAGGAATGGAAACCATGGATGACTGGACCCGACGGAGTGGTGCCATGTCAAGGAATTAAAATTAAGGAACTAGGAGCCCAACGGCGCGGCACCGTGATCCTAGTGAGTTTGATTGTTAAATTTAACTGCATAAAAACTTATGAGAATAACTCTAGATCATTACTTAGCAAATGCATAAAAATAATTTAGGCATTTGCACATGAATAGTTATTTTTGTTGAGCATTTAAAATAATAGAAATCATTATTTAGGAGAAAAATAGAATCCTAAGATTAGACACCTAGTCAACTAAAAGCTAGGAGTTAATTAAAATATCTGGGGGACAAACTAGAGCAAACTTAGGGGTGTTGGTGCACTTCCTAGAGAAAATGACACTTGGATGGGTGAGTGTTTTAATTAAATAATTAATTAAAAATATGTAATTATGCATGAAGCGACATGTGTCGCATGAGATTTTCCTTTATAAGGAAGGCTTGGGGAATGGGTAAAGGGCCCATAATTTGGACGATTGTCATAATTTTCGAATGCCTCAAAGACTTGCTGCTATCTAAGGGTTTGGCTTAGAAATCCTGGTGGGAAGGGAAGCCCAAGCTGAATTTCTGAAATACTTGTGTGAGCTCTACGACCCAAAGCTCGGGGGAGGCCATGCGACTGAAAGCATGAGCCTATGGTTGGGTGGCGAAGCTAACGGTTGCTTCGCCTATGGTTATACGAGCTTTGCTGGAGGGATCCTACGGAAGAAGAAGGCGACAATGGACTAACTGGATCGAGTTGACAGGTTAAGGTTTTGCTTATTTTTGTTAAGTTATTCACGCTTTTTATTTTATTTTTCCAATAACTATGATGGCTAATCTGTTTGTATGAAGTTGTTAAAGTTTCAGGTTCATTTCAAGGGGACCCTAAATGAGGGGTCTTACATTATATACATATATATATATATATATATAAAGAGAGAGAGAGAGAGACCACTAGTGGTGCATCAATATATTTACAGAGCATCATGTGTTTTAAAATTTTGTTTTTTATGGTTTCAATGCCAGTGCGCTACATTATATGTAACACACTGACCATGGTGCATGAATTTTGTAATTCGTCCCCCACTATCGGTGCACTCTTTTTTTAATTACAATGCACCAAAAATATCAGTGTGAGTCAAACTTACAACATGCACTATTGAAAAAAAAAAAATTATAAATGTCAAATTTAAATTAAAATTTAATTTTAAATATGCTAAAAAGATAAATGAGAAGGTAATAATACAACACCTAGACTCTTTCCCTCCTAGGAGGCATGGTTTCCATGTATGCAAGAAATGTTGTTTTCCACTGGTTTGGAAATTTTCCAACTCCACCAACAAACCAAACTGCGGGAGAAATATGAGAACTAAGGAGCACTGCATGTATGGGAAGTCAGCGAGAAAGCATGCCACCGGTATGTAGCCGGTGGGCCTAGGTGATCTTCAGCACTGACAAATGAGTTATTTGGTGCCATAATTTTTTTATTTTACCCTGTTCTGGTGCATCTGAGTTAGTGGTGCATCGGTACGCATTATATAAGAGTGCATTGGTCTGCCTCTTGTTATAAAGATCACCGTTAGGTATTTTTATTTTCCAAATTGAAAAGAGATTATGTTTTTATATAATTCAATGTGTTATAGTACATAACACGTTGTTCATCTTATAATTTATAATGCACCAGGGAGCCCTATTAGAAAAATTAAAATTAGTTATTTTTCCAGTCAAGGGCGGGCTTTTTTTACAAAAACCAGTGCATTGTATTATTAAACGCATCGATGCATTCATATCATTACCACACACTGGAAAATTTTGTCGAGAAAAATAAAATAAACATATCTTTACAAATTGCGTTGAGTTATTTTGATACTATTGCTTTGTTTCATGCATCAGTGCGTCATTAATGTTAATGCACCAATGCCTCTAAGTAGATCAAGAGCACTATTTTTTTTATTTTAAAAACAATAAGAATTTTTTATGTATTTTAAACAGTATGTTTTACTCCATCACCAACTGGTACATCTTTGTCCTTAACCTGCACCACCGAGTTTTGTTGGGAAATAAAAATTATATATATTTTTTGAAATGGCATCAAGCTATTTTGATGTCGGTGCGCGTCCTAATTAGGCACACTACTTTGTTGGTTCTTTTATTATTTTGGTGCATCGGTGCATCAAGCTATGAATTGCACCAGTGCGATTTATATGTTTATGCACCCTGATTAAAAATATCTGCTAAAACCTCCTCCCACCCACCTCAACTATCAGCCTCTACTATAAATGGATAAATGGGATTTTTTTGTGAAGGGTCCGCAAAAGCCTCCGCTAGAAGGTGTTTTCCTTATAGTTTTATTATGAGATTTGAGTCTACGTATTTTGTTTTAAATGGAAATACAAACAAAGTATACCCATTGGAAATATATAAATAGTGTGTGATTTCACTAAAATCTCAGGTTAATAGTTTTGAAGGAATTTATGTTTTCTTTGACATAATAACACACACCAGTAAACATATGAATTTATTTACATAATTTAGCAATAAATTCCTTCTGCATTTTCCCTTTCATATGCATACCATAGAATAGGTTACTTACAAAATAATGATTTTAATGAACTTAAGCATCAATATGTAATTCATATTAGAACAAATAGTAATGAGTGAGTAGAATCATATGTTTCCAGAAGTAGGTTTCCAAGCAATTGAATTGGGTAGGTCCATGCATAACCACCCAACCATAGGTTGTCTAAAGTCACATAACCTTTCTATCTCATATTCCATCCCGATTCAAACCATGATACCACTAGGGTGAAGAAGGACTCAAGGATTTTCAATCTCTCTCAGGTAAATTACCCTAGAGAACTGAATCATTACATATGTATATATTCAAATAAGATAATACTCTCAATATTTTGTACTCCTAACCTATTCAATGCTCATAACAGTGTGCATGTCCCACCTAACACATACAATGCTCATAACAATGTGCATAAAGAGTCTTTGTATAATTCATGTTTTTGTTTATCGAGATATCATATTTTACCAATCCATAGGACTGAACTAGATAGGAACTCATAGTCCATGTAACGCCCCATATTTTGACTAGGCATGTTGACGAGTTAGACACCTTTCACTTTAATTGCTTATTGTCTATGGACTCAGTTAGACAAAGTGAACTATATTTCCAGCATGATAGACATGATGATATGTTGCCACTATGTTAATGATGTTACTATATTCATGCAGTTATTAAAGTTATGATTATCATGAGATTCTTTTATTTCATAATGACAGTGTATGTTTGATAATCTTCCTAGAGGAAATGTGATATATATGATGTGGTAATTATGCTATGATCGATTTGATGATTTTATGTGATGAAATAAATGATGCTAACAATATGGATCAGAAAATGATAGAATGGAAAATATATCTTTTAGCGTTTTCATCGATGAAATGTGAAATATATGGTGTTGTACGTGGATGCCATCCTATGATGAAATTGATAAGAACTATTATATTCCATATGTACCTGTGATGTGATAAAATTGTGACATGAAATAAATGATGTTGATGATATGGATCAATTGGTGATCGGATGGAAATGCTTGTTATAAAATGTGTATTTTGCGGAATACTAACCTACGGGACTCAAGGGCTATGGGATAGCCGGATACTTGATCTGATAAGAACCTATCCATGCAGTAAACCTTAGCAACCGAAATTGATGATACGATGACATGGACCAATAATCTTGATAGCAGCAGAGTATGATTTGATAAGGGCGTAGGCCCAGTATGTTGAGAGGGATGGATGTGTTTCCCACCCTATGTTCCTATGATACCCGAGGCCGTGGGAGGGTCGTGCTGAGACACGCTCCCCATGTATGTTGTGATGACGATGGTCGGATGCCTGCTAGGGGAGGATAGGTCCACTGTTTAGCCGACGCTATCGCTCTCAAGTTCTATGTGGTCAGGTCATTGAGTCCGACACCCACTTTTATACTAGCAAAGGAAGGATAGGGAGGATGTGGACGTAGGTTAGGATGGGAGGATATGATAGTGGAACTGTTGAGGGTTGGGTATCTGTTGATCTTGAGTTAGTGGTAGTGGGTAGCTTTCCCTTGTACCTGATTGATTCAACAAATGTAATCATAAAAATAATGAAATGAAATCTTAAAGGTTAACTGGTGAAGTAACCGATGATGTTTTAGTAATATTATGATGAATGTATACCTGTTAAGTTTGCATAAAGTATTATTGGTATTAGTTAGCTGTTATGCATAGGAATATGACGTATGTTTATACTACATGTTCGTCTTGTGCATACGCTGGCCACGCATGCACATTATGCCCATGCACGATAATATTGGTTTACAACATACTTATTAAGATTTAACCATGTTATAAGTTATCATAGATAAGTCAATTAAGTATTTAGGGGATGACTTAATTAGTAAAAGATTATCAAGTTCTAATGTGTAAAATAAGTTAATTAGTCCTTGTATGTAAACATTGTAATGAACAAATAAAATAAATGTCATTAATTGTAAGTATCCTTAAGTGAATGTGTCTTCAACATGAAGTATAATAGTTAAACGTCAATACTAGAAGAGTGTTCTATATAATTGTTGATCATGATTAATTAAACCATTAATTATATTTCATTAATTATACCAAGAAGTACTATGTTGACACTTATCGAATAAACAAATAAATACTTTAATTACTATTCACAATTAATTTAGTTACTATTATTATTAATTATTATTGTTATTAAATTTATTATTTAATTAATAATAATAATGATAATAATCATTTTATTGTTATAAAGCATAGTGGATGGAATAATTTATCAAATAGATAATTCATTTAATTAATTTACAGAATCATTCCAAGTAAATTAAAAGGATTGTTTAAATAAATTATTGAATAAACCCACGGCTCGAGAGAAACTTGGATAATTTAAAATAATATATAATCCTCACTTTACCTTGAAAAGGGGTTGCATTAATGATTTGTACTTCCCAACCATGACAGCTAGGGTGGTGGAGTGATAAGGAAGTTTGACTTTATGATGGAGGAAAAGATTTCTATAAAGAGGAGTTTTAACCTAGTAGTTGGGGGTTGGTTTTTGGAGGAGAGGAACACTTAGTATTTTGTGAAAAAGGAGGAATGCCGAGGAGGGGGTTAACTCGAAGCTTTGAGGAGGTAGGAAACTCAAAGAAAGTCTGAGGAGGGGGTTAACTCAGCGAATTATTACCATGGAGCTATGAAAAGAAACTAAGGAAGGTTGCTCTCGAGATTATCGGTCTGTGGGCTCGGGGGCTAGGAAATCCGTTGATTTCCTAGGGTCAGCAAGATAATAGTTGATCGGCAGGGCGGACACATCATTTTTGGGTTGCTAAGGGAACCTATAGGAATCTTCTTACCTTGTTGCAAATCTACGGGTCCAGGTATTTTACTGAGCTAGCTTAGATAAAAGGTAATTTCTTTTATTTTCAAATTTATGCATGTAACAAGAACAGAGTTGAAATGAA
The DNA here is from genome assembly GCA_027924585.1 of Larix kaempferi. Classification (NCBI taxonomy): domain Eukaryota; kingdom Viridiplantae; phylum Streptophyta; class Pinopsida; order Pinales; family Pinaceae; genus Larix; species Larix kaempferi. Next base: position 8,304,876 of record BSBM01000159.1, on the reverse strand, counting down.
AGATTTAAGTTTATGTTTATTTTAATTGCAGAGACATATAATCATTTAGATAACAGAGACATCGACGGTTGAAATTTTTTTTTTCTTTCAGAAAACATAAGAGAAAACTTGGTATTTACATGAAAATACAAATAGATACCCAGTGCCTAGATAGGGCACTGCATTTGGTATCAGAGCTGAGGCTCAAACCCTGAGACCTTAGGGCCTAACTACACCTGAAATTATAGTGAAATCTGCTAGAAAATAACAAACAACCATGATGTCTAAAAAAAAAAAGAGGGGAATAACTTGAAGAGCCCTTTCTCTATTTATTTACAAAGCATAACAGAAACAGAATTTGAACGATAAAGATATATACATATATTGGACATAAAATTTTGAAATTATGTGTAAATCTAGCATCCTCCACCGAGAAAATTGAACATAACATTTTGGAGAAAAGCTAGGAGGCTGCCTGTAAAGTAAACGAACTCCCATACTCCAAATCTATGGCGGATGGGCATATTTTCCTGCAATATAATAGAAAACTAGGTTAATAAATTTATACTTTTGGAAAAAAAAAAAAAAGAGGGGTTAATTTTATCAAGGGAATGTTTTCTTCAAAACTTCATGGAAAATCTATTATACAAAGAGAATTATTTTGGAAATTTGGCAGTATATAAAAGTAGAAAAGAAAAAAAAAACCTGAACATTCACCACCTTTGAAGAATTGGGAAGCTGCTTACACTGAACAACCGCTCGGCCAGACTAAAGGGCCGTTGTGGGTAGCACGTCAGCCAGTTCTTGTGAGGAATCATGGCCAACATATTAAGTATTTAAGATATGCAATCTTGAGATGGTATAATAAAAATTATAATCATTCAAATTTGAGACTTCAAAAAAAAAAATATTATAAAAAAAAAATTGCAAAACATCTAAAATTAAGACTCAAAATTAGGGTTGGCACCATGATAGTCGGCCACTTAGCAGAAAAAATGCACTAATATCTCTGTTATTAGTATTTGTTAAAGATAACTTCAATTCCTTTCCTCCATATCTTTCATAAATATATAATATAAGACCAAAACTATAGAATACAATGACCAATAACTAAGAAGATTTACAAGCATGGAAAATGCATGAAATGATTGTTCTTGCTACAAGTTCATCCGTGAACTCAAACTTCCAACCATCAAAGAAATGCAAGCCATCAATCTATAACCTGAAATTTATAAAAAAAATCAGTACAAAAGATCTTTTGGCTCAAAACACTTGCCTCGGCGTTGATAAATGAACACTGGGTCTCCAGGCTTACGATTTTACCAGTAACATCACAATCCAATAAAATAGTGGTGCCTTGCCTTTGCTTCCACCTCCGTGTGGGTTTTTGTTGGATTGTTTAGCCTTCGGCCAAATCTAAGGGCCTTCAGCGCACTTGTATGGCTGAAAATATTTTGGGTGTCGCTGTTTTGGCTAAGATACTATCTAATTCGATCAATATTATCACTGGCGTGTGGCTATTCTTGGCAGAAATGTTGTATTCTGTCTCATTTGAATTGAAAATTTTAGGTTAACTTGATAGCTATAGTTAGTATTTCTCTGAAATTTTAGTGCTCCAGCCTCTGGCAACGGCTTCTTTAACCACCATAACAGCACAGAGAATAACAAAACAGACAATAGATTGCAACAGCCGGACCAACAAGGCATTATATCATGTACAAGGGCCCTCAGATTCTTCTCTAAACATTAAAATTTGATTTCAAATAAGAGAATAGGAAAAGGTGAAACCCTAGCGTGGCTCCAAAAGGGAAATAGTAAAATTTATTGGGCTAAGCCCTAGCTCTCAACACCATGAGCTCATCATATGAACAGTAAAAGGATATTGGGCACATCCCAAGCTCATCACCGAGAGCCTGTCCAAATGAAGTGCAAGTAGCCAGCTTCCAGGTCGAAAGGGGGACCACCATGCGCATGCAACAATTGTCCAAGCGCCAAGTCCACTCAAGAGTATAACTTCCATTTGTTCCTTGTTCGAGCTTAATACCGAGAGCTGACTACCGAGTTGAATGGGGAGCCCCACGCACACCTGAAAGTCCAAACACCGATTCCAATGGCGCCTACCTCCTGGGCGAATGGTAACCCATGCATACCACCACAGCTGAACACCAAGCTCGTGCAAGAGCCTGCCTTCCTTGTTGCTACAAACCCTATCGCTCAGTCCCAAGCACGTGGCCAGCCTATAGTTGCTTCTGCAAACTACGGGCCACGACCATCAATAGCAGATGTGCCCAGCTCGTGCCCAGCCTTCTTTGTTCCTTTGGGCCCAGACCGCACCATCCAACACCCTAGCAGCCAAGCCATCTTGTTCTTCCAGGGTTAGAGCCCAAGCTCAGCACCGAGAGCAATTCGCGTGAGCTGCTGCCAAGCCCAAATAGGCCGACATAGTCCAACAATGCCAAATAAAAACCTAATCCTCTTCCATAAATAGGGTATACTTTTGATGGCACGTGAGGCGGTTTTCGCATCATCCTTTGAGCGGTTTGCCATACCGCTTTTTAATATGCGGATGTATAAACAATAGACACGTGTGACGGTGGTTTTTCTTCCGCGACCACCAACCATCCTTATCTCGCGTGCATGTTGCCAATGCGGAACGGAAGAGAGCGGTTGATCTTCATCTACGGCCCTTGCGAACCTCCGAACAAAACGAACTTTATCACGTCGTGATTTAAAAAAGAAAAAACCCTTCTGCTCACGTTAAATAGCTGAGGATAGCTCCCATGCTTCTAGGATTATCATCCGTCGCTCGAGAAAGATAACTGCTAAAGTTCACTCGTCTGCTGAATAAACCACGTCAATTTCTTTTGCTGAAGATTAAAGTTGTAATGAGGTCAAGCATATAGATCTCTTTACAGTGTGACACTTCCCTCTAGGTGATATAAACCTCGGCGACCTGGTGAGAACTCTTTCGAATGAAAATATATAAAGAACATGTTGATGACCGTCGATACAGGATAACATTATCATAAGCCATTAGTTGTAGCCAACATGGCTGGTTTTGAATGACGTTATTCTCACCGGATGTAAGCCCTTGCTAAGGATTTTCGAACCTTCATCACCACTGCCATAATGATATATAAAATAAACAAATAGATAAAAGGAAATAAACCAAACCTTTATTTCTACTTTAGAAATGTTCATAAATAATATTGAAAATAGACAAAATCAATAAGCTCTACCTCCAACACAAACTAATAATACTTAATATTTCGCATTTATTTTCTAAAAATCACGAATAATATATCAAAAATATTGATTATACTAGGCACAATGTTATATTAAAATATTTAATTAAAATAATTTACTCGCATCCGCATGAAAACCTTAGTTAACACATGGTCGTGGCAAATGTGATAGATTCCCTTTTTAACAATATTGTCATCTTTAGGAAGTGTGATTTAGCATACCTAGATATAAGGGTTATTTGATTTTGGCTTTCACTCTCATTGTGTGTTGGTTCATCACCTTGATCTTTCTCGTCTCCCATTCCATGGTTATTAACCTCATGTCTTGATTTTGGTTGGCAATGTATGACAAACCATTTTTTTTTTCTTTTCCTTTTTTCTTTCCAATTAAAAAAAAAAAAGGTTTAGATAGAAGAATAAATACAAAATAACGTGTCTTTTATTTAAATATATATAATATACTTTAACAATAACTTATAACCATAATATATACCCATAAAGAAACATGCTCAAAATGGTGTATGGAAATGGAAGGCATTTTGTTCTTCAATAATAACCATATAGAATATAACACATACAAACTATTAGTCTTCACAACCTCTTATTATACGTTTTGAATTATTTATATTTGGAGGTTATCCATTCAAAAGTAATTTAATTAAATAATTTGCTGGATATACAAACATGGTTTGATGTGTTTTGATCAAGTTATCGCACATTTTGTTGTGTTCATAGTAAAGTTTTCCTATCGATTCTTTTATTGATTTATTGGATTTTTTATTTATTTTTTAGTCATTGATGATCTTCTGTCAAATGTGAAGAAAGATAAATATTATATCAAGGGTTTCTCATAACCTTCATTATTATTTCAAGTATTTCACCTCTTTTTTTTTATACATTTTGAGCCACTTACTTATTGTGTCAATATTAAAGGTCACAAACAATGATTTCATCATCTTCCTCCATGTATGCTTTAAATGAATTTCACATGATTAATGGAATCACATATATAAATTGACATAAGTAGACTTAAATTTCAAAACAAATTTTGTAATATTATCTTCTTAGGATCACATATTGAGCTTTCTACAAGGCTTATTTAATTATAGTTTTAAGTTTACCGTAGACTAGGTTGACAATATTAGGATAAAAAGAAACAAATGCCAAAAGTATAAAACCTTCGCTCATGTCAAAAGGTCCAATTAAAAGTTAACACTTTACAACCATCTAGAATAATTCAAATGAGTATTACAAGGAGTGGAAATTTGTGCATATCAGTTAAGAAAGGGAAATTGGTGTTTTAAATCTATTAATGAATTTCGTAGAATGCATTAGTTGCAATGCTAAGTAACATCATTTAGTCTTATTGAATGGCTTTACAGGTTAAGTAATTGACATGTTAGTGGTTATGTGAAGGTGCCATTTGTTAGGTCGACCACATCTAAACTTTGCTTATGCGGAAAAGGAGAATATGGTAAAACAAACATGGAGTGGTGTTGAATTGTGAGTTCCTAGGTCCCCACAACAAATTACACAAACGTCAATGTGTGTGTATATAGATAACTTGGTGCAAAGTACAAATTAAAGTGAAAACTCATGAACACCTCATAATTATGGTTACAAATAGAATTTTCATATATAAATAAAGGTAATAATATACAAGTATTTTAGTTGGGAAAGGATAAGATATGAAATGTTATAAAGCTCAGAGATAGTGAGAGACTTAGAAAATACATTATGTATTATTTAGATAAGATAAAGGATGGAAATAAATTTGCTCGATACAAGGACTAGGTATCCTTTTGAATCCCATTAGGAAAAACACCATGCACTTAACAAGGAGGTTACATATAAAGCTTATTAAAAGACTATTTTCTAAGGGGGTACATGACTTTAGAATGAATAAGTTAAATATTGGGGTAACGGTGCAACAAGGTTTTGAGAAAATTTTGGATTAATCATACCAAATATAGTGATGATCTCAGGTAATAATAACAAGAGAGTCATAAGAATCTCAACACGGTCCTAAACTCAACTCAATTAAAGCGGTTGTTATGAAGTCCTAATATGATTGAACATATTACGTAATGATGTTCTTGTTCAACTTGTAGGCTTAGACTAAGGCCTTTACAAAGTACATAAAGGTTGCTAGTGTGGGTAGGAAGAGTGGTGATGTGTAGATACAATGGCATACTAGGATAAATACTAGTAATTACCTTTGCGATGGTAAGGGTGGGAACAAAACTAGCTATGAGATTCTTAAGGAATTGAAGAAGTAATGGTTCCCCGGCAAATTATATTGGTTTTAAAATGAGAATAATAAATAAACACAATAACAATTGTATTTGATAAGAAATAGCCATGAAAACCTTTTCAACAATAATAGTTCTCCTAATTTAATGATGTTACGATACTTTTGTTATTGTTTATTACCGATAAGTGAAATGGAAGGTGATATACCTCCAAGATTGTAAGGAACGAAGAAGTGTTCTAGTTCTATCAGTTAATTATGATGGTGGCGTCCACTTATGTTTAATAATGCGTTGAATTGTTGAATAAATAAACATTTGTGTTCAAATATTAAAGGATGATGGTTACCACTATTAGTGACTAGGATAATTGTGTTGCTTCCCATTATGTACAGGATCTACAGGTTATACATTTATATATAAAGGGAGGATCATCGATAGAAACAAGAGATGTATTAACCAAACCTAATAAGGTAGTAAATGGAGTAAGGACATGGTAGGAAGCTAACAGAATGGGAGATAATTGAAAGTCAATAACACTTGACCAATAGTCTAACAACCGTTATAAGTCAAGTACTTGGAATTTGTAATAAAACTATGTTTTAGGGAAATAGTGCATTTCCAATTATGAGAAATGATGAAATTAATTATTGATGAGAGTGTGTATCTTTACAAAACTGGCAAGAAAGGGAGTAAGATTATATGTGTATCTCATGTCTAGTGATAATGTGTAGTTGTATGAGACACTCCAAATAGAGGTGGTAAGTCAATATTTAAGGTATGTGTGAATGGATTCCCCTATTGGAAAGTTTAATTAGTATTAAGATATGGGAGATATCTATGTATTAAAATCAACACCGTAAAATTTTCTATGCGTAATGTGCAATTAATCATGTTTCAATATAGTAAGTGGAAAGAGATTGAAGTAACTAGGTATGTGCGAGAAAGGGGTAAGGGTTATATGCCGTTAGTCTTGCTTAGGTTAAATTGTCATGATGGGAGATATTATTGAGAAACAACTAGGATTTAATAATTACAAGATGAACGAGCAGTAAATTATAAAAGTAGGTAAATTATTGAGGGACTAATGAAGTTACCGTGAATGAATGTGCGCCGAACCCTCAACCAGGTTAAGTGAAATAGTAATACAAGTAAATGGGGTAATAATGGAGGCAAAATAGGAACCGATGTGCACCTCAATGAATAAAGTTACGTTGTTTAAACCCATAACAGATACTATCAGTGAACTTAATATTTTGGTAAGATATAGTTACTAAGAGCATTCTAATAAATGATACTTCCCCTAACTTAATAATTGTTACAATACTTATGGTTATCAAGGATGCAGATTTCTTATTAACACTAAGGTAATAAGAATGTTTGAACTTAGGATGAAATAACAAGGATCTTCATCTCCTAGGAGAGATATGCAAATCTTAAGGATCCTTGTAGTCGCTTGTTGAATAATTAAAAATTATGAACTCTCAGCTCTCCATTTTAAGCAAAAAAAAAAAAAAAAAAATCGTTGATTATTTCATGCTAAGTTGGATCAATATAAGCTTTTGTGATGAGTAAACCCCTCTGGATGTTATAACTTGAAGGATGTTACTAAACGGTATGAAATAGGATACTAAGGTGGATAGAACATGATTATAACATTTAGGCATTCTAGGCATAATATTGAGATCCAACAAAAGGATTAATCTAAATGCTTCTTTAATTATTAGAACACACATCAGGGGGATAAAAGAAGCAAAGCCATAGTATAATACCGACATATTCGGTCAGGTCAAAGTTAAGTACGATAAGTATGGCCAGCACCTGCTACTTGCGAAAATGAAGAGGTTAGGCATTAAGAATTTCCCTACATTATTATGACCATAACTTCGGGACGAAGTTTCCTGAAGGGTGGGTGTATGTAACGCCCCATATTTTGACTAGGCATGTTGACGAGTTAGACACCTTTCACTTTAATTTCTTATTGTCTGTGGACTCAGTTAGACAGAGTGAACTATATTTCCGGCATGATAGACATGATGATATGTTTCCACTATGTTAATGATGTTACTATATTCATGCAGTTATTAAAGTTATGATTATCATGAGATTCTTTTATTTCATAATGACAGTGTATGTTTGATAATCTTCCTAGAGGAAATGTGATATATATGATGTGGTAATTATGCTGTGATCGATTTGATGATTTTATGTGATGAAATAAATGATGCTAACAATATGGATCAGACAATGATAGAATGGAAAATATATGTTTTAGCGTTTTCATCGATGAAATGTGAAATATATGGTGTTGTACGTGGATGCCATCCTGTGATGAAATTGATAAGAACTGTTATATTCCATACATACCTGTGATGTGATAAAATTGTGACATGAAATAAATGATGTTGATGATATGGATCAATTGGTGATCGGATGGAAATGCTTGTTATAAAATGTGTATTTTGCGGAATACTAAGCTACAGGACTCAAGGGCTATGGGATAGCCGGATACTTGATCTGATAAGAACCTATCCATGCAGTAAACCTTAGCAACTGAAATTGATGATACGATGACATGGACCGATAATCTCGATAGCAGCAGAGTATGATTTGATAAGGGCGTAGGCCCAGTATGTTGAGAGGGATGGATGTGTTTCCCACCCTATGTTCCTATGATACCCAAGGTCGTGGGAGGGTCGTGCTGAGACACGCTCCCCATGTATGTTGTGATGACGATGGTCGGATGCCTGCTAGGGGAGGATAGGTCCGTTGTTCAGCCGACGCTATCGCTCTCAAGTTCTATGTGGTCAGTTCATTGAGTCCGACACCCACATTTATACTAGCAAAGGAAGGATAGGGAGGATGTGGATGTAGGTTAGGATGGGAGGATATGATAGTGGCATTGTTGAGGGTTGGGTATCTGTTGATCTTGAGTTAGTGGTAGTAGGTAACTTTCCCTTGTACCTGATTGATTGAACAAATGTAATCATAAAAACAATGAAATGAAATCTTAAAGGTTAACTGGTAAAGTAACCGATGATGTTTTAGTAATATTATGATGAATGTATACCTGTTCAGTTTGCATAAAGTATTATTGGTATTAGTTAGCTGTTATGCATAGGAATATGACGTATGTTTATAGTACATGTCCGTCTTGTGCATACGCTGGCCATGCATGCACATTATGCCCATGCACGATAATATTGGTTTACAACATACTTATTAAGATTTAACCATGTTATAAGTTATCATAGATAAGTCAATTAAGTATTTAGGGGATGACTTAATTAGTAAAATATTATCAAGTTCTAATGTGTAAAATAAGTTAATTAGTCCTTGTATGTAAACATTGTAATGAACAAATAAAATAAATGTCATTAATTGCAAGTATCCTCAAGTGAATGTGTCTTCAACATGAAGTATAATAGTTAAACGTCAATACTAGAAGAGTGTTCTGGGTGAAATAATGAAGATGGGTGTCTATTTTGGGGGGTCTTGTGAGAAAATAATTCTGATTTTTTCATGTTTTTCAACTTTAGGCGAACAAAAGTGATATTTTTGTTTAGAATTTCACTTTGCAATAAAAAGAAAACTTTTAGAGAATTATGTTAGATTTCTATTCATAATTTTTTCAATTTTTTTTATTGATATTTGATATGTCGATTTCACAAATGTTTGACAGTGTGTTCTTATAAAATGAAAAGACTACAAAATAGTCATGTTTTGTTGCGCTAGTAAAATCGTTGTTAAACCTTTTTTTTGCAAAAACAAAAAATGCTACGACAATCTACACACAATTTACTAGTGCCTGACTATAAGTTTGTAACCAATGGATCTATATACTAATTATTATATTTTTTTGAAGTCGATGAATGGCGAAACCTAGTCAATTTTCAACATGTTTTTTGTTGCACCACTTTTCTCTCAATTGACTCTAAAAATTAAAAAAAACTACGAACACCCTTTTGAAGTAGACACGCCAATTAAGATTCCGATATTTTTTTCAATTTTTTTGGTGGTGTATTTTTAAAGTTATGGATTTTTCATTTCACCATTTGTTTAAAGAGATGAATCCAAACTCGACACATGTTACGAAAAAAAAAATTAAAAATATCAATTCTTATCTATACACAACAAAATCTATACCTACGTAAAGTAGATTCAATGATGAAACTAATGGTATCAAGTCCGACAGTCATTTTGTAGTGTAAGAGGTTGTTTTTACCTTCCAAAAATGGAGAAACCTGAAAATTGTGCAGAATCGTCAAGCGTTCAGGTCTCAGAGATTATTCGGCCGAACAATTATTCGGCCGAATAATTGTTCGGCCGAATAATGATTTTCCGTCACGGAACCGTTAAAAATAACAACGGTTATTCGGCCAAAAAACAACTCTTAAGCATTTTCCATTACGCATTTCGAGGTCTCCGTTATTTTAAACGGTTCACCGTTAAAAGTTATTCGGCCGAATAAATTATCACTTATTCGGCCGAATAACCATATTTATTCGGCCGAATAAATATGGTTATTCGGCCGAATAGCTTCCGCTATGTTTCTCGAGCACCCGATTCTCATGAAAGTGTTACCCAACTTCACGTTTTCACCCTTCTATATAATTGTTGGTCATGATTAATTAAACCATTAATTATATTTCATTAATTATACCGAGAAGTACTATGTTGACACTTATCGAATAAACAAATAAATACTTTAATTACTATTCACAATTAATTTAGTTACTATTATTATTAATTATTATTGTTATTAAATTTATTATTTAATTAATAATAATAATGATAATAATCATTTTATTGTTATAAAGCATAGTGGATGGAATAATTTATCAAATAGATAATTCATTTAATTAATTTACAGAACCATTCCAAGTAAATTAAAAGGATTGTTTAAATAAATTATTGAATAAACCCACGGCTCGAGAGAAACTTGGATAATTTAAAATAATATATAATCCTCACTTTACCTTGAAAAGGGGTTGCATTAATGATTTGTACTTCCCAACCATGACAGCTAGGGCGGTGGAGTGATAAGGAAGTTTGACTTTATGATGGAGGAAAATATTTCTATAAAGAGGAGTTTTAACCTAGTAGTTGGGGGTTGGTTTTTGGAGGAGAGGAACACTTAGTATTTTGTGAAAAAGGAGGAATGCCAAGGAGGGGGTTAACTCGAAGCTTTGAGGAAGTGGGAAACTCAAAGAAAGTCTAAGGAGGGGGTTAACTCAGCGAATTATTACCATGGAGCTATGAAAAGAAACTAAGGAAGGTTGCTCTCGAGATTATCAGTCTGTGGGCTCGGGGGTTAGGAAATCCGTTGATTTCCTAGGGTCACCAAGATAATAGCTGATCGGCAGGGTGGACACATCATTTTTGGGTTGCTAAAGGAACCTACAGGAATATTCTTACCTTGCTGCAAATCTACGGGTCCAGGTATTTTACTGAACTAGCTTAGATAAAAGGTAATTTCTTTTATTTTCAAATTTATGCATGTAACAAGAACAGAGTTGAAATGAAAGATTTAAGTTTATGTTTATTTTAATTGCAGAGACATATAATCATTTAGATAATAGAGACATTGACGGTTGAAATTTTTTTTTTCTTTCAGAAAACTTGGTATTTACATGACAATACAAATAGATACCCAGTGCCTAGATAGGGAGCTGCAGTCCATGCCTCATACAACACTTTCTAGTGCTCCTTAGGATGATCAAAGAGAGTCTTTTATTATAGTTAGTTGGATTGAACTTAAAAATCTCTTCTGGAAACTCTACTACAAAAATGGCACAACTAGATCACAAAACAAAGGGAAAAATCATATTTCCTTTTTGGTTTTTGTCTTTTACTCACAGTCTCCTACCAATCATTAACTTTTCAAATGGTAATATCCCCCAACCTCTCTTTCCAGAAGTTCATAGTTAATCATTTCCCAATTATTGTCTTTTTTTCCTTTCACTCACTTTAATTCCCCCCTAAATATGGGTAGAAAGAGTGTTTTAAATGGACTCTTTATTGTTACTAAATGATAGGAGGCCTCCATCTAGACATATTTTTGGGTGATGGCTATATTATAGATAATAGGTTTCAACCAATTCTTCATTTATATAAAGAGGGCTTAGGAGGTTGACATTTGGGCTTCTAAAACATGCACTATCTTCGCCACTTATGGTATCATGGTTTTTCTTATGTCGACCCTACCTAGTCAATCTTGGATGCATTTTTGTATTAAAATATGTTTTAAAAATATTTACAATAACACCATCATTATAATAATGTCTCATGGTGCATAATTTCCAATGTCATGTAAATGTTCTTAATCAAATCAATTAACAAACTAATTCAAAAATATTATTTAATTCTATATGGTAATATTCTGGGGTATTACAACCCCCCCCAAAATAACACCATCCTCAATGTTCCTTCACTTTAGTAGTCTTCATGTCTGAAACAAAAATGGATATGCCTCTCTCACAACATCCTTTATTTCCCATACAACTTCATCTGGTTCAAAATGTTTTCATTACACATTTACATGAGTAATGGATCGATTCAAAAGCTCTCATGTATATTATGTGCAAGGGTTCTAGATAGAACTCTCCCTCTAGTTCCAACCGAATTGCATTCCAATTGATTACATGATTAGAGTCATGAATAGACTTCATAAGTAATGAAACATGAAATACATTGTGTATCTTGATGTTAACTGGAAATGCAAGTTTATAGGTCATTGGTCCTATTCTGGCTAAAATTCCAAATGGTCCACAATATCTAGAAGAAATTTTAGCACACTTCCCAAGTTTCAATGAACTTGTACATTTCACGTTCATATAAACATGTTCCCCAACCTTAAATTCTTTGTGTAGTTTTTTCAAGTTTGCATAACTCTTTTGTTTGGCTTGAGTTGTCTTTAAATTATGTCTAATTGTCTTCACTTCCTGTTTCATTTCTCTAAGCATATTAGGACCAAGCATGATCATGTTCACAATATTCTTCCAATTGATAGGAGTATTACATCTTCTACCATGAAGAATTTCAAATGGGATCATATTCGAAGATGCTTGATAACTATTATTGTATGCAAATTCTACCAAGTGTAAGTAATCCTCCCACTAAGTTGGTTTATCCATTACATACATGCGAAGCATGTCTTTGAAGATTTGATTTGTCCTTTTTGTTTTCCCATTTGTTTGTGGATGATAAGAAGTACTAAAACTTAACTATGTTAATTCTTTCCAAAAATTAGATGTAAATTTTGAATCTTTGTTTGAAATGATAGTTTTAGGTAGCCCATGCAATCTAAACACTTCTTTCATAAATATCCATGCAACATTTATTACTTTAAAATAGACTTGATGGGGATTAAATGAGTAAATTTTCTCAACTTATCTAATACAGCCATGATTGCATCATGTTGTTTTCTAGTATTAAGAAAACCCATAATAAAATCCATAGAAATAACATCTAACTCCCACTCAGGAATTGGCAAAGGTTGTAATTGTCTTGCAGAATGTTGGTGTTTATAAGCTTTAATTTGTTGACATTTGAGACATCTTTCAATGTACTCATCAATGTCTCTTTTCATCTTGAGCCAATAATACTATATTTTTTCCATAGTTATCATTTTCTAATATCCATGTTCTGAATTGGGATTTTTATGTAGATCATCCATAATCAATATCTTCATATCTGTTGAATTAAGAATGTACAATCTGCCTTTGTAATCAATAATTCCTCTTCATTCATTTAATAATTTGCATATCTTTGTTTAGAGTCATTTTTCTACGTATTCTTCATTTTTCATATAATTCATCATTATTGAGAGATTTTTTTATCCTATCCTTCAAATCAAATTCACAAATACTAATAGTAATCATATGAATCAGGCACATACTCCTACTTAGAGCATCAACAAACCTTTTTTTCTATTCCCTTTATATGTTTGATATCAAAATCATATTCACTAACAAAATACAACCATCTAGCTTGCCTAGAATTTAAATTTTGTTGGTAAAATAAAGACTTTAACCCAATATTGTCAATCAACAATAACAAAAATATTCTACCCAATAAACAATGTCTCCATACTTTCAATGCATGAATTATAACAACAAGTTCTAAGTCATGGGTAGCATAGTTTCTCTCATGTTCTTTTAGTTTTTGGGATTCATAGCATACTACATGACTGTCTTGAAAGAGTACTCCACCTAGTCCCTATTTACATGTATATGTGCAGATTACGAAGTGTCTCTATGGGCAAGCAATCTTCAAAATAGGTGCAATAGTAAGGAGATGTTTTATCTGTTGAAAACTTTCTTCACACTTTTCTCAGCAAAAAAAAAAATTCTTTATTTTTGAGAGAAGTTATGGGATATGATACCTTTAGAAATCATTCTATAAACCTTCTATATTAGCCTTGGAGAATCTCCATTTAGTTACATATTTAGGAGTAGGCCAACTCATGATATCTTTTATTTTACCATGCTCCACTATTATTCCTTCTTTTGTAATGATATGTCCCAAGTAATGAATTTGTTTTTAGTAAAGACCACACTTGCTAAACTAAGCATATAACTAATGTTCACTTAATACTTGTAGCACTATTCTGAGATGTTCTTTATGTTATTTTTCAGTTTTCGAATAGATGTGCATATCATCAATAAAAACAAGTACAAATTTATCCAAACATTTACTGAATATTTTGTTCATAATATAGATAAAAGTAGTTGATGCATTTTTAAGATCGAAAGGTATAACCACCAAGTCATAATGACCATATCTCGTCCTAATATTTGGCTTATGTATGTCTTTGTCTTTAATCCTTACTTGATGATATTCTGATCTTAAATCAAATTTAGAAAATACTTTTCCCCTCTTACTTTGTCAAGCAAGTCATCTATTCTAGGAAAATGGTATTTGTTCCTTATGTTCACCTTATTCAAATGTCTATAGTGTATTCATAATCTTAAGGTTCTATCCTTCTTTTTCACAAAAATATTTGGTGTTTCCCAAGGGGATCCACTTGGTCTAATATAATTATTTTCCAACAATTCTTGTAATTGCATTTTTAACTCCATCAATTGTGTGGCACTCATTTTATAGTGTGGTTTATAAATAGGTGCATCTCCAAGCACAAGATATATTGTAAAATCAATATATCCCTTAGGAGGTAAACCTAATATTTCCTCTGTAAATAGATATTTGAACCCTTGAAACCCTGCAAAGTATTCAAACTTTCGTTTACTATCCTTTATTGATCCCAATATGTGAACTATATGTAATTTACACCCTTTTCTAGAACATTTATTTAATTGTAGGCATGAAATTTGTCTTATCGAGATAAACTTGGAAATACATGTTATTGTTCTAATATTACCATCTTCATACGTGCAAAAAAAGTCTGATTGAAACAATCCAATATTACTTTTTGTGCTTGTAACTAGTCCATTCCTATTAATACATCATAGGAACCTATTGATAAAATGTTTAAGTCTTCTATAGTAGACATCCCATTCATTTACAGATGGAAAATTTCTATTAATTCAGTTATCTTCCTATTGGTTCTTGTAGCTAATTGGACTAGCCAATCTTTCTGATGTTTACTTTTCTAAAGCATGCATGTTTCAACAATTTTTTAGGAAATGTAACTTTGACAAGAATTAGGATCAATCAAAACAAATGCAGATTACTTAGAAATATTACCTTCAACTTCCAACATAGATGACTAGTGGTCTACTTGTCAATCCTCCAAGGAATCATAGATGCTATGGATACTTCTTGCTACATCATTAACTATTGTGACTTCTTATACATTGTGAATAGTTCTATCATTTTCATTTTTATGAGTAAAATTCATTAATAAGTGTGCTTCACCACAACCCCAACACTTAAAAGGTCCTTGAGCACCAATATCTCTCCTCTCGTATTGGTCCCTCATCAACCACAATTTAACCTAATCAACTGCAATTTAACCATAAATTAAAGTGACGACCTGGCTCTAAAATAATGAGATCCCCAACACCACAAAAACAACCATGTTCCTGAGAAACCCTGTTGAAAAATGCCTTGCAGCGAGATAAAGGAGGAAGAGGAGGCCAAATCCCAAAATCATTTAACATGGGCATGTTGAAGCCTCAACACATTTCTATAATTAATGTAGATTGTACATTTTAGTCTCAATTGCCATATTTTTCTCAATAGGATGGCGGATGGCCTCCCATTGAACCTTGATTTGAGCCCATTTTCCCAATGGATAAGACACTAGTCTTTGGTCCACTCATCCACTTTTCTTTTTAAACTTATCATATTGTTTTTCTAAAACTATATCTTCATTTCAATTTGAATTCCATTGCCTAAGTTCTAGTGCAAACCCAAGGATAATATGGTAATGAATATGTGTATCAGTGGTCAATTTATCAATCTTCTCACCATGTTCCTTAACACTGACATTTTCCAACACTACCATCTTATTCTCATGATGTTCTAGATCATGACTGAGATAGTATATTGCTTCACCCCAACCATCAGACTATTCATGTGCCTAAGTATGGCACCTAATATCCCCTATCCCTTATCCATCGGAGGGGTTGGGATTTGAGGAGGCAATGAAACCCCAAAGCTCTGTCTTTGGATGGAAAGAGCATCTTATAAACAAATCCTAGTCACTACTGCATTAGCACAAAGAAAAGACTGCCACCAAAAAACTATACCCCCATCAATATTCTAGATTATTTTCATGTTCTTGTCACAAATATTGATGTTCTTGACTAATTAGAAATCAGCTTGTACCATTGCTTTGGGTTACATACCAACACCCCTCTCTTACTTCCTGGTTAATTTTTTGGTGTTCTTGACTAATTAGAAATCAACTTGTACCATTGCTTGCCTCCCGGTTAATTTTTCGATCTTGTCTCTGGATATAATATTACATATAGTTGATCAAGTGATATATGAGTTCTTATATCCCTTATTTTTATAGGGATATTTGTAATATCCATAGTCTCTATTCCACCTAATTATTGATTTTTTTCTATAGACCAAGATCTTAAATTTATAACTGTCGAGTATATATAATTTTGATAAATATGAAAAAACAAAAATACTCATTTTATTCAAAACCACCTTTAAACATAAAATCAAAACCATCAAATCTAAGTTACAAAACAAAAAAACTATCAATAGCACAAATCATTTTATTAAACTAAACAATAGTGATGACCAACCCAAAATTGGATAGCAATTCCTACTAAAAAGACTTCAAAGTCTTATAATTACTTTTATACAACCTAAAAGAAACTAAAAATTAAATTCATATTAACCAATTTAAACCATTATACATATGTTATATATTTTTACTTACATTAATTTTAGCTTTACAAATTAGATCAATTTGGTAAGAAAATGTATCAATTCCCTTTACTATTCTTACCCAAAAAAATACATTAGTGTAATTGTTGATTCAAAAGAATATAATTATATATATAAATATAAATTTATAGTATATAAAAAATAAATTAAACAAAAACAAAAGAAAATAACATTTTCTACCAAACCAAACCAGATGAAGAGTTTTGGTGCCAATTGTTAGCAGGATTCCAGTCGACAAGGGTCCCACTCACTGTCGACACATACCGCAGTCTTCCTGAGCACCGGCCCGGACAGGGTTTATCCCGCCCATCAACACCTATGGAGCAGATGAGGTCTCACCCGAGGCGTCTAGGAAGAGCAAATGGAACCATGTTTATGCCGAATGAAGGAAGATGGTTGCGGCTATGATACTTAAACTTATTGCAACACAGCGATAGAGATCTTTAAGCATTAAACATGGTAGTAAAGAAATATTCAACCCAAACATTCATCATTGCAACAACAGTAATTGTAAAGCAAGTATCGCATCAAAGAAGCATGACATTATTTGTATAGTGCAGTTCACATTATCATAACTGAACAAATTGAACACAGGGATTGCACCAAAATAGCTTCATCATATTATCATTGTCAACCCAGATACATCACCTCTACAAAAACTAGATCTTCGCAATGACTCTCAACATCAAAACATACCCGAAATTCGTACAACATCACAGCTTCACATTCTTCTCCTGTGAATTATATTGTGTGTTTAACACTTACAATTCTTATCTATATATAGGCTTCCGCCTTACAACTCTTGTCCACTTACTACCAACTTCCTAACTAACACTATGGACAAATGACCCAATATCTAACTGACTTATCCAAAAACAACCAAAAACCCGCATTCTGCGGTATAACTGACTCAACATTACATAATATGTGGTCCAAATGACCCAAAACCCACATTCCACGGTATAATTAACCCAAAATGCATAACTAATATTTCGTCAATCACCATTCACGTCATCTTCTCGCCATTCGTGCCATCTTTTGCCTTGTCACAGCATCGGAGATGCTGCGATAGCATTCTGCCAAACCGCCTGCCAACAGGCCCCCAACACAATCTTGTGGCTTGCCCTTGA
Source organism: Larix kaempferi (assembly GCA_027924585.1). Lineage (NCBI taxonomy): Eukaryota > Viridiplantae > Streptophyta > Pinopsida > Pinales > Pinaceae > Larix > Larix kaempferi. The sequence goes on along the minus strand of BSBM01000159.1, from coordinate 8,286,900 downwards.
GCCACGTCAACAAGATACAGTGTACTCCGTCGTTCTTACTTTGAAGTCCTCATATGGCTGTTCAACTGTCCGCACCACTTCCTTGTCTTCTGTAGCTGCTGCCTGACTGTCAACCACGTCATCTGTAGATGGGTGAGTTGTAAGATTTTCCACGACCTGTTGTCGACACTTATGCACTGCCTGGAGAGCTTCACTAGCTTGCATCATAAATTTACCACCTGTGTCATGGAACTCTTCTAACTGGACCGCATGTGCCTTTTGTCGCTCATCCGCCTTGGCGACACGGTGCTACAAGTCTTTCAGCTCTTGAGACTTAGCAACTTGCTCGAGTGGTGGCATTGTTCACATTGCGACTTTTAATGTGGCCAATTGTCCCTCTGCTTCCTGTCGGTACTTAGTCAGCTGCTCAACCTGCTCGTCATGAACAATGCGGCCCCAGAATTGTACCGTTTTAGCCGTGAGCCTAGTTGCCTGCATTTCCAGCTCCTCCATCTAAGTGGCAACTTCCTCAATTGCCCTTCTTCATTCATCCACTTTAGCTTGAGGCATACCCGGTTTTATCTGGGCCTTCAACTCGTGATTCTCCTATCACAACTGAATAATGGGAGCCCCCAGTCACTGCACTCGATGGAGCACATATACCTCTTCAGTGGGCTCTGGTACATGTTGATAAGCTTTCATGATCACCCGGTCAACCTGTACGCTATCGTCCCACATACGAGCCTTCTCCGCAATAAGGAAATCATGTTCCTTTTTCAGGCCTTTGATTTTGCGAGCCTTCTCAGCCCATTCTTCCTTAATGTGTGCTTCAAGGTCATCCATGGCCTGCCTTGTAGAAGTAGCCCTGGTAGTCAATTCTTCGATAGTATGCTATGCATCGACCTCGCTTGCCCGCAGTCGGACACATATACCGCTGATCTGCAGTAGTCGGTCTGTCGTTTCCTGGTTGGTAGTAGCATGCAGAGTGGTCAATCCTTCCGCGGGAAAGGAATTCACCTTAATAGTCACCGTTTTCAGCTGCTGCAGCAACGTTGTTACTGCCGCATCTTTAGTCACAATCGTAGTCGGGGGAATCTCCACATTCCTGACCCGCGACTCAGTGCTGATTGTGTCAAAGGTTGATGCTACTGCTTTCTCTGGTGCCTTGTCGAAAGCCATGTCATACAAAGATTCTAACCGAGCGGTGATCGCATGGAATCCTTCATCCGCTTTCCTTTCCATCTTGTCTACTATCGCAAAGGATGCAGTATGGATCACTATGACCAAGCGGCCCAACTGTGCTTCAGCGGGAAAAGACAATCCTCTGATCGTTGCATGCTCCTGATACTTTTTCGAGCGGTTCTCTTCAAGCTCCCAGTCACTATCATCTGATATTGTTTTGGTCGATTGGTGCCCTAATTCACGGTGAATCTGCTCGTCCTTTGCCGATATTCGATCATCTGGGCCCAACACCGGGCCACTGGCTTCTATCTCCGCTAAACTCATGGGTTGTTGCCATAGCTCCAGCCACTCATTCACAGTAGCCTCCAAATCTTCGGACGTCACCTTATACGAGGTCTACAACCATTGCCGATCAGGATCACAGTGGGCTTGGATATGTATGGTATGTGGCTGAATTGCAAACGCCATGACAGGTTTGAACCGTGCTACAGTTTCTTCAGATATTCGCGGAACCTGTGTTGCCGTGACACAAAGCATCTCCCAAAACAGCCAAAACTGCAATTGGAAATCCCGGAGTCTCTCTGGCTCCCATACATACCATAGATTTTGATATCGCGCCCCCCGTCGTTCTGCTACAGCCAGACAGTCCATGCCTTGGTATGTGTTGGGCTCTTTCCATGCGACGAAGGCGATCAACAACAACAGCCAACTATATGTGAAGGCACCCTTTCCCGATTGGACCGCCACAATGTCCTCCATCAATTGATTCAAGATATATAGGGACCAGTTCATTTGGACCCCTTCCGCACATTGCTCTGTGCATGCAACAATCCCCGAGTTGCATTGGTTAGGTCGACCACCCCTAACCACCTTGCAAGATAGGATCTTAATGCCCATGAGTACTGCCTGATCATTGCATATACTGGTGCGATACCCACGCCCATCCGTTTCTAGGCCATATTTCTATGCCAACTGTAGTGCTGGCTTTTTGTCGTTTTCCTTCCCTTGGATGAACTACACCAGATCAACTCCATCCTTAGGCAAGCCGGTAATATATGAAATTAAGTTGACGGAGACAGGGACTTCTTTATCTAGCCACAACAACCCACCATGGAAGCATGCAAGGAGCTGCTTCATGCACGCATTCACTTCTTCCAGCCACCCAAAATGTGGCATGTTAATAAGCCCTAACAAGCCAGGCTACTTCAATCCTCGTGCCCAGTCATGTGCAGTCAGTGTCGGGGAAAGGCACGTCTCTCGCACATATGGGGCGGATGCAATGTCAGGGTAGGCCACCATATCATGGTCATCATAGCGCAGGCGCATCAACACCGCCCCAATATCCACAGAGCACTCCATTCCAGCTGGGAGTTCTGGCATCTTCACACCGTGCTTCTGTCTTGGGTTTATCTTGCGCGGGGTGGCATTCGGTCGAACAGGAGGGATATACCCAAGGATGTCACCGGCTGACAGTCCTTCCCATGGGGAAAACTCACGAATGGGGTGACTGGACTATCCCACCTATTCTTGAGCTTCGCCTGCCGTTGCGGTGGAGGACTGAAGCACCCTCTTATTTTGCGGGGACTCAGAGTGCTGACCTCCCTGTCGCTTCTTAACGACAACTGATGCTCCCACCGGCATATTGGAAACTTCAGCTCCAAGATCGATAGCTCCAAATGACACAACTTCTTGTTCAACAACCACCGGGATGAACGGAGACTCCACTTCACTGCTAATCTCAACTGTCTCCAGTTCGCCTAGCATACCTCACAACACTTCATTATATGCTTAGCAGCAGCTTTCTCAATTCATGACTACACTCTGCAACAACACTTCTCAACTGATTTCTCAGTGTCTTCCATCCAACTCCAATCCATTTTTATAGCATCCTGCCAAATCTGCCGTAATCATCATGAAATCATGCATTAACTCAACCAAAATCCTGTATTAATGACGCAAATCCATGGTCGATCCTGTCTATCGATCGGTCGGATCCACCATTAATTCCCATCATTCGAACAAGCGTTGTTAATTAACTGTCTTAACTTTTGGCATTTATTGATGATTTGACCCAGTCGCAACGCTACCATGTGTCACCGGCCGCTCCAAGTTGCGGCAGAGGCCTCCCTGCTTCTGCATTTCATCCATGATGGTGCGACATCCTGCCACCAATCAATCTACTCTTTTTTTTTTCTTTTTTTTTTCAATGTGACTCGGGCATTGCGGTATTCCAAGCCTGACTGATAGGGCTTCAACCTATGACCATTCACTAGTTTTGGGAGCATCACCCCGTCCAGCTGCTGTAGCTGAACCTCACCCCCTAAAGTAATACTACTGATGCGATACAGACCAAGCCAATGCATCTGCAACTTTCCCGAATGTTTCATAAACTTGTTGTCGTACAACAGCATCAAGTCACCCTGCTGAAACTATTTGTTTTTTATGTGTCGATCATGCCATGCTTTCTGGCGATCCTTCTTGACCCCCTAGTGGAACCCAATGATGAAACGATCTTCCTCCAACTGTACCAACTGTTCTAGACGTTCACCTAGATCCGCTGCATCATCCAGGCCTATTACGGCCGTGATGTGCAAACTCAGGACAATATACTCCATGGGAATAATTGCTTCTTGTCCATACACCAGCTTAAATGGTGTCTCCCCTGTCAGCCATTTACATGTGGTGCGATAGGCCCACAATACTGTTGGGATTTTGAGATCCCAGTCATCGCGGTTCACGTTACACACCTTTGTCAGTGCATGCTCCAATATCTTATTGAAAGCTTCCACCATGCCATTCGCCTGCGGATGCTAGGGTGTTCTCTTCTTATGCTATATCTGCAACTCCTCCGTCAATGCGCTGATGGTGAGATTAAGAAAGTGGTTTCCTTGATCAGTCAATAATATCTTGGGGCAACCAAAGTGAGTGACAATGTGGTCAAAGAGAAACCGCGCAGCTGTGGCCGCGGAGCAGTCAATGACTGGTGTAGCTTCTACCCATCGAGTCAAATACCCTGTCGTGGTGATAATATAGCATGCACCCATGCGGTTCCTTGGCGGATTGATCGGTCCTACAAAATCCATCGCCTATTTGTCGAACGACTGCAATGTCAACTGGGGCATCAACGGCATCTCATCACGTCGGGATGGTTTTCCAGTTCACTGACAGACATCACAGGACCACACATAGTCTATTGCATCATTATGTAGTGTGGGCCACCATAGCCCAGCATGTAACACTTTCCTAGTAGATACCCTACTGCCATAGTGTCCTCCAGCTACTCCTCCATGCGCTTCTACTAATATCTGCGATTGCTCATGCGGCAAGACACATCTGCGCAATACCTCATCGGCACCCATTTTGTATAACTCTCCTGCAATTAGCTGGAAGTCTGTAGCTTTGACTACCAACTGCTTCTTCTAACTGGTGGTGAACTCGTCTGGTGCAGTACCCGTTGTCAGAAATTGAATGATTTCCACAAAGTAGCCATCTGCAACCTCAACCCGAAACAGTTGAGCATCTAGTAAACCATCTTCAATGTTGGTCAGCTCCTCTCCTGTATTGATCTGTGAGACATGATCAGGACTGGCATTCAACCGGCCTGGCTTCACAATGACTTCAAAATCGAACTCCTGAAAAATAAGTAGCCAGCGGCATATCTTCCCCCCCAACACAAGCTTATTGACTAGGTATTTCAATGCGGAATGGTCGGTGAACATTTTAAAGTGCCCATCCAACAAATAGTCCCTGAACTTCTGTAGCACGTAGACCATTGCCAAACCTTCCCGCTCAGTGGTAGTGTAATTTTTTTCTGTAGAGAAAACTTCTGACTGGAAAAAGCAATAGGATGATCAAGGTCGCCTTCTCCAGGTTGAGCCAATACGACACCCAATGCAATCGATGGGGCATCAACATGGACATGGAATTCCTTACTCCAGTACGAAAATACCAATATCAGTGTCGACGCCATCTTTTCCTTAAGTGTTTCAAAGCTAGCCTGACATTTTGGGATCCACTCGAATGCCGCATCCTTCTTCAACAACTTCTCCATAGGGGCAGTAATCACAGCATAACCCCTGATGAACTTGCGATAATACCTCGTGTGTGCCAGAGTCGCCCACAACTGCTTAATAGTGGTCGGTGGTTGCAAACTCAAAATGAGCGAAATCTTAGCCGGATTGACCAACAACCCTTGCTTACACACAATATGGTCGAGCAATATCTCAAACAGTGCTTAAAAGATGCATTTCTTCAGATTCAACGATATCTAGTGCTATCGGCATTGCTCGAGCATCAATCGCAGATTCGCCAAATGATCTCGGACCAAACCATAGACCGTCCAATCATCCATGTATACCTGTAAAAATTTCTAAATGAAGTCTTTAAATGCAACAACGACAACCCGTGAAAATATCGCAGGTGCGTTCTTCAAACCAAATGACATTACAGTGTATTGAAAGTAGCCCCATTCAGTAACGAAAGTTGTCCTATGGTGATCTTATTTGGCAATGCAGATCTGTTGATAGCCAGAGAACCCGTCTATGAAGGAGTACATATCCTGGACACCCACACCTTCAAGGACTTCATCAGTAAATGGAGTGGGGAACGGATCGTGCAAACATGTGTCATTTAGCTTCCTGAGGTCAACGCAAATGCTCACTTCACTAGTCTTCTTATCTTGCACCACCATAGGACTAATCCATTCTAACTCCTCAACTGGTTCAATAATACCAGCGTCCAACATGCGATCCAGCTCAACCTTGACCCACTCCTTATGTCGCGGATTCAATCGATAGCGTCGCTGCCGGATCAACTTAGCATCTGGTTTTAATGGAATCTTCATTTCTCCTAACTCACCCAGAATCCCCTTTATGTCGGAAAACTTAGTAGGAAATATGTCTTGAAACTCATGGAGAAAATCAGTGACCTTGCTTATCAGCTCATCATCCAAGTAATCCCCAACATTTGTGAACTTCGGAGTGTCCTCTGTCCCAATGTTAATCTTGCGAAGCTTCAGCGACTGGCTGATTGGGTCACTTGGTGCATCAGGTGGTACCACAGCACGACTTCCTTCTGACTCTGGGATATTCACATTCCATGGATAATCACCATCTTCTAGCCCACCACTGATATTGAAACACTCCATGAGAGACTGCATCTGGTAGTGCGTGTGCAGATCTATAGGATATGCTACCGGGACAACCTGCAGAAGTACATCATGGATGAGCTATAATGCATTATTAACCTCTGGATCGGCATCTGCAAAACTGAATGTATGGTTAAAACACACTGTGAGCTCCAGCCAAGTATAAATTTACCCTCTCAACTCAGCTACAGTATACCATGAGTGTGGCATCTCATCCAAAGTATGGATAAAAGCATGGACCCACTCATCTTTTGGTCGCGATACCCATAGCCATTGACATTCCATCAAGTGACCACTAGGATTGGTTCGCCCATCATACTTCCCAGTGTGGTAAACCTCAGTATCACCAAAACGTACCATCATCAACCTTCGGCATTTTGACCATCCATCAATCGATGCCTTGTGTGTCGTCCACCAGCGTGCTGGAGCAGCCTTCAATCCTTCATTCAATGCTAGCAAGCACTGTGGTTCGAAAACTCTTACTTCAAACTCCATCAAAAAGTCGGATAAGCTAGGTATTCCTTCATATCTTGGTAGTGTAACTGTTTCAGTCGTGACATGGCATAATGACTGTGTGACCAACCTGCACTTACGGAGCGACACTTCATGCAAGCGGTTCTGCCAATATTCCAACGCATCATCGGAGTCAAAAGATGCATAGCTGTCACTGCGCCATCCCAGCTCACCGTTGGCAGTCAAATGTATATAATCTTCAGAAATATTGAATGCATGATCCCATCCGCTGGGATCATCGTCCTTCATTGGCTCTATGTAGCGGCATCCTTCAGCTAGATCTAATGGGGCGATAACTCTAAGATCACAATTTTCAAAAGTCATCATCCGTCGCTTGAAGTTGATTATAGCTCCACTATCATTAGCCCATCCAATTCCCAACAGTGTGGGATAAGAGCTGCCGCCTTCGACAACTTCTATGACATCAAAGTCGGCATAGGTTTTCATACCCTCGATATCTACCACTAGCCGTGGAACTCGCCCAATGGGTGTTACTTTCGCATGGTTAGCCAATCGGAGCTGTAGAGGAGACCAGCTCAATGGGGGGCTCCCCATCTTCTGCCAAGCCTGCTTGGTCAAGATGTTGACATCCAAACCAAGATCCAGAATAACTGAATCAACATCATAGTCTCCAATTTGAATATTCATCCGCATCTCCTTACCCGTCTTTCGTCGTTGCAAGGAATTAACCGCGAGCTCTGGTCAATCCTGGGCCGGTCGTCACAACAAGGCTTCAATCGCAGCAAGAGAGATGAGATCTTTTTCCAAGGACAAATAATGTTCCAAAAATGCTCTAAGTGTGTTGGACCACTGCGACGGGCTAACCTCTGAAGTGGCATCAAAAGTAGAGGGCATGTCATACATGATGGCTTTACCTCGATCGTTCCCTAAGGCCCGTCGTGCCTGAAGAAACGTCTCCCATTAGGCATCAATATCAAATGATACCTTCTTTTGTCTAGCGAACTGGATCGTTGAGCTGTCTTCTCTAGTTGTTGTTCCTTCTCAAGTGACCATAGCAATGGAAGCATCTTGCGGTCTTGGTTCTGCAGAAATTGTCGTGATGTTTGCACCCTACTGCTGATTCAGTGGTACGCTCCCCAGTTTATTGATATTTTGATTTATGTTTTGATTCGGTGGTACGCTCCCCAGTTGATTGATATTTTGATTTATGTTCTGATTCGGCTGCAGATTCTTGTTCTGTACTGGTTGCTGTACTTGGTTCTGAGCGAGCTGCTGTGCCTGGGGCTGTGTCTGCAACTGGGGAGTGTTTCTGGCCTGCCATCGTGCAATCAGCTGCAGACAATTCTCAACTGTATGATCATTAACAAAACTGAATGTACACTGGTTCTGCAGCAGTGGGCAATCTCGCTGATAGTGTCCCCATACCGCACAGTGATAACATTGAATAGGTCCGTGACCACCTCGTCCTCCTCCGCTACCAAATCCTCTGCCACGTCCTCCCTGGTATCCTCCTCGGAATCCTCCCTACTGCTGGTACCATGGTTGGTTAAACTGTTGCTGCATTGGTGCCGGTTGCATCCCTTTCCCTTGTGGTGCATATTGTGGTTGTTATACATACTGTGGTTGTTGTGGAGCCATCTGCATCGGAGCATATTGCGGCATGAACTGTGGTGGTTGCTATTGTTGCGGTACAAACTGCATCTGTGGTTGAGGTAGTGGTTGGGCTACCTGCGGTTGCAAATGTTGTATGGCACACAGATCGTCCTTGATGTAGAATGCATCACACATTCTTTCTTGTAGCAACCCATATGCACGAAAATCTTTGTCATCGTGACCCACTGACTTGCAAAATGTGCAATAAATATTTCTTAGGGTTGTGACCATTTTTTTCATATAAGGGTAATTGTCGTGACTATGCCCATACACCTGGAAGACATGACACCATGGCATGCTACAGCTATTCAATGGGTTTGGCACACCTGACACCAAATAATTGTGTAAATCCAAGTAATTGTCCTTCGTATGCCCTTCTCCTCGGCATCGTGTACACCATAATTCATCACGTTGTTCCTTGCTTTTCTTCAAATCTTGCAGCTATATAGTCAAGTTAGAGAGCTGTGTCTGTATCTGCGACATCCCGGCAGCATTATGTTAGGATATTCCTATACTCCATCCTAGTCCCACTAGTATTTTGATCATTTACATTTTCAGCCATGCATGCACTTTTAGGGTTTGCATGCATCCCAGTCATCAGTCCCAGCACCTAGCCCTTAGTTAGCATCCCCCGGAGCTTCCTCCCACTCAGTTTCAGCCCTCCTAGAGCTTAGTACACCCTCCTTTCATCTATCAGTTGAGAAAGGCACCCTTCTTACTTACCACTTCAATTTAGTTCAGTTTCTTCCTTGATTTAAGGATTAACTGACCTTAGCACTCTGATGGACCTCCACTGAGACTTGACTGCCCATTCTGACTCTAGTTAGCTCCTCATGCGCCCTTCACTGAGCCTCCTTCATTCAGTTAGTGTCTCCATGTGCCAGTTACATTCAGTTACACCTACCACACTCAGTTTGACTGACAGTTGACAGTTACTTGTGCATTGATGACTCCACTGATGATCATGAGGACACCTAGTTGTGCTCCAATGACACTCTATTGATCTTATCATCACTCTGAGAGGCTAATTCGAATTGTCACCTTAGGCATTTGAATCCTCTCTACCATTGTACTATTTATTTGTCCATATTGTGATTAATTAATTAGTGTGTGTGAAGTATTTTTGCTTCTATCCGAGTTCTACTGTATTATTATTATGTTGCTCATTATACTGTATTGACCACTCTTCTTCTATTTTCCTACTTAATCGTAATTACTCTTGTGAGGTATACATCATCTCTTAGATCTGCTATGAGGATTTTCACATGTTATCAGAGCATGTTGAGAGTATTGTATATCTCCATTCTTTGGAGTTTTTTGCAAGTTATTACCAAGATTTCGGGTGCAGCAGTTTCTTCATTTTGCAGCAGTAGCAGTTGCAAATATTCTCTATTGTTTTTGTAGGTATTCTATAGCTTCTATGTATTCATCAGGAATTACTCCTCTTTCTCCATTCAACTATGATGAATGGAAACCAAGAATGATAGCATACTTGAAGATCCGTGATCTCTTTGATTGTCATTTTGAAAGAGAGTTCGAATCCCCCGAAGAGAAGATTGATTGGTTAAATAAAGGTGATGCAGCCTTTGGAGCAATGATGCTTTCTTTGCCTGAATACATGAGATTCCACTACCAATACTGTGATGTTGTTGAAACTCCATCAGAGTTATGGGCCCATCTAGATGAAAATTTTGGTAGAAAGAATGAAGGGATTGGTCCAAACCCATTCGAAAGCAAGCAAAGTGATGCATCCGCTCCCCTTGATGGTCTCTCAGATCATGCACCAGTATCATCTCATATTGAAGTTGTTCACAAAGAACTTGTAGATTCTACACTCATGCTCCAACTTTCTTCTCTTTCTGTGCCAGCTCACACTCTAGATATTTCAGAAGGTCCCAAATCCTCTCTTTCACCAGAGTCTGGTTGTTTGCATCATGATCACATGATTATTTCGGAGGTCAAATCAGCTATTGAAGGTAATGCATTCGCTCTCCTCAAGCAATCACCTCTTATTTACTACTATATGATCATTATTCCATAATTTCAGAAGGTTATTGAAGAATATGGCCATTTCCATTCGCTTGGGATAATTTCTCATGCACATCATTGTTTTGATCTCACCCCTATTGGTTCAAAGGAGATCTCAAGAAACCATGGCCATTTGCTTGGGATAATTTCTCATGCATCTACTAGTTTTGATCTCACCTATCATGGTTCAAAGGAGATCTCAAGAAACCATGATTCAAGCCTTGGATCTAATTTGGATTCTAAGCAATTACTACTTGGGATAATTTCTCATACATATGATGGTTTTGATCTCACCCCTGCTAGTTCAAAGGAGATCTCAAGAAACTGTTTTTTAAGTCTTAAATCTGATTTTGATTTCAAGCAAGCATGTAATAGTTCTTTTTGGCATAATCTCACCCATGGTGGTTTGAAGGAGAAGACAAAAGACTATATGCACATTAAAAGATTTGATCCCACCTCAGCTAATTCGAATCATAGGTTCAAGGATCATTCTCATAGTTTTGGATTTGTTCTCATCACATTTGAACTGAAGAGCAAGTACAAGCACATGCCTTTTGAGCATGATCCACTTCTTCCCAAGAAGAAGATACCTCCAGACATATGACCAAGCATCACACCTGCTTGAGTTTGGAGCATTTTTTTTTATGTGTGCCTTACAGTCTTTTTTGAGGGGGGGGTATTTTTCCCATGAAATTTTCCCCACTTCCTTGGATTATTGACTGCTATTATTCATTGTATTGGGTGACCTTTGGTCTTAGTTACTAAGGCCCAGGATGGATTAACGGGGGGTGTTAGCATATTCCTATACTCCATCCTAGTCCCACCAGTATTTTGATCATTTACATTTTCAGCCATGCATGCACTTTTAGGGTTTGCATGCATTCTAGGGTTTGCATGCATCCCAGTCATCAGTCCCAGCACCTAGCCCTCAGTTAGCAGCCCCTGGAGCTTCCTCCCACTCAGTTTCAGCCCTCCTAGAGCTTAATGTGCCCTCCTTTCATCTATCAGTTGAGAAAGATGCCCTTCTTACCTACCACTTCAGTTTAGTTCAGTTTCTTCCTTGATTTAAGGATTAACTGACCTTAGCACTCCGATGGACCTCCACTGAGACTTGACTACCCATTCTAACTCCAGTTAGCTCCTCATGCGCCCTTTACTGAGCCTACTTCATTCAGTTAGTGTCTCCATGTGCCAGTTACATTCAATTACACCTACCACACTCAATTAGACTCAATTTGACTAATAGTTGACAGTTACTTGTGCATTGATGACTCCACTGATGATCATGAGGACACCTAGTTGTGTTCCGATGACACTCTATTGATATTATGATCACTCTGAGAGGCTAATTCAAATTGCCACCTTAGGCATTCAAATCCTCTCTACCATTGTACTATTTATTTGTCCATATTGTGATTAATTAATTAGTGTGTGTGAAGTATTTTTGCTTCTATCCGAGTTCTACTATATTATTATTCTATTGCTCATTACACTATATTGACCACTCTTCTTCTATTTTCCTACTTAATCATAATTACTCTTGTGAGGTATACATCATCTCTTAGATCTACTGTGAGGATTTTCACACATTATCTCCAATCGATGACACCTCCAATCGCATTGCAATCTCTAGAGCTTCACTGGGCATCGAGATGTTTTGTTGCATCAACGGAAGCCGAATGTGTGGTAGCAGTGTCGCGATGAACCACTCTTTATGTTGGACGGTGCTCATATCGAAACTAACCTTTTCCATCAGTGTCTTGAATCGCTGGTCGAAATCTCATACCATCTCATTGGGATACACTTCATAAACTCGTCTAATGCATGACCTCGCAGAGTCGTCGCTAACTGTCCTTTCTTAGCAGCATCATCAGTGATTTGTTTTATGGTCCAGACCGCTTCACACAAAAACCAATACTATTCTGGGTTGTCTGTCGCACTCCCATAGAACAATGGTAACTTAGCATCATTGCCCGCCATTCTAGGCTTCCTTCCTCCTTTCGTTGTACTACTACCAATTAACTTCTGTGGAATTGATGAACTTGGCTATGTCGAAGTGGTATTTCTTGCTATCTGAGAGATAGTGAGCAGAGGTGTGGGTACATTGGTGCTGGGGTTTGGTCCTGCCTCTATCCTGGGTGTAGCCTAGTTGTCCTTGTTAGGACTGTGAAGTCGCTTCATCCCATGTGGCCTTCCTTCACAGTCTTGCGATTCGACCACAGCAGGACCTTCTCCCGTCCTCTACCTCTTTTCCTATCGGAACCTCGCTCCTCCCCTCATAAGGCCACTTTCTTCCTCGGCTTCACTCACAATCTCATCATGACCTGCACCCATCTACCCCTTACCATTCCATGTACCTCCCCCCAACAGTCACAGTACCCACGACCTCCGCCCACCAAGCTATATACTGATCAAGATGCATCTTCAATATACCCTTTTTGCAAATAAGCATCTTGATCCACAATTGAAGCGATAGTAGAAACCTGCCCCGAGGTTCATGGAAAAAATATCTTTCGGCTTCACTATAGGACTTCTGAGTATCAACCACAAACTCTGTGATATAGCCTTCTAGGATGCTATCAAACCACACTTCGATAGCCTGCGATGCTTTATTATCAACTTCCTGCATTTATTGAATCAATTTGGGGGTCCAGGTCGTTGGTTCACCACCTTGGAAGTTCCTCTTTCGGAAGGTCAAATTTGCCAACCATTCGAACAATAGGACTAGAAATTCACAGAAGAACCATTCGCGCAGACCGTCCTGAATGTATCTACCCACCCACTGATCTACTATCAATTGAGTTTTCCTGCTTTCCTCTTCAGTGAATTCCTGCAACTTCTGCTCAAACCATTCTTGGATCTCCGGTTTCGTCGGGTGCCACAACATGTCCTCCTTTCACTCCGTACACGGACCTAGCAATGGAACCATTTGTTAGCGCGACGCCAGTCGACAGGGGTCCCACTCACTGTCGACACATACCGCAATCTTCCTGAGCACTGGCCTAGACAGGGTTTATCCCGCCCAGCAACAACTGCAGAGCAGATGAGGTCTCACCCAAGGCGTCCAGGAAGAGCAAATAGAACCATGTTTCCGCCGAATGAAGGAGGATGGTTGCGGCTATGATACTTAAACTTATTGCAACATAGTGAAAGAGATCTTTAAGCATTAAACATGGTAGTAAAGCAATATTCAACCCAAACATTCATCATTACAACAATAGTAATTGTAAAGCAAGTATCACATCAAAGAAACATGACATTATTTGTATAGTGCAATTCACATTATCATAACTGAACAAATTGAACATAGGGATTGCACCAAAATAGCTTCATCATATTATCATTGTCAAGCCAGATACAGCACCTCTGCAAAAACTAGATCTCCACTATGACTCTTGACATCAAAACATACCCGAAAATCGTACAACATCACAGCTTCACATTCTTCTCCTGTGAATTATATTGTGTGTTTAACACTTACAATTATTATCTATATATAGGCTTCTGCCTTACAACTCTTATCCACTTATTACCGACTTCCTAACTGACACTATGGACAAATGACCCAATATCTAACTGACTTATCCAAAAAAACCAAAAACCCGCATTCTATGGTATAACTAACTCAACATTACATAATATGTGGTCCAAATGACCCAAAACCCGCATTCCGCAGTACAATTGACCCAAAATTCATAACTAATCTTCCGTTGATCGCCATTCGCGTCACCTTCTTGCCATTCGTGCCCCGATGTTGCGATAGCATTCTACCAAACCGCCTGCCAACACCAATGCAGAAAGGAGGAGGGGACTTTGAGATTTGGGGTTTGGGCACCAATACTAAGTGGAGGAAAATATTTTGATTCCAATGCAATCCACCCAATCTATAATTTCACACTATAATTTGGAATCCCTTCTATGCAGGTCCGTGAAGTCCAAAAATTAGTCACAATTTGTTTTTATTATTCTCAAAATGGTGCCCTAGGGATTTGTATAATTTTTTTTCCTCCAGGTTGCAAGATCAGGAATTCATGACTTGAAATCCCATGTTTTTCATGGTAGATTCCTCGGCCGAGGAAGCCCTTGAGAATATGATATAGGGTCTGTGCTTTATTAAGATTTCATTCACGGGGTTTTGATTCCTCAGCTATGGAAGCCCTTGAGAAGATGATACATGGTTTTGATTCCTCAGTTATGCTTGCTCTATAGGTTTATGTCCCCTCCCGAGTTCGAGGTGCAAAAAATTCTTAGGGCCAGGCAATTTTTCATATATGCATTTCTCAAATTTATGCATTTAAATTGTATGAAAGTTGTTTTTCGAGTAAATACTCTGTCCATCCTTCCATTGAATCAACTGGTTAACGGGAAGCTAAGTCCCTAGGCTTATCGATGAGGTCAACAAATTTTTCCACAAATTATGGTTCCTGGAAATTTTGATTATCTCTGAATCTATAAATGGAGAAGATTTTGCAGTCTCATAAGGATAAGATGCTTCTTCCTCGCTTGTAGTTGCAATTCCCTATTTGAAGTCACATCATCAAGCTCGATGCTTAATTGTTTATGTTCCTGTTGCAAATCTTCAATAATCCACTCATCATCTATTATTCATTCATCGCTCCATCCATCATCTAAATTACTTTGACTGTCTATATTTTTTTCAAAACTCATAACCTAAATTTGATATATCTTCTTCAGGCCAAGCATCTACATTCTCTTAGGCCTCTGTTACAAGAGGTGCTTGATAGCATGGATCTCCTGTTATCAAATGAGCTCTTCACCATTGCCAACCTCGGTTTCTCTTCAGGGAAGAATGCTTTTGCAATAGCTAATCACATAGTAAATCACTTCACCAACAAGTACAAGCTTAGGTCCCTGAATTTGTCCGAGTTTCAAGTATTTTTCTCAAACTTTCCTTCCAACGATTTCAACATACAAAGCACACCTTATTGCACATACTTTCATGCACACCTTGTATCCGTTTATTGTTAACATCAAGCAAATCATTTTTGTTTGTTGTTTGTTTGGTACAGATTCTCCGTCTACAAGAAGGCTTGAGTAAATATGAGCGTTCTAACAATGGAAATACTCCACAGGTAATATAGCATTTCACAAATTCTATGAATAACTAAATAGATTTCCATTCTTGTATGCCTCTTAAAATAAAATAAAGAAGGGGAAATTTAGGGAAAAGGATTGTACACACACCCACATAGGAAAATTATGGCTTTGATGGGTCATTAGAGGGCCCACACACTTCCTCATTGGTGATTGCACACACTCCCTTTAACTCTATATAACACACCCCTTTAAACTCCATCTTCCGCAAATGTTCCCATATCATTTGAATATCATAATCAAGTGGGGAGAGTTGAGAGTTAAAAGAGTACATATATACAGGCATAAAGGCCATTGAACAAATGACTTAAATAGATCAATTGAAGGGTTATTTGCATTTGTATATGCCACCTAATGATGAATTATTGTAATAACGAGATCCTGCCTTATATGTTTAAGCATTTTTAGGATTAGTCAAACTAAATAGATTTATGATTGATTGTGGTGAAGGATTTTATCTATTATAATATGAAGCAATTAATAATTTTGGGTTTAAAGATTACAATAGAAAGGAAACAAGGGAGACTTGCTAGGGATATTACAGTGTAGAGTCAGCACTAGCAGGAACAATATATATCCCACTCACTATACGACCAAAGACAGTGATTACACCATTATATGTTATGGATAATAATCTGGGATGTAATATGTTGCTAGGAAGGCCACGGATTCATAGAGCAAAGACAGTACCATCTACATTGTTTAGACAAGTACAAATATATGATGAAGAGAGTAATAAGGTATGGATAGTACATGATGACCCAAATCCCTATAAACTAGCCTAACAATCAAACAAAGCAGCTGCAATGAGAAATCTAGTTCCATCTAGAAATAGACATACAAAAGAGCAGCATTTTAATCATGAAGAGGTGACAAGAAGGGTAAAGTTAAGAAGATATAGAGGAAGATTCAAATGATGACCAACCTAGTAAAGATACAAAAGATCAAGGGACAAAAAAGAGTGAAGATAAAGTGGATAGAAATGAAGAAAGATAGGTAAGAGAAATATCAATAGATGCATAAGATGATCATCCATCTAGTTCAAGAATTAAATTTGATCCACCTAAAGTTAAATATGAAGATATTGGAATGGGAGAAATAAGGATGTTAAGCCATGATAATGATACAAAGACCGGTAAGTTAGTCCCAAAATATAATACTCAAGTATAGGATCAAGACATTGAATTGGGATTGAATGCATTATTTGAGGAAAGGATTGACAAGGCTACTCTAATAGTTAAAGATGATGATTATGATGAGCTCATCCCCCAAACCAGTGTGTATAGATTGTTGTGATACAGATGATTATTTAAACAGATTCCTGGCCCTCTTATCATATAAAGGAAACATCTTGTTTGAAAGCCAAGGATGAAGATAAATGCAAATTCTTATTTTGTACTTACAACATGCAATATAGAAGAAGGGGTAAAAAAGAAAATATATAAAGAAAATGGTGATGATTTACCCCATCACCTAAGACATATGGGAATCATCTTTAAATAGAAGATACAATTGAGATAGATATTGAAACAGAAACACAACCAAGGATTCTACCACTTTGAAGCAAGTCTGAATGAAAAATAAAAAATAAAAAATGACTAAGCTATTGGAAGAGTATAAAGATGTGTTTGCTTGGGATTACAAGGGCATGCCGAGGTTATATGAGGATTTAGTGGTGCACAATTTGGTGACCAACCCTAGGGCAAAGCCAGTAAAGCAAAAGCTAAGGAGGCAAAATCCATAAATAAATGAGGATATATCTAAATAAATTAGTGATTGGCCAGCACTAAGGAATGTGACTGAGGTAAGATCCTTCATGGGATTAGCTGGCTACTACAGAATATTTATTGAAGGGTGATCGAGAATTAAACACCCAACAAATAAGTTTCACAATAAGGGTGTAAATTTAAATTTAGAGTGTACTTCTGAATGTGTGAAGATAACTTCTAACATTTAAAGAAGCCATTGACAAGCAATTTAAAACATGGTTTATCAAAGTATTGGTTGGGTTCTTCCATTAACCTTTAGGACATGTAAATTTGGGACTGTACTTCTTACTTAGAGCTTTACAGTTCCCCATCCCTCTTTAGAATAATTTGCAATCATATGAACAAAATGGTACGATATTAAAATATGCCCTTGTACTAAAACCTTTCGTGTGCATTGAACATTATCTAACCAACTAATTTATTATTCCCTTAGATTCTACAGCTAGCTGAAAAAACCAAGTCTTTTCATGCTGGGCTCTCTTCAATTTCCAAATACAGCAGCCTGCTGACATAGGTAAAACTATTTTTTCGCCGCATCATTCCAACGGAAATTTGGATAACAACTCATGGAGAAATACTTCATGGCCATGCTGGCTAGGAATTGGACAAAAAACAAAATTTGAAATATATAGAAAAATACCAAAATTTTATGTTACTTATTGCCTCCAAATTTTTGAAAATTTAAAAATTACATGATGTCTGGTTGATGCTTGTTAATTGACAATATATATTGCTATGTTTATCAACTGTTTTCAACAATACCATATAAATATAGAAAATCAATGCCTAAAATGAAAAATGCAGTTGGCTTTTTGTTACTTTTTGCCTCTAAATTTTTTTAAATTAAAAAATTTCATCAAAAGCGAGCCCCCATAAACAACATAGGAAGGTCTCTCTCTCTCCAATTTGAAAACAATGATCCCACTGTCATGCCCAGCTTCTTGGAGATTCATCTCAGGATGTGTTGCAATAATCCAGAATCGATCATGCTCTCTACGGAAAGTTTGAATACTAGTTCGCTTGGGCATATGGGCCACACTCGGATACTTTTATCTTCATAATTTGAAACAATAATGTCTTTCCGTGCATGGAAAATCACACAGGACGCATTGTTTGTATGCCCTCTTAGAGTGTCAATTTCCCAAGCCTTTGTATCTGAGTTGCAAAACAAACTGATATTTACCAAAAGTTTATTTTCAACTAAACCAACAAAGAAATATGCAATTCACCCTTATCATACAGGAAACAGAATTTTACTTGATAAAAGATAGAAAACATACCATTCATTCGCCACAGCTTGAATTGGCAGTCATCTGCACCAGAAACAATTAATGGAAAGCTGGTATGGAAAGAAGCCCAGTTCACACCACGATCATGTCCCTCAAGTACATACTTCACAACAACATCACCACCAACAAATAGATCTGTACTCATCTGTGCCAGCCTTGAAATATCTTCAGCCGGAGACACAGTTTTTTTCCTCAGGCCGCTAATATCCCCTACACAAACAGTTTGGTCCATTTATGCTGAAACAACTAGATCCTCCTTGGGATGAAAGGAAGCATACATCACATAGTGATTGTGACCGGTAAGGACAGAGATGCAAACCCGTGATTGCCAGTTCCAGAGCCTTATTGTCTGATCATCACTTGCACTAAAAATCCAAGGATACTCATTGTGGGAATGAACTGTACATATGTAGTCAAGGTGCCCAATAAATGTTAAAGAGGCATTGGCGCAGCTTGTAGTTACAGACCTTAATCTTGTAATCATCACCTGCAGGACCCCCAATGCAATTACGATTTCAACAACATCTACAATAGAGTGTGTGAATTATAATTCAATTACAAGATATTTTTGTGCAATTATACATTGCCTATATTGCAAGTCCATGCAATCCAACTTAAAGATCATATGGCAACCATTTTGACTATGGCAGAAACCATTTTCTTCTATATAGGGATAGGCTCTAGTTCTATGGCCATAACTTTTTAAAATGTAATATGGTTCCACATGGTAGGCAACCTTGTTGATATTACTAGAGTTAATTTCACTTCATTTTGATTTATTAGGAAATTGCAGGTCTATATATGAATCTTCCTTGTAGTTCTAAGGCTACCATTATGGGGAAGTTTAATTTAATACTGTTGATTGATATTTTGAGCTTTTGTATTTGTGGTATTTAAATTCGTCTACTGCCAAAGGAATGAAAATCGACATGTATGTGTTGGGAAAATAGATATTTGTAGTTTTTCATGATGTGGTGTAGTGCATCTCCTGGCTTAAATTGTAAGGAGTGGCTAGATAACTTTATGTGAAAACATTCTGGACTTGTGCTGTGTTTGTTTGCATTTATTCATACAGATTGTCAGAATTGCTATCTGTTTTTCTATGTTTATTTCTTGACGTTTGTTCTCATGTAGCATGAATAAAATTTGGACACTGCAGATATGGGAATCTCAGACACATTAGGTGATTTTGCATTTCTTGCTTAGATCAGTAGCATGGAATGTAATCTTAGATTTCTGATGATATTCTTGTTATCATGAACATTTTTTCTTGTGAAGGTCGACTATCGGGAAAAACAATATGCACAAGGAAAAATTCCAAACACTTTCATGCGAAGAGAAGGTGCTCCAAAGGAGCGTGAGATTTTATGTGGTCATGTTATTGACCGATCCATTCGTCCATTATTCCTCAAAGTATTTTATGATGATGTTCAGGTTTCTCCTAGGCTTTATTTGGCAATTTGCTATTGTCAGTTAGGGGATCATTTTTTTTGTCTTGAAAAGGCCTTGTGTGCACTATGTTTTGCTTCATTCATTAGCACTTAAATTGGCAGTGTGCATTTTGGATCTTTCTACTTTAGATAAAAAGAAATTAGTATATATTCTAAGTATAATTAATATTAATTCCCATGGATAAAATGAAATGAATATAAATATATAAATGGACATTATTTTAATAAAAAATAAATGATATTGTCTATGTAAGAAACTACAAAATATTATACAGTTGTTGGATGCACCCTTTTTGTGCCTTGCAAAATCTAGATATCCAGGTCAAATGGTTGGCGTTACAAGACAAAATGACTACAATCTGAGCAAGCTAAATTATTTACAGAGATTACAAAATTAATTCTGGTGACCCACAAAATTGCTGTCAACTGCTTTGGAATTTTGTGGCTACATTGTTCAACACTTATATCGAACTTTGTTGAAGTCTTCATCAGTTGGCCTTCATACTCAAAGGTTGTCTTGGAGAGATTAGTCATTGCTTAATCAACATGTCTTATCTTTGTCATTCTTCATATCTGATACTACTTCCTCAAGTCTCTAATAACTGGTACAGATGATCGACATTGCATTATACTCGTCACTTACCTCAACCAGTTTCCTTGTCTCCCTATCTGAGTCTGCCTCACAATTCTTCAATTCATCTTCGCAGGACCCATTTAGTTTAATGAGCTCTAGTGAGAACCAGCAGCTCTTCTTAGCCATTTTTATGATTGTCCATTTCCCTTTTTCAGAACAACAGAAATTGTATATAAAATACTGCCTCTGATTATTAAGTTGACTTCTAATATACAACAGGCCTCCTTAGTTCTATCTAGGAGTTACAAGTTGGATTCAAAAGAGTCCCTTTAGATCAAATTTGCTTATGAAATTGGATTCCCAAAAATGCTTACCTTAATCCGGTTAGGTTTAACAGTCATTTCAGTTTGAAAATCGATGTCTTAGCTTCTGCTACATTTTTACAGTTTGTCCCCAGAGTATTCGGGAAGTAGCAACATTCCTTTCAACATATTGCTTTTCCCTCTCTGTCCTCAATCATCCCTTTAAAGGAGCATACCATTTTCCCAATCTGGGAGTGCTTGAGATACTATTTATCTTATTTTTTGTCAAGTCTTTGAATGACTATTCCGCCAACCAACTTAGCTCCCCACTCTCATATAGATGTTTGAACTTTGTCTTCTGTAGTCCTGTAATTAAATTTGAGAAACTCCACCACTAGAGCTACAGTTTTTGTCAGAACTCAATGTGCTTCATTGCTTTATCCCCTGGAAAGTTATCCTTTCATGTTTAGCCAAAATCTATACCAGAATTTTCTAAGAAGGATCTCCAAATCATTCTTAATGAGATTATTCCCTTTTAAGTCTTTGGTGTAGATTTGGTTCCAGTTATCAAAGAGGTTCTGTTAAGGGATTAAATTGCACTTTTCCATGTCTAAGGATAATGCTTTAAACTTCCCTCACAAAAGAATAGGAAGCAAGAAAATGGGACAGTATTTCTTTTGCTGCTTAGTGATATATTTACACTGATGGAGCTCTAGATCATGTGCCTTCATTGAGCTTGGTTTATAATTATTTTATGCGGCTGCTTCTGACAACCTGTACCCTTTGTTACCCCTATGTTTGCAGGGGTGACTTGATGATCAGTTTTGTTTGTTACTCCCATGTTTGCAGGGGTAACTTAGTTTTATTAAAATTATTCCCAGGAATTGATATTGATGTTACTCATATGAACAAGTTAACTATTTGAATTATGAGTTAATAAAAAGGGAGATAGAAGCAAAGCTTCAAGTCCCTGCAAAAATTTGCTAATTCTTTGTCATTTGCTTTAAACCAACAATGGAAAAAGCGGATAAAGGAAACAGTCTCAGTGGTTGTGGGGATGTTCACCCAACTAGCCTGAGAATCACGAGAGCAGACCCCTTGGAGCCAACCCGTGAAGGCTCTTTATCCTAAAGTGATTGTTTTATATATCCTCACACTCTCCCAACAAAGGTTCGACCAATGAAAGGAGACTAACTAATTGAATATTAAATTACTCACTCAAGGGATTAGCAACAATGGGTATCTCTTTATTACCAACGATCAGTAGCTATAAATACTATATAGGATAGGGAACTAAAAACTATACATATGATTCAGACCCCTATATATCTATATGGCGCTAGCTTAGCTATGTGTTGTCGTTAACCAGCGCCCAGTCGATCCTATTCTAAAAAACCTCTCGAGCAACTGATACTGGGTATCTATCTTTTGGATATACACCATCTCCCTTAGGTTAAGCAAAAAAAATTGTTGCTATTGTTGATGTGTCCAAGACAATATGTATTTGTTGCTATCGTTCATGTGTCTATTATAGGACTTTTGAATATACACTATTTCCCTAAAGGCTTGCAACATACTATTCTCCTCGTGAATCTATTTATTTTCTCTAGTCTTCCTTTTGGGCTGGTACTGCCCTATTAGTTCAACGGAAGCTGCTAGCGAGCAAATCCCTTTCTGCATGTCCAAAGTGTAGATGTGTGCATGGTTAAACCTCAAATTAATGCAATGATGTGTAGAAAAATAGAATATTGTAAGTGGGTTTAAACAATCACAATTATGGAAACAATCCTAAGATATCACCCACCAATATCTTGAACTATTTAGAGTCCAATATCTTGAACCGTTTAGAGTATGTTGTAGCCTCAAATTTTCTACTCCGGCACCAACAAAGATTCATTTAAAACCAAGCTTATTTAGAGCATGCCTCAAGAGGTTTTATAAACCTAGCTAATTTAGAGTATGCGTCACTACTACATAGAGGGGGGTTTTAAGACAATATTTAAGACATTTTTTGGCTAAATTGTCTTGAACTGAGACAAAAAAAAACTTGTGTATTGTCTTTAAGCAAGTGTCTCAAATTATTGTCTTAAAATATTGTCTCTATAAAGACGATATAGAAGACAAATATTATTGTCTCTCCAGAGACATTTCATTTTTGTCTCTTTTGAGACAGTAGCTAATATTGTCTCTATAGAGACTATATATCCTTAATTCCAACTATTGTCTCTCTAAAGACAATATAAAAAAATTTATAAAAATTAATAAAAATAAAAAATAATTTAAATATTATTTGATAGGTTCAGTAGAAGTCACATCCCTCCACAGTAGAAGGCCGCATCTCCTTGACGTAGCTTCTTGACGTACTAAAGGGAGCCCGCGGGCATTCACATTTGACATAGTGTGGAAGTTGTTACTATTGCACACTCAGCAGCGGAATTCCAACAATATCAATACCAGCAACATAATTCCACCAATATCAATACCAACGGAATAGCATGCTTGATGCTCCAAGTTATATAAATAGATTGTATTCATCAATGAGGAAGGCAGCCCCTTCTGTCCAATATATGTAGTCTAGTCCATCCTGAACCGGCCAGCATACAATATTCTAGTCTCTTAACTGGATTACCAAAGAACAACTTAACCTGGCCATAGAACCCAAGAAAATGTTACCTTAAAATATTTGATAGGTAACAGCAATGAACAGAAAAAGTAACCCAAGCTCCTAGAATCTTTTGATACCAAGAAGTTTTAATGATATCATCTTGACAATTAAAATGAAAATAAAAAGAAAATTCAAAGGTCATTGCAAAGTGTGTCACTGAAAATTATTAGGGTTAATCTTTGCTGACAGACTGTAAATCCGATCTAAAAAGCACACTAGAATAAACTCAGAACTGAAAAGAAGAGTGCGGCTGATCTAATCATGATCCATCGACAGCGAGTTATTTAATCACGTAATCTCAAACTGTGAAGTGCATTGTACTAATGCAACTTTGGATTCCAACAAGATAAAATGATTATAAAAACGCTGTGAAACCGTAAAATATTGCTTTCCACCATAAGGAGAGAAAGATCACTTTGTCCTTTTAGATCTTCTTTATTGACCAACATGCACCTGCCTTACCCCATGCGATGCACGCTATACAGTATGTAACAATGAAGGAATAATAATACACTGTAACACTAGTGCTAATACTATTGTTAACCTTTTCAACAAACTTTGTTGTTTTCCTATTTCATAACTAATATTTGCTGAGTGCAAAAATTGGAGACATAATATCTTATTTATTTACATGATTATATTTCACATGTACTGTGCAAAAAACAGGTGAATAGCAATTAACTTATCATCCTGTTATGATCGTTATTCAAGGAAAGTAAACAATAGAATTCAGTCTTACCTTCTCTTTTTCCAAGACATTTAAAATAGGGTTCCATAACATCTAACCCCACACATCAAAACTTAATTTTCCTAATTGAAAATCAATCCCCTCAATGATAGATTATAAAATTCTAGCTCCATATAACAGAAATTTATGTATTAATGGCATACATACACAAACCATAAATTTATTGATTCTATAGGATAGATACTCAACTACACTACAGAGACACAAAAATTCCAGATAATTGTTGTGTACGTTAACTTAGTCATTTGATAACAAAAAGGAACAATTATCTCCATATCAAACCCATCTTGTCATTAAACACCGAAGAATTTCCCAGCTCCACCTGCAATCATTTCCCATCCATTAATCTTGGTATAATGTTGAAACTATTGAGTAGCATGCTTGGATGCTACTTCACACTTTGACATGAGAAGCTAACGGATAGTGATAAATGCACCTGTTGACACCATATTTCAAATATCCAAAGAAAGCCTAAAGTTTGTCTAAAATACCTAAAAGAAATAGATCTACAAAGGATGTGTTAAATGAGGAGTTATAATAAAAATCAACAAGCAAAAACCCACAAGCGCAATAGTCCGAAAGAAAGTATTGAGAAGGTTAACTTTCGGCAAAGTTCCAACGGTGGAGATGACGAAGGAAAAGATCGACGATTGTCATGGATCCCCGCACCACCAAAAAGCTCATTTGCAAAATATTGTGAGTGGCTACGGGCAAAATACCACTGGAATATGTGGCACACTGTTATTGCCCCGCATCGACGCGATAGTGGTATCACAAACCACTAAAGCACCATGCGGAACTGCCAAAGGGTAATATGGGGAAACGTCGGCCATGGCACGTGGAAAATGCAGAAATACACAGGAAATGCGCCATTTGTTGATGATAATCGGATGGACGATATGCATTGGGAAAAAATCAAGGGATGAGACTCATCCGCATCATGGGACATGCGCACTCGACAAAGGAAAGGGTGGTTGCGGTAAACAAACCACCTTAACAGGTGTCAGATGATGGTTGATCCGCATGCAATAGAAATTAGGAGGGAAAAACACTGTCTGGGATCGCGGATACCGCCATGGGGAATAAGAGGCACAAGATCTGATGGCTCAAATCACAAATACATGCGATCAACGGTTGGAAATAAGGTACATTCAGAAAGCTATAAGAAAGATAAGAAAAGGAGCCTATATAAAATAAAAGGGTTTTCAAAAAATGGCATTTTGTCTATGTGTCACTGTTCTTGAGAGCTTTAAAGACGGGTGGAGATTGGCAGTTGCATTAGAAGGATAAAGGACGTGTCTGCACAGGTAGGGTCTAGTGACCTGGCTCACATATTTTAAAGGAAATTTGTTTTTAGAAACAATTTAAATGGAGACTGTGCATGATGTAGACATTTTTAAAGCCAAAGAAGCCCTAGAAGATAGAGATGGGGACATTTATGATACCCTAATTAGGTTACCAGTCGCTGAGATCAAGCTTAAATTGTCTAGGTTATTAGAAGAAGGTATAGACATACACAGAGTCCACCAGTCATCCTTGTTAGCCTTCTGCTCGGACCAAACCCCGTCTTTTCCATAATTAGTGTCGTGGTGTGTCGATAATTATTCCAGAGAAGAAAGGACTGTTTTAGACGGTCAAAAGACCAGAGTCGTCTGTAAAATAGATCCTTCCGTCATAATCGAATCCCTAGAAATAAAATTTTCCCAAACCCTCGAGTTTGAAAGTTTTTCTGAAATCTCTGCTATTGAGTTT
Organism: Larix kaempferi; assembly: GCA_027924585.1. Taxonomy (NCBI): domain Eukaryota; kingdom Viridiplantae; phylum Streptophyta; class Pinopsida; order Pinales; family Pinaceae; genus Larix; species Larix kaempferi. Next base: position 8,260,773 of record BSBM01000159.1, on the reverse strand, counting down.
TATCATCAAACCCTTCAAGATAGTAGAGAAAAGCTCCTGTCCACATGTCTTAAACTAGAAGAAAGCATTTTAGATATCCCTTACCCTATAGATGTCACTTTATTTGATGAAAATACCAAGCTGGTTTTGACATTGTTGGCTTTAGTCATAGGGTTAGACATAGACATGTACGTAACCGAGTTTCAGTTAATCCTTTTGTATAGAATGAGTACAGTTCCGCTGAGGATTGATGAAAGTCAAATTCCTCGACTTAACTTTGAAGAATTGCTGGCTGAAAAAATCCATTACCAGATGGTCAATTTCCCTGCTCTCAGACACTTCAAATTTCAGTCATTTTTTATGAAAATGATCATGATGGCCAGTCATGAAGAATTACAATTCCCTAAGATAATTTTCACAAATTTATTGGAGAATAATATGTTTAATTACATAAATTATATGCTCTAAGAAATTTACAGAATGATTTTTGGAGAAAGGTTGCTTAGAGTACTACCAGAGATGCAAGCATGTGTGCAATTAAGTACAGAATACGCTGTAGGGGATTGGTTCCTGTCAAAGGATAGTACAGTGATCAGGTTATATGGCTTCAAACATAAACCCTACGTTTTACCGGAGTTTCTTACCTTAAGGGTTTTCGCCTTGGAGTTCCTTAGGCAGAAACTAATTGTTGAAGATAATAATTTCTTGTTTTTCAAACAAGCAACAGATATTAAGTATCCATTTACACTTAGTCCATTCACAGTGAAGAACAAAAACGCTGCTATTTATATAGAAAAATTAAGATATGGAATTTGGGACAGACGTGGCCATCGAATATGATCCGTTAAACATAATATCAAAACGGAGAATGGATCATCGCATCAGAGCACTGGATCATCAAGTGATTGAAGGAATGTTCGATAGAGCAAATTGGTTCGATTATAAGGAGAATAAAGAAATCATTCCCGATTCTCAAGGTAAAGAAATGATATTGACAAGTACGACGGGAGAGGTAGAAAGAACGATGAACACTGCAATGGTGGGGTTTAAAAGGCCCGTACAAGACATAGTCAACATTGAAAGTGAAGAAGCAGAAAAAGAGAAAAAGTTAAAAATGGATGAGCAACAAGATCTAATGGCATTTTCAGAAGAGGAAGAAAAAACCGAAGTCAAAATACCAGAGGTCATGGTAAATGAATATAGTATTCAGGAAGCCCCGGTAGAAGAAGATGTAAATAAACCATGCAATATAATGGATGTTTTTAATGAGCACAGTCAAAATAAGAAAAAGTCCTCTCGGTAAACCAGTCAATTATTTCCAAAGGTTAGGAGTATATCCAGCACAGAAGTCAGCTTATTTACTAGCAGAAATGTTAAAGAAAACTCTCTTAAATTTTCAGTTGTTACCAAAGATAAGATCTTAGAGATGAAAGTTGACTTGACAAAAATCAATGCCCTAGATAAAATCCTATTACATAGACAAACCAGAGAAGTTATATACTCATATTATTTGGGAGTGATCTTAAAAGATGACAAGTTGAAAATTTTAGTAGACAAATTAAATAACCAGTTGAGATAAGAAAAAACAGAAAATAAGTCTCGACAGCAGCAAATAAAAAGATTGCAATCAGATTTGATATACAAAGAGGGAGATGCGGCAGCAAATTTACTCAAAGAAAAGGATAGCACAATTTGAACATTAAAACAGAAGCTGAAAATCCCAAACACTCAGCTTATCCAAGGAGCTGAGCTAACCGTACTAGAGAAGGAAAAAGAAGAGCTGTCAGATGAAGTGAAAGATATTACTGCAAAAATGTTGAATCTTGCCGAAGAGAAATTTCATTGGGAAAAAGAGAAGATTTGTTTGGAAGAGCAATTGGACGAGGTAAAGAAAAAGTTAGCAGAATTAGGTCAGCAACAGGCACATGCAGGTACAGGTGAAGAGAAAGATGGAGCAGACAGTCTCTTACAAGCCATGTCCCAGATAAGTCTGAAGGATGTTGATATTAAAGAATTGAAAAATGGAACACAGAGGCTAAAAGAAGAGAATGAGACAAAGGGTAAGGAAATTAAAACCTTGCAAACAAAGAATCAGGAATTGTTTGATAATAATAAAGGATTGGTAGCCCATGTAACAGGACAAGCTACAATGCAGGGTTGCAAACATATGGTATGGGATCAAATTATAAAGGAAGTTGAAAAATTGAGACCTTATCTTGATTATATGAAGATTAAAGAAAAAGTGGCCAAAGATGCTTTTGAAAGCTGCAGAGTGGTCAGAGAGAATCTGAACAGAAAGCCAAAGGAAATAGCACAAAGGGAAATAACTTTCCTAAATAGTTTGACTGAAGTAGATTTGATAGCAGTGGATATAATGAATAGAATTTCAGTCATTACATGGGCTAGAAGAATTTTAGGGAAGTATTTGCATGTTGAAAATATTGAAGTTAAAGCTGGAGATATACGAGAGGAAGTAATAAGGTTTAAGAAGCAATTTGAAAAATTAATAATCAAAGGATTCCCTGCTTTTTGGGATGCAAATCATGAATTGATTTCTCCAAATGAATATAAGAGGTTATTGTTTGACATAAGAATGAATCACAAAAAATTTCAGCATTTGGATCATATGCTTACTGGAAATATTTTAATGGAGAAAATTGCAGAGGACTTTGAAATTTTAAATATGTTGATCTCAATCTGTGAGAATCTTCCTGTTGTTTCTTATGCAAGTCACATTGAAATGACAGTCCTGGTGAAGTAAATGACCAGTTATGATCTACCCACGGCCGACCAATGGAACTATGTGGATAAATATGGAAGGACAAGATATTCTGTTCATTCATGAAGATGCATTCAAAACTCTTGCCAAGTGGCAAAAATGATGTTTTTATTTTAAAAATTTGTAATATTGTTTAAAGACTGTTATCTTTTGAGTTAAGACATTTTCAGTTACTAGTTAAAAGAAGCAGTTATGTCAAGCTTCTTTCGAATTTTGTATAAAAAACAATGAGAATCATTTTTAAAGGGGTTGGAAACTCCTTGAGAGACAATAAGTTTTGAAGTCAAATTTTGATAGAATAATAAAAGGCCGTACAGTGGGAAAAATGGCTAAGTTTTCTCCCTAAAGTTTGGTTTGAAATAAGTTACCTTAGGTGTTATTCTTTTGCAACCGGGGATAAAATATAAGTGCTAACAGCACCGAACATGGAGAAGAAAAGGCACAGTGCAGACTTGCAGATAATCATATTAAGAACATTACTAACCAACAAGCAGGTAATCAGATTAAGACTATTACTAATAATCTCACGCACTAGCAAATGCAATTGGGAGACATAGATATAATACATCACAATGCTATGTAACTTAACCTGGATGACTCACAATGCTATGTAACCTAACCTACCTTCAGCCTGTTAAATTTTCAGAATTTACTTCAATCTGATCTAGGATCATAACTGAGAGAACAACATGTACAGCAAATCTATAGCATATCAATCATGGACACAATAATGCAAGCACACAAGAGACACAGAGTTTACTTGGGGAAAACCATAAAGGTGAAAAACCCCAATAACTTCCTCAGAGATAGATAGAGCAATGATACAACCAGAATACAAGAGATAGTCTTCTCCTAGCAGTAGAGCCTCCTCCTCCACAAGTGCGTCACTCTCCCAAGTGTGAGTGAGAGAATAGAATGTGTAAAATGAGAGAGACACACTCTCTATTTATACACTAACTTGACTTAACCTTTACTCAACTAGGTCGGCCTCAACTTAACCACTTAACATAATGCTGACTGGGCCGACCCCCAATAGGGTGGTCTAATAACCCTTTGACCCACATAGCCGACCCCCAATAGGGTGGTCTAATAACCCTTTGACCCATATGACTTATACAGGGCCGACCCCAACAAGGTGGTCTAATAACCCATCAAGTATAAGTTACGACACTTACAATATAAATGACGACACTTCCGTATAGAGGAATAATAACATCTCTATAGGAATACAATATACATATATGTGAAATACATTCCGAAGTTACATATACATCAACACTCCCTCTTAACTAGGAAGGTATTTCTCGACATAGGTCTTCTAGCACAAGTCTTCTTCTCTAGATCATCGTCACTAGATAATTGTCATCGAGTCATCATCATCGTCACTGCTGCTGCTATCTCAATCAATCTCTGAATCTACTCATCATAGGAAGTTCTACAGAGCCAGTCCTTTTTCATACTGGATGTAGGCCCACCACCTGCAGGTCTTCTTCATCACTGGCCATACTATGGAATCCTCAGGACTTATTACGTGCGTCACAAAACCTCAAAAGAGCATCCCAGGCTGTTATGGGCACACGGCTCTACCTATAGGATCTCCCAAGGCCATATTATATGTGACCTCACCACAAAACCTCGCAAGAGCATCCCAGGCTGTTATGAGCACACAGATCTACCTATAGGATCTCCCAGGGACAGATTATATGTGGTCACCACAAAACCTCGCAAGAGCATCCCAGGCTGTTATGAGCACACAGCTCTACCTATAGGATCTCCCAGGGACAGATTATATTTGGTCATGGAAAAACCTCGCAAGAGCATCCCAGGACTTATTACGGGCACACAGCCCAACCTATCGGATCTCCCAGGGACATATTATATGCCATAGGACAAAACCTCGAAAGAGCATCTGCCAGATATCCCAGGGCCAGATTATATGCCATAGGCAAAACCTCGAAAGACTATCTGCAAATCTCCCAGGGCCAAATTATATGTCCTCCCAAAGCAAAACCTTGAAAGAGCATTTTCCAGATATCCCAGGGACAAATTATATGCCATAGGCAAAACCTTGAAAGACTATCTGCAAATCTCCCAGGGCCAAATTATATGCTCATCTGCACAACCTGATCCACGGCCATAGAGTATCAACCTGATACTCACCATACATCATCCTAATATACACATGATCATCTTGATCATCATCACTGCAACATCCTGCTGCATGTCATCTGGAGCAACATCTCGAAGCTCGTCATCCATGATCATCCTGATCATACAATGTATCTACCTAATGCATACCAGGTATCTACCTGATACATATCATCATACATGATCCACCTGATCATATAGTGTATCCACCTGATACAAATACAAGTACATGATACATATCACCATACATGATCCACCAGATCATACAATGTATCCACCTGATACATATACAGATACATGGTCCAAGCATCCAACATGATGCATATACAAAATACATACAAATGATCCTACTAATCATATCCAGCATCCAACATGATGCGTACATACATATAAATGATCCAACTGATCATATCCAGCATCCAACATGATGCGTACATACATATACATATAAATGATCCAACTGATCATATCCAGCATCCAACATGATGCATACATACATAAAAAAATGATCCAGCTGATCATACAAAGTAGAAACTAGAACATCATCCTGATGCTCATCATCCAGCACTTACATCCACAGCCATGTGAAGGATCCTCCTTCCAACATGCTTGGAATGGCTTCAGCAAATGTGTCCATCACTTCTTCCTCGAAGTGTCGTCAATCCGAAGAAAACCAAGCCTCTCTCTGAAGTACTCGAACTTCACCCTGGCTAGTGGCTTTGTCAGCACATCTGCAATCTGCTCGTCTGTCGCAACATACAGGAGCTTCACAACTCCCTTCTACACCATATCCCTGATATAGTGATATTTGATCTCTATGTGTTTTGACCTATCATGAAACACTGGGCTCTTGGACAGCTTCACACAACTCTGGTTATCACAGAATATACCAGTAGCATCCAACGGGAGATCAAATAACTCAGACAGTAGCTTTCGTAGCCATACTTCCTCACAACTAGCTGAACAGGTTGCAACATACTCTGCCTCAGATGTACTCAATGCTACGTAGGACTGCTTCCTGCTAAACCAAGAGATCACACCTGATCCCATACTGAAGCAGCATCTAGATGTGCTCTTCCTATCTGCAGCACTGCCAACCCAATCTGAATCAACATAACCCTGCAGGTTAAACTTTTGATTCGCTTCATACTTGACCCCATAATCCACTGTACCCTTCAGGTACCTTAGAACATGCTTTATAGCAACCAGGTGAACACTCCTTGGATCCGTCAGGAACTAGCTCAATGTGTTCACCGCAAAGAAAATATCTAGTCTCGTGTTCGTCAGGTACATCAAGGACCCAATCATCTGACGATACATAGAGACATCAACTGGCTCAGATGAAGCATCACAAAGAAACTTCAGATTCGATGCCATAGGTGTGGCCATGGCCTTGCAATCCATCATCCTGAACCTCTTCAGGATCTCTACTGCATACTTCCCTTGTCCAAGGAAGATTCCATCTGCACTCTGCCACACCTCCATGCCAAAAACAAATAGTGCATCATCCCCAAGTTCTTCATCTCAAACTCGGCAGTAAGCTTCCATTGCGTGTCGGCAATCAATCTATCTTCACCTGTAACAAATAGGTTATCCGCATACAAAAGTAGTATCACTAGATTGCCTTCCTCAACCTTGTAGTAAAGGTTGGAATCCGCTTTACTCTTGGTAAAGCCCAAACTGGATAGAAATCTGTCTATCCTACCAAGTTCTGCACACATATATGACTACACCATTCAAGAAGGTTGTCTTGAAATCCATCTGGTGTATCTTCTATTTCATCACTTTTATATTTCTCTATGCTGCCATCTGCAGCATGCTTGATCTGATAGTTCCATTTGGAAGTCACTATAGACTACCCTTTTGGACTGCATCCCAAACATCTTAATGATCAACTGGTACTCCTCGTTCATGGCATTCTTCCCAAATCCTGGGAACTTCAATATCTTCAATATTTTCAATAGATAACTTTGTTGTTGAACAAATGTTGTAGTCCTTCTTTTGTAGGTGATGGTATACGATCTTTCCTACACAACAAGTTAAATTGCATGATTAGAGAACATCTCATAGTTTTCAGAACAAATTCTTACACATAAAGAAATATGTTACACAGTCATGCAATTATCTTAGCCAATGCTTCAATACAACATTTATCCATATTCCGTAACTTTCTAGATGCCTTCCAATCTCTACTAGAACATTGTTAAGAGTGTGCACAACTCCTAACATGTCAGCAAAGAGGTTTCATTCTAGATAAGTAGCAATGGAATGTTGTACAGTGCCATAGGCCACTTACTCATCAAATGCATATTAGTAGTATATTGTTCATTAATGCAATCATTCTAATATGCACAATACATATCCTAATCCTAGGAACATAAGCCTATACATCATTGAACAATTTTATTTAAACAAACAAATATGTAAGGAATGGTAATTAAAATACTTATCTTTGTTTGTTTGTTAGGTGGACTCCCTCTGAGTCTTTGCTTCCTTGCAGGAGCTGCCGAAGTAGCTTCTTCTACACCTTTCTGTTGTGGAATGCAGAAGGATGGTCAACTCCCTTTGGATATCTGCATTCTTGCAGAAACTACTGGAGTGAGCTTCCTCTTGATCTTTGCTTCCTGGATTACCTGTCCTTGAACTCATATTCATTCTCGATCCCTATGCATGCTTGTTAGTATCATCATTGTGTTATTCTCTAGGTCTCATACATAATCAAACATTCATTAGTATAATCTTAATATTATCAAAACATAATAATCTCAAGCATGTATAGTCAAGATCATTTCAAACACATATAATAAACATTAGTATTCAAGGTTTTAGGGAAGTCTTCTTTTACTCATACATATTCTTATTTGATCATAGGACTCTTCTGGTTAGTTAAATCATCAATCAAGATAAGAGATATAATATACATAAAACCCATGATTACTCAAACCTATACCTTCATGATTCTTCTGGTTAGTCATATCATCAATTATGGTAAGAAACATAATATGCATACAACCATGACTATTCAAACCTATGACTTCATGAATAATCATTATCAACAACACAACAGTATAAGATCCTAACACAAGGTAGGATTCTATCTTGATATAGGAAAAACATACCTGCATAATGTCTTCTAGTTCTCTTCAATGACTTGTTCTAGTAACCTGCATGTCTCATAAGTTATCCATTGTAGGACCAAGTTATACATACCTCGTAAGTAGATCTTCTAAGCAATCCATGACAATGGATGAATCTTTGTCCTCATGTCATCATGATCATATGTTCTTGAACCAGAACATGATTTGTCTTTCTTGATGTACCTTTCATGTTAGCAGACAACATAAACCTCATACAACATCACAATGCATTAGTACAATCATAAGTGTCAAAACCTTAATCAATGAATATCTTCTATTAAGGTGATACGACAAGTCTAGTAATTAATCAAGATTGTACTGTAATGATATGAAGACAAATATACCATAAACTTAATCATGAACAAATCTCAAAACATACCTAGATAAGTCATACCTGTCGAGATTGCTTGTAATCTTCTTATGTAAGGCCTTAGCCTCATCTCCCTCTAAAATAGGAACTTCTTCACTTATGCAGGTGACCAATCCATCTTCTTCTAGGATTAACCCAATCCACTTGATTTGCAAGAACTGGACCTAGAGTTGGATTAGGGTTTGTCAAAGAAACTCCCAAAATTCAAACTTTGAATTTCAAACTTCTGAAAGGATAGAAATATGTGCCTTGATGATCTGATCAAGCTGGTATATTCAGAATTTGAAAACTGCAAAGTTTCACTCCTCAATTTTGCCTTTGAAACTTTCGGATTCACTGGATGTGACCTCAAACTAGGGTTTGATGAAGCCCACTCTTCTGCCCAATCAAAAGGTTTGATCCAAATCTCTAAGCTTCTATTTTTATGAGGAGCTTCTAGCCATGGTCATAGATTTCAAAAATTTCCATTTTTGCAGAAGCCCTAATTTTCCACTTTTCTGATCAAAGTCTCGAACTAGGGTCTGATCAAGCCCAGCCTTCTGTCCAACCAAAAATTTTGATCTTGGTCTCTAAATTTTGATTTTGATGAGTAGCATTCAGCTATGGTCTCCGATTACAAAAATTTCAACTTTCTCCAAAACCCTAAATTCCGGAAGCCATGAATGAAGGTACTCAAAAATAATTCTGTTTTGACAGAAATATGTACCTGATTGTTTCTAGTGTAACTCTGAACTTTTTGATCCACGGGGTTTGAAAACGTTTCCTGAGATAGCCCGACCTGTTATCTTTCCATCCCGACAGGTATGACCTCAATTGGATTCTCGGAGAGAGATTTATGCCAAGTGTCGCAATGTGACCTGGCTATGGGATAATACAGGAGAGCGAACTTGTACGGCGTGCCACGTGTCACTGGTTCAACTTCGGCCTCTGCAAATTTTTCTTCTGATAGTACAATCTGTGTACTACCTGTCACATTTTACAAAATTTCATTTGGAGCTTCCTATCCCAAGTTATGACCTTTTTCCCAAGGTCAACTGATTTTGACTCAGATCTGGAAGAGGCAGAAACCCTATATTGTACAGATCATAAATCACAAAGTACAAAGAATTAGAAGTTGTCCTTTGGACACAAGGTACATGGGGATCTTATCTTCGACCTGTAAAAGTTTCAATCCGAAAACTTCTCCAAAACGGATTTATAGCGAAACTGCTATGATGACTGGTTTTTGCTATATCAAGCCCTAGCATCGTAAATGCAACAAGTGTCATACATGCAATATCATGCCTTCTTTCAGGATAGCTCTGATACCATGTTAAATTTTCAAAATTTAATTCAATCTGATCTAGGATCTTAACTGAGAGAACAACATGTACAGCAAATCTACAGCATATCAATCATGGACACAATAATGCAAGCACACAAGAGACACAGAGTTTACTTGGGGAAAACCATAAAGGTGAAAAACCCCAATAACTTCCTCAGAGATAGATAGAGCAATGATACAACCAGAATACAAGAGATAGTCTTCTCCTAACAGCAGAGCCTCCTCCTCCACAAGTGTGCCACTCTCCCAAGTGTGAGTGAGAGAATAGAATGTGTAAAATGAGAGAGACACACTCTCTATTTATACACTAACTTGACTTGACCTTTACTCAACTAGGTTGGCCTCAACTTAACCACTTAACATAATGCTGACTGGGCCGACCCCCACTAGGGTGGTCTAATAACCCTTTGACCCATATGACTTATACAGGGCCGACCCCAACAAGGTGGTCTAATAACCCATCAAGTATAAGTTACGACACTTACAATATAAATTACGACACTTCCATATAGAGGAATAATAACATCTCTATAGGAATACAATATACATATATGTGAAATACATTCTGAAGTTACATATACATCAACACAGCCAAAGGGAATTCCTCCAATTGTGCAAAATCTGAATACTGACCGATAGACAGGTGAGCTCGCTTCTTCATCCCTAATTATCTCTGAAAATGCGACTGTCTCTCAACATAGTTGTAAAGCCCGTAGATTAATACGTTTAACACGATGGTGTGGGGAGAGCTGAGAACAAGGAAGGCACTATTCTTATTTACAGCTCAGTTACAGATTCATGGAACACAAAGTTGTGTTCTGATGTTCAATACAGATTGTTCAATATTTTTCACTATAATTTGGATAACAAAGAGTGGAAGAAGTTAACCACTTAGGGCCCAGCTTCAAATGTTATTGATTTATGAGAGTCTTCATGGGATTCATGTTCCTCCATTAATGTATTCAATGCATTACACAGGAACATATCAAAGAGAGAGGAGACACGTTCAGTTGGTGGACTCATAGACGACTTGTCCTGAGAATTAGATGCCTTGCAAATGTGGCGCAGTCAAAAGTATGCTCACGGCCTGATCCCATGAATGAGCAAGAACAGAATTGGGCTTGGCAAGGAATTCCACCACGCTGTGAACCATTTAGAAGAACGACATCCTATTCAAGCTCCTATTTAAGCTCGAGAATGTGTCACCTCTTAGAAGCCCACCCGGTTTCTCATCACTCTGCCATTATATTTTTAACTCTTGCGCAAGTCTAAGACCGATATGCCCCTTCAACTGTAAATCAGATTTATGATGCACAGTTAACATTGATTAGCTCTCTCTGGTCTCACGCCTATGCACTCCATAACACAGAAACCACAAAACACTTTCCCAAATTCAATGGATTCCTGCATATTTCTCATGCAATTTCAAAGAATTCTATTAATTCGAACCACAATAGAAAATAGATGAATGAAATCAATAGCCTTCAGACAATAACCATACTGTTTGTAAGTGAATTTATCCCGGTCAACTACCCATCCTTAAACTGTATATGAATTTAATAACTCTTCTACTGATTTGGTAAATATAGACCACATATAGATTTTCTAAACACGGAGTTAAGAAAATCAAGTCAATTCAGTCTTAATTTACTGGTTTCATAGTCAAACTCAACTTAATACATATACAGAAATTCACTTACTCATTCATAAAAGATTGCAGAGCTTCAATACTCAATAGATCGAATTACATAGAACAAATAACAAATTCCAAAAAATATTTAGGCTAACAGCAAAATCTTTTTAGCTTAACACTCCTCAAAAGCAACCTTGAAAATGTTTGGTGAAAATACAGTCATATCATTGAAAATATAAGTAATCATCCATTCTCGATCCAAGGCAGCAAATGCTGAAGAAACATGAATATTGATTTAAAAAGTATGATGATATATAAATTAGGCTTAAATAATAGAAACAAAAACTGAACATCGACACAGGAAGTACCCTGAACATAGGCACTCAACAAGTATGATGTTTATTGGTTTATATCCATCATCTTCCTTTGTGTCCTCTTTCTACGAGGTACTATTCTAACTGTAGGTCTGGATTCCTCATCACATTGAACATCCTCCTGGTTATTCTTGTCTCCTACTTGTTGGAATTCAACGATGGTTTCTCGCTCGGGTTCAGTAATTAGAATCGAATCATTGTGTGCAACAAACGATCCATTATGTGCCTGTAGCTCCTCATGATCACCACACTCCTCATGATCACTACCATATGCTTCACCTGATGAGTTTGATTGTTGGGATTCCTATACATGACATAATTTAACTTATTAAGATAACATAATACCTCCAATTAAATGATTGCATAATTCATAAAATATTATAAAGAACTTACCTCATATTCATGACCAGTGATTAATATCTCCCCTCGATCTAGCATATGTTGTCGAAGGCCTTAGGAACCATGTAGTAAAGAATATTTTAGGTCCTCCTCTGAAGCTTCCTTTTGAAACTGGTGAACCTACATAAATGAAGATAACCAAATTTATAAGGTATAATGACTCAGATACAACTAAATCGTACATCTTTCTCATGATTTTTCTTTTGAAACAGAAAATATAGTAGATGAAAATTTTCACTTACCAAGCCATCACAAATGCTATTGTACCCACCAGATCCTAATTTATGGGATCCAATACTTGACACCCTAGCCTAGGTTGCTTTTGTTGTATCTCGAAGGCGTCTTTTAGCTCCTCCTCGTGAAGATGGCCTATAGTTTGGATTATTGCGGGACTTCCTCTTAAACTTGGCATATTTCATAAGTTCATCCCATGTCACTTGGTCTGTGATCCAAGCTGGACGTGGATATCTCAAGTCTTTTGTCAACTTTGACCTTATATTGTCTCGTTTAGAGTGAATGTATTTCCGTGCAATATCTAGAATAATTTCCTTATTAAAACCAATATCTACAAATGCTGTAATGACACCTTTAAAGAGTTCTTCTTTCTTAGCATTGGCTTGCTTCCTCCAATCCATTTGGATGGTATTTCCAAACAATTGTTCCGCATGGCAAAAAATAAAGTGAAAGAATTTTAACCCCATTTCATCCTTCAAGACATTTCCTTCTGAGGTGAGCAAAATTGTTACTTCTTGCGATCCTTTTGTAGTGACTGAGGATATTGTTGTAGTCCTAGGGGTTGAGGTAGATTCAACTATAGGTACATCAGTCACTTTGTCATTTATTTCATGTATTTTCAATAAGATTGTGAAATTGTTAGAATCCCAACCAAAATATGAAACTATTTTCAACTCTAAAATAATTATCACAAACACCATCAAGGCATAAAAAATTACATGAAAATGATTACAGATTTGACTAGTTTTAGCACATCATTGAATAGCAAATCTATTCATGAGAAGGGTTGTAACATGACAGTTCTAAAATCTGGGTTAATCCAATGCATTCATGAAAAATTTTAGGACTAATGACTTTTTTTTTGTTGCAGCAAAAGACCCCTTTACTTAGTAGGTTTGTGGAGGCAATTATACCTTGTCAAGATGTGTAGTGTTGGGCCCCCTTTGATACTCTTAAACAATTACTGTAAAACAACCTTCATTTTTTAGTGTAGCTCATTACAATTTTTAATATTTTCTAACATTTGTTGCTGGAATCCCTAAAACTCTATGTGCCGAAACCTGGTGTCTCTCCAAAATTGTGGTAATTTTATGCATGGAAAAAGTTACAACAAGCCTATATTTGTTGATGAGAAACTGTGCCTTGAGGTCTGATTTTTATGACATTTGGATGTCATTACCCTAAAGACTAATAATTGTGTGTTTGTAGCAGAAGTGCATATCCATTTTGTCTTTTCTGAAGGAGGACTCTTTTGGTGTGTTCATAAGACTGATATGCTTTAACATGTCATTTCTATGATTTTCAAAATCTAAGAATTGCTATCAGTTGTGAAGAATAGATCATTTCAAGCACTACTTTTGTACTATTACTATTTAGTATAAAAAACAATGAGAATAATTTTTAAAGGGGTTGGAAATTCCTTGAGAGACAATAAGTTTTGAAGTCAAATTCTGATAGAATAATAAAAGGCCGTACAGTGGAAATACCTATCTTTTGAGACCAAAGATTCATGTGTTGATCATTTTTACAGTCTGTCTTTTCCCTTATCTCTATATGTGCATGTCTACCTTCTTTGTTATGTCTTCCATTATGTTCTTCTTCTATGCTTAAATGAACGTTTGAAATAGATTGGGATTCATACTGGTTATGCCTCATTTTATCGCATTTAAATATCCATTTATTTCTCTAAAGTTGAGAATGGATTCATCCTAGTTTGATGCCTGTTGTTGATGGACTATCATTATTTCTTTCTATACCACCTGCAAAATTAAATTGACTGTGATATGGTTGCTATCTTGCCTCTGTGAAAATCTATTTGGTATAAATCTCTTGTTGGTACATTAAATATCTAAATGTTGACTCCATGCCCAATGTTTCTTGTTTCCTTTTCAACCAAGTAAATCATTTTTGAGAAATATGAGCGTGTTTCTATATATTTTTAGCCTTTACATATATCTTGTGAGAGAGCCCTCTCTGGTGGGAAAAATGGCTAAGTTTTCTCCCTAAAGTTTGGTTTGAAATAAGTTACCTTAGGTGTTATTCTTTTACAACCGGGGATAAAATCTAAGTGCTAATAGCACCAAACATGGAGAAGAAAAGGTACAGTGCAAACTTGCAGATAATCATATTAAGAACATTACTAATCAACAAGCAGGTAATCAGATTAAGACTATTACTAATAATCTCATGCACTAGCAGATGCAATTGGGAGACATAGATATAATACATCACAATGATATGTAACTTAACCTGGATGACTCACAATGCTATGTAGACTAACCTTACCTTCCGCCAAAGGGCATTCCTCCAATTGCGCAAAATCCGAATACTGGTCGATAGACAAGTGAGCTCGCTTCTTCATCCCGAATTATCTCTGAAAATGCAACTGTCTCTCAACAAAGTTGTAAAGCCCGCAGATTAAGACGTTTAAAACGATGGTGCGGGGAGAGCTGAGAACAAGGAAGGCACTATTCTTATTTACAGCTCAGTTACAGATTCATGGAACACAAAGTTGTGTCCTGATGTTCAATACAGATTGTTCAATATTTTTCACTGTAATTTGGATAACAAAGAGTGGAAGAAGTTAACCACTTCGGGCCCAGCTTCAAATGTTACTAATTTATGAGAGTCTTCACGGGATTCATGTTCCTCCATTAATGTATTCAATGCATTACACAGGAACATATCAAAGAGAGAGAAGACACGTTCAGTTGGTGGACTCATAGACGACTTGTCCTGAGAATTAGATGCTTTGCAAATGTGGCACGGTCGAAAGTATGCTCACACCCTGATCCCGTGAATGAGCAAGAACAGAATTGGGCTTGGCGAGGAATTCCACCACGTTGTGAACCATTTAGAAGAGCGACATCCTATTCAAGCTTGACAATGTGTCACCTCTTACAAACCCACCCGGTTTCTCATTGCTCTGCCATTATACTGTTAACTCTTGCGCAAGTCTAAGACCGATATGCCCCTTCAACTGTCAATCAGACTTATGATGCACAACTAACATTGATTAGCTCTCTCTGGTCTCATGCCTGCGCACTCCAAAACACAGAAACCGCAAAACTCTTTTCCAAATTCAATGGGTTCCTGCCTATTTCTCATGTAATTTCAAAGAATTCTATTAATTCGAACCACAATAGAAAACAGATGAATGAAATCAATAGCCTTCAGACAATAACCATACTGTTTGTAAGTGAATTTAGCCCAGTCAACTACCCATCCTTAAACTGTATATGAATTTAATAACTCTTCTATCAATTTGGTAAATATAGACCACATATAAATTTTCTAAACACAGAGTTGAGAAAATCAAGTCAATTCAGTCTTAATTTACTGGTTTCATAGTCAAACTCAACTTAATACATATACAGAAATTCACTTACTCATTCATAAAAGATTGCAGAGCTTCAATACTCAATCGATCGAATTACATAGAACAAATAACAAATTCCAATAAATATTTAGGCTAACAGCAAAATCTTTTTAACTTAACACTTCTCAAAAGCAACCTTGAAAATGTTTGGTGAAAATACAGTCATATCATTGAAAATATAAATAATCATCCATTCTCGATCCAAGGCAGCAAATACTGAAGAAACATGAATATTGATTTAACAAGTATGATGATATATAAATTAGGCTTAAATAATAGAAACAAAAATTGAACAGCGACACAGGAAGTACCCTGAATAGAGGCACTCAACAAGTATGATGTTTATTGGTTTATATCCATCATCTTCCTTTATGTCCTCTTTCTACGAGGTACTATTCTAATTGTAGGTCTGGATTCCTCATCACATTGAACATCCTCCTGGTTATTCTTGTCTCCTATTTGTTGGAATTCAATGATGGTTTCTCACTTGGGTTCAGTAATTAGAATTGAATCATTGTGTGCAACAAACGATCCATTATGTGCCTGTAGCTCCTCATGATCACCACACTCCTCATGATCACTACCATATGCTTCACCTAGTGAGTTTGATTGTTGGGATTCCTATACACGACATAATTTAACTTATTAAGATAACATAATACCTTCAATTAAATGATTGCATAATTCATAAAATATTATAAAGAACTTACCTCAGATTCATCACCAGTGATTAATATCTCCCCTCGATCTAGCATATGTTGTCGAAGGCCTTGGGAACCATGTAGTAAAGCATATTTTAGGTCCTCCTCTGAAGCTTCCTTTTGAAACTGGTGAACCTACATAAATGAAGATAACCAAATTTATAAGGTATAATGACTCAGATACAACTAAATCGTGCATCTTTCTCATGATTTTTCTTTTGAAATAGAAAATATAGTATATCAAAATTTTCACTTACCAAGCCACCGCGAATGCTATTGCACCCACCAGATCCTAATTTATGGGATCCAATACTTGACACCCTAGCCTAGGTTTCTTTTGTTGTATCTCGAAGGCATCTTTTAACTCCTCCTCATGAAGATGGCCTATAGTTTGGATTATTGCGGGACTTCCTATTAAACTTGGAATCTTTCATAAGTTCATCCCATGTCACTTGGTCTGTGATCCAAGCTGGACGTGGATATCTCAAGTCTTTTGTCAGATTTGACCTTTTATTGTCTCGTTTAGAGTGAATGTATTTCCGTGCAATATTTAGAATAATTTCCTTATTAAAACCAGGATTTCCAAATGCTGTAATGACACCTTTAAAGAGTTCTTCTTTCTTAGCATTGGCTTGCTTCCTCCAATCCATTTGGATGGTATTTCCAAACAATTGTTCTGCATGGAAAAAAATAAAGTGAAAGAATTTTAACCCCATTTCATCCTTCAAGACATTTCCTTCTGAGGTGAGCAAAATTGTTACTTCTTGCGATCCTTTTGTAGTGATTGAGGATATTGTTGTAGTCCTAGGGGTTGAGGTAGATTCACCTATAGGTACATCAGTCACTTTGTCATTTATTTCTTGTATTTTAAATAAGATTGTGAAATTGATAGAATCCCAACCAAAATATGAAACTATTTTCAACTCTAAAATAATTATCACAAACACCATCAAGGCATAAAAATTTACATGAAAATGATTACAGATTTGACTAGTTTTAGCACATCATTGCATAGCAAATCTATTCATGAGAAGGGTTGTAACATGACAGTTCTAAAATCTGGGTTAATCCAATGCATTCATGAAAATTTTTAGGACTAATGACTGATTTTTTGTTGGAGCAAAAGACCCCTTTACTTAATAGGTTTGTGGAGGCAATTATACCTTGTCATGATGTGTAGTGTTGGGCCCCCTTTGATACTCTTAAACAGTTACTGTAAAACAGCCTTCATTTTTTAGTGTAGCTCATTACAATTTTTAATATTTTCTTACATTTGTTGCTGGAATCCCTAAAACTCTATGTGCCGAAACCTGGTGTCTCTCCAAAATTGTGGTAATTTTATGCATGGAAAAGGTTACAACAAGCCTATATTTGTTGATGAGAAATTGTGCCTTGAGGTCTGATTTTTATGACATTTGGATGTCATTACCCTGAAGACTAATAACTGTGTGTTTGTAGCAGAAGTGCATATCCATTTTGTCTTTTCTGAAGGAGGACTCTTTTGGTGTGTTCATACGAAGACTGAGATGCTTTAACATGTCATTGCTATGATTTTCAAAATCTGAGAATTGCTATCAATTGTGAAGAATAGATCATTTCAAGCACTACTTTTGTACTATTACTATTTACAAAGGTGCATAAAGTAGGGTTTGTGTCTTATTATTATGAAATCTTCTCTAGCATTCTCCATAAACATTCCATCAAAAGCATAAGAAGCTCCCAAGTGGTTTCAACAAAGGTAAGACCTAGCCATATCTCTGTTTTGAACTACAATAAACTCTCAAAAATTCGAAAGACGCTATGTACTAAAAATTCTAAATTATGAAAATTGAAATCTATAATGCTCAACAAAATTATGAATTGGACAAGAATAATAATATAAATAATTTAAACTATTCATCTGAAGTAAGTCCTGCACTCTCCAACAATGCCCTCTCCCATAACTGAATTTGTTTAAGTATGTCTTTCCTAATTTTAGCATTTTCAAGAGTATCTGGTAGGAGCCTTAGTGTTCTTGACTGTGATTCTATGAGACTCCTCAAGGAAGATTGTTCAGGTGTTGGTGGGAGAATTATGACTGAACCCAAACTTGATGGATTATTCATTAATTGGGATGTAGTCCTAACATGGGCATGCATTTCCATTAAAATAGGGATACTAGGAACAACCATGTTTGATGTAGAGGGCATGCTATGATTTTTTGCGCTTGATGCCACCCTTGTGACATGTGTTTCTGGTCTAGATGTAGAGGGCATCACATGGCCCTCTATACCAATGGATTGCACGCTTGTTGGAGTAATTCTTGAAACATCCTACAAGGCACAAATATAAATATTAAAATGGTAAATGGTGAAATAAGTCAATTAAATGCACAAGAATCTAGATCAAATCTTACTACTGGCATAATACTAGATGTATTAAAGGGTGTGATAGGGGTTGGAATTACTTTAGAGATGGCCTGCAATCCACAAACATAAATTAATATAACGTAATAGGGGAAATAATATAATTGAACCTATACAAGACAATTTGAAGCTTACCTCATGCACCATCGTAGCAATGTTTTGCCCTTGCCCGTTTCTTAGCATTTCAATTAAAGCATTTAAGATCAGTGGATCCCCCGTAGTAGAATCAAAAGCACCCATAGACATATTCTTAACGAAACACATAATGACATAAAATGAGAAAATATTGATTAGAGAACATATGCAAGTGATATTAGTAACATAAATCAAATTCACTAGCACATAAACAATAACATACACAATTTTCATTATGTTTCAATACATAAGAAAAATGTAAACAATGCTCAACTTCCAAAGGTTTTTTATCTTTATGATATTGTGTTTCTCTTACCTAGGTTTTTATTGCATAAAGTGCCTAGGTGTTGATTGTGTATTTAAGCTTCTCAACATTTCAATTAAGGAACTGGGGTGTGGTAGATCCCCTACCTCCACGAAACACAAAAATGTCTTTCAAGTAACTTGTTAAAGAAGTAAAAACAGAAAATGAAACAGAAAAAATTGGAAAAACAATTATTTTAACAAGCATCAACACTTAAAGGTATAAAACATACTTTCTAGGTAACTACTATAACCAAGAGTGTATGCTTGTTGTACATAAGAACACATCCTTCTATAATATTATTTTATGTCTCATTCTTGTTTAAACACAAAGAGATCCTCTTTCTTACATTATGTACTTTAGCTTAGTAATGCATTTAGTATAAACTTGGGTTTAACCATCTGAATTAAATGTCATGAAAGGAATATCTATTATATGCATCATATAGAGAGACAGTTATAACAATAAGCTCATTACATGAAACCATAAGTATTGGACCATGAAGATATGTGTAATGAAACATTCCTTTAGCCATACATTAGGCCTTATACTAGCTTGTATTCGAATGTTCATACTATAGATTTATTAGGCATCCAAATGATATTATCTATATCAATATCATCTCTTATAATCCAATTACTGACAGCTTAAACAATATAGTAATTCTTAAGAAATAACCATTATACTTAAAACCATTAATGCACATCATAATAGGAGTAAAGAGGGATATTACATTATATACATTGACTTTACAAACATCAACTAACAAACCTCTCAAAACATTCAAATTACTAGTTAATTTCCATTATATTGTGTGTACAATAAAAAACACAATACTTAACCTTTAAATATTTAATTATATTGTAATGAATCCTCAAAACCATCTTAAAGTGAACATGATGATCAAACATCGTCATCCTCACATGAAACTTCCTCATCTGATGTCATAAATACACCATCATTAATGGGACATAAATCCACAAATAAATTAATACCGAAGTTTTCATGGTCTTCGTCACCTTCAATTACAGGTAAATGAAAATCAATGAATTTATCATCTTCATGGACTTGATTCTCATGTGGTTGCTCATGTACTTCGAGCACTTCAGTGAACTCATCATGATCTTCATCTTGGTCATATGCATCATCAACAATCATGTTTTCATCATCTTCATCTAGGTCAACCATGTCCGTGCCATGTCCTCGGGGGGGGGCTTCTGCATCTTCAAATAAATCGTGTTCCTCTACATCTTGAACAAATGTTACTATTCGTCCTCTTGGATCATAATCAATAACAAATGACCAACCGGGTTGTTCTAAATTTGGAATAAGAAATATTTGGTCACATTGATTTGGAAATACATAAGGTTCAGAAGTGGATTCAAACCTAGATGTATTGACCATTTTGAATCCATTCAAGTGTAGAAAGATATTTTTTTCCTCTCCCACTTTGATAAGCTTGTACCATTCAACATGAAAGAGAACTTTTTTGAAAGACGTGAAATCAAGCTCTATAATATCCTCCAACACTCCATAATAGCGAAGTGTGCTTGTGATTGGTTGTCTATCATTTGCATGTGAACGACATTCCACCTCAAATGATGCTGAAATTCCACAATCATAAGTTTGTCGCTTGTCATCAACCTTTTTGATGCGAATCTGATGACCATTATTCCACATTCCTTTGTAATATGTTACCTAAATTCATAAATATTAACTAATTAGATTCAAGGATACAAAAATTAAAAAAAAATTAATAAATACCTCCAATATGTTAATATATATGTATCACCTC
This sequence comes from Larix kaempferi, assembly GCA_027924585.1. Lineage (NCBI taxonomy): Eukaryota > Viridiplantae > Streptophyta > Pinopsida > Pinales > Pinaceae > Larix > Larix kaempferi. The sequence continues at coordinate 8,239,677 of BSBM01000159.1, read as the reverse complement.
TCCATTTTTAGATCCTTTAACAAAATTCAGTTGTTGTTGTGTTGCTCTATTCCTCCCCTTTGTTGCCTCATGTTCAATATTGGTCTTTAGCCAATTCCATGAGCATCTCTCTGGCCATTTTCTTTTATGGGCTGCAGGAAGTCCTCGAGCAATGTTTTGGCCATGTCTATTATATATATTGGCCCATGCCTTTTCATCCTCTAATTTCTTTTGCTCAGTGTACTTCTCCATCCATTCCAGCATAAAGTCAGAATTATATGCAACTTACAAATGCAATGACTCCCACTCCTTAGCATCTACAATGAAAAATAGAATTGTTCAATGAATTAATAATTATTTAAAGCCGTGTCTTAAAAAATGTAAGATAAAAATTACTACTTCCAACATTTTTATATACCTTTAATCCTCTTTGAAGTCCCTTTACCCTCTAATTTTTCTCCTCCAAATGATTGAGGTTGGTTACAATCCCATAATCGCGGTGCTTCAAGATGCAATTGAGGTAAGTACTCACTCAAATGAACCATTGTTTGGAAAACCATGTACCCCTCAACCATGGACCCTTCTGGTCGAGCCCTTTGCCTCACAAACTGTTTTAGAACCTTCATATATCTCTCCACGAGCCACATTGTCCGATTATGGATAGGACCACACTGTTCAATCTCTTCTACTAGGTGTACAAGGTAGTGTTCTTGAGAATTGAAGAAGCTTGGAGGGAAGTACATTTGAATATCACACATCAAAAGTGAAACATTCCTTTTCCAATATTTCAATTCATCCTCGTGTATCTCTTTAGATGAGACGCACCTACATACATTAACATGTATCACAATAAAGACTAATGATTTCTTCAAAACTATATGTATAAAATAATATAAATGAATTACCAATGATATGCTTCAAAGGATAAGTGTCATCGAAGAGTCTGGATTAAATATTCAAAATACCTCAAATATTTGGATAATTTGTAAATAGTTAACGTGACATCACGATCAAAAGTGCTTGGTATTGCTATAGGCAACACATACTACATGACCAATAATAAATAGCAATGCTAAATTATGCATGAACTTCTATTGTCAGTAAGATATACAAATTTATAATTATCTTGCAACAAATCTAATGTACTACAAAGTTACCTTTATCCAGTTGTTCCAATCATGTGTTTTTAGGCCTATAAACTCTGACCCATCTCTCGTGAATAAGTTTTTTAATGTCACACCAAAACCAGAAGGAAATCTTATGCTTTTCATTGTATAAATGATGTTTGCTTTCTCCTCTGATGTAAAAACCCAAGGAGCATGAATATATGAGTTGTTTTCATGCAACCACATGTTCGGCATGATATTGGCAACTTGGAGGTCCTTTCGTAACTTTATTTGCGCTTCATGGTTGGTTCCATTTAGATGTTTCCACAAGCACTCTGCCACATTTTTCCCGATGTGCATAGTATCAAATAGGTGGGCTATTGGCAAGCTCTCATAATAATCTAATTTATAGAAAATAGAGAGTCTTTTCATTCCTAGTGGAAAGCCCGTCCCTTCCTTTTTGTCATACAGTGCTTTCCACCTAGAAGGATTCATCTTTCTTGGCTTCCTCGTTTCCACTTCCTTTCCATTGAACTTATTTTTCTCACACACTCAATAGTGATGATTTTGTGATAAGAATTGGCTATACTCATCATACACAGTTTTATTAAGATCCTTTGAGTACCTATGCAACATTTTCTGCCCACATGATGGACAACCATATTTCCCCTTTGTTTGTAGCCCTGAAATAAGTATGGAACGCATATTGAGTAAATGGTAAAATGAAGAAAATAATTACAAATGTAATTTATAATATATTACCACAACAAATAGAGAGTCCCGAGGCATCATGAATTGTCCAAATAAGGATCGCATAAAAGAGGAAGTTTCTATCATTGATAGGTATTAATACATCATACATATTTACACCATCCCATAATTCGTGAAGCTCATCAATGAGGGGCTCCATGTATACAGCCATATCCTTTACCTGATACCTCCCTAAATAAACAAAAAGTTTTGTATGAGGGTTTAACTGAGTTGATTTTTTTTTGTATATAATCTTCAATAAAGCATTGCATTAATATGTTCCAGTACCTGGTATGATGAGAGTTAACATTGCATGCTCCTTTTTCATTGCCATCCAAGGGGGGGGACTGTTGTTAATAATTAAAACTGGCCAAATAGAATATGTTGTTCTAAGATCTCCAAACGGATTGACACCATCCATTACTAGAGAAATTCTTGCATTCCTTGGCTCATTTCTTAAATGTGGCCATTTTTCCTCAATATCTTTCCAATATTTGCTATCCATGGCCATACGCATGACACCATCTTGGCTCCTCCCTTGTGCATGATAATCCATATATTTTTCCAACTCCTTGCATTTGAACATCCTCTCAAACCTTGGCTTTAGTGGAATGTGTTGTAGTACTTTATAAGGAACCTTCTTGGATACTTGATCTTTATGATACCTATCCGTGTGACACACTAGGCATTGTTGCAAATTTGCATTCTTTCCATAGTACAATATATGGTCATTTGGACATTCATCATATGTATTGTACTCCATTCCAATGTCTTTCATTACTGAAGATACTTCTCTATGAGAATGAGGCAACTTATTGTCCTTTGGAAGTATCTTGTTTGCCAAAAGTCTACATGATGCAACAAATGATTTTATAACATAAGTATACACAATATTCAAAACTTTTAAGACATTTAGATCATTAATTTATAGGAATATCAAATCCTACCTTAATATATCGGTAAAGCATGTGTTCGTCAATCCATGTGTAACCTTAAAATTCAACAACAACATAAGTGTCACCAATATAGAAGTATCTGCATTTGGGAAAAGAGGCATCCTAGCCAAATGAGCTAGGGGTGAATCAATAACTTCTTCAGAAGATGTGTAGAAGTCTTGGATAAATTCATTAACACTAGCCTCATTTATCTGCGAAGTAGTTTCATCCATAAATGTGTCTTGTTCTTCATCTTGAGAATGGCTATCATCAATGATATCTGTCGGTTCTCCAGGATCATTGGGAACTGAAAGCAGCTTTGCATCAAAAAAATCGTTTGAAATGATCAATAATAATGTATTAAATAATGTCCATATTTATTTATTATAAGAATAACAATTTGTTAATTTTATAGTGTGCCTCTTCTATATAAATTCCATAGTTCAATCTACGTTTACCAACTAGTCGTTGCTTCTTTAGTTTCTTGTTTTGGCACCTTTTGCAAGTGCAATGTATCATTTCATTGAAGTATTCATTTGTCCCTGGAGCAGGTATTGGTGCTCATTCATCTGAATATTCAGATGATGATGTGCTATTTCCATGAATGCACCATGTATTATAAAAAATAAGAGTGCAACTTTTAACACAATTATTACATCTTTCCCAAAAGAATATGACTCTTAGGTGCATGATATGTTATAGCTTAAGAAATTTGCAAGAGGTGAACTATAGAGGAGTTTGTGTTGGATATTATTTTTTATATGGTTTAGAGGATTAATGCAACGAAGTTATGTTTCTTTGCAAGAGATCAAACATTTAGAGTGAAAGTCTAATCTGACAATTCAACATTTGTATACATCTTACTTAGTTGGATATCATGCTATTTAGTTGTGATTCTTGAAAATGAAGAATGGTAAGGGAGTACTAAAAATGATTAGGACTTCAAAAGACTAATGTCATTTTTTCCTTGAATGATTTCTAATATGAAAACAAGGTGATCAATCAAGCCTTAAGACTTGGCATTAATTATTGGCAAAATTTACAGGTTTAAAAGAGGAACAACATTTGTATTTCCTTCAGAAGTGACAACCAATCAGATGACAAAATTTCTCTCTTATTTGATGGGGACGAATTGATTTTTGAATTCTCTATAGGGGTGATTACTTTTCAGTAACTTTATGTGTATGAGAACTTTGTTTGAAATTTTTTAGTGAAAAACAACTTAACTTGCAAAGGAAATGGTGACAACATCAACAAAACCAAACCAGAATCCATCAAAAACAAGAAAATATATCAAGAATCCAACAACAACAACAAAACCAAACAAAAAGCTAGGATGAACTCAGCTCTCATGAAATACCTAGTTTGCCATTTCATATAGGCACCAAACAAATGGCGTAAAATAAATCTGCAAAGAAATGTGTGTGAATGCTAGTTAGGATCATTACATAAATAGTTGTTGAAATATATGAAAACATGTATCTTAAAAAAAATTCTGTAACATTATTCTAAAGGTATCTTGAGCACTAAACACAATTCAAACATGGTTAAAAAAGAAGTGGTTCATAAGAATATATAGCCATTGTATTTTGACTTGAACTAGGAAAATATTATGCATCGGCTTACATGTTCCTTGATAATTTTTTGCATTAAGTTCCAGCCATATTAAGCTTGTTGTAGTATGCATTCTGCACCTTGAATTATGTTGATAACATTGTCAAAATTTCCCTCTAATGCTGTCCCATTGATCCCATTTTCCCAATCTAGAATCTAGGCACTTGTCAAAATAAGTTTTTTTTTTCTTTCAAAAACTGAATTCAACCGAGAGTAAACCTTGTTGTGAATAGATAAGGCATTAAGGTTCCCAAAGTTATCACTGTTTTGGGACCAAAAAGATTGCAAATAGAAAGATCCATCTACCAAAAAGAATCCAATAAGAGAGAAACCAATTAGTATAAAATGATCTAATCTAATTATCCTCTTGAACCCTACAAGATTGATACCTCCATTAACAGTCAACTCCATCCATTAGCTAGGCGTTTTCATCAAGTGGAATCCATGGGGACACCAGACCTTCTTTCCATCATGGTGGTCAGATCTCACAGTGGGATAGGGGTGCACTTAGATGCTGCTAAGTGTGGAAGCATTTGAAATTGACGAGGTCGACTGGTTCCACCTTAATGTAGAGGGTTATTATGCATATTAAATGCACCATCCTCTTCTTTCTTTTACCAAGCAGGGATTTACATCTAGCTCCATATAGCTAATCATATCGATGCTTAAGGCTGTACCACATCACAAATCCTTAAATATATACACCCACAAAGAAAATGCAGTGAAACGGGAGTTGTATTCTCTCAAGAGAAGCGCCCTCGTAACTTTTTCAAGCAAAACAACCCAATGTCTAGGAATCAATAAAGAGGCATGAATATCAAGGATCCTAGGGTCTGTGCCCTCCCCTTTTCTCCAAACAAACCGCAGAAAGCCCGAATTCAAATAAGAGAAAAAAAGGGTTCGGCTCTCTTGAAGGAGACTTCCCATCCCCAAAAAACAACAGCGTTGAAACCAACATGTGTACAATAATCTTGTTACCGAGAAAATTAGAATGGTCAAATATAAATACATACACATCGAAATAGTACACAGGTAGATTCAAACTGGAGAAACCCATTTTGGGTACAAAAAGTATGAAAGGTTAGGGCACATGAAGTAAAATTGGTTCACGGCATTTCCAAATTGAGAAGCAAATATGTGTGTGATAACCAAAAGATGCCCGTGATAACCAAAACCCAAATATGGCAGAGAGACTGCAACAACACCTTTCCTCTAATGGGGCAATACATACAACAACACCTAGCAAGCCTGGGTTGGAATTGGTTTCTTCCTCTTCCAACAACAAAGAAGACCAAGAACAATCCCCATCCCAATATCCAATCTTAACAGTCAGAAAGAAACTTCTCGGTAAACAACGTCGTGTCCCTGCTTAAACATGAGCGCTTAACCAATAAGGCTCGTGGAGTTACCCTATGGTTTTTTGGAAAACCCATACAAACTTCAAACAGAAACAAATTTTAAGATTGAGGGCCAAGTAATCTGCAGAGTACTCAGAGATTTGCATCTACATACCTTTCCTTTGCTTCACAAGGTGAAAACAAGGAGAATGCCTTCAAATTGAGACAAAGTTTGCTGTAAATACAAAACATAACAATGGTAATTACCATTCTTTGTTATTATTTAAACAATAAATAATTATACACAAAATGCAAATCATGGTATAGTGTAACTTACTAAGATCTGCATTGAAATAAATCTAATTAAGATCACTTTGGCAATTGGGTGGACCATGGAGATTCAGGATTCTTAGCATAAATCATGATGGCCGCTGTGTGGCATTTACAACCCAAAACGTGCTCTAGGAACTTAATGCCGAAGCCTAGTAAGGTTAATGGTCCTCAACCAAGGAGGAAGTTGTCTGATTAAAACCAAGAGAAGAAGGAGGGAGCATTAATAAACTGGCCTGCAAACACATGAAAGAATTCCAATTTCAATTCCAAAGAGCCTTATCACTCTACTAATTACAGCAGGAAACAATATTATTTTGTCCTCTTCCGCCATCTCCCGCCATAACCTCGAAAATATTGATAGCTATTTCAGTTGAGAAATGTAGTTGATCGGTTGGTAGATAGGTGAATCAATGCGACCAGATGGTTTTGTGAAGAAAGAGGACAGGCACGGAAGTTGATGGTTGATGAAGGTGGCGCACGAGAAGGTTGACAGTTAATGAAGGAGACTTTTTTTTTTACTTTTAACTGAAGACGTTTATTTTTAAGACATTTTAAAAGTAAGATATATATTTAAGACAAAACGATAGTTTCTTCTTAAATATATGTCTTAAAAGACCCCTTGGTGTAGTAGTGCGTCATGAGGTTTTATATGTTATTCATATCTCAACTTATCATTATCCCATACAAAATACATATATTTATGTTCCCTACGAATTAATATGGTGACATTGTTTATTAAACAAGCTAATATGTTTTCAAAAAGAAAATCTATTAATATGATAAGTTTTTAGTGTCTGAATGTTTTGAGTTATAAAGGTTGTTTTGACTAATATGCTACGAGGCATCAAATCACAATAATGAAATAAAAAACACGCAACAAAACCATAGTATAATTTAAAGATTCATTGCATAATTGTAAATGGTGTGATTAAGTTATCATTTTATCATATTATATGATTGACCCATGAGTAATTAGGTAATTAATTTGTTATAAGTCTTTATTAATTTCACGATGTGTTAGAATTTAATTTATAAATATAAATAGAACAAACTCGGCATACTGTATAATCATACCAACCAAAGAGGTTTATCATTAAATATCTTGATATGACTATATAAATAGAGAGATTCAACAAAACTTATTTCTCTAAATACAGAAAATAAGAACGAGAGGTAATAACAATATATATATATATATATATATATATATATATATATATATATTGTTATATATATATATATATTGTTATATATTGTTATATATATATATATATAACACAACATACATATTGTTATAACAATATATATATATATATATATATTGTTATAACAATATGTATGTTGTGTTATATATATATATATAACACAACATACATATTGTTATAACAATATATATATATATATATATATATTGTTATAACAATATGTATGTTGTGTTATATATATATATATATTGTTATATATATATATATAACAATATATAGATATATATATATATATATATATATATATATATATATATTGTTATTACCTCTCGTTCTTATTTTCTGTATTTAGAGAAATAAGTTTTGTTGAGTCTCTCTATTTATATAGTCATATCAAGATATTTAATGATAAACCTCTTTGGTTGGTATGATTATACAATATGACAATAAGATATCGAGGAGAAGGTTCCCATCTTAAGATATAGTTTGATTCCATATTTACACAGTAAGATATCGAGGAGAAGGTTCAAACGATCTCAACCATCAATTTCAATTAACTTCAACCGTCCATCTTTTAAGCGCGTGTCATGTTCTCTATCCTTTTCAATGCTACCAAGTACCAAGTGTTTCAACTCTCTTTGCATGGTTTTCAGGTGTTTGTCTTGGGATTGTAGGTGTTTCAATAGTTCCAAGCTTGTGTTTAAACACTTTATGGACATAGCAACAAATTTGCATCCCATTTGCGGTTAGCAAATTCACATGTAAAAAAATATGTGACTATTTTATTATCAATTGTTAGTTACAGACCTACAATGTTCAAGAGTCACGGGATTATATTTTTTCAAACTTGGATGCAAAGGAAATAAAGGAAGACCAGTGCTTCAAATAGGGTCCCCATGTCAAAATTTCATCTGAGTGCAAGACCATTGATTTACTCTTGAAAGAAGTCATCAACATATTACTGGAGCTGAAGATTGAAATATTACTAGAGCAATCTTCATCCATAAGGACAGGTTCAAATATGAAATAAAATAAACAATTATTGGTTCCTTAAACTGAAAATAGAAGTAGATGCTTGGTCAACAACTAAGGCTGGTGAACTTGTAGATTTTTTGCTTCTTCCAGATGATTTTTGGGTCAATTTTTGGACAAGGGTGCCCAACAGATTATTGATGGGAAAATTTCAGGGATTGATTTGCTTACATTTTATGCATGTTTTGTCATTCTTTTTGAAAGATCTCAACTTTTGTTCACACACATGTCTATGTCAAATTTGTGCATATTTTTCCAGGTTTTAGAAAAATTTATATTAAGGTTACTGTAAAAAAATCACATAAGCTATGCTCAACTACGCAGGCTCAAAATAGCATTAGTTCCAGGTCCTAATGCAGAAAATTTTGAACTAAATTGGAAAATAAGGCTCAAAATAACATTAGATTATTTAATGTATAGTAGATTTGTATGATCTTTAAACACTCGTTTTATGAAGTATTGATTACAATAAAATAGAAAGCGCAAAGCAAACAAACAATGGCAAATAGATCTTTTAATGCTTTCTCCACTATGAAATGTTTTTTTTTAACTGCAGAGAATCTCGATGGAGGGAATGTTGTGAAAAATATTGATCCATCAATAATTGAAACGTGTGATGAGAAGCAAGTGTAGGCGTTTAAGTCCTCTTAGGGTGCATATCCCTCCTATAAAGCGACTGATGTTCTTGTTAGTGATCACAGCCTTCGTTTCTGACCTGCTTTTTCCTATAGCCATATCACATTTACAACGTTGAGGTAAAGTGTAGTGTTAAACAATTAGGTAATAAATTGACAATTTAACATATAGATAGAATTATGATCAGCCAGCCTTCATTAACATAGATAGAATGCATGCATGTAAGTTGGAAACTAACTAAAGCCTCTACCTACGCATTTCACTGATAGATGCTGAGACTATCAAGGTAGCCAATGATGAACAGATCAAGTTGCCTCTGAAAATTGGGGAGAGCGGCAGGTTGAAGTAAGGTGTAGCCCAAGAATGAGGATTTAGATCTATCTCCGCGTGGACTTGCGAACAAAACTCATCTATGCAAAGGTAAGTAAAGCTTATTAATATTTTCTATATTTATTAATCACCTATTAAAGAATAACAAAGTATTGAGTCTATAATCGGATATCTTTAGCCAGACTGCAAAGAAGAGAAGATGAAAAAATATGCATATTACCACTATCTTATATGAAGTTATGTTATTACAATGTTGTGCTTGACCTCGAATTTATGATGCTGCCCTCAATCTCAAATCTATGCAGGTTCTCCGGAAAAAATTATGATATAGAAAACAACAAAGCATAAGTAATATGTATGTCAAGTTGTTCGTTCCCAACATAATGAAGACTGTAAATATCACCATACTGTAAATATCACCACATATGGGGCAGCAAGGGTTCATCCCTTCGCATGAGAAGCAAACTAACTCAAACCTTGAAACCTTTCGAGTGTAGGCTCAGTCTAAGCTCAGTCTAAGCAAGGATGTTATAACCATTAACAAATGCCTACCATTAATAGATGCAGAAGTTGAAGAAGAAAATGAGGCAACACTACATACCATCTGCTTTTCTACAATCGGGACAGGGTCGTCGAATTCCCCAGTGAATAAAAGAGTGTCACCCAAACTAGTAGAGAAAAAGAAGAAGGGTGCCAACCCATGCACAACTTGCAGCGTTCGATCTGAAAAGTGTCATAATCCATGCAAATTGCAACATGGAAAATGATAAAGGATATTTTTTGTGATGTTATGAAGCAACAACAAAGATTACACGAAACAAGGCAAATATTACATGAAACACACGAGACGTGCCAGGGTAGGTGGTTGAGGTCGTGGCATCGCGCCAAGGGAAAGGGCTAGGGCAAGGGCAAGGGCAAGTGGTAGACTGCATGCACAAGACTGCACCGGCGTGCAACAAAAGTGGGAGATAGCGCACAAAATCTTGACGCATAGATAGAAGCATCCATAACACGAAGGGAGAGATGGTAGCAGCACAGAAAAGTAGCCTATGCATCGATTAAAGGCCAAATAAGGCTCGCAAGTTATTGATTGGGCATAAGAGAATATTATCTAAAAACGTTTGGATAAAACGTGTTGGAATATGTGCAGAGATTAATACAATCGCTCTAAGCGATTTATAGAGTCCCTGCTGCTTGGCAGGCCGGCAGGAACTAATAAAAAGGAAGTTAAAAGAGATGGCAATGATGTAAAATTTTAATCGTGACCAAGCATTTATGTGGAACAGAATATGGTATTGATGGCTTTTGTGTTGCCCCTTATTTTGAGTGGCTACTTTTTGTTTGGTAGGTAATAGCCAATGTTCTTTCTTCTAGTGGTGAGCAAGACCCTAATGTAATGGCTTCCACTGTTGCATATGTTGCATTAACAATATCAGATATTCCATGGGATGGCCCTATAGGGGTGGTTCCTGTCGGAAGAATAGATGGAAAATTTGTTGTCAATCCGGATATGGATGAGGTATTTGTTGTTTCATTGGAATGATCTGTGTTGTGATTTGGATATATGCTAAGGAAGTAGTACAAATGATTCAGTATTTCAGAACACTTTTACCATGCGTTGTTTATAAAGTTCTAATTGGGGTGTTGGTATTCAGTATTTAAGGTGTCCTTTCCTTTTCGTTTTTCTTAGAATGGTTCTAGGAGTTGAGCATAAATAAATAAAGAAGTTACTGCTTTCAAAGGTTTCAGATTGGATCCTCATGAACTTCATAAGAGTTGGTTTTTCTTGTGCAAAGTGTAACCACTAGTTTTATCTATGAATGTGCTGGTTACATTCCTATAGAGTCATACTAGAACTAAATTGCAATGGTGGATGTATCTGATTGTGGAACCTGGCAAATTATTTTGTCATTCTATGAGAAGTTACTCACATATTAAGTTGTTTAACTTGGTAGACCAATTAAATTGTTAATATACAATGTCACATGGAGAAGTCCTTGCATGGCCAACATCAACATTATTAGACTTGTCTACTGCTGAGAGTTATCCTATATACATTGTAACCTGGACTCAATATCATAGTCCTCTCTTGTTGTTCCGAATAATATATAGCTAACATGTATGAGCATTGTTACTATACAAGAGTATGAGCATGGTTAGACTATGATGGGAGTTATGTTGTTCTCAGAGTCATCGTCTGGGAACGATTTCCAACCAACAGGAGTATGAGATCCATATTAAATTGATCTTATTGATAAAAAAAATAGTATGGTTGAACTTGTATGGTATTATTGGGAGCCAATATATAAGTTTATATTGTCTAATAACATGAAAAATTGAATCCATGTTAGTATGGGTTTTTTGGACCAATCTAAAAAACCTTATCATTGGGCCTCCTTTTTGTATAGTCAGAATCTCTTTATTATGGGTGAGACCCACCCACATCTTTTGGGTCAATAACTGTATTTTGTCTGAACTGAGCCATGAATGTTTAAGACATTAACAAACATTGTAGTTCTATTCAAATATGATATATTGGCATTTATAGTTTGTATCCACATATACTTGTACATAAATGATTTTAAGAGGTCCAGCGAAGAAGCTTCTTGTTGTCTCCTCTATTTTGAAGATAGGAGAAGACCTAAGAAACAACTAAATCCATAAATATAAGTGAGGTCTGTAGAGTCTCCTCTGCTATAGCCTCCGAGTAAATCCCACTCCTTGGCTAAAGAGAGAAATCAATTCCACCACTACTCACTATATATTGCATAATTTAATGTTTTGTGAAATCCATCTTTAATAAATCTATACATAAATACATCATCAATAATATTACGATATCGCATTGATACATCCTTGGTTCCAAAGTAGTGTTGAAATAACTTGCCTATGTTGAACCATGACTTGCATATCTATCTACATTGTGTCACACTTGTCCAGTAAGGAACCCAAGAAATGACACAAAGTAAATTAGTCTCTCTACGAGCAGAGCATATCTAAGTTTCACTTAATAATACCCATACTTACATACATGGTTGTTCAATTTTCATGATCTAGACTCATGGGAATAATCTAGACTCGGAACCTGATATGGAGCTCCTCATATGACTCCAAGTTGTTCCACAAGACTGTTGTATGGGGTAGGACTACTACTCTGAATTTTTCCACGCCTGTATGGGGTTCACTTGCCTGTCTTATCAACAACAAATAGAAATAGTTTATTCTATATACAATATTGCATATATTAAGTTGTGAACTTGTATTAACTAGATTATCTATTGAGATTACTACTTGTTTTTTTTTCTCTATAAGCAAAAGTTTGCACCTGCCTTTTTTTTATCCTGCAGTGCTGAATAGGTCTAGCTCCTGTCAAATGCATTTTAGCAGCAAGTGGACTTCTAAAATTTTCGCTCCACCCGAAGGCCACAATGTTTAAGTCTGATGTTTTGATATGGATGGACAGGAAATGGATACTTTATCCAAAAGGTCATAGTGTCCAAAATTATGCTCTGATATGCATATGTATCATACTCGGTCTTTGTTGGTAGAGATTAATTACTCCACTGATCAAATAGACGGCCGCCGAAATCTTCAAAAACAAGCACTGCCCAGATTTACTAAAGACAAACCAAATCAGATTTTTTTTTTTACTGTTAAATTCCTTGAAGAGTTGCCACGGCCACACCGTCTTATTCAAAGAGGAAATCACCACATTAGTTAATATTATTAAATTATGAAAAGGACATTACCATTAATGTATCTTCAATCTGCAGAATCAGGCCAGTAATTGCATGTCATTTATGAACGGCCAACACAGTTTTTTATGTCAGCCTATAACAGAGCATTTAGTTTTTGCAGATAAGATTTTGTTACGAAGGGTTACTTAGCATTTAATGATCCATTACGTTGAATCACTATATATACCCAGCATTGTAATCGTGATTCACAGAGAAGAAATACTGAGTGAATGAACAAAGTTGAAATCCATCTCAGAATTTTACTGTGTATTTTTCTGTTATGCTCTGTTTCATGAGTTTGTAAACTCAGAATTATTTTGATGTTAGTTTTCTATAGCAGCTTAAGAAATTAATGTTATTTTGAGAGTTAATTATATTTGCTTGTTATTATACAAGTTTGTGAATGTAGGGGTCATCATAATGTAGCTGTAAAAGTCAACTACAACACAGCTGCAACAGTCCTATAGGTGACTGTTAGTTGAAATAGAGAGCTGCAACAACCTTATAGGTGAAATTTCTAAGTTTCTGAGATCCGTGTGTGTAGCTGGAAGTACCTGCAACACGCCCTTCCTTCCCACAGTCTTGTCATATGTTGTTGATTATCAACTTTTCTTTTTCTTTTTTCTACTGATATTATTCTGGAAAGACCCAAAATCTCCAAGTTCATCGTAGTTGGGAATCACATATCAAAGTTAAAAATGTTAAATCTTTCATACAATTCCAGCTAATACGTCCAATAATTCTAGGATTATAAGACAGATCACATACTTGAAAATAACCCAAAGGAATTTAGCAATGAAATATTCAATTTCTTCCAATACCAAGAATAGAGTAGAGTTCTATTAAAACATTTGCATGATCAAATGGCCTATGGGATGGATTAGCTTACATGTCATGCCACATTTATTTTACAAATGAAAGAAAGAAAGAGAAATGAGGGGTTGAGATGATATCAATATGCGTTTAGCAGTAACTGTAAGGTTACTCATTTGGGATCATCTATTTTGATTATGTTGGTTGTTCGCATTAGCAGCTTGTCTCTGATGTGCTAAATTTGACTGAAATATTTCATCTTTTTTTGTGATAAGCATAATATCCCTATTGTGCACTAGTTTCCAAATTTGAAATGGATTTGAAATACATTAGAATCTTAGTCTACGTACCCAATCCAAGTGAGGGGATTCAGTTTTGAGATATAAAATTGATACTTGTTTTTATTTGTTAATGAATCTTATGATAAGATCTATGAACTTATTTCATAATGAAAATTCATTTGTATCATGGTTCATGATGTAGGATGCTATGGCTCGTATATTGTGTTTGTTCTCCTCAATGATTATTAATGGAGAAACAACTAAAGTAGTCCTAAATTGCATGATATGAAACTGTCATCATTAAGAAACAAGGTGTTTGCATGTTTTTCAATATATTTTATTCTAAGACCCATTGTATGTTGAGTGAGATACAGTGCAGTCTTTATAGTGATCAATTTTTTCAGTGCTATTGAAATTCGTCTGTTATATGTTGCATAGGGAAATATATTGATGCAGTCCTCAAGGTAACACCAATTCTATCTGAGCGAGAGGCAAGGAGCATAATAGTTCAAATATTTCCAGGCCTTGTTTATCTAAACAAAATACCACAGAGGATAATTCATTATGATTTGAATCCTGGAATGTCCTCTTTGATGAAGTTGGTGTGGAAAAAGTTACTGATTTTGGTCTCAGTAAAATAGTTGAGGATGATGTTGGTTCACAAGGCATGGAACTTACTTCTCAAGGGGCTAGGACATGTTGGTGAGACTTCTCTTTCTTCATCTTTTTATTGGTTCTTAGCAATTGATTTCACTTTTAGTTGTTAAGAAAATCTTCGTTTATCATTGCTTCTTTATATTGGAAAGTGTTAATTTATTGTTGCAACATACATGTTTTTCATTTTTTGAGTCCCTCTATGAGTTTATGTATTTCCTTATTTCTGATGGTCATATTTATTTGAAAATATTTTTTCATAATTAGAATTGGTCACCATCATTTGTTTAGTATTTTGTGGAATGATATTGTGTCGGGGAATATATTGCCAAGGGTCTGAAAAGAAACTTGTCAGAAATATCAGGGAAAATATCGCAAATTATTGGAAAATATCAGCAAAAATAAACTTAGACCTGAATAATTATGAAAATATCAAACAAATCTGCAACAAGAAAAAATCAATAGAAATCATAAATATCAGGAGAAATCGAAGATATTTGCAACGCTCTTCAAAACCAATCAAGTGGCCATAAAAGTTTTCAAAATAATTAGAAAATCTTAGTGTGTGCTCAACATATTAAACAACAACTGTTTTACAGGATAGCTCCATCCATTCCCTCGTAGTATTTCTTCATATAGGGAAAACGTAAATGAACCAAATCATATTGCTTGAATAAATGATGTAATAGAACTAGCTATATTTATGGCATGCTACTATAAGGAAAAGGAAAATTGAATGTTACACTCTCTCGTTTTGCATTGCTTTATAAAATGGGGAGCTTTGAAAATAATTGAACCATGACATCATGTTTATGGGTAATTCTTTGCAGGATGACATTCATCATGAGGCTCAGAAAATGAGCTTAATAGATCATCCAAATGTAATCAGGGCATATTATTCATTTGTTGTTGACCGGTTCCTTTGGGTAGTAATGCCTTTTATGGCAGAAGGTTCATGCTTGCACATAATGAAAATAGCTTATCTAGATGGTTTTGAAGAGTATGCCATTGCTACAATTTTGAAGGAAACACTCAAATATCTAGAGTATCTTCATCGACAAGGACATATTCATCATGTTGTGAAGGTATTTGAAGTTTGAATAGTGTGAACCCTTAACAGGGTGATTAGATATTAGTGAATTCATCATTGGCTTTCGCAATGGAGAATGATCAGCATTAACAAAGTTTTTCCCAAACTAATATATGAAAATGGATTTTGTGCCAATTGATATTTATTCAATTTTGTAGGTTGGGAACATCCTCGTTGACACTAGCAGAGCAGTTAAGCTAGGTGACTTTGGAGTGTCAGCTTGCATATTTGACATGGGTGACAGGAAGCGATCAAGAAACACTTTCATGGGAACTCCATGTTGGTTTGTATTTTTGTTTCTTGTATTTTGTTCTGACTTGATAAAATTTGCTGAAATATTTATTCCCTGCCTTTTTATATCTTGAGATAAATCCCCCTTATAGTATTGTTGATTAAGATGTGTTTTCTTATTTATGTTGTTATATATTGTTTGCCTAGCTTGAAAGATAAATAGTGTGGACTGGCAGCTACATCCATTTCAGAAGATACATCTATGTCTTGTAAAATTGTTGCCCCTGCTGGTGACAAGTATTTGTACTCCAAGTATAGCTCCATTATGTTTGAGAAGATGAAAATTGAGAAAGAGTAGGTGGAGTAGATTTCTATTAAATAGATACTTTTGCTCATCCATGAGGTGAATGGTGAGTGAAAGGAAGATAGATGTTGCATTCCTATCGTGGGCTTAGCATTTTTACATTGTTAGTCATAGAGCTCACCATTGGTGGCTTAAATTATACTATTTTTTGCAAAAATAATCATTGCCCTTAATTTTGTTTAAGGGTTACAAGTTTTCCTACCAACAACAGTGACTGATGGAAACTACAAAAAATATTTTTGATACATGAATGCTATTGATGGGCTAATGGTATCAATTGGATCAAATTGATTATTGGTAGTTGGGTAAACTTCATTATTTTTCCCTATGTATTCTACTAGAATTATTCAAGTTAAAATATTTTCCTTTCCAGCAGACATATGCATGCTTGAATAGTGTTATATCATATTACTTAATTGTTCTTGTGATTGCATTTTATGGGAAAGTAAACCCCTGAGGGAATATTGAATTGTACTTCTATGATTGGTTATGTATTTTTGTTTCTCTATTTCTCTATATGTGTTCAACTAAGAATCAATTGTATTTACTATTTAGTTTTCTTAAGAGTCGTGGCATTTCAACATGGAGCAATTTATCCTTTTTTTTTTCTATGTAACATTTGAATAACTCGCATGATTTTGCTTCTTATTCCATTAACTTTTATTCTTCTATTTAAGGGTGCTAGATCAATGGAAGAGCACTTACCTTAAAGGCAAGAGGTTGGTGGTTCGATTCCTCCGTGCCCTATATACAAAAATCAATGGCTAATTAAATGACCAGTTAACAACAATCAATGACTAAATAAATAGCCAGTTAAGAACGATCAATGACTACAAAATTGACCAGTTAACTATAGTTAATGACTAGTTAACCACAATCAATTACTAAATAAATGACCAATTAACAACAATAAATGACTACTACAAATGAAAATTTTATGACTAAAAAATTACTAAAATTCACATATAAACGACTATTAGTAGCTAATTTCCAGTATCTTATAGCTCGACTAACTTAGTCGTATTTATTTTAGTCATTATAGTTTTTTTATTTAGTAGTATATTTGGACATTGATTTAGTCATTGATTTAGTCATTAATTGTGGTAATTAATGACTATATCAATGACCAAATATACGACTAAATAAGGAAACTATTAATGACTAAAATAAATACGACTAAGTTAGTCAAGCTATAAGATATTGGAAATTAGCTACTATTAGTCGTTGACTAAAAAATACTTGTTTATATGTGAATTTTAGTCATTTTTTTAGTCACTAATTTCTCATTTTGTACTAGTGTAAATACCTTTCATGAATTTTATAATGAAATTCAACATTTTGAAGGGGGGATCCCTATCTTGGATCGATCTCTAGAATTTTCTTTTGAAGCACCAACACCTCCTCATGGAAAATAAGTTCTTGCCACTTCACTTGAACAGGAGGTTCAATGGGATGATGTGATTGAAAGAAATGGAAGACTAAATCTTGAAGAGAATGAAGAACCACCAAATTATCAACTTGGGACTTCATGGAAAGTTCTGAAATGGGTCAAATAGACTTGAAATTTTCCATCTAGATGAAGTTGAAAAGATGAGAACAAGAAGTTCAACTAGACAAAAAGATGCAGGAGATGCAGATAATTCAAACTCGGGTGATGTAGAAGATATGGATGTCTCATATGATTATGAATCAAATTTATATGTTAACCTTGAACCAACTTCTTTTGAAGAATGTGTTGATTGTGATGAGTGGAAAGAATCCATGTAGAACAAACATGATGTTGTCATTAAGAATGGAACCTGGAAGTTGGTGGACCCTCCATTTGGAACTAAAACAATTGGCTACAAGTGGGTATACAAGAACAAGTACGGATTAGTTGGGTCACTTGACAATAACAAGTTGAGGATTGTGGCAAAAGGCTATGCACAGAAGGAAGGAATTGACTATGAAGAGAATTTCTCCCCAACAACAAAATGGTCTACCATCTGCACCTTATTGTCTTTCACTACACAGAATGGGTGGAAAGTTCATTGAATGGATGTGAAGAATGCTTCCTAAACAGAGATCTTAAAGAGATTGTCTCCATGTCTCATTCATAAGGACTTGTTGTGAAAGGGAAAGAACAAAAGGTATGTAAACTCATCAAGTCATTGTACGGACTGAACAAGCACCTTACACATGGTACAAAAATCTAACATAGCATATTCTAAAGTTAAATTTTAAACATTTTAATCTTGATGACGCAACATTGTTTGTAAATAAATTCAAAAGATCTGTTGTGCATCTTGTGGTGTATGTAGATGATATTTTGATGACAGGGAACAATGAAAGCTATATTGCATCTATAAAAAAGAATTGAAGAAGGGATTTGAGATGACATATCTAGGACACCTTCACTACTACTTGGGGATTAAAGTGACTCAACATCCTAATTATGTATTCATCTCCGAGAAGAAGTACGTTGGAGATATGTTGAACATATTTAGCATGATAGAATGCAACACTCTTTCTATTCCAATGGAACAAAATTTGAAGCTCACATAAAATGAAGGAAAATAATTCAAGGATGCGACCAAGCACCAACAACTTGTGGGAAGCCTTATCTACCTTACCACCACAAGACCAAATATTTCATTTCTTATTGGGATTCTATCAAGGTTCATGCAAAACCCTTGTGAAGGACATTGGTCTTCTACCAAAAGAGTTCTAAGATGCTTGAATGGGAATCAAGACTTTGGACTGAAATATTCTAAGGTGGATGACTTCAAACTTATTGGGTACTCTGATTTAGAATTTGATAGTGACAAAGATGTTGATGTATTTGTAACTTCAGAAGATATTCTTCTATGTATTACACTTGTACTTTGTTATATGTATGATGGAGATGTATTATTCCTCCAATCAGAAGTATCGCCATTTGTATTTGTAAGTGTTGCAAGTGTTGCAAGTGTCGCAACTTATATTTGATGGGTTATTAGACCACTAGTGTGGGGTCGGCCCTAATTATATTATGTGAGTGGATTATTAGACTTCCTTAGGAAGTCAGCCCAGTTAGTTTATTGGCAGTTCAAGTCAGTGTATAAATAGAGAGGTTGTGTCTCTCATTCTATTCATTCACTCACATTCTCAAACTCGCATAGTTGAGAGAGAGAGTTGCACACAAGTGGAGGAGGAGGAGTATTTGCTAGAGACATATCTTTGGGTTTGATCATTGTGATCTTGTATTGTGGCTTATTCTATCTCTGGGGAAGTTGTGGGGTTTTTCACCTTCTTGGTTTTCCCCGAGGAAACTATGTGTCTATTGTCTCTTGTGTTTATGATTGATATGTTGTACATGTTATTCTCTTAGTGATCCTAGATAATATTGACTGAAATTATCAAAAAATTAACAAAAGAGACGAGAGTCTCTACTTTATGGTACCTCATGAGTCTTAGATCAACAGCTATCTCCTAGAGATCACGTAAACAACCAGTTCTAGTAGATTCTACAATAGAGGATGAATATAGGGTTGTTGCATAAGCAACAAAGGAAATTGTGTGGCTCAAAAAAATACTTGAATATTTCCAGGAGAAACAAGATAATTCCACTCCCCTATTGATCGACAATACTTCTGCAATCAAATTGGCCAAGAATCCTAGATTCCATGATTGAACCAAGCACATCAACATGAATTACCATCTGATTCGACATCATGTAGAGACCAAGACAGTTCACTTAAGACAATGTTCCACAAATGAGAAAATTGTGGACATCTCCAAGCGCTTGGAAGAGAAAATCTTGAAAAGTTTAGAAAGATGCTTGGAATCATGAACACCCCTTCGGATTAAGGGGGGGGTGGAAACCTAATCCGAATGGATTATGGTTTGGTGTAAATAATGTAAATGATTATAAGTTTTAAATAAGAATACAAAGAGTCTTCCATAACTTCAACGAAGTTGTTGGAAGATTATTGGACTAATCATTGCACCTCTGGGAATTAATCTTGTGGACTAACTACCACCCTAGGAACGTGGGACTAATTTCCTACTCAAAGTTATGTACTTGGTTTCAAATTTTACTAATATATACAAGTTTTGGTGTATTGGAAAACCTTAACATGGTATCAGATCCTTGGCCCTAGTTCAATTCCCCTGAGTTATGTCAAAGGAGGTGTTGGACTAACCATCACACCTCTAGGAATTGGTCATGTGGACTAACTACCACCCTGGGAACATGGGACTAACCGCCCACTCAAGTTTATGTACTTGGTTTGGAAGTTTACTAATATCTACATGTTTTGTCCCCAATGGAAATCCTTAACAAACCAAAAGAAAAATATATGAGCAAACAAAAAACCAATGGAGGGGGAACACTACTGCCCAATGAAATAGCGATCCACAAATATAGACAAACTCCAAATCACCATAAAACCAACCATACCAAACCAGTGACTAGGCCCAATAAAGCTTCTTTATAAACAATCCATCAATAAAAGAGCTCTATAAGTAATTACTTACGTAAATTATCCACAATGCCAAGAAGAAACCTAGGATAACTCATGATTGACTGTGAACCAAAGCACCTCACCATTACCATATTCCCACATTTGAACCACCATATCAACCCACACAATTCAAAATTTTCAATACAAATAAATGTTGGCATGTGTGAAATTGTCATAAGAATGATGACCCAAGCTTCACTCATCCTTATACTATCTATATCATGGGAACAAAATATAACTAGGGAATGGGATGGAAGGAAAGTATCCCATTTTTTTAAAATACTTTCACCTAGATGTGAAGCTTGATTGGCATCTAAGGACATGAAAAAAAATATCGTCCTCAACGCGAAGAGCTTTTTATTTGATTCTTTATATTGTGAAATTAAGCTTTCCATCAAATGGAGTTTTGGCATTGTTTATTAGCTTGATAATTATGGTAGACTCTTTGATCACTACAAGAGATTTAATTTTGTTATAACTTTGTTAAGATTTGATGATATTAATCCCTTTAGGAGAGCATATGTTTACGCATGGTTGTTTGCGGTATTGCTTGATCCACATTCGAAGCTCAATTCTTGAGTTTCTCTAAGATCAAGAATAGTCCCCCGCACCTACTACAGATAAAAATTATCTTATAATAATTCTTAAAAATATTTAACGATCAAAGTTGTTAAATATGAATATTCGAGGTAAATGATTATGATAAATGTGAATATGTCACACTATTATTAAAACAAGCTCAAAGTGTGGTCAATGTAAATATTTGAGATAGAGGATTACCTTCATATTAATCTAGAAAAGCATTTAATGTGCAAAGTTAAAATATCGTTTTGACATTTACTAAAGTAGGTTCTTGACATAGATTAGAATGGGTTGTTGTGTCTAGAAATGAGGAAAATTATCCAACTAAATATCTTTATATTGCATTATGATTAATGAAATTCGAATGAAGGTGGGTTAATTTTCAATATTATTATTAGTCCTTTTCGAAGTCAAACTTACTTTGAATTTTTAATTTTCAAAATAAATTAGTATATAGTTACCTAATGTTTTATGAATTTTAATTATTAAATTGATTTTTGAATAAATAAAATTATTATTTACATTTTTAATATTAGATCATTTATATTTTTTATTAACTTTAAGATTTGATTTGACAAATATGTTCTGCTTGGATATAACTTTTGTTAAATAAAAAATTAAAAAAAATCAAAATCAAAATTTAGAAAAATTCTAAATTTGCCATTTATACTAACCTAACATCCACTAAATACACTGGTTTCATGTTGTAGTTGGACTATAACATTTATGGTATCGGGTCGGTAACCAGTGTATAATAAATATTTATGGAACAAATATTGTTGCACGCCACCACATTAAACCATGTAGATCCAGCCTACGAAATCTATTTATTTAAAACTGTTTAGTAGTACATTTTTGTACCTAGGTTATGTGAGTATTATTGATGGTTTGCAGAAACAACCGAAAATCATAATCGATAGTTGTGAAAAGATATTGTTCAAAGTAACTCCAAACAATCTGTAAATTAACAATCTCATGGTTCCATTTATTTATTTATTTATGATAGTTGGTCTTTTTACTAGAGGTGGATAAGGTTGAATATATTTTTGAAGAAAGTTAAAAATACAATTACCAGAAGTGGATAATAGTTATACTATACATTATACTTTTTCACGGACTGGTATATATGATAAGAATATGTAAACAGTATACTTTTTTATGGATTGGCATATATGATAAGATTATGTATTAATTATTGAAATAGTGTGATAAATCAATCTTTGAATCATTCAAATAATGTAGGTTTCTTTGTTTTTTTATGTATATAAAAAATTTGTGTTTTCAAGGTTATTTATTATGCATTATTTTAATTATTAATATATAAAATGGGATACATAATTGAATAAATACTTTCTAATATTCAGAATAATATTCAGAATTGAACATTTATTTATTTTATTTTTATTCTAGGTATTGCCAATCAAGAAACAAATTTATTCTCAGTATTCACTTTAAAATATTGTGAAGAAACAAATCTAA
Organism: Larix kaempferi; assembly: GCA_027924585.1. Classification (NCBI taxonomy): domain Eukaryota; kingdom Viridiplantae; phylum Streptophyta; class Pinopsida; order Pinales; family Pinaceae; genus Larix; species Larix kaempferi. The sequence goes on along the minus strand of BSBM01000159.1, from coordinate 8,216,705 downwards.
CATCCCCAAAGTTCTTTCAATAATTGATATTTAAAGTGAGATATATATTAACAAGTAAAAATAGCAGCAAAGTTGCTTATACCTGCCTTTTGAAAATAGTTTATAACAATGCTGCATTTATTTATCTATAGTAATTTGGTACGTAGTTTTCTATTTTGTTTACAATTATTTAATGTTGAAATTTAATACTAATCATTATATATTAATAAAATATTGTAACTTCGAAATTTATATTATTTAAATTTAATACTAATCATTATTATATGTTAATAAAATTTTGTAACTTCCAAATTTGTATTATTAGATTTTAATTAAAGTTTATATAATTAGTCTTCTAAGTCAAACTCACTTTGAATTTTTAATTTTCAAAATAAATTAGTATATAGTTACCTAATGTTTTATGAATTAAAAACATTTCACAATATTTAAAAACATATGTATCCGATTAAAAAACTTCATACTTTTTTATATAAATATTAACTACCAAAATTATTATCTCATTTATCCATAAAGATTGTGATGAAATTTCAATTATTATTGAATATCTCATCTACCTATATCTATTATTAGGACCATCTCTAAGAAACACATTATATATCTTCTAACAAATAAGGACCATCCATAGAATGATACACTAACTTGGTTCTATGTAAATATTTATAAATATTCACTTCAATAGGTGTTATTATTAGTGGTCACTCCAACAAATCCCCTTTTGCCATGTGTTTTCTTTCTTGCTGCCCATTGTCCACTGGTTTCCACCTTGCCTATAAACATAATCTTAGGGCAGGGACTAGCTGCTTTGCAACTATTTTACTTGTTTGTTTTAAGTAACGTGATTTCTTGAAACTCGATCAAAGCAGTTTAATATTTTAGTGTTTCCAAAATTTTCATTAGAGATTATTTTAAAAGATTTAAGGTTATGAATTTCAAACATTCTAAATAAACTATGTAACATTCATGTTTACTATAAAGGTAGTGTATTGTATAGCGTTTTATTAGTCTAAGTTTCTCTTTGAATTCATATCAGTTTATGTAATAGTTTTTTTAATTTTGTCTATTAAATAATAGGTTTAATTTTATTTGTTTCAAATGCTATTAACCATGGACTTTGAGGTCTTATTGTTGGTTTAGAAACGATTTTTTTTTAAGAGAGAACATAAATATTATCAATATTATAACTCATTGATAGGTACGTGTTTATAATATTTTGATGATACTTCAATAATATTTTGAGCAGGTTTGTGACAAAGTTCTCGGTCGTGGGGATCATTTCATCTCAATATTAGGATTCATTAATGATTTTTATTTAAACAGAAATGGGTAATGATTTTATATTAAACTGTTGAAGATCAACTAATAAATTACAAAAAAAGGTCACCCAACTGTTGCAGGGAGAAATAAAAGTGTCATTGAATCCCAAAATTCCCCTGCATCTAGTTTATACAACAAAATTTCTTTGGCCAGTACATATTGAATCATGTTATATAGACGAACATATTAGCCTAGCTAATGAGCTTCCCGTAGCCTTTTTTAACCATGTAATTATATTTCTTACCCCAACCTCTTGAATCCTTGTCAGTGAGATGGGTTGGGGTGATTCCTTGGAGACACGAGAGAATAAGCTCATAATCACCAATATCACCACACCTTCTCACACCACAACCCTTCACACACACATCAACTTTTCATCCACACAAGGACGTCACTCCTTTTCTTATGCAAATCAGTGGTTCCTTTTAGGAACTTTATAGGTTACTTTATTGACTGCAGGTTAGCATGGCCCCACAATACTCACTCACACCAAAATGATACCCCCTTTCTACTACAGAGCTTCTCAAGCCGATCCATCCCTTCTAGTATTATTTAGTGTGAGCGTAGAAAGGTTACCAATTCCTATACAGGCCTTTTGAGTACCCTTTCTTCACTTTGCCTCTTAATGTGCAGCACCAATTTGAATCTGTGTATGCTGACAGGACAAGAAAGATAATCAAGCTTATCAGTATTGTTGCTCAAAAATCATAACCACATTCCATAACATTCACTATCAAGTATTGAAACACCAGGAATGCGTCCATTCCCTTAGGGTGTAGTCAATATTGACAACCCTATCATAACCGAGCACCAGAAAGGTGTGCACCCCCTTTCAAATGTGAGCCATGTAGGCCCTAATCATACTCAAGCAGTCTGAAATGATAATGAAATAATAAAACATGATCTTCATATTAAATCTAATAACCAGACATGTATATTCTTAGTTAGGGTTACAGAATACTCATCCGGTGTACAGATGTATCTTTCTTCTTTTGCGAAGAATGGGAGCTCCCTTCTCTGAGTCAACAGTTATTAGGTTTTCCACCCCAATATTTCCACATTCCATAACCCACACATGCCTTCTTGGCATAGTGTTACCATATCACTCTCATGGTTTTCCAACATACAGCTCAGTTGAGATGTCATCCATAAAATATGCAATGGCGTTTCACCCGAAACCCATTTTCAAAGCATGGGGTCCTTCCCATGGAGTCTGGCTTCCGCAGGTCATCACACTTGGTCTTCCTGCAATGTGTCTTCCTGGCACACTTATTGAATAGCCAAACAATCAAAAACATTTAACAATAACATTCAAATTTGATTGTCTCATAGCCAATCAATGGCATTAAGAATTAAATTCAATCATGAATTTGCAAATTTGTCTACTACAGAAATTGACTTGCTTAGTCATGAGGTTATCCTGATGTTACTTATCTCTTGTAAGTGGCGCCCCTCTACCGATCGGGTTTTTACGCTTGCTACCATAACATGAACATCCACTTACAACACGTCCTCCTGGCACAATTCTATGCAAGCCAATGGTGATTAGCAATTATAAACAAATTCTCAAATCTGAAATCTACAAGTCCAAAATTGACAACCATTCTGCAACATAAACTATTTTTACAATCAAGAGATCCTTCTCATGTGGTTTGGCTCTTGCACATGGTAGATTCCAATCTTCATCATGGACTTACCCACATTTCCATGCCCAAAACAATCTACCTGAAATCTAAAACTTCAATCAGCAAAACATTTTGTAAGTCTTTATGCATATAATATTTCATTGTTGCAACAATCACTGAAGTGATGTCAGAATTATAACACTCAATAACTCAAACAATTTCAGCTGTTAATATTTGAAATGCAATGAAATATATATATATGCATCATTGTCATAATAAAATTGCAAGACACGGTCACATCATTTATGCAACTTTGTCCTTTCATCAAAGCACTCTCGGTAGCCCATCAACATGTCTACCTTCTTATGCAATCTTTATCTTGCATTGCCAACAGCTCATGAAATGCTCTCAGGATTGACAATAGTTCACCCTTTCATTTATTATCTAATTGCAATGAAACATACACCACAATCATGCATTCACACAATGCATCTCAACATGTGCACCTATACCTACGCATGCACATTTACATCACACACATAATCTTTTAATGTGTGTTCACTCAATGCATACCCACAAGATTGTACAGAATATTTTAATGCAACCTTGCATTAATTCATGAGTACTATTCATTCAAACATATTATGGATTAACCATGATTACCACACATAGCATGCAGTACCATGACAAGGCCATAAGTCCTTACTTGCTTTGGTTATTAAACTCATAACCAACATAATATACAAGTGGCATGATGCATTTACAATTCACAACAGCTAGATGGTATAAGGATCCTTTCCTTTACTTCCACATACATTTCCATACCTGATGGAATAATGTTCGTATACATGCATTCAACATCCCATTCATCCCATTCTATGATTATTAAACATGGCTCAAGGGATTCTTACCTAATACCCTTTCAACACTTAACAATTAGCATGAATAACCATTACCTGCATGGCTCTCATTAACATCGTTGGATGTTACCTGATTAGTTGGATTCTTACCAAGGCTACACAGTCCCTTTTCCAACCTTTTGATCATGAATCATTACTCCAGCCTTCCCTCTCCAGGCTGGTTGGTCACATGCTGTGACTTCATTGCATTTTCAGTCATGCTTCTATGGTTTGATGCCTACAACCATTATCAACAACATTAATTGTCATCAACCATAGGAAATACCATTAATGGGATTTTACATGTGTAACTTCACTACCTTTACCCATATGCTACATCATGCTCATGCATAAGTAATTCACATGCACTATGCAATGATGGTTTAATCATGCCTACTAATTCATATTCATCCAATCTACTACTCTCTTGCATTTCCCGCATCCTTATGTCATAATTTTTAGTGTATAAAACTCATAAAATATGAATACAATATCAAGAGAGGGGTTAAGGAATTCTCCCTTACCCAATCATAGCATGGAATTTCCTCTTCCACATCATAGATGATCCAATTTCATGGGCTCTCTACCATGCACACAAGAAATCATTAGCTATGATCTTCTCACGAATTAGCAATTCAATATATACATACGTGCATAACGTTCATTCTTGATATTTTCCAAACATGCAATTATTATGCTATAGTTAGAAATAGTTTAAGGTGAGGAATTTCCCTCTTATCAACATTGCCTTACTGCTCCCATTGCTCTTCCACAATGCATATTGCAGCCAGTTACTCTTAATATGGCTTCCACAAACCTTCTATGCAATTTTTGCTTCTCATTCCAAGCATAGAAAATGCATTTCATACTTTCAACGATTGTCTCCGAGGGACGACGGGGGTTAAGGGGGCTTGCCCCCTTGTTTTTTTTTTTTTTGTAAATCCTTTGATTTCACGCAATCTGGCGCATAAGTTCCATGGCATTTTTCACTTTTCAGACATCTGAAAATCTCACTGGAAAACTGCTCCATTTCCCCGTTTCAGCGGACTTAGCAATTTCTCCTCCGACCATGTCACAGAAATTAAGGTTAAAATCATCGACCGCGTCGCAGAAATTATGGCTAAAATCGTCGACCGCATCACAGCAATTAAGTTTAAAATCGTCGACCGCATCGTAGAAGTTAAGGCTAAAATCGTCGACCGCGTCGCAGCAATTAAGTCTAAAATCGTCGACCGCATCGTAGAAGTTAAGTTTAAAATCGTCGACCGCGTCGTAGAAGTTAAATCTAAAATTGCAGACCACATCATAGCGATTAAGGCTAAAACCGTCGACCGCGTCGCAGTGATTAAGGCTAAAATCATCGACTGCATCGCAACGATTAAGGCTAAAATCGCCGACCGCTCGCAGCAATTAAGGCTAAAATCGTCGACCATGTCACACAAAAAATTTGCAAAATTTTGCGAAAACGCGTCGCTGGTACTGAGCTTAACTCGCTGACTGTTTCAGCGTTTTTTGGAGAACCTTTGCCGACAGAGTCTTGGCAGAAAACTCAGAAACACTTAGAAATTTTTCAAATTTTCAAATTTTCAAAATTTTTCTCAATGATCAATGTTGAGCAGGAAGTATACTTACCTCTACAACTGTGATAGGTAGCCCATGAAGGCCCAAGTGTTGCAACCTTCGCTCTGATACCATTATGTCACGTCCCCTCCCATCTATTAATGCAAGTAAGGGAACATGGCACTAAAATATGGGCTTTTATAAAACTTAGCCCATTTCAACATTCATGATTCATATAAATATAAACAATTGCATTACAAATAAAATGCATATGTGTGCAGATTCAAATCAAGCAAACATACACAGCGAAATAAGACATCATCCACACACCTTTTTCACTTGCATTCAACATATCAATAACAGTCATCAATTAATTAAAACAGTGCAGAAGTAAATTCACATAAGAGAATATACTTATCTCACTGTAATGTTGTCCCAAGCAACTAGTTATGTCGCTGCAAACGTTCCACCCAACCGTAGGTCTCTACCCAGCCTATATTCTTTCAGCACTCAGATACCACCCTCGAGCTGGGCATAATATCTACCTCAAGCTCAGCACAACCCAAAGCAATGGATAACCATCTCAACCCCAACATTCTTTTACACACAGCAACTCAAAACTGGGCATGGATACACATTTCAACAATGGGATTCACATAATAGGGTCTATTGGTTTTCCCCAAATCGTTGCACACCCAACACGGATTGTGGGAAAAGGGAATCAACTCCAGGGAAGAAAAACAATTTCTCCCACATATGTATGAGCATTTAGTGGGCTAAAAAGGCCTCTATAAAACCCCAAATCATTTCCCCTTCTTCCCCAACATAAAAATGCCCTTCCCAGCTAGGAAAATGAAGGAAAACACAGGAAATCCATGGAGGAAAATGCCCAGGTATCTCCAAACTCGTGAGAGAGCAAAAATGATGGGTGAGGAATGGGTTGGGGGCAATTTCGTGGCTCCTTTCTTGCCCAAGAAGCCAAACATGAGTTTCTAGGAAGGGTGGCTTTCCCATACTCGAATTTGGATAGCCTTACCTCTCCACTCCCCAAGGCATTAACTACCTCAACCAACTCTTGAGAGAAATGAATGATTAGGCACAAAAGTCAACATGGGTAGTTGAGGGTTGATGGGTTTTCTCATTGACACTTGGCTTGACTTGATTGGCTCAAGGGTTTGAATATTTCCCTCCCAATTCCTTGTAAACATCATGCCCCCATATCTCGTTGCATTGCATAGCTAGTTGTGGGCATTTATATTAAAATTCATATTTACAATTTCCATGGCTCACTAGCACATGGGTAGCATAATATCAAATACATGCCTCTTCAAGATCGAGCGTTCACTAGCGGGGCCTTGGCCTTGAGCTCCACGCTAGGAATCATACATATTATGTATACAATATTTAAATTATAGTCCAAAATATTATAAGGGTCAAAATGGGGACATGACAATATATGATTGTATTTTCATACAAAACATCTATATATGAGATTGTTGGATATGTGTATGGACTATGGATTTTATAATAATGTGGTTGTTATTAATATAAAAAGCTGCGACTTTTTTTCCATGGAAAAAAAAGATCTTTCTTGGTTTCATTTACAACCCAATACATTAGTGCATCATGCATTAAACATGTGGTTTAAACTATATTACAAAGGTCCGATGAGGGTTGAGAATGTGGATGGGGTAGGTGATTTTTTGGACACTCTTGCGGGAGTGAGTGTTTCTATCTATATAAGATACAATGCATATTCCCCCAATGCCACCCACAAGTCACATTCTCCCAGGCTTAGGACCTTCTCGATTTAAAACCTTGGCCAAAATGTGACCCATAGATCTATCTCTCGTTCTATCCAACATATAGACAGAAAACCTCTCTTGATCCTTCCTCATAGAAATACACTTATTGTCTTCGAATCTAAGTATTCCCATTGCCAACGACATACATGAGTTAGTTAGAGATATATCTCCAAGTAAAAAATTGCTAGAAAATAAAAAAGAGGGAGGGTTACATACACATGCATTCAAGGCGGACAGCCTAGTTGGGAAAAAGGAAGAGTATTGACCTAAATAAATAGGAAAGAAGTGCTTATGTACGGATAACCATCCTACATTGTTTCCTCACTCACGAAAAAATGTTGAACGAGTTTGAAAAGATTGTTACAGTGATACCTATAGTGGCCATTTTTTTAGGAATGCTCATTGCCCATAAGATCATGGTTTTTTTGGCCTTCTCTTTTTAATGATTTCACATATAAGTTAGTTTTTACAAATAAATTTGAATTTCATCTTATAAAATTATAGTTTCTTATGCCTTCCTATGTCATTATTTGATTTTATATACATATTTTTTTTTAACAAGCTGAGTGTTACTAATTCAATCATAAACCAAGATGATTTTGAAGGTTTAATCAAACAAGTTTGACTTAATTTCAGAATTAATATTAGTGTTTTTATAATAATCTCAACATTTCTACTTTGGTGTCATCACTACAGATTTCCCATTTTGATTTTCATTTGGAGTAGTGTCTTTCCCAAACCCTACCATTTTTTTCTTTCCCAAGCCATGTGATTTTGGCACCGTTGTGTAAATTTTGATAAAATCATATGAGATGACTACAATTTTAGCCACTGAATACCCTCCTCACTAGCAGCGTAATAATCTGGTCCACTTGATTTTCCTACCCAACCATTTTAACCTAGGAATCCTTCTGTTTAATCACCTTTTGATTCTTTCTACAAGGGATGTCACCACCTGCGAGTATAGTAGCAACAAAATATCAACGCCCACTAGCTAATACACCCAAATATAGTTTACACCCAATAAACATTACGCCTTCTGTAGCGTCCCCTTCTCCAATATCTATTGCAGAAGCTCGAAGAACCAATTTATCTCCATGGACTAGAACTTTATGTGGACTAATGTTGCATGATTGGGCTATGCACAATTCTAATTCAAGGTCTGTACAGAAGGTGCAAAACCCAAGTCCCAATACCAAATCTCCATATTCACTAGTAGCTAGAGAGATAGGAGAGGCATAAGAAGCAAAAACCTATACGATTCCTAGATATTCAAAGCCCTACTCAATATGTTCAAATGTATGCTGATGAAAATCGCAAAACAGAAGCAAACAAAGATGGGTTTATTGAGAGAAATCAATTGGACAATGGAAATACCAATTAGGTGAGTAGTAAGAATGACTTTGTTCCCTTTCTCACTCAAATACATAGGAACATAAATTCCTCGAGTTTTTCTGATCTTAATTGCAATAAAAGGAAAAAGGGTTGTAATCAGACTCCTATTGAAATTGTAGTACTCCAAAGACAGATGAAAAAATGAAAAGAAAACCATGTTGCTCATCGATTTTTTGGTTGTAAACAACCTGGAATTTTTTAGCTCAATTGTTTTTTGGTTTAATATTTAACCCATCATCGGTGAGAAATGTAGAGAATTGAAAATGTGTGAGTGCTCATATACAATTATTCCAAACTGTAGAATCCTACATTACAAGAAGAAAACCATGCATTAGAATATTGCATAGTAGCCAACCATTGTTTTTGGATTAATTTATTGTAGCTAGTAGCCATTCGTCACCCTGTATAAAGATTTTAATAGAATACATTCCGACTTGATCTCAGGAATCTGATTAGACCATGGTAGTCTTCCAAAACCTTTCACCCCCGGCCCATAATTTTGGTATTCCCCATTGTAATGTGTGTCAAGATCAAAGTACCCTATCTAAGGCATTTATCCCTTGGGACTAATGAGCTCTCCCAGAGTCCCAAGTGTGACTTTATGAAAAATGATCTGGAGTACATCTTCCATGGCCAACCCAAATAGGCCTTGTGAATTTTTGGGTTGGCATAGAAATCCCTAATATATTCTTCAATTCCATTTATGGTGCAGCTGTGGAATACAAACCCTGTGGACTCAGCTGGATATGCTCTGCCTTGTGCAATGACTGGACCTGATGACCCTCTATTTGAGTTTAATTGATGAGGATGCACTAGAATAAGAAAATTCTCAAATATTGTTGCTGACTTTCCAAATATGAAGTCAACTATGCCTTGTACTCTACAATTTTTGTAGAATTAATGAAGAGCTTGAGTGTATAATGTATCCCGATGGCCAATAAGGGCACAGTTGTAGAAGGCAGAGTGATCACTATATACTCTTAGGGATACTGCTTTTTCACTACCTATTTCTGCTATATTTTTTAATGTTATGTCCCATGCTAAAAAACCGTTAGCACTTACAGTTGTAATTGTGAAATCAAATCAGTTTGCAATGGTCACTCTTTTCTAGATCAATCATTAGTTTTTTCCAATTTTTTGGTTATTATTCTCTCTTTTTGGGCCAACCTACTGTCACTCATTTTTCAATAGCCCAACTATCTCATTTTCATGTCAATCCATCCATTATTAAGTGTTTTTGGCTACCCTAGTGACAGTACCTTTTGGTTCATTAGTCACCATTTAACTTTTCAAAACCATTTCATTTCCTAATCCTCAATTTCACCACCACTCATTATTTTCTTTTGGAAATATCAACATGGTAGTAGTTGAAAATAGGAATCAAAATGGAATCACATTTTGTTTCGTTGTAGAGACAACATGAATCAAAATGGGACTCATGTTCACATGCATTTCAACAAATATTGCATACTACCCAGATACTGATTGTTTGAGTCTACCACTTACTATTTTTTCAGCTCCAGAAACCGTGGTAACTCTCTCTTAATGAGATCTCTATCTTGAAAATTATGCTTTTTTGAATTCTAAAAAATCATTGAAACTAGATATCAAATTTTCAAGCACAAGCTCTCTTCCTGTATGAAAATTCAGGTTGAAACTTTTGCAATCTGCTAAGAACACATCTAAGATGTTTTATTAAACAGATCAACTACAAATAGAGTATACTCGATATCCAAAAATTTAAATTATGAGATCAAATCCATGAAAATGCATCATAGAATGCTTTTGGGGTGTTGCAAAGGCTTCAAAGATAAATCTGGCCAAGTTTCAAGGCCTAAAGCTCTTTTCTTCACAAAATTCAGATCCTTATTAATGCAGTTGCATATGGAAAAGGGAAACCAATATATTTGCTTACAATTGGTTCAAGTCGGGTCTGGCTTAAGGGACCAAAAACTTCAATTTTTTCACATTTTTACCATTTCATGCTTGCTGAAAATTACATTTAAATTCCTATTACGATTTTTTTCTCCATATTATTCACCTCAGAAATTTTAATTTTTCATCCTTGCATAGTTACCTAAGTACCTATTTTAGATCATAAGCTAGGCAAAAATCTAAATTCTGCATTCTGTAAATTTAATTTAATTTCCATTCTGTATTTTTGTGCAATTCCAACATTTCAATTAATTCAGAAATTTTAATTTCTAGATTGCATTTGAGTGTAAATGATTCATTTGCAGACATAATATTAGACACTTTCCACATTTATTGCATTCTAAATTTTTTTCATTGATTTATGTTGTAAATTTATGCAATTTTACATCATATTTAATTAAAAAATTGTAAAGTTCATATTACATTTGAGCACTTAAGCTTTTATTTCAAGATCATACACTTGCTCAATGTTTATCTCTTTGTAAATATGAAAATTGCAGCCATGATAACATCATTTAAATTTAGATTTGTAACAAGGCTAGGCATTTTACACATATTCATTCTATAATAGACTTTTATCCTAGTTAGTACATTTGAAACTTACCTTGCTAAAACACAAAACCAGATTTGACTTGAGTCCAAAACTCTTCATTTCAAACCCTAAAATATTCGACTTTGACTTATCTTAGGGATACCCTCATTTTGCTAAAGAAGAGCTAGACTAAAGTGAGAGGAAGACCTAGTATGGTGATAGTGGATAGCCTTCCTGAGTTAAACAAAACTAACACCTTGGTGCTTCTGACTTTACACTTTATGGTTGCTAGATTTTGTTGTAACATTTTGGCATTGTTGTTGGGGATAAATTCCTTTTCCCTAAGTTTAGGATTCCTAGATTCATAACCTTTGACATGAACACAAACCATAATTATAAACAGTAAATAGCTTATCTTGTGACTCCATTGTTGAATAAATTGTTCTTTGTAGAGGTGAGGGTATCCAATACACATTTACTCACCTTGGTGAATCCAGAGTTTAAATATTAGTAGGAGGTATGGTGATTATGCATTGTAAGAATTTATATCAGCGTTTGATATTGAAGATTTGAAGTGAAGAGTTATGATTGCATCCAAACAGAATTTTTGGGAAAATTTTCTCAAGAAGGGAACAAAATCCAAGCATTGTCCACATAATATAGCCTCCAAAGGCTTCTCCAAGGGGTGCACTCCAAAGGAAATGTGTTCATGAGGCAACATGTCCTCCAAATAGGTGGTTTCTCCACAAAAAATGGTCCACATAGCAACAAAATGACCCTAGATGCCCTCCAATGGAAAAAATTCCAAGGGGATGGCCCCATCTAGAAGGCTCCAATCAAGTTCTCCTCCAAATTGGCCAAGGCCCACAAGTAACCTCCAATGCAAGGAAACCCTTCTTACTCTCCAAATGAATATAATGACCAAAAGGAAGGGAACCTACTCAAAATATAGCAATAAACCATCACCAAGGTGGCTGGTTCGCCACATCCTGAAGAAAAATTCTCCTCCAAGTGTGAATCCTTGAATGCTCAAGAAAGAGTCAAAATCCTTGAATCCTCTGATTTGGAAAATGATCTATTCACACTTGATTTTCACCAGAACTACTACTGATCTACCTTTCAGGACCATAATATTGACCAATCCTTAAAACCTATCATTTGGAAATGATGTGTTCATTTAATTAATTTTCACCATATTTGCCCCTGTATCGCCACTTCTAGGAAATAGTTGTTAATCAACTACATTTCATCCTTGGGTTCTCTCTTTTTTATTGTTTTCCTTAACATTCTTATTTGTACTTCTCATATTGGAAATGTTAGATATCTATCCCATCCATATCAATGACCATATAATCCCTACTTCTAGAAACATTAGTTATAAAATTAAACATATTTAACATGAATTATTTTCTCCAGGCGCTTAAGAAGATTGAGATGCATGGTTTAGTGCTAATTTATGTTGAAGTTTGAACTTTGACAAAAGTAATAGAAGCTATAATGGTGTTATGAGTGAGAAAGCTCATGAGCAATTTTTACACAAGGCATTTTCTTATATGGAATTTGCAATTATCCATGCTTAATCATTTTATTTGACTTTTTTCACCCATAAGTTTGAAATTTTAGTTGTAGGTAACATTGTACTATGGCCCAGATTTAGAGGGATCAAGATATCTCTATCTTTGATGATTGCCTATAAATTTATGCCAATTCAGAGTTGTTGATAATTTATGCTAAGGTTTGATATCTCTATTATTGTTTGATTGTTTACTTGTGGGAGCATTACCATATGACTTGTCCTTGTTCTAGTGACTTGGATATTTTAATTTAAATATCAAATTTGATGAACCTCTCATTGAATTCATTTCATCCAGGGCATCAAAGAATAATATCCCACTCTTTATTTGTTTCTCCTAAACAATTTATTAGTGTCAACGATGCTAATGATGATGCCATTTTCAATTAATTTTTTGCTTGGGCCTGGAATCTGTTATATATTATTACTGTCGATTATGTTACATATTTTCCAAATTACTATGTCACCACGGTTTCCTTGTGGTTGTTACTATGATGAGGCTTGTCAATATTTGTTACAACATCGGCTGATGTTGAAGATGTTGTATATATTTTAGTGATAAAGATGTCACGTGCACAAATTTTGATTATCTGACCTTAAATTGCTGGAAAAAATATGCAAGAATCCAGTTTGTTTGAAGATAACTTTACTATATGTTGACTTTTTTTGTTTTGGAAATGCTACTTATAGATTTCCTAAAGCTAGTCAGCCACACTATGAAAAATGTTTCTATGTCGTCAAAATCACCCAAGATTTGCACTTGACCTCCGCACCCACTTGGGGTTTTGAACCTAGGTCTCCATGTCAACACAAGCCCGATCACCTTGTTGCTTTCCTCTAGACCACACACCTATGGGATTTTGACACAACTTTGATAGGAAGAAGTGCAGGATTTTAGTAACTAAGTTAATATAGGAATAGTAGATTAGTCATCTAAATACAAGAAGTTACCAGCCAAATTAATCATCTAGAACAAATTGAAAGTTGAATAGTGACATGCTAAAAAGTCTTGTGGAGCATTAGTTTGAACTCATATGAGTAAGAAGCTACTTTACTAATTCTAACATATTTGTGAATTTTTCTTCTCTGAGAGGAATTAGAAATGAATTCAATATTTTAATCCAAATAGCTAGGGCATTCTAGGAAAACCATGATTTATCTTGCAATGACCCTTTGAATTGTGAAAACCCTCAAATAAATTAGGGCATTTTGACAAAAGGCCTCCAATAAAGACAATACAAGGTCAACATCAACAAATCATTTGGAACATGTGCATACAAGCCCAATGCTCCATTAATTGGTGACAAATGTGTCTCAAGAAAGTGGCATATGTGTAGATCACCTCTATTGCTCCTAGGGTGTTGCATCTAAGATGTTTAAAACACTTTAAACTAGTGTGGAATACACCACGTCAGTGAAAGTTGAGGGCCCTAAACACAACTTATTAGCAACATCGGGGGAAAATATCGGAAAATATCGGCACACTTCAAAAAAATACAAAAATATTCATTTTTTTCAAATTTTTAAACATTTAAAGCAACAACAACATCAAATAATCACATTTCCACATAAATATGAAAAGAAAACAGATATATATGATGTATGATATGTCTAATGATATATCATGCATCAATACTAAATCATGTCCTGACTCCTGACTCCTTAGTAGTAATGAGTGTACTAACTCTAGAGCCTCAAAATATCATCAAAAATATAATAAATGTATATCATCATCACAAGTCAACTATCAACTAAGATCTACATACTACATAGTACAATGAAATCAAATCAAATAAACTAGTGATTCCCTCTGCCCCTTTTACGGGCAAAGGCGATGGCTCTGGTAATGACTCTTCCTCCAGCTGAAGAAGGTCCTACAGGTGGCAGTGGACTTTGATGTGCTCGAACAGAAGGGGAAGCTACACTCTCGCGTAGTATATCTCTCTTCAAATTTGGCAAGAAGAGGGAACATAGATAAAAACCCTAAACCTATAAAAAAATTACCAAAAAAACAAAAAAGATGAGCAAATGGTTATACAATGATATACGTACCTACAACTTGAGTAACCACTGATGGGAATCAATCCCCAATCCACAATAACTCGGTGATTTTTTATGGAAACATAATTAATCTACACCTTGGCTCCAAGCAAAATCAATAGCAAGCTCCTTGCTCTCCAAACCCCTCAACAAGCAAGCAAAATGACAAAAAAGAGTCAAAAATCGAGTTTTATGGTAGACTGTTCACATCCTCAGTGATATTTTCCATTGACTCGCGATGTTTCCTAAAAAATGGGCAAAAATCGCGATATTTGCAAAAATCGAGATATTTTGTTAAAATCGCAATTTTTTTGTCAGCAATATATTGTTTGAGGTTGGAGATCGCGATATATCGTAGACATCGCGATATATCGGCGATGTCTTCCACGCTTCTTTAAACCATGCAAAAGGATTTAGTAGGAAAGGGTATTTTCAAGTGGGTAAACCATGCAAAAGGATTTAGTAGGCAAGAGGATTTTCACTTGTACCTCATCCATCTAATGAATCATCCTGCAAGCTCGATTTTGTGATCAGAATCATGTGTAACTCTCATACAATTTGAGGGGGTAACAACTAATTCAAGCTTTTTTTATTTAATCCACTATAAATTTTTCTAACCCATAGGTTGCACCTTTAAATTTGTCCCAACTGTCACTATGTTTGCATAACTACTTTCACTTAAACTTAACTACTGCAATGTAACTTAACGCAACTTTGGATGATGACTGCCACTTTAGTACCTTGTTACATGGTTATTTGAACCTTAACTTCTTGTTATAAGATATTGTTTGGTTACATCCTCATCATACAGTTGCAACCTTAAATGATGATGAGTTTAGACCTGGATTATAACCTTAATGCAAATCACAATGTTAACAATTTATTTTGTGATGGGTTGAGGTGCATATTCTGAGAACAAAATATATAACTACTATAAGTGATTACGTCACTTGCAAGAGTATTAACCTAGAGAAATAATATTGATGCAATAACACTACACACATGTTGATGATATTCTTGATTTCTTATCTGATCATTACATTCTGAATTGCATGTGCAAGTTTATGCATATTCAGGCAGACTTTGGCCTCTAACTTATCAGCTTGTGATTTGATAAAATATTTTTAAATTGGATTTCAGTATTTCTTAATACCATCCTCTATCTCTAACGATTGTATTCAATATGGCAAACATGAGAAGTATGGAATTTCAATGTGTCCAAAAATGAATTACAAACAATCACTCTCATATACAAATTTAAAGTAGTTGAGGTTGTTTCCTTCTCTATTTTGGTGTTCTCTTCATTGGACTTTCCTAATTTATGTTTCCAGTTGTAAACTGCAAAGGAGGGATTAATTAAGGTCTATGGTTCTCTTATCACATTTTAGAAGGAATGCTTACAACTCAAATTTTAGGATATACAAACAAAAATGTGGATTTTCACACTATCACGATTTTGAATTTGCTTTGCACATGGGAGATTTGGGGACCTAGCCTGTGACACTCTAGCTGGTTGCATATTGAGTGGGTTCTTGTTTTTATGCACTGCAAAAGTATTTGGGCAAAAAATTTGACCATGTAGTAGTAATTTTAGTAGATTTGGTGGCTTGTCTATGTGATATCCCATATGGTGGACACTTATTTGGACTGAGAGAGATGCCCACATCTTACACTCCAATCCAAATGAGTATCCACCATACAACATATGTATGAAGCATAACCACCATATGGAATATTGTTTTGGTTAATAAACAAGCCCCCAACTATATTAAAATCACTGCTAAAGGTCAAATTTTTGGCCCAAATACTTTTGCAAATCATATAACCAAGAGCCCGCTCAATACAAATATTTTTCACTTTTGAAGGATTTTTAATATTTTTTTTCTCCGTTTTTTGTAGAGAAACTTATAGTATGGTACTCACATAAAAAATTGAATAGCCCATAACCGTATGTTATCCATCTATACCATTTTTTCTCCAGGGTCCCACTTTCCCCATCCATTCCTATGGCAAGGGAACCACTACAATGCCATTTGGTGGGTCCCATGCAAGACCTTCCTCTAAATAGCCCTATATCATGATAAAAGTGGTCACTCATATGTCTGAATTTCAGCCAACTGCTTCCAAGTCCATTGTGGCTTACACACTCTCCTTTTTGTTTATAGACAGTCATTTTCCCGATGCTTTCGAATGTGTTTTATTTCTCTATATTTGTTTTGAGGCATGTAGCTTGTGGTATTTATGACATTCTTATTTTTTTTATTATCTTTGAGTCATCTTTTATGCACATATCAGACAGACACACAAATCTTCAAACAACCTTTCGTTTTTGTCCAATAACCTTCGAGTTTAATAGTGGGGTGAAATCTATCATTATGTATTATCCCCGAATCCTAGGCCATCCTTTGATAATATTACAGGTGCTTTTATGTTCATTTTGGGTTTTCTTGAATACATGTTTTCATGAAATAGGGCCACCTTCAAGTTTTTGTATTGCTTAAAAACACCACCTTCGTGTTTCTTTTGCACCTGATCTTAGGTTGTTTTTCTTACCCATATCTAAGAAATTGGGGTGTGTTTTACAAGTGCAGGGTATCAATTAGTGTTGCATCTCATTTTCCTCCAATCTATCATGCCATTTTAGATTTTTTCGTCTCACTTTCAAGTATTTTGTTGCTTAATATAGATGCCTTCAAATTTTTCTACACATGAGGGTGGACTATTTCTCAAGCCTAAATTTGAGAAATTGGAGTTTTTGTAATACACCAAGCTATTGGAAAGGACTATATGTTTTATTCTTTTAATCTATTCATTCATATTTTAGTTTGCACCCACCATCAATTTTTAATGTCCATAAGTCTCTATCCCAATTAGTTGTAGGTAAGGTGAAGGTGCAGTACAAATTTAGCCCATATATGAAAATATTGCTTTCTTCACCTTGAAGGAGTGGTTGGAAAGTGTTTCATCCTCATTTTCATTTTCCTCCAGATTCAATGAATACTTAGCAACTTGAAGTGTCCTTGTGTGTGTTCCTTGAACAAAACATAACTATTTGATAGGTTAATTTTTGTCTTTTTTCAAATTTGCATATTTTGAATCACATGGAAGCAAAGAATTGGATTATTTTGCTTCATATTTCCTATCAAGTTTATCAAGTCTATCTTACCAACAACAGTTAGGATAACCTCTCTTCTCAATTTAGAACCATTCTTGCACCTATACTTCCATTCTACCATTAGAACTTTCTTAGCTATATGCCAATTTTATGATATGGGAAGGATTCCTTTTATATACTTTACTAAAGGTCATCAACAATATTTCCTCCAATAAGAGGTCAAGCGATGTCAAGAATGGAGGAAACAATCTAACCAAGAAGATTTATTTCATTGTCCCTTATTAATGCCTATGAGGAATAAATTGTTGATTAAGATGCTTTTTTCTTTCAAGTTTCAAGTAAATGTTATGTCGTTTTATTCTTTTTTTTCTCTATATTCATAAATAATTTTCTACTATTCCCATCGTACATGATTCCTTTTCTTTTTTTAATAGGTAAATGTCCCCTTTTCCATTCACTGGGATATACCTTTTAATTAGATGCCATGACCAAGGGGCACATAAATTAAAATCGACCAGTGCATGTATCTGGCCTCTTCCATTGAAATACTTTTTAAGACTAACCTAATAGGTTGAGTTATAATGAGATATCACTGGGTGACACATAATTGGCTTCATCAACATGACAAGGTGTTCATGGAAGGTTGGACTTGGGTCTTTGTGAAGAAAAATCATTTGATTTGCCACTTTACCTCAACTCACTATATCTTTGTCCATGATTCTATCATTTTTTCAAGCGATATTATTCTATTTCTGCCAGTAACTTCACTTTAATTAGAAATCCCATTGTATTTGAAGGCATGTTTTATTGTATTATTTTTGAAGAAAAACAAATTCAATTTGACCACTTCATTCAGATTGCTTGCACTTGATTTCAAATCCACTCTCCTTTCTGGATCAGGTCTCTTTGTATATCTCTCTTCTGGACTAGCTTTCCATCTACGGAGTCAGCTCCTTTTGGTTTGGATTTTAGGTAAGAGTTTTGCTTCTTGCTTTTTATAGAAGCTAGTTAGCACTCCCACTTTGTATTGGCATCATGTTACCACACAATCCCATTGACCTACTTTAGTAGTCATTTTTTGGACATTAATATATTTATCTTATCTTATCCCCTCTTATGAATTTATGATTTGCATTTGATGTTATCCCATGAGTGATCTGTCATTTCTCCTTGATCGGTCTCCTAGTTGGATAATATGCTAGAGTCGTAATTTGGTACTAGTTAGATGCAACTGGTTAGAATGGCATTTGGTAAGCTTGGAAGGAAGATAAAACATAGGAGGTGTTAGTCCCAGAGACGTTCTAAAGCTATTTTTTAGAACAATGCCTAGGCATCAATAATCACTGCTGAAAAACTTTACTAAATCACAAAATAATCTGACAGAAACAATGTAGAATTCTGATATTGAAATGTTAACGGGCAGTATTTCAATGTGCATAGGAATCAGACTTTAGTAGTAGATGAAAAATGGAATGGTGCAATATAAAGGTACTGTGTAAGTAAATCTTTATATTACATTTGCAGAAGGATGTGTTGAGCCTAAGGGAGGAATTCAATAGTCTGAACAAAATGAATAGCAAAACACCACCGAATAATATGAGGATATCACTTCAAGGTATATTAGCTTGAACACTTCAATCACCAATTACCAAAGAAGAAATACTTTTAAGCATAGGCACTCATATAAATCCAGACAAGCTCTGCATATCATACATAAATGGAAGAGATGGAAAACAGAAGAAGATACTAACTCATCGCATCAAAACTTTGATCCATTAGCTCCAAGATAGAGTAATAATATGTTCCTCTCTATTGATCAACTATCAAACATAGAAGTAAAACTTCTTACATCAGAGAGCTGACCTTTTAGCTATCGCCTACTTGGCTATATATAGCCTTCCTACTCTAAAAACAGAATCTGTTACGATCTGTTTAGCTCAACAACTTAAAGAAAGATAGTTTATACTCCTTAATAGAGTTTGTTACAAATAACAGAAATGAATAAAATACTTGGTCATTCACCTGACCGTGCCGGGACCATTTTGATAATCAAAATAGTACATCCGGGCAGACAAAGAAAACGTGCCACCGTGACGTAAATCTTTTGAAACTGCAAAGAACTTCTTTCACACTTCTCTAACCGTATTTGGCCTAACAGGGACGTGGCTGCTACCATACAACTGATGAACGATGCTTTGCAGACCACTACTGCTTCCTTCCTCCATCCCTTCCAAGCCCTTTTCTCTTGGAACCTAGCTACAAACACCTTTCGAGCTTTGCACGTAGAGAGTGAGCTATAACTTAGTACGATGCCGGTGACGTTAATCATTATTTGAGAGGGCCACTTCAGCGTGAAAAGTGAAGACAACAAAAACATAAACCACTTATGGTATTTAGGCCCTTCGAAAAGTGATCTTAGAAACCCCCTTTAGAACCCCTTAATGACTCTGGAGGCGCCACATGGAAATAGTGGTTTTCACTTCAGGGAGGGGCTGCTTGCTATATACTTCGCGCATCTTTTCTACCCTGGCGCTTTTTTAACCATCGATCTCCTACCAGGCTATCTCGAGAAGAACGTCTAAAAACACGCAACTCTGGGGATGGGTCCTGCTCCAAACCTACTCGTCAGTACGATCATATGTGCTTCAAAATACTCACGCGGATTTACTGGTTGGTTTCAGGGCCTTCGAAAAGCAGTGTGGGAAAACCATCTTGACGATCCTGAATAGCTGAGAGGATGACACGTGTAAATGATGGTTTCTAGTCAGGGACATTTCATTCCTTGGAAAACACAGGCCATTCATGGATCCTGAAAACATCCCTTTAACATTGGCTTATGCGAGCTGATATAACGAACCTTCACTGCGTTTTTACCAAGAAAACTTGCTCCAGCGACCTCTACCTGTGTAATTTCGATGCCTCCAATCATCTTTCAGACATAGCTTCCGATTCAGCTGACGCCTTTTCTTTGACAGCGAATATCACTAACATTGGCTTCAACGGGGACAACCTCCTCCCTCGGGGAGAGGTTGAGAACAGTAGACTTGTGCCTTTTAACTCATTGGGCTGTGGAGTCATGTCTAATTGCTAACAACCTGGCTTTTAAGAGGAATATTCTGAAGATGATAACAGAACAGATTGTGATAAAAATAAAAAACAATAGAAAAGAAAATGCTTCACAATATGATACAATGAACCTTTCCAAAGGAAGGATATGAGAAATTAATAATGAAAAAACCGTTTCAAGAATCTCACATTTACAGGGTTCCCGAAACTTTCACCATCCAATTGAGCCAGCTCGTAAGTGTTATCGTCATGGACTGTGATGAATTTAAATGGACCAAGCCATAAGTTGTCAAATTTTCCATGTTTAGACCTTGGCTCTCTTCTAGCATCCCATTTCATAACAAGATCCCCATGTTGAAAATCTCGAGCGATAGCTCTACGATCAAATATTGCTTTCAACTTATCTTGATAGATTTTGGTGGAGTCATTCAGCTGCTCTCTAACCTGTTGAATCTCTATCAACTGATGTATCCTTCTTTCCATATTGTCTGGCTCTTCATTTTCATACTGTAGCAGCTTCATCATGGGGAGACCAAGTTGAATCGGGAGGACAGCTTCCTTCCCAGAAACCAACTGAAACGGTGAGGTGCCTATGGCGCGTTTGACACTGATTCTATCGGCCCACAATGCAAACCTTAGTTGGGAGTCCCAAGCCTTTTTATTTTTACTGAGCATATTCTTAATAATATTTACCAAGCTTTTATTAGAAGATTCAGCCAAGCCATTTCCCTGTGGGTAATATGCAGTTGAATGAATCAACTCAATATTGTAATTCTAGCAAAAGTTCATCATCTTGTATGATTTGAAATTTGGGGCATTGTCCATAAGTATTTTTCTGGGGCAGCCAAACCTGGCTAAAATATTTTCTTCCAAGAAGCTGATAATTATTGATTCATTTGCATTCCTAGTGGGAATAGCTTCCACCCACTTTGTAAAGTAGTCAGTAGCTTTAAGAATCCATCTATTCTAACCATTAGAATGGGGGTTTATCTCTCCGATAAAATCAAGACCCCATTGCTGGAAAGGTGCTTCCACCCTTATGGGTTTTAGAGGTAGTGGTTGTAGTTTTAGCTTCCCGGCAAACATCTGGCACTCTTTGCATGACCTAACGACCTTGCTGGTGTCGGTAAAGAGGGTAGGCCAAAAATAACCTGCACTCAAAATTTTGTGCGCAGTCACTCTCCATGCGTGGTGGCCTCCGCACATACCCTTATGGAACTCGATAATTATGCCTTATGTTTCTTCCTCTACAATACAATTAAGCAGGATGCCCATTGAATCTTTCCAAAAAAGGTATCCATCCATAATACAGTATTTTACTGCCCTAAGTTTAAGAGACCTTATTTTAGATTTTTCCATTTCTGGGGGGTGAGCAAGATGCTCCAAATAATAGACTATATCTTTATACCATTCGGAGTTTATAAACTTTTCAACCACCTAGTCAAAAAGGTTCTGTCGGCCTTCTTCATTTCCTTGATTGATCAAATTAATCTCTAATGCTTCATGATTCGATTCTGCCAGCAGCTTAGATAACCCCTGTCCTTTTACCAATTTAGTGGGCTTTATCTCCATATCATATTCCTGGATCTTGGAAATCCATTTTCCCCTTCTTCCTTCACTATCAGGCTGACACAAGATATCCTTAATGGTGCTCCCTGGGACATGAGCGATGATCCTGGAATGCAGAACATAACTCCTAAAAGACTTTAGTGCATAGGCATGTTTCTCCATCGTGCTATATTTCAACTCCGCATCTCTCAAGGATCGGCTGAAGAAAGCAATGGGTTGTTCATGCCCTTCTTGACTTTTTTGTAGAAGGACTGCTGCTATGGTAACTTGAGAGGCAAAAGAGAAGATTAGGAAATCCTTGGTGTAGTCTGGGCTGGTCAGAACAGGCACTTCTCCCAACGAATATTTTATCTATTTGACAGAATTTCTAGCAGATGTGGTCCATTTTATCTCAGCATGCTTTCTTAGCATATCAGTGATTTCTTTCATTGTTTCAACAAAGTTAGGAATAAATCTCTTGAAATCGATGCATAACTGGATTTCACCGTTCTTCTTTCTGACTAGTACCAGATTTGCCACCCATTTCAAATACCTTAGAGGGATGATAATTTTTGCATCTAGAAGATTCCTCACCTCTTTCTCAATGACTGGTAACAAAATAGGGTTCACTTGTCTCAAATTTTGTTTTACTGGTTTAGAATCAGGCTTTAAAGGGATCCTATGTTGAATTATAGAGGTATCATATGTCTTGAGGTCTTCATATTTCTAGGCAAAAACGTCAGCATACTCTTTAAACAATTCTTCATACCTTTACCTCTGGTCTTTAGTAAGGGATTCTAACAGCTTGATGAACTTGGGGTCTTCCTCAATGCCGAGATTTACTTCATGCATGGCCTCAGTGGTCGGACGTATTGCTAGTTTGACTAGGATGTCATCTTTGTCGAATAATTGCTCTAAAGGAACAAGGCCTTTCGGTATAAAATTGTTTTTTAGTTGAAGAACTTTATGACCTGCGATTTTTTGCATGAATTCAAATCTCCCAGGATCTGTTACCCGTGCATTACTTCCTTCATCTTCTTCAGAGTCATCGTCAACCTCGGTGTTTGAAAATTCTCCGACCAATTGCAAAAAGCACTTGATTTGTTGGTCGTCTTCAAAGACTTGCCAACTTTTAACGTTGTCAGGGATGGATGAGCAGTATCTCATTTCTACTTCATACTTTAGCTGGGGCTTCTTTGGAGTATTGAAAGAGCTCGCCATCATGGCCAAAGCGTCATCCTGTTGATTTTCCTCTCGGGGCACAAAAGTAATATTAAAGGTGTCAAAAAAGTTGTCAATAAGATCCCACACCAGATGGCGATATGCTCTGAGTCTGGGATGTTTAGTCTGATAAATGTTTTTTATCTGATTCACCACAAGCTTTGAGTCTCCGAACACCGCCAGATTAGTAACTCTCAAGTCTCTTGCCGCTCGGAGGCCTAGGATGAGTGCTTCATATTTGGCGACATTGTTAGTGGTGTCGAAATCAAGTTTGTATGACAAATTGACTACATCCCCCAAAGGTGACGTCAATACTGCGCCTGCTCCAAATTCATTTTTGGCAGACGCTCCATCGAAGAAAAGTCTCCACACTGGATTCCGGTTATTTTCAGTGGCTGGTTCCGCTGTCTGAATCTGTGTGACCTCGCCTTCGGCCGAACCTTCTACTGATAATCTGTAGCAACCCATATTTTCATCAGCAGCATATATAGGATAATTCGTAGGACTATCTAGGTCACTTATGACATATGCAAACATGGCTTCTCTATACAACCGCCTGGTTTCCCCAGCAAAAACAGGTCTCGTAGCATATTTCATATCCATCTACATGGTTCCTCCCATCTTTTTAGCCCAACTTCTCGACAATAGCGTGCCATATTTAGCAGGGACGTCGACTACTACCACGTCCATCATTACGCTCTTTGCTGGTATCTAGGATAGAGTAACCACCATATCCTTTATCATCCCTATGTATTTTACCTTTCTGGAATCAAAACTGTAAAGATCATGATATGGCTGAGTGATTTCCAGCCCCAATTGTTCCATGATAACTTTGGGCATTAGATTGTGGGATGCTCCTGAATCTAGCATGCAATTGTGGAGACGCTTATTATGCACATTCAGAGTGACGTAAAACAGAGTAGTGGGTTCTTCTTTATTATCAATATGTGGGCCACACTAAAAAGAGGGAACCTCATCATTAAGGTTTATGGTATCTTGCTGGTCTGTTCCTTCGGCTCTGTGCAGCATCCTGTCTATCTGGCCCTGGTAGATCGGATTTCTTATCAACTCAATTAAAGGGACTGTTATTTTAGTTTATTTAGCTCTTGCTCCAGACTGAAAGGGGTAGGCCCTTCTCTAGGGATTAATTCTATTCTCTTGTGGGGGCTTATGCCTGGCCAATTAGGAACATCTGGGGTCATGACTTCGACTTCTTTATCTTTAGAGAGAACTTTTACTTTGGATAGAGGAGCTACTTCAGGAGGCTTCATCTGGTCTGGCTTCCGTGGGGATTTTCTAATCATAGGTCCACTTTGCTTGGGCGCAGCTTCTAACCTTGGTCTTAAATTATACCTCTTTGGCATTCTTTCAGGTTGAGTACTACAAGAATCTAGATGATCTTCAGGAAAATCAATACTCTCTTGGGTACACAAAAGATCCGAGCTATCTTCTTCGTGTAACTATGAACTTTCATAATCTTCTCTAGTGAGATGCATGAGGTGTGAATCTTCTTCCACCCAATTTAGTTGTTCCTCAAAATCATAATCTTTCTCCGTAGCAATACTTATCAGATTATTTTCTTTTTCACGAACAGGAGGTCTGAGTGGTTGTTCATCATTTCTTTTCTCTCTATACGCCATCTACGGATTGAAGGGTCTTCTAAACTGATTTTGAGGACGGGGAGGAGATTGTCGATTGGGACGGCTACCTTCAAGCTCCATTCTAGTGACCTTGTTTGAAAGGTTTTTTATGATACGAGTCATCTTGTCAATCTTAGCATCCTGAGATTCTCTTATTTCTGAAGATACCACTTCTTCCCTAGCCTTTCCTTTATCTCTAGGTTCAACCTCATTTGTCATCTTAATCTTTCCTCCCGCTCTCAAATTTCCTTCGATGTCGATGGCATCATCTTGCATGTCGTTGAGCGAGACTGGTCTTCTTTCTCTCAACGTTAGGGCAAAATTTGATGGGAAGGCAGCTGCATAAGTGACCTGAGTTGCGACTTCAGTAGGACGAATGTCCTCAGGGATTCCGAAATACTGCTTATTAAATCTTGCTATGAAATCGACCACATTTTCAGAGCCACTTTTCTTCAGGGCAGAAAACTCTGTCAGATAATATAAACTATCCCGTTTAACTCCCCACTTCTTGACGAATGTGGATTCCAAGATTTCCATAGTGCTAATAGAGGCATTAGGTAAAGATCTGAACCACTTTCTGGCCTCACCTTCTAGCGACTGGGTGAAAATTCTCATGAATACATCATCGTGCTCGATTAGGATATTCTCTATGAAGTCTTGAAACCGATCCACATGTTCTTCGGCAAATGTCTCTATGCTACCATCATACCTTGGCAGCAGCTTCAAATAATGAGTAGGCATGTCATTCAGGGGTGTGGGCAATTGCAGAGGTCCATGATGGTTTGCTACCCATCTTGGGGTTGGTGGAGGTGGTTAACCGCCTCCTCCTCCTGACATGGGTTGAATGGGATTCAAGGTTTCTGCCTGTGCCGAAATGAGGATTCTGGGCGGAGTAATATGGTCTGCAAGTTCCTCGTCTATAGCAGGGATCTTTTGGAAGCTCGGAAAATCAAAGGAAGGATCAGGATTTTGCTGAAAAGGGTCGTTATCAGGGGTTCGGACAATAAAATCAGACTGGGGAAACTGCAGGCCGAACAAAGGGGAGGAGAATCTATGCTGGTAGCTTGGCGAAGTAGACTCGAATCTACCGCATTTGTGTCTCCAAGAAACTGAATCTTCTAGGGCCACAAATTCTTCGTGGCTAAGGTTCTGGCGAGTGTGTCTTCGTTGTTGGCTTGGTTTTACAACCAAGCTTTAGTGCTATGGGCACCTATCAACAAGTGATAGCAGTTTCAAATATTGAAAGCAAAAACAATTTATAAATTTGAATCTAAACTAAACTAGCATGTGCATATAACAAATAAAATTTTCTGAAAATGATTCAAGAATAAGAAATAAAAAGAATGAGTATTTTGTATTAGGATACCTCAAATGGTGAGGATTTGTGTTGAGAAACTTCCAAGGTGAGTAGCTCCAAGCTCCAAAGGTCTCTTCTCCAAGATTGCTACAATGGTCAAGAACTCATGGGAGATTTTGACAGCATGAGGATAAGATGATGGATGGATGGAAAGTGAGGAGCCCCTACCACCTTTTTATAGTTTTTGGTGGTGGGGAATACCATTATGGTTTTGAGGAAACAAATGGTATTGACCAACATGGTTTAGGTACCTTTTCCCTCCTTTTTCCTTTTTTGAATATTTTTAATATTTTTATTCCCTTTTTAATATTTTTGGGAATTCTGGACCCTTTTTTAGGGTTTTTTATGCTTTTTGAGGAAAAATATTCATTTTGGGGGGGAAAAAGGGGTGTATTATGGTCTTTTGGTGACCCTTTGATGGCTTTAGAGGCTCAAATGGTGGAAAAGTGGACAAATGGGTCATGTGAATAAGGAAATGAGCTAGTGAGCACTTTTTGGGTGTTAACAGATTGCCCCCTGATGTGTGAGGGCAGGAGCTCATCGTATGGCCGATAGACATCATAGTTCTTTTGTCTTTTTCCTAGGGTTTGGGGAAGAGAAGAGACCGGTTGGAGACTGGATCCACGGCCCTTGGAAGCTGCAAAACAAACAATATTACATGGCTTCAATATGAATGAGGAATAATCTCTGATAATGGACAAGGCGTGCATACCCATGCTCGTATCAAGACATATACATAACAATTAGTCCCAAGAAAGGGGACCTAAATAAGACATAAAAAATCTGCCGGTACATCATAATGGTCCAAAGGGAACACTATTTTGGGATGTACTCATGATCATAACATGACTGATCTTAATAACTTATACACTGGAATAAAGCATCAACCATTATGAATAAGGTCTCAGAAGGGTTGATGAACTGCTGAAACTGAAGGTGTCCAACATCTGTAGGGACTCAATGACTGTGATTCATCTCTAAGAAGTACATGTAACTGTATACTCGAGGGAGTATAAAACTGGGGTACATCAGAATTTTGTCTCCATGTGCAACTCGGATATCTATAGAAAAAA
Organism: Larix kaempferi; assembly: GCA_027924585.1. Classification (NCBI taxonomy): domain Eukaryota; kingdom Viridiplantae; phylum Streptophyta; class Pinopsida; order Pinales; family Pinaceae; genus Larix; species Larix kaempferi. The sequence continues at coordinate 8,189,007 of BSBM01000159.1, read as the reverse complement.
AATGTAACTAGTTGTTTCCATAGGTAGACTCTCAAATGTGGAAGAGTCAGGTGGTATCCAGGGTCTTCAACAAATAACTAAACAGACCAATACCCTGTGCGAGTCTCAACGATGCAATCAAGGTGTTGAAGTCGAGCATGTGAGAAACAACCATTTGGAGAGGCACTGAGGACTCTTCTCGAAATGATTCGTAGGAACTCATCATAAATGGTGATGAGTCCAAGACACAGGGACCTCTAGGTCTATCCTCTGGAATAAATTTGGTTGTCATCGATAGAGGGAGACCAGCAAATAACAAGGCAATGATGTTTCCTTGATAGGAGCACGAGGTGTAGAACTAAAGTGTGGTAGTACTGATGGTAGGACTGACATACTTGTGGGGATGGGAAGTAACTGGGGTCATAGAATGGGTAGACTCAAACTTCCTTTGTTCAGAGCATGATGACATGGTTAACCTAGCAGCGTAGGGAACTGACTTGCAGGTGTGGGGATCATAGCTTTTAGGGACTGAAGGGTATGTATTGAATCTGGGGGGGTCAAGCTGATGGGTGTTGTCGAGGGATTCTCAGGGTGACATACTGTAGAATACTCTGAACAAAGGTGACCAAAATGGGGAAGCTGCCATATGAGTAGACGTGATCTGTTCTGGCACCGAGAAGCACCATTGGGTCCTTCTTCGTAGTTTTAATGAGCTCCAAGAAGGGATAAAAGTGTGCTCTGAAATGGTACTATCCTGTGGATTTTGTGAGCTCGGGACTGTTCGTGCTCATGGGTGCTTTCATTTTTAAGGAGGCTGAAAACGATAAGAAGACTCTGCAGTGGTTGTGAGTACCGTCCTGTTGGTTTTTACGAGCCCAGGGTGGTGATTGCTCGTGGTTGCTTTCATGTTTAGAGAGTCTGAAAGCGGTAAGTGGACTCCATTGGTGTTCTTTTTCATAAGTTAGTCTCCAAGGCCCGAAAAAGCATAAAATGATGCAAATGGAGAACTCTTCTAGCCGATGTGACTAGAGTATTCCTTTTTCGTAATTAGTCTACAAGGTCCGGAAAAAGGGTAAACTTATACCAGGTAGACGCCCTTTCAGATACGTTTAGCGAGCATGAAAGGAAGCAAGGTTGCTCGGTGATCTTTTCATTGTTTTAGGAGTCAGAAAAGAGCTTAACAGAAACTCCCTAAGTGCCTTTTTCGTAAAAGGGATTGCTCGGCCCGGAAAAGGGGTAAAACTATACCGAACAAAAAGGGATTGATGAGAGCGAGAAAAGGTCTCAAGCATCATCATGAGTGCGGAATACTAAATCCAGTGACATAAAGATTGTCAAAAAGGGGCAACGGCCAATGTGGCACGTAAACCGAGGTGATGAGTGGCATTTTGAAAAAATGCCCAAAAATTATGGGATGAGAGCGAGAAATGATCTCAAGCATCATCACGAGCTCGGAAAACTCAATTCGATGATATCAAATTTGTCGAAAAACGGACGACGGCCGATGTGGCATGCAAACCGAGGCGACGAGGGCGCATGGGAAAAATGCCCAAAAAATCTGGGCGTGAGAGCAAGAAATTATCTCAAGCATCATCACGAGCATGGAAAACTGAATCCAGTGATATAAGACTCGTCAAAAATGGACGATGGCCGATGTGGCACGCAAACTGAGGCAACGAGGGGGCATGGGAAAAATGCCCAAAAAATCTGGGCGTGAGAGCGAGAAATGATATCAAGCATCATCACGAGCGCGGAAAACTGAATCCGGCGATATAAGACTCGTCAAAAATGGACAACGGTCGATGTGGCATGCAAACTGAGGCAACGAGGGGGCATGGGAAAAATGCCCAAAAAATCTGGGCATGAGAGCGAGAAATGATCTCAGGCGTCATCACGGGCATGGAAATATGAATCCTGCGGTGCAAATGGTGCGAAAAACGGAGGTCATAAGGACTCCGGAATGGTCAAAGGAAATAACTAGGTTGAAAAATGGCTACAAATGAAGGTGACCCCACCAAACCAAGGATGTAGTGGTGGGAAGAAATGATGACCCGCGGGGGTGAAATACTATGTGTATCAAATCAACTCAAATATGCAAGTGACACATGACCTCAAAAATGGTTGAGATCACGAATGTGAAAAAGTGAGCACGGTTAATGACCTGCCCCCATATGATGTGCATGGGGTTTGTGATTGTGGATCACATATGTGTTGGTTTGAACGATGGGCTCATTGAGGTGTTGAGATAGAGGTGATGGGGTAGGCTCAAAATGATTGATCATGCCCCCTATCCCAGGTTCTAGGTAATCTATTATGTCCCCGTACTTAGAGGTGTCAATGCGGTGCAGATGCTGTCTTAGAGAGGGATCAAGAGGGCATTGACCAACTACTGGAGAGGAGGTGTACCATGAGGCTGTGGGCCATGGTGGCATACTGAAGTGATGATATGATGATGGGGGATTCCCCTTGTGGGGTGGATGCCCCCAGTATCTCCGACGATAATCACGATGATGATGAGTAGGCAAGGTTTTGGGCCTGCCCCCATGTTGTGGACATGTGGTTTCCTCGTCGATTTGAAAGGGTTGAACATGTGTGTCAAAGGGATCAATGGAAGGGGCCGACCAGACAAAGGGGTATCCAGCGGAAATCTTGTAAATGGTGTTAATTTCTTCCGAGGAGGAAGATGGTGGGGGATGAATTTCCTCAATGAGAAGAGTGGATATCTCTAGGTCGACGTTATTCAACTCGTACAGTGCTGCTCTATAATCTGGGAGATTAGGGCAGTGATGTGAATAATGGCCGTAGATTCCGCATATTGCACAAGGATGGTTTGTGCGCAATGATTTATCACGAGGTTGAGGGGGAGTTCTAGTTTGACTACTGGAACATTGGTGTCGTCATCCAACATATTCAAGTGTTCTTGAAGTGCTGGTAACTGTGGACATTGATGGGTGGCATGGCCTATGTCGTCGCACAAAGAGCACTTGGGGGGTATGCGGTTTGTTGGGGGATTTTTCACCAACTTGGGGGTTGCTAGGGGGGTACGAGTTGTGGGTCCAGTGGTGTAGGTTTGTGGACCTCTGCCCCCAGTGTTTCGAAGTGGTGGGGGAGTATAATTGGATGTGGATGCGATGGTCACTGTTGGAGGTGGTCGATTTTGGATGTTTGCTACACCAGGGGGTGGACAGTTAGAAGTATTGATGGGTTGCACCGGTTGTAAAATGACATTCGGTGTCGGAGGAGAGGTTGGGGCAGGTAGGTACCACACAGGTAGTCCTACTGTTAATCCTGGGAGATTAAGTGTAGCCATGACTGGTGTGCTGATGGCGCCTAAAGGGGGAAATAAGAATGGGATAGTATGAATTGGTGTGGCTCCTACATGAGTTGGCACTGAGGGTGGTTGTGGGAGTAAAGGGAGCTATTGGTTTGGTACCTGTGTGTTCTGTGAGAGGGTGCACAAATCAGATATCTCAGTTATATTCAAAGGGGGTGGGATGGACTGGAATGTGGAAGTCATAGGTGATTCCGAGTATAATTCGGGTCTAACTGTGGAGACGAACGATGTAGGTGCATTCTGAATTGGTTGTTCAATCATAGGGAGAAGATTTTTAGGTGCAGTGGGGGCATATTGGTTTCGACGCGTTTGGAGATTCTTGTTGGACAATGACATCATAAGGAGATGATGACTACATGAATCCATCAGTTGGTTTGTGTGTGCAGCATATGTGATTTGCTGTTGTGGTGTTGTGGTTCCTTGAGGAGGATCCAACGGATGAGCATTCACCACTCCTTGTGTGGGCAAAGGATTCTGCAGCACCATGGGTTATGGTTGAGGAGGTGGCACTGGTTGTGTCGCGTGCCCTTGGCATTGGGCATCATCATACCACAGTTGGCGTGCTCGCCCCAAATGGGGGCAAGTGTGTATATAATGGTCGTATACCCCGCATATAGAACATGGGTGGTTTGTTCGTAAATTGGGGTTCTTACCCTGTTTCGGTGGTCGATCAAGGTTTTGGTTGGCGGGGATAGCATTGTTGTTGTTTGGAGGATAAGTCTGAGCGATTGGAGGTTGTGGTGCAACAAGGACTACCTGTGGTGGGAAATAAGCCATTGGGGCTTGTGAGTGAACAGGAGCATGTGTGGCCTGCTGATGGTAATATGTAGGGGGTGCAACCAGAGGTGGATAGGCTGAAGGTGCATGACCATAACACTGTGGTGGACATGGGGGTCCATGAGTGTGGTGAGGGTGGGCCATGGGAGCATACGAAGTTGTAGCTCCAGAATGAGATGTGGCACGTGAAAGATCGGGGCCGTTATTATTGCGTATAATGGAAAATGGTTGGTTGTGGGATGCAACTTCTCCAATGATGTTGTCGGTGGCGTGGGATGCCCACAGCATGTCAGTCCGGGAGGAATCGTCACGGGGAGCATCAGGTAAAATGGTATACAGGTATCCACACTGGGCGTAGATCATATCAAACTGCTGGGCTTTTAGAATGGATTCTTCTTCCGACTAGGGTCGTTCAGAAGCTACATCCTTGGCTATGAGGGGTAGGAGTGATTTGAGAAACCAATCCAAAAATATACGGTCGTCCAGTTTTATCTTGCAGAGGCTACGGCGCTTGCGCCACTCATGGATATGGTCGGTGATGTGGGTAGCTATGTTTTGTCTACAAGACAACAGTATTTCAACTCCTGCATCATAACGTACAGGTAGCTGAAAAAACTGAAGGAAAGTGGAGGTGAGGGACGTAAATGTATGGTGGGTCCCATGTGGTTGTTCAATGTACCACTTGGCTGCAGAGCCAGTGAACGTTCGTTTCAATAGTCTTAGTCTAATGGAGTCATCCACTATGGAGTTAGATGAACACCATAGGTGAAATGACATTATGTGGTTTTGGGGATCTTCCTCAGGTTTTCCTTCAAACTTCGAGATGTCCGAGGGAAGCTTTGTGGGCATGGGGAGCCAAGTGGGGTCATGTCTAATAGGATCATTAGTTAGTCTTGCCAAGTCTGGCAAATTCAAACTTTCCAGAAATGGTAGACTGGCCGAGGGGTGTGATGTACTGGTTGGGACATAACTGTTAATGGTAGCATTATGTAGTGGTCCAGTGGCCCCTAAGGGTATGCTAGGTATGGAAGGTATGTGTGCTCCAACCGATGTGGTGTAGGAAAGGCCAGCACTCCCAAGTGTAACATGGGTTGCAGAGGGGTTAGGAATAGTGCCAGGAATTCCTAGGATCTGGGTTGTGGTAATGAGAGGGGGTGTGACCCCTATGTTGGGCATACCCATAACATGTGGTGGCCCTATGTTGGGCATACCTAAAGGGGGAATGGCCCCTATATTCGGCATGCCTAATGGGGTTGTTGTTACCATGGGTGGCACAATAGTAGTAGGGTTTGTCGATGTATCTCCAATAGTACTGGTGAAAAGGGGATCGTATGGTGATCCAACCATGGAGTTGGTTGGTGATATTTCAGTAGGGTTTTCGGATTCAGCCTCAGAATCAGATGTGAAGTGAGGCGTGTTAGAATCGGATGACTATGTGTTTGGCCGATGACGTGTCGAGTCAAGGGATAAGGCTCTACATCTATGACGTGTCGAGCCAAGTGTACCAAACTGAGGGGGTTGACCCTGAAGACGACGAGATCGTCTTAAATTCTCGATGGTGAGAAATATTTAAAAATTTCAGTGTAAGGTGGTGATGTAAAAAACTCAAAACCCTAATGCAACAATGAGTGCAAGAGGGGAGTGAAAAAATAAAGGCTCTCAGGCCAACAAACAACCTCAAAAAGCACTTATTATAGCAGCTGTGCTATAATAAGTGGAGGGATGCAACAAAATTGGTCAGAATACCAAAAGTTAAACAGTTCCTAGAAAAAAGTGGTGTTACTAGACCAAAGGTGGGTATTGTATCATGCAAACACCTAACTAGAAGTATTGTGAGTCAACAAACGATATTCTCTACAAGGTGATGAAATCCAAGTCAGACAATATAGAGTGTTGAATCAACGGCTAGATATTCCCCCTGCCGGGAGGGACACTAGGTAGACAATCCTAAAGAGTGGCAACTAGGATACCCCGTTCATGACACATTCGGTTGGGTGAATATGCAGTTTGGTTCTATCGCCGCTGTACACCCTCTTGGTTGTACACCGAGAACTTTGAAAGGTATCCTTCGGTTACTGAATGGATTGCGGTATTCCACTCAGACTTCCGGAACCAGTCTGGCTACTTCAACCCTCCTAAGGGAGAGGCCTTCTCGATAAATTGGTTGATAACCGTGTCAAAATTATAAGGAATTTTGGTACCGTAGAGGACAACCACTATGTCTCAAATGTAATAATTGAGGGGTGTTATTGGAACACCTATCCCCTCAATTCTACCTAACTACAAAATTCTTTTAAGTGCTCCCCAAGTGGGGTTAAAAGTTTGTTGAGTTTAAGGTAAATTTTAAGGCTTAGTTTAAATTATGTGGCAGAGTGGGTGCAAGTGTGGTATTTAAACTGAAATTGATTTGCCTCGGTTGGGCGATTGATTACAAATGAAAGAAAAGACACTTCTAGTTTTGCAAAAAATATAGGCATTTTTAAAATGTAAATGCTTGAAAAAACTATTCAAAAATAATGGATCTTTGAAATAATTTAAAGGGAAGCAAATAACATAAATATTTCAAGAAATAAATGGATATCTTAAAAGTTGCTTAGGCAAAGTATCGAGCAAATAAATAGTAAAACCCTGATCTAAATAAAATGCAGAAAATCTTTCTTTCAATTACTGAAAATTTTTAAAAAGACTTTTAAGGGAGCATATATAAATAGAAAAAGATTAAGTATGGCTGTAAAAATGCAGAAAAATTAATGCTGGAAAATATGGGCCAAAATGGGTGAACTGAAGTGATAAATAACACTAAAATAAAAGATTAGATAAATTTCTATGAAAAATTTCTTAAATCTAATAGGATATTTGGATTCCTTGATCGAAAACACCCAATTTGAAAAGAAAAAAATTGTTTCAAACGGAGTTCGGGAGAGCGAGATATGGTCGTTTGAAAGTTGAGCCGCACTACCAGAAAATTACATCGTGGGTTTCGGGCTAAAATTCGCGATGTGCATCGCGGGTTTCGAGTGCACAGTCGCGATGTGCAGCGCAACAAAATGTCGCGAAGCCACGATGTGTAGCATGGAAAAGGGTCGCGAAGCCGCGATGTGCAGCGCGGAAAAAGGCCGCGAAGCCGCGGCGCGTAGCACGGAAAAATGCCGCGAGGTCGCGATGAGCCACGCGACTATCGGGTGAAAAGCCATGAGGCGAAAGCCGAAAAACGGACGCCGAAAATGAACCCAAAAATGGAAATTTCAGGCTGTTAATGGCAATAGAAAGGGCCAAGATTTAGAACAGCAATGGATCTGCTGTCTAGGATGGCAGATCTATGAATTAAAATGATTAAAACTAACAAAAACTAAGATCTAAAGCAAAAAAACTGAGATCTAAGAATTCGAAGCCAGGGGAGTCGCCAAAAACTGTTGGCTTGGTTTTGCAACCAAGCTTTAGTGCTATCGGCACCTATCAACAAGTGATAGCAGTTTCAAATATTGAAAGCAAAAACAATTATAAATCTGAATCTAAAACTAAACTAGCATGTGCATATGACAATAAACTTGAAAATTTTTAAGAACAAGAACAAGAAATAAAATAAAAAATAACTTTTGTATTATGATACCTCAAATGGTGAGGATGTTGTGGTGTTGAGCAGCTCCAAGGTGAGTAGCTCCAAGCTCCAATGGTCTCTTCTCCAAGATTGCTACAATGGTCAAGAACTCATGAGAGATTTTGACAGCATGAGGATAGGATGATGGATGAATGGAAAGTGAGGAGCCCCTACCACCTTTTTATAGTTTTTGGTGGTGGGGAATACCATAATGGTTTTGAGGAAACAAATGGTATTGACCAACATGGTTTAGGTACATTTTCCCTCATTTTTTCTTTTTTGAATATTTTTAATATTTTTATTCCCTTTTTAATATTTTTGGGAATTATGGACCCTTTTTTAGGGTTTTTTATGTTTTTTAAGGAAAAATATTCATTTTGAGGGGAAAAAGGGGTGTATTATGGTCTTTCGGTGACCCTTTGATGGCTTTAGAGGCTCAAATGGTGGAAAAGTGGACAAATGGGTCATGTGAATAAGAAAATGAGCTAGTGAGCACTTTTTGGGTGTTAACACTCGTCCAGATACCACATTTGCTACTGTGGAGTCGCCAGGTGGATTACAGTCTCCACCTCAATTTTATCCACCATAAAACTGAGAGTGTATAATTCTATCGTTATACCCAGGGAAGATTTATCTTCTTGATTGCATTCCCCGGCAACGATGCCAAAAAATATGTTAGTCCCAAAGATGTTCTAAAGCTATTTTTTAGAACAATGCCTTGGCATCAATAATCACTTCTGAAAAACTTTACTGAATCACAAAATAATCTGACAGAAACAATGTAGAATTCTGATATTGAAATGTTAACGGGCAATATTTCAATGTGCAAAGGAATCAGACTTTAGTAGCAGATGAAAAATGGAATGGTGCAATATAAAGGTACTGTGTAAGTAAATCTTTATATTACATTTGCAGAGGGATGTGTTGAGCCTAAGGGAGGAATTCAACAGTATGAACAAAATGAATAGCAAAACACCACCAAATAATATGAGGATATCACTTCAAGGTATATTAGCCTAAACACTTCAATCACCAATTACCAAAGAAGAAATACTTTTAAGCATAGGCACTCATATAAATCCAGACAAGCTTTGCATATCATACATAAATGGAAGAGATGGAAAACAAAAGAAGATACTAACTCAGCACATCAAAACTTTGAATCCATTAGCTCCAAGATAGAGTAATAATATGTTCATGTCTATTGATCAACTATCAAACATAGAAGTAATACTTCTTACATCAGAGAGTCGACCTTTTGGCTATCTCCTACTTGGCTATATATAGCCTTCCTACTCTAAAAACAGAATCTGTTATGATTTGTTCAGCTCAACAGCTTAAAGAAAGACAGTTTATACTCCTTAACAGAGTTTGTTACAAATAATAGAAATGACTAAATACTTGGTCATCCGCCTGACCATGACCTGGGACCATTTTGATAATCAAAACAGTACATCCGGGAGGACAAAGAAAACATGCCACCACGACGTAAATCTTTAGGAACTGCAAAGAACTTCTTTCACACTTCTCCGACCATCTTTGGCCTAGCAGGGACGTGGCTACGACCATACAACTGATGAATGATGCTTCACAGACCACTACTGCTTCCTTCCTCCATCCCTTCCAAGCCCTTTTCTCTTGGAACCTGGCTGCAAACACCTTTCAAGCTTTGCACGCGGAGAGTGAGCTGTAACTTAGTACGATGCCGGCAACGTTAATCTTTATTTGAGAGGGCCACTTCAACATGAAAAGTAAAGACGACAAAAACATAAACCACGTATGGTATTCAGGCCCTTCGAAAAGTGGTCTTAGAAACCCCCTTTAGAACCCCTGAATGACTCTGGAGACGCCACGTGGAAACAGTGGTTTTCACTTCAGGGAGGGGCTGCTTGCTATATACTTCGTGCATCTTTTCTACCCTGACACTTTTTTAACCATCGATCTACTACCATGCTATCTCGAGATGAGCATCTAAAAACAAGCAACTTTGGGGATGGGTCCCGCTCCAAACCTACTCGTCAATATGATTATATGTGCTTCAAAATACTCGCGCGGCTTTATCGGCTGGTTTCAGGGCCTTCGAAAAGCAATTTGGGAAAACCTTCTTGACGATCCTGAATAGATGAGATGATGACATGTGTAAATGATGGTTTCTAGTCAGGGACATTTCATTCCTTGGAAAACATAGGCCATTCATGGATCATGAAAATGTCCCTTTAACATTGGCTTATGCGAGCTGATATAACGAACCTTCACTTCATTTTTACCAAGAAAACTTGCTCCAACGACCTATACCTATGTAATTTCAATGCCTCCAATCATCTTTCAGGCATAGCTTCCGATTTAGCTGACGCCTTTTCTTTGACGGAGAATATCACTAACAGGAGGAAATAAAGTGAGGAAATGAAATAAAACAAAAGGAGGGAATGACGAAGAATAAAGGGAGGGGCTGACTAGTTAGAAAGGAGATGAAAAATCATAGGGGATAAATAAAATGGAATTAAATGATATTATACTAGTGTCCATGAATGAACTAAATAGGTCACCGCAACTAGGAGGAACAACATTTGGAAACTGAAGTAAGGAGTGCATAGAACATCTCTTAAGCAGTTCTAAAATATTAGGTTATGTAGTCTATGTGCTACCCCACTATTTGCAGTGGTGGTCGCTTGGAATTTTCTAGGCTAATTCTAGAATAATTGTGGGCAAAAGAGAAGCAGACATGGGCATGTTCTAAACTTCTAAGGATTAAAAAAATAAAAAATAAAAATGATTGGGAACAGGTCTGGGCATGCAAACAGCCTAAGCCTTCATTTCTAGGCACATTTATATCTCCAAATAGTGGTACAAATCCATAAAAATTCACCCTAAATCAATTTTGGGAAAGACATGAGGGAAAAACAATGGTAAAGTTCTACTTCTCAGCATAATTTAGGTATGCTCCTTATCTAAGACAATAGCAAAGGAGAATTTTGGATGCAAACCTATGGAAAATCTGTGCACAGTAACCTAGTTATCAATTATGGGTAGCATGGTAGCAATGATAGTATGACAAAACATATCTCATTTTCTGGCCAACAGTTTCATAAATCACCAAGTGTCCCTAGCATGGCATGCTCCCAATGTGGGATTTCCAAACAAATTGAGAGATCACCTGCAGTATTTTTGTAGAAACTATTTGAAGAGAGGACAGTTTGAAATTAAGGGTCTTTGTCAGTGAGAATTCATGTACCATATTTTATGCAATTTATGTATGATTCTCTAAGTATATAGAAGCCTTACTTGTTCTAACCTAGTATGTAGAGTTTTCTATTGGAATTGGAAACTCTGCCATCGTCATTGATATCATTGAAAATATCAATGTCGCACTACAATGTTGGGCAATGGATAGTGCAGTAGAAGAGGATATATAGACACACATAGTATGTTTACTGTCATAACTGGGTATTTGGTCTACATGTGAGAGGAGCTAAATCATATACAACTTCATACATTTAGTAAATGATAATGGGTTGGCTTCCAAGAGGGGGTTGAAGATCTTGTCTTCATTCATTTGAATCTTTTCCGTCTCTCAAAAGAAAGAAGTATATTCATGAGGGGATTCAAGGGAGTGATGAATATATTGAAGATGTTGTGTCTTGACATAGAATTAGCTTTTGGAAACTTTGATTTAACTTGCGGACTATGTATCTCAGTAGATAGAATTACAGTCATAGATATTATATGGCCCCTCTTGTGGTATTTCCATTTCTAGGATCATCCAACTTCCCTATCCATGAGATTACTTGCTATCAGATGTATGAAGACATAATATGTTGACCTTGATGACGTTGGTAATTTTCTATTAAATAGCTTATGGCTTAGTTGGTAAGGCCCAAATTTGCCACGTACTTGTGTCTTGACTCTTGAACATTGATGTAATAATCACTTTTTGAATTCTATTTTTTAGAAAGAAGTCTCGTTTGTGCCCTCATATTGTCATATGTCATGTTTCGCTATTTTAATAGTTGTATTGATATAGTTTTTTAAATATGTGATGTTTTTAGAGCTTGTCCTATTTTTTTCACTTATTTTTTGTCGTTTCACTATGTTGTGAAATTTTAAATATTGTCATTTCCCTATCCAGAACCATTTATGCAACAAAAATTTCCCTGTTTTAGGTAACTTTGACAATATCTTTTGACAAAGAACGAATAGAATCCAATAGAAACCTCAAGAAGATTATTGCTTTCTTTTGTACAATTATAAATATACTCATCTCCTTCTATGACCATATGTTATCTATTGTCCTGTGAATTTGATATCTATGCTTTTTATTATTTATTTTTGGTCAACGGGACGCTGGTTCAGTGGTGAGGTCAATGATGTTTTAACTTTTAAGATGTCCTCAAGTGCTCAATCCTTGTTGTGTTCTGCCACATTTTCATGCCATGAGTTTCAAAGGGATGAGATCAGGTGCAAGTGCCACACAATTTTGGCATAATTTATACAGCTCAAATTTGTCTCCTAAGTCAAAGAAAGTCTGCTTTTTATGGTGGAACCACTTAGGGCATATTTCTCAAAGTACTTCCAAAAAAGATATGTTTTGTAGAAGGCCTTATACCCAATATGTGGGTGGTTTCTTTGTATATTAATTTAATTTTACATCATCAAATTTGTCCTATAATGTTTTTGAGCAACCTTTTTTTCCATTATCCTTTTGCCTCTAAACATTCAAGTGTATGCCAAGGTGAATGCACATTGTGATTAGGTATTTGTCAACTAGAGAAAGTCAATATGTGTGTTATTAGCACATCGGTATTAAGAATATGCATGGAGACTTTTTGATAAAAATTCTAACTTACATCTTTGATCTCTTTCTACCAATGTTTCATTCTAATGATATCACATAATCTCAATGATTGTGATCCTTTATAAATCTTTCATTCAATTTTCATGTTTTATTCTTGGCCCTCTTTAGTTGCTAGAATTCTTTTCATTCAATTTTCATGTTTTCCAATATTTAGTGAAATTAGGAATATTCTTTAATATCTTGCAAATGGTCGTGCTATGTAACAAGTTCATTGAGTGAACCCCCCGTCCAAAACACATGTTGGACACGTGTCATGGCCGTTCGTGTTTGACACAATGACATGGGACACAATGGCCCATATGGACATGTTCAGTATCATAGGTCACAAGTCAAGGTAAAAATAATGGACCTTACGTTTCTTCTCTAAAAGATAAGATAAGATAATTTTATTATTGTCCAACAAAAGACTACAAAATTAGGTCAGTCAGACTGAAAATATATATCCACTGCAAATACAATGTGGCAATGCAAAAGAAACTCCTATATAATGCTGAAAGTAGGATAATGAAAGAAAAAATAGTGCAACATAAATAAGTGTCTAGCTAAGTGAATTGCTAAGTCTAACCAAAAGATAGAACTGTGGTATAAGTACAGTGATACAATGGGGAGATCCAGGATTGGAAATCTGCAAATCCCTGTATTGAACAAGAGAGAGAAATGGAGATGATGTCAAGGATTCCTGTGAAATAAAATATGTTGTACTATTTCTTATTGTCTATTAATATTTGCACTAGATATTTTTAATGCAATATAAAGATACAATGTTAAAATTGGAGCTGCAGTTTCTTTGAATAATCATTCCATCTTTTAATGCTTATGTTGGGAGTTTACTTTATTCCTAATATCTATTTTTCGTAGGTTATTCTAGGACATACTTTATATTGGAGTTGTTTAAATTGATATTTTTAGATAATTTTATGTATAATCTCAAATATATGTTGAGTTATTGTGTCAATCTATGTTGCAAATTTCTAGGGTCATAGAGCCAATAGATATGATAAAGCAAGGAATTAAAGCATTTAACATAACCATTGCCTCAATATTCAAAGGGGACATTAGTAAGCGTCATGGCACTCATTTCTTATTGTGCTTTTTAATGACGTGTCTTGAATGTAGTTATGCCGAAGGAATTTCACCACAGAGAAGCGTGACCTTCCACCTCAAAAAGATTCCTCGTCTATGGATCCAATGGAATCCTGCCGCGTGTTTTGTCGCTTTCGCGCACACAGACCGTCTCATCGAAATTATTTGCACTACTTTGCCCCTTTCACACAAACCCCCGTCCGTGTCGCAGCAATTTGTGGACTTCACGCCGACTAAAAATCCTCGGATAGATTCCTCGTTTATAAATCCAATCGAATCCTGCCGCGTGTTTTACCGCTTTCACGCACGCTGACACGATCACACCGATATTATTTGCATTATTTGCATTACTTTTTCCCTTTCACACAAACCCTCTTCTATGTTACACTGATTTGCAGAGTTCAAGCCGACTAAAACGAAGTGTCCATCAATTCGACAACATAGTTAAGAGTCGACCAATTTTTAAAGGCTTGACCAACTCCACTATCGACCATATTTTTTTGTAAATAAAGTGACCCGACCATTTTGACTCACGACCATAACTTACAAATATTATCGAAAACAAAATTACAAATTCATATCAACAGTAGCAACTCGACTATCGACCATGTTTTTTTAACTAAAGTGACCTTACCATTTCGATTCCCGACAATATCTTACAAATATTATTGAAAACAAAATTACAAATTCATATTAACTGTTTCATATGTCGATGATGTTTACACAGTGAGAACTTCACGGCGACCAATTTTTAAAGGCTCGACCAACTCGACTATCGACCATATTTTTTTTTAAACTAAAGTTAGTCGACCATTTTGACTCTTGACCCGTGTCCATTAATTCCACCACACAGTTAAGAGTTGACCAATTTTTTTAAAGGCTAGACCAACTAGACTATCAGCCATTTTGTTTTTTAACTAAAGTGACCCGATAATTTTGACTCCCAACCATATCTTACAAATATTATCGAAAACAAAATTACACAGTTAACAGTCAACCAATTTTAAAAGGCTCGACCAACTCCAGTATCAACCATATGTTTTTTAAAACTAAAGTAAGTTGGCCATTTTGACTTTCAACCTATGTCCATCAATTACACCACACAGACCAAGAGAGATAAAAAAACCCTGATATCAGGGTGCGACATCGAAGCCATCGGGGCTAGATACAAACAGAGATTCTGTTGGTCAAAAAAAAAAAAAAAAAAACAAGAAAGAGACCTGCAAAGGACCATGATAACCAGTAGTATTGGGCGCCTCAACATCAGATGGAATTTCTTCGAGAATGGTGCAGCTGTAGCAGTTGTCGTCATCCTCGTCTCGTGCAGAAGGCACAGGGGAGATCCTCGCAGAGGTCCGAATGTCACCAACAGGAATCTTGATAGGCAGGGGGGAAGTTTTTCTGAATGCAGAGAAGCCACCATCCGGCTCGTTTCTTGTGCGTTTGGCAATAATTGGCCCGAGCATGGAGGGGATGGGGAAGGACAGGCAGGGAGGGTCCTTTCCCTTTTGAGAGCTGTTGCGGAGCTAAATCAAGTTGAACCTAGTCAAGATATTCTAAGCCTTTCCTAGAGTGGAGACCAAGAGTCCCGAAGGGTTGGCCCTACCGGAAGATGAGGCAATGTTGCTACGTGGAGTGACCCTGCAGCTCTACGCGGTGGCAAGAGAACCAAGACCAAGGGAGGTGGCTAGAGTACCAAATCCATGCGTGGAGCCGGGAGAGTAAACTTGTGTGCCGAAGGTGGGAGCCGAGGGCCAAGAATTTTCCTATCTAGCTGTAGATGGCAAAGGAGAGGGGCTCGACGCAGTGCTTCGGGATCCAAGATCACAGCGGAGGTGGTGTGCTGGACCATAAGAGTCCCACCCGAAGGCATTCTCCAAACTATGAAAAATGGTAGCCATATTTGGCAGAGAGGAACTGAGAGACTGAGTTGAAATCCTGGCAGAGGCCCAGTTTGTGAGCATGTATTCCATTAGATCTCCCAACATATTCTTTTCCAGCCAGTAGGGATCCCAGTGTTGGGTTGGGTCTCTGCTATTGAGTGTGTCGGCGATGAGACGGGCCTCCCAGTTATCGATCAAAAAATGAACAGGGGTGGAAATTTCTACCTTATATCCTATCTTTCCCTACTTCCCTTTCTGGGTTGCCTTCTTCTTGCCAGCATTAGAACCTTTGGGTCTGCCCATTGTGCACGAGACGCAGGGAAAACCAGAATTTGGGTGGAGAGAGCGCAGGAGCAGAACGGAGCAAGCAAAGATGCAGGTTAGTGAGGGTCGAGACCGAATTTTGAGGGGGAGTTGGTGAGGCCAGCTAGCAGGCTGGCAGGGTCTCACACGCAGAGGATCCATGGGCTGATGGAGGACAGGTTGCATGAGGGGACGTCGAGGGACAGGGAGTTAATGAGGTTGGAGACTTGACGTCGCTTCACAGTTATGAAGGGCCTCCATAGAATCGAGTGCGCCTCCAACAAGCTCAGTGATGACAAATGGCATGGGGATGTGGTGGCTATTATCACCGGGGTGGGGTGCGTGGGAGCCCGAGGAACTTTCCTCCAATTGTGCTCTGTCGTGTCCTCTATTTTCACACGCATCTAGGGGGTTGATGTCCAGATTGGCCAAATTTTGGAATTGTAGGGCAATGGTTCTGGAGGTGGCAGTAGTGAGAGCATCTTTAAAGTAGGCAGTGTTGCTAGTGACCCCTTCATTGGCAAGATAGTCTGCGAGTGCTTTGGCTTTCCTCCTAACATGATGGAAATAGACGGATTTGGCGGTCCTGATGGTGGTGGTGAGTTCCTAAAGCTTTTGGGCGAGTCTCTAACTGGTGGAGAGTTTCTCTGCTTCGGCCCCATTGTGAAGACGGCTGGCTAAGGAGAGGATGATCTTGGAGTCTCCTTCGATGATGAGAGGCAGCAGGTGATGATTGTTGGCGCAGTTGAGGCCTTCCAGAAGACCATTGAGTTCTGCAACATTATTAGTATCGTGACCAATAGAGCCCATGAAAAGGAATTTGATGTCTCCTTTCTCGTCTCGAATTGCTCCTCCAAAGCCGACTGGTCCAAGATTTCCTTTGGAGGTACCATCAAAATTAAGCTTAAAGAAGGCAAGCGGAGGCTTGCTCCAATGTTCCAGGCTAGGAGAGGTAGCCGCACTGATGCAAGGAGGGCAGGGAGTGGGGCTGAGTAGGAGATTCCAATTCAGAAAGATGGTTTTTTCAAAGGGGAGAGTGGGAAAATCCGTAGGACTCCAGGCTTTGAGGGAGAGAGTTTCTTGGAGGTTAAGGATGATGCTAGACCAGACTTCCTGCACTGGATTCTTCTTGGAGTCAAAGACCCTTCTATTTCGTTCTTTCTAGATATTCCACATGACTAGACCAGGGATGAGACTCCAGAGACAATTGAGTAAGGGGCTCTGGATGGGCATGGGGGACCAGTTGGAGAATGTTTTGACTGTGTCATCTTTGACCCTATTGGTGCGATTGCAGAGTTGATCGACTTTGTCCCACAAAACAGAGGCAACATCACAAGAGCTAAGTAGATGGTCAATGCTTTCCAGATGAGTTTCGCACATGGGGCACCACGAGGGGCCTAGGATGCCTCTTCTTTGGATGTTATCCCAGGTTAGGATGCATCTGTGGCCGAGAAGCCAAAGGAAAGAGGAGACTTTTGGCCAGAGTTGGGAGTCCCAAATTATTTTCCAGATGGGGCTAGGCTGCACATCTGGTGTTTCAATAAGGATGAGGTAGGCTTCTTTGGTGGAGAAGGTACCTGCCGGAAGGTGGCCCCAACGGAGAATGTCCTGGTCTTGATTGATTCGAATTTTCCAAGATAGGAGGTCATGCTAGAAGGGCTCAACGTTGACAGCAAAGACAGGAGGGTCCCATGTCCTGAGAAATTTCCAAGCATGGATTTTGCTGGATTCAAAGGGAATCCAATAATCTTGAACAAACATATCCTTATTGTGCTCGCACTGCGCCTGAATATCCGGAGAGAGGTCAAAGATCTGAAGACAGGGGAGTTGCTGCCAGGAATGATGCCAAAAATTGGCGTAAAGACCATTTCTGATTTCCAAAAAATAGTGATGCTGAATGATGAATCTTTGACAGCTGGAAGCACTCCAAATTAGAGATCCTAGGGGATTTTGATCAAAATGGATGCGTTGTTGGACCGGCCAAAGAGGGGCGTATTTTCTGTTCTAGAGAAGACTCTAGGGGGAGACTGAATCCGTGACCCATTTCCACCAAATTTTGGCAGAGAAGACTTGATTGTTAATTTCTGGGTCTCTGAGCCCTAGGCCTCCTTGTTGCTTGGTCTTGCAGAGAGTGTCCCATTTCACCAGGGCCCACTTGCGGTTGTTATGATTGCCTCCCCAAAGAAAAGATTTTTGAATTTTTCTTAAAGACTTGAGGACCCATTTGGGGGCAGCAAGGACTGAAAAAAGGTAAAGCGGCATAGATTGAAGGACAGATTTGAGGAGGACAATTCTGCTGGGTAGGTTAAGGGAGCAGGAAGTCTAGGAAGAGATTTTGCTTTCGAGCTTGTCAAGGAGTTCTCTCCAAGAGGAGTGCTTGATGGTAGAGTCAAAGAGAGGGGTGCCCAGGTATTTGGAGGGGAGGGAAGCCATGGAGTAGCCGAGAATGTGAGAGATGTTTCTTTGTGTGACCAGATCAGTGTGAAAGAAGAAGAGTTGAGATTTTTGGAGGTTCACAGTGGTGCTAAAGGCTTCGGAGTGGGTCTGCAAAATTCGCTTGAGGGTGGAGGCTTCCTAAACAGAGGGGTGGGTGAAGAGGAGGCTATCATACACAAATTGCTGATAGGAAGTGGGAGGGTTTCCGTGAAGGGTGAGACCTCTAAGGGTGCCAGCGGCTATCTCAGCTTTGAGCATTCATCCCAGTCCCTCAGCCATGAGGATGAAGAGGAAGGGGGAGAGTGGGTCACCTTGACGTATTCCTCTTGAGGGGGAGAAGGTGGAAGAGGGATACTCATTGACGAGAATGGAGAAGAAGGCAGAGGAGGTGAGAGAAAGGACCCAGTTTGTCCACTCTTGACAAAAACCAAAGGACCAAAGCATTTTTTCAATGAAGGTCCAGTTGAGTCTATCAAAGGCTTTCGAGAGATCAAGTTTGACCAGCATCCCAGGAGTTTTGGTGGTTTTGAGGGAGTGGATCATTTCATGGGCCAGAATAATGCCATCTAGGATTTTTTGCCCTTCAACATATCCAATTTGCTCAGGAGAAATGAGGAGGGGAAGGAGGAATTTGAGACGGTTGGCCACCACTTTGGTTATGATTTTGTAGATCACATTGTAGAGGGAAATAGGCCTGAACTTGTCAGGGGTGTTGGCACTGGTGTCTTTAGGGATGAGGGTGAGAAAAGTGGCATTAAGCACAGGGAGCACCCATTGTTTGGTTCTGGATTCTTCAACTAGTTCAAGAACCTCCTGCTTGAGGAAGTGCTGAAAGTATTCAAATAACTTAGAGGGGGGGAGGTGAATCAGTTATTACTGTGCTTCAACAATTTTGCATTCTTTTTCCCTTTTAACTTTGATGAAGTGTGACAATCAATATGATATGAGATGTTCTATGCACATTCCTTTATAACAGGTATATTGTTATAACATAATTAAATATAAGGCATATAAACAATGTTCAATCACATAAATATGCAGAGGCACTGATTTTCCTGAGGAAACCCATAAAGGGGAAAAACCTCTTCTTCTTAGGATGAAAGGAAAGCTCCAACTTCTCTTTACATTCTATTTTATCTGAGCTACAACCCAGATGAGGCTGCTACCTCTGTTTCTTCAACACCAACTAAATGGAAGCTACAACTCCCAAATGTACAAGCACCAACTTGCAAAGAAGACTTTACAGTATTCCCTTGCTCCTCCCTACCACCCTATGTAAGAAAAATTTCAGTCAATTATATCACACTGGTTCAAATATATCAGTACATACCCTTTTCATTTCCGTTCTGTGCTGCTACAACTTGGATTTCTAGGGCATTCTATTCTTCATTAAATCAAGCCACACATTTTTCTTCTGAATTGTTAATTTCAAATCATAGCTTCATCTTCTCCAGCTAGCAACCACTCCTCTTCATCCTCTCCATTCTCCCTCTCTTTTTTGTTCTCCTCGATTGGTTTTATAGATGCTGAAGTTATATGCCTCGATCTCTTTAACTTCCAGATGTTCCAATTCTAAAACTAAAACTATCTTTTTAACTCCTAATTCAAAAATTGAACTGTCTCTTTGACTTTGAAAACTTACACACTGTAACTGACTAATTAATAAATAAATAAATGTTTGTGAGTCGTAGCCTGTCTGAGTTGCAGCTTGTCTGAGTCGCGGCTGTCTGAGTCGCAGCTGTCTGAGACGCAGCTTGTCTAAGTCATGGTTGTCTAATTTGCAACCGTCTGAGTCGCAGCCATTTGAGTCATAGTCGTCTGAGTCGTAGCCATCTAAGTTGCAGCCGTCTGAGTCACAGCTTGTCTGAGTCGCAGCTGTCTAAGTTGCATCTTGTCTGAGTCACAGCTTGTCTAACAACATTATTTTCTTGTGTTTCAATCTCATTCGTAGCTTTAGTAAACTGAAGTTGGTATGGTCTAAGTCACCCGCCTTGTCTACTTTCCAACCATCAATGACAACTGAATCGTAGTGCCAACAATCTCCCCCTTTGGCATTGATGGAAACCTAAAATTTATGATGCTTCTTTTCATCTGCAACTACCTAAACTTCTCCCCCTTTGACATCAATGTCAAAGATACATTTTACAGAAACAGCTCCCCCTATCAAGAAGAATCCAAAAAAAACGGGCATGAGAACTACACAGAACTTATAGTATAATCATATCTGCAATACACACATACTCCCCCTTTCAAGGTGAACTCAATAATCTGGTCATGAGGAAAAGTCAATCTGAAATCATCATAAGCACATATCTGATATTCATTAAACCCAAACTCCCCCTATCATGGTGAGGAGATCAGTTGGAATTGGGTAGGACACCCAACTTCTGACAAAGATATTCAAACTTTGCCTTGGACAATGGTTTAGTAAAGATATCAGCTGTTTCTTCTATAGAGGGAATAAAATTCAATTGAAGCACTCTGTTTGTGACTTGCTCCCTCAGAAAGTGATATTTAATTGGTATGTTCTTAGTCTTGGAATGAATCACAGGGTTTTTAGACACACTGATAGCACTTGTGTTATCGCAGTGAATAGGGATAGGTTCAGAATATTTTACATCCAAATCAACAAGAGTTTGTATCATCCATAATACATGTGTATAGCATGTTGCGGCAGCTATGTATTTAGCCTCAGTAGTAGATAGAGAGATAGAACCTTGCTTTTTACTCATCCATGCTACTAATGAATCGCCTAAGAAGAATGCACCTCCACTAGTGCTCTTTCTTTCATCCAAACAGTTTGCCCAGTCAACATCTGAATATTCAATCAACTGAAATTTTTGATTCCTAGGATACCAGAGACCATAATTTATTGTCCCTTTCAAGTATTTGAAAATTCTCTTCACCACTACCAAGTGACTTTGTTTGGGAGCAGACTAAAATCTTCCTACCATTCCAACAGCATGCATGATATCAGGATGAGTTGCTGTAATATATATAAGACTGCTTATCATTGACCTGTATGTTCTTTGATCAACATCTGGTGAGATATCATCTTTGCTAAGCTTGCAGCCAACAATCATAGGGGTACTAATAGGTGAAGAATCCTCCATTTGAAACTTTTTCAACATCTCCTTCAGATACTTCTCTTGAGAGAGAAATAGACCTTCAGAATTATGATTGATTTGAAGACCAAGAAAGTATGATAATTCTCCAATCATTGACATTTCAAACTCAGATTGCATGGAATTAGCAAACCACTGGACAAAAGATGCATTAGTACATCTAAAGATAATGTCATCAACATAAACTAGAACAATTAATAAATCATCACCTTCAGTTTTGATGTACATATTGCTATCAGCAGTGCCCTTCTTGAATCCATTTTCTTGTAAATATTTATCCAATCTGTAGTACCAGGCTCTTGGTGCTTGTTTCAATCCATATAGTGCCTTCTTCAGTTTGCAGACATAATCAGGATTTTATGTCAGTGAAAAACCTTTAGGTTGCTCCATATACACTTCTTCTTTTAGATCTCCATTTAGAAAAGCTGATTTAACATCCATCTGATAAACTTTGAAATTTTTGTGACAGACATAAGCAAGAAACATTCTTATAGCTTCCATTATTGACATAGGTGCAAAAGTCTCATCAAAATCTTGTCCCTCAACTTGTGCATACCCCTTGCAAACCAATATGGCTTTATTTCTCATAATTTCTCCTTTTTCATTCATCTTATTCTTAAATACCCATTTGGTACCTATCACATTCTTATCTGCTGGTCTAGGAACAAGTTCCCAAGTATTATTCTTTTCAATCTGATCAGGCTCTCCATTCATGGCTTTTATCCAATATTCATCTTCACTAGCTTCATAAAAATTCTTGGGTTCTATTATAGATAAAAAGGCAATGTGAGACTATTCTATATCTTTGAGTAAGTGTCTTCTTGTCTGCACACCTTCATTCTTGTCACCAATGCTCTGACTTTCAAGATGATTTTTCTGAATAATTCTTGAAGGAGCTTTTACTGATTGCTGTTGTGAGTCTGCGTCTTCATTCTCTGATTCAGATTCTTCCTTTTCTGATTCTTGGACCTGTTCTTCTTCATCTTTAGCTGTATCCTCTGTACATGATTCATCACTGTTTATCTGAGTGTCTTTTACATGACTCCCTTCATCTACTTTAATATCAATGCAATCAACCATTTTATGCAACCTCTTATTATAGCATCTGTATCCTTTGTTGTTTGTAGCATAACCTAAGAAAACACCTTCATCAGCCCTGTCATCATATTTACCAAGATGCTCATCATTGTTCTTGATATAACACTTACTCCCAAAGACTTTGAAATGCTTGATTGTAGCAGGTCTTCCAAACCATAGTTCATAAGGGTTTTTATCACTATTTGGCCTTAAGTGAGCTTTGTTAAGTATATGAACAGTTGTATGAATTGCCTCTACCGAAAAAACTTGAGAAATATTATTTTCTTTCATCATTGATCTTGCCATCTGCTGAACTGATCTATTATGTCTCTCAACCACTCCATTTTGTTGTGGAGTCCCTGGAATTGTATACTCTCTTTTGATACCCTGTTCATCACAAAATTCCTTGAAATGCCTTGAACTGAACTCTCCTCCTCTATCTAACTTTACTTCCTTTAGTCTTATTCCTGTTTGATCCTCAGTCAGAGCTTCAAATACTTTAAATTTTTCAAATGCTTCAGATCTTTCTTTCAGAAACGCAACCCAAGTAAGTTTAGAATAATCATCAATAACTAGCATAAAATAGTTTTCTTTTCCTATACCTTCCTTCCTTGATGATACACACAAATCCATATGCACTAACTGAAGAGGTTTATCTGAAGAAGGGAAACTCTTGGATTTGAACTGTGTTCGAGTCAGTTTTCCCATTTGACAGGGTTTACATACAACATCATCTAGTTTTAATATCTTTGGAAAGTCTTTCACTGCTCCATTGTTTCTAAGCTTGATTATATGATCAAAATTTAAATGTCCAAGTCTTCTATGCCATAGCCATCTCTCATCGCACTTGCTTAGATGACATTCGTCCTTTTCTTCTTTCAAGACATAAACATTGTTTTCTGTTCTTATACCTTTGGCAACCAATTGTCCTGAAGAAACAGATTTAATTTTGCATTCCTTAGAATTGAAAACAACTTCACATCCTTTGTCACATACCTGACTAACACTAAGAAGATTGTGCTTCAGGCCATCTACAAATAGAACATCTTGAGATTTCCCTTTGCCATTACTTAGACTTACCATTCCTTTGCCTCTGATTTTTCCTGGAGCATCATTCCCAAAAGTTACATTTCCTGATTTGTTTTTTTTGAAAGACAGAAACTTACCTTTATCCCCAGTCATGTATTTGGAGCAACCACTGTCAATATACCATGGGTCCTTCTGTCTTTGAGCAGAAAGCACTAAATCACATTAATTACTTTCTTTCTTCTTCCACACTTTTCTTTCAGCGGAATGATTCACTCTTGAATCTGTTTTGTAGTTCTTCAAATAACATTCTGAAGCCTTGTGTCCATAATTATGATAGATATAGCATTCATGTTCATTTTATAGAAGATCAAAAGGATTGACATTTCTATTATGAATTTCTCTTTTGATTGTTGATGGAGTACAATGGTTATGATTATTCACTAATTGTTTCATTCCATGCTGCAACATTTGATTATTGATAAATATTCTTTGTTGAGTGTTTCTAAGATTGAAAACACAGGTTGCAGCTTTGTGACCAAAGTTAGAACAACAATAACAGTAACCATTAAAGAAATTTTGATAACTGAATCTTGGTTCTCCTCTTGAAATTGTTTGCCTTATCATTCTGTGTTGGACATCTTCTTCTTCATGCTTTCTTGACTGCAGAATATTGCTTTTTGTTCATGTAGATCTATCCCTTTTATCATTAATTAGATTGTCATTACTGTTGGTGTTATTTGCTTCAGCTTTGATGGAGGTTGCAGACTTTGTGAATTCTGATTGCTTGCTGCTTTGAAAGTTGATCACCTTAGTTATTTCTTTGTTCTCTGAGTGACTGCTGCTTGAACCTTGTTCATAGCCTAGACCAAATTTAATCAATGGAGATCTTTGCTTACTTAAGATATTATTCAACTCTTCTGAGGCTTTAATGCTTGAAAAATTCTGATGATGCAAAGTTTGGAATTTCTCTAATTATTTCTTAACAGTCACCACTTCTTCTTCTAACTTTTCACATCTTGCTCTACTTTCAGCCAGCTGTTGTTTAAGAATGTCTTCTATTTTCTTTGCCTCTTCTAGTTCTATTTTTACCAAAATACAGTCTGTACTAGGTTCTTTGTCATTCTTTTCATACTGTATCAGTAACTGTTTTTGTTTCCTCTTCTTTTGTATGAGTCTATCAATTTCTTCCAATGCACTAATTAACTCACCTTCCATATCAACTACAGCATCTTCATCATTCATGTCACTCTCTGTAAAATCAATATCAAGATCTTCTATGGCCATAAGCATAAACTCATTCTCCTTATTTTCACAGGAAGATTCACTATCTGTAGCTTCTAAAGAGTCAACATCATTTGCACACAAGCCTTTCTTCATGTAATTGTTATATTTATTATATCTCTTATATGTGTGTTTCTTTTTATCAACAGGATTCTGATCTCTTTTCTTATAAGGACATTTAGATGCAAAGTGTTCCACCTTACTACAATTGAAACATTTAAAGGGCAACTTGCCTTTATATTTCCCTGATCCAGTTTTCAGTCTTCTGACAAATTTTGCTTCAATCTCATCCATTTCAAAATCAGTATTCTTGTCTACTTTGAAAGAGGCTTCTCTAGTGGTATTTTTATCTTTGTTGATCCTCATTTCATAGGTAGTTAGAGTTCCTAGGAGTTTATCAATACCCAGATTTTTAAGAT
Source organism: Larix kaempferi (assembly GCA_027924585.1). NCBI lineage: Eukaryota > Viridiplantae > Streptophyta > Pinopsida > Pinales > Pinaceae > Larix > Larix kaempferi. The sequence goes on along the minus strand of BSBM01000159.1, from coordinate 8,163,831 downwards.
CATTTAACTCTTCTATTGCTGAAACTTTGGGGTTAAATTTATCAGGCAAAGATCTTAAAATTTTCTAAACTAAGGATGCTTCTTCAATTGTTTCACTGAGTCCCTTCATAGCATTCACAAGCTCTTCAACCCTTAGGAAATATTTACTAACAGTCTCATCCTCATTCATCTTTAGTTGTTCAAATTTCAGCCTATATGTTTGCAGTTTGGCGTCTTTTACTTTCTCATTCCCTTCATAGCTATTAATAAGTTTATCCCACATATCTTTAGCAGATTCAAGATGCATCACTTTCACAAAATCAGATTCAGCAAGACCACTTAATATTGCATTCATTCCCTTAGCATTAAAATTGAATTCCATCTTGTCATCTTTGGAAGCAAGAACCACAAGTTTTGTATATCCAGTTTCTACAACTTCCCAAACATCAGCACCTAGGGACATTAAATATGTTCTCATTCTAACTTTCCAAAAGGAAAAATTTGTTCCATCAAACATAGGAGCTTTATTGGTTGAGCCTTCATGGCTTGCCATGTTTAAGCTTTCAGATCTACCTTAGACTAAAGGAACACTACTTTGATACCAATTGTTGAAAGTATTCAAATAACTAAGAGGGGGGGTGAATCAGTAATTACTATGCTTAAACAATTTTGCATTCTTTTTCCCTTTTAACTTTGATGAAGTGTGACAATCAATATGATATGAGATGTTCTATGCACATTCCTTTATAGCAGGTATATTGTTATAATAGAATTAAATATAAAGCATATAAATAATGTTCAATCACATAAATATGTAGAGGCATTGATTTTCCTGAGGAAACCCATAAAGGGAAAAAACCTCTTCTTCTTAGGATGAAAGGCAAGCTCCAACTTCTCTTTACATTCTATTTTATCTGAGCTACAACCCAGATGAGGCTGCTACCTCTGTTTCTTCAGTACCAATTGAATGGAAGCTACAACTCCCAAATGTACAAGCACCAACTTGCAAAGAAGACTTTACAGTCTTCCCTTGCTCCTCCCTACCACCCTATGTAAGAAAATTTTCAGTCAATTATATCACACTGGTTTAGATATATCAGTACATACCCTTTTCATTTTTGTTCTGTGATACTACAGCTTGGATTTCTGGGCATTCTATTCTTCATTAAATCGAGCCACACATTTTTCTTCTGAATTGTTAACTTCGAATCATAGCTTCATATTCTTCAGCCAGCAACCACTCCTCTTCATCCTCTCCATTCTCCCTCTCCTTTTTGTTCTCCTCGATTGGTTTTTATAAATGTTGAATTTATATGCCTTGGTCTCTTTAACTTCTAGATGTTCCAATTCTAAAACTGAAACTGTCTTTTTAACTCCTAATTCAAAAATTGAACTGTCTCTTTGACTTCCAGAACTTACACACTGTAACTGACTAATTAGTAAATAAATAAATGTTTGTGAGTCGCAGCCTATCTGAGTCACAGCTTGTCCGCGTCACGGCTATCTGAGTCGTGGCTGTCTAAGTCGCGGCTGTCTGAGTCACAGCTTCTCTGGGTCACGGCTGTCTGAGTCGCGGTCGTCTGAGTCGCAGCTGTATGAGTCTCATCCGTTTGAGTCGCAGTCATCTGAGTCGCAGCCGTCTAAGTTGCAGCCGTCTAAGTCACAACTTGTCTGAGTCGCAGCTGTATGAGTTGCAGCTTGTTTGAGTCATAGCTTGTCTAACAACATTATTTTCTTGTGTTTCAATCTCATTCGTAGCTTTAGTAAACTGAAGTTGGTATGGTCTGAGTCACCCGCCTTGTCTACTTTCCAACCATCAATGACAACTAAATCATAGTGCCAACAAGAAGTCCTAGCAGAAGTGGAAGAAATTGATCGTGAAGCCATCCGGGCCCGGGGCAGTGTCTTCTTCCATCTAATTAACTGCCACTTCCAGCTCAGCCATGGTGATTTCCTTCATAAGAGCGGCATTGTGCTCCGGCGTGAGGGTATGGGGAATGTGGCTGGTGACTCTGTTGATGGCTTGAGTTCTGTCACCAATATATTCAGTGAGCAAAGAATGGAAGTGGCTTACCAGTTCTTGTTCGATTTCCTCCTGATCTTTGATTTCTCCCCTAGTGGTGGATCTTAGTGTGTTGATTCTGTTGTGCATCCTGTGCTGAATGGTAGTGCGATGGAAGAACATGGTATTTTTTTCCCCTTCCTTGATCCAGTTAGTTCTAGATTTCTGCCTCCATAGTATTTCTTCTTGCTCACATCGGATGTTCAATTGGGTGATTTTCTCTCGTTGCTGAGATTTGAGCTCATTTGTTAGCCCCTGATCCATGATGTCTTTTTGGATGTTCTCCAAGATTTTTTCCAGCTCACTCTTGGCAGTGAAAATATTTCCAAAGGTGGTTTTGTTCCAGGTGCGCAGAAAGCATCTGTGTTGGCTGCTTTTTGTATAGACCCGGGTTTTCAGGATGCGCAGCAACAAACACCCCTTGGCGCACTGGCCCTCTCGGCAACGAGCTGCGCAGCAGCCCGAAGTATCACCTGAAGTGGCTATGGGGGGATAAGGAATCAGGCTTCCTTAACCTTGGTGACGTGGAGACTATAACCTTCCCTTCCCCCTCTAGGAGGATTCCTCGGAGCGAAACGTCTTACTCTTCCTCAGACCTCTTAACGCGACAGCGCTGAAACTCTTACCAGCCTCGCTGCACGGTATCTCCGCACCTGCGACGAGGCATTACCTGCTACGTCCGATACTCTATCGTTTCTAGACGTGCGCCACTGCGCAGTAGCACACCCTCAAGCGCTACAGCGATAGTGTTCTACAGACTCCTTCACCACTTAACAATTATAACTTCTAAGGAAGCTTCAAGAACTTAACATCTGCCTTCATAAAGATAGCAAAACCTTCTTATAAACCTAGATAGTAAAACATAGACATGCATTCACGTAAAACATCACCATAACACTAGAATTACGTGGTTCGCCTCCACGGGAAAATCTCATGCACAGGGACTGCATTCTATATTAACTCAAAATGGGAATTACACAGTATGTTGTGCACACAGCTGCAGCCTTAGATCTTTCTGGGAAACTCCACGCACACAGCTGGGAGCCCTTCTCTTAGATCTAACTCCTATCTTCTACAGATGTTACTTATACTAAGCAGGCAATCACCTTCCGTCAGTCCTGCGATTGGTCGATACATACACGGGCCGCTAAGTGGCCTCCTTACATACACAATCATGATCATTAACCATTTGCAAAGCACAATACAGACTCAGACCTCAACTTAGACTATCTGAAACTCTGTAACTATCTAACTCTTCTGATATTCAACTAAGGCCAACCCTTCTAACCTACTGACTTATCCAACCCTTTTCCCTTATCAATTATACATATATATAGGTGGCCTTGACGGTCGCACCTTTACAAAACTATGGGCCTTTCCCAACAGTAATCCCCAAAAACCCTAACCGCGGGCATGGCTAGGTGTACTGTAGGCGCCGCTTGCAGTCATATCACCGCTTCCTGCAGACTCCGTGAGTTCTGGCGCAGATTGCGGGTATGGGCATCGCTTCATCGTTCTCTGCTCTTTGTCCTTTGCCTTCAATGCTTTGGTCCATTGCTCTTCCTTGGTCAGAGCAACCATAACTTCTGTACTTAGCCTTAAATGAGGGTAGCTGAGCCCTCTATTCCGTCGCTTCATTTATTGTGGTATCTGAGCTTTCTACTCGGGCACATTCACTTTCCTTTGACATGTGCGTGCAAGCTCCACGATTTTCGGCCCGTAATATGCGCTGAGATCGTCGACCTGGCGCCGTACTGCACACTGTTCACTTCTTCCCAAAATTGGTGCTTACTCAAAATTAGCACTTTTTTCCCTTCAATACTTGTGTTTTTTCCTCAAAATTCGCAGCTTTACTATGGCTGCGGCCTATGCTCCAACAATCTGAGGAGCTTCAGCTTGCTGTGAAAGATGGCCATTTTGGAGCGGCCAGAGACTATCATATTTTGCCACCAAGTGCGAATGGTATCCTGAAAAGAGGGGTGAGAAAGTCAAAAAAATTCAAAGCGAAAGGGATGAAATTTTTTGTTACCCAAGTGGATCCAATTTAGAGAGATCGGCCAGTGATCAGAGCCTGCGGAAGGAAGAACGGTCGTGGTGAGGATCCCTCCTACATGCATGGCCTAATCGAAGATCAAGAACCGGTCAAGCTGAGAGGTGATTTGATGAATCCCTCCTTTGTGGTTGTTCCAAGTGAAAAGTCCCTCCAAGGGTCGAAGGTCAATGAGATCGCAATCATTGATGCAGGTTTTGAAGAGAAAATCTTTCGGCAAGAGTGAACGATGTCCTCCTTTCTTTTCCTGAAGAGAAGTGATCATATTAAAATCCCCTCCCATGATGAGAATGGAGTCAGGGTATTGTGAGGAGAACCAGGTGATAGAGTCAAGAAGCTTGAGTTTAGCTGAGGGGGTTTGAGGCCCATAGACATTCCTGAGGTGACCAGTGAGATTGGTGCAAAGAATGTGAAAAGAGGTTGAGAGGGAGTGAGCAATGGTATCAAAATTGTTTAGGCTGAGTAGGGTGGGGTTCCAGGCTATTGCAATACCCCAGGAGGCACCAAGGGCATCAGTGGTGATGGAAAGGCATCCCTTCCAGAGTTTGGACAAAATGGAGAGGGATTTCTCATGAGTGGTTTTGGTTTCTTGAAGGAAAATAACAGAGGGTTTGTCTTGCATGATTTTGTGCTTTAAAATTCTGTGTTTGGTAGTTACATTGAGGCCCCTCACATTCCAAGAGATTAGCTACATTTGGAACCTTATGGGGCAGAGGGGAAGAATTCCATTAACTGGGCATATTGCCCTGATTCAACAAGTTTGGTGCTCAGCTGACTGATTCTTTGAAGGTCTATTTTTCTCCCTCTCTTTTTAGCATCCCTCTGGGATTTGAACTTTTCTTTTTGGGGGAGGTTGTGCACTCCCAGCTTGAGGTGTTTGACCTTGTTCAGGGCATCTTTGAGCAGTTGGATTTGCTTGGGTGGAATGGAATGGAAGGATTTTTTGGTGCAGGCTTCTTCCATTCCCAGTATATCCAGCTCTCCGAGGTCCAAATCGACCATTTCATCATCCATGAGAGAATCAGGTCTTGGGGTGCTAGTTGACTGCTCTGGCATCTCAGTATGGGAATCTTGCTCATGCATGGTTTGGCCTTCGACAGGTGTCTCTTTGTTATCAGGGATTTTGGGCTTTTCAGAAGTTTCAAGGGGGATCTAATCAATGGCTATCTGGGTTAGGACAGGAGCATCAGAAGGAGGGCTCTCAGTCATGGGTTCTTCTTGATGTTGTTCTAAGACTGCAAAACTATTGGAATTAGTAGGATCGGATGATTTTTTCCTTCATTCATTAGTTTTTTCTCTTCTGCGGGAGCTTTGCACTGATGCCTTTTCTTTCTGCTGTATTTTTGGAATCCTTCATTATCTTTGTTTGTCTCCTGAGTGTTGGTGTTGTTGAGGTGGCAATCACGATACAAATGTCCATGCTCGTGGCATCTTCTACATATGAAGGGTACGTGCTCATAGTCTAGAGGTTGTACCCATTCTGAGTCTTCATGGTTGAGGCAAATCGAGTCGGGTAATCTCTTAGCTATGTGCATATAGACACAGATGTGGACGTAGGAGGTATACTTACCGTTCTTGGTTTGTTCCGCTACTCTGAAGTAGGTGCCAAGGGCATTTATGATATCCTGAAGAGTGTCTTCATCCCAGTATTCTTGAGGTAGAGAGTACATTCTGATCCAGATCGGTACCCAAGTAAAGTCCTCCTTGTCGGGGTTGAATCTTTTGGTCCAATGTATGAGGTATAGTCTTACGGAGTTCAAGAAATAGGGGCCGTCGTCTTCGACTCGGGCTTGATCATCCAGTCTATGAAAGATTATGGTGAAAAAGCCTTTCGATCCCAGCTGCAGATCGAAGTGTGCCTTGGGTTTCCATTTGGCCATTATCCAACCACACAGAGCTTGCTCGGTTGGCCAGAATCCTATGAATTTTCCAACAAGGGCATGGTCCTTGAGTTTTTGCGATCGGGCATTGATACGGTCCGCCGGGAGCATTAGCTGAGGTCTTTCTGCAGCTTTTGCAATGCATGTTTTAGTGTCAGAGACTTGATTGGAGGTTGTCGGAACCTGCAGAGGATTCAGGGTTTCGTCGAATGTCAGGGGTACCTCTGTCGACCCGATCTAAACCAATATGGTGGGTTGAGAGGCAAAGGGGGCCGTTCCATAGGGGTCTGTGGCCATTCCAAGTGATTCCATCATGAGACGTACCAGGTACAGGGGAGCAAGGAGAGAGGAGGGGTGATAGGGTGAGGTCACAGGGGCGGCTCAGAACCCTAGGGAGTGCATGCAGTAGGGGAAGAGTGCAGAGCACTCTCGACCAATCCCAAATTCCTCAATCATAGTCCAAGGGCGCATGTCAAATGAAATGTTACTTGACTGCTATATATTCATTTACTAACTTTGACAAATAATTTGCACTACAACAATCTTTGTCTCCTAGAAAAGCTGGCCTTGCAAAAAAATAATCTTTTCTCCCTGTTTCTGTTTAATATTTAAAAACAAGGTTCTAACAGCAAATTAACTAAAATTGTGCTACCTTTGTTTTTTTTTTCTGTTGAAAACTACAATCTGTTTGTGCTGTCTTTTTTTGTGTTTTTTGTTGCAAACTATAATCTGTTTCTGTCAATGCACTATCATTTATTTACTCCTATTTACTACTAACTTTGACAGATAATTTGCAGTGGTATAGTCTTTGTCTCCTAGAAAAGTTGCCCTTGCAGAAAAATAATCTTTATATTAGGCATCTGGTATATGCACAATACTATTTGGTTGTCACTGTTTCTATTTAATATTTAAAAACAAGGTTCTAAGAGCCAATTTATCTAAAATTATCCAATTTTTTTTATTTTATTTTTTTTCTTTGTTGAAAACTACACTTTGTTTCTACTATTTTTTTTTGTTGTTTTTGTTGGAAACTAGAGTCTGTTTCTGCCAATGGATTGTCATTTATTTACTCCTATTTACTCATATTTATTTACTAGTTTCAGACAAAGGGTTACTTCACTGGCATATATTCATTTCTTTGTGTTTACCAATATATGTTTCCTACTAACTTAGGCAGATAATTTGCACCGCAACATTTTTTTGTCTCCTATAAAAGTTACATTCTAGGAAAATAATCCCAAAATTGAAACCAATTTCAAGCCCTTCATTTATGTATTCTTGCCACAAATATTGCTATGTATTGCACGAAATATCAAATGATCGTTTGCCATGTTCTCCTACATCTTCTATCTTTAGACTTAATATCAATATTGCACATTTTTCTCCAGCTTACTTTTGTAGTCCAACTATTCGCAGTAGCACGCTATGGACACTCTATTGACCGAAAACGTTGTCTCACTTCTGATGAATGGTGTTGTTGACCTATGCCCACTTGTACAAGTTGTTTCTCTTGATCGACTAAGCTCTCTTAACTCAGCAACTACCCGCTTTCAAATCTCTATTTCTGATGGAATTCATAAGCACAACACATTGCTTCCAACTAGCTACAATAGAACTGTAGATAACCACCAACTCCAAAAAGGTTCAATAATCAAAGTCAGCAAGTGTACATGCAACACTATACATGATGCAACGTATGATTTTCTTTCTGCATCTTCCTTTTCACTTATTTTAGTTTTAACTCCTCATAATTGTAACATATTTTTTACTTATACTTACTTACGTTCATTCTTCTTGCCAGGACTATTGCCTTGGGAACCTTCGAAATTGTCACCCTAGAAACATCAATTATTGGAGACCCATCCCCTTTCAACCTCACACCTAGCTTTACAGCCCACAGCAATTCATCTATTTTAGAGAACAACGCCCTTGACTCCGAAAACCCTTCACTTGCAATACCTTCTCCAACACCAAACCTTGCTTCACCTACTCTTCAATTCACATCGCTCAACCCTTCCAACAAAACTTGGACCATTCAAGGATGAGTTACTACAAAGACAAGTATCAACACCTACACCAACCAAAAAGGTCCTGGTCAACTCTTTGGGTTTGACCTTGTTAGTGCTACCAAAGATGATATTCATATCTCTGCTTTCAATGAACTAGCTATCTCATTATATGACCAAATACAAGTTTGCATAGTCTACATAGTCTCAAATGGCACAGTCAAACCAATTAATCCAAGATACAACCATTTGAACAGTGCTTTCGAGATTTTCCTTAACTCCTTGTCGACAATTCAACAATGCTTGGAAGAGTGCGCACTTATTCCTTTTCATTGCTTCAACTTTAAATCTATCCATGACATCAAAACTATCCTGCTCAATTCCATGGTTGACCTTCTTGGAATTGTCATTTTTGTTTCCCCTGCATCAACTATACGCAAAGGGATGGCTCTGAAACCATTCGCCGAACAGTTGGGTTGAGGGACATGTCCGATTATAGCATAGATATAACACTTTGGGGGGAGCATTGCACAATTGAGGGTGCCCAACTTGGAAACCTTCAAGGTTTAGCTACTCCCTCTATCCTTGCAATAAAAGGTGGGCGTGTTACAAAATTCAATGGAAAAACCATTGGAACCATCTCAAACAGCAACCTCATTATAAACCCAAATATTGAGGAAGCTAAAGTTCTCCAAGCATGGTTTGCTAACAATGGATTCCGTTCAACCTCCCCATCTTTGAGCAGAAAATCCAACTCGTCTTCTTCTAGCTCCTGTAAACGCATTTCCATCTCTGTGCTACAATATCTCCAACCCTATGATAAGGCAACTTGGTATTCAATTATTGCTACAATCACCCATATTAACATCAATGACTTTCATTTCCTTGCATGCCCTCTATTTGTCAATGGAATACAATGCATGAAAAAAATTTCCCACAAAGTTGGCAATGTTTGTCATTGTGCAAAATGTGATGGGGAGTTTACAGAGTGTGCTTACCGATACATACTCAAACTTGACATCACAGATGCTACTAGACAACTATACAGTATCATAGCTTTTGATGATGTTGCGCAACAACTCATGGGGGTCTCTGCAAAATATTTTTGTCTCCTATCAAATGATCCAACGTCTCTCTTGGAAATTGTTCAACATGTTTGTGCTCGGCAGTACCTTCTAACCTTATCAGTAAAGACAGAGACTCTTAATTAAAATGCTCGCTTGAAGGTGCTTCTTGTTATGTCAAAAGAGGTTTCTCCATCATTGTCATGTGTCACTACTCCTAATGAAAGTGAACACATTGTGCTTAATAAACGTCCAATTGCTTGCAAGCTTTGAACTCTACCTTTACAAACACTTTCCCCAACATCATTCTATTCTTCAATTATGAATTTTGTACTTTCTAGCTTGTACTTAGCAAGTACACATCTTTTTTTGTACACACTTTCACATAGGTGGTACTTGAAACCATCAATGAGCAATCTTGAATATTATATTATGTAGTTTTGTTGTACCATTGTGTTGAATCACATCTTTTTTAAAGTCTATCTTTTAATTTTCAAATTTGTACTTGTAATTTAGATTGCTTTGTCAACTATATACTTTTTTTCTTTATAAACACTATTCAAGAGTGTCTTTATTTCTTTCTTGCAACAACTTCACATAAATTACACATGTTCCATATATCTTTTACAATATACCTTTGTTTATCTATATTGTATTTGGTCAACCACTCCCGCTCAATACTTATTTTTGGTGGAATTGCAAAGTATGATCAATGGCTATGAAGGGCATGTAATCAAGATGACTAATTCAGTCGCATAAAATGAACTGTCCATCAATTCGACCATTTTGAATCTCAACCATATCTTACAAATATTATGGAAAACAAATTTACAAATTCATATCAATTGTACCAACTCGACTATCGACCATGTTTTTTTTTAACTAACGTCACCCGACCATTTTGACTCCCGACAATATCTTACAAACCATCTTTACTCCCGACTGTATCAATTGTTTCATATGTCGATCATGTTTACAAAGTGACAACTTCACGGCAACCAATTTTTAAAGGCTTGACCAAATGGACTATCAACCATGTTTTTTTTTAAACTAAAGTTAGCTGACCATTTTGACTTCTGACCCGTGTCCATCAATTCCATCACACAGTTAAAAGTCGACCAATTTTAAAAGGCTCGACAAACTCAACTATCGACCATCTTTTTTTTTAAACTAAAGTTACCTGACACAATTAAGAGTCGACCAATTTTTAAAGGCTCGAGGTATTTTTTTTAAAACTAAAGTTACCTGACCATTTTGACTTCCGACCCGTGTCCATCAATTTCACCACACAGTTAAAAGTCAACCAATTTTTAAAGGCTCTACCAACTGGACTATCAACCATAACTTTTTATAAATTAAAGTTACCCGACACAATTAAGATTCGACCAATTTTTAAAGGCTCACATAAGAAAAAGAAAATACAGACTATAAGATAAATGACGCATGAATATGTCCTAAAAACCAGGGTCCATACGAAAAATTTAATGCTATTTGGTCAATTGATAAGTCATTTTGTTTGATAATATGCGACCAAAACAAAGTTTTCACATAGACGAATCCAATGGTAACTTTATAGAAAGTGTTTAGTGAATATATGAAACAATAACTAGAACTTGTAGCTAATAACTCCGCACTATTACACACTAATTTCATACATGAAAGGAAAACACAATGGAAGTAAAATAAAAAAATGCAAAATCACGTAAGAAAAAGAAAATACATACTATAAGATAAATGACGCATAAATCTCTCCTAAAAACCAGGTTCAAACACTGTAATTCAATTAAGGATTATATTCCAGAAACATAGCCTAAATTTCCTAGGTCTCAACCCACTGATTTCTAACCCTTTGTTATCTCTATTACACGGAAATATATAGGACCTGAGGCTCGAATTATGTAACACAAAACAACTATAACTGTACCAACAGCTATATGAACCAGCCTATCACCTCTGAAAGCTAATTACAACAAAAAGGAATGTTCACACACATGATTTACTGATTTTGAACGCTCATCACCCTACGTCTAAGCTTTGACTTGACCTTGCTGGTCAAAGAAATCTTCCACCTTCAGGGAATCTACCACGTGTGTTTGTTCTGTTGAAGCAGGAGGCGCCACTTCCTCAGTGGGAATAGCAAAATCTCTGAAAATTTCCATGGTTTGATGAGAGCGTTGTTCAGCCTTCCAAGTGTCCTTATTTTTCCTTCATTGAACTTTCTTGTACACCTATCGGCTCCTGGGTTACTTGGGCTTGTTGGTGGTACTCTCATCTAGGTGATCAAATTTTACAAGGATTGAGGGGATGTAATTATCCTCCACATCAGACCACACCTGATGCAGTATAAAAATCACCTTGTCTTCTCGATCCCTCTGCATCACCAGAACTTAACAGAATATATTCGGGTTGTCAACCCTGCCACTTTTTCGAACATGAATGTGAACAGTAAACACTCAGACCTTTGCACATGAATAACGATGAATAACGATGATCCAAGTGTTTATAGCAAATATATGAATAATGATGATCAGATATAATCATTTGCAGTAACCATCCAACTGGCATTTCCACATGGGCGAGAAATGATGACTTTAACATGGATTTACGCGAAACAGATTCAATGAAAGTTTTGCGTTAGATGAAAAAAAAACGATGGCTCTGACATGAATTGTTATCCCTGGGTTATCATTTGTTTGCAGCCGAAATGCTTTTCGACCGTCCATTACCATCCTTGATTCAGCAGAGACGATTCTCATCTCGTACGCATCAAGACCATCGAACACGATGCCCACTGCTAGGTTAACGCATTAGAGTTTCGTCGATGTCATGCGAATGCTGTATCATCAGCCATATATTATCGACACGACCATAAAAACAGCCTACCGGTGATTTTTTAAAGTCGACCAGACTCAACGACTTTATCTATACTTACTTTATCTCCGACCATTTTTCAAATTCCACCAAGCTCAACTTTACCATATACTATGCCAAATGAACCTCGATGAAGACAAACTTAAACTCAGGAACCATCGCAAAACACGTGGCAGTTGTCCAATAGCTATATGAGCAAGGAATCTAGCTGACATTTGTTTTTCTCGAATGAAAAGCATTGATAAACTTATGCATGATTTTGTTGACCTGAATGTGAAGCGGACCTAGGCACTAACGACACAAATTGACCGTCTAAATAATATGTTCTGTCAACCATAACATCTTTCATCACCATAATCACTCGATATTCAACAAGAGTATGGCAACTACTCTTCACCAACTTATGCAATCGCCCGTCGGGTATGCTAAAACAATTGACCACTCTTCATAGACAAACACGACTTCTTCTAACAAACATCAACCATATTTTTAAATAATTACCCGACTATTTGCTGACCACCTCAGTTGAATTAAATCAACCCATAACAGATGCAGGATTAAAATGTTACTATACTAATTTATTATTAGTTCTTCAATTTGCACATATTGTTTCTTTAATAGTGTGTCTGACAAGTTGCAATCAGGACCCTAATCAGGATTTGAAATGCTGATAAACTAGTTTCCTAAAGAGATTCTGTCATTTTCTGTCTAATACCATTTGCAAAATGTTTTTGATCCTCGTTATGGCCTTCTAAGCTCGCATAGTTCTCGGAAGGATATGGACACAGCGACTTTGGTTGATGCTCAAGTTTGGTCGAACGATGTTTGGTCGACTCCACTACAAAGTGAGTTTATCTGTATTAACTTTACCTGGCGACCATTTTTCATATTCGACTAGACTCAAATTTAACATATAATATGCTACATGTATCGACGAAAACTTTAGTTTGGTTGCATATTTTCATGTAAAATGACTTATCGCTTCACCAAATAGAATATAATTTTTTGTATCACCCATATAATGTATAGACTCAAACTACATGTCCCGACAATGTTACATTGACCATATTTTTAAATAATTAGCCGACTATTTTTACAGACTCGACCAATTAATGCGTAAACTAAACATCAAATGAGAATAAATTAGTCATCTTTATTACTGGCATTTATAACCATTGATCATATTTTACAATTCGACCAAAAATAAGTAGTGACCCGTAACTGTTGAGGTCGACGAACTAAGTGTGAAAGCACCAGTCGGTTAAATAACAAATGCCACAATATACTCAAGGAGATCCTAATTTTCAAAGTAGGTAAAATGAAAATAACTCACTATTGAATGATGTCATTATTTTCAAAGTAGAATAATTTGGATGTTTAGGATTGTGTCTATGAAATGTATTCAAATCTAGTGTTGTTTAAATATTTTTAATCATTGTTAAATGAATAGCTTTACATTATTAAATAAAATAAAATCATTAAATAGAATAATTACAATCGTTCTAGAGTATTTATTTTTTCAATTTTGTATTATGAAATAAATAATTTTAACACTTTATTTTAATAATTAAAAAATAATTTATTTAAAAAATTATAAAATTGTTTCTCCCACGTCGACCAGCAACCCTATCTTCAACAGAAATAAAATCAGGTCGACCAAATCTATAACTCGTTGAAGGTTGATCACATGTGTAACTCGTCGGAGATCGACCAAATTTTATATCAAACCTATGCGTCAACAATACCAAAACTTTCAACATGGAAGTTTCCAAGTCGCCACACGTACAACTCGGAATTACCATATTCATTACAATCAACAACTTAGCCATACCCCACATGATCCAACATAAATGCAAAGCATCCACTTAACGAGGCACGGATAGCCTGTCAATCAAAATTAACTCCGTCGTTAAATCACTCTTTATTACACCCATCTGCTTTACAGTTACATGTGTTGTCCATGTCTACTTTAAAACCCAAAGTCGAGGATTCCTGGAAACTCTTCTAACAAGAACTGCAAAACCAGACTTAAGAAATACCAGAAAACCTCTGCGATCTTTATAACTACATATAAAACACAGCGCCGAAAAGGGTTCAGACAAGCACTCGTTCAGTCACAGCTAAAATCCGTGAGTTAGAGAAAGCCCAAACACCATTGCAAACCCACTTGGAGAAGGTTCGAAATGCTAAGGTACAAGAATCACATTGGCGAAGAACTTGGAAAGACATTGTAATTTGGGGAAAAGATTCAAAAGGCCACTGGAGAGAAGAAGCTGAAAAATTGCAAGCTGCTACAGTTCTGAATTACATGCAAGCACCTCTGCTTGAATCATTTGGTGGACTGAAGGATATTATTGCTCAATTCATAGTTAGCAGATTTCATAATGGGAAATTATATTTTGATACACCAGTTGAAATAAATGGTGCACTTATTTACAAGATTACAGGATTGTCAAATAAAGGCGAAGAGGTACCCGTTCGACCTAGACTAGAGTTGATTGAAAAATTTATAGAGGACCCCAGTGGAAAAAAATCTCGAGGATTAGTGATAAGTAAGATTAAATATGAAAATTTTAAGATAGCTGCTCGGATCGTTTCGATCGCTTTATCAACTTCCGGTCGTGGTTCGGATCTAAAAACTGAAATGCTAGACGTAGTAATGCACATGGCAGTGAGTGGCAAACAATACAACTGGGCAAACTACTTAACCAACATTATCCGGATGATATGCTTCAAATGTAAAAATGAGGGAATGGCCATTTGGTACCCATCTATAATTATCTAGATTGCTATGACGCATCTCAGACCATCAGGAAATAAAGACTTTTTTCTAGAAAGACCCATGTTAATGCAAAATTTCAAGTCTTTTACATTTGGGGGAAGTCGGCTAAAAACTGTAAAAATTTGGTTCGAAGTCTAGTTTCAAAACCTAAAAACTATATCCACCAGATGGAGAGTACCTCAAAATATTTGACGAAGTCTGCCTCCGTCAGCACACATACAACTTGACCTGGATCACACCGAGGTCTGGCACCTACAGGGGGTAGGTGGCGCTGCAAGAGATCTTGAATTTTATCCTTCCAACGACAAAATCTTCAATGAGCTCAACAGACAAAGCAATACAATACTCACAATTCCTGCTAAGGCCAGAGAGGTCAGCGTCCCCTTAGTTGAACCTCTAGGAGATCAAGAAAAAGAGGAAGAGTATGAAGGTCACCTATATATGCACACCTTTGTATATGAAGTTGAACCTACGGTCACACAACAACCTCTAGCACTTACTCTTACACCACATCAAGAGCTACCCGATACAGCCCAACATTCAAATGAACAAAGTCACTCCGATATCCCAGAATATGCTTTCACAAGTGACAACATTCAACAGCTGGCCGACAAGTTAGCAGAAGCTCGACAAGCATGAAATGTAGAATTACATGGCAAGGGAAAAAGAAAAATGATCATACAGGAGTTGTCTGAGGAAGACAAAATAGAATTGTTCGACAGTGCAACACAAATTCTCAAGAATGCAGCTAAAAATAAAGTACCAGGAGTTCAAGAGATTTTTGGAAGTTGAGCAAGCTCCTAGCCGACCACAAGCAAAAAAGAAAGCTTAGCTTATGATCAAGGATTCTGTCGACTTAACTGTAAGTTCACCCCCAATGTCTTTGACTATTGTGATGGAAGACACTATTTTCTCTACACCTTTAAGTACTCCACTTGCACCTTTAGCATTAACTCAATTTTCAAATGTTGTACAATGTCTTCCTCTCCCTCTTTATGAAACATTTCAAACTGAACAAGACCTAACGCAGTTCGTAACCAATATTCCCAATATGTTCCTACATTGTCTAGATTTAGTCACCAAGAAACTTGTGTACAACGACAATAATCCATCGACTGATTCCGCCCCTCTTCCTGCTGACCCAACCAAACTATTGAACCCTCTGAATACTTTAGCACGAGAAGCAATTGGTATGCATCCTAGACATCTTCAGCATAATTTGGACCCAACTAGTCCCATTTTTTGCAAGGAAACTTCACAGCTTATCCCTTTTCCAGTGAACCCATTGGTGCAAGCCTATTCACCTCCCCGACCTGTCGTCAATCCACCAAAACAGCCCCCAGACCTTGAAGTTTTGAATTCAGTAGAACCATTGATACTAAAAGTCTTGTCTCTTGTCACTACTCCAGAACCGTGTGCTAGCTCCCTTTTCATCCCAGTTCCCTGATTCAAAGACACACCAGCTATCAAAGTGTCGTTCCTTACGCCTCGCAACAGAACCACTACTCCATGTGAAGTAATTCAAGAAAAAGAACCGTCTGAAAGCTCCCTTTTCATCGGTGCTCCCCGAGTCGAAGACACACCAGCTATTAATGTGTCATTCCCTAACCCTACTGACAGAACCACTACTCCATATAAAGTAATTCAAGAACAAGAAGCACCAACTCAAGAAATATCCGAAGCAGCAACCAAACCACCAATAGAAATCACTAAAATAGCCATAGAACTAGCAGCCAAAGCAACAGAACCAATCACTGAAGCAGCCACGAAAGGAGCACAAGAAGATAATCAAGTAATGGTCGAAGAACCACTCTCAACTAATACAGAAGTAGAACCAAATAGCTCAATACAAGTTGAACAAAACATTGACGAAGCACAAATGGAAAAACAACACTCACATGAAACAGTCAAGACACAGAAAGACTCAAAATAGCAACTAGAGCCTCCAAAATCTAAAGGGAAGTCCAAGAAAAAGTAGCATAATGACAAACAATGCCACAATAGAGAGCTGCAATAGCAACAACAACATCTAGATCATATCTCTAAGCTGGGTTGATTATCTGTACATCTCGACCAATTCGGGCCCATCTTGACATACAAGCCACAAGAAGAAACATAAGCAAAGCTCGACTCACTGGATGATGCAATTAATCTAGAGCAATGACATCGACGATTAGAATCCAAAGGCCGCATACACCGATTACAAGAGGAGCAAAATGTATTTTTGAATAAGTGTCAGGACTTAGTGCATGAATTCGTTTGTCTTCCAGCAAGCTCCGACACGACTAGCACACTTGATAAAGCTTTTCAGTTATTTCAAATAGTCGTGTCGACATTGCGAGAAGAACTCATCAGGGACCAACAGGAACAGGCCACAATAACAACATCTCTGATGTCAAAACAATATGAAGCATTTAATTCAGCATATGATCAGCTTAACCAGTATAATGACCAAGCAGCAACTGTCATTGATGTTCTCCGCAATTGGTACAAACACTATGGCAATGTATTCACAGAAATGCGGAAGACAAGTGACTTGATTGAAAAAATTCATCAGCAATGACGAGAAGCTGATGACACCATGAGAAGAACCATCGAAAATGAACTTCTAATAGAAAATAGAAAATTAGAGAAATTAGAAAAAAGTGAAGAGCAATGGTTGAGCCAAGCCCGAAACAACCTCTTCAAAGTGAAACAACTTCAACCACATCTCCAAACTCTCCTTACAGCTGCTAATAAGAGAATTGAGCTCTTTGATCCTGACTTAATTCATCTGCAGGGCAAGACAACACAGGAAAAGATGATTGAATTATCAAGCCTAACAACACTTACGATTGAAATTCAAAACTCACTACGCCATTGGGAAAACTTCCACCATCATCTATCTGTCTTAGCTGAAAAAATTGTTCAAGTCTGTGCACAACAAGAAGCAGCGGCCAGTTCCATTCATAAATAAGCAATACCAGCTACATCTATCAATTTTGCAGAGTCATCCATCTTTTTTTCACTTATTTCATATCTCATTCTTTCTTCGGAAAAAATAAATATTTTTAAGTAGAAGAGGTCACGAAAATTTGCAATGTAAGTCGATATGATCTGTCACCAGTCGAGATATGTTTGTCGGTTCTCGCGACCAAGCTATGTAGTATGCACGACAACATAGACTCAACTGAGAAATATTAATTTACAAGATCCTAAGTTATTTCTCTTTGGTTTTAAAGCTTCCTTTTTAAAGATATTATGCCAAATCAAATTGATGGTTTGCATTATTTACTTCAACTACTTGAACTAATTATCGCAGTTTTTGTTCGCTCTCTACTTTTGTCTCATTACGGTTATAATGTATTGAAGAAAAACCTTCGAGTTATTCGATGCCTTTGATTATAAGATTATTCTGCAATGTGAATAAACTATAGTAATGGAACAGGTTTACTTATCTTTTTCTTGTAGATGTTAAATATGGAGTGATGACATTTTGTAAACATTAATAATTCATTCATCCTTATTCGTCCACAAACTCACCACGTCAAAAATATTAAACAGTAACATAATTGCAAAAGTTCATCAACTTTATAAGGTTTCCAAATAGGTCAAAATGAATTTGTATAAGGTCGAGGAGGTACGACGAGGTCGAGGAGGTCGGAGGAGGATGGAGACGTCGGAGCAGGTCGCGCAGGTCGGAAGAGGTCAAGCAGGTCGGAGGAGGCCGCAGGAGGTCGGAGAAGGTATTTGTTTTGTAAAGAATGGTTAAAACTTCAAAATGGTTGGCATCTTCGGTGGGTGGCAATATGGTCGATGAGAAAATGTCATCAGTCGCCTTTATCAAATATGGTGAACTCTTTTAATGAATTCTAGAGTCAATTTTATATTTATACAATTTTTTTTTAATTGAATATATAATTTCTAAAGGAAAAAATGTATACTTTTAATAGTTACACCCACTTAAATTACAATTTCCTTATCATTAAATATATTACGTCTTTGTGTTTATTGATTCGTTGTATACTAAAGGGAAAGAAAAACAATCTCTAACATTGTTACAAAATTCACTCTTTTCCTAACAGCGTTCACTTTTGCACCTCCAGGGGCAAATGCTAGCTATGTTGCATTTCTTTATGAATAAGTCGATATGGGAAACACTTTTCCACTATGAGCTTTTAGTTTAGTGTTTTGTGAAACAATGGTTACCACGTAAATATTTGGTAATATTTCTAATTCGTGTGTCTTGAAAGGTAAAAACAAACATTAGTAAGCATCATGGCACTCCCTCTTATTGTGCTTTTCAATGATGTGTCTTGAATGTAGTTATGTTGCATTTATTTATAAATAAGTCGACATGGGAAACACTTTTCCACTGGTGAGATTTTAGTTTACTGTTTCGTGAAACAACGGTTACCATGTAAGCAATTGGTGATATTTCTAATTTGTGTGTCTTGCATGTTTAAGGTTAAAACATTGGAGGAACTTGGCATTGAAAAACCTTCTACTTATGCACCTATATTGAAAACATTTGAGGTACTTGTATGATGGATCTTTTACCATTTTGGGGTTTGTTTTTTCTTTGGATCTATTTTATTTGGGATCAGGTTCGAGTATTGACTCCAATGAGTTTGCAAGTGATCTGAAACACCAGATGCTACTAGAGCCCAAAACTCTACATGTTTCAATTGTTGAAAATCCAATGAGAGGTGCCAAGAGATTAGTTTCCATGCTTTTCATATTTGGTTCAACATAAGTTGAGTTATTTCTTTTATTGTTGATGTTATAATCTTCTGATCAACTTAAGAGAAGATGTACATAATATAATGCATTTTGTGTCTCATTTGATCATTTGAGAACAAAATTACATTTGATCATCAACACTCTATAGAGTGTTTTTGTTGTGTAGTATCACAGTGATAGTATCATCTCTAATAAACGATTACATCTATTCAAAAAATAGTGCAATGTATAAGCAGTCTGTTACATCATCTTAAAAACAAAGGTAGATAAGTTCCTGTACAGCAAGAGAAACCTTAAAGTGTAGCTTTTTCACAAGTTTGTAAACATAAAATAGTCCTAAGAGAGAGTAACAAAAAGGTGCCAAAAAGATCCTGTAGTGGCCTTCATTCTATGAATGCTCTATGATAAAACTCCCGAACCAAGCCATCAGTAAATTATGAGATCTTCCATTGACCAGCCCCCAAAAGGAGCCCCGCCTTTGATGCCTGGTCCGTTGTTGTGTTATTTTCCCTGTAGACATGATGGCAATGAAAGGAGTCAAAAACACTACTGTTGTCTCTGACAGCTCTCAATACGTTGGAGAGTCGAATGTTATAACAGTGATGAGTACCAGCGATCCAATTGACCACATTAAGTGAATCCCCATACATAGTCATATCTCGACACCCCTTCTCCATAGAAAACAAAACAAGTAATTTAAGGCTCACAACTTTTGCAAAGTTATTACTTCCTTCCCCCAATCCCATAGACATCTCGAAGAAATGTGCAGGCGAAAGAAATAAGAGTTCCCCACGCCCACAGTAATTGTTCTAACACGCACCGTCGAAGAAACCCCAGGGCCAGGATCTATCAATGTTCATAGGCTAGATATCCCAAACATTAGTAGGATGTATAACCCTTTTGTGGGAAAGAAAATGCCACAACAGTTTAAAGCAATCTGAGTATGTAAAAAGGGTTTATCACTGAAAATACAGTGGTTCCGGGCAAGCCAAACACCCCAAATCACCAACAGTGGCAAATGCCTATAATCTTTATAAAGTGGGTTATGATACGAATTGTTCTAGGATTATTCAATGGAGTCCCCCTCCCATTGAAAAAGAATCTTTAAGACCCGAGAAACAACCTCGCAAACCGCTCTGATAAAGGGACAGTGAATAAAAATATGAACAACAGTTTCCCTTGAAGCTTTACACAAACAGCACTATCCCGAACCAACTTTGTTTTGTTTCTGAAAAAATTCCCAGGTAGGAACCCGATTCCGAAGAGCACACCACATAAAGAGGCGAGACTTATGTGGGAATTTTTGTTTCCACAAGAGTTTCCACCACTAGACATTTTCACCAGGCATAATATCAATGCTGAGTTTTAGGTAACCCCCCTTAGGAGTATAAATGCCTGATGGGTCTGCATCCCAGCAGAAAACATCATCAAGGTCAAATAGACTAGTGTGATCAAGATTGAGGGCCCGAAAATAACGAGCCAGTTCTATCTCATCCAAAGCATCCAATCCAAACGTATGTACAGGACGCCAAACATGACAACCCAGAGCAAGTTCATCAAGGTCGGCCAATTGTGAGAGGAAAAGATAACCACGCAAATGTAATGCCTCCAAAGTCACCCCCGGTAACAAGTGTTGTTGTGAACATCCCACCCAAGGGTCCTGCCCTATCCTGACCTTCCATCCAGTACCAACATCCCATTCCAAGTCTCGTTCAATGATGTAAAAAGACTTAACCACTGCCTTCCAGATCATAGAACCTCCCAGGTGATTTTTAGCAGGCCTACGTATCCAAGTTTCAATAGAGTCCAGTGCTATATACTTACACCGCAAAACCTATGCCCATAGACCTTCAGACATAATTAGTCTCGAACCTCCCTTTGCAACCAGATCCCTGGAAAAAAGGAAAATATTCTTCAATCCCCACCCCCCGAAGGATTTCAAGAGAGCAAGGGAATCCCAGCGAGCCAAAGGAGCTGCATGAGAATCCTCCTTCCCATTCCACAGAAACTGAAAACATAATCTCCTTGATCTATCCAGAATGCCCCTAGGAATCCAAGTCAGAGACATCCAATAGACTGGAATAGCTTCCAACACAGCTTTGACCAAGACCAACCTCCCTTCCCTAGAGAGCCATTTGTGACTCCAACAAAAAAGTCTTTTCTCCGTCTTCTCAATGAGCCAAAACTAGTCCCACTTCTGATAACAATTTGGTTTCGGGTTAAAACCCAAATACTTAAGTCCCTTCGAAAGTGGTAGATGGGAGAAAGGGAACAGTCTGGTAAAGACCTCCACTTCTGCAATACCGAGGAGATTAGTAGTCAATGTAGATTTAGTCTCATTTATCTCCATCCCAGTGGCTCAAGAAAAAAGTTCCAAAATCTCATTGAGTTTATGCCCATCCCTAACCGAACCAGAACAAAAGATGAGTATGTCATCCACAAAGAGCAGATGTGTGATGGAAAAATATGGAGTAACCAAGATGCCACACAGATTACCATTGCTTTTAGCCTCCTTGATAGCCCTGCTCAAACCTTCCGTAACCAATAGAAATAAAAGTGGTGAAAGGGGTCACCCCTACCAAAGTCCATTACCAGAGTGAAAAAGGGAGTAGCAGCCCCGTTGATAAGAACCGAAAAAGAAACAATAGTAATACAGCTCATTACCCACCAAATAAAATTTATTTCAAAGCCCAGATGGGTTAGCAGCAATCTTAATTATAACCAGCTTACTTTGTCATAAGCCTTTGACAAATCAATCTTCAGAATTGCTCCTTTTAGCTTCCGATTTTTGACACTATGAAGACCCTCCTGTGCCACCCCTACAGCTTCATGAATCTGCCGTCCTTCCAAAAAACCAAATTGTTCATCAGATATATGAGTGGACAGAATAGACTTTAGTCGTCTAGCAATTACCTTGGTGATAATCTTGTAAACACAGTTGCATAAAGAGATTGGTCTAAAGTCATTCAAAGAAGAAGGAGAGTCTGACTTTGGGATTAAAGCAATGAAAGTTGAGTTTATGCTGGCCAGGATCCTTCCCTCCAACCTGGTATCTTCAACTAGTTTCAAAAGATCATTCCTAATGATATCAAACAATCCTAGAAAGATTTCAACGGTCCATCCATCTGGTCCAGGGATTTTGTCCTTTTGAAAATTAGCAAGAACCTCCTTTAATTCCACTTCAGTGATTTCCTTCATCAAATTCCTGTTGTCCTCCTCCTCCACAAAGCTAGGAAAGAGCTGTGCCACTCAGATGACTTCCTTAATGTTGACTCTGTCCCCAACCTTAAAAAGATCCTTGACATGATTGACCCCAACCTTCGCCATCCCATCAAAAGTGTTATGATCAGTACCTAGATGGTCCTTCAAAGTCCAAATAGTGTTTGCAGAACACCTCCCCTTTGCATAAGCATGAAAGAAATTTAAATTTTCATCCCCGCTTTCCAACCAAATAGCCCTGCTCTTCAGGCGCCAAGCCTCCTCCTGTTCCAAAAGAAGAGTATTCCTCTTGGCTTCGAGCCGGACTAGTGAATATTTGGAATCTTGAGACAAAAATCCCCCCCCATCGCTCATAACAATGTTAGCAAGGGCTGCCTCAATCTGTTTGAGTTCCTGATTCTCCCGACAACGCTTCTCACCAGCCCAAAATTTAATCGGACCCTTCAACAGCTTAATGTTTTTCTGCAAAATGAAAAGCAGCAGACATGTGATCCTCTGGCTGGTATGGGATCCAGGTTGATTGAACTAAATCAGCAAAGGTGGTGTCATTCAACCAATTCTTGTTAAATTTAAGAGGGCTAGGCGGCTTAACCGGGCCATTATTAAGTTCCAGAAAAATGGGCAAGTGATCCGAAGAACCCCCATTCCCAACCCATTGTCTAATATGAAAAAAATTCTCCACCAAATGTTCAGCAAGTAAAAACCGATCCAGCCTCTTAGCCACCCGACAATCCCCAACCCAATTGTTCCTCCAGGAGGGTTTAAGACAAACAGGTTCCACATCAACAAGATTTCCAGCAATCAATTTCCAGATAAAATAATCAGAAAGGGAGTCCACCTGAGCACGAGGACCCAAAGTAAAATTCAAGTCCCCCCCCATGATCACATAATCTCCCTTGATTATGTTTTTACTAAGCAGAGAATCCCAGAAGGGGATGCGATTACAATAAGTCCCATAGATGTTTAAAACAATAAACTCCTGACCAAATTCTAGAGTTCTAAATGTCATCCCCAGTACCGACTCCATCCCCCAAGAACCAGTTACCCGAATACGACCCTCCTTCCACCCCATCTCTATACCTCCTGACTGTCCCCGAGCGTCTGAGGCTTCAAAAAGCCAGTCCAGGAACCAACACTTCAAAATAGAAATAACCTCAATACTAGAACCCAAAGTTGCCTGTACCAACAAAATGTCCAGGTGTTCGTTCTCAACCACCCACCGCAAAGCTAATCTTTTGGAGGGACCAACAAGACCCCGAACGTTGTAAGACATGATCTTCATGTGATCCCTTTCTTCTGGGCCCGCACAGCTCTAAGTGCCCGTTTAATGGATTGTTGTTTCCCTTCCAAAAGTTCCGAGCAAGCTCTGGACTTAGCCTTAGAGATAAAGGACTGACATCCCCTACCCTTTGCCACTCTGACCTTAACTTTCCCAATCCCTCCAGAGGATTTCTTAACCGTCCAACCGAGAAAATAACCAGAGTCAGATGAACCAATAGGGGATGAAGAAGTGGCCAAAGGGAGATCTGCAGTGGGTGGACCTATAGGGTCCGGAGTGAAAACCTCATCCAGAAGAGGAGAAACAGGAGAGACCACCAAACTAGTGGAGCAGCCACCAGGTTTGGGAGGAGTCAACAGATCATAGGAAATATGTAGGTTCTTCAAACCTTCCAACCAATCCATACTAGGAAAAGAAAAATTGTTCAAAAAGAAATTAATAGACTCGGGTCTAGAAAGCAAAGAATTACCAAAGGTTTGATCAGCCTGTTGAAGAAGAGAGTTCAGAACCACCGCACAAGCCGAAACCACAGAGGGTAAAGAGTGTTCATTACATTCCACAGGAGAACCACCAGCATTGTCACCCGAACAACCCGAATTATGATACTCCCCGACCGGAACAGAAGGAGAAACAGGAGTCTCATTTCCCAAGGGAGACTCATGAGGAGAAGTGACCGGTCCTTCAGAAGCTTGTTCCATCCCCACCCCCTTTTGTGAAGTCACACCAAACCGCACACGCAGAGGAAGTGTGCAATCCACTGTCGGATGCCCATATTGTTAAATTTTGAGCATTAATTCACAATACTCTTGGATCTTTACTGAGAGAATAGCATATACAGTATGTCAATGCATAACAATCACAATAAGCATCACAAGCATCACAAGAATCAAAAGCATGAGAAACAAGAGACACAGAGTTTCCGTGGGGAAAACCCTAAGGTGAAAAACCCCACAACTTCCTCAGAGATAGAGAGAGCAATGGCTCAACCAAAGTACAACCAAAATACACTTGAGATAGTCTCCTAGAGTAGATGATCCTCCTCCTCACT
Source organism: Larix kaempferi (assembly GCA_027924585.1). Lineage (NCBI taxonomy): Eukaryota > Viridiplantae > Streptophyta > Pinopsida > Pinales > Pinaceae > Larix > Larix kaempferi. Next base: position 8,138,869 of record BSBM01000159.1, on the reverse strand, counting down.
AGTATGCCACTTTCTGAGTGAGAGAAATGTGTCTTTCCGAATGATCCAAATAGAGATCTCCCGATCTCTATTTATACTTAACCTGTTTGCCCAGGCTGACTTGTCTATCTAGATACATCCACAATATAATATATATTTCAGGGCCGACCCCACACATGGTGGTCTAATAACCCATCGGCAAGTACACACACTTGAGACACTTGTCAATCCACATGACGACACTTCCTTATAGAGGAATAACACATCTCTAATAAAGGTACAATAAATATATATGAAATACATAGATGAAATACATTCCGAAGTTACATATACATCAACACTCCCTCTTAACTAGGAAGGAATTTCTCAACACAGATCTGCTAGACAAGTCTTCTTCTCGGGATCATCGTCATCGATGCATCGTCATCATCATCATCACTGCTACTGCTATATCAACCAATCTCTGACTCTACTCGTCATAGGAAGTTCTACAGAGCTGGTCCTTTTTCATACTGGATGTAGGCCCACCACCTGTAGGTCTTCATCATCACTGGCCATACTGTGGAAATCTCAGGACTTATTGCGTGCGTCACAAAACCTTAAAAGAGTCTCTTGACTAGCAAGAACCCTAAAGAGCATCTGAGGCCTTTTTCATCCTGTCCAGATCTCCAAGACTTATTACATGTGACCCCACCACAAAACCTTGAAAGAGAATCCCAGGACTGATTACGAGCACAAGGCTCAACCTATCGGATCTCCCAGGGCACAAATTACATGTGGTCATGGAAAAACCTCGAAAGAGCATCCTAGGACTGATTACGAGCACACGGCTCAACCTATCGAATCTCCCAGGGCACAAATTACATGCCATAGGACAAAACCTCAAAAGAGCATCTGCAGATATCCCAGGGCACAAATTACATGCCATAGGAAAAACCTCGAAAGACTATCTGTAGATCTCCCAGAGCACAAATTATATGTCCTCCCAAGCAAAACCTCGAAAGAGCATTTGCCAGATATCCCAGGGTACAAATTACATGCCATAGGCAAAACCTCGAAAGACTATCTGCAAATCTCCCAGGGCACAAATTACATGCTTATCTGCACAACCTGTTCCACGGCCACAAAGTATCAACCTGATACTCACCATACATCATCCTGATGTACACATGATCATCATCATTGCAACATCCTGCTGCATGTCATCTGGAGAAACATCCTGAAGCTAGTCATCCATGATCATCCTGATCATACAATGCATCTACCTGATGCATACCAAGTATCTACCTGATACATATCATCATACATGATCCACCTGATCACACAGTGTATCCACTTGATACAAATATAAATACATGATACATATCAACATACATGATCTACCTAATCATACAATGTATCCACCTGATACATATACAGATACATGGTCCAAGCATCCAACGTGATATACAAAATACATACACATGATCCAACCGATCATATCCAGCATCAACATGATGCGTACATACATATAAATGATCCAACTGATCATATCCAGCATCCAACATGATGCATACATACATATACATATAAATGATCCAACTGATCATATCCAGCATCCAACATGATGCATACATACATATATAAATAAATGATCCAACTGATCATACAAAGCAGAAACCAGAACATCATCCCGATGCTCATCATCCAACGCTTACATCCACAGCCATGTGAAGGATCCTCCTTCCAACATGCTTAGAATGGCTTCAACAAATGTGTCCATCACTTCTTCCTCGAAGTGTCATCAATCTGAAGAACACCAAGCCTCTCCCTGAAGTACTCAAACTTCACCCTGGCTAGTGGCTTCATCAGCACATCTGCAATTTGCTCGTCCATCGCAACGTACAGGAGCTTCACAGCTCCTCTCTGCACCATATCCCTGATATAGTGATATTTGATCTCTATGTGCTTCGACCTGTCATGAAACACTGGGTTCTCAAATAGCTTCACACAACTCTGGTTATCACAAAAGATACCAGTAGCATCCAATGGGAGATCAAATAACTCAAACAGTAGCTTCCGTAGCCATACTGCCTCACAACTAACTGAACAGGCTGCAACATACTCTGCCTCAGCTGTACTCAGTGCTACGTAGGACTGCTTTCTGCTAAACCAAGAGATCACACCTGATCCCATACTGAAGCAGCACCCAGATGTGCTCTTCCTATCTGCAGCACTGCCAGCCCAATCTTAATCTACATAACCCTGCAGGTTAAACTTTTGATTCGCTTCATACTTGATCCCATAATCCACTATACCCTTCAGGTACCTCAGAACATGCTTTACAGCAACCAGGTGAACACTCCTTGGATCCATCAGGAACTGGCTTAATGTGTTCACCACAAAGCAAATATCTGGTCTCGTGTTCGTCAGGTACATCAAGGACCCAATCATCTAACGATACATAGAGACATCAACCAGCTCAAATGAAGCATCACATAGAAGCTTCAAATTCAATGCCATAGGTCTGGCCATGGCCTTGCAATCCATCATCCCGAATCTCTTCAGGATATCTACTTTGTACTTCCCTTGACCAAGGAAGATCCCACCTGCATTCTGCCACACCTCCATACCTAGGAAATAATGCATCATTCCCAAATCTTTCATATCGAACTCAGCAGCAAGCTTCCTCTTAGTATCTGCAATCAATCTGTCATCTCCTGTTACAAATAATTCATCTACATACAGGAGTAGAATCACAGGATTCCCTTCCTCAACCTTGTAGTAAAGGTTGGAATCCGCTTTACACTTGGTAAAGCCCAAACTAGATAGGAAACTGTCCATCCTACCATACCAAGTTCTGGGAGCTTGCTTCAAGCCATAGAAGGCTTTCTTCAATCTACACACATACAACTCCCTGTCATGTATTTCGAAACCGAGTGGCTGCTCCACATATACTTCCTCTTCAACTACACCATTCAAGAAAGCAGTCTTGATATCCATCTGGTGTATTTTCCATTTCATTGCTGCAGCCAGGGCAAGTACTGTTTTGATGGAAGTATACCTGGCTACAGGTGCAAAGGTTTCTTCATAATCTATTCCCTCTTTCTGAGAGAAGCCACGAGCTACGAATCTTGCTTTCTATTTTTCTACACTGCCATCTGCAGCATGCTTGATTTTGTAGATCCATTTGGAAGTCACAACACACTTCTCTTTAGGTCTTGGGACAACATCCCAAACATCATTCTTCATTATTGATTAGTATTCCTCAACCATGGCATCCTTCCATTCTTTCTTTTCCGCTGCTTCTTCATAACTGGAAGGTTCTTTGTTCATAATGTCACAGAGTAAAGCAACGTAGCTGGTATGTGATCTGGTTCTCTTCTTTGCTCTGTGTTCTTCTTCTGGAATGCCAAATCTTTCTGCATCTTGAATGAGCTCTCTAGCCCATGCAGGTTTCCTCTTGTGAGAGTTATCCTCACGGGGTGGATCTACAGGTTCTTGCGGATCTTCAAACTCACTAACAACTTCTGGAATTGCTTCAGTCATGGTAGTGTCTTGAAATCTAGTTTCCTTAGGTTTTTCATAAACTTCGATAGGTGCCTTCCTTGATTTGATGAATGCTGAGTTTTCATCAAATGTTACATCCCTGCTGACATCAATCTTCTTGAACCCTGGAAAGTATATTCTGTAAGCCTTCGAGCTTTCATTGTAACCCACAAAGATACCCTTCTTTCCTGAAGGATCTAGTTTGGTCCTCTTTTCCTTCGGGACATGTGTGTATACCGGACAACCGAATATTCTGAGATGACTGACTTCAGGTTTCTTACCAGAAAAGACCTCTTCTGGTGTTTTGTTGTCCAATATCTTGTGGGGTGTTATGTTATGCACATATATAGTTGTTCTAGCTGCTTCTGCCCATAGATGCATAGGTAGATCCTGGTCATGCAACATTGCCCTTGCTGCTTCCATGATTGTTCTGTTCTTCCTTTCTGAAACTCCATTCTGTTGAGGATTATAAGGAGCAGTCAACTCCCTATTAATCCCTAAATCACTGCAAAGCTTCTTGAAGTCACCTGAGGTGAATTCCCCACGATTGTCGGATCTGAATGTTTTGATCTTCTTGTCAGTTTGATTCTCCATCAAGGTTTTGAATTCCTTGAACTTATCAAACACCTCATCTTTGTTCTTCAAGAAGTATACCCAAGTCTTCCTGGAGAAGTCATCTATAAATGAGACATAGTAAACATACCCACTCAGAGAACTGGATGACATAGGACCACATACATCTGAGTGGATGATTTCCAAGATGTCTTTTGCCTTGCTTTCACTGCTTGGGAAAGCCTTCTTAATGTTCTTACCTTTTGCACATCCTTTGCAAACACCTTCATGTTTGGTCTTGATCTCAGGAAGACCCTCTACATCCTTTCTTACAATTGGGCATGCCCTATAGTGCATATGAGCAAGTCTTTTATGCCAAAGTTCACTTGGCTCCATGGATTCATGTACCATGGCATGTTCAGGTTGTCCCTTCAATTTATACAAACCTCCCTCTTGCTCTCCAATCACTACTACATCATCTATGGTCTTTCCCTTTGGCCACATTAGGACTTGGCCATCCACAAATGCAACCCTCATACCTTTTGCATCCAATGCAGAGATGGAGACTAAGTTCTTCTTGAGCCTAGGTACATAAAGGACTTCTTTCATCTTCAAAGATTTTCCAGAATCTAGGTTGTAGGAGGCTTCACCACTTCCTTTGATTGGGTATTGATAATCATCCCCAAGTTTCACTGTATGGGGTGATTCATGTTCAGACAGATTTACAAAAGATTCTTTAAACCTAGTCATGTGTTTGGAAGCCCCACTATCAATCAACCAATCATTACAACCATGGGAGATGGTACCTGTGAGAGCGGAAATTAGAACATACTCTTCTTCACTTGATGAGTCATCATCACTATCACTTTATGCCCTAGCCTTCTTCTTTGGGGGTTCATCATCTTCAGCAGCATGAGCATGATATCTTCTTTTGTTATTCTTCTTCTTGTTGTTGAAGTTGTTGTTGTCTTTCTTCTTCTTGGGACAATCTGAAGCAAAGTGTCCCTTCTCATTGCAATTGAAGAATCTGAGATATTTCTTATCTTTATGATAATGGTGGTGTGAGAATTTCCTGTTATGAGATGATTCCCTTTTGGACTTTCCTTTCCTGGCATGTGCTGTGAGAGCTTGATCTTCATTTCCCATCTTTTCTTCTTGGGCCACAAGCCTAGCTTCTTCTTGAGAGCATTCTTCCCGCAACATGTTGAAGGAGATCAACTTCTTCCTTGCACAAATTCCTTGAATAAAGGAATCCCATGACCTGGGTAGGCCATTTAGAGTGGCCATCACCACTTCACCATTCTCCACCATTTCATCCACTGCTTCTAGTTGTTCCTTGATATGGGAGACCCTTGAAAAATAAGATTGAATGGTTTCTCCATTCTGAAACTTTACTCCTTTCAATTGGTTCTGCGGGGTCATCTTCCGATTTATGTTCTTCCCTTCAAATAGCTTGGTCAAAGAGTCAAACATCTCCTTGGGTGACTTTAGAGAAGACACATGGGGTATGAGATGGTCTTTGATAGAATCAACAATGATTCGCTTTGCCTTGACCAAGTTCTTCTTATGCAATACCTTAGCCTCCTCATCCTCTGGGATAGGGATGTCTTCTTTTACATATGATTCCAACTCATTCTCTTCCAGGATTAACCCAATCCTATACTTCCAAGCTCGGAAGTTATCAGCTCCTTCAAGCTTATCCTCAAGCTTGGTGTGGTGAGACATCCTAAAGAGTACTTCAAATGGAAATAGAAAATATTTAGGTCTTACCACTTGAAATGCTGAAAACTGGATCTGGTCCCAGATTAGCGTTTGTCGAAAAAACCCTAAAAATTCAAAATGTGAATTTCAACTTTCTGAAAGGATAGAAAGATGTGCCTTGATGAGCTGATCAGCCTGGTGTATTCAGAATTTGAGATCAGTAAAGCTTTACCCTTCAAATTTGCCTTTTTGTCCTCCCGGATTCACTAGGGAGAGCCCTGAATTAGGGTTTGAGTTTCCTGGAGATCTACCCAGCCAAAAATCTCGATCCAAAGCTCTAAACTTCGATTTTTGCAAGGAGCTTCCAGCTATGTCTTCAAATTTCAGAAATTCCTATTTTTGTGGAAACCCTAATTTTTAGGGCCAAATCTAAAAATGCTCAGAATTGAATTCTGATTGGACAGATAGATTTGCCTTGATGAGTAGAGTCAATCTACTATACTACTTTTCCAAAAACGGTGGAGAGAAACCCAATAAACAAGAAACTCAAGTTTCCGTCACTGCAAAATGTCTTCTTCTCAAGTTAGCTCTGATACCATGTTAAATTTTGAGCATTAATTCACAATACTCTTGGATCTTTACTGAGAGAATAGCATATACAGTATGTCAATGCATAACAATCACAATAAGCATCACAAGCATCACAAGAATCAAAAGCATGAGAGACAAGAGACACAGTGTTTCCGTGGGGAAAACCCTAAGGTGAAAAACCCCACAACTTCCTCAGAGATAGAGAGAGCAATGGCTCAACCAAAGTACAACCAAAATACACTTGAGATAGTCTCCTAGAGCAGATGATCCTCCTCCTCACTTTTGCGCCACTTTCTGAGTGAGAGAAGTGTGTCTTTCCGAATGATCCAAATAGAGATCTCCTGATCTCTATTTATACTTAACCTGTTTGCCCAGGCTGACTTTTCTATCTAGATACATCCACAATATAATATATATTTCAAGGCTGACCCCACACATCGTGGTCTAATAACCCATCGGCAAGTACACACACTTGCGACACTTGTCAATCCACATGACGACACTTCCTTATAGAGGAATAACACATCTCTAATAAGGGTACAATAAATATATATGAAATACATAGATGAAATACATTCCAAAGTTACATATACATCAACACATATTCATGACACCTTCTACAACAAAAAGGAATGTTTTCGTAATCCAGAGTTTGTGGAAAGATATAAGGGCCCCAACTTAAATCCATACCATCCTTTTGTGTCTCATTGTTTATTATATATAGATTGTTTTCTTAAGATCCACCCTACAGTTTTTCATGGTTTGGCTATAACATATAATGAAGTTGTGAAAAATGTAGAGATGGATCATAATAAAATGTTGGAGCGGTTTAGTACATACTTGAAGTGAGGGGACATTGTGCTATATCATGTACAATAAAATTCATAATAAGGGGACATAATAAATAAAATTATTTGCAATTCATTACTGGAGTTATGCAGGGTCTCAATACAAGTAGTTCTAAAGAGGGGAAATAATATTTTCAAAATTTAGACGAGCATAAAAAACACTTCATGTAGATTAACAGAGGCTAGAAAGAGGAAAATAGAGGCGAGAAATAATTGGCTAAGACATTTTGAGGTAATGAAATCAGTGTGAAACAAGAAGTAAAATTTTTATAATGGATGACTACTAATTTGTTCATAAGCTAAATTTATGAATGTAATGGATGTCGGGAATATTTATGAGCCATATCGAGAAGCTTATCAAGTACAAGGACTTTGTAAACAAGGATTTGATCATATTTTCCATGGAAGATTTGCAAAGATCCTTTCCATCCATGGTTGATGGTTTGAAACTAGGGAAAAGAAAAATATTGTTTTGCTCATTATGGATTACAAGAGAGTACAATGGTGTTATAGGTCAAATATGCACTTCTCAGTCCGTGATCACATCAAGTTGTCGATCACACAAAATGACAACATGGATTGAAGAGCAAGATTGCCCTAGATGATACATGGACTTGGTTTACTCCCCGGCGGAGTCGCCAGTCTGTTGTTCGGGAATTCTACCCTATAGCGAGGAAAGGGACACTACCAACTTCTGGGGTGACAAGTAAATACATTAATCATATCACATAGGCTTCTACAAAAGGAAAGAGATCGAGGTTCTTGAAGGCATACCTTGTTAACGAAGTTCAATCCTAGATTTCGCTCAATCTTTCGCTCAATCCTTAACTTGATCTTCCGTTTGGTGAACTACAATTCGAAGATACCTTCCTCAGCGTATCTTGATTGATATAACAATGATGAAATTGAAACAAAATTTAGACATCAAATACAATCAAGCATTTAGTCCAAGCAAACATGCAATCCATTAGACATTTGATTGGGACAGGAAGGGCATTTCAACCTTTATTGTCAAAAGCAATAATTAGTACAATTATACCTGATCCTTCAGAGTGCTTGTGCGATCGGATTCTGGGCTCCTACTCTTCACACTAACTTTGGAATTCCTCCAGCATAAAAACCCTTAATGCATAGTTTCTTCTCCCCTCTCTCATCTATCCCCCTTGTATTTATGGTACAAGGAAGGTAGTTTGGATCGAGAGGTAGTTTGATTGGGAAGTTGGGGAAGTTGCAAAACCAACTTCAACTAATCCCAATTCATCAAATTAATATATATTTTTATTACATTTTAAGATGTGCACGAGTATTTCACAGTAGAGTAGCGCACAATATGCAACTTCACTGCTTTACAACCAGCGTTGGCAAGATTTTTTAAGGTGTTCGCTAGTTTGCTTAAGTAAAGTAGGGCATACTAGCAGGTGTGCACTACTATTATGCCTGTAGAGTAGGGCACACTTCAAGAAATGCGCTACTATCATGCCTGTAGGGTAGCGCACATGTCAAAAGGTAGGTTAAAACAGGGTTTTGTCAACTGCTGAGGGGTAAACCAAGTCCATGTATCATCTAGGGCAATCTTGCTCTTCAATCCATGTTGTCCTTTTGTGTGATCGACAACTTGATGTGATCACGGATGGAGAAGTGCAAATTTGACCTATAACAAAAGGAATTCTTGGTTGTGATTCCATTGGTCACTGCCCATTTACTACTTCGACTATATAGACTAGGAGAACAATCCCAATGTTCTCATGTGGAAGATAGAAATTGATGTGTTTTAATGGCCATTGTTATTCTCCAAGCTTCTATCAGCAACTTGCAAATGTTTGTTGGCCTCGTATGGCTTTGAAACATTGGGATGCAAAAACATGTACATCAATCTTTTCAATAAAATTGTTCAGTTGGCTAAAGACAAATAATGTAATAAGATGTTAATAATGATAATAAATATATCCCTCTTTATATTTTTTTTTGTAAGTGTAGATGTTTGTTTGAATGAGTAGTTATCTGGCCACTTTTTTTAAGTGTTTTTTAACTCTTAGGAAGAATAATGAAATTTTGTAATAGTTGTACTCTAGATTGGAGATTTTATAATATTCTAAGTTAAAATTGTACATTAATATTTGTTCAAATGTTGTGTATCTTTATTGGTTTAAATGTTATGTATTTGTTTATAAAATGAGATGAATCTTTAATTTGTTTCTTGATTTTAATAGATCATCATCAATATTGTATGATGTAAATAATTTTAAATTATTCACATCATATTAGTTTATATTGAATAATAATAATGAAAGAAAATAACATGAATATAAAACTATAAATTAGTAATAAATATAATGAATATGAAACTACTAAATGTTAGAATTTATAAAGACAACAATATAATAAACATGATCACTAAAAGAATGACAAAGCACATAAACAATAACAAGAGTGGAGCTCATTTAATCATGGTGATGATCTATCACCTCTCAACCATAGACAAACTATTTGTCTCCCCCGAGCTCACACCTTCCAATAGAGATCGATGTACATCCAGATAGTAGTAGCATAAACCCTAAGAAAACAAGAGTGAACTTCTTCTATGCTAAATAACCCCAGAAAACAGTCTCCTAATAGTTGGAGCAAACTTCCTTGTAGCAGAGGCGAACTTGCTTGAGTTGTGTGTACAAATGAGGTGAGGTGCCTTATATTTATATTGTTTTCTGGGTGAATTTTAAATGGGGTCGACTTGTCTACTTTACTAGGGTCAACTTACCACAATAAAATACATTCTATTATTTTAATTTCTTGGTTCGACTTGCCTGAGGAGATCTCCAACCATCTCCCCAATCACTTGGTTAACTATATGGGGGCCTTCTTCTTCATCCAAACACAACACATTAGGAGTTCTCTCACTCCTTGGTTGTTGGCAAAGAGATTTCATCCCAAATTAACACCAATAGGGAGTTCATGGGATACTTGTTGAGCACTGCAGGCTTCACAACCCAACATCCTCATGGTTTCACACATGGCATGCTCTTATTGCTTATGAATGCATTCAAAATTTTAAATAGTCACATGGTATAATGCTCATTTCCTTTACTACCACATACCTCACCATACCCTGTGGGATGTCATTCACATAAATGCATTCACTATTTCATGCATACCATTTTATGATGATTAAAACATGGTTAAAGGGATTCTTACCCATCCTTTCTCAACATTTATGCGATTAGTATAAATAAAACCTTACCTGCATGGCTGCCATCAACATATCTGATGTTACATGATCAGTTGGCCTCTTACCAAGGGATACACAATCCTTCCACCATCCTCTTGATCATGGATTTGTGCTCCAGCCTTTCTTCATAAGCTTGTTGGTCACATGCTATATCATCATCAACATCTTCGGCCATGCTTCTATTATCTTGGTCCTTTTTCTATGGTTTCCAACAAACTTGGATATATTATGTTAACCATGGTATCTAGGATATCATCTTGCTAAAATGTAGAACCCTAGAAAAAACATTTTAGTCATTTCTCAAAGCAAAGTGTAAGCAAGGCATCTCAAAAATATTTTCTCCATATCTTTGTGCAACATTGCAAAAATCACAGACATGCAGCATAGGCTTTTCCTACAATCCCTTTAGTGGGTGTGCATCCTTGTTAGGTGTGCATTCAAATTGAATGCAATGTGCTCATTAACAACTTTTTTCAATATGCAATACCATATGCAAGCACACATAAGTTTACCTACAACATGCATTATCTCTTGATATGCCTACTATGCATACAAATTTCATCCATCTAATCTCTTGCATTTTCAACATTCCTATGCCATAATATCATATATATATAACTCATAAAATGTAAATATAACAACAAGAGAAGAGTTGAGGAATTCTCCCTCTCCACTTCCTTATCATAGCATGGAATTCCTATTCCACATCATAGTTGGTCCAATTCATGGCATCTCTACCAAGCACACAAGGGGTTATAGCTATGCTTTTCTCACCAAAAATACATTCAATACATACACATATGTATAACCTCTATACTTGCTACTTTCCTACCATGCAATTCTTATGCTGTAAACAACAATAGTTTAGGTGAGAAATTGCTCCTTTTATCAACATTGCAATCTGTTCAATTCCAACTCCATATGGAGTCCTTCAAGGTACATTGTATGCCCTTGTACCTCATTCAAATTCTGGTTACCTTCCTGTAACTCATACTTTGGCCCAAGTAGCCCTAGTGCTGCAACCTTGGGCTCTGATACCAACTATCATGTCCCCAATCCCCTCTGTGTCCTTTAGAGTGATGGGGGAACAACTTGATACTTTTTTTTCTTCCAAAACTTATCCGCAACTCTACACTTTTACACAGTCGCAATAATATTCAGTCTGCAATCCGCAAGCCGCAAGTTGGAAGTTGGATCTCCAAAATACACAGCATCAAAGAAACTCCTCTCTGACTTCTCCAGTTCCGTAATCTGCGATGCAGGACTCGGAAAGTCGGAGCACCAATTTCATGACATCAAAGAAAATACGACTCCAACTTCCACATTATGCAGTGTGGGAGTCGGAAAGTCAGAACGCCCAATATACAACTTCGAATATTTACACCTCTGACTTCCACACTCCGCATCCACGATGTAGGAGTTAGAAAGTCAAAACACCAATTCACCATTTTGACGATTTTTTCCTCTAACTTCCGCACTCCGCATCCGGAATGTGGGATTCGGAAAGTCGGAGCACCAAACACACCATTTTGACAATTTACGCCTCTAACTTCCGCACTCTGCATTCGTGATGCGGGGGTCGAAAAGTCGGAGCACCAAACACACTATTTCAACAATTTACACCTCCGACTTCCGCACTCTACATCCGCGATGCAGGAGTCGAAATGTCAGAGCACAAAACACACCACATCGAGAAAATGCGCCCCCAACTTCCGCATTCCATAGTGCGGGAGTCGAGAGGTCGGAACGCCAAAATACCCAGCGTTTGAAGAAAATGTGCCCCCAAATTCCGCATTCTGCACTATGGATTCAGAAAGTTGGAAGCTGGCCATACCCTTGTGACCACCAACTTCTAAGGCTGATAACTTCTTCATCCTGAGTCCATTTTGGGAAAACATGGTACAGTTGGAAAGATCTCGGCGAGCCTTATGCAACTGCATAATCCTTTGCCACATCCGATGAATCTAATATTGTCCTTCATCCAACCTAATATGTGGCCCCAAGCCTCCTTCCCACTCTGTAAAGAACCCTGCTCCACTTTGTCATGGGTCCCCCCATCATTCCAGACCCTCAGAGGGAACATGAACATAGCAGGGGGGTGTCTATCTCTCCCCCAAAGCCCTGACTGAACCTCCTGCACATTCAGAACCTCAACAAAACTTATCCCTATTCATCAATGAACAAATCTACATATAAATAACACACATGGAGGCAAAACATAGCTGAATTAAACCTTATTAACACACACTCAAATGCATTTACCAGCATTTCATCATAGGAATAATAACAACATAAAGTACAAGTATTCAATTCCATTATCAGCTGGTTCAATCCATGCAATATGACATAAGCAAACAATCATTCATGTATATAAATTGGCATAAACAAAGGCAACAAGAAACACTTATCTTTAAGATGAAGTCACCAAGCAAACTGGCTATGGACTGCAACGTTCCAACCCAACCATGGGTCTCTTCCCAACTTGTATTCTTTTAGCACTCTTCCCAACTTGTATTCTTTTAGCACTCAGAGACCACCCACGATCTGGGGCTATGTATCCACTAAGAAGGAACTACTCAGGTTTACTCACAGCCTTGATTTCACACCCACAATCATGCTAAGCTAACACACCATTGGGTTTATCGAGCAAGCCAAGAGACAAGGGGGGAGGAAGCTAATCCAATGAGCTTAAACACAGAGCTACATAAATCTCTAACTCATCAAACAGTCTTCACCAAGTTTATCATGCGGTTCCAACCCCTGCTCTCTCTTCTGCTCTTTCTTCCACGCTTGGATCTCCTCAAGGTTACGGTCAAAAGGGTCTGTTCCGCGTCTACGATTCAGAGATATCAGATCTGGGTTTCTCTAGGGGTTCCTGGGAATCCAACACTCTCCAAATTGCACCAAGGTTTGGGTCTATGTATTCCCCAACGGGTTTCACCTCCCACCCAGATTTCTAAGTGGTCTTGGCTTTGCAAATCATGTCTCTCTCCCAAATCGTGATTTTCTTCTTCTCTTCACCGCTCAACTCTCTGTTTTTCGTATAACCTCCGGTTTCTAGTCCCTAATGGAATGGGGATGATGGAATACGAATCCCAGGGTAGATTGAATTATGGGTCAAGGCAAACATAGCCCCATATCCTGCCATCTGAATTTTCAGGGTTTCCCACACTCCATCGACCTCATGCACAGTTTATCTATAGTACTTCCTTACACAGAATTAAATGTCAGCAAGGAAGGTCAAAGGGGTTCTAAAGATAACATTTTGCAATCTATGTCCCAATCCCACAACCCCCTCACCTCTCCCTAGTGGATACATAGTTCTCCCTCATTTAGTTGCATCCATATCCAGCCCCTTAGTATTTTTATTACATGATATTTACATCCTTTTACAATTTCCATGGCTTAATAACTGTTACACCTAAAATCTTACCACCATTAGATTCAGTGTATACATCCCTGAAGTTCCATTAGCTAATTCATTTTCCTGGAAGGGACATTATTGTGCTTCTGCTAGGTTTTGAGAGGTCATCGCAGGCTGCACTCGTGCAACCTACGACGTCGCACCTTGCTCCATTACAGGGTACGACGAAGTCAATTAAAAGGAAAAAATAGCTTCTTCGAGCTCATTCTCAAAGGTTGCTAACTTGGATCCCTATCCCTGACCTATTGGGAGAGCTAGCCTTCGGTTCCTAACCTCTTGGAAGGATCCCCTATCTCTCTCCTACCATATCTCAACCTACCCTATCCATACCCTATCCACTTCATCCTATATAAGTGAAGCTCTACCCCTCTCCAAAGGGAGGAAGTCTATAGTGTCTATATGCTGGTGAAATCATCCTTGAGAGACTCAAGCTTCCTTGGAAGGATATGGCAAATGGCTTGGATGGAGAAGCGATGAAGCATTAAGCCTTGGTTGTAGTTCTATGTCTCTACTATGTATTTCCCTATTTACAGTAATACAAATGCTTTCCACCAATATTGTTAATGTGTGATGATATTGAGTAGTTTATTTGCTTAACTGATTACTTAGATCTCTTATTGTATAGATGCTCTTCACTCATTTTGTGTTGTTCTTTATGTCTTAACAAGTCTTGCAGCTGAGATCTGACGACCGTTGGATGTGGAGCAACATTCAGGAGAAAGAATTGCGAAGTAAAAGGTAAGACATCTAGCACTTGATCCTTAAGTAGATCTAGGAAATCCATTTGTAGTTTGTTCTGTTTGTTCTAGACTCGCATTGAGCTAGGTAGATCCGGCTCGCGTCCGCTTAAGTGGATTGTCCGTCAAACAAATCTGGCGACCGTACTGGGGAAAACATTGCTTTCTAGTTGTCAATTTGAATGATATTTTCAGTTGATTTCTTGGCAAGCCTTTTTATTTGTCATTTGCTTCTTAGGTTGGTTTCACCATCAGATTTTCACTTTGAAGACTTTGATCAAATTACTTTGGATCTACATTCCCATTCCCAAACTTGTTTATTGCTCATTACTTGGAGATTTGGCTCTTTTTTAACTTAGATCTCGCCTGTCACACCTGGGTGATATACACAGAGCGACACTGTGTCATTTTTGGTATTTGTTCTCTATCTGTTGGCTTGTCGTCACAACCCTCTCACTGTCCTTCTGCGACATCATCGCACTCCCTGCATTGGTGAACCGCAACGTCGCATTGTGTACAAGCACAGAGTGCGTCGATCTACCCTTTTTGCCATATAGGCACCTTTTCTCCTCTTTTGTTTTGAGTGTGGTTTGTATGCAAACTCCCTCTGCACTGTATGATCCAGTCAGAGATCCGTTTTGCTTTGTGTGATTGAGTTGTTTGGTTTTGTTGGAGTTATGTTGGGTTCCCATTTGGGACAAATCTGAGATTTGGTAGTGGTGGATACTTTGGTCTTCCCCACCTTCATCCTTTTCACCTTTGCATTCCCTCTCCTCCTAGCCTGATCTAATCAAGTGCATTGGATCAGTTCCAGACCTCATTTTGCATTTCATTTGTGAGTCTTGCTTGCTTTAGTGCTGCTTATTACTATTTGACTTTGAGTGTTTAAATGTATTTTCAGTTCATTGAGTGCTTGCTTTTTCTTGAGAATTTTCTGAGTTGTTAGATTGATGCAAGTCATCTTTTCAATTCAAGTACTCATGTTTAAAAGCATAGTTGTTATCAAATCGTCATTTTGGTGCACCCATTGAAAGATCAAAATACTTTGCTTCCATTATTTTTCAAGATCATTTGAAGAATTTCATATGCATTGGAATGTCTCATTTACGAATCTTTTGGAAAAGTTGAAAGACAATTGCATTATTTGTGTTTTTCATGAATTATGAGTTGCTCATTTTCTTGGAAAATTCGAATAGACATCAACTTTTGCAAAAGTAATCCCATGCTTGGAAAGTTGCATTGTATCTTTTGATTTTTATGCTTTTAGGCCATCATAGTGAAAGTGAAAAGTTTGCACACTCTGCTTAGAAATCCTCTCTTTTCATTACTTAACATCATTTTCGTTTTGAAAGACAAAAGAAAAAGAGAAAACGTGTTTTGATTTGGCTTAGTAGTGTTGTGAAAATTTGTATGTTTCGTTGAAAAAAGGAAAAGAATATTTCAATATCATTTTTCATAGATTTGGGATTGTGTTGCATTGCATCATTTTTTGTAAGATTGTTGGAAAGAAAAAGAAGATTTCTCCTTCCCATAGGTAGCATTCATTGAAAGAAAAGCATACTTTTTGCATGTAGTTAGGGCCTGCATTATGTTTCCAATTATGTACTCACCTCATGCATTTACCTAACCATCCAGATAAAATTAACGGTAGAACTAGGGTAAAATATTTAGAAACTTGTGTGTAAGTTAGAGACGTGTTCCAGCATCGTTAAGCATGGTAGCTGTCATTATTTGCAAGCACTGTATCCCGGGGGTATTGTAGTCTTCCACGTACTTATCGGTATATCGAGCTCCTTCACATACCCACTAAGTCACCTTGAGTACTTGGCGTATATCGAAGGGTGTATCACGTACTCGGTAGTATATCGAAAGGTCTCTTACCGAACGGTTGTGCATTAGACAGCACCACTACGGATTTGAGCTCCCACCTACCTTACGTATATCAGGAGACACCACTAGGATTCCTGAGACCAACTAAGTTAACCTTTTAGTCGTCCTGGCAGAGCAATACACCGAGAACAGCACTCGGGGAGCTACTATGCATGTACCGTCCAGGTAATCGGGTATGCAGGCAAGGGTACGATCCCAATCCTCCTTGTCGCGTCATATTGTTGGACCCTGTGGTATATCGCGAGTTGTGAAGCCTTGACAATCCTGTGAGGATCCAAACTTTGAATCCACTCTTATCACATAAGTTTGCTTGTGGCCTTAGTTTGTGTAGGGTTTTGTCTGGTCTGCTTTTCTTTTAGCTTGCCTTCGGAGAAACGTTTTGTTTCAGTCACTTTGGTTGACTTTCCTTGGAAAAGGTCCCGTAGAATCCAAAACTTGCCACCTGAATATCCCCTTAACCAGGAGGTAATTTCAAGGGTGAGGATGGATCCACACACCAGGGTCGAGTCACATGAAGTGGAAAACCCCACTTTGAATATTGGAGGACATTTGTTTCCACATACTCCTCCAAATTCTCCTACCTCTCATCCCCCGCAGGATGAAGAAGCACAAATTCCCACTTCACCAGAGTTACCTCCCATCACTCTGGGAGATCCTGGATCGTTGGAATGGGTAAATCAACCCCAAGACGACCCCACAGCAGCTGTTGGTCCTTCAGCAGCTTATTGGACATCTTCTACTAGTCACCCAGTGGCCCATTTTTCCATTGCACCCCCACCGAGTTGGCCTACCCCTGAAGAAATCTTTGCACCTATTCATGATCGTCTGGAATGATTACATGTTAGGGGTGATGAACTTCGAAGACAGAGTCTTACACAAAGGGTAGAAGACCCGTCGTTATACTCTTATCACCCGATCCCAAGTCACTCTTTATATTTCGAGTCACTGGAATCATCCACACAACATGTGACCACTACTAGAACTGGTTAACCACCCATCCCTGCACATGTATCTCCTAGACAAGAGACCAGTTTGGTACTTCGTATTGCCCAACCTGTTGAACAGCAACAGTCCAACATGCCTATTACCACCACGGTTACATTACCTACTCCTCCCCCACCCCAAACATCGTGGGGAGGATACTCTTTACCCCCTACCCTTTTTACAGATAATGTCAAACCTATGGAGAATAATCAACAACCAGTGTTGGATCTACCCTTAGATAGTGGTCAGCTAGTTGTTGCCGGGGGGCAACCCCTGTCTCTAAACCATAATACCATAGTCGGAGTTCCTATCAATCCTTCTATTGGAACTTCTTTACCTCCCAGACCTTCGGGACTCTCCCATGTTGGGGGATCGTCCAACTTAATCCAACCTCCATCGAGTCAAGCCTATCCAGGTCATTTTAACCCTATGCTGGGTCAACATAATCCTGGAAACGCACTTTACGGGGTACCATACCCCAGTAATCCTTACACTCTTTGGGGATAGCAAAATGTTTTACAACATGGACCCCCACTTATAGTCCCTCCACCCACATTTGGTCCACGCCCACCTCCCATTGGAGGCGGCGGGCCCCCACATAATTATGGAGGAGGCATACCCCTGCCTTCTGGAAACGGCCCGCCTCATTCCAGTCATCATGGCCCACCACCCCCTGGAGGCGGTGGTGGAGGACAATCCCACCCTAGTGGTGGTGGTGGACCTTCCCACCCCGGAGGTGGTGGTGGAGGACCGTCCTATCCCGATGGAGGAGGTGGAAGGCCATCTTATCCTAGTGGCGGTGGTGGCAGACCACCATCCTACTATGGTGTAGGCAGTGGAGGAGGTCCTTATCCATCTGGCAGTGGCGGTGGTGGACCACCACCTCCTCCTAGCGGAGGCGGTGGAGGAGGTCCTTATCCATTTGGCAGTGGCAGTGGTGGACCACCACCTCCTCCTAGCGGAGGCGGTGGAGGCCCATCCTATTCTGGCAGCAGTGGCGGACCACCACCTCCTCCTGGCAGAGGCGGTGGAGGCCCATCCTACCTTGGAAGTGGTAGCGGACCACCACCATTTGGAGGATGCCCACCCCCTCCCAGCAACGGAGGCGGGCCACCACCTTATGGTCATGGGCCACCCTATTATTGTAATGGACCGCCTTACTATAGTGGCAAACCTCCATTTGGTCTGGGCGGCACATACCCCTACGGCCAGTTTCCTCCTGGTACACCTTATGGTCAGTCAATACAAGGTCCTTATACACCTTATCCGTACTATCAATACTCACAGCCTAATCCACAACTGCCCTTTTTGGCTACTTTGGACCTACTTGACCTGTCTCATTTGACCAATGACCCCATTTACCACAAAACTAATTAGCCACCCATTTCGATGAAACTTCCGTCTGATATCCCAAAATTTGATGGCAAGTCGGGTGAGGATCTCAAAAATCACATGATGACATACCATTTATGGTGTTCATCTAACTCCCTGATGGACGACTCAATCCGTCTTAGATTGTTTCAAAGGACCCTTACCATTTCGGCTGCCAAGTGGTACATTGAGTTACCACCACATTCTTTTCCTGACTTTGGTTCTCTTGCTATGAACTTTTTGACTCACTTCCAGCTGCTTATACGGTACAAAACTGGTACAGAGCTGTTGACCTCGCTCCGTCAGAATACCGCCACTCACATATCATATCATATACATGAGTGGCGAAGGAGACGACATCTCATTAAGGCTCCTATTCTAGATCAAATCCTAGTGGACTGGTTTATGAAGTCTCTCCAACCCACCATAGCACGAGATGTTGCCATGGACGATGTTGTCACTAAAGAACTAGCCATCGCGCATGCCCATTTGCTAGACTTAGTCTATGCTCAATCTGGCGCGTTGTTTAATATCCTTCCTGACGCACCCCGCAACACTTATGACCCCGCGAAACCACCCAAGGGACCCCAAACTGATGGCATCATTGGATCCCTTACCACCCAGCCTTCTCCTCAAATCATTGGTTCATCGAACCCCTAGGGTTCTTCCCCATCACCAACATAGGTTGGTCACGGCACCACCAAATCATCCACTCCTATTGTCACCAAAGAAGTGAATTTTGTTTCGTCAGCTTCACCTCAAAAGTCTGTTGGTAAGAAGAAGAACAAGGGGAAACCTAAGAAATATTCCACCCGGCAGGAACAAAGGAGCACCCCTAATGATACTAAACATAAAAGGAAGTTAAAGTATCCTTGTCTACTGTGTGGTGATGACCATTTCTCGAAGGAGTGCCCCCATAGAGACGAAGTTCAAAAGTTTCTTAAGGGAAAACCCACACCCGCAGTTCTCAACAATCCTTTCCCTACTCAAAATCAACAGTCGATCCCTCACACTTCTTCTTCCCAAGGAGAAGCACCCAACACCGCACATGTTATCATGGTGCGAAATGAGACCATCAACTTGAACACCCGTTCTCGTTCGTATGACTCTGTTCTAGCTAAAGAACCTGTTGGAAGTAATACTGAAAAAGCTTCCACCTCGATGCCTGAAGACACCATACCAACGGCTCCTCTCACCATAGAGAAGCCCTCTCTAGAGTGAGTATTGCATCCACCCAAGAGCACGATTAGAAAATCGGTTTTCAATCCTAATGCTCGGGCTGCTCAAAGCTACAACATTGTAGAGGACCTACCACAAGCTCCTTGCGCTATGTCAATGCTAGAATTTTTGCAAAACTGTCCTAATCAGCGCAAAACTCTCCTCATTGCTATCGGTGCGGTTGACCCGGATTCATCGAATATCATTATGTTCCGGCTGGAATACTTCAAACCAAGGCTCTCCCATCAGCTGGCATTTCAAGTCGCCACAAACATCGCTGGGAAGACAATCCATCGTTCCATTTTGGACGAGGGCGCCTCCACTTCAGTCATGTCGATCTCATGTTGGAGATCCATTGGGTCTCCCGAGTTGAACCGTTCTCCTACCACTTTGAGAGCATTTGACGGACGTGGCTTTCAACCTCATGGGTTGTTACAAGCTTTACTTGTCGAGTTGGGGGGCAAGACCACAACCATTAACGTGGAAGTAGTCGTTTCCCCATTAGATTACAACATTCTGCTTGGTCATAATTGGTTTTACACTATGACCGCGGTTGCTTCATTAGTCTTTCGCATAGTGCAATTCCCCCATCAAGGACGAATTGTCACAGTTGACCGACTGGATTTCTGTGCACCTGACACCACTGCTCACCCAGGCGATAACGTTCCTTCCATTGGATAATCTTCGCAGAAGTATGAGGGTGTGGGGGTTGGCCTACTTAAGGATTCATCCCTTATGGGCATTTTTCCTACTCCGAATCCCCCCAACCATGTTGCCACAGTAAACATGATCTCCTCGCAGACTTCGTTCATTCACAACTCCACTGATTCATGGCTTGTACCTGATGAAGCCACCACACACCTGATTGGAGACATTATGCCTTTGTCACCCGCCGAACTTATGTATGAGGCTATCCAGTCAGCCTCGGAGGATCACTTAACCGTGACCTCCACCTCTAGTTCTCTACAGCAGACATCATCCGATCCCTTCCTATGGACTTTTCATTCTGATGAGTCCATTATGGAAATCATGAGTGCGGATGATCCTCCGTGGGAAAACTTCCATCATCGTTTGTCTTCCCTTCCCATTTTGGCTACTGTAGAGAACAACATTTGCACCATCTCTACACCGGATGTCCTTTCTGGCTCTCAGTCTTTGATACTCGCGTGTCAAACAAATTCTAAAGGCAACTTAGCCAACATTGAGCCTACCACTTTGATTGACATATCGGTTAAACCTAGTGTAGTGGAACACATTCAGTTAGGCCAGAAGTGTTCCCTTGAAGAAGTCATTACTGCTACGGCCTTATTCAAGCGATTTTGAGACGTATTCGCTTGGACCTATGAGGAGATGCCTGGGATAGACCCCTCCATTGTTTTGCATGAGATCAAAACCTATCCCGACATCAAACCTGTCCACCAAAATTTGCGACCGGTACACCCCCGGAAGACTATAGCGATCAAGGCAGAAATTGAGAAACTCTTGAAGGCCGGCTTCATTTACCCTATCCCATTGATAGAGTGGGTCTCTAATGTCATCCCTATTACTAAAAAATAGCGTACTATTCACGTCTGTGTCGATTATCAGGATATCAACAAAGCTTGTCCCAAGGACAACTACCTGACTCCCTTTATCAACCAGATTATCGACAGTTGTGCCGAAAGCGTCATCTTTTCATTTATGGATGGCTTTTTTGGGTACAACCAGATTGAGATTCGCCCCGCCGACCAACACAAGACTGCTTTCATCTGTCCTTGGGGAACGTTTGCATACCGAAAACTTCTGTTTGGCCTTAAAAACGTTGGTGCCACATTCTAGCAGGCCATGTCGTATGCTTTCCACGATGTGAAGGACTTTGTGGAACCTTACTTCGATGATCTCCCTGCCCATCCGAAGCAGCGCGAGTTCGACTTCGATCATCTGATGGTTGTTTTCCTCAGATGCAGGCGGTACAATATCCGTTTGAATCCTCATAAGTGTATTTTTTGTGTCAAGTCTGGATGCCTCCTAGGATTTATTGTCTTGAAGGATGGAATTCACATTAATCCCTCGAAGGTGGAAGCCATCGTTTCTCTTCCACCTCCAACCAATATTACAGAACTTCAGAGTCTGCAAGGACGAGCAACTTATTTACGGCGCTTCGTTTGTAATTTCATGCTAAAGACGTAGGGTTACATGAGATTGATGAAGAAAGACGTCCCGTTCATTTAGGACAACTGTGCTCAACAATATTTTGATAGTTTGAAGCATGCCATCACGCATGCCCCCGTGTTCCAACCGTCGAATTACTATCGAGATTACATTTGATATCTCACTGCTTCCGACACCACTATCACCATGGTTTTGGTTCAGGAAGACCAGGACGCCTAGGAACATGTGATATATTATGCCAGTAAAGGTCTCATTGACACTGAAACCCGATATTCACATGTTGAAAAACTCGCTCTCGCGGCCATCATAGCCATGCAGAAGTTCTGACACTATATTTTGCTCCGCACCACCACCATCATTGCCGATTCGAACCCGATGTACCACGCCTTGACACGTCAAGTGCTTGGGGGCAAGTATTCACGTTGGATCATGATACTGCAAGAGTTTGATCTTCTTTTCGAAAAGGCCAAGTCTAAAAAGTCATTGGTGTTCACCGAGCTCATCTGCGACCTCCCCCATACTGATGAAGAGTCTGAGCCCAATGACTTCTTTCCGGACGAGTCATTGTTTCTTATTAGTACATCTGACCCATGGTATTGAGATATTACATTGTATCTTCAAACCCAACGTTTCAATCCTCAACTATCTCGTGACGACCATCGTCGTGTGCGCCACCATGCAAAGTATTACTTAATCATCAGTGATACCTTGTACCGTCGTGGTGTCAATTCCATTCTTCGACGTTGTCTCACTGATGATGAGGCTGAACACGTTCTAAATGATTGTCACGCTGGGGCGTGTGGCGGTCACCTCTCTGGGATGGCTATAGCCCAGAAGATTTTGCGTGCAAGATATTATTGGACTACTATCTTCAAAGATTGTATTAAGGCCATCAAAAAATGTCCTCCATGTCAACACTTTCATACTAAAAAGCACACCCACCCCGCCTCGTTACGCCTGGTTATTGCCATTGGCCCCTTCGCTAAATGGGGCATAGATTTCATGCATTGTAAGACTACCTCGGTCGAGGGGCATAGTTACGTCATTGTAGCTATGGACTACTTTACAAAGTGGGCCGAGGCAATGCCTACATACACGAACGACGGCAAGACCGCCGCACTCTTCATGTTCAATCATGTAATAGCGCGGTTTGGAGTTCCTCAAGCGATAATTACCAACCATGGTTCTCACTTTATGAACCACATGGTTGACGAGTTGAGCAATAGATTGGGTTTTCGCCATGAAAACTCAACACCATACTACCCATAGTTGAATGGACAGGTTGAGGCCATCAACAAGGTCTTGAAAACTATGGTCCAACGAATGGTAGGTACGCATAAGTCCAACTGGCATAATATGCTCTTCTCTAGACTTTGGGATTATAGGACTTCTGTTAAAACTGCCACTGGATTTACTCATTTCCAACTAGTGTATGGATTGGAGGCAGTCCTCCCTATAGAGTGTGAGATTCCATCTCTCAAGCTCGCCATCGAACTTCTCCCAAACACTACTGTCGAGGAAGAACGTTTCCTCTACCTAAATAAAATCGACGAAACTCGCTGAGATGCCACTCTTGCCAACGAGGCTCATAAGAAACACATCAAAGCGTAGTACAACAAGTCGGTAGAACCCCGCACTTACAACGAAGGAGATTTGGTCCTTACATATGACCAAAAACATGATAAGCTGGGGGCAGGAAAGTTTGAGTCCATGTGGCATGGACCTTACATAGTAAGACACGTTTTAGAGAAGGGAGCTTATGAGCTTGAAGACTATGACGGGATATATTTGGGTGAGCCCTACAATGGGCTCTACCTGAAGAGGTACTATGCTTGAGTCTTTCATGCATGAGTACTTTTGTATAAACTGTACATGGCGTGTGTGTGTGTTTTCTGTGTGGTGTGACGCTTTGATTTCTTGCATGTTTGGATCTTGTTTCGTTTCTTATACCATGTTCTGTGTGCGTGTGCAGATGGCAACTTGTTATGGATTCGTGGACGGCACCAGTTGGCATACTCGCAACCTTGCTTCGGCAGCCTGGGTTCTCTATTTACCTACGGGCGAGCTTATCAGCTCAGGGGGAATGTGTCTAGGTTTCGCAACCAACAATGCTGCAGAATATCAAGCAGTCATTGGAACCCTAACTAACACCATTTCTTTGGGTATAGACCACGTTGTCATCCATTTGGACTCTCAACTAGTGGTCTCTCATCTTAACCGAGTTTACGCCATCCACGACCCCTTTTTTCTCCGTCTATATTGACGAGTCTGTCTTCTGGAAAGGTCCTTCGAGTCCATTCAGTACCTGCACATTCCACGAGACGTTAACACAGTTGTCGACTCTATGGCCAACTTCATCTTAGATTGGTACATTGCACACACATGAGCATATTCATGAACTATTAAAAGTAGACATAGCATGTAATTAATTCATTTTATAAGCAAACACATAAGAAAGACCACATCATTCACTCATTTGAAACACATAATGTATAAATCGTCGGAATGTCTGTATATATATATAATCTCAAAAGATAGTGCTGGTACAAAAGTCTGAAGCATAACAGCTTTCAGTGAGTTTATACAAAATCTGAATCCTCGTAGCTTTTAGTAGTACAAAAAACTGAGGCCTCTAAGCTCTCAGTACACACATAGTAACAACAGATGGCCTATCGTCGAACCCGTACAGCCCTAGGAGGTCTAGCAGCTCTAGCCTGCTGAGTCTGGAAACAGTCGACTGCTCTCACAACCCTGCGAAGAAGCACATTGAAGCGCGCAGTAGCTCCAACTGTGTGTACCTGCATGGGTTGCGATACCTCATCTACCGTCGGCTCAAGAACATCTAGTGTCAACCCACTCAGGTTGGCATAGACTCTATCCATTTCTGCGATGGCAGCGTGCACAGCCGGACCCACAACTACTCCCTCTCCTCTCTCTCTCCTAGCAAGAAGAGAGGTCCCCACTGGTCGTACAGGCCCCACATCTGCACACACATGTTGTTCACCTATAAGCACTATATAAAAAAAAATCATAAATGCACAAAACTTTAAAAAATACAAGGGTCATTTGTTCTTACCAAGGTCTCCCCATGTTGCCCCCTCTGGCAGCGGCAAGTCCAACTCATCTCTAAAGTCCGTACCACTGTATGGGAAGTCCTCCATCATCAGTAACTAGCCCTCCAGCCAAGTGAAGAACTCAAGAGGATATCCAATAATGGGGCCCCCACCATGACGGGCCATCACATCGGTCCACCTAGCCATGTGAGGATCTCTAGGATCCCTATCCTCCAGTGGTACCTGAGGACGCAAAAGGGGAACCCGTTCCAGTAAGAATGAGATCATTATCGATCCATAGCCAAACTGTTTGAGCTCTCCCCGCCGACACTTTGTCAGCTGAGCTCGCATGTTTGCGAGGACTCCCTCACACTAGTTAAAGATCTTCAGAGACATACAGTCCTCCGCATAAAGCATCTGTGCCCTAGTGGCTAAGTGAGGAGCTTGGATCCTCGCCATCCTTGTAATGATGAATAGTATGGCATGTAATGGATGTTCCCGTACATCTTTAATGGGAATCTTCCCACTAGATGCACGAGCATTGGGACTGCAATGCTGGCGGATCATATCATCTACGGTCCGATCACTCCCACGTGATCTAATAAGTAGCACATTGTCCCCCCTTCGGGACAATCCGGTCAGAAGGTAGATGTCCTCGACATCTATTGTAAGCTCGTGCTCACCGATCATGAAGTATTGTTGGGCTGCATCCCAGCATCGGAGCATATGAGTCAATAGTGGGATTTGGGATCTCATCCCCTGGACACGAAAGAACTTGAGGAGCCCACAGTTCCTCAATGCTTCTATACATTCTGGATCATTTGCAGCATGCATTTCATCTATTTCATGCTCCCTTTCTCGCCATTCCAAAACCATTTTGGATGCTTGGAACCTGTCAATATGAGATTTTTAACAATGTTAGAACTTGCTTCAACCACTGGAAGTCCTTCTTTTGAGCTTGGCTTGAGTTTGGGGATGGACGTCGCCGTCATCGCACCCCATTTTTACAAACAGAGCGATGTCGTCGCAATCCAAGTGTGGGACCATTGCGACAACTCAATCTCGTCGCAGTTCCCGAAAGGGCAAGCTGCGACAAGCCGAGGGCACAATGGCCCTTCCCAAATCAAGGTAAAACCCAAAAAAATGACTGAAATTCAAAAATGTAAACCACTACAATTTTGTTGGATGAAGTTTAGGGTTACCTGCTTCTGACAGTGAGTGAAATGGCTGCTCGTAGCTCCCAGAATCAATGAGTGAAGATTTGGCTCCAAATGGCACTACTCCTCCCAAATTTGGCAAATAAAACAATGGTGACTATGTTTGGTTTTTGTTTCTATTTATAAACAAAATGGAATATTCCTTTTTCAAATATTTGATGCCGTTATGCCATTTGCTATAGTTTGGATTGATTTTATTATATTTGAACGTTCGGTTGACTATTTGACCTAGTTTTCGAGTGTGCAGGAGTTGTGAAGTGTCTTTCTACGCCATTTTCGTATTGGAACGGTCATCTCAGGTATGAACACCCCTTGTATATTTTGTCGTTTATCTTTTCATTTCATTAGATTGTAATTATTTAATGATTATGAGCTTACTCTTTGTTCTTTCTCGTGCTCTTGAAACTATGAGAATACGTTATCGAGTTACGATTTATCACTTTTCCGGGCTCGTTAAACTTCTACGGAAAAGGAACCCCCCCAGAGTCTATCTTTAAGCTCTTTTCAAGCTCTCGAAATACGAAAAGATTGCCAAGCGAACTTGTCGCATTCACGCTTGTAAAAGAATTTGAATGGTCGTCTTCCTGGTGATAGTTTACCCCTTTTTCGGACCAGGGGGCACTAGTTATGAAAAAGGTATACTCCAGCCAATCATGACTGGAAGAGTCCTCTCCCGCGTTGTTTTACCCTTTCTCAGGCGATGAGGCTAACTTTACGAAAAAGGACCATTGGAGTCTTCTTTAGTTCTTTTCAGACTCTCTAAACATGAAATGACGACCGAGTTTACCTTCTATGGACTCGTTAAATTCTTACATTGAAGGGCCCGCCATGGGGTGAACCCCTCCTATCCCAGGTTCGAAAAATATTTGGGATTGGACTCATCTATGAGATGAGCTATACTGAGCATCTGATTACCCTCATCAAGCTCGTAAAAAACACATGAGGCACTCATCATTCATGATGGGGAAAAAGGAAAGATTTTGTATTACACATTTATCAATGGTAGTACCTAGTCGTTCTTGAACATGGCACTCATCTGCATTTGCATACAACACTTGGATCATCTATTTGTCCTTGACTTCTACTTACTTCCTGAGTCTTGTTACTCCTTTGAGTCATTCAAAGAAAGCTTCCATCATCAGTTGCATTAGGAATTTGTGTCGTGCTCGTCATGTCAACACTGCCAAATCATGCCATGCCCATGTTCAAGAATAATTTCACTATTCATTATTTACAGTCAGTACGCCATCAATCATGTCGGTCTACTCTGAGTCAATCTCACATATTATTGTACCATCTGATCCACTCTACACATCCTTTGTCGTGTTTCGTGTTGATGATGGGGGATTCATCCTTGTCGACTTCAACACATCATCCAAGGATTGAGTTTAGAAACCAACCAAGTGCCTTGGTCCTACATGCCTCAATCACAGGTTACCTCGCTTTTGACATGAATTTGCATCATGGACTCTTGACCGAAAGATTTCATCTTGCGTTCGACTTCAACTCATTTATTCACGCTTGATGATATGTACTGTGATACCTTGGGGATCATTGACATTAATGGTGATTTCCCTTGCACTTGTTAATGGTATACATCAATGATCGGTAATCAAGTGGTTTCTACCATGTTCGACATCAAGACATTTGTAATCACATGGATAGATTCGTATCATTGCGGGTTCAGCTTGAAGACCCTGGGGAGTCATGTTTTACCCAGGTTGCGATGGAGTTTGTATTGATTCATATTACGCGGATCCACATTTGTATTGGTCGTGGCTGTATTACCATCTCATCATGGATCTACGCTTGTGTCCAGCTGTTAGGAACCCATGTCTTTACTTTGTTAGTATATTGTTGTTGGATGCATATGCTTTGTAAGTTGTCCCGTAGTATTTGTTGATCCATAGTTTATATTAGCCCATAGTATTGACCCATAGTATTGGACGCATATGCTTTGTAAGTCGTCCCATAGTATTATATGTCCCATGGTTTTGACTCATAGTATTGGCACCTAGACTTAGCCCATGGTTTGTATTGACACATAGTATTGACCCATGGTATTGGCGCCTAGACTTAGTATAAGTGTGTGTTGAGGCCTATGAAAACACCATGAAGTTAATTGCATTGAGCTTGCTCAAAGGAGCTTGCCCCCTTGAAGTGGCCTGTGATCAATATAAAAGTGATTATGAGTTCTATTATTTATGATATCTCGTGTATTTGCATTAATTAATTATTGCAGGTTCATCACATCTGGTATCAGAGCACTTTCTTGGGCTCGTTGGGTGGAATTTCTACCAAATTTTTTTTTTGCATCTGTTGCAGCTTTGGAGTTGGGAATAATCCCTATCCGCTTAACTGTGGGAAGTACTTGGGCATAAGCCCTAAAACTCATTGTGAGGAGTACCACAGGAACCCCAAAGTAGCTGGCCCATTGAGAGGACCTGTCAGCGAAAAGGGTAACGACCCTTACCTGATTGACTAGTTCCCACCCGTGAGGTAAACCAAGAGCTGTCGTTTGTGGCAAAGCGGTTATCAGTTTTACCTGAGTCGTGGAGTGAGGGGTACTGCCCCAATACGCAAGCCGTCAGACAGCATTGGTGGCCGAGTGAAACACCTGAACTGTTAGGAAGTTGTACATACCTGGGGTCCATATCTATTTTCAGTTGAACTGTTGCTGATCACTTCCACTCCAGATCCAGCCGTTTCAGATCTATTCTGAAAGTCGTTCCAGATCCAGTCGTTGTTTCAGATCCAGCCGTTTTCGATCCCTTCGGCGCCGTTGCAGATCCATCTATTGCGGATCCCTTCCGCGCTATTGTTGCCGATCCATTTCTGAAAAAATAAAATAAATAAATAAATAAAAAATTAAATTAAATAAAATTAAAAAATAAATAAAATAAATAAATTTTCTGTTTTTCGGCCATATCTCCCTTATTTCAACTCTATTTTCCTTGAAACTTCACTGACATCCCTACAATCCCATTCTGCATATTTCATTCCTGAATACCCTATCCCAAATTCCACTTCCCAAGACCATAAATCCCACATTTGTCTATTTTTAGGGTTTGCCATAACTTCTTCAATTTTCACCCGATTGCCTTCAAATTTTACCATAGAGTTCCTGCTTCTGAAATCCCCATTTTTTGCTTCTCTGTCCCTCAGAAAGTGTTGAAAACCTAGTCAAACCCCGATTACCCCTCTGAGTTTTTCCCAAATCCAAATTTCCCCTTACTAAATAAGCTTGTGTTTGTGTTTTTCTATCCATTCCCCCCCCCCCACAAAAAAAAAAAAATTAAAAAAAATTACTGGTTATGGTTGTCACTCGCACAGGAGCAAACACCATGGAGAAAGCACTTGCAGCCATCCAAACCAAACTCCAAGATCTTGATGAAAAATTTCTCAGCCTCCATCTTTAGCTTTCAGCCATGAACAATAACCGACAGCCAGAATCTTTTGCAGCCACCGGGTTCTCTTCTTCCAGGAATTTTCGTGGGTCGAAGCTTAATTTTCCTCGCTTCAATGGTACTAATCCGACTGGACGGATATACCGAGCAGAACAATATTTCAGTCTGCATAATACTTTTGATGTCCAGAAAGTTCCACTTGCATCCTTTCATTTGGAACAGGAAGCCCTTCAATGGTATCGTTGGTACATCCAAGCTCATCCCGAGCCAAACTGGACAAATTTTTGCCAACTCCTTTTGCCACGATTTGGTCCTGGTGCTTTTGACGACTTCACAGGAGCACTCACTAAACTTCACCAAACTGGCACAGTGAGAGAGTATTAGACGGAATTTGAGAAACTAGCCAATCACACAGAAGTATTGTCTGATGAATTCTACAGGAGTTGTTTTATCAGTGGTCTCAAAGATGAAATTTGCTCAGAGGTCAAAATGTTTTGTCCCAACACAATGATGGAAGTCCTAGGGTTGGCTAAGCTGGCCGAGGACAAGATCGCAGCTCAACAGTGCTCCAAACCCACCTTTGTTCCCTTCAGAAATATGGGTTCCCAATGACCTCCCATCACGCCTGCTCCTCAACCAACTCCTATCAAGCAATTTTCTGAAACAGAGATGCAGGCACGCCGAGAAAAAGGGCTTTGTTATAATTGTGATGAGAAATTCACTCGGGGACATAGATGTGTTCAACAAAAGCTCTATCTCTTGGATGTAGATTCTCTGCCTGCCTCAGAACTTGATGAAGAAGCTCCAGATACAGTAGATGATCAGGTCGACATTCAACACTCGTTTGTTGACACCCCATCTCAGGACGACCCACCCGAGATCTCTCTCCATGCTATAACCGGCGTCACCACCCCACAAACAATGCGAGTCAGGGGATACTTCAAGAAGCTCCCTCTTACCATACTCATTGATTTTGGTAGCACTCATAACTTCATTGATCCTCGGATTACCAAACAGGCTGATTGTTTTGTCCATCCTTGCTCCAACTTTGAAGTCATGGTTGCCAATGGGGGCACCTTACCTTGCAAGGGGAAGTGTCACAATGTGCGTATCTCTATGGAAGATTATAACCTGCACTCTCACATGTTTGCCTTGTCCTTAGGCGGATGTGATGTGGTTTTGGGCGTTCAATGGTTACGCACACTTGGCCCCATCTTATGAGATTTTGCTGAACTTTGGATGCAGTTTTCAGTCAATGGGGCACAACACAAATTTATGGGCTTACAACGAGGGTCTCTCTGCATCATCAGTTCACATCGCCTAGAAAAAATACTTAAGAAGAATTCACATGGTGTCATCGCTCAACTCCATTCCATTCAGATGCACCCATCAACAGTCTCCACTACTTCCTTGGATAGATATGCATGTGTCTTTGCTGAACCAATGAGCTTGTTGCCTTCAAGAGACCTTTCCAGTAAGAATTTAGCCGCATCTACCTCTCAGCAATAAATTATGACTATTTTGCATATAGTACAGAAGTGGCAGCCATCCCTATTGGGGAATTATTTTTGCATCAAGACTGATCTCCAAAGTCTGGAAACTTTCCTGGAATAACGGGTCTCCTCCCCAACACACCTGAAATGGGTTATCCAACTCATGGGTTATGACTATGCGACCACTTACCAAAAGGGTAAGGACAATATGGTGGAAGATGCTCCTCCTCGCACATTTGATGACCCAATTTCTCTTACAGCTATTTCTCTGCTTGTTCCAAATTGGTTGCAATCTGTTCAACGGGGCTATCTCTTCTATGAACTCCATGCTTCTTCATCAGTAGGGCACTCTGGGTTCCTCAAAACATATGACCAGGAACAATGTAACTTCTTTTGGCAAGGACTCAAAAGGACAATTCAACGGATGGTGGTTGACTGTGATACTTTCCAGGTCAACAAGGGTGGAATGACCCTCCTTTCGGGACTGCTCGAACCCTTGCCCATCCCTCCACAGATTTGGACAACTATTTCTATGGATTTCCTAGAAGCGCTCCAGTGGTATAGTACCACATCTCAAAAGACACCATATGAAGCAGTCTCTGGAAAGGCACCACCAGTTATTCTTCCATACACCTTCAGCAACTCCCCAGTTCAGGAAATTGACTCAATTCTTCGAAACCATGATCAGCTTCTTCTCATTCTGCAGGACAATTTTCACATGGCAAGAATTCGACTGAAACAACAAGCCGATCAGCACCATTCTGTGCACACTTTTCACATCGCTGATATGGTTCTTCTTCGTCTACAGCCTTCCATGCAATCCTCTCTGAAACTCCAAAGGCGCCAGTGGCTCGGAATGCAACCCGAGGATGCTACAGGGAACCCATTCCTTCAGATTTTGCATCAATTTCCACATCTAAAGCTTTGAGGACAAAGCTTTTTCTAAGGGAGAGGGGATGTTAGGAACCCATGTCTTTACTTTGTTAGTATATTGTTGTTGGACGCATATGCTTTGTAAGTCGTCCTGCAGTATTTTTTGATCCATAGTTTATATTAGCCCATAGTATTGACCCATAGTATTGGACGCATATGCTTTGTAAGTCGTCCCATAGTATTATATTACCCCATGGTTTTGACTCATAGTATTGGCACCTAGACTTAGCCCATGGTTTGTATTGACACATAGTATTGACCCATGGTATTAGCGCCTAGACTTAGTATATAAGTGTGTGTTGAGGCCTATGAATGCACCGTGAAGTTAATTGTATTGAGCTTGCTCAAAGGAGGTTGCCCCATCGCAGTGGCCCATGATCAATATAAAAGTGATTCTGAGTTCTATTATTTATGATATCTCGTGTATTTGCATTAATTAATTATTGCAGGTTCATCACACCAGTAGTATTGTGTTCAGTCGGTCATTACTACCATGGATATACATTGTATTGGTTGGCATCCATGTTGTACATCATACGAGATTGTCAGTTCAGAGTCAGTTGTACTACAGCAGCGTCCTTCATCCGACAAGTCCATTTTGCCATTCTTTCTGTCAAAGCATTTCACCTGTCCAATTTTTAAACGGCTTCATGCTTTGGGGAGCATTCTGTTACACCTAAAATCTTACCACCATTAGATTCAGTGTATACATCCATAAATTTCCATTGGCTAAGTCATTTTTGTGGAAGGGACATCATTATGCTTCTTCTAGGTTTTGAGAGGTCGTTGCAGGCTGCACTCATGCAACCTGCGATGTCGCACCTTGCTCCATTACAGGGTGCGACGAAGTCAGTTAAAAGGAAAAAATAGCTTCTTCGAGCTCATTCTCGAAGGTTGCTGACTTGGATCCCTATCCCTGACTTGTTGGGGGAGCTGGCCTTCGGTTCCTAACCTCTTGGAAGGATCCCCTATCTCTCTCCTACCATATCTCAACCTACCCTATCCATACCCTATCCACTTAGTCTTATATAAGTGAAGCTCTACCCCTCTCCAAAGGGAGGAAGTCTATAGTGTCTACATGCTGGTGAAATCATCCTTGAGAGACTCAAGCTTCCTTGGAAAGATATGGCAAATGGCTTGGATGGAGAAGGGCTACAGCGTTAAGCCTTGGTTGTAGTTCTATGTCTCTACTATGTATTTCCCTATTTACAGTAATACAAATGCTTTCCACCAATATTGTTAATGTGTGATGATATTGAGTAGTTTACTTAGATCTCTTATTGTATAGATGCTCTTTACTCATTTTGTGTTGTTCTTTATGTCATAACAGGTCTTGCAGCTGAGATCTGACGACCGTTGGACGTGGAGCAACATTCAGGAGAAAGGGTTACGAAGTAAAAGGTAAGACATCTAGCACTTGATCCTTAAGTAGATCTAGAAAATCCATTTGTAGTCTATTCTATTTGTTCTAGACTCGCATTGAGCTAGGGAGATCTGGCTCGCGTCCGCTCGAGTGGATTGTCCGTTAAACAATAGCACATGGATCACATAATGTCAAATACTTTCCTCTCAAAGCTGAGCATTCACTAGCGAGGCCTTGGCCTTGAGCTCCACGCTAGGAATCATACATCACATATGCACAATGTTTATATAAAAGCCAATATATCCTAAGGATCAAAATGGGGATATTACACTTATCTTTCCAAGTACATTGACACAATGTTGATTTTTTCTTCTTCATCATAAATCTGGTATATATCGAAGTAACGCTCAAGTTTATTAATCCATAGTGTACCTTCTCGATCATGTTTGCCATCAAATTTCGATATGCCTATTTTTAGTTTTTGTATAACATTGTTGAACAAGCTTGAATTATTTGATGAGTGGTGTGACCATGGCGATGAAATATGGTTTTTTATTTCTTTACTTCCATTTTTTAAGGCCTTGAACTCATCTTTCATCATTAAGAGTGTTTCAAGTTTCTCATTCATTCCTTGTAATGCAATTGAGACACTATTCGTGATTTTGGTGTAAATATTGACCTCCATCTTTTTCATTGATTCATTTGTCTATGAGTTGATAGGCCATATGGCCCTGGTCTTCCTTGAATTTCTTGTTCTCCTCATTTCACAGATCTAAACCTGATTAAGGTCCCAATTGGGAAACAATGCCAATAGACAACTAGATTCCACCCACAAAATTTGCTTCACACACTATTCCCACACACCAATTTCGCAATAATAATTAATGTGCTCTCAACCAAAATGCACGAGTAGCTCGAATTTTTCTATAGAGGGATTTATTCTATGATGGAAAACTTTTTATTGTCGAATCCTCATGCAAATGAATGTTGAGATAGGTTGAAGAGCAATAGAACTTCAAGAATGAGTTCAATGTTTTTGAGATCAATTCCCAAGTCTCATGCAACCTTCACTCACTCTCTACACAACAAAGGCATGATGGACATGAATGGGTGGCTCCACTCAACCTTCAGGAAGTTTGGATGCAACCTTCATGGAGAATGGATGTAGTATTCATGGAACCAAGGGATCCACACATCCAAAATGCAATAGTCTGTGCACAACAACAATCCGTACATTAATGGGTTAACATGTATGCCCATGTAGTGTAATATCCCGATTTTGACCCCATTTCATTTAACATGTAAATGATGTAATATCGTTATGAAATCATGGTGAGAATCTCAAGGCCAAGGCCCCACCATCGATTTAGTGTTAAAATTGATGCATATGGGTTGCGTGCTAGCCAGGCGCAATAGAAATCGTAGATATAATGTAAATATGCATTTTAATAAAAATACCCACAACTAGCTATGCAATGCAATGCAACAAGAGTATGGGGGCATGATTTTTACAAGGAATTGGGAGGGAAATATTCAAACCCTTGGAGCCAATAAATTCAATCCAAGTGTTAATGAGAGAACCCATGAACCATCAACTACCCATGTTGAATTTTGTACCCAATCATTTATTTCTTCCAAGAGTTGGTTGAGGTAGTTAATGCTTTGGGATTGGAGAGCTATGGATGTCCAAATTCGGGTATGGGAAAGCCACCATTTTGGAAAAACTGTGTTTTGGCTTCTTGGGCAAGAAAAGAGCCATGAAATTGCTCCCTGAGCCATTAACCATCAACTAGTTTTGGCTCTCTCACGAGTTTGAAGCTACCTGGGTGTTTTTCTCCATGAAATTTCTATGTTTTCCTTCATTCTCATATGGGAGAAGGGCGTTTTTGTGGTATAGAATAGTGGGGAAGAAGAGGAATCCATTTTGGGGGTCCTGTGAGGTCGTTTTTGCCCTCTGAATGCCCACATACCTGTTGGGGAACTCGTTTTTTCTCCCTGGGGTCAATTTCCCTTCCCACAATTCATTTTTGGGTGTGCCACAATTTGGGAAATCCATGGACACCATGTGTTGTGCATCCCATAGTTGAAAACGTTTACCCATTCCAACAATTGTGCTTGCTGTGGGTGGAAAGAGTATGTTGGGGTATGGGTTATGGGTATCCATTGCTTTGGTTGTGCATGAGCTTGAGTGTTCCCTTTCCTTGTAGAAATCATGCCCATCTTGGGGGTGGCAGTTGTGTTGAGATATTGATGAACACAACTGGCCTATGGTTGGGTGGAACGTTGTAGTTGCGTAGTTAGTTGCTTGGGACAACTTCACCATCAAGATAAGTATTCTCAATGTGTTTTACTTCTGCAAATGGTTTTAATTTGATGATTGTTATTGATATGTTGAATGCATGTGAAATGTGTGTGGATAGTTTAATTCCGTTGTGCATGTTAATTTTGAATGGCATTTGCACACATGAGTTTTATTTGCTATGAATATGTTCATAATGAATGGGGCTAAGTTTTTGTAAAATCCCCAGTTTTAGTGTCATGTTCCCTTCCTTGCGTTGGATCCATGGGAGGGGAAGTGACTTGTAGCCAAAGGAAAATATGCTCTAATACCAATTAGAGGCAAACTTATGTAAAAATATATATTATTATTTATTCGATGATGAATGGCAAGGAATGAGCACTTGTATAAATACAATGGAGTGCAAAAGTACCAACTCTTCACTCAAAAAATGGTGACCCTCAATATTAACTTACGACTAACAATTAGTTATATTATAGGAAACCTAAAGGATGCTTCCCCACTTTCATGGATGGAATCCCTAATAAAGTCATTAATGTAGGCTAGTGCATCCCATCTAGTTGGATTTGAATCAAACCAAATGCCATACAACATTGATGAAAACATAAATATTTAACATTACATAATGAGACAAGAGTAATGATATTGATGGTATTAAATTCATTTTTACAATAAAAACAACACATTCTTGAAAAAAAAATTACACATTAACATAGTAAAAAAATCAAAATTTTAAAACATTTAACCTTCTTCTTTATAATATATATATTATAATCCATTTAACTTTATCCATTGGCGTGCACTGCTTGGCTATGAACCCCATCTATTCTCTCTTACTAGAGGGTGGCTAGATGTTATCCCGGACAAGAAGGAGGATACTAACGTTCTCCTTGCTGGTGTATGGGAATGGGACTCTGCAGTCCCGCGACTCAAAAGATGGAATCCATTATTCAACTCCAGAACTGAGAAAAGCTACATCATGTCGGTTTGGGTGAAATACCCAGGCCTTCCTCCAGATTTATGGTCTGCTGATATTTTGCGTCCACTGGGAAGCGCTTTGGGATCCTTTACCAAGGCCGCTATGGGATTTCAAATGAATGGTATATTATCAGTGGCCAAGGTCTTAGTCGAACTAGACCTATGTGATGGTCTTCTTGATGAGATTGATATTTCTATTAAGGATCGAGCATGGACTCAACGCATCGACTACCATGGAATCTCATTCTGGTGCAACGGATGCCATCAACATGGGCATACAACTCATTTTTGCGATCGTGCTTTCGGAAAAAAGGTTTGGTAGAGGAAGAAGAACCTTGATCCACCGACGATGATGGAAATGTAGGCCACCTCTGATCAAGGACTTTCATCCCACCCAGTGATTGTAGCAGACTCAAGGCATTTCATTCGGCATCCATATCCCTCCAGTTACCTCTCTCTCAGCCTTGGTGTATTCCTCCTCTTACCCCCCCATCTACGTCGACGCATTCACCCACCCACCTCGACCTTATACACCATATCAAACCTCTATCCTCTTTATACCAATCGATTACCCCCCCCCCCCCTTACCATTTGGATCCCGCTCAAAATCTTCTACGTTCACAAAGATATTCCCGAAGAATCCACTCAACTGCCATTGGATCTGCATAGCCCCCATCCCCCTATTATAATTGACTCCCCTTTCATGCCTCATATACCCACCATGCCCCAGAATTATGCCCATAGAGTATCTCCTCCACCCTCTACGACAAGTGCTCCACTTGTTATCTCACCTACCTACCAAAATCATCCCTCTAGATACAACCTATGCTCTACCCGCTCTATGAAGAGTCCATCCCATGGCCTTGGCGCTATCTGTGGATTTTTTATTTCTTTGCCTCAACTTCATGGATGTCACGATATTATGGACGCAGCTAGGGCACATGCATGCATTGACATAAGTGCAGGGAAACAACTCAAGCTTTTTGGGCCGCTTAGAGCAAGCAAGCCTGGCCAACTGTATCCTTAATGTTGGTGCTATCTTTGAATGTCTGAGGGTTGGGGCTGCCCTTCAAGTGACTATCCCTACATCGGGTGGTTGACGTCTATCGACCACACATTATCGTTTTATAGGAAAGTCTTGCTTATGGTGATATCATTATCAAGGACCTCAAAAGCCTTCTCCCTGAGTGGTCTTTTATTAGTACCGATGCCAATGAGCGATCGGGTGGACTCGTCACGGGTTGGATTTATACACAGTTCCTACAAACTAACTACTGGGCTCTTCGGCCTGTGCTAGGAATGGCCATATTCTCGAGGGAAACAGGGTTAACATATACCCTCGTAAGCGTCTACGACCCCTACCTTCATAGGGAGGCTTTTAGGGATCTTTTCTTCTCACACAGCATGTTGGATGTCAATATGCTCATCATTGGAGGTGATTTAAACTTCATGATGGGTGCTACGGAGATATGGGGTACTCTTGCTCATAGGGACCCTCTTTCATAATACTTTAGTGTGTTGCTATCCACTCACTCTATTTTTGACATTCCTCCTATTTAAATGCGACCCACCTAGAGGAATATGGGGGCTGGAGAGGCTCATATTGCTAAAAGATTGGACCATTTTTTGTCAACGAAGGCACTCTTAGATCTGTTGCTCTGGTGCGTCAATGGGTTGGGATTGGTGGCGATTCAAACCACTGCCCAATCCTTCTTGAACTATTCCATGCCTTAAAGAAACCAGCTAGTCCTTTCAAATTCTATGTTCGATGGCTTAAGGATACTGAGTTCCATGATATGATTGTTAAAGAGTGGAAACCCTTTGACAATTCTTCTGTAGCGATAGTGGCTGTTCAATTTAATAACAACTTATATAGGATGAATATTTCTATTCAAAAAAAACCCTGGGTTTTTTCTTCTTACCAACAGAAGAAAGAAATTGTGCTTTTAGAAGGTCGTAAAAAGGATATTCTCATGGAGAATGAGGCTTCTACAAGGCTTCGGAATTGCGCTCTATGGTTACATGCAGTGGATGCAAATACAAAATACTTCCACAACCATATAAGGAATCAACAACACGTCAATTCCAAATGGGAAATGAAGGATGATGAGGATATCACACACTCTGGACATCAAAAGCACACAGAGTTGGGTGTCAAACATTTCAAAGAAGTTTATTCACAACCACGGGATATCTCTCTTCTACATATGATAAGTTTAACCAATGCATACCCAAACATGGTGTCAGAAGAAAACTCCAACTCTTTATTGTCCCATGTTACCATGAAGGAATTAAAGGAAGCCATCGGTCAATTGCAACATGAAAAGAGCCTGGGGCCCGATGGATGGGCCATTGAGTTTTTTGAGGCCTTCATCGATCTGTTTGGCGAGGACATCCTTGCGGTGGTTGAAGAGTCGAGATTAAAGGCTAGATTCTCACTGCTACAAACTCCACTTTTATTTCCTTGATACCTAAAAAGGATAAGGGGGAGTCCTTTGACTACTATCAACCCATCTCACTCTGCAATTGCTTCTATAAAATCACTGCCAAGGTTATTGCCAACAAGATTAAGGGTATTCTATATGATGGTATCTCCATGGAACACCATTATTTCCTTAAGGGCCGATTGATTCAGGACGCTATTGGTACTACCCAAGAAGTCATGCATTTTGTAAAGACTAAGAAGATTCCATTGGCCATCCTCAAAATTGACCTCCGACAAGAATATGATCAAGTAAATTGGATATTCCTCCGCTTGGCACTTCTACAAGTGGGTTTCCCATTGTAAATTGTAAATTGGATAATGTCCATTGTTCAATCTGTATCTTTTGTTGTTCTAGTGAATGCATCAACGTCATCCTTTTTCAGACTTGACACAGGTCTTCATCAAGGTTTCTCACTCACCCCTTTACTATTTATCCTTATTGCAGAGGGTCTCAGCTATGCCATCATACATGCTAAGGATTCAGGATCTTTCCATGGGATCAAACTTTGACATAGCCTGTCTGTTACCCATCTTTTATTTGTCGATGACATATTGATCTTCATTGAAGGCTCCAGATGAGATATACAATGCATTGCCAAGATTCTAACTCTATTTTCTTCGGCCACAAGTATGACCATGAATATACAAAAATCTACCATTTCCTTTTTTAATGTGGATGATGGGATTATGGATTGGATCTCCCGCTATATTCCCTATAAGATTGTTGATGCAGAGATGGGTCTACCATACCTGGGATATGCCATTAAGCCAAATGACTATAGAATGAAGGATTGGTCGTGGATGGTTGCCTGCATGGAAAAGAAACTTCTCCTATGGTGCAACCATTGGCTCACCAAGGGAGGCATGCTTATCCTCATAAAAGCCGTCTTAGAGGCGATCCCGATTTTTTGGTTATCCATGGCACATATTTCAATGGGTACCATCAATACTATCTGAAAGGTTTGCTATAATTTCATGTGGAAAAGAAAGAATTCTTCCACTTGTTACCACTGGATTGCATGGGATAGGGTTACACTACCAAAACTGTGGGGCAGATTGGGAATAAAATAGTTGGGCGACTTTGCAAAAGCATTGGCAGCTAAGAACATCTGGAGGCTCTTGACTTGTGAAAACATATGGACAAAGGTCAAAATACATTTATCATCTATCAGCGGGGGATTGGTTTAGAAGTGGGATCTACCGACCAAAGGCCTCTTCTATGATGTGGAAGGCTTCAATGGATGCTTTTGAACTCATTGCAGACGGTTTGGAGTAGCAGATTGGGGACGGGAAAAGAGTTCGGATAGGCA
This sequence comes from Larix kaempferi, assembly GCA_027924585.1. Lineage (NCBI taxonomy): Eukaryota > Viridiplantae > Streptophyta > Pinopsida > Pinales > Pinaceae > Larix > Larix kaempferi. The sequence goes on along the minus strand of BSBM01000159.1, from coordinate 8,098,134 downwards.
TCGGCCCTTGGATTGGATGCCCTGATTGCTATCGGCTCCTAGACCATATCATTATTAAACTACAGGATCACGAGATTTTCTTTATATCACAGATTGTAAACCATCTTACTACATGTATTCACTAGCAGGGTTGGATCAATGCTGATACACTCCGTTTTCAAAGTGAGGAGAAGGTCATATGGGATAGGTATATATAGGGCATGTTGGATATGTCCATCCGCTTAACACATGTGATCGATGAGATCAGATGGATACCAAACAACGACGATGGTCAATACGTTCCAAAGATCGGTTATGAGATTCTCTGTTCCAACATACATCTCCCAGAAAAAAGGTGGTGGTTTGACACTCTTTGGAAAATTCCATTTCCTCTTAAGATGAAGATTTTCTGCTGGGCCGCTTTGAATGACAAAATCCCTGTTTGGAACAGGCTTCAAACACACATCTACGAGGGTCTCGGTCAATGCAACCTTTGTAAAACACATTTAGAGAACAACGAACATCTGCTCAACCACTATTCTTACATCTTTTGCATTTGGCAAAAAAAAAAACACTACTCACCGATATCCACCATCTTTGGAGTGGCTCTATCATTTCAGATACGCTGAAATCTTGGCATGCGTTTCCATACGCTCAATCCATTCCAGCTCTTCAATATCTAATCATGTGGCACACCTGGATTGCACAAAACCTCTCCATCTTTGAAGATATATACATTCCACCTAAGGTATTTGCAATCAAGTGTTTGAGCATAACATAGTCTATGACACAGGATCAGGGACCATAGATCCCACGGAATCTCACAGTGGAGGTGATCGATAAAAATGTGCCATGGCAATTTTTTGATGGCGTTACATAGGGATCTCCTACTAGAAGTGGAGCAGGTGGCATCATCTTTATCAACTCTCATCACTATTTTAAATTTGCAGCATCTAATAGATACAACACCAATAACCATGCCGAGATTATGGTGTTAAAATTCCTCTTACAGGCAGCCATCTCCAAAAATATCCATAGCCTACAAGTTTTCGGGGATTCCTCTCTCATCATACAATGGATGAAGAATTGATGGAAGCCAATACATATGCTATTGATCTATATCTACAAGGAGGTTAACCGATTGTCCTCTTTTTTCCAAAACCTTTCCTTACAACACATTTTTAGGGAAAGGAATTTTGATGTAGACCGTCTATCTAAAATATGCCTTCTTTTTGCTGACAGTATTTGACAGACATGGGACCATAGAAATGAACATATTATCTCTGAAAATCCTGGTCCCATCGTTTTCTGATTTATGTTATGCCTTTATCATAAGATATTTTATGCATAGGCACTTTTTTTATCTTTTAAATCATATTTTTGTATAAAGATACATATACACTGAATATTATAATAAAAATAATATTTGGTTGATGATCAATATCATGATAACATTTCTGGTCATGTAAAATGTGTTTACTTTTTTTTTTCCCGAAAAGAAAAAAAGTAACTTAAGTTATTAGAAAATAACGGTTACAACTTGAGGGACGACAGTTCTCCGGATAGACTTGAAACTAATAGAGATGACAGTTCTCCTGTTAGACTTGAAGCTAAAGACAATCAGACGCCCATGAAACGGCGAAACAAGGGGCTGCTAAATCATAAAGAAACATTCATTACAAAAACGGCGTAGCCATACGACTGAAGAAAAGCCACTAGCATGAAAAAGACAATGAATAAGAGGAAAACTGGAAATGCAGATCAGGAAGATGACAAACAAGAGGTCACCCGATAATCATCCGAGCCTTCAGAAGGTTAAGATGCTCGCTCCCCTAGTTGACTAAACGATCGTCCATAAACTCGCTAAAGGATAAGAAACCGTCCATCGGGCCCAAAGCAAGTTTTGACAAGTGGTCTGTAGCCGAATTAGCTTCGCGATATACAAGTTGACAGTGCAGCCAATCAAAAGAAACTCTGAGGCGGTTCACCTCCTCCATCCACGGCTCAAGAAGTAGAGTTTTAATGCGATGATCACCGTTGAACCAGTTGACGACCACCTAGGAATCTCCATAGATATTCATGGAAGAGAAGCCTCTGCGGAGGGAGAACCACAAAAGGCAGCGTAAAGCTAAGAGTTTAGCTTTAAGGCCATCGCATGCTCCGATGCCAACTTGTAAATTGATGTGATGATCTCGTCTAACAAATATCACAATCCCGGCGCCACAAACTCCCCTCTGGGAAGCCCCGTCAAAGAAGCCATGTATGGTGCCTTCCCCCAGCTTAGGAATAGCTATCCGGCGAACCTTGATACTAGTTGAAGGTGTTGGATAGCCTTTCCACTGATATACAATCCTGAAAGCGGTAGAATGCACAGTCGACTTAACGTCATCAAAGATGCTCACATTACGAGCTCTCCAAATGCCATCAAGCATGGAGAGGGGTAGAGTATTTCTATGACCAAAAAGCTGGAACGAGCAATGGATGCAATCATCTAAGTCTGTCCCTTTCCACTCAGCAGGAAGAGGAGTCTAGCCCCGAAGAAACTGCCATAACTCCTTGACAAAGTTGCAGTGCATGAAAGTGTGTTGAAGGCCTTCTTCTCCCGATCTGCACAAGAAACAAAAACCAAGCCCTGCAAAACCTCTTTTCTGAATATTAAGCCAAAGGAGAATTTTGTCATGGAATACAAGCCAAAGGAAGCATCAAAGTTTAGGAGGGATATTCCATCCCCATAGAGGTTTGTGCCACCAATGAGGGACCGGGGGATTCTGAGCATCATCCACTTGTAAATTATAAACGTTCGAAACAGACATGACCCCCTTCGAGCCTGGGCCATCCCAAATCAAAGCATCAGGTTTTTTATTAAGATAGATCCCGGCACAGGCTAAGCTGGAAATGTAAGAGTCCCACACCGAGATCCAATGTGAAGGAAGATTAAGCTCAACTCCAGTTAGCCAACAGTCCCGAGGGATGTTACTCCGATTCAAGAAGAACTGGGATAACACCATCTTCCTGTGGGTATGAAGATCCTTAATGAAATCAGATGGAAGCCGACCATCCTCCATGCTCCCAAAAAAAGGATCCACTCCCACAACCAGCTACTATCCCCGATTTTCCATTTGATCCATGGCCCAATGAGATGGAAAATGCTGCTAAAACTTTTCCAAATGGCCGAGGACTGAGATGGAGCAAACTGAAAATTACGGAGCCACTGGGATGTATTGTAAGTTTTGAGATATTTTGTTCGAATCACCGTGCTCCAAAGACCTCCATCATTGAGAGCTCTCCAAAAGCTTTTGGCCAACATGGCAGAGTTGAACCACTCCAAGTTCCTTAAGCCCCAGCCTCCCCGACCTTTGGGCCAACAAAGAAGGTGCCATGAGCATAAATGCCACTTTCTTACCATAGATTTTCCTTCCCATATAAAATGAAAAAGTTTGCTTCTAATCCCATTGATAAGAGCAAAAGGGAGCCTCATAAGCCCAAACCAATAGATAGGAATGCTCTGTATGACAGATTGAGCAAGGACCAACCTCCCCCCAATCGAGAGCCACCTCATTGTCCAACTATTAATCCGAAGATCGATCTTCTTAAGCAGCCACTCCCAGTCTGCCTTCCTATAACAATTGGGTTTGAGAAGAAAGCCCAAATACCTTATTCCAAAGTCCAGATGGGAAAAAGTAAAAGGGAACAAGGCCTTCAAATCAGAAATGATCGAATCCTCAACCTTATGAAAAAGAAAGGAAGATTTTCCCAGACTTATTGCCATCCCCGATGCCTTGCAGAAGGTTTCAAAGATTTTCTTATAAGACCTCCATTCCTCCAAAGAGGCACTTCCAAATATCAAAATATCATCGACGAACAGGAGGTGTGTCAGAGACAAAGATCGAGAAACTCTACCCCCCTTGATATTGTAGCATTCCTTTGCCTCCCTAATCAGTCTACTAAGACCGTCAATAGCCAAAATGAAAAGAAGAAGGGAGAGAGGACACCCCTGCCTAATGCCTTTGTTGTAGGAGAACATTTCTGTAGGCTCGCTGTTGACAAGAACCCCATACGTGGTAGAGGTGATGCAAGCCATGATCCAATGAACTAAATTGATAGGAATACCAATCTGAATGAGAATATGATGCAGATAGGACCAATCCAGCCTGTCATAAGCTTTTTTCAGATCAAGCTTCGGGATGAAAGCACTAAGATTTTTGGGCTTAATAGAGTGAAGACACTCTTGAGCCAATCCCACGGCGTCCAGAATCTGACGGTTGAACAGAAAGCCGAATTGTTCTAGTGAAATGAATTTTGCCAAGTAACGTTTAAGGCGATTGCCAATGATTTTTGAAATCAGCTTGTACAAAGTATTACAAAGAGAAATCGGCCGATAGTCTGAAAACCCATCTGGTTGGTCCGTCTTCGAGATCAAAGCAATGTAGGTAACGCTTAGTCTTTTAGGGATCGTGGCTTTGAGCTGAGATTCTTCCACGAATTTCAGAATATCAATGCCCATGAGATCAAAAAAGTGCATGAAGAATTCCACAGTCTAGCCATTGAGGCCTGGGCTTTTTTCTTTGACTAAAGATCCGAGCACAGACCTTAGTTCTTTCAAGGTGATCGGTTCCTCAATGGCCATACCTTCCTCAACATTAAGAAAACGAGAGAAAAGATTAATGATTTTGAGTTGGTGAGTCAAATTACAAACCTGAGGTTGTTTGTAGGTAGTCTGGAAATGAAAGGCAGCACTTTCCATGATGTAAGCCTGATCCGTTCTGAAGGTACCATCCTCCCCTTTAACCTCCCAAATGGAATTTCGATTACGATGCATGCTAGCGTAATTCTGGAAAAACCTCGTATTGCTATCCCCCTTTGCCAACCATAACGCTTGGCTTTTAAGGCGTCAAGTGCTTTCCTTTTGAGTCAGCAAGGCCTCCTTTCTGTGGAATAAATCCTTAATAACAAGGCGATTGTCTTCTTCAAAATAAATCCTAGCAAATTCCCAAGAAGAAATCCTTTCCTTTATCTCAATGAGTTCCTTCGTGTCCTCCTTTTTTTTTTGACGTTCCCAATTTTTAATCACTTGTCTGATAGCATCCAGCTTGTTGTTGAGGTTTGACAAATGAGATAGAGTATCGACATACCCCATTGACCTCCATTCATGAGTGACCAAATTGCAGAAGTTAGAATCCTCGAGCCAAGTGCTATTGAATTTAAAGGGGTAGTATGGCCTCCTAACCTGCATTTGGAGCTTGAGGCAGATGGCTTTGTGATCCGAAACACCAGTGGCCACCCCCCAAGACCAAAATCTGTCAAAACCTTGAAGCAGGTAGTTTTTTATAAGGAAATGATCAAGTCTTTTTGCCAGGCCGTGAGCTCCCGAGCACCCATTATTCCAAGTTGGGACAAGATGACCTGGCTCAATGTCCATCATACCAGCTGCCTTGAAATGGTCCTTTAGGAGGCCTGAGAAGGGATCATCCCTGTGCCCAGACCCCCAAACCTCGCTGGCTGATAAGGTAAAATTCAAATCTCCACACAAGATCAGATTACGGATGTCCATTATCCTATTTGAGAAAACCTTCTCCCAAAAAGGCTAACGATCCCGATATGGCCCATAAAGATTCATAATACAAAACTCTTGTTCAGATCCTAAGAAACTTCCGATCAGAGCAATACCAGAGCATACAAAACACGGATTCAAAACAGCCTTGGAAGGATCCCACGCTGTAAGGAGGCCACCGGTAAGGCTGCTAGAATCGATGGCACAACACTTCCAAGATGGGCGAATGCCTAAGAGAAAAGTGACCGCGTCCTCTCTAGAATGCATGGTCTCTTGAATGAAAAGAACCAAGGGTTTGATCATGTCCAAAAAGTGACGAATAGCAGCCTTTTTAAGCAGGCTGCCCAACCCCCGAGCATTGAAAGAAGAAATGATCATCGGGGAATCGATGAGGGGTCTTGACCTGCTCTAAGAGACCCAGAAGGAGAGAACGAAGAAAGATCCCTGGAGAGCCCATTGGCTGGGGAAATTTTTTGATTTGTCCACTTAGTTACAACCTCCCGTCCTGATTGACTTCCTTGATTTTTTTTTTCTTGCTTTTTCCGAATGGTGACATTGGATACATTAATGGAATCCAAGGCCGGGCTAGAATCAAGACAATCTACAGAGCTCTGTCCTCCAAAGACGAGAAGAGGGACCATTCCGGACTCGGGGGTAAGCTGGATATCCAAATCCAATGATCCAAATCTTAGCTTCAATGGCGAAGGTTGTTTTCCTTCAGCAATGGAGGGAGCACCCAAATACCTCCCAACGACATTAACAGAGATGTCCTCTGAATCAGAGATGGGCGAGGGTGAGAGGCTTATGTCCAAGTCCTTTCTACCCTCGTGATCCTCAAGGAGTGGGACAGGACCTCCAGGTTTCTCAGCCAATACCTTAGGTTCCCCTATCCCAGCCAGGAAGAGAGAACGAGGTTTCAGGGCTTGATGGGGGATCACGTCCATCTCAAGCTACCTTTCATGAAACAGGGTCGCTGAAATGTCCTCCACAGTCAAAGATTTTATCATGAGGGGAAGAAACATCTTGAACTTATCCAAGCATACCTTTGCAGCTACTTCGTTGAAGGGGATGGGAAGGGAGAAAGACTGAGCAGGATCCTCGATGGGCTCCTTACGAACATTTGACTCAGAACCGTCTTCCACTCATCCCTTGCAGTCACGGCTCAAATGACCTGGCTTCCTACAGGTGAAGCATCTAAAAGGTAAGTGTCAATAGTCCAGCTGTTGGGTAAAAGAGCCGTCTTCCCATGCAACCTCGATCTATATCGGGAGTCTCGAGGAGACATCCACTTTAATGAGAAGCCGGGGACAAACCCTCTCTGAAGCCAAAAGAGTGCTTTCCTCGATGAGGATGAATCGACCAATGGAGTTAGCCACTGATAAGAAAGCCTGAAAGCTCCAGCAAAACAGTGGGAAATCTGGGAATAACACCCACATATGACGTTTCTTGAGCTTTTCCTTTTTGGGGTCAAAGGATGGGTGCTATCTGATCAAAACTAACGATCCCTGCCCCAAGACCCAGAACTTGTCCAGGATCAGTTGCAAGGATTCCTCTGATAGAAAGTGGAAATAAATCCATCCATTCTCGAGCATGATTACTCTAGGAACATAGTGAATGAGCGGCTTCCAAACTTTTGTGATCCAATCCACTAACTCCCCTCTGGTTAAACGCAAATGTTCCATCCTTCCTACCAGGGCCCGAGACACCATATTAGAGACCATATCCATGGTTATGTCATGGCCTAAAGTACACTGATAGCGCTTTTTAGAGACTGTTTCAGCATGGACCCCCCCCTTTCCTCTGTCTGTGGGGCCGACTACAATCCCCAGGGGCTGAGACCATCGTCTTATTAGGAGAAAAGGGCGAAGGACGAGTCGTGAAGGATCTTTCTGAGCCACGGGGTTGATCAGTGGAAACAGTGATGCCAATCGGAGCCTTGGAGAAACCATCAGGGTGGGTGGATGGCATGAAAACCACCGGTTCCTTGGGATTGACCCTGACCATCATCAGGGAAGTCGGAACCTCACGCCCAACCGACCCCATCCCCCTTGAATCGATCACGAGGAACAAGAGATAACAAAAAAACAAAACAAGCCTGAAGTGGATCTGACAACCGTGCAGAACCTAGGCATAGGATAACGCACCACAGGCTGGAGGAGAACCGATGAAATGATACAGGATAAAATAAGATTTCCCACTCTTTTACTTGGTTGGTACTGACCTACCGTGAGGAAAGGCCGACTCCAAGACTGAACCGAAGTCCAGATTTTACAGCAAACAGAGAAACCGAGCCCTCAGGTTATTTGAATAGGCCCGTGTCGAGGGGCAACGTAGCCCTAGCTCCTAGCTGTGTCGAGGGGCAGCGAAGCCCTAACTCCTCCATGGCCGTTCTCACCAAGTTCCAAGCCCGTATCGAGGGGCCGTTCATTTCATACTCACTCCAACTATTATATAAAGCGAGTACGCTCTTTTTTATTTTATGGAAAAATAATGTATTACTCATCATTTAGTCACTCGGTAAACATTATAATAAAATAATATTTTTAAACCTTTTGTCCATGGTTTTTTATACATGTAAATACATGGAATATGGGCAACATCCACACATTGCCCTTGAGAGGCGAAACGAATGGTCCGAGTCCGACCGATTCTGCTAGGGTTGCATTGCAGTAGCACCGCTGGCCGACTAGTTATTTACAGGGTTTAATGGCGGCTTAACCGTGCCTTCAATGTGGATTGGGTATCGACATGGCGGAAAAAATCAGAGTCACAAAATTTAACAAATGGAGTAATGGGTGGGTAAAACGGGATCTGTTCGTTGATATACCCCTTTCAAGGGTATGATCAACACCAGGAAAGATCAAGGACCGTCCCAGATACGTTCATGGGTTCCTACTGTCTACAACGAGGGTGTTTCCAGTTTTGGTAGAGAGCTTCATCTTCTGAGCAGATTTAATGCCTGAACCCTACATCACAGGACTAGTCGGAATAACACCTTTTTGATAGGGTCAGGCATTAAATTGCTCAGAAGTTGAAGTTGGATTTTACTTGCAAGCTGGGTTTTGTTTCCACAGGAAGAAGTTTCTTCATATATAGGGCTCAATGCGCGCTCCACCAGAACGGCTGTGTCGTGAGAAGAAAAACAGAGGAGAGAAAAACGGTTGTGCCAGTTGCCATTGTTACAGTCGATGTAAGAGCAAACCCTTCTTCTACTTGTTTTTTTTAAAATAATATTATTGCTATTTATTTACTTTAATCTTTCGTTTTAACCGGGATTATCTATTTGCTATTTATTTATTGTTTTTATTTTTTATGGAAACCATTTTTCCCTTTGCCAAAGCTGGATTTAAATTCTGTTCAAGATCGAAGCTCTTGGAACCTGTCGTTTTGTCGAACCTAGGTTGTGGAAAGTTCAATAGATTTACTGCTACTTCATGTTCGCAAGCTTTACAGGGTCTTGCTATCTTCGTTATGACCAAATTGTGATGCCTCCGTATACGCCCATTGCCGAGCTGATATTCAATCAGATGGACTTGCAGAGAATGCATTGAGTGTCCCAGTCCAGGATGCATAGGCAGAGCTCACAAATTTCCCTAAGATTGCTTAGTTTGATTAGAGTGGGCGGCATGGGAATCTAGGTAGACTTAAACACGGCACTTTACTAGAATATAAATGAATTTTAAGGAATTTGGTTTGGTAAGTAGGGTAAGTTTTCCCAAATTTCAGGTTGATTACAGCGGGCGGAATGGGAATTTAGCTAATTTAAATTTAGCAGTTTAAGAAAATTAAATGAATTCTTTGGATTTGAGTTTAAAAATTTGCAGTTATAAACTGTGTTAGCGGATCCGGCACCCCGATGTGCACGATTCGCGGATCCACGGATCTGATCAGGATCCTCTTAGGATCGGTCATGGAAACGGATCCCCTGGAGAAGGAGAAGAAACAGATCTGCATCAACTTCCAATGCTTTTGTGACGATCCCCAAAATTGGCTTTTTTAATGAAAATACACACCGATCCCCAAAATTTGAATTTTTGATAGAAAGACTTCCAAATTAATGAGGGCTAAAACTCTGAACTCCATACACTTGCTCAAGTTCTGATCCATCCATCCTTGTCAAGATTTGCTCTCGAACTCTGATCTTCCAAGGTCTGCTTTCTAGGTTTTCATTTGATTTATCTTTATGGTCAAAGTATGCTGTCAAAGGGCTGATCTATTTTATGTATTATTTTGTTGCCCACTTCACTACACTGTTACTCACTCTTGCCATAGCTTTCAAGAAAACTACTTTATTCATTATTAATATAAACACGTGGATGTGGGTCACAAAAATGCTGTTATAACCTACTTCATGTTCATGCTGCGATGATCTTCAAGATTATCAATATCAATCATGATTATAACTTTTATCTATTATGATAGACAAATATTTATAATAACATGCCTGCAAATTCTTTTTTGACGATAACTTATATTTCTACTCTTGTGTCTTGTGTTTCGTTAATAGTTTTAATTCTTTACTCTGTTTTTTTTTTTTAATTTATAATAAAAATATTTATATATGTTTTTGTATTTGCTGTTTCCGTCAATTTGGCCCATGAGCGGCGACTTCATTCTGTGACACTTCTGGACATTCATTGTATTGACCAAGGAAGTTTGCAAATGAACTCGAGTGCAAAAAACATTTATTCAAGGGCTAATACTGAAGCAAGTGGATTTTTTTCGTTATTTTCTGTTAGTTATTATTAAACTTGCTGATGGCTATGGACTGCATATATGAAGCTTAAGCTTATTGATGGAAGTAGACCATGGAAGCACATCCAAACTATAATTTTACTCTTTGTGCATAATAAACTTAACGTTTGATTTTACCTTCATCATTTTACTTGGTGTTTTAGGGAATTGTACATTCTCTTCAAAAGCTAGGGTATGTTTTGTCTTGATTCAAGCCCAACATAATGCATTTCTCTGCTACGGATTGTTTTAATTCAAGCCCAACATAATAGTTGAAATTGTAAATGTTATTGAAATTTAAGAAATTCAATGAAAAAAATAATTATGCTTAGGCCCGTCGCATCATTTGATACATCTTGCTGATATGATGTTTATTTAGTTATTTATCTCTAGCATTGCATATATCTTATTGCGCAGCAATGTCTTAATGCAACTTGGTTTGAGTGTGTAGGCCTTCTTGAGAATCTATCCTACCCTTATCTGTATGTCAATGGGGCGGTTTGTCAGATTTATAACTCTCATTTTCGATCTGGATTTCTCTTCCTCGTTATCAATAACAAGAATAAACATATTATTTGTTTGTTGGGCAACTCCGTATGTAATCTAAGTACTCGGAGATTACATTCAAGAAGATAATTGTTATTGTGATAGCAGTGCAATGAGAGGATTGAGAAGACAACGAAACTTCGTGCTGAGGAAGATTTGAAAGATTGAGGTAAAACCCAAACTTGATTACAAGATTGAATTCAATTGGACTCTAGAGACAGGATTTCTGTTAAGAAATCGATAAAAAAAAAACTAATTAAAAGGGCGAGTACCTTATTTTGTTTCGAGTTGCGAAATTAATTTCCCACTCTATGAATTAATGTTACCGTGGTGTGGTTGGATGTGGTTGTGATATTGGGTTCTGTTTTACTGCCACCCTCGATCTCTGGTAAAGCGTTCTACAATTGTTTTGTAATCCAAACTCCAAAGCCGCTTCAAAACACTGACCGCTACAGAAACCCAACAGAAGACCTTTTTATGGATATAGTACTAAAATCCCAAATGCCATTTTGATCTTTGTTGGTTTCTGTATTTGAATGTATTTAATTTGTTGTAAAATATTGTTGCAGGCAGACTTACATTTTGTTCTTGTGGGTTCGCAATTCAGTGCCCTCCTCGGGTAGCGGCTTGTCCCGACAGATATCAAAGCTGCTTCAAAACATTGACTGCTACAGAAACCCAGTTGTAGAGCCTATTTATAGATACATTTTTAAAATCTCAAAGCTATTTTGATCTTTGTTGGACTCAGAAATATTGAGAGAAGACATTGCACACAAAAGTCTGTATTCTTTATTAGATTACACACATATTTATACATCAAGAGTTGCCTCAAGATAGGCACATATTCTTAACAGCCTGTTGAGAGAATATCTCAACCACACATTAGAATAAGATCTAAGATCTCTCCTAGATCTAACAAAATCAAACCAGCTCTAATGTAAGCATTATTTCTAACACTCCCCTTTAATGCTTACATTACAAAACTTCACAAATTACACAACAAAAAAGTTTACAACACTCTAACTTTGTCTGGCATGGTCTTCATCAGCCTCTACACTCACTCTGATGCTTCCGGACTGTGCTCTTTCTCATCCTCATCTTCGAGCTTACCTTTCAACTCATTTAAAATGTAAATTCTTCAGACCATCATTGATAAATTTGCATGATTGATGCTTCTTGACTACCCCAAAGAATAACCATGATACTGAATCACCCTATGGATACACTTCCATCTGTAAAATTCCCCCAAAGAGAAAATTTGGACAGTTATATAGGAAAGTGATCTGGATACTGAATGTCTTCAGCAGTCAATTAAACAATTTGACCTCTTGAACATACAAGCATACAAAACATAACCAGCAACTGTTGTCCTTGAAGCCCGAAGCACAACAAGACCCATAGCATATAACAGACCGTAGGCATAATCAAATCAGTCATGTGTCCCAAAGCACCGAAGAACTTCGAGAACGACTAATTTAAACCATGTTACTCTGTTCCTTAAATATTGGTTCTTCATTCTATAATTTTACAAACAAAATACTGTTAATACATTTCTTAACAAAACATTTCACACATACTAACAAAGCTTGCAGTGATTTGACTAGATTGATGGCCACGACTGAGTTGATCTTGATGTTTCTAGTATATATTGCAGCCAAAAGCCTCACACGCAGTAATGCCAAGAGATTCACTTCTTTCTGCTGGAAGATTTTAGTGATAACTCCTATTTGAAGCACGAAGACCCAATCATTGCTCTCCAACAACATTTAGTAGCAACCCCTTCACGTACTTAAAGGAATCCTCAAATATGCGGCTACCAAAGGAAGTTAGCTCACAATAAACCCAAACTGTGACCATGTTTGATAATTGGTTCTTGCTAGAAGTGATACAGCTGCACATTTATCAAGGTTAGTATTCTGTAGATGAATCTTCGACATTTATATCAGCAACAATTTGTGTTGCAGCTGTAATTCCGGTGGTATTTGATGAATCGTAGTTTGAGCTACAACCAGGACATTCCCAGATCTATGCTGCAATAGATTAAAGGTTCGTCGTAGTTCTCTGGCGGGTCCGCTTATTTACCCGAAATCAGCAACGATCTACTCTCCAAATGAAATAACTGCTTCTGCAAATTGATAGCAGCTGCTCTCACGTTTTTTTTTTGCGTTCTATTTTTCACTGATCGACAGCTATTCAGCGATCCTCACGTCCTCGAGACAATTCACGTAGTGATCTAGCAATGGCAATCGGCTCCAGCAGCAATCATGGACAGACAAACATGCAGCGACAACCACTACACACAAAATAATATCACACACAGGGCATCAAACTAGAAATCGACTCTCTTACAGCAAATCAACTACTAAAGCTCCCCGTGAGGGAATTAAGCTCAGCCAGGCTCTGATACCAACTCAAAAATATTGAGAGAAGACATTGCACACAAAAGTCTGTATTCTTTACAAAATAATAGCACACACAGGGCATCAAACTAGAAATCGACTTTCTTACAGCAAATCAACTACTACAGCTCCCCGTGAGGGAATTAAGCCTAGCCAGGCTCTGATACCAACTCAAAAATATTGAGAGAAGACATTGCACACAAAAGTCTGTATTCTTTATTAGATTACACACATATTTATATATAAGAGTTGTCTTAAGATAGGCACATATTCTTAACAGCCTATTGAGAGTATCTCAATCACACATTAGAATAGGATCTAAAATCTCTCCTAAATCTAACAAACTCAAACCAACTCTAATGTAAGCATTATTTCTAACATTGTTTTTTTATCTGAAAGGATTTGATTTGTTGCAAAAGATTTGCTTTTTGTTCTTGTGGGTTCAGGATTCAGTACCCTCTTCTAAGCCAGCGACTTCTGCTTATACATACCAATCCTTTCTCCATTCCATTAATGGCATTCATCTCAGGAATTCATGCTTTTTAGAATGACTGGATAATGGTGCATGAAATTCGTGTGCCCTTCGCATTGTGATGATTCTCACATGTCTGCATACATTTACTATTTAGTAATTGCATCAATGTATATGCCTTTCTTGTATTATAGTTTGTATTGACGAAGAATACTGTTCTGGAATGTAATTATTTTCAAAAAGTATTAATAGATGATATATGTTACTACTAGCATAGTTACTTAATTTGTGGTGTTCTGGTTGGTGAACACCAGTAGGTCAAAAGTTAAGTGTTGTACGAACTGCTGGTTAATTGACTACTGGTTATTCACGCGTTAGCTACAAGTTATCCATGTATAGCTACTAGTTACTCTCTCTCTATATAATTGTTTATTTAGAATTTGGAACGATGACCATAGAATCAATCTGGATAGTACACTTGTTTCATCCTCGTGTAATTGAAGAAAAACATAAATGCTAGTTAACCCCAAATTCTAAGATATAAACACCTATCATTATAATTAAGATATATATAAAATAATCTATTACATTATTATTATTTTATTTAGCTTTGCTAGTCTCTACATCTACATCTACATCTACATCTACATCAACTGTTCTCTACATGCAGCAGTTCTTATTTTAAGCAAGTTTCGAGGAATTTCATCTTAAGAGAATAGCATTATTTTAGTAAATTGGTAACGCTTGGTAGCCAATGGAACTGCGGCTTCGATGAGCGTTTATCAAAGACAAAAGAGACGGTGTTCTTGGTGATTCTGGACTAGCTCTACTTGGACACACCAATTCCTGCAAGTTTGATGCCCTCGCTCGCTGTTTTATAAAGAAAAAAAATATGTTTCTTCTCCATGTCATGGGTTGCACGTTTCTCTACAGACATAAAAGACAAGTATAGCTCGTATTCATGATATTTGAACCATTCTCCTTCCATTAATCACCTGGTCCTTGCTCTCTCAAAGATTTTGACCTCTCGAAAAACAAAACAATTTTATGTAAAAAAAAATCTTGAACGCCCACCTCCTTGATTGGGACCTCTGATTAGCACTGTCTTTGTGTTAACATCAGCCCTTTAGTGTTTTCCATGGCGGCCATTGACAATGCTTAGGCCTTTAGCATACTCACATTCTACATCTTGGCCTGCATAGATTTAAATCAATGATTGGATCCTTATAGGGATCACAACACATCCTTGTGCAAAACTCCTTTTTGATTGTTGGAAAAGTAAATGGGTGCAATATCAAGAGCCTCATGTATTGTGTGTAAATACACACACTGAACGCCCTGCTCCGCTTCAATATATACTTCTTATTGATGATGTCAACAATCCAATTTATGAGCCAACTGCAGTAGCAACAAGTTGGCAGCAAACAAATGAATGAATGTCATGGTATTTTGACAATAAATTTTTGGTTGAAAAAATCATAATTTTTTATTTCAGAATTACATTTAGAACGAGCTGTGTAGCTCTAGTATATCTATCTTCAGCGTTTAAAATCTAAATTAAAATGTCATAAAACAAACTTACTAAACAATTAAAAATGTCGGTGGATATTGAAAACACTGCTCTTACGTACATTGTCTTTTTCACATTAATTAGAAAAAAATGCATACTATTGATATTCATTAGTGAATTATCAAATAGTACATGATGAGAGTCACTTAGAGACTAATAAAAAATTTACAACCAAAGACTTGTCCAGAGAGAGCAAAATTTTGTCCAAAAATGACAGCAAAAAACAAAGTAACAGATATTTGAGATAACTATATCTCATAGATATTTACAGAGCCATCCGCAACTCTGCATCCCTCCTGAAATTCTTTCCTAAAAATGAAACCTTCATCACTAGCCAAAGCCTGTTTAGATAAGATTTCAGCCACTGAGTAATGCTGGCGATAAATATGATCAAAAGATATATTTCTGAACATGCTCAGCATAGATTTAATCTGATCACACCATTGATTAAGCTTTGCCACCTGCAAGGAGTACTGACCACACGCCCATTTAATGGTAACCGGTGAGTCGCCAAAAATTTGCAAATCATCAATGCCAAAATATCAGAAATATCAGAAACGTCTTTTTTCACATTAATATCAGAAAGGTCTTGGGCATGGCCCATTGTTTAATATTTATTATAGAGAAACCTCTTTTCACATTAATATCAAAAAGCTCTTCGGCTTGGCTCATTGTTCAATATTTATTATAGAAAAAGTTATTAGCAACTCATGAAACAGAGCTGAAAAGATGCAAGTCCATTTTAAACAGTATATATAGGGATCTCAAGGAAACTGGTAGCGCTGATCCAACCTCTTAATTAATCTCCCGTGTACCCGTTTCTAGTTACAACGCTTTTTTGGGTTGCAAATCGGATTCCATGTTTAGCTGTATGAATATATGAGCAGATGAGATAGCTCAGAGTCTCACTACCGACGACGTGACTTGATCAAACATGGGTTTCAAGGTAAAATTCTAGATATCAAAGGAGCCCCTTACCCAATTTATGATTAGTTTTGAATCTCCATTCTCAGAAGAATTGTCAATGCCCTCCACTCTTTCACCCAAACTTGCTCTAAAGTAGATTTTTTGAGCATCTGTAAAATAGATAGCATCTCCTGCTCTGCATTTACAAGGCTTTTCTTGATAAGCTCCATTGAAAAAGACTCAAGACTGTGACTTACGGACTTCATGGTCCCACGCTTTCTGTTTTTTTCAGTGTTGACACGCTCTTGATTCCATCACAGAATTTTTATTTGTTGTTGGACTTGGAATGCAGGAAAAGCCTTAGCTTCAAATATAATTGCATTCCTTGCTATCAAATTGCCCATGATACTCTTAAGAGAATAACTTTGAATTGCTTGTTTGTATTTTCATCGAACCACTTATTAATGTTTTCGATTAACGTGTCTGCATTCCAGTTACTCTTTCTTTCTATCAATACCGAGATGGATCCCCAAACCTCCTTTGTGTTAATACAATTTACCAGCAAATGATTTATGTTTTCTCCATCTCTTTTGCACAAACTGCATGTGCTTGGCCCTTGTTTTTCTCTTTTCTGAAATATTTCACATGTCAAAGTTTTCTTTGCTAACAAAATCCACTTATAGATTCTGAATTTCAAAGCTGTCCTTACTTTCCATATTTTGTTCTACCTTCACACCTCCACTCTTCTTCATTATCTTCCTCAAACAAAGCCTTTTATCCTAATTTTGTAGTGAACTTTCCATTGACTAGATTCTTGAACCATACCAAAGAGTCCTCTTCTACTATTATTTGAATATGTACTCTTTGTATAATCTTTTGGTAAAACCGTTCCATTGCTTTGTCAATATTCCTTCTAGACTTAATGCCTTTGCACTCTTTCATCCTTATTGCCATAAATTTGTTATCACTGGATTAGCCACATTAGTTGAAACTGAAAAGGCCTTAGCTGCTTAATCTATTAACAAGATCCTATTGGTATGTCATATGGTCCCTCGTGTTCCAATCCAAGGATCTAGAACTAGTCTTACTCTTTCACCCTCTCAAAATATGGTCTTACCCTTATACCATTTCCAACTTTTCCAACTTTCCAGTCTAGCTGATTCCCTATGAGGAGAATGGATTGTATGGATTGTCTCAAGCACTCTTCTACTATTATATGAACCATCCCTGGATCTATCAAGCACCGATAGGAATCCAATTTCTTGAGGTGTAATTCAAAAAACAAAAATTAAACTCAAGAAATTTGATCTCTCTTGGTTGATAGATCTGGGTTTAAGTTTTAAGTTTTTTTATTTTATAGATGAACATCGATTTTTTTAATTACTTTTCATAATTTTTTTATTTTTATGAGCCAACATTGATTTTTTTTAAATACTTTCCATAATTTTTTTATTTTATGAGCCGACATGAATTTTTTTAATTTTTTTTTAGGTAGGAACGTTACAACATCTCCCCCATACTGGACTGTAGAGCACCTCCCTCCTCTCGGTGCATAAAAGAAAGCATAGCCTGTATTCATGATATTTGAACTATTCTCCTTACATAAAAGACAAGCATAGCCTGTATTCATGATATTTGAACTATTCTCCTTCCATTAATCACTCGGTCCTTGCTCTCTCAAAGATTTTGACCTCTCCAAAAACAAAACATGAAACTTATTTTATGTCAAAAAAAAAATCTTGAACGCCCACCTCTTTGATTAGAACCTCTAATTAGCATTGTCTTTGTGTAAAGATCAGCCCCTTAGTGTTTTCCATGGCGGCCATTGACAATGCTTAGGCCTTGCCTCATTAGCATACTCACATTCTACATCTTGGCCTCACATTCTACATCTTGGCCCGCTTGAATATGTGCACTTTGTATAATCTTTTGGTAAAACCTTTCCATTACTTTGTCAATATTCCTTCTAGACTTGATGCCTTTGCACTATTCCATCCTTATTGCCATAAATTTGTTATCAATGGATTAGCCACATTAGTTGAAATTGAAAAGCCTTAGCTGCTTAATCTATTAACAAGATCCTATTGGTATGTCATATGGTCCCACACATTCCAATCCAAGGATCTAGAACTAGTCTTACTCTTTCACCCTCTCAAAATATGGTCTTACCCTTGTACCATTCCCAACTTTTCCAACTTTCCAGTCTAGCTGATTCCCTATGAGGAGAACGGACTGTAGTAGTGTGTTTGATGAAATTGAGGCATTTGCATATGTTTTTACTAGTCCCAATCCATTCTTCAAAGTCTAAAGGTCCAAATGATTTTGTAAGATAACATTTTTCCGTAATCCCTCACCTTGTTAATGTCCATATGTATTTTGTGGTTAAAAACATATGGACATCAAGGAGGTCCTCCATTAAATCATAGAATCCTAGATGGAAATATATTGCCTATCCATTCAAACCCAAGCTCTTGTCTCTTTGCCGTGACTCAAACATTGGTTTTAGCTCTTCCTTGGAAGTTTTTACGAGTAGTGCTTCATTTGCTTCTTCATAAATGAATCTAGGAAAAGAGAGTCTAATTTGCTTATCTTTTCTATGTTTGTACTTTATGGTTCCTTGTATAGTCTTTGAAAGTGCGAGACCTCCAAATCTGCAATTCCTTATATGTCCTTATTTTCTTCCATCATCCATCTACATTTCCTAGATAGTGCTAGTGTTTTCTATGTTTAATATAACATTGGAATAATTTAGTATTTGTGTGTCCCCTTGTGCCCACCACAAGGATTTGTTTTTCATCCACCATTTGTAGTCTTCCTTCTTGTAGCTCCCTTTCCTATCCCCATATAGTTTGAGTTGTTTCTTTTCTTTTGAAGAAAAAAAGTACTCAACATCAGATTATTTTTTTCCTCCACTCCAATTAGCTTTTCCTCCAAGCCCTTTCATTTTTTCTTGGCCCATGCTAGGGTTGTGCTTTTGATTCTCATTAGATTCTCTACAAACTAATACATAATTGACTCCCGAACATAGTTAGTAATATGTATTCAACCTTCCTCTACCATTTTAATAAATTCCTCATCTTTTAGCAAAAATGGAGTAAACTTAAAGCGATCAAATAGTTCATTTTCATTTTTGTCAACATGAAGGAAGATATCCAACTTTAGATTGTGTTTGAGTATGCAAATAACTTATTGTAACAAAAAACCTATCTAGTTTCTTGGATATTCCATCTATTATTGTCCTTTGATTTATCCATGTAGGCACTAGCTTTATAAGCTCAACATCACACAACCCTACCTCCTCAACATTGTGAAGGAAGTATGGTCTATTCTAGTAGCTTCTCCTTGTACTTTTTTTCTTTCAGTAACAAAGTTTAGATCTCCCCTTAGAATAAAATACTCCTCTTTGAGACAATCTTTGGAGAAAAAATTATCCCAAATTTTTTTCATGTCACTATAGGGTTGGGTTCGTATAAGTTTTTTAGAGAGTTTTTCTTTTTCTAGATTCCAAAGAGTTTAACACTATCCCAGATACCTAAGGGGCCCAAAGAGTGGTCAAGCATTTGAAGAGATGAGTTCATCCAGAAATGATCCTTCATGGTCTACCATTAGAGTCTACTTGTAAAAATAACCAATCTCTTAAAAAGGAAGCAATAATACATTTAGAACAATCAAAATCCCACATGGTCTCTTGAATCATAAGAAAGTTCAATTTGTGAAGCTTTCACAAATGCTTTAGGGCTATCTATTTTTAGGGGATCCCAACCATCTTATATTAATGGATAAGACTAGCATACTTAACCTCTTACTAGGGCCTTCCCCGCTTTAATGGCCCCTACAATAAGCTATGGCTTACCATTTTTAATCTCCCTAATCACCTTCTTCTTTGCCAATTTCAATTGAGACTTCCTACCAAGGGTTACAACTATCTAAAAATCAACATCAATAACCCACCTTCCACCTCATGTGAAAAAATTTCAACCCTAGGTTTTGTAGATATTAGAAAGTACTTGGAGGGTTTGTGATACTTGCAAGAGGTCCTAGAGGGTTGAGGGGATAGAGTAGTATAAGAGTTTGCCTTTTTGGGTGATACCTTTTAATGTTGGAGGTGGTCATTTGGGGAGAAAAGAGGGTGTAAGGCTTTTAATCCTTAATTGCACAAAATCTCGTCTTCTGAAACATGAGCTAAAACTTAATCCTTCCACCTTATCCTCAAATTCAAAGGGAGCCTATGAGACCTTTGAGGAGCCTTCTCTGTATTGGAGGAAGTGAAAACTTAAACTTTGTTGTGTAGGGCTATGTTAGAGTTTGAATCTCTTCATGGTCTAGGGCCATAGACTATGGTGGTTGGTTCACCTTGACCAACTATAGATTGGGACCTGAAACTTTTAGTGCTGCCATGAATACAGAATCTGGAAAAATGAAATGCTATATCTTGTATGAAAAGTCCGTTCATGCAATGTGTTTCTAAACACACATGAATGAAAGGCATGCCAAATGAAAGTGGCCATGAAAATAAATGTTATATCTTTTGTGAAATAAATACCTAGGTAAACAAGTTGTCCATGACACACCTAGAAAGTGCTAAGGTAAATAAGTGCCTTAAAAACACACCTGCAGCAGAAACCCTAAAATAAATGTAAATCTATGCAATGTGTTTATAAACACACATAGATCAAAGGCTATGGAAACTTCAGGCCCAAAAGCAATGGAACTTAAATGCTATATCTAAATAATTGCTGGCCTCATTTGTATTATGGATTGTGTGCATTTGTTAAAGGTGAATAAACCCTCTTTGAACAACTCATCCATTTGTGAGACACCGCCATTCTCTGTGTTGTTGCTCATTCAGTATATACTATGGTGTGTATTTCATTTCCCTGTTCCAAAGTGTCACAATGTCAAGTCAGTCAAGTCATCCCTTAGCGTAGCCAGTTATTTTAGCCTTCACCCTTCACTAGCAAATTGATCACAGCTATGAAGTGAGTATGGTCTTGAAAGTCTAGTCTGAGTAATAATAATAATTGATAACATTATATATTTGGATCTAGATCGCCAGTAATGATTACTTTGTGTTATAATTGTTATTTGAATAAGTTGTAGAGCATACATTAAGCTTTGACACTTTGCAGCAGCTTCTGATGATGGTCTGAGTTATATTTGGTCATGTTGACTTGGTCAAACTTAGTTTGACCAAGGTCAACCATAGGACATGAGATGGTTGGACCTTGTGATGATATGGATAGATGATATATGGTCTATGTACATGTACATGATGATTCTATGCATCAGATACAGGTTTATGATGATGATTCATGGTTTACAACATTATTTGATCATTTACAGATTATTATTATTTCACCTGTTCCGGTATATTGGATATATTATATGATCATGCAGAGACTCATATGGTGTATGAGTACATATCTTGGATGGATTTGGACCTTCTGAGTCCAATGAGATAGTCTGTTTTCAGTTCCGGGCACTTATAGTGATGATTGAGCCTCAGTAGGATAACCTAATGCAGTTTTGGTCTGTCGGAGACCCTGTTAGAGCAGAGAGGATTTTTATTTGGTTGACCTAGGGCGCTGTGCTTGGAGGGGGTGGTCCAACCACTTGTTTTTACCATATTACCCCCCTCTCGGACACACTGGTGCCCTCACCTTGACAGCATAGGCACTCCAGGAGGCAGTTTGGGGTAGTTTTATGCTTCCCGAGGCATTTCAGAATTGGTAGAAATGGCTATGGAGGAATTCGATTTGGGCTACTGAGGCAATGTCTTGGCATGGGATCATCAGTGATGATGGGTTGATGTCTTCCACACCTTCTCCAGCAGTTTCAGCTTCATCGGGGCCTGCATCCATCTCTTATGGCACTTTCTGATGATTTCTGAGGCCTCTTAAGGCCCACGATTTGTCCATAGAGGGACGATTTGGTATATTGATGACTATTTTATTATTATTTTTCTATGGGGATTGACCAAGGGTGGCTAAAATTACCCCTTGGACCCACCATAAGCTTCTTATTATATTTTGTCATCATGATATGGTGGGATTCCCCTCTCCTAGGGTGATTTTGTCCACTTATGTTATATTTTATTAGTGATCTATGTATTTTATGGTTGAGCTCATCTCAACCATTGATTAGACATTTGTATTTTTTAATCTTAGCCACTCATTCAAAAAGTGGTTAGGATTTTGGTGCCTCTCCTATCTATTTAAAAGAGGGAGCCTCTCACTGTAAAGGGGACTTGTGGCTCTGGATTATTGGAATAGAAAATTCTTATTGCATCTATCTCCAGTGTTGTGGTGAATGTTTTTGGTGTTCGTTCGTTGGTTCTTCCTTTGCACTAAGTTATTGGAGATCTTGTTTTGCCATATCTTTTGTACCACGTTTTTGCATCTACAGGTGGAGGCCGATTTGCTTTGAGGAGGAGGTATTGGTAGGGGAAGACTCTCCCTACTTCTTCTTTGGATCTCTTTGTTGGTAACAGGGAGTATTACTGTCCCAGGACCTTCTATTCTATGTTATCATTGCATTTTACTTGTATTTCCTCCATACTTGACCTCTCTGATTGAAATCGATTTTCCTTGGATTGATAGGTAGAGGAGGGCGCAGTTGTGGGCTAGGGCATCGATTTGGCAAACAAAGTCAAGAATTTCTCATTTGATCTCTGCGGGAATCTTCCTCAACATCAAAGCATCTCTCTTCATCACTCAGGTACGATCTCAAGGTAAGTTCTATCTCCATGATCTATCCACTTGTTTAAAACATTTAAACCCTAATTAATCAAAACCCCCATTTTTACATTTTTTTCAGATCTACTGAGATCTAGTTGGTTGTTGGGTATAATTTTGAAAACCCACATCTATAGTATCCAAGGCATCCCGGATCTATAGTTTGGTGAGGATTGGCCTCCATTCGACCCTCTTCCCAAGGCACTTAGCCTCTCCAAGCAAGGGCGCACCTCTTGGTTTGGGTGGGTTAACCTAGATCCAGTACGTGGGTAGTTGAGATTCCACTTGATTCGTAATCTACACATCCAATAACCTACCCCCAGATTGTCACTTTTCTGATTTCTACCTTGTGGGCCCTATTCCACATTTTAAGGGATTTATTCCCCATTTTGGACCACTTGGTATCTTTAAACTCATATCTAGTAAGATCTAGCCATCGGATTGCCGTGAAATTGTAGATCTATACTCTCACTTGCTTAAACTACTTGGATCTAAAGTTTGGATGCCATTGGACTTGTCTTGATTCATTTATCCCATTTTTTAGCCTCCTTGGGTAAAGTCGCACCACCTTGGAGAAGTGAGTTGGTCCACTTCTAGGACGTGGGTACTTGAGTTTTTAGTGGATTTGGAATGAGCGTAATTCAAAACCTAGGTCTAGTTGGTCACTTCATCAAATCTTGCCTTGGGGATAGCATTCCTTGTTTTAAGGGATTGTGGTCCACTTAGGTCAAACCTTGAATCTCTAGATCTAGACCTATTCATCCATCAAGACTTTAATTGCCCACTTGTCTCATACAATAGGAGTTATCAATCACAAGTTAACTACACTTTGACTCCATTATCCCAATTCCCAAGGCACTGGTCTCTCTCCAAGTCAATTCGACTTTCCTAGATTGTTGGATTAACTTGTGGTTTGACCCTTGTATGGTGAACTAAACCCTTTGATGTCATCATGTATCATGATCAAGCTTGTCACTTGTACTAGTTAGCCCCAATTCAACCCTTAAACTACCTTGCATTGGACACAGTTCCCAAGGCAGTGGATTTTCTCACATTGAACTAGTACTTCAATCCTGGATCCCATTTCAAATAGTATAAGTCACTCTCACGTCAACAATGAACCAAAGCTATACTCATTGAACCCCTCACTTATCTTGTGACTTCATCCTTAGGTCTAGGATAAACCATACACCTTACTTCACTTAGAATTAACTTGATTTGGTATCTTGGTTTGATCTCTCCTGTCGGGAGTAGATAGGGTCTCCCCCTTTGTTGTCTGGGCTAGATAACATAAAGTGAAGGTTGCCTCAACTAGCGTGACAACCATCTATTAGAGGTCGAGGTGATCGTGGTTGCACCTTTTGAGTTGCCCTTCCCTATTGCCATCCATTAATGGATACATCCATAGGGGTAACTACAGTTTAGGTGATAACAGGACCACTAGAGAAGAGAAGAGGGAGCAACACTTGTGTGCAGCTTGTGAGGGTGCAAGAGGAATCGAAGTGATTGTTCCCAAACAAAATATTGTATACAAAGAGATAGATCATCCTTTATGTAATTGTGCCCTCCTTGTTAGTTTACATGAAGAATTTCGCTCCACAAATGTTAGGCGAGTGGCTTGCGTTTTCAACTGTTTCAGTGAACTCAGCAAGGGTACTTTCATATCTAGATTTCCTATTCATTTGATCAAGTACCTTGGCCTAGGATATGAATTTATTTCTTGGCTTTTCGAAGCCTAAATTGTTCTTTGAAAGAGATCTATTGAGATTAGTTTCATGCCAACAATAAATGCAAGTGGCCACAACTAAATGAAGGGGTTAGTGAGGGCACCAAAGTCGTTGACACTAGTGAGGGACCAATGAATGAATATGGAGGCGACAATAATATAGATGTAGCAAGTGTGACATAGAAGCAGAATACAAGAAAATAAACACAAAATGAGAATGTAAAGATGAGATTTGACAATTCTAGGAATGCATTAGTAAAGGCAAGAGGCAAGGGGCAACAAGAAGGATATTTTGGGAAAAGAGTTGAGGAAGCAATCCTATAGCTGTAGCCTATAGGAAGAAATAACCAAGTCCAACATCCCAAAGTAGGGACAAGGAGCAAGAAGCATGGTGATCATTCCATCTATGGATTTATCCCCAGTTGAGCCCTACTCGAGAAAACAACCTAAAAGGAATAGATTACCATCGATGCACTCAAGAAAGGGAGTAGGCAAGAGTGTTAAAGAGAGAGAAGCAAGGTGAAATATAAAAACCTAACGTCCCATCTAGTATAGGACATGATCCCCAACTCTTGCATGAAGACTCACATGCCCGAATACTCAACACAAAGCAATGCTACAATGGTCGTTTGTAGAAGTGCAACAGAGAAGCGGACTATTGCTATGAACATAAAATAAGATAATAATTAATTATTTAATTATTATCTTACACCATTTCACTTAATAATTAATAACTATAATTAACATACATATAATATTCGTAGCAACTACAAGAAAATAAACACAAAATGAGAATGTAAAGAGGATAGTTGACAATGCTCGGAACAAATTACTAAAGGCATGACACGAGAGGTGACATGAAGGATATGTTGGGAAAACAATTGAGGAAGCAATCCTATAGCTATAGTCTATAGGAAGCAATAACCAATTCCAACATCCCAAGGGATAGACAAGGAAGAAGAAGCACGGTGACCATTCCATCTAGGAAGTGATCTCGAGTTGGGCCCTACTCAAGAAAAAAACCTAAGGGTAACCAATCACCATCAATAAAATCAAGAAAAGGAGTGAATAAGAGTTTCAAAGAGAGAGAAGAAAAGTGATATAAAATCTAATGCCCCATCCAGTATAGTACATGATGCCCAACTCTCACATGAATACTTGCATGCCTAGATACTAACACAAAGCAAATATTCAATGGTTGTTTGTAAAGGATACAATAGAAAACATGTATAAAACTAAGAGAGAATAAAGAGCAAGAAGAAAAATGATTTTCAATTCAAGATAGTCGAGAGAGGATCCAAACAAGTCTAACTACTAAAGATTCAAAGAAACAACTAAACTATCTTATGTAAGTATTCTAATGATATAGGCAGCAATGAGCCTCACTAGTAGGAAGTTATAAGCCATTGGAATATTGAAACAAATATTAAAACCCAATGTAAGAGGGAGTGTATCAGACAATGATACCAACAGTAACCAGAGAGTATGTGATGGTATACTAGATATTGTTTCTTGTGTGCCATATGAAAGAAGAGAACGATATTGGATATGCCACGAAGCAATATGAATGTAATCTGAAAAAAAGAAAAAAAAATTGAAACAAAAAAAATAAAACGTGTGCTATTTAAGTTCTAAAATAACACAAAGTCCTAACTATCACGTAAATAGAATATCTCCTAGCATGTGAAAACAAACATTGAAACACATTGTAAAAGGGAGAATGTAACAGAATGATACCTGCACAAACCCAAGAGAAAGTGATGAAATGCAAGATCATGTTTAGGGTGTTCCATATGAGAGATGATAGTGTGCTTGGACATCCGAGCATGCCAATTGTGAGTAGCATTAATAAA
Source organism: Larix kaempferi (assembly GCA_027924585.1). NCBI lineage: Eukaryota > Viridiplantae > Streptophyta > Pinopsida > Pinales > Pinaceae > Larix > Larix kaempferi. The sequence goes on along the minus strand of BSBM01000159.1, from coordinate 8,071,664 downwards.
GAACCATAAATTAAGAAAAAGGAAAGGAAGAGTGAGAAATACAATGTTTATACTTCCCAGAGCACAAGACTTGTCATTGATGGAACTTGTGAAGGCCTACAAAACATGTGAGTGTGCTAATCTTAGCGTTGAGGCAATATATTTACCTCTGATGCAAATGTTAGACTATTTCTCTAAGCGAAGGGGAACGCAACACCAAATATCAAGAAAGGTAGGAAGCGCACAAAGACAAGAGGTGAAAAGAAGAGAGGCATTGAAGACAACCCGAGAAGACAACATGAAACAACACTGTTGCGAAGCTAGTGAGGGTGCACAAGAAATCGAAGTGATTGTTCCTTAATAAAATATCGTATACAAAGAGATGGATCATTCTATACATAAATGGGCTCTCCTTTTTACTTGACATGAAGAATTCCAATCCATGAATGTTAGGTGAATGGCTTGCATTTTCAGTTGTTTCAGTCAATTCAACAAGGGGACTTTCACAACTAGATTTCCTATTCAATTGGTCAAGTAACTTGCCCTAGCATATCAATTAATTTCTTGGCTTTCTAAAGCCTAACTTTCTCTCTGAAAGGGATTTACCGAGTATATTTTTCAATGCATCAATAAAGGCAAGATGCCACAACTAAATAAGAAGGCTAGCGATGGCATCAAAGTCATTGACACTAGCAAGGAACCTATGAACGTATAAAGCAATGGATATAATACAGATGTAGCAAGTGCAATTGAGAAGGGTACTGAAAGAAAATAAACACAAAAAGAGAATGTATAGACGAGAGTTGACAATGCTGGGCACAAATTAGTACATGCAAGAGAAGAGAGACGACATTAATGATATGTTGGGAAAAGAGTAGAGGAAGTAGTTCTATAGCTGCAATCTATAGGAAGCAATAACCAATTCCAACATTACAAGGGTTAGACAAGGAGGAAGAAGCACAATGATATAGAAAGTGATCTCGAGTCGGGCCCTACTTGAGAAAACAACATAAAGGGAACGATCACCATCCATTCAATCAAAAAGGGGAGTAGATAAGAGTGTTAAAGAGTGAGAAAAGAAATGCAAGATATAAAAACCTAATGCCCCATCCAATATATGACATGATTCCCAATTCTCGCATGAAGGCTTGCATGCTCAGATACTCAACACAAAGCAAAGCTACAATGGTTCATTGTAAATTATATAATGACATGCAAGTATAAAACAAAGAGAGAATAAACAATAAGAAGAAAAAATGCTTGTCAATTCAAGATAGTCGAGAGAGGAGACAAAAAAGTCTAACTACTAAAGGTTTGAAGGAACAACTAAAATATGTTAAGTATTCTAATGAGACAAGTAGCAGCCGACCTAGCTCCTAGGAAAGTTATAAGCCATTAGAATATTGATACAAATGTTAAAACACAATGATTATAGGGAGAGCATCTGTAATACCCCAATTTTGATCCTTATGATATATTAACTTTTAATGTAAATATTGTGTACATGCGATGTATGTTTCCCTAGCGTGGAGCTCAAGGCCAAGGCTTCGCTAGTGTGTGCTCGGATTTTATTTAGAAAGGCAAGTATTTGACATTTTACTATCCATGTGCTATTAAGCCATGAAATATTGTAATTCGATGTAAATATTAATATTTCAATAAAATACCAAAACTGGCTATGGAAGCAACTAATGAGAAGGGGCCATGTGTATTCCACTAGGGAGTGGTGAGGGGGTTGTGGGATTGAACCATAGAGTGTCAAATTTCACCTTGTGAATCCATTTCACTTTCTTTGCTGACATTTAATTATGTGTAAGAAAGTTGTTGAAGAAATCAATCCATGGCTTCAATGGAGTATGGGCAACCCAGAAATTCGTATGGCAGGTATGGGCTCTGTTTTTATTGACACACAAGTCACTCTTTCTCATGGGAATTCATTCTTCCTCATTCCCATTCCATTGTTGAACATCCCAGCATGAGTTTTCATCCAATACGAATGCTTAGCAGTGAAAAAAACCAGAAATCGCAACTGTGAATTAACCCACGTTTTGAAGTGCCATAAACACCCAGAATTTGGTATTGACAATGAAATCCAATGGGGGATCCATAGATATGAACACTGGGGTGAAATTGAGAGTATTAGATACCCCGAAATCCATTGGAAAACCCAATTTTTATAGCCTAGAAATCCAATTATGGGATTGAGTTATTTGGTCACTGAATTGTGAAAATCCAAGTGTGAATGTTTGAATAGAGGATTGGATTGCTTGATAAACCCAGTGAAGGCTAGAATCTCAAGAAAATTAGCAGCTGAACCTATCTATGCCCACCCTGAAGAGCACTGGAGGGAAGTGACGCCTGAGGGACTGTGCAACAGAGAAGGGGACCTTCCTTGTGTGGTGTGTGGAATGTATTGTTGGTGCCATGACTGATTGAGTTTAGTTGAAATGCCTGTAGCTCTGTGGTTGAGCTCACTGACTTAACATCCTCCTCCTTTGACTCTTTCATGCTTGATAAACCCAACCGTGTGTTGGCTTAGCATGACTGGTTGTGTGAAACCATGGCTATGAGTGAGCTTGTTTAGTTTCTCCTTAGTGGATACACATCCCAACTCGGGGGTGGTCTCTCAGCTGAAAGAATACAGGCTAGACAGAGACCTATGGTTGGGTGGAACGTTGCTCTCACATAGCCAGTTGTTGGACAGTTTCATCTTAAAGATAAGTATTCTCTGTGGTTTAAATTATATGCATTATGTGCTCTGCAATGTTTAATTTGATGACTGTTATTGATATGTTGGATGCATGATGTAGCTGTGTGTGTGGATAATATTTATTTCCGTTGTGTTTAGATTGAGTATGAATCTGCACGTAGAATTTTTTATTTATTGTGAATTCTGTTAATAAACGGAGTTGAGTTCTTTACAAACAAGCCCTGAAATCTTAGTCATGTTTCCTCCCCTGCATCACATTTGATGGGAGGGGACGTGACAGCATCAGCGAATGATAGCAACACTTACCAAAGAACATGTGATGGAATGTTATATATTATTTATGGTGTGCCATATGAAAGAAGATAACAAGATTGGATATGCCATGAAGTAATATGAACGTAGTCTGAGAAAAGAAGCATAATTGAAGCTACAAAGAGATAACATATGCTATTTAAGTTTGAAAATAAAACAAAGCACCAACAATCCTAACTATCATGGAAGTAGAATACTTCCTCGCATATGAAAACAAACAGGGAAACACATTGTAAGAGGGAGAGTGTAATATAACCATTCTTGCACATACCCAAGCACAAGTGATGAAACACAAGATCCTATTTAGGGTGTTCCATACAAAATATGATAGCCTGCTTGGACATCCTAGCAAGTCAATTGTGAGTAGCGTAAATAATGAACCATAAATTAAAAAAAAAGAAAGGAAGATTTAGAAATACAATGTTTATACATACCTTAGCACAAGACTTGCCAATAATGTAACCTGTGAATGCCTACAAAATATGTGAGTATGGTAATCTTAGCGTTGAAGAAGGATATGTACTTGCGATGCAAATGTTAAACGCTTGCTCTAATTGGAGGGGAATTCAACACCAAATGTCAATAAGGGTAGTAAGCTGTTGATGTAATTGTAACTTCGGAATGTATTTCACCTATGTATATTGTATTTCTATAGAGATGTTATTATTCCTCTATACGGAAGTGTTTGTATTCCTATAGAGATGTTATTATTTCTCTATACAGAAGTGTTGTCATTTACATTGTAAGTGTCGTAACTTATACTTGATGGGTTATTAGACCACCTTGATGGGGTCGGCCCTATATGAGTCATGTGGGTAAAAGGGTTATTAGACCACCCTATTGGGGGTCGGCCCTGTTAGCATTATGTTATGTGGTTAAGTTAAGGCCGATCTAGTAAAGGTTATTAGGCAAGTCAAGTCAAGTATAAATAGAGTGCGGGAGGTACTCTATTTGATCATTCTATTATTCTCTCACACACTTATTGGAGAGTGGCGCACTAGTGGAGGAGGAGAAGCTTCTACCTCTTATGCTTGGGTTGTATCATTGCTCTATCTATCTTTGAGGAAGTTGCAGGGTTTTTCACCTTCTTGGTTTTCCCCGGTGAAACTCTGTGTCTCTTGTGTGCTTGAATTATTGTGTCCATGATTGATATGCTGTAGATATGTTGTACATGTTATTCTCTCAGTTAAGATCCTAGATCAGATCGAAATTTCTGAAAAACTAACATGGTATCAGAGCTAGCCTGAAAGAAGGCATGGTATGGCATTTATGACACTTGTTGCACTTGCGAAGCCAGGGCTTGATATAGCAAAAGCCAGTCATCGTAGAACTTTCGCTATAAATACATTTCGGCGAGGTTTCAAGATCGGAAAATCTTACAGGTCGAAGATAAGATCTCCATGTACCTTGTTTCCAAAGGACAACCTCTAATTCGTTGTACTTTGTGATTTATGATCTGTACAATATAGGGTTTTTGCCTCTTCCAGATCTGAGTCATAAACAGGTGACCAAGAAAAAAAGGTCACAACTTGCGCTAGGAAGCTCCAAATGAAATTTTGTAAAAGGTGACAGGTAGGGCATGGACTGTACTTTAACAGGTCGAAGGTTTAGAGGCCGAAAGTGAACCAGTGACACGTGGCACTCCGTACAAGTTTGCTCTCTTGTTTTATCCCATAAATAGGTCACGTTGCGACACTTGGCATAACTCTCTCTCAGAGAATCCATTTGAGGTCAAAACTATGGGGTTGGAAAGATAATAGGTCAGGCTACCACAGGAAGAATTTTCAGACCCTGTAGATCGGAAATTTCAGAGTTACACCAGAAACAATCAGGTGCATATTTCTGTCAAAACAGAATTTGATTTTGAGCACCTTTATTCATGGATCCGAGAATTTAGGGCTTCAGAGAAAGTTGGAATTTTTGTAATCGGAGACCATGGCTGGATGCTCCTCATCAAAATCGAAATTTAGAGATCAATATTGAATTTTTTGGTTGGGAAGAAGGCCGGGTTTGATAAAACCCTAGTTCGGGACTTTGATCGGAAAGGTGAAAAATTAGGGCTTTTGCAAAAATGGAAATTTTTGAAATCTGTGACCATAGATGGAAGCTCCTTAGAAAAATCAAAGTTTAGAGCTTTGGATCAAACTATTTGTTTGGGGGAAGCTCTGGGAAACTCAAACCCTAATTCAGGGTCCTCCCAGTGAATCCGGAAGATTGAAAAGCAAATGTGAGGGGTGAAACTTTGCAGTTTTCAAATTCTGAGTATACTAGGTTGATCAGCTCATCAAGGCGCATCTTTCTATCCTTTCAGAAGTTTGAAATTCAAAGTTTGAATTTTTAGGGTTTCCCTGACAAACCCTAATCCAGTTCCAGATCCAGTTTCTGCAAATCAAGTGGATTGGGTTAATCCTACAAGAGAATGGATTGGTCATCTGCATAAGTGAAGAAGTTCTAGTTTCAGAAGGAGATGAGGCTAGGCCTTACATAAGAAGATTACAAGCAAACTCGACAGGTATGACTTACAGGTATGTTTCAGAATCTATTCATGATTAAGTTTATGGTATGTTTGTCTTTATTAAGGTTAGTACAATTTTGATTAACTTTGGACTTGTCATATCACCTTAATAAAATTATGAATGCAAATATTCATTAATTAGGGTTTTGACACTTATGATTGTACTAATGCATTGTGGTGTTGTATGAGGTAGATGTTGTTCGCTAACATGAAAGGTACATCAAGAAAGACAAATCATGTTCTAGTTCAAGAATATATGACCATGTTGACATGAAAACAAAGATTCATCCATTGTTATGGATCACATAGAAGATCTACTTGCAAGGTACGTATAATTTGGTTCCACAATGGTTAACTTATGAGATATGCAGGTCACTAGCATATGTCATTTAAGAGAACAAGAAGACATCATGTGGGTATGTTAGACATAACCAGCTAACATTAAAATCCAGATATGTTTTTCCTATATCAAAGTTAGAATCCTACCTTGTGATAGAATCTCTTATATAAGTATACTTGGTATGATTGATAATGATTATTCATGAAGTTATAGGTTTGAGTAATCATGGGTTTAGGCATATTATGCTTCTTACTTTGATTGATGATATGACTAACCTGTAGCTAGGGTTTTACCCCTAGCTTGTGCGAATGAGCACCTACCAAGGAGAATGGACTCCTTAGTAGCAGTTCAGTAAATGTAAATTATTAAGCTAAAACAGAAATGTAAAAACTACTCTTAACATGCATGAAACATAAACAACAAATTTAAATAATGGTTTTTTGGTATTGATATTACCTTCAATGTGAAGGTTGATGAAGCTCCTTGCAATGTCCAAGAGGGTTGCTCCAAGCTCCAATGTGCTCCTTCTCTTTCTCCAATGGTGGGAATGGGCCAAAAGTGGCTCTCAAGGTGAAAGTAGTTCAATGGTGAACTAGGGTTTCAAGAGAGATTTTGGCAGAGTAAGGGTGCTTATGATTTTGGATATCGAATAAGGGATCTCCATCACCTATTTATAGTTTTTTGGTGGTGGAGTGCTGACCCATGGTTTTGGGTAACACATGGTTTTGGGCAGCTGTATAGGGTTTTTTCCTCCTTTTCCTCATTATTTTATATTTTTTATTCCCTTTTTTGGGGATTTTTGCTATTTTTGGAGGAAAAGGGGGTTTTTTAGCCTTTTTAAGGCTATTTTGATGGTTTTGTGGCCTTTTGGAGGCTTTTTAATGGGATTTTTTTAGGATTTTAAGGGAAATATGGTAGGAGAATGGACAAATGAGCTATATAATGTGGTAGATGAGGTAGTGTGCACTTTTTGGGTGTTAACAAATTGCCCCCTGATGTGCGAGGGCAGGAGCTCATCGTATGGCCGATGGACATCATAAGTCATGAATGGTTTTCCTGGGTGTGGAGAGAAGAGAAGAGACAAACTGAAGCCCAGAACAACGATCCCGAACAACTGCAAGAACTAAAAGTACATAACCTCAATAATGGATGAGGAATCATCTGATCATACGGACGAGGCGGGCATTCCCATGCTCGTATCAGGATATAACAATAACAATGGGGTCCAAAAAATGGGGACCTGACATATACATGACCTCAAAAACTGAATGAGGAATAATCTCAATATATGGACGAGGCGGGCATACCCATGCTCGTATCAAGATACATAAACAGAACTGTGAGGCCCAAAAAAGGGGGACCTGTAAGATACATAGCCACTGTGTACATCATAAGAGTCCAGAGGGGACACAAAATCTGGGACATATTGCTGGGCGGACCATGTGTAATCTGAAGAACTGGTGCACTGGAATATCAACAGTGCTGCTGAATGTGGTACCAAAGGAACTGATGGGCTGCTGGATCATAGTGACTGGGAGCAACAACCTCGATGGTACACTGAACTGGGATAAACCTGGGTACTCAAGGAAGCATATAGCTGGATGGCTTCCGAATACAATCGCCAACGCAGCCCAGACATCCACGGGAACATATAACTGGGCGTTCCGAAGTGACTCACCAATGTGCTAGAGTCGGGGGAAATTCGGGGTCTTCGACTAAAAACTGGTGGGATATAATCCTACGCGATCTTCAACGATGCGATCAAGGTGCTGAAGTCGAGCATGTGAGGAATGACCACTCGGAGAGGCAATGATGACTCCTCTCAAAATGATCCGTAGGCACTTACCACAGATGGTGATAAGTCCAAGGCGTAGGGACCTCTGGGCCTATCCTCTGGAATAGAGGAGCTGTCGTCGACAGAGGAAGACCTGCAACTATCAAGGCAATGATGTTTCCTTGACAGGAGCGCGAGGTGAAGAACCGAAATGTGATGGTACTGATGGCAGGACTGACAAACTGTGGAGGGACAACTGGGCAAGTAGAGTGGGTGGACTCAAACTTCCTTTGTTCAGAGTATGATAATGGGGATGATCTGGCAGCATATGAAACTGGCTGAGGGGAAAGGGATCATAGCTGTATGGGATCTGGGAAGGTTACTGGGCTGAGGGAGACTCAAGCTGGGGTACAATGGCAGGAGACTTCAGAATACTCTGAAAAAAGGCGACCTGATTGGGGGTGCTGCCGAGATGATTGATCAAAGTGCCAGGAGGCACGGGAGGGGACTTCTTCATGGGTTAAGGAACTAGAAGAAGTGTGTGTAAAATGATACTGTCGTGTGGATTTTACGAGCCCAGGACAGTTCATGCTCGTGGTTGCTTTCAATTTTAAGGAGTCTGAAAGCGATAAGAAGACTCTGAAGTAATGGAATGGTACTGTCGTGTGGATTTTACGAGCCCAGGACAGTTCATGCTCGTGGTTGCTTTCAATTTTAGAGAGTCTGAAAGCAAGTAAGAAGACTCCAGGGGGTTGATTTTTCGTAGATTTAGTCTCCAAGGCCCAAAGAAGCATAAAAGGATGCAATGAAGAACTCTTCTAGCCGGTGTGACTAGAGTATTCCTTTTTCGTAATTAGTCTACTAGGTCCGGAAAATGGGTAAACTTATACCAGATAGACGCCCTTTCAGGTACTTTAGTGAGCATGAAAGGAAGCAAGATTGCTCGGCGATCTTTTCATTCTTTTAGGAGTCAGAAAAGAGCTTAACAGAAACTCCCTAAGTGCCTCTTTCGTAAAGGACTTGTCCGGCCCGAAAAAGGGATAAAATTATACCGAACAAAAGGAATGGCCAGGCAAGGAGGAAGTGTTCAATCAATGATCAATAATGATGACCAAGAGCAAGGGTAGGGGGGAACACTGGTGGGCCTCCTTGCGGGGTAGATGAAATGGTGGCAAAATAACGAAACATTTGCAGTATGACAGGAGTGAATGGCTCATGTAAAAATGTGGAATAATCCGATGGCGGCCGATGTGGCGCGCAAACCGAGGCAGCAAGGTGTCGGGACACAATGTTGAAATTGTACCAGGTGAGAGCGAGAAATGATCTCAAGCATCATCACGAGCTCGAAAAAATGAATCCAACGATATAAAACATGCGAAAAACGGAGAGCGACCGATGTGGCACGTAAACCGAGGCAACTAGTGGCGTTTGAAAAAATACCCGAAAAATCGGGGGGTGAGAGCGAGAAATGATCTCAAGCATCATCACCATCTCGGAAAAATGAATCCGATGAGATATAAAATATGTGAAAAATGGAGAACGGTCGATGTGGCACGCAAACCGAGGCGACGAGGGCGTTTTGGAAAAATACCCAGAAAATATGGGGGTGAGAGCGAGAAATGATCTCAAGCGTCATCACGAGTGCGAAAAAATGAATCCGGTAGTGCAAATGGTGCGAAAAACGGAGGTCATAAGGACTCCGGAATGGTCAAAGGAAAGAACTATGCGTATCAAATCAAAGAAATTATATACGTGACACGTAACCTCAAAAATGGTTGAGATCACGCATGTGAAAAAGTGAGCAAGGTCAATGACCTGCCCCCATGCTATGTGCATGGGGTTTGTGATTGTGGATCACATATGTGTTGGTTTGAACGATGGGTTCATTGTCATGCTGAGATAAATGTGATGGGGTAGGGTCAAAATGATTGATCATGCCCCCTATCCCAGGGTCGAGGTGATCTATTATGCCCCTTGACTCAGAGGTGTCAAGGTGGTGTTCTATAATGGTGGGGTCAAGACCAGGCATCTCTGTATAGGACCAGGCGAAGACATCACAGAATTCTCTAAAAAGGTTTATGTAGTCCTCAATCTCTTGTTTACTGCAGAATGCTCCTAAAGTGATGAGTTCAGGGGCACGTCCTAGGGCAGCGATATCAACTTGGATGATGGGTGAGATGTTGGCCATGTTACCTTCCTCGAAGGCGTCAGGAGCAGGAATAGGGTCCTTGAACCAGTCGACCTTAGTGGGAAGGAAGTCTTTGGATTCAACCGTGAATTGGGCGGCTGTGTTAGAGGAGGATTCTTCTGGGATGAAGTAGGAACGATGATGCATATCATCCCAGGGATAATCAGGGGTGGTGAGGGCCTCAAGAATCTCCTCATCAGTACGGAAAGTTTGCGTCGTCAAATCGGTTGACGAAGGGGAAGTGGTGGAAGAGATCATATAAATGGTGTGGACCTCCCCGGAGGGGGGGGAGACCGGGGGGTGAATCTCCTCAATAGTGGTTGGTGCTGTCTCAAGATCCAGATTGTTCATCTCATAGAGAGCCGCTCTGTAATCCGGGAGATCGGGACAATGGTGTGAGTAATGCCCGTAAATACCGCATATGGCGCAGGGGTGGTTGGTACGTAGGGACTTATCTTTAGTCTTCGGAGTGGGATTTAGTTCGACAGTTGGGATGTTAGGGTCATCGTCGAGCATCTGCATGTGCTTCTGCAATGCTGGTAACTGTGGACATTGGTGGGTCGCATGGCCCAACTCGTCGCACAGCGAGCATTTGGGAGGAGCACGAAATACTGGAGGGTTTTTTACTGTCTTGGTAGGCGGTATAGCAGTGTAAGGTTGTGGCCCTCTGCCCCCAGTGGATTTGGGAGTAGGAGGGGGAGTCGTGGAGGACGAAGGGGTAGAGACACCGGGGGGTGGTTGAGTGGTAGTAGCCATGGGTTGCACCGGTTGGAGGACGACATCCGGTGTCGGCGGGCGAACGGGAGGCGAAAGGTACCAGACGGGTAATCCCAAGGTTAACCCCGGGAGGCTAAGGGTAGCCATAACCGGGGCGCTTACTACTCCCGATGGAGGGACTAGAAAGGGGATGGTATGGATCGGTGTAACACCAATGTGGCTAGGTACCAATGGTGGTTTAGGCAACAAGGGTGCTTGATTGTTAGGTGGTGGGCTATCATGGGACAAGGTACATAAGTCAGACACGTCGGGCGTAGATGCCGGGGGAGGAATGGATTGAAAGGTGGAGGTCATCGGCGCATCTGAGTAGACACCAGGCCGCGTAGATGAAACAAACGAGGTGGTGGCACGAGAAACAGGTTGTTCAACCATGGGGAGAACATTTTCAGGTGCCGCGGGAGCACTGGGATCATAGTAGGTGAGCTGGTCAACCTTAACCACGTGTCCCTCATGGGGGAACATCATGGTGCGAAAGACGGAAGAGGCAACCGCCCGCATGGCATACATGTAGCTGCGGCCAAGTAAAAGGTTATAATCCAATTAGGCATTGATTACCTCAATGTCAATGAGGACGGTTTTGCCACCTAACTGGACGGGGACATTGGCTAGGAGGCCTTGGGGCTGAGCCGAACGACCTTCGTAGGCGCGTAATGCAGTGGTGGACTGCTGGAGAGTGGGGGATCCCAACTTCTGCCATACGAATGTAGACATAACGCATGTAGAGGCACCTTCATCGATGATGCATCGATGGATGACAAGATTCCGAATGGAAACAGAAACTTGGAATGCTAGGGTGGAAGGCAGGCGAGGTTCAGATTGGTCTAAATCAAATGCCATCAAATTCGAATCATTTGGGTCAATCCCCCCAATGGCGGAGAGTAAATTCTTGCGTTGGGAAGGGCAATTCTTCAAGACTTCTAACGCAGACATGGCTGCGGGAGATTGGGCTAGGTCGTCTACAATGTTGTAGTTTGACGTAGCGCGCGCATTGGGGTTATTATTGATACGACGAAGTGGGAAACGAGGGGCTTTGAGAGCACCATCCAGTGGAGGTGGAGGAATACGTAACGCTTGATCGGTGGGATGAGCGTTAGTAGGTTTATCTGTGGGGGGTACATCAGTAGTGGAGCCATATTGGTTCCGACGAGTCTGAAGGTTGACGTCAGCGGAGGACATCATCAACAAGTGGTGAGTTCCCGCGTCAAACATGGGTTGATCGGGAGCCGCGTACGTGATTTGCTGTTGGGGTTGCACGTTGGCTTGAGTGGGAGCCAACGGCTGAGTGTTCACGACGCCTTGGGTTGGTAATGGGTTTTGCAGCACCAAAGGTGTCTGCTGAGGTTGAGGGGGGTTAGGAGGCGCCTGAGGAGCTGCCTGCCCTTGGCGGTGGGCATCGTCAACCCAGAGTTGCCTAGCTCGCTCCAAGTGTGGGCAAGCATGGGTGTAGTGGCCATAGACCCCGCAAATAGAACAAGGGTGGTTTGTTCGCAGATTAGGGTTTTTAGCCTGCTTGGGCGGGCGATCAGGGTTTTGGTTAGCAGGGGCGGCATTATTATTGTCGGGGGGATTCGCCGGTGGCCCAGCTTGGTCTGCAGGTTGGTTGTTCCCCCGATTACGGCCCTTGCCGCGGTTCTGTTGACCTTGGTTACGTTGGTTGTTTTGGTTTTGCTGCGGGTTTTGTTGGGCGTAAACTTGCCCTTGGGCAGCAGGTGGATTCTGAGGTTGCGCAGGTGCGGGAGCAGTCTGCGGTGGATGATATGCAGGGTGAGGCTGAGCAGGTACAACAACTTGAGGGGGTTGCTGATATGGCTGCGGAGCAGGTTGTGGATTTGCCGCAGGTGCTGCCTGTGGCGGATAATAAGCGGGTTGGGCTTGTGAAGGCGCAGGAGCTGTGGCAGCCTGCTGATGGTAGTAAGGCTGAGGTGCGACTGGGGGGGCATAAGCGGGAGTCACATGACCGAAACACTGAGGAGGACATGAGGGTCCATGGTGGTGGTGATGTGTCATGGGAGTATACGAGTTGGTTGCTCCAGACTGTGAGGTATCCCGTGAAAGGTCGGGGCCAGGGGTAGGACGTGCTATGGAAAATGGTTGGGGATGCGAAGAAACACGGCCAATGATACCGTCTGCAGCGTGGGATGCCCCCGGCGCATCATGCTGGGAGGGCTCACTGCGAGGGGCGTCAGGTATAATGGTATAAAGGTAACCCGACTGGGCGTAAATGAGGTCGAACTGTTGGGCCTTAAGGATGGCCTCTTCTTCAGACTAGGGTCTTTCTGATGCCACATCCTTAGCAATAACAGGGAGAAGGGATTTGAGGAACCAATCTAGGAAGATACGGTCGTCTAGTTTGATCTTGCATAAGCTACGGCGTCGACGCCACTCATGGATGTGGTCCGTGATATGGGTAGCCGTGTTTTGTCTACAAGATAGGAGGATCTCAACGCCCGCGTCGTAGCGGACAGGCAACTGGAAGAACTGCAGAAAGGTCGAGGCAAGGGAAGCAAAGGTGGCATGGGTCCCGTGGGGTTGCTCGATATACCACTTGGCTACAGAGCCAGTGAAGGTGCGCTGTAAGAGACGGAGGCGAACAGAGTCATCCACTATGGAGTTAGAGGAACACCATAGGTGGAAAGACATGATATGGTTTTGTGGGTCCTCACCTGCCTTACCCTCGAACTTAGGGATGTCTGAGGGAAGCTTGGTAGGCATATGAGGCCATGCAGGGTCGTGTCTGATAGGGTCGTTGGTCAATCTGGCCAGGTCAGGTAGGTTAAGGCTAGCCATGAATGGCAAACTGGAAGGAGGATGTGACACAGTAGTGGGTTGGACCAAGTTGGGGCCAATGCCCCCAAGTGGAGGGACAGGATTTGGGATGGTGCCCCCTAGTGGGGGAACTAAGGTGGTGGAGGATGGTCCAGCACCACCATGGGTAGTGTGAGCCACTGATGTAGTGGGGATAGGGATTCCCGCTGCGGGAATAGGTACCGTGAGGGGAACGGTAGATGAGGGTCCCATGGAGGGCATACCCAAAACAGGTGTAGTGGTGGATGTGCCACCAATGGTCCCTATAACAAAAGGAGTGGAAGTCGTGCCAGCCATGGGGCTAGTAGGGGCAGTGTAAATAGGGTTCTCAGACTCTTCGTCAGAATCCGAGGTAAAGTAAGGAGCGTCAATATCTGGTGACGGAGACCTACGTCGCTGACGAGTGGAGTCAAGTGACAAGGCTCTAGATCTGTGATGGGTGGTATCAATGGATGATGATCGGAATCTATGACGAGTGGTGTCAAGAGAACTGTGCTTTGGGGGCTCGCCCCTGAGGCGCCGAGAATGTCTCGGGGACTCAATGGTGACAGATGGTGTCTAATCTCTGTGGGTTGAGGTGAGTAAAAACAGCTCAAAAACCCTAATGCAACCGAGTGTGCAGAAGGAGAGCTCAAAATCAAGGCACTCAGGCCAACAACTAACTCAAAACACCCACTGCAACAGCTGTGCTACAATAGGTGGAGTAACAACAAAAATGGTCAGAATACCAACAAGCAGCAGGTTTCCTAGAAACAGAAAATGGTGGACTCACTAGACCAAAGGGAGGTAAAGGAGCATGCAAACACCTAACTAAAAGTATTCTGACTCAACTAAACATATCCTCTGCAAGGTGATGAAATCCAAGTCAGACAATATGAGTAGGAAAGCCAAGTGGCTATGATATCCCCCTACCGGGAGGGACACCGGGTAGTCAATCCTAGAAGAATGGCAACTAAGATACCCCGTTCATGACACGTCCAGAAAGGTGAATCTGCCGTTTAGTCCGTTGACCGCAATACCCCTATACAGGGATATCCCGCGAACCGCGAAAGGTAGCCCTTCGGTTACTGAATGGAGTGCGGTATTCCACTCAGGCCTCCGGAACCAGTCTCCCGACTTCAACCCTTCTAAGGGAGAGGCCCTCTGACAAACTGGTCGTGACCGTGCCAAAAAGTATTAGGGGATTTTAGTTCCCTATTTGGACAACAACTATGTCTCAAATGAAAGTGACCGAGGGGTGTTATTGGAAGCCTATCCCCCCGACCCTACCTAACTACAAAGATTCTTTTGTGTTCCCCAAGTGGGGTTAGAATGTTGGTTTAATTAGGTACTTTTTAAGGCTCACTTGATTTATGTGACAGAGTGTGTGCTCGTGAGGTGATGAACCCAAAATAGAAGTGCCACAAGGGGGGCAACTTCTAACTATCAATAATGCTGGAATTGAAATTTTAACTTGCAAAATTTTCTGAATTAAAAATACTGAAATTTTAAAAGAATTCTGTAAAGGGAACAGAAATTATGTTGCAGAAAGGCTGTAGGGAAGTGAGGGTGCAGGTAGGACAGAGGGCTGTTCAGATGCAGAAAATATTGCAGCAAAAGGGGCTGGGCTCAAAAAGTGCAGAGATCAGACCGCGGGTCGGTGGCGAATCGGAACAGGCAGACCGCGGGTTTGAGGGAAACAGACGCGGTCAGGTCGCGGCTTTCGGACCAACAGATGCGGTCGGGACGCAGGAAACAGGAAAAAAGACGCAGTCGGGTCGCGGCAAAAAGGCTAACAGACGCAGTTGGGCCGCGGGAGCGGGGCTGAAAGCCGCGGTCAGGACGTGGGAAAATGGCCGACAGGCACGGTCAGATCGCAGCAAACAGGCTGATTAGCCGCGGTCGGATCGCAGGTAACAGACTTGAATCCGCCGGCAGGGCGCCGGAAACAGTCTGAGAGCCGCGGTCGGGTCGCAGGTAAAGGCCTGAAAGACGCGGTCGGGACGCGACTGCAGAGGGAAAAAATGCGGTATGCGGCGGCCGAAAGGGAAAAAATTATAAACGGAAACCAGAAATTCAAAATCTAGTGTAGTCGCCAAAACTGTAGCTAGGGTTTTACCCCTAGCTTGTGTGAATGAGCACCTACTAAGGAGAATGGACTCCTTAGTAGCAGTTCAGTAAATGTAAATTATTAAGCTAAAACAGAAATGTAAAAACTACTCTTAATATGCATGAAACATAAACAACAAATTTAAATAATGGTTTTTTGGTATTGATATTACCTTCAATGTGAAGGTTGATGAAGCTCCTTGCAATGTCCAAGAGGGTTGCTCCAAGCTCCAATGTGCTCCTTCTCTTTCTCCAATGGTGGGAATGGGCCAAAAGTAGCTCTCAAGGTGAAAGTAGTTCAATGGTGAACTAGGGTTTCAAGAGAGATTTTGGCAGAGTAAGGGTGCTTATGATTTTGGATATCGAATAAGGGATCTCCATCACCTATTTATAGTTTTTTGGTGGTGGAGTGCTGACCCATGGTTTTGGGTAACACATGGTTTTGGGCAGCTGTATAGGGTTTTTTCCTCCTTTTCCTCATTATTTTATATTTTTTATTCCCTTTTTTGGGGATTTTTGCTATTTTTGGAGGAAAATGGGGTTTTTTAGCCTTTTTAAGGCTATTTTGATGGTTTTGTGGCCTTTTGGAGGCGTTTTAATGGGATTTTTTAGGATTTTAAGGGAAATATGGTAGGAGAATGGACAAATGAGCTATATAATGTGGTAGATGAGGTAGTGTGCACTTTTTGGGTGTTAACATAACCAGAAAAGCCCTATGGTCAAATAGGAATATGCATGAGTAAAAGAATTGTGATAAATTATTTGTGTATGAAATGATCTTGACCATACATGTTTAAGATTACTTAGAATCATAATGTTTTTGATAGTATTAAGATTATACTAATGAATGCATGTATGAGACCTCGAGGATAACACAATGATGATACTATTAAGTATGCATAGTGATCGAGGATGGATATAAGTTCAAAGTTAGGTAATCCAGGAAGCAAAGATCAAGAGGGAGCACACTCCAGTAGTTCTTGCAAAGAAGCAAATATTGAGAGGAAGTCCACCCTACAACCAAACAAAGATAAGTATTTGAATTTTCATTTCTAGCATACTTGTTTGTTTAAATAATATTGTTCAATGATATTGCTAGACTTAGGGTGTGTATTAAGCATATAAGAATAATTCCATTAATGAACAGTATACTACTAATATGCATGTGATGGGTAAGTGGCCTATGGAACTGTACAACATTCCATTTCTACTTATGTAGAATGAAACCTCTTTGCTGACATGTTGAGAGTTGTGCACACTCTTAACAATATTCTGGTAGAGATTGTAAGGCATCTAGAAAGTTACGGGATATGGATAAATGTTGTATTGAAAGCATTGGCTAAAATAATTGCATGATTGTATAACATATTTCTTTGTGTAAGAATTTGTTTTGAAAACTATGAGATGTTTCTAATCATGCAATTTAACTTGCTTTGTACGAAAGATCATATACCATCACCTACAAAAGAAGGACTACAACATTTGTTCAAAGTTATCTATTGAAGATATTGAAGTTCCAAGGATTTAGAAAGAATGCCATGATTGAGGAGTACCAGTCGATCATGAAGAATGATGTTTGGGATGCAGTCCCAAGACCTGACGGGAAGTCTATTGTGACTTCCAAATGGATCTATAAGATCAAGCATGATGCAGATGGTAGCATGGAGAAATACAAAGAGAGGTTTGTAGCTCGTGGCTTCTCCCAGAAAGAGGGATTGACTATGAAGAGACTTTTGCACCTATAGCCAGGTACACTTCTATCAGATCAGTACTTGCTCTGGTTGTAGTGATGAAATGGAAGATACACCAGATGGATGTCAAGACAGCTTTCTTGAATGGTGTAGTTGAAGAGGAAGTGTATGTGGAGCAGCCACTCGGGTTTGAGACACATGACCGAGAGTCACATGTGTGCAAACTGAAGAAAGCCCTGTATGGTTTGAAATAGGCACCCAGGACCTGGTATGGCAGGATAGACGGCTTCCTATCCAGTTTGGGCTTTACCAAGAGTAAAGCGGATTCCAACCTTTACTACAAGGTTGAGTAAGGCAATCCAGTGATACTACTATTGTATGTGGATGACCTGTTTACGACAGGTGAGGATAGATTGATTACCGACACGAAGAGGAAGCTTGTTGCTGAGTTCGAGATGATGGACTTAGGTATGATGCACTACTTTCTTGGTATGGAGGTGTGGTAGAGTGTAGATGGAATTTTCCTTGGACAAGGGAAGTATGCAGTAGAAATCCTGAAGAGGTTCGGGATGATGGACTGCAAGGCCATGGCCACACCTATGGCATCGAACTTGAAGCTTCAGTGTGATGCTTCATCTGATCCGGTTGATGTCACTATGTATTGTCAGATGATTGGGTCCTTGATATACCTGACGAACACAAGACCAGATATTTGCTTTGCGGTGAACACATTGAGCCAGTTCCTGATGGATCCTAGAGGTGTTCACCTGGTTGCAGTAAAGCATATTCTGAGGTACCTGAATGGTACAATTAATTATGGGCTCAAGTATGATGCGAGTCAAAAGTTTAACCTGCAAGGTTATGTTGATTCGGACTGGGCAGGCAATGTTGCAGATAGGAAGAGCACTTCTAGGTGCTACTTTAGTATGGGACCAGGTGTGATTTCTTGGTTTAGCAGGAAGTAGTCCTGCGTAGTACTAAGTACAGCCGAAGTAGAGTATGTTGCAGTTTGTTCGGCTAGTTGTGAGGTAGTATGGCTTCGGAAGCTACTTTTTGAGTTATTTGATCTCCTGTTGGATGCTACTGGTATCTTTTGTGAAAACTAGAGTTGTGTGAATCTGTCTGAGAACCCAGTGTTCCACGATAGGTCGAAGCACATTGAGATCAAATATCACTATATCAGGGACATGGTGCAGAGAGGAGCAGTGAAGCTCCTGTATGTTGCGATGGATGAGTAGGTTGTAGATGTGTTGACGAAACCACTAGCTAGAGTGAAGTTTGAGTAGTTCAGAGAGAGGCTTGGTGTTCTTCATATTGATGACACTTTGAGGAAGAAGTGATGGACACATTTGCAGGAGCCATTCCAAGCATGGTAAGAGGAGGATCATTCCCATGGATATGGATGTAAGCGCTGGATGATGAGCATCAGGACGATGCTCCAGTTACTGCTTATTATATGCATCAGGTTGGATGCTTGATATGATTAGTTGGATCATGTATTTGTATATGCATCATGTTGGATGCTTGATATGATCAGGTAGATCATGTATGATGATATGTATTAGGTGGATAAATTGTATGATCAGGTAGATCGTGTATGATGATATGTATTAGGTGGATACATTGTATGAGCAGGTAGACCATGTATGATGATATGTATAAGGTGGATACATTGTATGATAAGGTAGATCATGTATGATGATACGTATCAGGTAGATACTTGGTATGCCTCAGGTGGATGCATTGTATGATCAAGATGATCATGGATGACGAGCTTCAAGATGTTGCTCCAGATGATATGCATTAGGATGATTCTATGATGATGATCAGGTTGATCATGTGATGATGTACATCAGGATGATGTATGGTGAGTATCAGGTTGATACTCCGTGGCCATGGATAGGTTGTGCAAGGGTAGAATGTAATAATTCCTGGAGATCTGGACAGGTTGTGCTAGTCACGTAAAAGGCCTCAGATGCTCTTTAGAGATCTTTCTTGGCAAGACACTCTTTTAAGGTTTTGCTAGACCACATGTAATACATCCTGGAGATCTGGATAGGTTGTGCTAGTCACGTAAAAGGCCTCAGATGCTCTTTAGAGATCTTGCTTGGCAAGACACTCTTTTAAGGTTTTGTGGTAGGGGTCACATGTAATAAGTCCTGGAGATCCGGACAGGTTGTGCTAGACACGTAAAAGGCCTCAGATGCTCTTTAGAGATCTTGCCGGGCAAGACACTCTTTTAAGGTTTTGTGACAGTCACATGTAAAATATCCTGGGAGATCCGATAGGTTGAGCTGTGTGCTCGTAAAATTCCTTGGATGCTCTTTCGAGGTTTTGTGACGCACGTAATCAGTCCCGAGGATTCCACAGTATGGCTAATGATGATGAAGACCTATAGGTGGTGGGCCTACATCCAGTATGAAAAAGGACTGGCTCTGTAGAACTTCCTATGATGAGTAGTTCAGATATTGATTGAGATAGCAGCAGTAGTGATGATGACGATGATTCGATGTCGATGATCTAGTGACGATGATCCAGAGAAGAAGACTTGTGCTAGAAGAATTGTGTCGAGAAATACCTTCCTAGTTAAGAGGGAGTGTTGATGTAATTGTAACTTCATAATGTATTTAACCTATGTATATTGTATTCCTATAGAGATGTTATTATTCCTCTATACGGAAGTGTTTGTATTCCTATAGAGATGTTATTATTCCTCTATACGGAAGTGTCATCATTTATATTGCAAGTGTCGTAACTTATACTTGATGGGTTATTAGACCACCTTGATGGGGTTGGCCCTGTATGAGTCATGTGGGTAAAAGGGTTATTAGACCACCCTATTGGGGGTCGGCCCTGTCAGCATTATGTTATGTGGTTAAGTTAAGGCCGACCTAGTAAGGTTATTAGGCAAGTCAAGTCAAGTATAAATAGAGTGCGGGAGGCACTCTATTTGATCATTCTATTATTCTCTCACACACTCATTGGAGAGTGGCGCACTAGTGGAGGAGGAGAAGTTGTTGCCTCTTATGCTTGGGTTGTATCATTGCTTTATCTATCTTTGAGGAAGTTGCGGGGTTTTTCACCTTCTTGGTTTTCCCCGGTGAAACTCTGTGTCTCTTGTGTGCTTGCATTATTGTGTCCATGATTGATATGCTGTAGATATGTTGTAGATATGCTATACATGTTATTCTCTCAGTTAAGATCCTAGATCATATTGAAATTTCTAAAAAACTAACAGAAGCACACCAAGAAAAGAGGCGAAAAGAAGAGAGGCATCGACGTTGTTAGACCACCATAGAAGAGAAGAGGCATCAACACTTGTGTGCAGCTAGAGAGGGTGCAAGAGGAATCGAACTGGTTGTTCCCCAACAAAATATCATATACAAAGAGATAGAGCATCCTATATGTATTTATGCTCTCCTTGATCCTTTACATGAAGAATTTCACTCCACAAATGTTAGGCAAGGGGCTTGTGTTTTCAACTGTTTCAGTCAACTCATCAAAGGGATTTTCAAACCTAGATTTCCTATTCATTTGGTCAAGTACCTTGTCCTAGCATATCAACTGATTTTTTGGCTTTTTGAAGCCTAAATTTCTCTCTGAAATGGATTTATAGAGTATATTTTTCATGGCATTAGTAAAGGCAAGTGGGAACAACTAAAAAAATATGCTAGCAAGGGCACCAAAGTCATTGACACTAGTGAGGCACCAATGAAGGAATATTGCAGCGACAATAATACAAATGTGGCAAGTGCAACGGAGAACCAGACTATAAGAAAATAAACACGAAATGAGAATGTAAAAAAGAGAGTTGACAATGCTAGGCACAGATTAGTAAAGGCAAGAGGCAAGAGGCAACTAGAAGGATATTTTGGGAAAAGAGTTGAGGAAGCAATCCTATAACTGCAATCTATAGGAAGCAATAACCAAGTCCAACATCCCAAAGAAGGGACAAGGAGTAAGAAGCATGGTGATCATTCCATCTATGGAGTGACCTCAAGTCGAGCTTTATTCGAGAAAACAACCTAAAAGGATCCGATCACCATAGATGCACTCAAGAAAATGAGTAGAAAAGATTGTTAAAGAGAGAGAAGCAATGTGAAATATAAAAACCTAACATCCCATCTAGTATAGGACATGATTCCCAACTCCCGCATGAAGACTCGCATCCCGAATACTCAACCCAAAGCAAAGGTACAATGGTCATTTGTATAAGTGCGACAGATAAGTGTACTACAAGAAAATTAACACAAAATGAGAATGTAAAAAGGAGAGTTGACATGGCTAGGCACATTTTAGTAAAGGCAAGAGGCGAAGGGAGACATGAAAGATATGTTGGGAAAAGAGTTGAGGAAGAAATCCTATAGCTGCAGTCTATAGGAAGCAATAACCAAGTCCAACATCCCAAGGGATAGACAAGGAGAAAGAATCACGGTGCTCATTCCAGCTAGGAAGTGATCCCAAATCAGGTCCTACTCGAGAAAAAAAACTAAAGGGAACCAATCACCATCAATGCAATCAAGAAAACGAGTAGAAAATAGTTTGAAAGAGAGAGAATAAAGGTCAGATATAAAATCCTAACACCCCATCCAATAAAGGAAATGATGCCCAACTATCACATGAAGACTCCCACGCCCGGATACTCAACACAAAGCAAAGCCACAACTAAATAAGAAGGCTAGTGATGGCACTGAAATCGTTGAAAATAGTGAGGCACCTATGAACGTATATGGAAATGACAATAATACAGATATATCAAGTGCGAGTGAGAAGGGGAATGAAAGAAAATAAACACAAAAAGAGAATGTATAGAGGAGAGTTGACAATGTTAGGCACGAATTAGTAAAATCAAGAGGCGAGAGACGACATGAATAATATGTTGGGAAATTAGTTGAGGAAGCAATCCTATAGCTGCAGTCTATAGGAAGCAACCAAGACCAACATACCTAGGGAGAGACAAGGAGTAATAAGCACAGTGATCCAGTAACTGATCTTGAGTCAGGCCCTACTCGAGAAAAAAACCTAAAGCAAATGATCACCATCCATGCAGTCTAGAAAGAGAGTAGACAAGAGTGTTAAAGACAGATAGAAGAAAGGTGAGATATAAAACCTAACGCCCCATCCAATATAGGACATGATTCCCAACTCTCACATGAAGGCTCGCATGCGTTGATACTCAACACAAAGTAATGCTTCAATGGTTCATTGTAAATGATACAATAATAAAAAAGTATAAAACAAGGAGTGAATAAATAGTAAGAAGAAAAAATGTTTGTCAAGTCATGATAATCGATAGAGGAGACAAACACGTCTAACTACTAAAGCTTTGAATGAACTAAACTATGTTATGTAAGTATTCTAATGAGACAAACAACATCAAGCTTAGCTCCTAGGAAGGTTATAATCCATTAGGATATTGAAGAAAATGTTAAAACACAATGTAAGAGGGAGGGCCCATCAGAGAACGATACCAATGCTTACCAATTTGTATGTGATGGAATGCTAGATATTGTTTCTGGTGTGCCATATGAAAGAAGAGAATGAAATTAGATGTCCCACAAATCAATATGAACGTAGTATGAAAAAAGATACATGACTAAAACTACAAAAAAGACAACATATGCTATTTAAGTTCGAAAATAACACAAAGCACCAACAATCCTAATTATCATGGAAGAAGAATATCTACTACCATATGAAAACAAACACGGAAACACATTGTGAGATGGAGAGTGAAAGAGAATGATACCTGCACATACCCAAGAACAAGTGATGAAATGCAAGATTTTGTTTAGGGTGTTCCACATTAGATATTATATCCTGCTTGGACATTTGAGCAAGTTAGTTGCGAGTAGCATAATTAATGAACCATAAATTGAAGAAAAGAAAGGAAGAGTTATAAATACAATGTTTATACATACCTTATCACAATAATTGCCAATGGTGTAACTTGTGAATGCCTACAAAATATGTGGGTGTGGTAATATTAGCGTTGAAAAAATTCTATAACCAAGTCCAACATCCCAAAGCAGGGACAATGAGTAAGAAGCATGGTGATCATTCCATCAACGGAGTGACCTCCAGTCGTGCCCTACTCGAGAAAACAACCTAAAAGGAACCGATCACCATTGATGCACTCAAGAAATGGAGTATACAAAGTGTTAAAGAGAGAGAAGCAAGGTGAAATATAAAAACCTAATTCCCCATCCAGTATAGGACATGATTCCCCGCTCTCGCATGAAGACTCGCATGCTCGAATACAAGCTATAGTGGTGATTTGTAGAAGTGTGACTTGGAGGTGGACTACAAGTAAATTAACACAAAATGAGAATGTAAGGAGGAGAGTTGACAATGATAGGCACATATTAGTAAAGGAAAGAGGCGAGAGGCGACATGAAGGATATGTTGGGAAAAGAGTTGAGGAAGCAATCCTATAGTTGCAGTCTATAGGAAGCAATAACCAAGTCCAACATCCCAAGGAAAGGAAAAGGAGTAAGAAGCATGGTGATCATTACATCTACGAAGTGATATCGAGTCAAGCCTGTTGGCATGGGACAAGATCATAGAATTTTTGGTACAAACAACAACAAAGTGGAAAATGACAAACGTAAAGAGTGGTCGCGGAGCGGAGCAAAGCGAGTAAAGCAGTCAAAGCAGAGTAGGAATTAGTTAGATTGAGTGGTTAAGATATGTCTACTTTGCGAAGTGGAGCAATTTTGTAACGACCATTGAGCCTATAAATATGAGTCACATTGTAAGCCTTAGGGAATCTCTTATCTTATCTTATCTTTGATCTTTCTGTCCATTTGTATCTGATTCGATGGTTTGATCTGTCTTTATATTGACTTTGATCCGATTTATTGAGGATTGGTTATGCGGATATGGGTCACTGTAGATTATGTGATTTTTAAGGTGGATTTGATGTATGAAATCTGTTTTTAATGAGAAGAAACGTTTCGACCATGACTTTGTCTCTCTTATGTTATGTTGCAATGATGATTACTTGTGTTATGTCGCAGTGATGATTACTTGTGTTATGTCGCAGTTATAATTAGATCTGTTATGTCATGGTTATGATATGTATTGTGGATCTATTGAATATGTTTCTATGAGGTGTTACTGCATAGATCTGATTAATGTGTTTGTGTATTCAATGATGGTGTTATGATGTGATTGCTAATTGTGTCGATCTCTGAGTTATGTTGTGATTAACTGTGAATGATGCATGTCCTCTTATACCTGCGGAATCTTGGTTCCTATAGCCCCCTTAGGTGCCTCGGATGAGACCTCACTCGCTTTGCGAGTGTTGCTGGAAAGGCTAAACCCTTTCCGGGCCGGTATCTATGGGAGTTTTTGTTGAGCTTTGTTGACATTGTGCAAAGTGAACCCCTGTCGACATATCTGTGTCAACAGAGCCCTACTCGAAAAAAAAACCTAAAAGGAACTGATCACCCTCGATGCACTCAAGAAAGGGAGAAGACAAGAGTTTTAAAGAGAGAGAAGCAAGGTGAAATATAAAAACCTAACACCCCATCTAGTATAGGACATGATTCCCAACTCTTGCACGACCACTTGCATGCCTGAATACTCAACAAAAATCAAATCTACAATGGTCGTTTGTAGAAGTGCGACAGAGAAGCAAACTACAAGAAAATAAACACAAAATGAGAATTTAAAGAGGAGACTTGACTATTCTACGCACAAATTAGTAAAGGAAAGACACGAGAGGTGACATGAAGGATATGTTGGGAAAAGTGTTGAGGAAGCAATCCTATAGCTGCAGTATTTAGGAAGTAATAACCAAGTCCAACATCCTAAGGGATAGACAAGGAGGAAGAAACACGGTGATTTCCATCAAGGAATTCATCTCAAGTCAAGCCCTGCTCGAGAAAAAAACCTAAATGGAACCTATCACCATCAATGCAATCAAGAAAAGGAGTAGAGAAGACTTTTAAAGAGAGAGAAGAAAGGTGAGATATAAAAACCTAAAGCCCCGTCCAGTATAGGACATGATTCCAAATTCTCAAATGAATACTCACACACCCAGATACTCAACACAAAGCAAAGCCACAACTAAATAAGAATGATAGAAAGGGAACCAAATTCGTTGACACTAGTGAGGCACCTGTGAACGTATACAAGAATGAAAATAATAAAGATGTAGTAAGTGTGACTGAGAAAGGGATTGAAAGAAAATAAACACAAAAAGAGAATGTATAGAGTAGAGTTGAAACTGCTAGGCACATATTAGCAAAATCAAGAGGCAAGAGACGGCATGAATGATATGTTGATCAATTAGTCGAGGAAGCAATCCTACAACTTCAGGATATAGGAAGCAATAACCAAGTCCAACATTCCAAGGGAGAGACAAGGAGGAAGAAGCACAATGATCTAGTAATTGTTTTTGAGTTGGGCCCTACTCAAGAAAACAACCTAAAGGGAACGATCACCATGGCATGCAATCTAGAAAGGGAGTAGAAAAGAGTGTTTAAGAGAGATAGAATAAAGTTGAGATATAAAAACCTAACTCCCCATCCATTATAGAACATGATTCCCAACTCTCACAAGAAGGATCGCATTCTCGGATACTGAAAACAAAGCAATGATACAATGGTTATTTTTAAATGATACAATAACAAACAAGTATAAAACAAAGAGCGAATAAATAGTAAGAGAAAAAATGCTTGTCAAGTCATGATAGTCGAGAGAGGAGACAAACAAGTCTAATTACCAAAAGTTTGAAGGAACTAAACTATGTTATGTAAATATTGTAATGAGACAAGCAACAATGATCCTAGTTCCTAGGAAAGTCATAAGCCATTAGAATGTTGAAGCAAATGTGAAAACACAATGTAAGAGGGAGTGTATCAGAGAAAGATACCAACACTTACCAAATCGTATGTGATGGAATTCGAGATATTTTTTCTGGTGTGCCATATGAAAGAAGAGAATGAGATTGGATGTCACTACAACAAAATACCCTTTTGGGGGCAGTTTTGGCTTGCGGCGGTTTTGCTAAACCCCTCCCCAATTTTTTTTTTAGGTTTTTGGGGGCGGTTCTTCAAAACCCCCCTCAAAAGTCCCGAAAATTGGACTTTTGGGGGCGTTTTTTAAAAAAATCCCCTAAAAAGTCCAATTGTCAGGATTTTTAGGGGCGGTTTTGTAAACCCCCCCCCAGAGTCCAATTCTTAATACTTTTGGGGGTGGTTGTTTAAACCCCCCCCCGAAAGTCCAATTTTCAATACTTTTTGGGGCGATTGTGGAAACCCCCCCCAAAAGTCTAATTCTCAGGACTTTTTGAGGTGGGGGGTTTAGAATGACCCCTATAAGTGGCTTGCAACGGTCTTGCTAACCCCCCCCCAAAAAAAACATTTTTTAAAGGTATTTGGTGGCGGTCCTTAAAACCCCCCCTCAAAAGTCCTTAGAATTTGACTTTTGGGGGCGGTTTTTAAAACACCCCCCCCCAAAAGTCCAAAAGTCCAATAGGACTTTTGGAATTTGGGGGGGGGGGGCGGGGTTTGGAAAGACCTCCCCAAAATTCTTGTTGGAATTTTGGGGGCAGTTTGGAGATCCACTCTCGGAATATTTTTATCATCATCCTATGAGCTATGGAGGTCATTTCCCTAAGGTCAATTAGGCAGATTTTACCAATAATTCCATGCTTGGACAATTTTTGATCTTCTCCTAGGCTTGGTCTAATTTCCCTAAACCACAGTTTTGGAAGGTCCATAAATTCTTCTTCAGGGTGATCTCTTTGGACAAACTGAGACCATGGTTGAGTAGACAAAACAACATCCTACAATATCCCCATGTGTTGCGGGCATTTTTTTCAACACACAATTTGTGCCGGGCATCCTCTTAAGGCTACTTGGACCCCATGTTGGGGTTCAAAATTGTTTTCTTGGGGATAGAGTCTAATAATGCTGTCGAACTAGAAGGTCTTTCCAAGGAATACTGCTCGCATGTCAAAAAAGATGGACCCCTCTAATCGTGGAAGGTGATTCCAAGATAATTCTCCACATGGCTATTGAGATGCACCGTGGCAAATCAAGCTCCAAAGTGGCGTTGTCGTGGCGGTTGGAAGGTAAACTGGAGGCTCTATATTCCTTGTTATTGCAGGGCCTAGTGCTTTCCTTCTCCCACGTCAAGCGCAATGGCAATAAATTAGCTGATCTGCTGGTCAACCATGGAAGCAGTGTTCACATGGCCACCTACGCTTATACGTGGGACGATTTGACAGAAGCAGTTGTTCGGGATAGGTGCAGAGTTATCTAGGACCAAGACATGATGGTTTTTCATGCTGATCATGCGAGAAGACATCATGCTGACGATAATAAGGACACCTAACTCTTTCCTTTTACAGTGGTCCGCATCGAACTTTAATAACTGGGAGAGGGATTGTCTTTTCGTCCTCCTTCGTAGTT
This sequence comes from Larix kaempferi, assembly GCA_027924585.1. Lineage (NCBI taxonomy): Eukaryota > Viridiplantae > Streptophyta > Pinopsida > Pinales > Pinaceae > Larix > Larix kaempferi. The sequence goes on along the minus strand of BSBM01000159.1, from coordinate 8,044,061 downwards.
CTCGATCAGTCTTTTCAGATCCTGGTGATCATGCTTGGATGGGGGAAATGACGAAAGAAAATCTAATAATAGTTATTAAGATGTACCTCCTTCAGTTATTAAGATGTACCCGGTTCATCATAACAGGCGGTGGCAGGTGAGAGTATATGGAGGCTCAAGGTGGCAACCGTGATCATTACTGTTGGTTTTCTGCATGCATGTAAGTTTTGCTAATCTGGTTGATTATGGAGCAAGCCTCTGGTGAGAGGATGAAGGAGCCAGAAGATACTAACTGTCATCCTGAGGTTGGAGATAATTCCAGTCACAATAGGAAGAGAGGGCGTGGGGATTCTCCGAGGGAGCTGGGTGGTGGTCTGTCTCATGCCCATCAACGTGCGCGTAGGGAGGCAACTTCCTTCGCTCTTAACATCCCCTTGGAAATCCAAAGGGACATCAATGAATATGAACAAAAATCGCAGGATCGTCTGAGTAGGGAAACCTTGGTGGGGGAGCGTAAGCAGTTGGAGAATTGGATCATGGATCCTGGCAACACGGCTGGGCGCGTTAGTCTTTATGAGTGCATGATTTCCCTGTTTTGGATGATGAAAAACTTGGTTGGCTATGCCATTCGCGATAGGAATCCTCTCAGAGATGATAATGCACAGCTTCTCTTAGAAGAGTCTCGTGCTATTCACCGAAAGTTGGATTTCCTTCTGTCTGCCATGGCACTTGAACCTCCTCCGTGCCCTGCTTCTTCTTCTAGCTTTCACCATCCGGGGAGTTCTCCAAAAGCTCCTTATATTATTCGTTGATGTTTGGGTGGGTGTCTATTTGGTCAGTTACTGGTCTAGTTTATTTGGGGGGTCTGGGGATAATTGGTTTATAATTTATCTTATGTATGAGTGGTTATGAAGCATTATGCTCTTTGGCTTGTGAGCCTATGGGAAGAAAGTATTTGGTTCTGTGGTTTTTGGTTCTATGGTTTTTTGTTTGTTCCGGTAGTAATTTTGTTTATATGAATCAATATGGTCAGATAGATAGAAGGTTCATCTTGGTTACTGTGGCAATAGCCTTTAGATGTGCCACGAGGGTGTGTGTCTATGGGGTAAAACCAATTTGGTCTGTTTTGATGAACAATTTTGAGATTCGGTTAGATTGCTCCTTTTGTAATTCCTCCTTTTAATATAATGCAAAATCTCCTTACTTATAGAAAAAAGGCTACTTGGAATGGTGTTTAGTATTCCCAAAGGATTATTCTTCCATATCACAGTCATAAGTGTATTGTTGTGTTTTAAGTAACTGTAAGTACCGTCTCTACTTTTAAAAAGTTGATTTCTGATGAGGTAAGTGTTCAAGTAAAAGCTATTTTTTTTTATAATGCATGATGCTAAGAATGTATCTGCTAATGCATACTTTAACCATTCCTTTGACAAAAAATCATACTTTAACCATTCCTTTGAATTTGTCATAGGACTCTTTGTAAAATTACTTAGGGTAATGTGATAAATTTGAATATTAGTTTAAATTGGATTGAAAACAACTCTTCATAATGAATTATGATGATATGAACATATAACTAAAAATGCAGGGTGGTATGAACACACATCCCTGCTTTGAAATTATCATATGAACATATAACTAAGAATGCAGGGGTGATGTGATTGACATTATAACACAGATCCCTATTCCTTTTGAAAGAATGATTCATTATTTACTCTCTTGGAGAATTATGTTATGATATGATTGTGAGTTTTTGCTGGATGAAAGTCAAGATTGCAGACATACGTATTCTTCTTTTCACTGGTTGATTTCTGAGTGTCTATGCTGATTTATAATTTGAAACCTCTGTGTACGATCTCTGTAACTGAATGCATCCTTGAAATGGTTTTTTCTGCAAGATTGAATGTCAGTCCAAATGCGTTTGAATGGCTTGCAATGCGCCTTCATGGTAGAAATGTTGAGTTAAAACGGAGTATGTTTCTGTATTTGAATCTTTTGAGAATTCCATTGATCAAAATCTGTATGTTATTATTGGTTGGGATAGAGCTGTGATTGCAGAATGTTGCAATTATTGGTAATGAGTGAGTGAATTGATTAAGAGGACAGGCCGAATGCGTCCCTTGCATCTGTTAAATCATTATCAATTGAAGTTTACTGTCGAGGCCAAATCCTTTGAAAGGATTTGGCCAAGATGTCTCTGAATTGCTTAACCAAAAGATTCCTTAAAAACTAGTCACGTTAGTAAGATTCAACAAAGACAATCTGATCTCATTGCAGTGCTGATTGCATTGAGGTAATGCATATTGCTGTGTAATTTTTTTTTATTTTTTATAATATAAGTTATATTTTCTAAAAAAAGTGAAAATTATGGACTTAAAAAGTGAAAAGTGTTTTGTCGTTGCTTATAATGTAGATTAATATTATTAATTGCATATAGTTGTCCTTCATTCATGTTCTCTAAAATAGTAAAAAAGTTGGACCAATTTTCCCATACTTAGTTAATTTCTAGATTTTCACTAATTTGTCGTATTTCTCCAGAATGATGTCATAATGCAACAATGATTTCAACATCATGCCACATCATCATCTATGCCATGCAATTACATGTGGGCATCAATATCCTTAGTGCAGGCATAAACCTTAATACGGGCATCACTTAGCCCCTTGACAACACTTAGCCATTTTTCCTTTGTCTTTAGTATGCAAAATAACATTTTTCTTCTATTTTGGCAGGTTGATATTTTCCTTATCTGATCACCATAAGAAAAACCAAGAGCATGTCTAGATAACCATTTCAACAATGAACAAGACCATATCATATGATGAATTTTATCATCAAAGGAACACCCCCTTGCAGGCATTTCCAAATGGTCTCTCAAACTCTTTTTCTAACACTTAACCAGTTCTCTTCAAATCCTAGGTCACCAAGGTGATTTCATTTTTCCTTCAAACTTGGAAAGTGAGATACCCAATGGGTAGAGGCCAACAAGGTGAATCCATAAAGACCAATTTCATCTTTTGGAGCTTCTTTCTCTCTCCTCGGCAGGCATTTTTATGGAGTAGTGCAAGTATTGTTGAGAGGCACTTTTGGTAGATTGATATCTTCTTCTTGAAAGACTTTTTGGTCAGGTTAATGAAATGGTTGGATGTACCATACAAAACTCTAGATATCCACACTCTCAGAATATTTTTATCATCATCCTATGAGCCGTGGCGGGCATTTCCCTAAGGCCTATTGGGAAGATTTTACCAATAATTCCATTCTTGGACAATTTTTGATCTTCTCCTAGGCGTGGTCTAATTTCCCTAAACCATAGTTTTGGCAGTTCCATAAATTATTCTTCGGGGTTTCTTCTTGATGTTATTAATTTGTCTAATGCACTTTTCTTCACCAATTTGAAAGAGCTAATTCATGGATGAGTAGGCTCAGAAATGTGTAATTATGCCATTCCAGATTTCACACATGGGAAGTCAAGTTTGCTCATTAGGATTAATTAATGAAGAAAATATGAAGTCAGTTAAAGAGTCTAATCAGTTTTGAAGACACCACATTGGCAGTCCAAACAAACCATATGACAGTTTAAGCAAACCGATTGAGTGCATAATAAGGATCAGGAGACCAAAAAACCAGTATTGAACTCTTATTGGATGAATTCTGAATGTGACTATAATCAACCTATAATTTTCCACTAGAGTTTCAACAATACAAGTGATGCAATTTATGGAATGAAATCCAAGGAATATAATGAACGAGTGCATGAGAGGACACATTCCCTTGCAGTTGATGAATTAGCTTGAGTTCATAAGTAAGTAGAGGATTATCGTTCTTACTAAGTTTGATATTACTTGCTATTACTATTTAGTTATACCCATTTTGTCGGTTGACAAGTCTGCATTATTTATTTGGGGTGATGGATATTTTCCATTCGGAAGATATAGATAATTTTCAAGTTTAAATTATAATTAATATATTTATTATTAAGTTAATAAGTTTTCAACAAATAACACACATTTGACATTGGTATTGTTTCTTGCACATTAAGTCAAATTACATATATGATATTGATATTGATATGAATCATTAGCATAATAGCATGATATATGTCCATGATATTGATATGAATCATTCAAGATGCAATCATAAACTACCAAAGAAGAATGCAATTATCATTTCACTGTTGCAGCTCGCAGCAACATATTTAATGCAATTCCACACCGCACAATAGGAAATAAATTAAACTACCTACTTAACTCGACGATCTCTGTGAGAAGGAGGGCCTGGCATTCTAACAGAGATGCCGTGTCCTAACACAAATTAAAACACCAAGATATAAGAAACTCTGCTCCTTGTGTTAGAAATAATTAATCACAGTCACAACTCTCTGTTTTAGCTTATACAATTATAAATTCTCCAACCCCAGGCTCAGAACGCCTCTTTACATTTATACCCTGATGACATGAATTCGTTTCACAAAATATTGGGCAGCCATGAAGATCTATGATCTTCAGGCTGCCGATTTACAATGGCACTGTTACAACCATCAGTAGTCTTGAATGAAATCGTTGCATTCAGGCCTGAGCTGTTGCATGCTGTCGCAGCCCATAATAGATTCAAGCTGATTGGACTAGATGGTACTTGGATGCTCTGTTGTGACTCAGTCGCAGCTGGCCATGTGGAGGAATGCTTGAACTGTTGTAGCAAATTGTGGAACCAAACTCAAGAAGGGACAGATGGCGCCACATATTCATCTTCTCCAAGGGTTAGCAAGCTACTACACATGCGGTCTTCTAAAGGCTTATGGGCTATCTTTATTGAATCAATCAATATTAGCACAACCTTAAAAGATAGAGTGCAAAACCATAAACAAATCATGAATTAATGATATAAAACAATAATAAAACATACCTGTTGCAATCCATGCTCTGCTTGGGAAGATATCTGCTTAGATCAGGGAATAGTGAGGCAAATCAGGGAAAAAGGTGTAGATAGGTGTAGGAAAAAAGGGGCTATTTTGGAGCCCAAAATATCCCCCCAGCTATCCAATTGCATGTCCTCATGAAACAACCAACTAATCTGAGTCTGAATCTGGTCCCCGTTCATGTTGAAAGGAAAAGTTGAAGGAAATGTCAAGTTCCTTTCCTGCTTCCAAAAACGCATTGCAAGCAGCCCAATATTCCCAGCACTGCTTCTATTCCGCCTTAGTCAGTGTATAATTGTCCCTATACTTCCCTCCTGGCCACCATATCAATGGAAATTTGAACTTGAGTCCCATCTAGTGTAACCCACACGTTCTCATGCAATTGACATACCCTGCTACCTTGGGAAGAGCTTGTATAAAATTCTTAAGGCAGTAAGGATTCCTTTTCTTCAAAGCTGGAGAAGAAGTCTGCCACATGTGCTTACTACCCTCTAAGGAAAGATGCTGTTGTTTGGATATCAGGTCAACATAGGTAGATATAACTTTGTCTTGCATCTTCTTCAGATGCTGAGTCTTTGGAGGAGATAAGAAACATCTTCCATGTTTTATGATGAGAGCACGAGGAGATTGGGGTTCACTCCTAATCCATAAATTGGAACTGGCCTCATTCCTAGAGATTGTATGAAAGGAATATTCCCATTGCACATGATTATTAACAAAAGAGACAAAGGCTCTAAACTGAACATCCCTTGCATAGGGAATAGGATTAGAGCTAGAATCACCAAAACATGCCATTTTGTGCAAATACAATTCACACAATAGGTGCTGCTCAAGAAAACTGCTTGACAAAAAGGTCTCTACAAAATGGGAAGGGATCAGCAACTGATAAGGTCTACCCTCTTGTAAAGATTTCAATTTGAATAGGGTCATTTTCTCATACAAGAATACTGGGTAGGAAGGAGATGGGGCTCTTGAACTCAGCAGCTCCCGAGAGAGGGCATACATTTGGTCTTTATCTTTTTGCATGGATTTGAATTCCTTCAACTCCTCCAATTCCTTTTGCACCTCTTCCAATTGAGATTTCTGAAGAGTTGATTCCTCTGCTCACTTTCCCCTTAATTATTTGATAGTATTCCTATATTCAGAGAGAGGGACCATCCCTGCTCGACACTGATAAATGTACTTTTCCCATTTAGCTAACTCCAGTTTTAACAAAGAAAGCTGTTTCTCCAATCGTTGAATCCTTCTATCCTCCACATATTTCTCATCATCAGAGTCTAAAGCAACAATTTCTTGAGAAAATTGCATTCCTACCTTGCCACCAGATGTTCCAGCTTCCTCATTTTCGGTTGGCAGTGTAGCAGCTTCCTCTTCCATCGGTGTTGCAATAGCCTCTCCTTGTGTTGCAATCTCAGCAGTTAATTTTGAGGATGCTAGTTCTTGTGTAACAACATCCTCTTCCTGTACCTCAACAACCTTAGTTTGTGTTGTTGAATCAATCATTAATTTCGAGAACACTGGTTCTTGTGTGACAACATTCTCTTCATGAATACCAAACTTAGCAGCTTCTACCTGAGTTGCAGTCTCAACAAATACTTTTAGGAATGCTCGTTCTTGTGTGGCAAGATACTTCCTTTCCAATTCAATCTCAACAACTTTAGTCTGAGTTGCAGTCTCAACAACTACTTTTAGGAATGCTGGTTCTTATGTGGCAGCATCCTTTCTCTTCAATTCAATCTCATCAACCTCAGTCTGAGTTGCAATTTCAACAAACATTTTTAAAGACACTAGTTCTTTTGTAACAACTTCTTCCTCTTGTACCTCAATATCAGCAATTGTTGCCTGGGTTGCAACTTCACTAAATATTGTCAAGGATGTTGGTTCTTGTGTAACAACATCCTGCTTTCCAATTTCTTCAGATTGCTGAGGTTGTTCTTGAATTACCTCGATATCTTCTGGATGATGAGACTGGTCCTGGAATAGTTCAGTATTTCCTGCTGGCTGGGATTGCATCTCCTCATCTTCTCCTAATTCCAAATCATGGATTATGTCTATCTCTGGCTCATTCCCCTCCATCAGCTCCATTGCCGGTGCTTTTTCTCCTTCTTGCTCTGCCTGTGTAGGCTTTTGTGCTACCAAACCCAGCACTATGAATCTGTTCCCTGCCGAATTAAATATGTCTCCACATTCTGGGCATACCATTTCTCCTCGTTCTTCATTTCCCAAAACAGGAGATGAATTTTCTAACAGAACTGCAACCTCCACTAATATATTCAAATTCTTCTCTGCCTGTTTTCCAGTCACTTCCTTCTATTTCTCCAATTCATTCTGAAGCATTTGCACCTAATCCTTTAGCAGCTCATTTTCAAAAAGGAGGTTTTCAATTTGGGGTTTTTCCACAGCAGGTTCTTGTGTAACAACCGATGATTTGGGGTTTAAAATAGGAATTTCTATGCCCACCCCGGTTGCACATGTTGCTTATGTTGTGGGAATTTCACTATTTTCCCCAATTGCACATGTTGTTTCGGCTGCTGCAACAGACTGAGTCCTTCTTTTATTCACAACTCCCGATGGTTGGCCTTCACTGCATACTGTAACAGCTCCGGTTCTTCTCTTCTTTGCTGAGGTGGATGTCTGACCCTTACTCCTGACCTTTTTCTTCTTTTTGTGACACAGGGGTTTCTAAATTTTCAGAAAGAGGGATCAATTCCTCTTCTTTAATGATGGTTCCCCTTCTTTCAGGGGAGGATTTGACATCCAACACCTCCATATTTCCTCCTTCTACCACCCTACTTGATGCTCTTCCCCTTGCATTGTAACTCCTGCAGCTACAGCTTCCACTGTTGTAGCTTTAACAGATGCTCTAGTTTCAGCTTCCTTTGTTGCAGCTGCTAATGATGCCATCCTTACTGCTTCAGCTACCACCCTAACTGTAATTTCTATTGGGTCTGCTTCTTCCTCTATAGGATTTGCTGCTATTGCAACTTCCAATATCACTGCCTCATTCGCCACTGGCTCCATCATATCCCCTTCTGCAATAGGGTTCGCTGCTGTCACAGCTTCCCCCATATTTACCTCTTCCACCTGGTCTGCCAATGATCCATCCCTCCCCCCAACTGAATTGGAGGAACTACGGTCCTCATTTACCATTTCAACACCTCCTATTGCCATGGCAGGTGCTCGGGGTACCCTTGGCTGAGCAACAAATTCTTCCCATGTCAAATTATGGTGCACAAGGGCCCTTAATATTAAGAGTTTAATCAACTCGTGGTTTGAGAGGGAAGATAAGGGGTGTCGAGAACCCTTGACATACCCATCCACAGTTTGTAGAGATTGTAAAAGATAAAATGACATGTTTAACAATCTGCGGTGGCGTAAATGTGAAAGGAGGAAGAATTCATATATGTAAACCACTTTGTACCTACCTTCATAGGAAATGTATTTCTTTATGAAGGTTGCCACCTGGTTCCAATGATTTGGCAGGGATTCCAACGCTATGCCTCGGTCATGCGGCCGAACAACTTCTCCGGCTGCCAAAAATTCTTCTGCTGCAATTGGATTATGGCACTTCCGACCAAACCATTGCATCCTGGTTTTGGAAAATCCTGTTACCTCCGCCATGATTTCTTCTAAAACATCTATTCAGATACCTCGGACCACTGAATGAGTGCTGTTTAGATTTTGAGCAAACTCAAGTGCGGTTTCTACATGAAAATCATTCAAATGCTGGAAATAGTCAATCCAGCCAGCTTCCTGGAATATAGTAAAAACCTCTCTGTTTGCACGCAAAGGCGCTATGCTGACAGGCTCATGTCGTACCGGGATACCCATATTGTGAAGCTGTCTGTAAATTCTGCTACCAGTGGGATGAGTTACAGTCTCAGGCGTCGAGCTACTGCATGCAAAACGAGCGATGGATATCCAAAGGTTGCTTTGGGTATTTTTGGTAAAAAGTGGTGACAGGTTGTCGAATGGCGGTAAAAAACCAAAAGCGAAGGACGAATCAGACGTAGTTGCTGTCTCAGCGGATTGGCTAAGGATAACTGACATGGACTAACGACAAAATATATTCATTATTGATTACTGCATTTAGTCATGCCTAATGATGTTTATGATTAATACATCGTACCTTTAAATGTAATGCCAAACCGTCGTGTTGCAAGGTGGCGCCTTTCCACAGTCATATTGCTGATGGAGAGCGCTGATATTGATGAGCAAAGAAATAATGAGTATTCAATGAGGAATTAGTGGAGTCGCAGTTTCCAAAAGTAGGAAAAATGGACAAATTTAGGTGTTGCAGCTGCTTGAAATAGGAAAAATAGGCACTTTTGGAGGTGTCACAGCTGCCCGGAATAGGAAAAATGGACAAATTTAGGTGTTGCAGCTGCTTGAAATAGGAAAAATAGGCACTTTTGGAGGTGTTGCAGCTACTCGAAATAGAAAAAATGGACAAATTTAGGTGTTGCAGCTGCTTGAAATAGGAAAAATAGGCACTTTTGGAGGTGTCACAACTGCTTGAAATAGGAAAAATAGGCAACTTGGTGGTGTTGCAGCTGCGGTAAAATAGGAAGGATAGGCAACGTTAGCGGAGTCGCAGCTGCTAAACATAGGAAAAATGGGCAATTTTAGCGATGTTGCAGCAACGGTAAAGAGAAATAAGCCATAGTTAGCGGTGTTGTAGCTGCTCGAAATAGGAAAAATAAGCACTTTTGGAGGTTTCGCAGTTGCTTGAAATAGGAAAAATGGACAAATTTAGGTGTTGCAGCTGCTTGAAATAGGAAAAATAGACACTTTTGGAGGTGTCGCAGCTGCTCGAGATAGGAAAAATGGACAAATTTAGGTGTTGCAGCTGCTTGAAATAGGAAAAATAGGCACTTTTGGAGGTGTCCCAACTGCTCGAAATAGGAAAAATAGGCAACTTGGCGGTGTTGCAGCTGCGGTAAAATAGGAAGGATATGCAACTTTAGTGGAGTCGCAGCTGCTAAATATAGGAAAAATGGGAAATTTTAGCGGTGTTGCAGCTGCTCGAAATAGGAAAAATATGCACTTTTGGAGGTGTCGCAGTTTCTCGAAATAGGAAATATGGACAAATTTAGGTGTTGCAGCTGCTTGAAATAGAAAAAAAGGCACTTTTGGAGGTGTCGCAGCTGCTTGAAATAGGAAAAATAGGCAACTTGGCGGTGTTGCAGCTGCGGTAAAATAGGAAGGATAGGCAACTTTAGCGGAGTCGTAGCTGCTAAAGATAGGAAAAATGGGCAATTTTAGCGGTGTTGTAGCTGCGGTAAAGAGAAATAAGCCATAGTTAGCAGTGTTGCAGCTGCGCGAAATGGGAAAGATAGGCAATTTTGATGGAGTCGCAACTGCTAAAAAATAAGGGAAATAGACAACCCAGAAGTGTTGCAACTACGCAGAAAAAGAGACTTGGGCGGGATTTGAGCAGTGTTGCAGCTGCGAGAAAAAGAGATAAGCTAGATGAAGTGGTGTTGGAGCTACAAAAGTAGAAATTTGGGCGGGATATTCCACTGTTGCATCTGCCGAAAAAAAAAAAGATAAGCCATATTTTGCTGAGTAACTATTGCTGCAACATTCTTTTCTTCCAAGGAGTTATTCAAAGAAAGGAGGATCAATCAGAATGCCACAATCATTTGGCCCAAGTTGCGACTGCCTCCATTCGAGTGATATTCCACACAAAAACCTGTTTAGAGTTCTTAAAAAGACAAAACCCATCAAAACTGAAAAATAAAATAAAATAAAATAAAAGAAAATGATTTATTTATATACAGAAAAATTTATGCAGAATTGCAACAACCTTTTAAAAATTATCAGGGACAGGGAAAAGTCCTTGCTCCTGAATCACTTGGTAACCTGGATCAGTTGGTAGCCTAGAATAAAATAAACTAAACTTACTTTTGCAAGAAGTTAAATCCTATAATTCTCAAACTACAATATTCAATCTCTACTGATCTAACTCATCTAGCAGCTACTGTAACTCAATCATAATATATCCAATCTAATGAATTCAAGAAAGATAAAACAACAACCAGAAACTAGAAGTAAGCTTGAACTCTAATTTGATTAATATTGGAAATCCTAGAAAGAATAAATGACTGAAAGGAATTAGAGTTGAGCTTGGATGTAACAGCTTATCTAACACACCATGCATCAAATAAACTGACCTACACAGTCGAGTGTCACACCACACAGTTGCATCTATCCAGGATGTAATCATGAACTACCAAAGAAGAATGCAATTATCATTTCACTGTTGCAGCTCATAGTAACACATCTAATGCAATTCCACACCACAAAACAGGAAAGAAATTAAACTGCCTACTTAACTCGACGATCTCTATAAGAAGGCGGGCCCTGGCCTTCTAACAGAGATGCCATGTCCTAACACAAATTAAAACACCAAGATATAAGAAACTCTGCTCCTTGTATTAGAAATAATGAATCACAGTCACAACTCTCTGTTTCATCTTATACAATTATAAATTCTCCAACCCCAGACTCATAACGCCTCTTTACATTTATACCCTGATGACATGAATTCATTTCACAAAATATCGGGAAGCCATGAAAATCTACGATCTTTAGGCTGCCGATTTACAATGGAACTGTTATAGCCATAAGTAGTCTTGAATGAAATCATTGCATTCAGGTCTGAGCTATTGCATGCTGTCGCAACCCAGAATAGATTCGAGCTGATCATTCCACATATTCACAACACAACATCTCATTTCACATGCAACGAAGATTATATAATACTGATGTATTACAAAATAAAAAATTGTGCCCATGGCATATAATGACAACTTGTGCCCATGGCATATAATGACAACTTGTGCCCAAAATTTTAATTAAATGTAAAGATTAATCCCAAACTACAAAATTTTTATAAACTATGTCCTAATCTAAGTATAAATATTCTATAAATCAACTATTCGCAGTTGATACAACATCACTGAAATCACTAGTCACACAGTATAACCACTAGTTACATAGTTCAATGTCATCCTTATGCCAAGGAATGAAGCTCGACAAAGCATCTGCTAGATTACATAATGCGCTACTAGGATGTGGTAGAGCTATATTTTCAAATAGAGGATCTAAAATTTATGTCGGATTAACAATATAATGGCCTTTTCCAACAGGGACATAGTGTACCATTGCATTTGGGTCAGTCTTATGTATTGTCGCCCTTGCAACTTTAATGCTTGAGTTTAATGCAATGAGAGAGCATTTCTTTCCTTGCAGCCCCAATTGGGAAGTTGGTGTCAACTCATTAGCATTATCTAGACCCTGCAAATAAATGAGACAAAGTAAGATGCATGGAAATAAGAATTTAAACATTGATGATCCTAGATTAAATAATTACAATCTTACCTGAATTGGTGTTTTCATTTTGTCAATTTGCAGTTTCGATGGAACCATTGGTTTTTTCTATACATAATTTTGATCATATTTTGATGCATAACTCTGTACCCAATAGACAATGATTTCTAATATATTGATCAAATAAAATAAAATTGAACTAAATTACGAAATTTTTCAATACTTACTAGGGATGATGGAGTATGCATTGAAGTTAATTTCGTTTGTATTAGTCCATTCATAGGGGTTTTTATGTCCCCTGTATTACTCTATCAAGGAAAAAAAATGTAATATATATCTATATATAGATATATATAGTCAAAATATTAAAATAAAATATTATTTTAAATAATAATTAAACAACTAACCTCCACCATAGGCGTGATTTCAGCATGAGCATTTTGTACAGTAGGACATTGTTTATATGAGCAATTAGATATTAGAAGTCAGATCATTAGTGTGAAGGCTTGTATATTGAGACAAGAGTAAAGAATTGGACACTAACACTTTCTTTGTTGACCACATGTTCTCTCTCCATATCTTCTACTATTTTCAGTAGTTCAATTATTGCTATTTTCAAAGATGTGATTTCCTGTGTTTTTTCTTTCACTGTAGCTTGGCTTACAGCTAGCGCCTCCTTGTATGGAATTTTTCCAAACAAGTTAGTTGGCGTAACCCCTAAGTCAACGCCACGACATTGTCCTCTTGCATCAACCCCTAGTACCTTGGCAAGGCAATCATCCCTAGCTACAAATCCTTGAGATGCAAATTCTACTTGTGCTTGTTCAATTTTTTGCTAACATTGACATACAATTAAATCAAATCATAGAAGATAACATTTACAACATGTAAAATGAAATTTTAATAAATATCTAAATTAAAAGTTTGAGAACATATTATTGTTTCTCCTACAGCTGGTGTGATTGGAGTGCCATCCTTACTTTGATGGCACTTCTTCCATAAGTCTGCCCTAGTAATGCTTGTAGTTGTATCACCAGAGGCTATAGATTTTTTCTAGTTGCAACAAGTAAAATAGTATGGTTAAGTTGTGACATTACAATGAAACTAAAATATGCTAATATTTCTCATATCAGATAAAATATCATCACAATTGTTTACCATATCATCTTTGACCCGTTGATAACCTCGACGTCCAGAGGTGTGCAAGTCCCTCTCCTTTTCTCTATTTTCCTTGTTTTTTTTCCTTATATACTAGAAATCAATTCAAAATAACATATATAAGTCAATATTACAAGCCAATAGACATTCTAAAAAACTTGATTATATAATATGTGACCTTTTTCCTTACCAAGAATTCAGTGGTGGCTTGTGATAGGACGAATTCTCTCCACACCGTCTCACTTATCCTAATTGGAGGAACATTTTTTAATCTTTCCTCTGTTGACTCATAAGGGTCACAGTATTTTTTGGTTAACCGATATCTATGACTGTTTGCCTTATGGCCAATGGATTTCATACAATATTCTTTAAGGACCGGGGGGATTATGAATTTTTCCTGCAACATACAAGAATTGCATTTTTAGATGTCATACATGGTTTGAAAATAAACTTTGAAATCATCCAAAAAATATAAATGTTGAAAACAAATATACGTAATCTCTAATACTCACATTAATAATGTTCCAAAAGTCCTCCTTTAATTGATCTGAAACCTTCCTCCAATCAGAATAATTGATTGCCATTTCCCTTTCGAGCACATCTAGTAATGAAGATAGCTTCATGGAGTTTGGACCAATTGGTTGGTTCCTTTCATTGATATGAATTTCGATCTTTTCCTCCAAGTTATTGATTTCTGCACATTTAGTTGCTCCTCTACCTTTCTTCTTGACTTTCTCTGTCGATGCTTGTGTAGAGGGATCTTCACCTTGTATACTAATATCTTGTTGGCATTGTTGTTTGTGAACAACTTCTATAAAAGAAGGGCACTTAAAGGTGTTATGGATTTCTAAGTCATAAAATTTTATTTATGAAGAACTACAAAATTATACATTAATGAGCTTACCTTGTTCTTCATGTTGCTCCGTCTCTTTTTGTGTCAAGGGATCTTCCCCTTCTACACTGTTATCCATATGGCATGGTTGTTTGTGAACATCTTCTATAAAAGAAGGGCACATAAAGGTGTTATGGATTTCTTAATCATAAGATTTATACTTATAAAGAACTAGAAAAATCTGAATTAATGGGCTTACCTTGTTCATGTTGTTCCTCCTCCTGAAAAGAGGAAAATGTATCTTTGTCATTTCCTTTTTTTTTAGGACTAGTAGAGTCATTCAAAGGCACAGAAGGTGTAATCTTCTTTGGTATTGTTTGTATTTTCCTCTTCTTTGTAATTGTAGCCAAGAATGTTATTAAACATATGCCTAACATCCTCATACAATAAAAATAAGCATTACATTGCATAAGGAAATACATTTTTCTAGTTCTAAATATTTACCTTGTGAGATGCATGTCCCTTTCTTTCCCATTTGATCATTTTGACGCATTCTTTTTGAAAATTTCATAATCATATTGTTTTGATTTCGTGTCATAACCTACTTTCTCTGTTTTTTTGAAAATGATTAGAGTATTGACTAGCCATAGCCTATTAGATTGTTATTAAAGTACAAAGTAATATGTTCTAGCAATTTAAATTAAGTAAAAGTAGTATTCCCATTTGCCGTGATGAGGAATTTTGCTTTTTGCAAAGAACTAACAGATGTAACCTCTTGGGTGGTTCAGCCACAATTTTATTAATATAAAACCTACTCGTTTCTGTTAAATTTAAATTAAATAAAAATAATGATATACTTCAATTACAAACAATCACTTACCTCCATATCTCCACTTGTACAAAGCCTGCATAACCAAAAAAATAAAGTCTATCATCACTCAATTGCTAACTGAAAGTTGTTTAAACGATTAATCTATCTAACAAGTTTCAAAAGTAAAAGGGAAGACTATCTGTAAGGAATATCTGCTAAGAGGAACATATGTCATAACTTGAGAGAGAGAGAGAGGGTTAGAGTTTTGTAGGCTTAGGTTAGACACGTACAGTAGCCAACAATATATCTCAGTCTCCAAGAATGAATACCCCTCAACCTTAGAGGCTGCAAGCAGGACAAGGTTTACACAGGTAGCCCCAAAGATGAACACGGTAACGGTCTTGCAGCAGTGGGAAAGTGCAGTCCAACTCTAGTGTTCACAAAACAATCACAACCTAGCCAAATGAATGTCAAATAGTCCATGACTCAGCTAGGAAGAGCCACCACAATCCACGATCAGCCCTAGAGGAAACCAAAATTTTTACAGAATTTTTAGAATTTTGTAGCAGAGGAACCACTATTTTGATTTCTGTCAATAAAGAAACCACAGAATGCGTATTACACTTACTAATCATATGATAAAATTTTGTACAAAATGCAGCACATAATGCGTATTACACTTAAAATTTTGTAGCAGAGGAACCACTATTTTAATTTCTGTCAATAAAGAAACCACATAATGTTTTCAGTTATTATGTTGTTTTCACGAAAGCATCGATAAAATACCTGCAATAACGCATAACGCATAACGTAGAACAAGAATGCAGTGAAACTTAAGTTACACCTCACACAGTTCACCTCAATATATCCCAACAACTTAGCTTCAACTTTCGTGGTGTTGAAAACCAGAATTAAAGCAAGTAAACGCTGTCCTGTGCAATAAGAAAATGATGCCCTTTCCCGAAAAAACTATTCGTGGGAGATAGAATTTGAAAAGTTATGTTAGGGGTCCCATTTTATTATTATTATTAAATTTCATTTTTTTTGGTAAATTAAATTTCATTTTTTTTTGTTGGTATAGATAACAAAAACACCCGAGTTTCCTCCTAAGGTTTTCAATGAAAAGGGGAAGGACCTTGGTACTGGGAGTCATGTAGGTGGACCAAAGGAAGGAAGGAGGGAACCAACGAAATGCATCAAAAGTAAATGAAATATTATCCTATTGTTGTCGATGACATGAAGTTAAATAATGTAATAAGCATGGCTTCTAAGGCATTGATTGTGAGGTTTATTTTGAGAAGGATGGGGACAATGAGTTTGTTTCAATAGATTCAAGTCCACCTATACTAAATGGGACCCTTTAGATGTATTGAATTGTAATGTAAACATTACTCATATGTGATGTACGATTCCTAGCGTGGAGCTCAAGGCTAAGGCCCCGCTAATGAATTCTCATCCTTGAAGGGATGATATTTTATGTTGTGCCATCCATGTGCTAGTAAGCCATGGAAATTGTAAAAACATGTAGATGATTATAATGCAAATAAAAATACCAAGGGGCTGGCTATGGATGCAACTAAATGAGGGGGCTATGTGTATCCACTAGGGAGAGGTGAGGGGTTTTGGGATTGGACCTTAGGCTGCCATATCTCATTTTGAGAACCCCTTTGACTATCCTAGTCGTCATTTAATTCTGTTGTAAGGAAGTGGGTGAGAAAATCAGTCCATGAGAGTGATGGAGTATTGGTAGCCCCGAAATTCGTGAGGCAGGGTATGGGATCAGTTTGCTCGACCCATAAGCCACTCCATCTCATGGGAATTCGTTTCCCTCATACCCATTTGATTGTGGACCATCGAGGCATGATTTTGGAGGTAGGACGCAGACCTAGCAGGGAAGAAAACCAGAAATCACGATTCTGAGTTAAGACATGTTTGGAAGTGCATAGATCGCTCATAAATCTGTGTGGGAAGTGAAATTTGTTGGGGAATCCCTAGAACGAAACATTGGCGGTGATTTTGAGAGTGTTGGATGCCTAGGAATTGAGAGGAAAACCCTGATTTGGAAGCCCAAAAATACAATTGTGCAACAGAGCCTTTTGGCCGCAACGTTGAGGATATCTAAGAGCGGATCACAGTGGGAGAGAGACCAGGGGGTTCAGAATTCATGGTAGAGCCCATTAAGGCTCTTTTATCCTTGGTTTAGTAGTCAGGACAAGCTATACCTTCTCAGGTCGGCACTGAGGGAAGGGGTGCCCGAGGGACTGTGCAGCAGATAAGGGGACCTTACTTAGGCTGAGAGTGGAGGTGATGGGGGTTCCTGGACTGTGATATGAATTCAATCGGATATTCCTATAGCTCTGTGTGGTGTGCTCATTGACTTAGAAACCTCTTACCCTGTCTCCCCACTTGCTTTCCAGAGCCAGTTGTGTGCTATATGACCCTGATTGACTGTGCTTAAGGCTATGAGTGGACTTGAGTAGTTAATCCTTAGTGGATACATAGCCCCATCTCGGGGGTAGTCTCTGAGTGTTGAAACAATACAGGTTGGGTAGAGACCTATAGTTGGGTTGGAACATTGCATTCCATAGCTAGTTGCTTGGATATTTCAATAAAAGGGTAATTGTTCTCTGTGGTTTATGTCATGTTCATTATGTGTTCTGAATGTTTAATTGTTCATGTTTCATTCAGCTGTGTTTATTTGAGTATGCATATGCATCCATCTGTTTTTATGAATTTGTTCATTGATGAATAAGGCCAAGTCTTTTTGAGGCCTAGGAGGTTCAAAATGTTCGGTCATGACTTTGGGGGAGAAATAGAAACCTCTTTTGTGTTCATGTTCCCTCTATGGGTCAGATGAAGGGAGGAGACATGGCAGAGTGGATCAGAGCTCTTTATAGAGTGGTAACGAGGTATGGATGAGGATTGGGGAGACACCTTGGTTGGAAGAAGGAAAATTTAGAGTTCTCAAGTTTGGAAGAAGATCATACACTTGCATGGGGATCTCCGAGAGCTTTCCAATATATGATACCAAGTTTTCCAAAAATGGACTTAGGATGAGAAAGTTATCAGCTTGAGAAGTTGGCAGTAATAGTGGTATATGGCCGAATTCCGACTTTTCGAACCCGCAGTGCAGATTGCGGATTTCGGAAGTTGGAGGCGTGATTTCTTAGCGTGGTGCATTGAAGTTCCGACTTCCGACTCCCGCATTGTGGATTGCAGATCACGGAAGTTGGAGGCCGCGCGATTCTGTGAAGGTGAGACCTTTGGAGTTCCGACTTCCGACTCTCACATCGTGGATTATAGAAATCAGAGGCGTGATTTGGCGAAGTAGAGAATTCGGTGTTCCAACTTTCCTACTCCCACATCATGGATTGTGGAATGCGAAATTCGGAGGCATATTTCTTTGACGTCGTGTATTTTTCGTACCGACTTTCTAACTCCCGCGTTGTGGATTGCAGAAGTCAAAGGTGTGATTCTTGAAGTGGCACGTTGGGGTGCCGACTTCCGACTCCGACTTGTAGATTGCGGACCAAGTTATTGTGGCTGTGCAAAAGTGCATAGTTTGGAAGAAACAAATTTAGCAGGTTGTATTCTAAGGAGCTCCCCCATCACCTCTAAAGGGCACCGAGGGGGCCGGGGACGTTACAGATATCCTAGAATAGTGATGTGTGTTTCTTTAAAATATTGTTCATGGATTTGGATACCTCAAAGATTCCTTTAGGGAATAAGCCATGTGATTCCTTCCTTAATTATGTATAGAGCCTCAAGACCCCTAACTACTATTCAAAACCATCTAATGACATAGATATCCCTACTCAAACACTAAAGATACTCTCAAGAATCCATGTGTGTTTGTTCAAGTTGTTCTTCTTGGCCATGGATTCTCAAAAGGTTTTTTAGGGATTAAGGCCCAATTTTTCTCCCTCAAGCATGTCTAGGGAATCCAATATCTATACTAGGTTCTCAAAAAATTATAATGGCACTAATATCCCCACTTATATGAATAATATGCTCTTGGGAGGTCATGTGTGGTGATTGTAGGAATTGTTCTTAGCCAAAGATGCCTGGAATTTCCTTTAGGACCTAAGTACCACTCTTTTCTCCCCAACCATATACAAGGTGTTCGAACCTATAATTAGTCTTAAAATTATCACTGTGCCACAAAAATCCCACTCATAGGCCAAAGATATCGAGGAAAGGTCTATTGTGGTTGTTCAACATATCATTATTGGCTATATATACCTAGAAGCTTTCTTTAGGTCCTAAGGCCCAGTTTCCATTCCTTAACCATGTCTAGATCCCCAAGATCCATACCTAATGCTCATAAAATTCTTAACAATTCCCATATTCTGACTATAAGGAAAAATATCCCCTCAAGAGGTTAGCTTTGGTGGTTGGAGACATCATTGTTAAACCTTTAGGCCTAAAATTTTCCTCTACATCCCAATGCACGAGATTCCTACACCAACCATGGTTAATACCTCAACACTTAATTGAAAATGATTGACACCAAATGAAGTAACATATACTACCTTGATTTATGGACATTGCAAAGGAGGCAAAGTTGCCATTTATATTCTTGCACTAGTGGAGCGCCATATGATGGAAAATGGTTGTGAAGCAAATATTCATACTTACAATCCTTTTATGGATTTCGCAAGGAAAATGAATTGATACAAATAAGGAGGTTGAGAGGGTATACCATGAAATCAACCATGTATGTTAGCCTGTTGTGGTGGATGACATGAAGTTAAATAATGTAATAAGCATGGATTTTAAGGCATTGATTATGAGGTTTATTTGTACTAGAAGGATGGGGACAGTGAGTTTGTTTCAATGGATTCAAGTGCATGACTAGTAATCAATTTTACCTTACCAAATAAGGGATGTCATTTTCATCTGAGGTTAGATGTTGAGGTTACATCCAAACATATTATTATTTCTAGTCAGTATCTATTGCATTTAGACCTAGGTGGATTTACCGGTTACTTGATCAAATTACTTATATATCATTCAAGGTCCCATGCCAATAAGTAAGGATACCATAAGGATACAATAATTGTACTAAATTAGTCTATTTCCATAGACTCTCTTATGATTCTACACAAGATATTTCCTCTTTATGTTATTAATTGTAACTACTGGCATGATATGACTCATTATTGTTTCTTGCAGCCTTACAAAGAGATCTATCATATGCATTCAAACAATGATGACTCATTATGATCTCTCTTGTGATGGAAATAATATGAGCTAAAATTTCTATGGTGCTATACCTTACAAATCTACTTTCTTAATTGACATATCAATTAGGTAACTAGGGATATTAGAATAATGAGAATAGATATACGGTGTTACATTTTCTCTATATGCTCTCCATAAGTTTGACAATTCAATACATTGGTTAAGGTCCTACTTGGAGAAAACCTACAAGAACCTATATAATCCTTTTAAATATTAAGAATTTTTATCATTACCTCTTCCAACCATAAGAAATTCTTATAAAGATAAAAGGAATTTGAACCATTAACCTAGGTTTTTTAGACCAGTGTTATACCATTGAAACTATTCTCCTAATGAAAATATGATTACTTGCTAAGATATCCCTCTAGTCGATTTTTAATGATGCCTACCTTACATCTACCACATATCATGCGATGCCAATCTATAGCCTCCACCTCATTTATGTATTTGAATTGTTCAATGAACCATTTTAGTGGTGGAATTGTAGTAGTTTTTACAGATGCCTGCATGGGAATTTCTATTTAGGTCATTGGAGAGTCAACGACAGGTGGCATATGAAATTATTGAACCGAGTGATCTCTAATAATGTTATGGACATTGCACTACACCTTTTAGTAATTTACTTACTCCCAAGTGAGATATTGAGCTCTAAAGGAAATGAATTTTCCCATACCTTTCAAGCCATTAAATGAGGTGATCGAAGCCAGTTCTAACTCCTCCTAAAAATACATTGATATGTTAAAATGGTGGTGACAACTTTAACATCTTGATCTCCTATCATACTAACAACATATATTAGTTAGTCTAAAGGTTGGGATATCTCCACATTAGAAACATATTTATATTTAATCCATAGAGCCTCCCTACGATGTAAGTTATAAATATCCTTGACAATCAATAGAATAAAAGCTAGAAAAGATTATGCAATAAGTAAAATACGAATATTATAAGAAACTAGCACTCCCTAGTGCCATCTCCATAGTGTATTTTATAATAAGGTTTAGCCCAAGGGCGTCTTCCTATGATTCTAACAAGTAACAATATTATATTATACCTAGGATTATAGGCTCATGCCGTGGTTATACATACAACAAATTTTTAGGCCCATCTAGATATAAGATGCTATAGATTCATGCATATTCTCTTTTTCGTCTTTTTTGGTTTTTATGTTTTTGAAAAAAAAGGAGTAACAAAGGGGCCGATTTCATCTTGTGGAGGCTGTATTATTCATTTGTTGATGTATTTGTAACTTTGGAAGATATTCACTTGTATATTGTAATTGTACTTTATTGTATCCCCAATGGAGATGTATTATTCCTTCGATTGGAAGTGTCATCAGTTGTACTTGCATGTGTCGCAAGTTATATTGTAAGTGTCGTAACTTATACTTGATGGGTTATTAGACCACCTTGATGGGGTCAGCCCTGTATGAGTCATGTGGGTCAAAGGGTTATTAGACCACCCTAGTAGGGGTCGGCCCAGTTAGAATTATGTTAAGTGGTTAAGTTGGAGCCGACCTAGTTGAGTAAAGCTCAAGTCAAGTTAGTGTATAAATAGAGAGTGTGACTCTCTCATTTTACACATTCTATTATTCACTCACTTCGCATTAGTGAGAGAAGAGGAGGATGCGCACAAGTGGAGGAGGAGCATGCTGCTGAATATGTATATCTTTTGGGTTTGATCATGGTGATCCTTGTATTGATGCTTATTCTATATCTGAGGAAGTTGCGGGGTTTTTCACCTTCTTGGTTTTCCCCAGTGAAATGTTTTGTGTCTCTTGTCTCTTGTCTCTTATGCTTGATATGTTGTACATGTTGTTCTTTCAGTTAAAATACTAGATCTATTGAATTAAATGATGAAAAAATAACATGTTATCAGAGCTATCCTGAAGGAAGGCATGCTATGGCATTTATGAGACTTGTTGCACTTGCGACAAATCAGAAGCTAGGGCTTGATATAGCAAAAACCAGTCATCGTAGAAATTTCGCTATAAATCCATTTTGGATAAGGTTTAGGTTCTGAAACGTCTACAGGTTGTCGATAACATCCCCATGTACCTTGTGTCCGAAGCAAAACCTCTGATTCGTTGTACTTTGTAATTTATGATCTGTACAATCTAGGGTTTCTGCCTCTTCCAGATCTTAGTCATAAATAGGTGACCTAGGAAAAAAGGTCACAACCTGGGCTAGGAAGATCCAAATGAAATTTCATAAAATGTGATAGGTAGAGCATAGACTGCAGTTTCACAGGTAATTTTTGCAGAGGTCGAAGTTGAACTAGTGACATGTGGCATGCCGTACAAGTTCGCTCTCCTATTTTATCCCATAAATAGGTCACGTTGCGACACTTGGCATAAATATCTCTTAGAGAATCCAATTGAGGTCATACCTATGGGGTTGGAAAGATAACAGGGTAGAATACGACAGGCCAAAGTTTCAGACCCTGTGTATTCGTAATTTCAGAGATGCACCAGAAACAATCAGGTGCATATTTCTGTCAAAACAGAATCGAATTTTGAGCACCTTCATTCTTGGCTTGTCACTGCTGCGGAAATTTAGGGATTCGGAGAAAGTTGGAATTTTTGGAATCGGAATCCACGGCTGAATGCTCCTCATCAAAATCGAAATTTAGTGTATTGGAGAAAACTCACTATGGCTTGGGGTAGACCACTACAGATAGCTGACTACCATAAATTAACTCAATTCTCAGAACTATGCTATTATAAATGACAATGCTAAGATAATGGAGAATGTAACCAACCTCGATCCAAATGTTTGATGTAGATCCCCGTTGGAGCTTTCAATCCGTGCACTTGAATCTACAAATTAGTCTTGACAGCCAATATACAACAAGTACACATAATATATAAACGACATTAACATCATCGATAGCAAAGGTCCATGATATTATAAGTAAATGCAACCCAATGTATAATAAACGACATTCACAACATTAATGGATGAGAATATGAGTATTTCTATTAATAAACAAGAAGAAGTACAATGTGATACGACCTCTTTCCGGTAACCAATATGAACCAAGATATGGATCAATCCACTTGTGCCTCCACCACTTCAATCCTCCATGAATGGAAAACTCAAACTATGGTAGGATTTTGGAAGGTGAACATAAGGGGTTGACAACTACAAGGATCAATGAGTGTAGACTCAAGATAGGGAAAAAATATACTAGAGTTCTCTTGCTCTTCTTTTTTCTCCTCCCGTCCATAATCCATATGTGCTCAATATATAGTCCTCCCAAAGGTAAGTGAAAGGACACATCGAGGCGTTTCTTGGGCAGATGGAGGTTCAAAGGTCACCCAATAACCACTTTTTGGGAGTAAAAAGTAACAAACTAGTGATTTTTACCATTTTACATGCTACCCGCGGGCTATAGAGATGCAACTCGCGGGTACGCCCACTGTAATGGAACAGCTAGCGGGTAGGAATAAAAATAGGGAAAATAGTGTCTGAAGTATATAAATTGGATCTGAGTTAGTGAAATGGATCCTATAGGCCAAAGGGTGCTTATGCTCACAAGGTGGAAGATTACATTGTAACAGATGCCCCCTCATGTGTGAGGTCAGAGACTGATGCTACGATGGCCGAAATACATTATAAAACTCAGAAGTGGAGTGATGGAAACACAAGTGGAAGGAGCAGCTCATTAATCATAATACAATAGTATCCCTGAATACATGTCGGTATAGTACAACAATCTGACACAATGGCCATGAATAGGTAGTACATAATGGATATATGTCATAAGTGATCATAGCCATGATCCCTTTATAGTAAGATATGGTCTCCTGCTGAAAAGGAGACAATGGGTGCAAATTGGATGTACAAACTGCTGATATCTGAGAGGTGATATCTCAGATGTAAAGTCAAAGTCATGGGTAGCATACTGAATGCCACCATTGCCTGGGGTCTTCTACACAAGTCTTCGACGGTGCAAGTCCCATCAAGTGAATAAAGGAGTTGGGGTCGAATCTGATGTGACATCGTTTGATTACCAGTCAATGATGTATACCGTTAATAGACGTGAGATAACCCACCAATAATGAAAATGGGCATCAAGGCACAGAGCACAATCATCGGAGTGTGAATAGATGAGTTGAAGTCAAACACTAAGATGAAGATCAGGGGACATTGATGTATTCCCAAAACTGTCGATGGCGAGAGAACCTGCCACTAATGATTGCAAGCCTCAAGGTACTCAACCGAACTCTAAGCCTCAAGTCCCGCAATAAATGGGTTGAAGTCAATGGAACGAGACTCGCTGGAAGGAGGGCATTAATGCATCCCCTATAAACCAGCACGAGGTACCAACTATGCTGAAAGATTTGGAAAATCTCAGGTGAAACGGACTGACTCAATAAGGATGGCCGACATGCAATAGTCAAGAGATATGAGGAGTGGCCGACTCTGGTTTCAGGACTTCCTTTGAACAAGAGCATGAGTAGATGGATAGACGTAGGCAGCATAGACTCGATATAGACTGTGCGATGCAGGAGGCATCGCAAAGGGCTCCATAATGATTGTAAGCTTAACCAATCGGTGGAGAAACTGAGAAACAAGTACAACTCCTAAGGACTAACTCATAGTGTATGGAGTGGAATGAATGCTTTGTTCAAAGGTGACACAACAACTACCAACAAGAAGTCGTAATCATAATCCCGTTCGGCTTTTTGGAATATTTGATTTTTTGGTCTTTTTCATATTTGGAGAAAGCTTGAAAAAGAATAAAATTGCTTATAGTACAACAAGTGAGGGAACGAGTGTCAAATAGCGAGTAGACTAGTCCCAAGCAGTGGGACATACCTATGATCAATGCAAGGAAGCAGATGTAGGATGCGAACACTCAAGGGTGTTCCCTCAGGGTAAAAAAAGTCATCAAATTTCGAAGGACAAATGGAAGCTCTGCAAGGCTCGACAGGGAAAAGTGAAGCAGTAAGCAAGATGATGCAATGCAATCACAATATGATATAAATGAGGGGATTCCTTAAGGGAGATGGCCAGCATAAGACAAAGTAGAGTATGAGTCTTTATCGCAATGTCATGGCGTAACTACAAAGGACTCTCAATCCTAAGGAAAAACAACAGCATGGGTGCCAGAATGCACAAAGGGGATCTAACTAGGGTGCCCATGTTCGAAAAAATCCCTACCGCCACATAACGACACTTCTATAGCAATGTGAAGGTTCCGTGTCGGTTACAAAGCAGGGTCACACCTAGGGTTTGTGAAAATGGTCAAAGGGTCAAATGCATACTACATGTGGAAATGGCATCTAACCTATATGCCAGGTGTGAAATGTACCTACCATAGGCGTGAAATGGTCCAAAACAACTTTCACCGAAGAAATCTTATTAAAAATTCTACTCCAGGACATTATATTAGTCCATAACGACATCAAACAGTAAAAACGATAGACAAGTGGGTCCTGGAAATTATAAATAGTAATAGAAATTTACAATTTACAATTCATTTTTACTATTCACCCATTTGGAGCTTTGTGGTTAGTTTTCACCTTGAAGTTCAACTGCCGATTCTGGGAGCTACAAGCGTCCGTTCATCGAACCATCCGGAGCAGGTTGGTAGTCTCATCCATATCTTTAATTTCATTGCATTCATTATAGTTTTCAGTGGTGGGATTTTTAGTTTGGCCAATCCCTAAATGCCTTCGACGCTACCCGCGGGCTATTACTATGCGGGTCGCGGGTAGGGCACGATATTCACAATCAACGCACAGGTTGACCGCGGGTACCCACCCCTATATACAAATTAGCCCACGGGTACGGCCGTGAAGTTGATTTTGCAAATAAAATTGACCAAAAACCTTGTTTTTCCTCACTCCAGGATGGTTCTAGAGTGGAGGTAGAGAGAGCATGACCAAGTAGATGAGGCTGGGCGCAATGATGTGGAAGCACAACAAGCATGTGGGTTGTACAAATTCTGGAGTATAGGGGGTTTGAGGGCCCAAAACCTACTACTCCACCGCTTGATAGATTATTGGGATGTTGATACATAGAACTTCAATCTCAATGGGAAAATCCTCACATTGGAAGTGGAAGACATCTACTTCATTACTGGTTTATCCCGTTGAGGTGAGGTGGCCAGTCTTCGGTCTCGTACTGTGGGTGGTGGGATCACCGTCCTTGATTACATAGCATAGTATTGTCCCGCAAACATACGCATGGTGGGAAGTCAGGTGCCCATCAATGCCATAGTAGATCTGAGCATGAAGATCATTGTGGCTACCTTAGTGCGAATAACGGGTTCAAAAGCTCTGCACCAGGCATTCAGGCCAGTGATGTTCTATGCATCACAATACATGCAAACTATAGTATTTGATTGGTGCACCACACTATTGGGGTCTATGAAGACCTAACTGATAGAATGCAAAGAAGGGAAGGCCAAAAAATTTGAGTATGGTAGTATCTTGTGCAGCTTCTTCTTGGAGAGAGTTCCGGGGCTTAGTCCGAGGGTGGATGTCCCTCCTCATAGTCTCCGCGATCCAGCCCTAACCCGGTGGGATGAGATCTTGACACGATAGGGTGGTGGCCATCTGGAATCACCATATACTCAGGAGTTATTCCATTGGTGGGACTGACAGGTCATTTCCATAGAGGACTATCCCTATGCAGGGATAGACTTCCGCCAGGATCGGGACATGCCACTCCCACCAGATGCAGCGTTCAGAGACATTGGTGAGTACTCTTTTTAAATTTTTGTTATTAAATTTTTATGGATTTTTTATTATAGATGTGAATGCAAAAATATTTTTGGTGGTAGTATCAAATGCTAATGTTTGACTGTTTGCTCACAGACAAGGGCCCAGTGAGACCCGATGGCTTCTCGAGACATGGTCGCCGGGGTAGGGGTGATGAGGCAGGTGATGTTGCAGCAAGGTGCACTCTACAAACCTTGCAGCGCAACCTATCACGGATGGTTGCTAGGGTTCCACAGATAGAGGTGGCGCGACTACCTGAGGCCATGCAGCGCCAAGTAGTGGGGGTTCCGGGTGACTGGGTGCGGTTACTGCATTGGGTAGCCAATGCAGTTCATTATTTCTATGAGACACATCCTGTTGGGGTGGTAGCTAGGCCTCCTCGTAGGGAGTATATATCCCAGGATCTCATTTTTGTATCGATATGTATATTTTTGAGGGCTACGGGCTCCAGTTTTATATGACACTACCATTTTTGGACATATTTATATATAAACTATGGTTCTCCGGTTCTATGATATGTGTGTATGTACAATGTATGAATGTCTCTTTTGTTTGTGTGCTTCATTATGAATGTGACAAATGCCAATCTAATACATAGTTAGCGTATGCATCAGATATGTGATTAATACTTCTCGGAACATGAATGTATGTAATTGAAACAAAATGTCTCTCCAAGAGTCTTACCCTTAGGAATTTCCGTAGTAGTGCAGGGTCTCGCACACGGTACTGCCCATTCAACTAAGACACAACTAGTTGTTAATCCAGGAGGACCTCTAAAGACTGGATGCCATATGAAATAGCATCCCGAAGTAGCTCAATGATGGCACTATACTCAGCCACATTGTTGGATGTAGAACTGAGTCAAGTACCTCCTGAGGACACAACTAGGTGGTCATGTGAGAAAATAACCCAGGCAGCAGAAGCAAGCTGCTACGTATGCCAACTAGCACCATCTATGAAACCTAAGAACATATGAGATCCCGCTGACATCTGTCAATCAAACAGAACCCGAAAACCAAAAAGCAAGCTAAAATATGTACATAAACAACTATACAATAGTATACAAAAGTATCAGCCTGAACCAGAGGTTCAGAGATAGAGCCCATTTCTAGGCTACTTCAAGATAGTCCCCTCATAGTCTTCTAATTCATAGGCTCCTTTTTCTAGGACACGCCTCACGATGTAAGGACCATGCCACATGGGATTGAACTTTCTTGCCCCCAGGGGTTCTTTAGCTTGGTCATATAAGAGGACCAAGTCACCTTCAGCATACTTCCGAGGATGGACAGACCTATCATACTAAACCTTGACACGACGTTTATTGGCATCTATGGCCACAATGGCATCTCGACGTTGCTTGTCAAGTTGCGCAAGGCGGATTAAACATTGCTCAATACCTGTCGCATCAGGGAGGAGCTCTATGGCCAATTTAAGCGAAGGGATTTTGCATTCAATCGGTAAAAGTGACTCCACACCGTGAACTAGCTGGAATGGTGAGAATCCGATGGCAGTCTTGACTATGGTTCGATATGCCCACAAAGCAGGATATAACATGATGTGCCAATTCTTCTTGCTTTGTTGGATGGTATGTTGGAGAATGGTCTTCAAATACTTATTAACTGCTTCAACTTGACCATTCGCTTGGGGATAGTAGGAAGATGAGTGTTCTTGATGAAACCCAAGCTTGAGAGACAAATCCTCCATCATCTTGTTTTGAAAGTGACTGCCATGGTCAATGA
Organism: Larix kaempferi; assembly: GCA_027924585.1. Classification (NCBI taxonomy): domain Eukaryota; kingdom Viridiplantae; phylum Streptophyta; class Pinopsida; order Pinales; family Pinaceae; genus Larix; species Larix kaempferi. The sequence continues at coordinate 8,015,311 of BSBM01000159.1, read as the reverse complement.
CAATCTCTTTCGGAATACCGAAACGAGTGATAATTTGATTGAACACGAAATGGGCTATAGTAGCACCATCGTCTTTTACGGTAGGCATGGCCTCATCCCATTTGGAAAAATAGTCCACAACCACTATTATATGGTGATGCTCCCCAGCCGAAGCTAGTTTGCAATCCATGAAATCCACCCCCCACTTAGTGAAGGGACTGACGGTGACGACTGGATAAAGGGGCACTGTATGCGAGTGTATATTCCGAGAGAACACCTTGCAAGGGTGGCATCTCTTCACTGCGTTAACACAATCCTTAAATATTGAAGGACAAAATTAACCAGCTTGCATAATGTTGAGATATTGTAACTTCAAAGAATATTATATTTGTACTTTATTATTCCGGAGATGTTTCATTCCTCCGTGAAGATCTTATTGTATATCCGGAGATGTTTATTCCTCCGTCGGAATGTGGTAACTCGGGTTATTAGACTTCCCTATTGGGGGTCAGCCCTGTATGTGTTATGTGGGTCAAAGGGTTATTAGACCACCCTAGAGGGGTCGGCCCAGTTAGTTGTAGTGGGGTATTTAACCCATTGGTTAAATACGAGCCTACATGTACTTGTGTAAAATACATGTCAGTGTAGTGTATAAATAGAGGAGGTATGTTCCTCATTATATACACTCACTCACTTGAGAAAGGCGCATTTGTGGAGGAGAGGTCTGCTATGGAGGAGAAGGAGCTTATGCTCAGGGTTTGCATCTTTGTATATTTATGGTCATCTATATTGAGGAAGCTTTGCTGGGTTTTCTACCCCATGAGGGTTTCCCAGGATAAATCTCTGTCTCTTGTGTTTATGTTATGCTTGTTGTTTCTTCAGTGATCCTGTATATGCTATTATTGTGAAATGGAATGTAATGCTGCTATTTTCTGTCTTAGCATATTGAATTTTAACATGGTATCAGAGCTAACCTGAAGGAAGACAAGGTATGGCACTAAAGACACTTGCTTTACTTATGACAATTTGAAGGTTAGGGTTTTACATAGGAAAAACCAGTCATCGTAGCACTTTCGCTATAAATCCGTTTTGGCGAAGTTTTCGGATCTGAAATTGTTACAGGACGAATCTAAAATCTCCAGGTACCTTGTGTCCAAAGGAAAACCTCTAATTCGTTGTAATTTGTGATTTATGATCTGTACAATATAGGGTTTCTGCCTCTTCCAGATCTGAGTCAAAATCAGGTGACCTTGGGAAAAAGGTCATAACTTGGGCTAGGAAGATCCAAATTAAATTTCGTGAAAAGTGACAGGTAGTAAACAGAATGTACTATCTCAGAAAACGTTTTCAGAGGCCGAAGTTGAACCAGTGACACGTGGCACTCCGTACAAGTTCGCTCTCCTGTATTATCTCATAAACAGGTCACGTTGCGACACTTGGCATAACTCTCTCTCAGAGAATCCAATTGAGGTCATACCTATCAGGATGGAAAGATAACAGGTCAGGCTATCTCAGAAAAACTTTTCAGACCCTGTGGATCAAAAATTTCGGAGTTACACCAGAAACAATCGGGTACATATTTCTGTCAAAACAGAATTATGTTTTGGTACCTTCATTCATGGCTTCCGGAATTTAGGGCTTTGAAGAAAGTTGGAATTTTTGTAATCGGAGACCACGGATGGATGCTACTCATCAAAATAGAAATTTAGAGACCAATATCAGAATTTTTGGTTGGGCAGAAGGCCGGGCTTGATTAGACCCTAGTTCGGGACTTTGATCAGAAAAGCGGAAAATTAGGGCTTCTGTAAAAATGGGAATTTTTGAAATCTGTGACCACGGCTGGAAGCTCCTCAGAAAAATAGAAGATTAGAGCTTTGGATCAAACTTTTTGATGGGGCAAAAGAGTGGGCTTCATCAAACCCCAGTTCAGGGTCACGTCCAGTGAATCCGAAAGTTTCAAAGGAAAAATTGAGGAGTAAAACTTTGCAGTTTTCAAATTCTGAATATATCAGTTTGATCAGCTCATCAAGGCGCATATCTCTATCCTTTCGGAAGTTTGAAATTCAAAGTTTGAATTTTTGGGGTTTCTCTGACAAACCCATATCCAGCTCCAGGTCCAGTTCTTGCAAATCAAGTGGATAGGGTTAATCCTAGAAGAAGATGGATTGGTCACCTACATAAGTGAAGGAGTTCATGTTTCAGAGGGAGATGAGGCTAAGGCTTTACATAAGGATATTACAAGCGATCTCGATAGGTATGAATCATCGAGGTATGTTTTGAGATTTGTTCATGATTAAGTTTATGGTATGTTTGTCTTCATGTTATTACAGTTAGTACAATCTTGATTTTAGATTTGTTGTATCACCTTAACAAAATTATGAATGCATGATAGAAGATATTCATTGGTTAGGGTATTGACACTTATGATTGTACTAATGCATTATGGTGTTGTGTGAGGTTGATGTTGTCTGCTAACAAGATACAGGTACATCACAAAAGACAAATCAGGCTCCATGACCATGAAAACATGAAGACAAAGACTCATCCATAATCTTTGTTCTACTTACGAGGTATGTTGTACATAACCAAGTAGGTATACTAATCCAGGTATGTTTCCCATGAATCTTACCTTGTGTTAGGATCCCTTATATAAGTATACTTGGAATGATTGGTTATGCTTATTCATAAAGTTAGTAATCAAGGGATTATGCATATTATATCTTTTATCAATGATATGCATGAGTAAAAGAAGACTTCCCTGAAATCTTGAATACTAATGTTTATTAACTATAATCATGACTATACATTTTCAAGATTATTTAGTACTATAATGTTTTGATAGCATTTAGAATATACTAATGAGTGTATGTTTGTGTATGAGATCATGAGGATGACTCTTGAGCATGCACAGTGGTACAGAATGAATAGAAGTTCAAAATACATACAGAAGATCAAGCGGGAGGCAGCCACACAAACATAAAAGATAAGTATTTGAGTTGCTATTTGAAATAGTAATGATATTGCCTGTAATAGGTTGTATGCATATTTGTATTCCTAGAATATATAATGCTGAGTGTAAACATTCATAGAGCATTGAACAGTATACAACTAATGTGCATATGTTTGGACAAACATTCCATTGTTGCTTGTCTAGAATGAAACCTCTTTGCTGACATGCTGAGAGTTGTGCACACTCTCGATAGTATGTTCTGGTAGAGATGGAAGGCATCCAGATAGCCACTGTATGCATACAGGATATGGGAAAGTGTTGTGCCAAAGTATTGGTCAAAATAGTTGCATCACTATGTAAATGATATCTGTATGCATAATAGGTTATCTTTTGATGATTATGAAGTATTACTAATCATGTACTTAATTTTGATTTGTAGGAAAGGTCATGAAGAATGATGGACACCGTACAAGTGGTGGATGTTCAAACAAGAAGATTTACAAATCAAGGCTCATGGCTAGAAGATTCTCTTAGAAAGGGGAAGAGAATCACGACAAGATGTTTGCTCCAAGTATGGTGTAATTAAAGAAGAAGTATGAATCAGGTTCTGTATAGGTACCTAGGATCGATAATAAATTGATAAGCTTAATGATCACCATGGGTGATGTGGATCTCAACCTTTGCTACAAGGTTGAATATGATACACATATGACATGGATGCAAGAAGGAACTCACCACAGAGTTCGAATGATATTGAGGCTCATATCAGTAGACCCATCTAACGAGAGATGGCACAGATAGATATGCAGAAGATCATTCAATGCAGAAATGAAAAATGAAAGATCTCAAATTGATGCTTTACTTCCTAGGTCTGGAAGTATGGCAAGGCTCAGAAGGAATATTTCTCAACCAGGGAAAATATGATGAGAAATATGACTTGAGGTGTTGGAATGGCCACTCTTATGGATTCCAACTTGAAGCTGTTAGGGGATAACTCATCAGAGTTAGTGGATATAACTATGTACAGTCAAATTATTGGGTCTTTGATATATCTAACATATACTAGGTTAGATATATGCTTTGTTATGAACACCTTGAGTTAGTATCTAGTGGAAACTAGATGTGTTTACCTGATAGTTGCAAAGTATGTGATGAGGCACATAAAGGACACGATAGAATTTGATCTATGCTATCTTGAAGATCATGACTTCAGATGGCTATTCAGATTCTGATTGGGCAGGAAGTGTATCAGACAAGAAGAACACATCGAGAGGATGTTATTGTCTGGGTTTAGCCATGATCTCGTGGTTTAGCTGGAAGCAGTCTAGTGTGGCTCTCAGCACAAGCGGAATATATGGCTGCTTGCTCTGCTAGTTGTGAAGAAGTTTGGCTTTAGGATTGTTTGACTTAGAGATAGAACCAACTGAGATCCTATGTGATAATTAGAGTTGTATCAAGATGACATAGAATCTAGTGTTCCATGATAAGTCAAAGAACATAGGGAACTAACAAGATATGACGCAGAAAGGAACTCTAAAAGTTTGAATTTGTAACAGGTTACCGTTGTACTAACCAAACCTCTACGTCAAGTGAAGAAGTTACCAACCAAACCTCTGTCTCGAGTGAAGTTTGAATACTTCCGAGACAAGCTTGGTGTAGTTTAAAAGGACTCTCCTCGAAAGGGGGAGTAGTATAGTCACTACTGATGAGATTGTCTCATCGAACAACAAGGTCGTTGATGAGGTAACCTGTTCTCTACACCCAGTTACTTAGAATTATTTAGATTTAGGACTCTTATACTTAGAATACTTAGCTTTACTTATACATGCTAGTTGTGATGTATACATGTTTTGATGTTATATGTATTAGTAAGAATACATGCTAGATGTGATGTATACATGTTTTGATGTATTAGTAAGAATACATGCTAGTTGTGATGTATACATGTTTTGATGTTAGATGTATTAGTAAGAATACATGCTAGATGTGATGTATACATGTTTTGATGTGTTAGTAAGAATACATGCTAGTTGTGATGTATACATGTTTTGGTGTGATGTATACATGTTTTGATGTATTGGTGAGAATACATGCTAATGTGATAACTGCTCTTGTATAGATGAGAATACAGAAGGGGATTGGATCATCCCTGGACTTTCAGTCCTAAAGAAAGCCGTAGACGTAAGGTCTCCGAGAATGAAGTCCTTAGTGGACAGTTGAGGGGATTGGATCATCCCTGGACTTTCAGTCCTAAAGAGAGCCGTAGACGTGAGGTCTCCGAGAATGAAGTCCTTGGTGGACTTGAGGGGATTGGATCATCCCTGGACTTTCAGTCCTAAAGAGAGCCGTAGACGTGAGGTCTCCGAGAATGAAGTCCTTGGTGGACTTGAGGGGATTGGATCATCCCTGGACTTTCAGTCCTAAAGAGAGCCGTAGACGTAAGGTCTCCGAGAATGAAGTCCTTAGTGGACAGTTGAGGGGATTGGATCATCCCTGGACTTTCAGTCCTAAAGAGAGCCGTAGACGTGAGGTCTCCGAGAATGAAGTCCTTGGTGGACTTGAGGGGATTGGATCATCCCTGGACTTTCAGTCCTAAAGAGAGCCGTAGACGTGAGGTCTCCGAGAATGAAGTCCTTGGTGGACTTGAGGGGATTGGATCATCCCTGGACTTTCAGTCCTAAAGAGAGCCGTAGACGTGAGGTCTACGAGAATGAAGTCTTTGGTGGACTTGAGGGGATTGGATCATCCCTGGACTTTCAGTCCTAAAGAGAGCCGTAGACGTGAGGTCTCCGAGAATGAAGTCCTTGATGGACTTGAGGGGATTGGATCATCCCTGGACTCTCAGTCCTAAAGAGAGCCGTAGACGTGAGGTCTCCGAGAATAGAGGATAGGACTGCATCGTCCCTGAACTGATAGTTCAAAATGTACGTGATGGGGATTGCATCATCCCGGAACTGATAGTTCAAAATGTACGTGATGGGGATTGCATCATCCCGGAACTGATAGTTCAAAATGTACGTGATGGGGATTGCATCATCCCGGAGCTGATAGTTCAAAATGTATGTGATGGGGATTGCATCATCCCGGAACTGATAGTTCAAAATGTACGTGATGGGGATTGCATCATCCCGGAACTGATAGTTCAAAATGTACGTGATGGGGATTGCATCATCCCGAAACTGATAGTTCAAAATGTATGTGATGGGGATTGCATCATCCCGGAACTGATAGTTCAAAATGTACGTGATGGGGATTGCATCATCCCGGAACTGATAGTTCAAAATGTACGTGATGGGGATTGCATCATCCCGGAACTGATAGTTCAAAATGTACGTGATGGGGATTGCATCATCCCGGAACTGATAGTTCAAAATGTACGTGATGGGGATTGCATCATCCCGGAACTGATAGTTCAAAATGTACGTGATGGGGATTGCATCATCCCAGAACTGATAGTTCAAAATGTACGTGATGGGGATTGCATCATCCCAGAACTGATAGTTCAAAATGTACGTGATGGGGATTGTATCATCCCCGGACTTCGGTCCCTGAAATTGATCCGTAGACGAATGGTCTCTGAGAAAGAGATTGTATTGATGATGTATCGGTGTGATGACGATGCTGCTGATCGTGTGATGACGATGCTGCTGATCATACGATGACGATGCTGCTAATCATGTGATGACGATACTGCTGATCGTGTGATGACGATGCTGCTGATCGTGTGATGACGATGCTGCTGATCATGTGATGACGATGCTGCTGATCGTGTGATGACGATGCTGTTGATCGTGTGATGACGATACTGCTGATCGTGTGATGACGATGCTGCTGATCGTGTGATGATGATGCTGCTGATCGTGTGATGACGATGCTGCTGATCGTGTGATGACGATGCTGCTGATCGTGTGATGACGATGCTTCTGATCGTATGAAGACGATGCTAAAGATCGTGATGTTGATGATTGATGTTGACAGTGATGTTCCAGTAACTACTTGAGTTACTGATGATGTTGAGAAATCTTCCAGTGATTTATAGATGTATCATGTATGATGATTCCTTGCAGATGTTGTTATAATATCCTTCTCATTAAGGGGGAGTGTTGAGATATTGTAACTTCAAAGAATATTATATTTGTACTTTATTATTCCGGAGATGTTTCATTCCTCCATGAAGATCTTATTGTATATCCGGAGATGTTTATTCCTCCGTCGGAATGTGGTAACTCGGGTTATTAGACTTCCCTATTGGGGGTCGGCCCTGTATGTGTTATGTGGGTCAAAGGGTTATTAGACTACCCTAGAGGGGTCGGCCCAGTTAGTTGTAGTGGGGTATTTAACCCATTGGTTAAATACGAGCCTACATGTACTTGTGTAAAATACATGTCAGTGTAGTGTATAAATAGAGGAGGTATGTTCCTCATTATACACACTCACTCACTTGAGAAAGGCGCATTTGTGGAGGAGAGGTCTGCTATGGAGGAGAAGGAGCTTATGCTCAGGGTTTGCATCTTTGTATATTGCTGGTCATCTATATTGAGGAAGCTTTGCTGGGTTTTCTACCCCATGAGGGTTTCCCAGGATAAATCTCTGTCTCTTGTGTTTATGCTATGCTTGTTGTTTCTTCAGTGATCCTGTATATGCTATTATTGTGAAATGGAATGTAATGCTGCTATTTTCTGTCTTAGCATATTGAATTTTAACATACGCTGGGCTGTAGCAAGTCCACACGCCCCTGCATGGCAATCGTTAAGTACCCGCTCCACTTCTTCGTGAGTTAAGAAACAACGGAGAATAGAATCCTTTCCTCGACGATACAAAGTGTCACCGACGATGGTATAGTATTTAGCATGATATTTCACACGCCGTGGCTCATCTCGTGAATAATGCAGAGGAAACTTCAAAGTTTGGAGATATACAATGACATCCCCATACCAAGGGTCTTCGGACGAGATAAGAAATAAGTGTTCATCCATAAAGGAATCTTCATGAATGACATCCTCATCAAGTCTCAGGAGGTCCGACATAAGCTCAGCAAACACCAACGATTTCTCTGATTTCGCCGAAGCAAAATTGAGATCGAACTCTTGAAGGATCACAATCCATTTATTATACTTCCCCCCTATAAGGAGTCGTGATAGCACGAATTGAAATGGATTGATGTGAGCTACAACTATGGTTGTTCTAAGAAAAATGTAATGTCGTAACCGATGGACTGCATGGACAGTCACAAGTGCTATCTTTTCCACGTGAGTATATCTTAGCTCAACGTCTACTAGATTTCGACTGAGATAATAGATAACATGCACGATGAGCGCGTCATCAACCTGAACCAAGACCATGCCAATCGTCTCTTGAGACGCGGCCACATAAAGGATAAAATCTCGTGCAAAGTCTGGTGGACTAAGAACAGGGGCCGATACCAAATCTTTCTTAAGGGCGTCGAAAGACTACTGGGCTCACTCATCCCAGATAAAAGGTGTGTCTTTATTTAATAGGCGCCCAAAACCTTTGGTAAGATTAGCATAATTGACTACAAATCGATGTAGAAAAGTAGCTCTCCCTTGGAGGCTCTAAAGTTGTAACAAGTTGTGCGGAGGAGGCAACTAAAGTATTTCCTCAAATTTTAGAGGATCAACTCTAATACCCTCTTTTGAAACTATGAATCCTAGAAGGCGACCATTCCTTACAGCAAATATGCATTTATTGGGATTCAATCGAATTTGTAGTGTATACATCGTTCAAGAATCATACGGAGGTGCTTGGGGTGGTCCGCTCTCTTCCGAGAATGGCCAGCAAGATCATCCAAGAAAACCTCCATAATCTTCTTAAGATCATGAAAGGCGTAGGTCATGGCTCGCTGAAACGTAGCTCCGACGTTTTTAAGGCTGAAGGGCATTTTTCGATATGCAAACGTTCCCCATGGAAAAATGAATGCCATCTTATGTTGGTCCTTGGGTTTGATTTGAATCTGATTATAGCCTGAAAAACCATCCATGAATGAAAAAATCTCACTTCCCGCACAAGCATCCAAGATCTGATCAATGAATGGCATGGGGAAGTTGTCTTTTGGACATGCAGGGTTCAAATCTCTAAAATCCGTGCATATGTGGATCGTTCCTTGTTTCTTATCCATAGGAATTGGGTTCGACACCCATTCGGTAAGAGGAATGGGGTAGATGAAACCATCTTTGAGCAGTTTCTCCACCTCTGCCTTGATAGCGGCTTCCTTCCTAGGGTTCACAGCACTTAAGCGTTGTCGAACCGGTTTAGCAATAGGATACGTTCTAATCTCATGTTCAACAATGCGGGGGTCTATTCCTGGAATCTCCTCATATGACCAGGCGAAAGCTTCCCGGAGTCCTGTAAACAATTCCGTGTAAATAGCAATCTCCTCAGGAGTGCAATCATCACTAATGTAGACATTCTCCACCTTTCCGGGAGTACGAGAGATGTTGATCGACATGGTTGGGGAAATATTGGCCATATTCCCCTCCGCAAAAACATCATGCAACTCCAAAAGAGCCACAGGGTGACCAACCATCTTTGCTAGAGTCATCCTAAACTCTTCTTGCTCAGTGAGCTCGAGGTTGGGAAGGAAATAAGAGTGATGATGCATGTCCTCCCAAGGCCTCTCACTACCACACATGGCCTCCATAATAGCTTCATCAGATGGAAAAGTATCATCAAGGCAGTGTGTGAACAAGATGAGTTGGCTGCCCAAACTGGCAGCGTAACGAGATCTTCTTCGACTGTCTGAGAAGAAGAGAGATCCGGTTATGCAGCGGCTTGTTGAATATGCTCGTAAGCAAGATCAGCTATAGACAATGGCATAGACATCCCGAAGTGCGTAATGTCTCCAGATGTAGAACTCTTGGACGGTAAAGTCCATGGATCAGTACAATAGGAAGTCCGAAATGACATATTATGTGAAGGAGGAGACGCATCATCGGAAATGGTTCCGATGAAGTTCACAGGTGCAGGAAAACTATAAGTTCCCATCAGTGAAGGGTACATACCAACACCTATGTTCCTAGTTGCCGGCTGAGAATCAGTAACTTGCGGGACTATGGATCACATGGATGTTGTGGAAGGAGTGTTAACGAAATCCAGCTGATCAATGGTCACAATATTACCTTCATGAGGAAAGAAAATAACTCTGAATACAGTGGATGCGACAGCCTTCATAGCATACATCCAATTCTGACCCAGTAACAGGTTGTAGTCGATGGGCGCATCAACCACCTCAAATTCAATAGGCACAGACTTACCTCCCAAGCAAACAACAAGGGAAGGGATAATTCCATGCGGTGTAAAAGATCGACCGTCGAATGCAATGAGTGTGGTTCTAGACGCAAGTAGAGGAGGAGAGCCAAGAGATTTCCAACAAGCTAACGACATTACTGATGCGGAAGAACCTTCTTCAACCATAGTACGTTTGCAAAATTCTGAAGGCACGCCACCTGGATTTGAAAAGCCACGTGGTAAGGTAAGCAAGGTTGAACATCAGTAGTATCGAACTTGATAACACTGGGATTTCCCCCATCCTGAACTCCTAACGCACTCAAAAGGGCATGCTTCTGAGAAGGACAGGCCTGCAAGACCTCAAGATCCGACATGGCACATGGATTTTGGCCCAAATCTTCCACAATGGAGTAGTTCTGGGCGGCTCGAGCATTAGGATTATGTGTAGAGTGCTTGAGAACACCTTTGGGTATCTGTGGCATATTAGAGGGCTTCTCGATATGTAAGGAATTATCAGGAGGAGGGGGAGGCTCACTCCCCATATTAGGTTGTGGTGCACCATAATCGCGTTGACGAGTAGCAACACTAACCTCCGATTGAACCATATTCACACATCCATAACCACTAGTATTGGAAGAAGACGTTGCCATCTCAGTAGGTCTGTAACTAGTGGTGGGAGCATGTGAAGCCATGTTTTGATGATGAGGAAGGGAAGCCTTTAACACAGCTGGGCTCTGTTCCAAATGCTTTGATGCTTCTTCGATTCGAGGACATAAGTGAGTAAGATGATCTTCCCCACAGACTTTGCAAGGAAACTTCACCTTATGCCTAGGTTTACGGTCCTCACCAGCATTTCCGCCTTCCCGAGGAGGGTTGGAATTCTCCTTACGAGGGGTATTGCGATTGCTATTATTGCTATTCCTATTGTTTCCACCCCTATGGTTGTTTCTCCCCTTTTTCTTACCACCAGGTTGCTGGTTACTTGACAGTTTCGTTGATTGCACATTGTGTACATCAGACAACGGGGTGGAAGTGGACAAGGTGTGAACCTATCCGGGAGTAGACAAGTTTAGCGACAAATTTTGCATTTGATTAGCCACTAAATCTACAGAGTGAGTACTTGCGAATCCCACGATCCCATCGGCATGTGGTCCAGGAACTGACTTGGGCTCATGGCGTGTTCGCGGTGCGTTAGGAATAATGTCATACAAAATGCTAGACTGAGAGTATAGTAAGTCTAACTGCTGGACTTTCAAGATGGCTTGTTCCTCAGTCACAATTCCGGACATCGAAACATCCTTCGCAATGTATGGGAGTAAAGACTTGAAGAACCATTCCAACAAAAACTCTATAGGAATGTTGGCTTTCACTAATCTCTTCCATCGGTGCCACTCTTGAACATGGTCATAAATATGTGCGGCCTTATTCTGACGGAAGGTAGAAAAAAGTTCAGTGCCAGTATCATAGTGAACCGACAACTGGAAATGGTCCAAGAAAACCAAAGCAATCTCATTGAATCCCCTATAGGTGTTCCTAGGAAACTCAACATACCACTTCGCGGCTGCCCCCATGAGGGTGCGTTGAAATAGTCATAATCTAACAGAATCGTGATTCAATGAGTTGGAGGAGCACCAAAGGTGAAACGTTGTGACATGATCACCCGAGACCTCACCACCTTTCCCTTCAAACTTAGGAATGTCCGAAGCGATCTTGGTAGGGACTGGAGGCCAATTAGGGTCATGACACACTGGATCATTCGTGATCTTCGAAAGATCCGAAAGATTCAAATGTGCAAGGAACGAGAGCTGCGTCTGGAAAGCTTGATTCTAAGCTCCCATAAAAGGTTGGTTGAACGGAACCGAATTATGATGTGGGCCAAAAGCTTGACCATGAGCATTAAACTGCTGATAATGAGGACCTGATGGACCATAAGCTTGACCATGGCCATAAGGTTGATAACCTCCTCCGACCTGACCCATATGAGAGCACGCAGGCATATAAGTGTTTTGGGCACCATATTGAGGTGGGTTGAACTGGTGGCCAGCACCGACTGTGTTGTAGTAAGGGTTATGTTATCACACAACTTGTAGTTTCCCTTAGTGGTATCCCATCCAGGATGGTAGAGGAGATGGGCAACTAAAGAGGTGACCCAAGAGATGCCACGGTTCCCAATGCAAGGTGGGAGTCATGTCAACCGAGGCACTCTTCGCTTTAGGTCAAGGTGAATCAAGACCTGGGGGGATACCCTATAACCAATCAAAGATGATTGGATCCAAACAAAGGTTCCTAGGGATAAGTAGATAATGAGTTACGAAAACCAATGCAGGGTTGAATGGACCTAAAAGTTAAAGTATGGTTGAAGGTGGTTTGAGAAATGACTAGTGTTTCAACCAATGTATGATTTAGGCCACATGATTAGTTATAATGATAAGATATAGTACCATGTGTTACACAAGTGGGTCCTACTTTCTTGGGATATGTGAAATGGCTTAATGTGGACCCACAAGGTGAAATTAAGGGATGCAATTGGCACTAAAGGATATGTAATGAGTAGATCTATGGATCTTAGTTGAAATTAGGAATACCCATGTACTGGATCTAAGGTTTGACACAATTCCTAAGGAGTGCGACTTGCTTAAGGAGGACTAGTGCCTTGTTGGATGGGTTAATGGAGTCAAAAGATATGTCAAAGTGTAGATCGGGACACCTAGAGGTCAAGTCAAATGGGTTAATTGAGATAAAGTGGTTGGATCTTGCTAGATCTAGGATTTCATGAAATGACCCAAGTGGACCACAATCCCTTAAAAACAAGGAATGCTACCCCCAAGGCAGATCGTCACAAAACGATATTCTAGTCCTAGGTTTCAAGGTATGCCCGTTCCAAATCCACAAAATTCTCCACTACCCACGTCCTCAAAGTGGGAAAACTCAGTCACCCAAGGAAGTGCGACCTTGCTCAAGGAGGGCTAAAAGGTGGATAAGGTGTGTCAAATCAAGTCCAATGGCCACCAAATTGTAGATCCAAGTAGCTTAGGCAATGATCTATGTGGATCTAGAAAATCAAGTCAATCCAAGGGTTAGATCTTACTAGATCTGAGTTTTAAGGTACCAAGTAATTCAAAAGGGGGTTTTAATCCCTTAAAATGTGGAATGATGCCCACAAGGTAGAAATCACCCAAGTAAAAGTCTAGGGGTAGGTTATCAAGTGTGTAGATTGCAAATCAAGTGGGATCTCACCTACCCACATGCTAGATCTAACCCAACAAGCCTCTCCAAGGAAGTGCGATTTGGTTCAAGAGGGCTATATTGCCTTGAAAAGTGTGTTAATTTTAACCCAATCACCACCAAACTATAGATCCAACTAGGGGTGGATGATATAGAGGTGGGTTCTTAAGATCTTTTCAAAAGTAAGGCTAGATCTAAGTAGATCTAAGAAAAACCAAAATTGGGGTTTTGATTAATTAAGGTTTGTGACCAATGAAGAGAGAATGGATGGAAGTAGGCACATACCTTGTAGATCTTACCTCAATTGCTTGTGGCCACCTTGCAAATTGATAGCATTCTCTTATGTGTATATTCAAGAGTGAGATCCAAGGGCTCCAACCAAAAAGTCCTCCTCCAAGATAGCCAAATCGTCCTCCTCCTACAAGACAAGATCAAAGAAACAAGTCAAGTAAGATGATTATGAAAATGATAGAAAGATGTAATAAAAAGCATCAACTATGTCACGAAGATACAATAATGATACTCCTTGTCACAAGATCAACCCAAGAGAGAATGTGGATCCCTCCAACAATAACCCTCAAGAAATCGCCCTCCTCTCCACCAATTCGACTTTCCTGCAAGAAAACTAGTAGAAGCACCAAAATCCACAATGATACATAGAAGAGATACTGTATACTCAAGATGCAAGAGAATCCACAAGACAAGAGAGATATGCTCCACAAAGAAGTGTTCTATTCCAATATTCCAGAGCTCCAAAGGTCAGCTATACAATAGGGGGTCTCCTCCTTATATAGGATAATAAAGACCAAAACCATATACCACTTTACAATACTACATCAAATGAGTGGTTGAGATTAAAAGATCTCAATATACAATCAGTGGATAAAATGAACCAATATAACATAACACATGGATCACTCAAAAAGTGATGACGTCATAGTCTAAAAATACTCATGGAGTGTGACGTCATCCACTAGAGGGGATAAAAGTACAAAAGCCCACCTCATAATGACTAGGACATGACATATGGAGCACATGGTGGGACTAGGTGGCATCAATCCTTACTAGCTCATCCCTTAGGCACAATAAAATAATAAAATATGTCCAAGATAAGATAAATGACCCAATCTGTCCTCAAAATCTGTGACAGACAAGCAGTAAAAGACCTCCTATGATCTTTGTGGGCCTACCCACATGGTAAAAACTGGCTGGAATATAGTGGGATCACCCTGGAAGACCTATGTGAAAACCAATTGCCAAAACCTTGCCTCAATTGCCCAAATCGAATTCCTCAATGACCACTTTATCCCATTTTTTAACTACCTCGGTAACTGTGAAAGTGCCAAAATTGCCTCCCAGGGCATCTGCGCTGTCCAACTGAGCCCACCAAGCTCTCCAGAAGGGCGGGTAAATAGTAAAAACAAGTGGATGGACCACCCCCTCCTCATAAATCTCCCTAGGTGAACTGGCCTCTCATGGCCCTTGCTACTCAGGCTAGGAAATCAGCCCCAAATCTGGTCAACAAGTGTAAAACTGCATCAATCATTGTCAGAAGTGCCTAGAACTGAAAGATAAGTGTCTCAGTGGATCCATAAGACCCAAATCCACTAGGAATGTGTACTCATACACCATGGGTTTCCCTAATGGGCCAACTGTAGGGTCCACCATATATGGACAGTGCATAATCTGATGATCTGAAGTAATAATAAAACCTGCTGAACTGCATCAATCATCATCTGAACCATATGTCCATCATATGATATCATCATCAAGTATGTGGGACCATCAATCATCATCAATAGGTATTGATATATGGCCCACATCATCACGGATCCCAATAATATACAACCAAGGATAAATCACATCAGTAGACTAAGACATGCTTCTCTAATCATTCCCACAGACAAGCTCAAAGTATGACATCCATTCAGTGGCATTAATCAAGTTATCATATTCCTTTGTTATAAAATTACTTGCACAATAGTTCAAATGACAAACTCACCCATTGGACATGGTCAAACTGCTAGTGAAGGATGAAGGCTAGGAACAAGGTTGGGCAAAGGGGTTGACTTGTCTAACTTAACTCAAAAATACTTTGGACTGGGAGAAGGGGGAAGCTACAAACTCTATGTTGGACAAAATAACACGGGGGATGGTTGTGCCTCACAAATGGATAAATTGTTTAGAGAGTGCTTATTCAACTTAGGCATCATGTCTACATCAAGTTGATCCAGGTTCATTAGGATCATTCAATTTCATTTCATGGCCTTTTTGGCCTACATAACCCTTCGGATCTCAAGTGTGCTAATAAGCACAACTAGTTGTAGCTTGCATCCAGGGCATGTTTTCATATACATATAAGGTCAACAATTGTTTAAATATAACTTTTAAGAACCATTGCTTTTTGGACCTTTCTTATACTCTTCGAGGAGTATGTTTAGCTGTTCATCGCTCTTGCCCTTTTTAGTTTCCATGGGCGAATTTATAAGTTTCCATAAGTAGAACATGAGCTTTCAGTTTTAGCCAACAACATCTCAAGTGACTAGGGGGAGTTCGAGCCAATGCCAAACATCGAGACAACCGACCATAATTATTTAGGCCTACAATCCAACTCACCAAAGGCAAGTTTTCTCACCAACTTAGAGCCGAGACACTGAACATACAGGGATGCGGTCCAAACACAGAGTTAGAAAAATGGGGAAGTCCTTAGTATGAGAAAGTCAAATGAGACAGGTCAAGGTTTAAAGTCAAATAGGAAAGTCATGTATGGATGGAGTCAAGTGAATATGGAACCTAAACTAGCAGACAACTGGTGTCAGGAAAGACCATATCTATGTAAGGTGGTAAACCAATGGGTTTTGTTAAATGACCTAAATGTGCAAGCAATTGTCCATTTTATAATTTAGAGTTCATTTTAAACAGTTTGCCACATCAGGAATAATATACCAAGCTGATGCTATGAACATGACTAAATCAACAAGATAATAATCCACAGTCAATGATAAAACATCCTTATGTCATATAACATCATCACAATAATAATCATCATAAATCATCTGAAACACTGCTGCAATACATCTCTAGGCACTGAACTGAAACTGTATGGCATAAAGAGTCACATCGGTCATAAAATCTAAACTCTCAAGGCTCAGCCTTGACACAAGGTCTAACATAAGTTTGAATAATACACTGCTCTGATCATGAGTGATCTCAAGATATACAATCATCATAGCCAAGCTCCGAATAATGGAAGCTCTGGAATGTGCAGATATCTGCTAAACAAGAATAGTAGCCCTGCTACTATGGTGTGATAACAGGTTGCCACCATAAGTATGGGGCATATACATACTATTCGTAGCGGGAACCGAGTTGTAATGACCATAATGGTGAGTATGTTCCCACCCCCAGCATTAGCATGAGCATTCGTGTGGTGACCTAAAGCATGAGAAGTATTCCCAATCCCAACGTTGGTGTTACTAGTAGAAGGAATGGTGGCGTTGTGATCACGAGGATAAGATATATTCCCACCTCCTACATTAGTATTACTAGTAGCGGAGGTGGAAGCATAAGTGTGCGGTATATGTCCACCCCTGTGGTTAGGAGGAGCATTAACATTCGTGAAAGTGGCCCTGGGTTGACGAGTAGCAATATGTGTGTTAGGTGGTGGATGGCGAGTCGTGTTTCGAACAATGTTCCAATTAGGTTGGTTAGCCCTAGGAGGCGGCCATCTTCCAACATTAGCATTATTAGGAGGAACATGACCGGTCTCCATTCTACGTGTGTGAGTGGACAATGTGGTGCCCCTGGCGAGGGTATTTCCCCTAGTGGGTGCAGTGTTGCTAACACCATGAATGGTGCCAGCATGGCTAGCCAAAGTGGTGGAAGGATCAACTGTGGTGTAATCCGGCATACCATATGAGAATGAGGTAGGGTTGACCGTAGGGCTTGTATCATCATGAAATTATGGTATCCCGTGTAGATAACCATGTGGATATGAAGGATCGAACGGGTCATCCTCGGGTGGATCCGGACCAAACAAACTAAGTTGGGTCTCAAGAGGATCACCCCTCCACGCCTCACGAGGAGTAGGGGTGTCTGAAGAGTGCTCAACTCTACTCGATGGACTCGTAGGGATTTCTCCTGTGTCAGTGGTCATGATGTCTTGGATGTAAGTCTCGTAAGAATACGAAGACTCGGAGGGAGTCCACCGGCGTCCCCTAGCAATGTGACGTGAAAGTTCGGTAGGCTGCAAACCAGCCAACCGACGGGATCGACGAAAAGTAGGACTCCACGCCACGATATCTCCAGCGAGAATATAAAATCAAAATGTCCCCTAAAGGCCAACTATTGATAAAAAACAGTAAATCAAAAGCACACACCTAGAGAAGCTACAACCAAGAGCAAACAAACAGAGCCCGAAACTCAATGAGGGTCAAATCCCCCAAGAGTCCCCAGATACAAACAAACCCTGGAAATATCTCCCACGTTCAGCCGGTATCAGAGGGATATCTCCTCAACCAACCTCCCATGACCTCGTGTTTAACTCTGGTTTGAGTAGAGCTTCCTGAGAACACCGATATATACCATGGATTCCTCCACTCCCTGGTCAGACACCTAATGTTTCGTCTAGTAGTGTTGGATTGTTAACTCACAATGATCTATTCCAAGACTCTAAATCTATGCTAGTTGGTGTACCCTATAAATAAAATTGGTCTAATCAATTTTAAGATTAAGCGTTAATTTTAATGGCTATGGTTACTCAAAGGATATGGTCGTGAAACTAGTGATGTATATGACTCAATGTTATGCGGAATCGTCCAATCCTAGACTCATCTATCCAATAAAAACAATGTCACTAATATGCAAAATCAACCCAATGGTTTCGAAATAAGAATGTAATCATTTTATATTTTCAATGCACAAGCAGAACCTAAATGAAGGCAGCAAGCACTCAATGCAAGATGCAGTACATAAAAGCAATTTTTTTTTGTATTTTCTCTTATAAGCAAAAGGAAAATGCAAAACTATGAATATTTTTTTTTTTGTATTTTTCAATATAAAGAAATGAAAAATGCAAGCAAAATCCTACTATTTAGTCACTAAAGTGCCGAGAAGATCACTAAGACAACCCAGCAGATCCCAAAGAGTAAGACCCAGCCACAGGAATGACCTCAAAAGGAAAAAACCAACAAGGCTAAATCCAAAGATGGGTAAAAAACCAATAAGGCTCAACCAAGAGAAAAGAAGAGTTCTGGTCACAACCAAGGCATGTAACAGTCAAGAAACAGGCCAACAAAGACTCAGGATCATCCAAAGCCAACCTAGCAACAACTAAAAGTCATGAATCAACCAAAGCCGGAGTTGTACGCTACTGTCGAAGGAAAACCTGTGGGTACCCGGGAGCAGTAGAGTAAATAGATGCGGGTAGAGCTAAGCTAGCCCGCGGGTGAGGAAAGGAAAATGGGAAAATAAAGAGTCCAACGGCTCAGAAAAACCAAGTTTTCTATAGTGTATCTTAATGACCAATCAATGACACAGAGCTTCGACAAACAACAACTCTAATTAAGGACTAATGCTCAAAAATCCCCAAACATGGATGTTTTCCCTAGTGGAGTTGCCATTTCTGTATTGGAGAAAACTCACTATGGCTTGGGGTAGACCACTACAGTCAGCTGACTACTAGAAATTAACTCAGTTTTTAGAACTATGCTATTATAAATGACAATGCTAAGATAATGGAGAATGTAACCAACCTCGATCCAAATGTTTGATGTAGATCCCCGTTGGAGCTTTCAATCCATGCACTTGAATCTACAAATTAGTCTTAACAGCCAATATACAACAAGTACATATAATATATAAACGACATTAACATCATCAATAGAAAAGGTCCATGATATTATAAGTAAATGCAACCCAATGTATAATAAACGACATTCACAACATTAATGGACGAGAATATGAGTATTTCTATTAATAAACAAGAAGAAGTACAATGCGATACGACCTCTTGCCAACAACCAATCTGAACCAAGATCTAGATCAATCCACTTGTGCCTCCACCACTTCAATCCTCCATGAATGGCAAACTCAAACTATGGTAGGAGTTTGGAAGGTGAACATAAGGGATTCACAACTACAAGGATCAATGAGTGTAGACTCAAGATAGGGCAAAAATCCACTAGAGTTCTCTTGCTCTTCTTTTTTCTCCTCCTGTCCATAAGCCATATGTGCTCAATATATAGTCCTCCCAAAGGTAAGTGAAAGGACACACCGAAGCATTTCTTGGGCAGATGGAGGGTCAAAGGTCACCCAATAACCGCTTTTTGGGAGTAAAAAGTAATAATCTAGTGATTTTTACCATTTTACATGCTACATGCGGGCTATAGAGATGCAACTCGCGGGTATGCCCACTGTAATGGAACAACTAGTGGGTAGGAATAAAAATAGGGAAAAATAGTGTCTGAAGGATATAAATTGGATCTAAGTCAGTGAAATGGATCCTATAGGCCAAAGGGTGCTGATGCTCACAAAGTGGAAGATTACGTTGTAACATTTAGAGACCAAGATCAAATTTTTTGGTTGGGCAGAAGGATAGGCTTGATCAAACCCTAGTTTGGGATTTTGATCGGAAAGATGGAAAATTAGGGCTTCTGCAAAAGTTGGAATTTTTGAAATTTGTGACCACGGCTGGAAGCTCCTCAAAAAAATCGAAGTTTAGAGCTTTGGATCAAACTTTTTGGTTGGGTGAAGCTCCGGGAAAGTCAAACCCTAATTCAGGGTCCTGCCTAGTGAATCCATAAGTTTCACAAGCAATTTTTAGGGGTGAAACTTTGCAATTTTCAAATTCTGAGTATACCAGCTTGATTAGCTCAACAAGGCACATCTTTTCATCCAATCAAAAGTTTGAAATTCAAAGTTTGAATTTTTAGGGTTTCTCTGACAAACCCTAATCCAGCTCCAGACCTAGTTTCTACAAATCAAGTGGATTGGGTTAATCCTAGAAGAGAATGGATTGGACACCTGCATAAGTGAAGAAGTTCCAGTTCCATAGGGAGATAAGGCTAAGGCTTTACATGAGAAGGATACAAGAAATCCCAACAGGTATGACTTGAAGAGATACAGGTATGTTTTGAAATTTGTTCATGATTAAGTTTATGATATGTTTGTCTTCATATTATTAAGGTTAGTACAATCTTGATTAATTTTACACTTGTCTTATCACCCTAGTAAAAGTATGAAAGCATGTGAATGATATAAGACATTCATTGATTAGGGTTATATGATTGTACTAATGCACTGTGGTGTTGTATGAGGTTGATGTTGTCCGCTAACATGAAAGGTACATCAAGAAAGACAAATCAAGTTCTAGATCAAGAACATATGACCATGGTGACATGAAGAAAAAGACTCATCCATAGCCATTATAGAAGCTCTACTTACGAGGTATGTATAATTTGGTTCAACAATGGTTAACTTATGAGTTATGCAGGTTACTAAGCACAAGTCATTGAAGAGAACAAGAAGACATTGTTTGGGTATGTTAGACATAACTAGCAAACATGATAATTAGGTATGTTTTTTCTATATCAAGTTAGAATCCTACCTTTTGTTAGGATCTTATACTTTTGTATAAATGATAATGATTATTCTTGAAGTTAGAAGTTTAAGTAATCAAGGGTTTATGCATATTATGTTTCTTACTTTGATTAACGATATGACTAACCATAAGAGTCCTATGGTCAAATAAGAATATGCATGAGTAAAATAAGTCTTCCCTGAAACCTTGAATACTAAAACTTATTACCTTTGTATGAAATGATCATGACCATACATAAGCTTATTTAGAATCACAATGTTTTGATAGTATTGAGATTATACTAATGTATGTGTGGTTATGTATGAGATCTTGAGGATAACACAATGGTGACACTAGTGCACAGTTAAGCATGCATAGTGGTCCAGGATGAGTATAAGTTCAACGACAGGTAATCCAGGAAGCAAAGATCAAGAGGGAGCACACTCCAGTAGTTCCTGCAAGGAAGCAACGATTGAGAGGGAGTCCACCCTACAACTAAACAAAGATAAGTATTTGAATTGTCATTTATATGATTACTTAAATGATGTTGTCCAGTCATGTACATACTTATGTTCCTAGATGCATATTAGAAAAGTTACATTAATGAACAAGATACTACTAATATACAAGTAATGGGTAAGTGGCCTATGGTACTGTACAACATTCCATTTCTACTTATCTAGAATGAAACCTCTTTGCTAACATGTTGGGAGTTGTGCACACTCTTAACAAATGTTCTGGTAGAGATGGAAGGCATCTAGAAAGTTACCGTGTGAATACGGGATATGGATAAATGTTGTATTGAAGCATTGGCTAAGATAATTGCATGAATGTATGAGATATGTCTTTATGCATAAGAATGTGTATTTGAAAAACTATGAGAAGTTTCTAATCATGCAATTGAATTTGACTTGTAGGAAAGATCGTGTACAATCACCTACAAAAGAAGGACTACAACATTTGTTCCAGCAACGAAGTTCAAAGAAAACTATCTATTGAATATATTGAAGAATCTGAAGTTCCTAGGATTTGGGATGCAGTAATGGAAGAATGCCATGATCGAGGAATATCAGTTGATCATGATGTTTGGGATGTGGTCCCAAGACCTTAAGGGAAGTCTATTGTGACTTCCAAGTGGATCTGTAAGATCAAGCATGCTGCAGATGGAAGCATAGAGAAAGACAAGGTGAGGTTTTTGGCTCGTGGCTTCTCCCAGAAAGAGGGATAGATTATGAAAAGACTTTTGCACCTGTAGCCAGTTGCACTTCCATAAGAACAGTACTTGTCCTGGATGCAGTGATGAAGTGGAAGATACACTAGATGGATGTCAAGACAGCTTTCTTGAATGGTGTAGTCGAAGAGGAAGTGTATGTGGAGCAGCCACTTGATTCTGAGACACATGATAGGGAGTCATATGTGTGCAGATTGAAGAAAGCCTTGTATGGCTTGTAGCAAGCTCCTAGGACTTGGTATGGTATGATAGACAACTTTCTATCCAGTTTGGGCTTTACTAAGAGTAAAGCGGATTCCAACCTTTACTAGAAGGTTGAAGAAGGAAATCCAGTGATACTACTTTTGTATGTGGATGACCTATTTTTTACAGGTGAGGACAGATTGATTGCCGATATGAAGAGGAAGCTTGCTGCTGAGTTCGAGATGAAGGACTTGGGGATGATGCACTACTTTCTAGGCATGGAGGTGTGGCAGAGTGAAGATGGAATCTTCCTTGGATAAGGGAAGTATGCAGTAGAGATCATGAAGCAGTTCGGGATGATGGACTACAAGGCCATGGCCACACCTATGGCATTGAACTTGAAGCTTCTATGTGATGCTTCATCTGAGCCGGTTGATGCCATGATGTATCGTCAGATGATTGGGTCCTTAATGTACCTGACGAATACAAGACCAGGCATCTGCTTTGCAGTGAACAACTTGAGCTAGTATCTGATAGATCCGAGACATGTTCACCTAATAGCTGCAAAGCATATTCTGAGGTACCTGAAGGGTACAGTTGACTATGGGCTCAAGTATGATGCGAATCAAAGTTTAACCTGGAGGGTTATGTTGATTTGGATTGGGCAGACAATGCCATTGATCAGAAGAGCACTTCGGGGTGCTGCTTCAGTATGGGATCTGGTATGATCTCTTGGTTTAGTAGGAAGCAGTCCTGTGTGGAACTGAGTACAGTTGAAGCATAGTATGTCGCAGCTTGTTCGTCTAGTTGTGAGGCAGTATGGCTTAGGAAGCTACTATCTGATTGCTTTGATCTCCAATTGAGTGCTACTTGTATATATTGCGACAACCAGAGTTGTGTGAAGTTGTCGGACAATTCGAAGCACATTGAGATCAAGTTACACTATATGAGGGATATGGTGCAGAGAGGAGCAATGAAGCTCCTGTATGTTGCGACGGAAGAGCAGATAGCCGATGTGTTGACCAAGCCACTAGCTAGAGTGAAGTTTGAGTACTTCAGAGAGAGGCTTGGTGTACTTCAAATCGAGATTCCTTCCAAGGGGAAGTGAAGAGTCTGGATACATAGATGCACATGATCCATTCTCACATGGTGGTAGGTGTGTCCTCCCATGGTGCAGATATAAGGGCTGGAGCCATTCCGACATGGTTGAAGTGTTTCTTCCCATGGTCATTGATGTAAGAGATGTGCCATTCGAGCATGGTTGAAGTGTGTCTTCCCATGGCTGTGATATAAGTGCTGTACCATTCAAGCATGGTTGAAGTGTGTCTTCCCATGGCTATGATATAAGTGTTGTGCCATTCCTAGCATGGTTGAAGTGTGTCTTCCCATAGCTATGGATATAAGTGCAATGCCATTCTCGCATGGTTGAAGTTTGTCTTCCCATGGAGTAGATATAAGTGCTAAGCCTTTCACGGATGGTTGAGGTGTGTCTTCCCATGCCAGTGAGTGTAAGTGTTGTGTGATGTGCATCTGGGTTGTTCTCCGTGGACTATGAGGTGATCTGAAGATGATGATGTGATAGTAGGGTACACAGGTTTTGCAGAGGAAAATAATCAGTCCTGAGATGCTCTTGCAGGTTTTGCGGTGGAATATGATCAGTCCTGAGAGATCTTGCAGGTTTTGCAGAGGCAGTGTAATCAATCCTGAGTTGTACCTACTTGATGGCTTGCTCGCAGAGATGATGAAGACCTACATGGAGGCTAGGCCTACATCTAGCATGAAAAAGGGCTGGCTCTGTAGAAATTCCTATGACGAGAAGAATTATGAGATAGAACCAATGATCGAGATGTCGAGTACAACAGCAGTAATGATGATGATGCTCCGTGATCCAGTGTTGATGATCTAGCTCCAGAATTGAAGACTTGTGCGTATATGTATTGATGACTTGTGTCAAGAGAATACCTTCCTAGTTAAGAGGGAGTTTTGATGTATTTGTAACTTCGGAAGATATTCACTTGTATATTGTAATTGTACTTTATTGTATCCCCAACGAAGATGGATTATTCCTTCGATTGGAAGTGTCGTCAGTTGTACTTGCATGTGTCGCAAGTTATATTGTAAGTGTCATAACTTATACTTGATGGGTTATTAGACCACCTTGATGGGATCAGCCCTATATGAGTCATGTGGGTCAAAGGGTAATTAGACCACCCTAGTAGGGGTCATCCCAGTTAGCATTATGTTAAGTGGTTAAGTGGGGCCGACCTAGTTGAGTAAAGGTCAAGTCAAGTTAGTGTATAAATAGAGAGTGTGACTCTCTCATTTTACACATTCTATTATTCACTCACTTAGCATTAGTGAGAGAAGAGGAGGATGCGCACAAGTGGAGGATAAGCATGCTACTGAAGATGTCTATCTCTTGGGTTTGATCATGGCGATCCTTGTATTGATGCTTATTCTATCTCTGAGGAAATTGCGGGGTTTTTCATCTTCTTGGTTTTCCCCGGTGAAATGTTTTGTGTCTCTTGTCTCTTAGCTCTTATGCTTGATATGTTGTACATGTTGTTCTTTTAGATAAGATCCTATATCTATTGAATTAAATGATGAAAAACTAATAGAGTTTGGACTGCGTGGGCCGTGACATCGTCTGGAGAGGACACAGTCTTGTTTGTGAGGACGATTTACTTTCTGTTGGGCACATATCCTTACACTTCCACATCTACAGTGATCCCACACTTCATCTGGGACAATATCAAGGGTTGTTATCGCCAATATCAAGGGTTGTTACAGGAATCC
This sequence comes from Larix kaempferi, assembly GCA_027924585.1. Classification (NCBI taxonomy): domain Eukaryota; kingdom Viridiplantae; phylum Streptophyta; class Pinopsida; order Pinales; family Pinaceae; genus Larix; species Larix kaempferi. Next base: position 7,990,123 of record BSBM01000159.1, on the reverse strand, counting down.
ACTACGACGTTGTTGGGTACTCTCATTGTAGTCATGTTACGACTGTGCATAACGTTTCTGGGTAGTGAAGGAGGGCGCTACAACATAATAAGGGAGTATGAGAAGAAGATGATTTGGGTTGTTTTGAGGCTCTGACAGAAACCAAAGAAAAATCGAGACACCAAAGAAGGCCAGCTCACTTCCATAAATCATTGTGCACGCCCAGGAAGCTATAGGTTAGATTTAAAGTAATTTCAGATTTGTTTGTCCACCTTAGAACTGTTGTTATAGTCATTGTAAAATCAAATTTATATGAATATGATATTTAAGGTTTATTTTCCTTGTTATTTATGCAAAGCAATCTCTATTTCATTTACTGTTCACTGTTAGCACTATGAAAAATCAAGATCTAAAAATTATAGTCAATATACAAACTTTAAAACCCTTGATATCCGAAACAAACTCTTTCCATAGTGGAATTCTTTCCGGAATGCGGGAATAGAGTTTCCGCACAACGCTTCTTCCCTGCCGTCGATCTTGATCTCGATCGTTGATCTATCAATTTCTCGGCTAGCCTGAGTGTTTGAGACAACTTACTTTTTCATGCAGCGAAATGGATTTCTGATCGTTCGATTAGTGTCCCCACCAAATCAATGGTGGATTCCAAAATTTACTAAGCGTATTCCATAGAATATCGCGCACATGAAAAGTTTTTCAAAGCTTGCAAATTCTCCTTGCGATATCACTATAAACCGTTGATCTTCCCCACGATCGATCCCCACTCTACGATCTTGTTTTATTTGAGCGACTAGTTAAGGTTTAACCCTCTACAAAGCTTCACTTAATTGATCACTAATAGGATCATTTATTCTCTGCAATTCGGAAACTATGGCAATCTAAATCCACAAATTTATAACACAGGGTTATATGGAGTGAAAGTGGGATGAATTCATACTTCTACAGAACTATATGAAGACATGAAATCCATCAAAACCACACGTAGAGTCTAATCCTCCGATCTTTATTCAATTCACCGGAAATTCAAATACACACAAAGAATTCTACTTGTTCACCTCTCATTCCTCCATTCATGCTCTGTGGAATTTATCTCCCTCTCAAGCTCTATGAGCTAATCAAAGCTTCTTTGAGCTATCCTCAAACCTCTATGAGCTATCCTAAGCTCTGTGAGCTAACCTAAGCTTCTACGAGCCAACAAGCTCTGTAAGCTAACTAAGCTGCTAAGAAAATAACTTGAACTGATTTAAATACAAGAGGATTTTGTTTCCATATCCTGTAACAAAGGAGTACAATCCTTATTGATCTCTGCTAACCCTATGACTCACAACTAACTCAATCCTAACTATTACATGTGGAAAAGGATCTAGATTCCTTATCCATTTTATTCAGCGTTTACAAAATAAAGCAAATTACAAAAGTATGAGACCCTAGGTCTCTTAAGAGTTCCCTTGACCTTGTGAAGTCATGAATGACTTTGCCCTCTTGATCCTATGCTCCTGCATCAACATATCAGCAGTACATTGAATACAAAAACCAACTAAGACTATTTGGCATAGCTCAATGGTATTTTTGACAAGTGTTTTTATGAAATCCTTTAACCAAATTACATAAGCAAATAAGCCAAAAAAATCAGCAGGATCTGATGGGGGTCATTACAGTTTACTATCCAAAGCATATCCCCCTTGTATAAAAATCGAACCCTCTCACTTCCTTTAGATAAAGATGGTTCATTGGTCACTGTCTCATCATGTTGAGTGGAGATGAGAACTGCGTGAATGCGTAGAGGAACCATGCACCACTTCCATTTTTTACTCAATGGTTACTTGTGTTTTTCCATCAGGCCTCAACTAGTAGTAGGTTCCATTCTTTCTGACCTCCGTGAACTTTTCTCCCATCTTGGTAGGCAACACATGGGTGAGAGGCATAAATCAGGGGTTTCATTAGTTGCACAACTAGTCCAATAAAGGGTAGCGACCCACGTACTAGACCTCACACAGACTGCCATCCATACTAATAGATCACGGCCTAGTCAAGCAGTACAAAATTAGGCTGCCAACACATTTACACACCCTCACAACACCCTTAGTAACCCACAATAGGTCATGGTACCTTCATACACAGGCTTGGGACCCTTAACAGTACTCAAGGCAATTTCAGCCAGTCACGACAGTCCTAACAGGCTTAAGACATGTCACAACATCCCTTAGCAGGCTCAAGACAGGTCATGGTTTTCTCTAGAAAGCATTAGCAGAATTTACACATATGAAAATGACGTAAACAGGAAACACAAACTGAATATGAACACTATGATGAATCTCAGAAACTCAAAAAACACTTTTCATTAACACTTCCAAGAAAGTTTACAAAGCTACAATGCAAGCACAGAGGCTTCAAAAATGAAAGTCGAACCCTTCCTCCTCCGTAGAGGTTACATTTATAGTGCAATTTACCCCTGAGACGTATCTCGAAACAGGGCATCAAAATTAGTTACATTGACAAAATTAGTTACCACAGGACAACAAACTCTAGCAAAAAAACAAAATTTTCTGGTAACTTCTCCTCCATTCGGCCTCTTCCACTATCTTTGATGCTTCATGCTCTCAGCTTCAGTTTTTCCTTCCCACACTTTTTGATGAGTTTCCACTACTCAGCTGCTAATAAATCCAAGGCAGAAAGCTCTTTAAGCCACACCCTCATTTTAGTATGCTCTTTGTATGAATATCCTATGAGGAGTGTAAGAGCTTCTTTAAATGTAGAGACCAACTCGAAATCCTTCGTCAGTTTTTCCACCACCGTCTTGCCTGCCAAAGGTTGCTCCATATATACAAAGCACTCCTGGTCTAACCTGCACTCCCACAACTTGCAATGATATCCCTCCTTTGTCCTCATGGCTCCATCTTCTTCCCAAAACATAGGCAGACCTTTCTTAAATAATGGATCAAATGCCTCCCTGAACAGCTTCACTTGGTTAGCTAGGACATCTATCCCTAATTGGACAGCGCTCACTTGCTGGTGCTTGAGTATTACCTTCTTAGCGTTGATGATTGTGGCCACTATGTCCTTTATATTGGTTGCTTGAGCCCGCTCTTCAAACAGACCATTTAAGAACTCTATTGCATTTTGTGCATAATCCTTAGGCTTCTTGTTTAACTTCTCATTTGCCACTGTGACAGTTGACCTTGCCAGTTTGATTACAACTTCCTTATCTACCATGAAGTCTAAATATGGCCTCATATCCTATTCCTATACAGTAACATCATCCCAGATGATCTTCTTTTCCTCCTACAATGCACTTTTCCCTATAAATTGCTGCTTCAGCTTGTCATAATCACCCTGCATCGCTTGGTACTTGGTTTCCCAAGATTTATTGTCTTTCTCTGCAACCTCTTTGTCCCTTTTGACATTATCCCTCATGGTCTTGAGGTTGGAATTCTGCTTTTTCAATCTTGCCACTTCTACATCATCCAGACTTGCCTTGGCTATTTTCCCTACAATAGAAAAATCTCCAGCCTCCACCGAGGGTGTGACCATGGCTTCTATCTCTTGTTCTTCATCTTTCAACTTTTTCTCAAGCCCTTCAACTTTAGCCTTCAAAGCTTCCTCACTGTCCATTATCAATTTCATATCTACTTGCCACTTTTTCTCTCTTTCTTCAAACTCTACTAGCCTGGCTTTACAATCAGTCAAATTACCTTGCATCTCTTCTTTTTCCTCTTCTAGTTCTGCAATTTATGGTGCATTCACTAGTTGGGCAGCTGGAATCTTCAATTTCTTCTTTAGTGACAAAATTTCTTGATCTTTTTCATCTAATAGCTTCTGAATGCTAGCCCTTTTATCTTCTTGAGTATCAGTGGCCAATAGTGAAGCCATGAACTTTTTCACTTGTGCCTTCAGGTTCTTGTTCTCCATCTTTTCCAATCCCAACTGCTTTTGCACTTTGGTTTTGTTGGCCTACACTTTTGATAGCTCTATGGCAGCCCTCAACAACTTGTTATAGATGACTTCACTCGTCTCCTTGTGAAGATTGATCACATCAGGTATTGGGATGTCTTCCAGATTTACTTTTAGTTCTATGGCCTTACTCTTAGTGGCTAAGGCAAGACTCAAGGTATTCTGGGCAAGGTTCCTGCTTGCCACCAAGGCTACATCCTTCTTGGAGATTTGTCTTGCATCAACATACAATTTAGCTTCTTTTGAGATTGTATCTGGGCTCTCCTCATATCCCTCCACTAACTTAGCCCTGATTAGGCTTGATGATGCAGCTCTTGTTAAATTTTTAGTATTAAATCACAATACTATAGGATCTTTGTTGAGAGAATAACATCTACAGTATATCAATGCATGACAATCATAATATGACAAGCATCACAAGCATCACAAGCATCACAAGAATCAAAAGCACAGAGACAAGAGACACAGAGTTTCCGTGGGGAAAACCCTAAGGTGAAAAACCCCACAACTTCCTCAGAGATAGAGAAAGCAATGGCTCAACCAAAATACAACCAAATAACACTGAGATAGTCTCCTAGCAGATGATCCTCCTCCTCCTCACTAGTGTGCCACTTTTCAGAGAGAGAGATAGTTACTTTTCCGAGTGATTAAAATAGAGATCTCCTATCTCTATTTATACTCACCTTTTTGCCCAATGACCTACTGGGGCCGACTTGTCTACTTAGATACATCCACATTATATTATATATTAATCAGGGCCGACCCCAGAAGGTGGTCTAATAACCCATCGGCAAGTACACACACTTGCGACACTTTTCAATCCACATGACGACACTTCCTTATAGAGGAATAACACATCTCTTATAAGGGTACAATAAATATATATATAATATACAGATGAAATACATTCCAAGGTTACATATACATCAACAGCTCTAGTAGGCGTTCTGTTGAACACATGGTCCTTAACTTCAAAAGATGGCACCGAGGATCTGTCTTGCTTTTTCTTGGGTTGCTTTGCTTGTACCTGTACTAATTACTGCTCAGGATCCTCTACCTTTTGCTTCTTCAAGGCTCTCTCAGCATAACTGTCTACATCCATGGGCTCACTACCCCCTTCCTTTATAGATTTTTCTAGAGGAATAGTAAGGGACATGGCTGCTGATATTGCTGAGGTTTTACCAGGTGAACCAGGCACTGCTAATGTGCTACTTTGAAAAAGGAATGCTAAAGATGAAGAATCTTCTGGTGGGTCTACTTCCATCTGGCCTTTGTCAATGTATTCTAACCAGTTTTCCTTCTCAGTTAGACCTGTCAGTTCGAAGTGCTCATATCCTTTCCTGTTACTTTCCTTCCTTCTTTTTGAGATAATGTGGTGAGGATCATAGTTTATGGCCGCTTTGGATGGGAATCCCAAATCACCCATCATTTGCTCAATAGCTGGGAGAGATGCTTTGTTTTTGACAATGAAGGAGCCCAGTGTCCATGGAAAACTGATGTCTGAAGACTTCCTGTCATCCAAGAAATGTTCACACTCCACCTTCAATTTTTGTATTATAAATTCCAAGGTGAGTACTCTGGGGGTTAGGAAGGAAGGTAGTACATAGGGGGCATGGGAGTAGCCATAAACTCTAATCACAGTCCCATTCTTCAGCAGGAACCAATCCCCAACCCTCTTCTCCATGGATGGCTGCAGTAGGTCTTTCATCTCAGGAAGTACCCTAGGCAGTCTCTTCTGGAAAAATATGAAATATATCTCTTCCATAAGATCATTCATGAAGGTTTTGTAGTCTGAATACATCTCCTTAGTCAACTGCAGCTCTGGAGCTTGCAAGTTTTCTTCATTAGCTGCCAGGAACATTTTTAACAAGTAAGACTGGAACCTAAATGTTCTTTTCTTAGGGAATTCTATGAGCCGGGAGTGGATGTTGTTTGCCAAGGATTCATCAAAATTTAGGCATGCACATTGGGTAAGCGAATTTGGGCCTGCTGGCTCGATAGGACAAGTGCTTAGAACAAACATCAAACTTATATTATGTATAGGTCATTGTATACGCCTAGGAACTGGGCCAACATGGAGATAACATACTTCGACTCTTCCCTAAAAAGGTTGGCCTCACCAGGAAAAGGTGCACCCTGAGAGGAGGTATTTGGTAGCATGGAAGCATGATAAAAGCTCTGTTTGAAGTCAGTCGGGGCTTCATGGAAATGTTGGATCAGGGTTTCCATTCTGTAACTTTGGTATTTTTGGCAGAATTCTTCTGGAACGGCTAAAGCTTTCCTAATAGTAGGGGTGTCTACATAGCACAGGATTTTAGATTTTGAGGCATCCATGATTGCTCTTCAGTCTGAGGAGTAATGGCCGACACACAAGTCTACAAATTCAGGGAAACTAGGGGTTTGGATGGTTGTAAACAAATGAAAAAAGGAATGATAAATCTTATGGACATCTACTTCTCTGGCCCTTATGACCTCCAATCTTTCTTTGGCAGTTTCTATGGTGCTATTTATCAGCATGGGATTGTAAACCTCATAGTCTTTATTCGCTACTAGGTCAATCATCTTTAGGGGCTCAAAGCCTGGGGGTACCACGGGTCCAGCCATTTAAATAGTTTAGGGTGGAGGTGGATGGCCTACCTGGTTGATTGACAACTGGGTGGAGCTTCTGGGTCTCTGGTTGGCTGATCGGCTATGCACGATCTGCTCCTTTCACTTTCCAATGCACACAAGTCAACTGGGATGCGAATCTTCGTGCAGATGAGCGTTTTATAATATAAAAATGCCATATCACCCTTATAGTTATGACAGCGACGGAGCCACGTCAGCCGTCTATCCATACAATCAACACTCATCCGTAGATCTCCTTGACCTTTACCTGCATCGTCCCCCGTGGCTTCCAACCCCGCCACATATCAACTCGACAGCACCTTTAATATGCAAAAACATTTTCAATTGTCGATCTGCTCTCCTCCTGGATCTTGACCATCCCAGGATGTGCCCTTTACCAAGTTCGCGAATTTTGGGTCTATTGATTTTACATGGAAGTCATATCCGTGAACTAATCCTGAGCTGTCGATATTCATCTCACTAGATCTGCACCGTTGGGAGATGCCGAGCTTTATCAAAAGTTCACAGATTTGAATCATAACCCTTTTTTTGCATGTTTAAATCGCGAAAAATTTTCTGACCATTGATCTAAGCCTTCCGCCATCGATCTTCCTTGACCTGCCTGCAGGCTAGCACCCCGCCAACGTTTAAAAGACCTTTAACTTTTTCCGCGAAGGAGGCTCATGACCGTTGATCTCCCCCGCTTTTGATCTAAACTGTCTATAGGCGTTAATCAGCGCTGTAGGCACATTCCTTTATACTTAATCCTCCGATCAACATCAAGACTTTAGCTTCCCCAAAATTCTTATCTCGGCTCCAAGTTCAACTACTCAAATTACTGATACCTTCAACCTTCAGGTCTCTTTGGATCAAGGGTTAAGCTTTCCCTAGCTACTTTCATGGACCTAGAGCCTTTTCATCCTCTGAAAATCCTTCTAAACATTTAACACAAAATAGGTGCTAACAGGAGGAATTACAGAACACAAAAGGGTTGATAAACGATGAACGAGTACCTAGTGGTGACGGTCGACACTTCTGGAGGTTGCAGTTGTATCCAGTTGACTCGTGCTTAGTGGATGTCGGATTTGCAGGATGGTCGGAGTATTAACATACTGTTAATGTCAAGTTGATTAGCCTTATAAACCATTGCGCTCCATAAACATGACCTTTGTACCTCCAATCTTCTAGCGCAATATCCAATGGGGATGGGCCCACCATATTTCGCAAATTTGTTTTTTATCTTAAGAGTTATATTAATGGGTTAAAATCTTAAATATCTTGGCTTTAATATAAAACTAAAATATTATGTAATTGATGTTTGGATTTGGTTATTACAAGGTGGAAGCTTGTATGGTGTAATACATGGCTGTCATGTGCTAGTAAAGGCTATTTTGGAAAGCATATGGGTGTACTACAAGAATATTCCTAACCGTATATTGGAAGGAAGTTGAGAGGCCAACTCTCGAGGAGCCAATTCGAGAAATTGGGTTGGTTTTTATTTTCAAATGGCCAAAAAAAGGGATTGGACAAATTTGAAAATGAGGTATACTTTTTATATTTGATTCTTCAATATGATATTTTATAACATATGTCTTCATTGTAATTTGTAGAGTTTTTTTCTTACGTGATGTGAAAATTGGTTCTATGTAGGATGTCAAAGGAATATCAAGTTGGGGTTGAAGAATTCATAGAGTTTGCAAAAAAAACATTCAGAGGATAATAACACCACAAGATGCCCTTGTAAAAAATGTTGCAATGTTGCAGTATTGACGTTTGAGGAAGTACAAGACCACTTGATGATTCATGGTATAATAAATTCACATAAAACTTGGTTTTTCCATGGAGAGAGAGTTCCTACTCAGGACTATATATTTGACAAGAGCAAGAAATGCCACACAACTGAGATGCAAGATTTTCCTTGAGAAATTACACATGGTGATGAACACATAGTCGGACATCAATATGATAATCATAATGATGAGTTTGCAACATGGCTTACAAATGATACTGAAGTTCTTGAGAATGAAGATCATAACGAGGAAACCATGGTTGATGATCATATGGTGGAAATGGTGAATGATGCTTATCAATATTATAATGAAAATCCAGATGTGAATTGTGAAAATGGCCAAGCAGAATCAATGGAAGAAAAAAATGATATCAATCAATATCTAAAGTTAATTGAATATGCAAAGGCACCGTTGTACCCAGGTTGCAATAGTTTCACTAAGCTATCAGCCACTGTGAAATTGTACAACCTTAAAGTGAGAAATGGATGCTCTGATGCAAGTTTCACCCAGTTGTTGAAGTTGCAAAGAGAAATGCTTCCAACAGGAAATACACTTCCAGAATCTACATATGCTACAAAAAGTTTGATTAAATCATTGGGGTTGGACTATGAAATGATACATGCATGCCACAATGATTGCAATTTATATTGGGGAAAATATGAAAAAATAAATGAATTCCCAACATGTGGCGAATCAAGAGGGAAGGTTGATGCTCATTCTGAAAAGGTGCGTACTGGTGTCCTGGCCAAAGTGCTGAGGTATTTCCCTATAGTGCCGAGGTTGAAGAGAATGTACATGTATGATTTTGAACTCTTATAATTCCACTATATCATACACCTTCATGTACTACCAACCTACTAGAAAACCATCTTCTTTAATCTACTAAGTAGTGCAATGCATATATGATTCTTTATGTTTTTGTTACAGCTCTACATATATTTCAAAGAAAATGAGGTGGCATCATGAGAATGCATGTAAGGATGGAATAATGCACCACCCAGTTGATAGCCCGACATGGAAAACTATAGATTCTAAATGGCCTGATTTTTCCAACGATCCTCGCAATGTACAACTTGCAATGGAAGTGGATGGATTAATCCTTTTGAAAACTTGAGTAGTAGTCATAGTGTATGGCCAGTAGTACTAGTCACATATAACCTTCCGCCATGGTTATGCATGAAAATGAGCTTTTGTTTGTTGTCATTGTTAATATCTGGTCTTAAGCAACCAGGAAATGACATAGATGTTTATTTGGAACCATTGGTAAATGAACTAAAACTAACATGGGATGAAGGGGCAAGGACATACGATGCTCATTCAAGGTCATTCTTTAATATGAAGGATATATTGATGTGGGTAATCCATGACTTTCCTGCTTATGGAAATATGGCTGGTTGCACAACTAAAGGGTTTTGTGCATGCCCTATATGTGGAAGGAACATAGATTCAATGTATCTCAAATGTAGTAGGAAGTGTGTGTACATGGGACATAGGAGATATCTTCCAATAAATGATAAGTATCGTTCACAAAAAGGACCATTTAATGGGAAGTCTGAGCATCTCATTGCACCTACAATTGTACAAGTGTCAGATATTTTTACAGAAACAGAAGGGAAGAGAAATGGGGAAAGACTAAAAGTACAAAAAGAAACAGAAATTTTAAAAAAGGTGAAAATTCGAAGACTGATGTGTGGAAGAAAAGGTCAATTCTATTCAATTTACCATATTGGGAGGTATGTGCACACATTAACTTAAGGCCTAAAATGTACGATGCTTGAAGGATTTCATTGTGTTTATTATGAATATATTTTTTAGTTTTTCTTTGATGTTATAATTCATTGATTTTTTATACGATTGGATGTAGAAACTCCTAGTGCGTCACATTTTAGATTTAATGCACATAGAAAAAAATGTATGCGAAAGTATTTTTGGAACCTTTTTGGATATAAAAGATAAATCAAAGGATGGAAAAATTCTCATGATGACTTACAATAGTTGGGTATAAGGAGGTCCCTGTGGCCACAACAAAAAGGAAAAAAAATATTTCTTCCACCCGCACCACACACTCTTTCAAAAAAGGAGAAAGAGATTCTTTGTCGAGTTTTGTTCACGTTAAAAGTTCCAGATGGATATAGTTCAAACCCTAGAAATCATGTATCTATGAAAGATCTCAAGCTTCATAGTATGAAAGCACATGATTGCCATGTTCTCATGCAACAAATCCTTGCAGTAGCATTGTGCCATGTGCTACCAAAAGCAGTTCGAAACACTATTTGTAGGCTTTGCTTCATTTATAGGCGAATTTGTGAAAAAATGGTGGATCCAACCGATCTTGATAACTTACAAGATGATGTGGAAACTTTGTGCTTACTCAAAAAATAGTTCCCCCCTTCATTCTTTCATATAATGATACATTTGACTATACACTTGGTGCAAGAGCTACATTATTGTGGACTAGTTGCATATCGATGGATGTACCCTTTTGAAAGGTCAGTGAAATTTTATTAAGTGCAAATCCACATAAATTCCAACATTTTACGTGCATAATAATAATACATTACTAGCAACTCTTTATTCATACTTTTGATTTCTCTACAAATTGTGTGTTTTTTTTCTAGGAACATGAAAGTTTTCAAACGTTATGTGAAAAATAAGAATAGGCCCGAAGGATGCATATCTGAAAACTACACTGTGGAGGAATCCATACAATTTTGTGCTGGATATGTTGAAGGTATGGATTATATTGAAAGCATGCCTAGTAGAAATGAAGCTTGGGATGATGAAGAAGGAGAGGTTGGACAATATGGGAAGGCCTTATCTAGTAGAACTTCTATTGAATTAGATAAAACTAGTTTGTTACAAGCCCACAGATGGGTCTTGCACAACATAGATGAAATTCAACCTTGGATAGAGTAAGTAATAAGAACATACTTATGAAATCATTTTTTATTATAATATATCACAATTTTTTCATAAATTGTTTATTGATATGACTTGAAAATAGGATGCACTTGACAGAAATTGCCAATAGTAACATCCAAGCCCAAAAAGATGAAGTCTTACTACAAAAGCTCCACAACCAACAATTTAGTAATTGGTTAAGAAAACAGGTAATGATACGTTCTTCCTATTAGATTTAATTGAAATTCATTGATCAAGACTATTATGATGTATGAAGGTGAGATTCTTTTAATATATTTTGAAATTGCATGGTTTTCTAACGACATTTAAAAATTTACAGGTGGAAGGAAAAGAAAATATTTCTGATACCCTTAAATGGTTGGCACGTGGCCCAAGGAAATATGTAACTAAGTATGATGTCTACTTAATCAATGGGTGTAGATTTCATGTTGAAAGCATAGAAAATGTCAGGGCCACCCAAAATAGTGGTGTGTGCATAGATGCACAAACATTAATGAGATCAAGTGCAAAGGATAAAAACCCTATACATCAAATGACAACATATTATGGAGTGATTCAAGAAATAATGTTATTGGACTACTATTTGGTGCAGTATCCATTGTTCAAATGTGATTGGATAGATGTACACAAGAAGAATGGAATGAAAGTTGATGAAATTGGTTTCACCATGGTGAATCTGAAGAGATGCTTGAGTAAGGATAGACTGTAAGATGATCCATTTATTTTAGCATCACAAGCGAAACAAGTATCTTATGTACAAGATCCGGTAGAGAATGACTTGTGTGTACTTTTGACATGCCCTCCGAAGGGATCAATAAATTGTAATAGATATGAATTGGAGTATGCAAATTTATCAAGTGTTGCATATTTTGAAGGGACGAAATGCAAAGAGGATGAAGCTGTAGGTGATGGTGGCATGGATTATGTTCGACAAGATTGTGAAGGCACATGGTTGGGTGTTGTTCAGTAAGTAGCATGCATGATTTATTTATCAGTTCTCATTTAAGTTGTATATGTGAAAAATTGTATCTTAGATTATTACTTGGATTTACCTTTCATGCATATATTTTTTGTTTTGCTACTGTTTATGCATGGATCTTATCTGTTTTACTGTGTTGTGTAACTTTCATTATTTTTTACAGTAGATAGATTGGGTGTGGGGAATTCAGAGTGATGTGAGGGGGGGGGAGGGGCCATCTGAGCTTCAACCTTCACGTGGTTGGCCCTATTTAGTAGAGAATAAGATATTATTGAAACCAAGAGAAGCTCATTTAGGTATTTTCATTTTGTTTTTTTAGAATTTCATATATGTTATGCATTTTTTTACATATCTATCAATCGCTTATATGAAAATACCATTTTGTCATGATATATGCAGGTCTTCGCAATGGAAAGAAATATAATGACAATTTGTATCGTTTTCTAATGCATATTTGTAAGTTATCACCATAATGAATTTGTCAATTAGATATCTTATTGTCGTTTCATTGATTATAACGTGTTGATTTCTTCATTGTAAGTACAGTTGTACTTGTCTATTTTATGAATTGATTTTGTTGCACATTTGTTGAAGGAAAAAAGTTGATTGTGGGATAGCTATTGACAATGGGTAGGTAATGTAATGAACAATATTGAAAGTATTTGATTACAACAAATTTAATTACAACACATTTATTACAACCATAATTATACTAGATTGATGGTGTAACAACTAATTTGCGTAAAGCATAGAGGATGCCAAAATCATCTGACGTTATTGGAATTAGAGTTGAACTTTGAGGTATAGATCCTTATTTCTTTTTTGTAAGTAAGAAGAGAGAACTTTATATTAAAAGAGAAAGATTTACAACTGAACCCAAAAAGGTCATAACCCTGCCATCACACTAAGTCACCTGGCTGAACAAAATCACCTCCGAAGAGGACTTCGCCTGACCATACATACTACAAAGATGAATACTACAAATACTGCAACACTAAAACAAAACACGTGCATGCAGGCCTTTTCACTCCCATTATCACTCCTTTACACAACAAAACCTCCTGAAATAGAAATGAAAATCAAATCCCCACACTATTGACCTTCTTTACCATAAGCAGCCGATAGCTTAGAAAATAGACATAATAGATGATAAACCGAAACCCAACAAACCAAACACTAAACATCCCCCACGCCAGCTTAGAATAGAATGCAGGGGAAATCAGGATAGCACCCAGGAGGAGAAACCACAGAAGCTGTCGGCTACACAGGAGGAGGAGGTTGAAGCTGCATAGCCTGAAGGAGAAAATCTACCTTATAGTGGACGGCCTCGATTTCCTCCAGAATGCTTCTTTCATAGCTGATCATATCATTTACAAACTGATGCTCCATCCTATTCCGGAGAGCATAACCCATAATATTTTTCATTACCCAATAGAGCGCAATGGTGCGCTCATACAGGATGAAACGACCCGCGGTGTTTCCTGGATCCATAAGCCAATTTGTAGTTTGACGATGTTCTGCATCCAAAGTCGCCTTATCAAGCTGGTTCCAAAGTTGTCGTTCCACAGTGCAAATCTCTTTCTGGAGATTTGGGGGAACATCCCGAACAAAGGCACTGGATTCCCAACAGGCCTTTTGTTGGGCACGAGAGAAATTCCCACCGAATTCACCCTGAGAAGTCTCGCCCACCCGAGAATGACGACGGCTTGTAGTGGCACTGCGTCTATCCCAATTACCATGATCACCCATAATATCTAACCTCTTACAAACCTCAATATATTTCACGGCCAAAAAACAACAGTGGTGCATGCAACTAAATATTTGAATTCTACGTTCATGTCTACCAACTTCCTTGGGTTTAAAAAGAGTTCCGCCACCCACTGTCCATTAAAGGAAAATCGTACTGCAACTGAAGGTGGTGATCTTTCGCACTGTCCATTAATGGAAAATCGTACTACAATGAAGGTGGTGATCTTTCGCACTGTCCATTAATGGAAAATCGTGCTTCACTTAAATACTTCCCTCCTGTAATCATGGTAGAAGTACCTTTCCGAGTTAGTGAGAAGACAACAAACTCCACGGGAAAGGGATGAAAAGACTGCTCATCGATCATCCTTTAAAAGAAGGGAGAAAGAACAAGGGAGGAATGGATCATGTGGAAGTACGATCCTCCGCCTGACATTGTCATCAGCATGGTAACTCATCATATCACAGGAAAGAATATCCTTACATCTATCCTTAATATCCAGATTCGACAGGTTTTTACACATTTGGATGCTTAGGTCCAAGTGATTCACCGCCCCAAGGTTAGCGAGCAGGTCCGCCAGCTTGTTCCCATTACGCTTAACATGGGAGAAAGAAATAGCCATCCCCAGAGATAGCAGAGATGCTAAATTATCCAACTTGCCCTCCTACCGCCACGACATCGCCACCTTTGAGCTGTGTTTTCCCTTGTGAAACTCAGAGGCCATGTGGAGAATAATCCGGGCATCACCCTCCACAACAAGGGGAGTACAATTATGGGTACAAGCCAACTGGATTCCTTGAAGAAGACCTTCCAGCTCAGCTGCATTATTAGTCTCATGCCCCAGATGGCCAATTTTGAAGCTGACCATTAACCCTTCTGTATCCCTGAGAACACACCCATAACCGGCCGGGCTGGGATTAAGAGGTATAGATCCTTATTATCAATACAATTTCAACATTATTTGGGAGTATCACCTATAGGTTTCCTTTTAGGCATTGGGAGTATCACCTATAGGTTTCCTTTTAGGCATTGGGAGTATCACCTATAGGTCTCCTGAAGCTGCCCTGACGACTATTAAAGAATTTTACATAATGTAGTTAGCAATCCCATTGACTACTTTGTGTAAATGTCAATACTCAGGACATTTATTCAGTCAATGTGGTCACAAGATATGATTCAAATGGGAAATTGCTTCCAAACTCAATTAAGCCAAAAATACAGGCATACAATCTTATTTCACACTAGTCCTTTATCTGAACCTAAATACAATGGATCGATCATTACAAATAGACCTCTCTCTCTCTCTCTCTCTCTCTGCTCCAAGAGTAAAAAATTTGAGCTTGTTCCTCTTGATCGAACCTTCCTCGAGCTAACTAAGCTCCACTAAGCTACCTAAAAGCTTCTACGAGCTAACAAGATCTATAAGCTAAAGCTAAGCTATCCATCTAAATGAATCAACTGGATTAAATAAAACTCTTACTCTGTTTTCTAGATCCTTCAAAGAAGGAACAAAGTCCTTATTCGACTCTACTATCCTCTATGACTTACTATGCTTGATATTTGCTATTTTCCAGTATGGTAAACAAGCAGCTCATTTTATTTTTGATTACTGTGGTTTTTTTACTTTTGGAAAATTATTGATGAAAACTGTCAAGGATTAGAGTGAAGGAGGAATATCTTGCATGTGGATCATTTCTGCATTTAGAGTGACTTATGAGAATCCTATACATTGGGTATTTTTCCCTGCATTAATATTTGGTAAGCATTAACATTTTTTTGAAATCACGGTTGTGTAATAGTTAATTTATTGACCACCTTACAAATTGGGGTGATATCATATGATATTTGTATAAGATGTACTTTATAATTGTATAAATGGTAACTAAAAGGATATTTCTACTATTAATTTGTGCTACATCTTTTAGAATGGGAAACATATTAACTTTGATTTTGACTTTGGGTGCAGAGAAAAATTAGTGGATTATGCTCTTGCCTCTGGAAAAACATACGAGGGAGAAAGGTTTAAATACATTAAGGAGTCCTTTGAAAATGACACACTTCATCTCATTGGCCTTTTGAGTGATGGTGGTGTTCATTCGCGATTAGATCAATTGCAGGTATTCTATATCTATAAATGCATTATTATGAGTTGTTTATTTTAGAAAAGCTTATAGATTTATCTGTGCTATGCAATTTTTAATCTTTGTATTTCTCCATCCTGTAGTTGAATGTTATTTATATCACCAGACTGGATTGAGTTGGGTCTAAATATGTTATAATTGTAGAACCCATTGATCTACTGACATAAATTTTAAGAGAAGGCTACTCTTACATGGATCCATCAAGCAACCATTAGAAAAGATGCTTGTTCTTATCCATGAATACTTGAAATTCTAGTTAGATGTTCACTTCATGACTATGTGTATGAAATTGAATGCCAACTTTGTCCTGCAAAATGTTTCTGTATTACAGTTTTCTTTATTGAATCAATGTTGCATATGAAACCTTTCAAGTTCAGCCAACTTATAAGGTTAGATCCATTCAGGCTGCTTTCTTAGGTCTCTCGAATCATAAACAATGTTGGGATTATTAGTCTTTTCTTAGAATTACAAATGATGCAATCTTGGTGTTAATATTGCCCCTTTCCCCAATTATTAAAGGGTTCCAACTCAATGGTAGAGTTCTTGCTTTACAAGCGGGAGGTTGAAGGTTCGATTCCTTCGTGCCCTAATGATATTGCAATATTGATGTTTTAAATAAGATATATTTTATTATGGCTACGAGGGGGGTTCTAAACTGACTTCATATGTCACTATGAGGGGGGTTCATAACCGCCCCCAAAGGTTTGTAAAGCGTTTTAGGGGGGTTTCGAATCGCCTCTGTAGGTACCTACGAGAGGGGTTTATAACCGCCCCCAAAGGTTTGTAAAGAGTTTTAGGGGGGGGTTTGAAGCGCTTCCGTAGGTACCTACGAGGGGGGTTAAAACCGCCCCCAAAGGTTTGTAAATAGTTTTAGGGGGGGGTTTGAACCGCCTCCATAGGTACTTACAAGGGGGTTTAAAACCGCCTCTAAAGGTTTGTAAAGAGTTTTGGGGGGGGTTTGAACTGCCTCCGTAGGTACCTACGAGGGGGGTTTAAAACCGCCCCCAAATTTTTGTAATAAAGACTTTTAAGGGCAATTTGGAACCTCTCCCATAGGTACCTACAAGGGGAGTTTATATCCGCCCTTAAAAGTGAATTTGGGGGGGGTGGTTTAGAACTGCCCCCAAAAGTCCAAAAGTGACTTTTGGGAGGGTTTAGAACCGCCACCAAAAGTCACTTTAGGGGCCGTTTTGATATCTTCCAGAACCGCCCCTAAAAGTCCAAAAGTGACTTTTGGGGGGAGGGGGGGGGTTTAGAACCGCCGCCAAAAGTCACTTTAGAGGCGGTTTTGATCTCTTCTAGAACCGCCCCTAAAAGTCAAAACTTTTAGCATCGATGTTATTAGGGGCAAGTTTTTAAAGACTGCCCCCAAAAGTAACTTTTGGAGGCAAAGGAAAACCGCCCCCCCAAAAGTAACTTTTGGAGGCAGAGGAAAACCGCCCCTTAAAGTCAAAAAATGACTTTTGGGGGGGGTTTCGAACTGCCCCCAAAATTCCAAAAGTAACTTTTGGGAGGGGTTTAGAACCGCTCCCAAAAGTGACTTTAGGGGGGGGGGGTTAGGGGGGGGGTTAGAACCGCCGCCAAAAGTCACTTTTGGGGGGGGGCGTTAGAACCGCCCCCAAAAGTCACTTTTTTTGGGGGGGGTTTCGAACTGCCTCCAAAATTCACTTTTAGGGGTGGTTTTGATCTCTTCCAGAACTGCCCCTAAAAGTCAAAACTTTTATCGTCAGTGCTATTAGGGGCGGTTTTGGAAAGACCGCCTCCAAAGCCAAAACTGCCCCCAAAAGTGACTTTTGGAGGCAGAAGACAACCACCCCTAAATGTCAAATTTGTTGTAGTGTGTCCCACAAAGAAATATGAACGTACTCTGAAAAAAGTTCAAGATAAATGAAACTACAAAAAGATGACATATGCTATTTAAGTTCGAAAATAACACAAAGCACCAACAATCCTAACTATCACAGAAGTAGAAAATTTCCTACAATATGAAAACAAACACTGAAACACATTGTAAGACGAAGAGTGTAAGAGAATGATACCTACACATACCAAAGAACAAGTGATGAAATGCAAGATTCTGTTTAGGGTGTTCCATATGAGATATTATAGCTTGCTTGGACATCCAAGAAAGTCAGTTGTGAGTAGTGTAAAAAATGAACCATAAATTAAATAAAAGAAAGGAAGATTTAGAAATACAATGTTTATACATAACTTAGCACAATACTTTCCAATGGTGTAACTTGTGAACACCTACAAAATATGTGAGTGTGGTAATCTTAGCATTGAAGCAATCCTATAGCTATAGTATATATGAAGCAATAACCAATTCCAACATCCCAAAGCATGGACAAGTAGTAAGAAGCATGCGATCATTCCATCTATAGAGTGAACTTTAGTCAGGCCCTAATCAAGAAAACAACCTAAAAGGAACCGATCACCATCAATGCACACAAGAAAGGGAGTAGACAAGAGAGAGAAGCAAGGTGAAATATAAAAACATAATTCCCCATCCAGTATAGGACATGATTCCCATCTCTTGCTAGAATACTCGCATGCTTGAATACTCAACCCAAAGCAAAGCTACAATGGTGATTCTTAGAAGTACGACAGACAAGCGGACTACAAGAAAATTAAAACAAAATGACAATGTAAGGAGAAGAGTTGAGAATGATAGGCATATATTGGTAAAGGAAAGAGGCGAGATGTGACATGAAGGATATGTTGGGAAAAAATTGAGGAATCAATCCTATAGATGCATTCTATATGAAACAATAACCAATTCCAACATCCCAAGGTAGAGAGAAGCAGTAATAAGCATGGTGATCATTACATTTATGAAGTGATCTTGAGTCGGGCCCTGCTCGAAAAAACAACCTAAAAGGAACCGATAATCATCGGTGCACTTATGAAAGGGAGTAGACAAGAGTTTTAAAGAGAGAGAAGCAAGGCAAAATATAAAAACCTATGGCCCCATCCAGTATAGGACATGATTCCCAACTCTCTCATGAAGACCCGCATGCCCTAATAGTCAACACAAAGCAAAACTACAATGGTCGATTCTAGATCTGTGCAAGAGAAGCGAACTACAAGAAAATAAACACAAAATGAGAATGTAAAGAGGAGACTTGACAAATTCTACGCACAAATTATTTAAGGCAAGATGTGAGAGGCGACATGAAGGATATGTTGGGAAAAGAATTGAGGAAGCAATCATTTAGATGCAATCTATAGGAATCAAGATCCAAGTCCAAAATCCTAAGGGATAGACAAGGAGGAAGAAGCACGGTGATCATTCCATCTAGGAAGTGATCTCAAGTCGGGCCCTACTCGAGAAAAAAACCTAAAGGAAACTGGTCACCATCAATGCAATCAAGAAAAGGAGTAGACAAGAGTTTTAAAGAGAGAGAAGAAAGGTCAGATATAAAAACCTAATGCCCCATCCAGTATAGGACATGATGCCCAAATATCACATGAAGACTCGCACACTCGGATACTCAACATAAAGCAAAGACACAACTAAATAAGAATGCTAGCAAGGGCACCAAAGTCGTTGACACTAGTGAGGCACCTGTGAAAATATACGGCAATGCCAACTATACAGATGTAGCAAGTGTGACTGAGAATGTGTCTGAAAGAAAATAAACACAAAAAGAGAATGTATAGAGTATAGTTGACATTGCTAAGAACGAATTAGTAAAATCAATAGGCAAGAGACGACATGAATGATATGTTGGTAAATTAGTTGAGGAAGAAATCCTATAGTTGTAGTCTATAGGAAGCAATAACCTAGTCCAACATCCCAAGGGAGAGACAAGGATGAAGAAGCACAGTGATCCAGGAAGTGTTCTTGAGTCGGGCCCTATTCAAGAAAACAACCTAAAGGGAACGATCACCATCCATGCAATCTAGAAAGGGAGTAGAAAAGAGTGTTAAAAAGAGAGAGAGAAGAAAGCTAATATATAAAAAGCTAATGCCCCATCCAGTATAGAACATGATGCCCAACTCTCAAATGAAGGCTCGCATGCTCGGATACTCAAAACAAAGCAATGCTACAATGGTTCTTTGTAAATGATACAATAACAAACAAGTATAAAACAAAGAGCAAATAAATAGTAAGAGAAAAAATGCTTGTCAAGTCATGATAGTCGAGAGAGGAGACAAACAAGTCTAATTACTAAAAGTTTGAAGGAACTAAACTATGTTATGTAAATATTGTAATGAGACAAGCAACAATGAGCCTAGTTCCTAGGAAAGTTATAAGCCATTAGAATATTGAAGCAAATGTGAAAACACAATGTAAGAGGGAGGGTATCCGAGAAATATATCAGCACTTACCAAAGCGTCTGTGATGGAATGCTAGATATTGTTTCTAGTGTGACATATGAAATAAGAGAACGCGATTGGATGTCCCACAAATAAATATGAACATACTATGAAAAAAGAAACATAACTAAAACTACAAAAAGATGAAATATGCTATTTAAGTTCGAAAATAACACAAAGCACCAACAATCCTAACTATCACAGAAATAGAACATCTCCTACAATATGAAACAAACACTGAAACACATTGTAAGACATAGAGTGTAAGAGAATGATACCTGCACATACCAAAGAACAAGTGATGAAATGAAAGATATTATTTAGGGTGTTCCATATGAGATATTATAGCCTGCTTGGACATCCGAGCAATTCAATTGTGTGTAGTGTAAATAATGAAACATGAATTAAATAAAATAAAGGAAGAGTTAGAAATACAATGTTTATACATAACTTAGCACAATACTTGCCAATGGCATAACCTGTGAACGCCTATAAAATATGTGAGTGTGGTAATCTTAGCGTTGAAGCAATCCTATAGCTACAGTCTATAGGAAGCAATAACCAACTGCAACATGCCAAAGCATGGACAAGGATTAAGAAGCATGGTGATCATTCCATCTACGGAGTGACCTCCAGTCAATCCCTACTGGAGAAAGCAACCTAAAAGGAAATGATCACCATCGATGCACTCAAGAAAGGGAGTAAACAAGAGTGTTAAAGAGAGAGAAGCAAGGTGAAATATAAAAACCTAACACCCCATCTAGTATAGGACATGATGCCCAACTATCGAATGAAGACTTACATGTCCGAAGACTCAACCCAAAGTAAAGCTAAAATGGTCATTTGTAGAAGTGCGACATAGATGCGCACTACAAGAAAATTAACACAAGTTGAGAATGTAAGGAGGAGAGTTGAAAATGCTTGGCACATATTAGTAAAGGCAATAGGCGAGAGGAGACATGAAGGATATGTCGGGAAAAGAGTTGAAGAAGAAATCCTATAGATTCACTCTACAGGAAGCAATAAACAAGTCCAACATCCCAAGGGATAGACAAGGAGGACAAAGCACGGTGATCATTCCATCAAGGAAGTGATCTCAAGTCTGGCCCTAATCGAGAAAAAAACCTAAAGGGAACTGATCACCATTAATACAATAAAAAAAATGAATAGACAAGAGTAAGAAAGGTGAGATATAAAAAACTAACGCCCCATCCAGTATAGGACATGATGCCCAATTCTCACATGAATACTCGCACGCCCGTATATTCAACACAAAGCAAAGCCAAAACTAAATAAGAAGGCTAGCGAGGGAACCAAATTCATTGACACTAGTGAGGCAGTTGTGAACACATATGGAAATGACAATAATACAAATGTAGCAAGTGCAACTGATAAAGAGATTGAAAGAAAATAAACACAAAAAGAGAATGTATAGAGGAGAGTTGGAAATGCTAGGCACAGATTAGTAAAAGCAATAGGCGAGAGACGACATGAATGATATGTTGGGAAATTAGTTAAGGAAGCAATCCTATAGCTGCAGTCTATTGGAAACAATAACCAAGTCCAACATCCAAAGGGAGAGACAAGGAGGAATATGCATAGTGATTCTGGAACTGATCTTGAGTCGAACCCTACTCGAGAAAATGACCTAAAGGGAACGATCACCATCCACACAATCTAGAAAGGGAGTAGACAACATTGTTATAGAGAGAGAGAAGAAGGGTGAGATAAAAAAACCTAATGCCCCATCCAATATAGGACATGATGCCCAACTCTCACATGAAGGCTCGCATGCTCGGTTACTCAACACAAAGCAATGCAACAATGGTTATTTGTAAATGATACAATAACAAACAAGTATAAAACAAAGAGAGAATAAATAGTAAGAAGAAGAAATGCTTATCAAGTCATGATAGTCAAGAGAGGAGACAAACAAGTCTAACTACTAAAGGTTTGAAGGAACTAACTTATGTTATGTAAATATTCTAATGAGACAAGAAACAACAAGCCTAGCTCCTAGGAAAGTTATAAGCCATTAGAATATTGAATCAAATGTGAAAACACAATGTAAGAGGGAGGGTAGGAGAGAACGATACCAACACTTACCAATTCATATGTGATGGAATGCTAGATATTGTTTCTAGTGAGCCATATGAATGAAGAGAACGAGATTTGATGTCCCACAAAGCAATATGAACATAGACTGAAAAAAGAAAGATAATTGAAACTAAAAAAATATAACATATGCTATTTAAGTTTGAAAATAACACAAACTACCAACAATCCTAACTATCACAGAACTAGAATATATCCTACCATATGTAAACAAACATTGAAACACATTGTGAGATGGAGAGTGTAAGAGAATGATACCTACACATACCCAAGAACAAGTGATGAACTGAAATATTCTATTTAGGGTGTTTCATATGAGATATTATAGCCTGCTCGGACATCTGAGCAAGTCAGTTGTGAGTAGCGTAAATAATGAACCATAATTTAAAGAAAAGGAAGGGAGAGTTAGAAATACAATACCTATACATACCTTAGCAATGTTAAATATACAACATCAGGAGACATTCTCCAAACCAATCTTGTGTAGTCAAGATTTATCCTCTTGTATAGAGGTGAGCACTTTGATTGCCTTCCGTGTAAAAGTTATTCCTCCCGTATAGAGGAAATTGATCAAAGTAATGATTTTGTAAAGTCTTGTTGGATAAGGCTCTGGACTTGTGTGTGTCAAGTCATAATTATCATGTGAACCTTCCGTATAAAGGTATCCATGAGATGGACCTCCTGTATAGAGGTGGAACTTTTGTATAAAGGTCATGACTTACTTATTAAAAGCATTTAATGTTGTGTGATATATTATTAACCATGATCACAAGATTGGTATTAAGTCTCCTTTAGAGATTGATCACCTCTAAAGTGAATTACTTTAGCATATGATCATTTGGTCCGAAATAATATAATATAATCACAACATCCGATAATTCTTCTTAGTATAATGTAATGTGATGGATAATTAAATTTAGCACATATTGACCATGTAGTAAGAGATAAAGAAATGAAATATAAAGCATAGATATCAAGAGAATTCGAAATTGTCGATGCAAACACTTCAGCTAATTAAAGAGAACTTGAATTATTAAAGCTTCAGTTATAAAGCTTCAATTAAGTATCAATGCTTCAGTTAAAGCATCAGTTAAAGATATGTCTCAGTTAACTAAATAACTCATAGTGGTCACTTCAAGTAAATCAGTCAGCATGATTTCAGTTAACTAAGTGTTAAATAAATGGGACTTATTATTAAAGTATTTTCACTTTATTTAAACTAAAAGACAACACTTCAGTTAAAGAGAGTTAACTAAGTGACAACAAAGAAGATCTAGATAACTAAGTGTTATTGCATGATGCCACTTATGTTAAACTAAAAGATGACACGTGATTTGTGACACTTGCATGTCGACACTTAAGTTAGCCACCTGACTAAGTGGGAAAGATTTCATTTAAGAGGCGAGTTCATCTTAAGTGACAACTCAGTGAGATGAAGCACTACATGAGAAGTGGGGAGCACCTCTCCATGCAAGATTAATACATCCAGTTTGAGGGCGAGTTCATCCTAAAGTTGGAAGTTAAAAATAGAAGAGAAGAATGTATAAATATGTTATACGATATTGCTGAATCCAGTGTGAAGTGAATTATCTTCTCCATTGAAAGAAAGGCGCTTCTCTTTGTGCAGGAATTAGGGGAGTTTTGAGGTCTAAAATGGGCCTCCTAAGGGAAATAATAAAATAAGAATTTTAATAATAAAATAAGAGTTCTAAATTTTAGAGAGGAAAAAGAAAAACTATTTTTTCTTATCGTATTTTTGACATATCTCCTTAGTGATTTACCCAAATTTCAAGTTTGGGAACTCGTTGGATGCCGATTTTAATTCCGCATCCAACCCATATGCACACTGCATACTTCTGAGGCACTCGCGACATGGAAAAATGAAAAATTCAATAAAAAAATATATTTTAATATTAAAATACGTTTATTTATTTATTGAAATTTTCATTTTTTTCATGTCGTGGGTGCCTTAGAAGTATGCAGTGTGCGTATGGGTTGGATGTGGAATTAAAATCCGCATCCAATGAGTGCCCAAACTTGAAATTTGGGTAAACCGTTAAGGAGATATGTCAAAAATACGATAAGAAAAAGTACCTTTTTTCTTTTTCCCTCCAATTTGTTTTACAAATTTTACCCTTATGGTTGACATCATCATCTTGAATCCTATTGGTTTTTATAAAGTGAATTTTTATGGTACATTATTTGTTTTGAGGCCCATTTTTTACCTCAAAACTTTCCTAATGGTATTGTGCGTGCTTGTTATTGTTGTGTTGGGAATACATCCGATTGATCTCTATTCTCTATTGCTTCTCTATCTTCACCAAGAAGTTTGGTGTTCTCTTATCTTCCAAAAGAAATCTGCTATGTTGTAAAAGAAAGCATTCTCTGCTATCCATTATATTATACTGAGAAGAATTGTTGGGGTTTTTGTTCTCATAATTTTGAGGAATTTTCCCAAGGTATATCTTGTGTTATGATTGTATGAATTCCATGGATTGAATTGTCTCATTGCTTTAATTATCTACATCTAAAAGAATTAAATATCAAAGATCAACCAAATTTCAACAAGCACAAGACTTACCAATGGTGTAACCTGTGAACGCCTACAAAATATGTGGGTGTGGTAATCTTAGCGCTGAAGCAATCCTATAGCTGCAGTCTATAGGAAGCAATAAATAAGTCCAACATCCAAAAACAGGGACAAGGAGTAAGAATCATGCTGATCATTCCATCTACGAAATGGCCTCCATTTGGGCCCTACTCGAGAAAGAAACCTAAAAGGAACTGATCACCATCGATGCACTCAAGAAAGGGAGTAAACAAGAGTCTTAAAGAGAGAGAAGCAAGGTGAAATATAAAAACCTAACACCCCATCCAGTATAGGACATGATTCCCAAATCTTGAATGAAGACTTGCATGTCTGAATACTCAACCCAAAGGAAAGCTACAATGGTCATTTGTAGAAGTGCGACGGAGATGCGCACTACAAGAAAATTAACACAAGCTGAGAATGTAAGGAGGAGAGTTGACAATGCTTGGCACAGATTAGTAAAGGCAAGAGTCGAGAGGCGACATGAAGGATATGTTGGGAAAAGAGTTGAGCAATAAATCCTATAGATGCACTCTATAGGAAGCAATAAACAAGTCCAACATCCCAAGGGATAGACAATGAGGACTAAGCACGGTGATCATTCCATCTAGGAAGTGATCTCAAGGATGGCCCTAATCGAGAAAAAAAACTAAAGGGAACTTATTGCCATTAATACAATTGACAAAAGGAATAGACAAGAGTTTTTAAGAGAGAGAAGAAAGGTGAGATATAAAAAGCTAACGCCCCATCTAGTATTGGACATGATGCCCAACTCTCACATGAAGACTCGCATGCCCGTATATCCAACACAAAGCAAATCCAAAACTAAATAAGAATGATAGCAAGGGCACCAACGTCATTGAAAGTAGTGAGGCAGTTGTGAACATATATGGAAATGACAATAATACATATGTAGCAAGTGCAACGGAGAAAGGGAATGAAAGAAAATAAACACAAAAAGAGAATGTATAGAGGAGAGTTGACAATGCTAGGCACGGATTAGTAAAATCAAGAGGCGAGAGACGACATGAATGATATGTTGAGAAATTAGTTAAGGAAGCAATCCTATAGCTCCATTCTATAGGAAACAATAACCAAGTCCAACATCCAAAGGGAGAGACAAGGAGGAATAAGCACAGTGATCCAGGAACTGATCTTGAGTCGGACCCTACTCGAGAAAACAACCTAAAGGGAACGATCACCATCCACGCAATCTAGAAAGGGAGTAGACAACAGTGTTATAGAGAGAGAAGAAGGGTGAGATATAAAAGCCTGACGCCCCATCCAGTATAGGACATGATTCCCAACTCTCGCATGAAGGCTTGCATGCCCGGTTACTCAACACAAAGCAATGCAACAATGGTTCTTTGTTGGCATGGATCCGATTGTTGGGTTTGGGGTTGGTTACAGACTTCCTATTGAACTTATTCATGCATTGCACTGCCGCAACATTTATGTCCTGAAGCAGGCGACCTGTCAACAAGAGAATGATGCTATTTATTGGCGATCAGCTGAAGATTTGGCTCTGGAGCCTCACTTACATATTTACTAGGATAAGTATGTTATGTTGCTTATTCATGCGGAAATCACCCTTTCTCCAGGGGAAGATGTTATTCGTTGGTCCTGCAATAAAGAAAAAGGCATGGTTACTGCGCAGCTGGCTTATTCCTGTCTAATGGAAGACGAGGTTGGTGACTTACAACAACGTCATAATAGTATGTTTTGCAAAGTCAATTTTCCACGTAAAATTCGTTGTTTCATGTCGCTAGTGCTCCAAAACAAGATTCTGACGTGGAGTAATCTTATCAAGCGCAGGTTCTGTGGACCGGGGTGTTGTGTCCTATGTTTCGCAGATGGGGAGGATATTGATCATCTTTTTGGTAAGTGTTCTATCTTCAGGAAGCTCTGGGCTTGTCTTGAAACTATCTTAAATTTCCACTTCCCCTGGAACGACGACTCTTTTGGTGAAAATTTCAAGCTGTGGAATGCAAGACATATGTTTGATCCAGCTCTCCTATATATTACGATTTGGGAATTCTGGAAAGATCGTAATCGCTATATTTTTCAGGATTTGAAATTCTCTATTTCTCATCTCAGTTCTAAGATTGCTGGATATTTTCATCCTTCTAGCAATAATCTGTTCAAGAAATTTCGAAAGGTTATCCCTCACTCGGAGAAGGATTACTGTTAGAGGGCTTTTGTGGGGTAGGTATGATTCTCAAAGTTTCTCAAAATCATCATTTATAGATGGGAGCTGGAAGAGGAACCAACACCAGATCTGAACTTATCTCTTTATGAGGTTTAATTTATTTTGCAAAGTTTATGGGTTTTTCTTCTCTTAATGTCTTTGGAAACTCTAGAGTGGTTATTTTATGGGCAAAGGGGGAGCAGAATCTTAATTCTGTGGAGCTGAGTGTGGAGCTGAGTGGATGGATCAAGTGTGCTCGCTCTATTATATCCTATTTCTCCTCCATTACCTTTCTTCATATTTACAGGGAGCACGATTCAGGCGCATACCAACTTTCCAAACTTGCTCTGGGTGATATGGACGGCCACATACTTGTAAAAGAATATAGGGAAGGCTTACTGTATAAGTCTGAGTTCCTGTTGTATGTTTGATGGATAGGACGTTTTTACCTGTTTAGAGTCTTTTTGGACGGAGGGATCTTCAGTATTTTTCTTGAATAGCGAGTATGAATTGTATGAGCTAGATATTTTAGACTGTATCTGAATGAATAGGCAGCTCGCCTATCTTGTAAGTCGTTTTTTCGTATGAAAAAAAAAAGTGTTGAACTTCTATCCATTTGTTGGAAGGAGGGGTGGGGAGCGACTATATGGGGAAGGGTTATAACCTTTGACTGATCTGAGTGGTAAAATCAATCAGTCAATTCAGCCATTCCGGGGTTCCAGAACCTTTTCTTTCCATCTCGGAGAAGGTGGGCAGAAGCATCAAATGAGGTTTTGTAGATTGGGTTGGCCTGATCTTTCCTCGTTTGGCTTACCCATCTCCCTCTCGTGTTTCTGAGGGAGCTAGTTTATAAAACAGCTGAACTTAGGTAACGTAGGGCGTTGCCGAGGAACTTGAGGCGCAGCTAGTGTCCCTCCTCAAGAACCATTATATTTGTATCCTCTAAGGTTGCCCACTCAACACTAGAGATTCGCAGCTTCAATCTATGCTTTTTCCAACCCGGAGGAGAAGGAAAACCGAGTGTGCATGTCCATTATAATCGTAGTCGTGAAATGGGATGGGGGAATGTCCGCGTAGCAAAAGGAAGAATATCAAGTGATTTCTGCATGTTTCATATTCGTCTTTCTGACTCTGCCGCAGCCATATGTGAATCACTATTTCAGTTAGGCCTTCTTAGTTTGGATTTGCTCAATAAATAGGCACGGAATAGACTCTATATCCCTTGACAGTCTAATTAAAAGAAATAGGCTCTGCACCCTAGTCTGCCTCTGTTGCCTTAATCTCTGCTTATTTTCCCTTGTAATTGGTTCTTAATAAATTGGGTATGGAACTAATGATGCCGCCTTCATCTCCGCTACTGTTCTTGCTTAATCAACTCCATTTGTATCCATATATGGAACTCAAACTGTTTCTTTCGAAATTATGAGGTTGAAGGACTCTGTATTGGTCACCAGCATAGATCCATCTTAAAAGGGATCTATCAAGAGCCTAAAGAGATAAAATGTTTGCAAACCTCTTTTTAGAGTACAAATGTTGAAAAAGCCTTTCAATTTATCTAATTTGTAGTTTTATATATATGCAGTTATAAATATTTAAATTATAGCCCATATGTTATTTTTTATACTCTTTTATTATTTAAAAAAAAAAACACGTACCAATTTTAGGATGAGCATAGAAAGAATTATACATCTCCTACTAGACTGTAAAATGCGCCTCTTCTACTCAATAACCAACAACTGGAATCAACATAAATACCCTGCACAGACTGCTAAATGCTAACAGATTACGCTCCGATGCTTTGGGTTTTTGGAAATTATGAGAATTGAACATTGAACTACGCATTGGCCATGGCTGAGAAAGGATAACACAAATGTAAAATGAGAATGGGACGTTATACGTCATCTGAATATGCGTACACAGACATTTCAACGCTGCCAGTTTTTTAGAGGTCTCGGAGTTTGTGCTCAGGATAATTACATTAATTTGAGGCTGGTTAGGGAATTACCAGAATCGAACCGACTCCTTGTTGACCACAGACGCTCGGTCGTTGGTTTTGGCTTTTTGGAAATTTTGAGAATTGAACTCCGGATTAGGCATTGGCTATAAATGTATCTGATCACATTATAGATGGTTGTTAGTTTCAATTGAAACTTTGACCTCCATTATTATGATCTAGGGTTAGGAAACTCCAATCATTTGAGCTATTCCTCCAGGCTTAAATATATATATATAACCTGCAAACCTACTAAAAATATGGAGTTGCATGTTAATTAGACACCAGGTTAATGAAATTGAATGACAGAATGTCAGACAATAAAATTGAATTTCTATGAGTTGTGAGGAACCGAAGGTGGCCCTTTAACCAGAATCGAACCCTCGGTGTTTGGTCAGAGCCGAGAAGGAATCTCTGGGCATCAGTATCGTTATTCTGAATTTATGTATCCTACCGTTACACAGACATATCAATACTCCCGGTAAATATTTGATGATTTCCGAGTTCACGTTCATAGTTACATTAATTTAATTTTGACTTTTTTGAAATTGCGTAATTGAAGAAGTTTGAAGGTTGCATAGGCCAGAGCAGCTGGAATCAACATATAATATATATGTCTTACACAATGCTGCAGAAATCTGTTGCAGTACGGATTTTGGAGGCTTCTCTGAGTTTATGCTCAGAATAATTTCATTAATTTGAGATTTGGTTTCGGAATGACAAGAATCGAACCCTGGTCTCACTCTGACAGCTGTCAAAATCTCTTAGCAGTTTACCGTTGTGGTTTTTGGCTCTTCAATGAATCAAACTTGCGAGATTTATCTATATCATAGATTTAGTAACAGAAATTATGGGAAGGAGAATATTTAATATCATAGTTAAATAAATAATTAATTGCCTCTACTTTCTGGCACATTTATTTTTAAAGGAAAAGTCGATACTCATATAACATGAAAAAGCAAAGAAAACATAATACAATAAGAATTTCAACTAAATATACCAGAATTAATTAAGAATTTCTACTAAATATACCTACCATATAACATCATAGAGCAAAGAAAACATAATACAATAAGAACTTCAACTAAATATATCAGAATTAGTTAAGAATTTCTATTAAATATACCCACCAAAGCAAAGTTCAAAAAGAATCATGCATTTTTTAAATATAAATTTTATTAACTAAAGAAATTGAACATAACAGAGTGGTGACGGTTACAGAAACTTTGTCGTAACTGTTACATAAACTTGGATTTATTTTGCAAAACTTGGATATATTTTACAAAAATTAATCTCTTTATAAATATATGTAAGTGATAGTAGTACAATTAAATTATCAATAATATTATTCTATATTGAAAAAATATGTACTAGAAAAATCTAGTACAAATAAAATAGGTAATATGTTTATATATAATTTTTTTAATCAAATATTTATAGATATATCATAAATAAACATAGTCATTTATATAATATATATTTTAAAAACAAAAATATAAAATTTCAATCTGGGATATGGAAGTGTGAGATAGATATTTATATAATAAAATTTAACATATATTTAAAGAATAAAATTAAAAATTTTCAACAACTTGAAATATGAAAGTGTGAGAGACAGCAACTAATTATTAATAATAATTATTTTAATAAGAAAATATGGAACAGGATGGTATTTTTATTTTATAATGTTTAAATAATTAAAACGTGTTTTTTTTTTTAAAATTGGTTTTCAAAATTTAATTATTCATGATTAAAAATCAATATGAATGTTACAGCTACAAAAAAATATTCGAATAACCTAGTGAATCCATCAATAATGTTGCATCCGATAATAAGAAAAATTACCAATAATACTTCCTTCACTTAAATCCCAAGTGGCCAAGATGCCCATACCTCTAGCAAGCACAAGCACAAATATTGATGTTACTCAAAAGATACTTATATCACACATTGTTAGTTTCCTGAACATTGTTTTAAAACCTAACATAAATAATATTCTTACTTCTCTTACCATGGTTTTATGTATAGAGCTTAATATCAACAAGAATGAGCATTTAGTGTAATTAATTTTATTTAATTTCATAAGATCATAAATGTCAAAACTTTATTAGAATTTCGATTATCTCCGTGTTTTATAAATTAAATGTGAATTATTGAGTTTCTAACCCTTCTTTAAACAAGGACGTCATTATTACATAAGCGAATGGATATATGTTTTATAAATGAAGTGTGAATTATTGAGTTTCTAACCCTTTCTTAAAACAAATGAAATTAAAACCGTCATGCTTAAACAAATGAAATTAACATCGTCATGTTTATGGGTCAGTGCAAGTTAATGAGGATCACTTTTGGCGCGTTAGATGCAATAGAAAACTGAAAAAGCAGGCATCCCTCAACTTACTTGGATTTGGATTTTTTGAGCTACTTATGCAAAATATCTTGCATTGAGTAAAAAAGATGAAATGTAGGAAATTGAATCACGTTTCCGAATATATAACTTTTATGTATTGAAAATTTGCATAGCTATGTCAAGTTTCACTTTTCCTAATAGACACTTTTTATTTTTCAGGCAAATGATAAGGTATATGTTTTTGTGGGTAGAGCCTTTGAGGGCATAAATGATGGAATCAAACTACAAAAATCGGCATGCATGTAGAGAACACATAGCACTTATGCGCCATTATTTTTCGAAAATTAAATTAGTAATTTTATAATTTTTTTATAATTGTCTAAGTGATCAAACCTCGGAAATAGTACCTCTTTTGTGGGTAGAGCCTTTGAAGGTCTTAATGCAAAAATATTGAAATGGGTTTTTCATAGAATGTGGAGGTTAGTGTCCTCTTGTGCACCATACAATTTTTTTTTGAAATGATTGAGAATTGAAAAAGTTATGGAAGAAACACTAACAGTGTGCTTCACAAGTTAAGGAGGTAGGACAGAAAAGAAATTGAAAGAAAATAGGAAAAATTAATATTTCAAAATAAAAGTTACATATTTAGAATCTGCAGAAAAAATGTTATTTGTGTCTAAGATTTCGTCAAAAATGACTCTGTGTAGCATATTGTAACGAGTGGCTAAGCACAAGCTTCTCCAGAAACTGGAAGAAATACCCAATTAGCTTTGGTTTTTCATTAACATAGCACAGGTTTGGAATTACCAAAGCAAACTCCAAAGCATACACATAGGATTATTGCTGACATGTGAGCATGTGACTCGGCCTGGTTTAGGCTCTACAAAACACGAGCGCGTTCTGTTTAAATTCAAAAATATTGCCGTGCTTTTAGATGTACATAACACGTACGCGTTATATAGTTAAAAAACGCGCTCGCGTTATGCAAATCATAAAATACATGTTTAATACTTGAGAAAGAGGGGGTGTGGAAGAATCAAGGGAATTTTTGTTTAATATTTGAGAAGGGGTGGGGAAGGGTCAAGGGAATCTATGGTTAATATTTAATAGGGGTGGGAAAGGGTCAAGGGCTTAGAAGGATGTTGGAAGCTTGAGTGGGGAGAGATGAAGGGAATGAGAACATGATGGGCTATAGGGGGTGAAGGGAAGTGAAGCTTGAGAGCACTATTAGGAGTAGAATAGGTTCTGAAGAGGTATAGGGTTAGAAGTTGAAAGTGAGACTTGAGTGACAAGGAGGAATGGATGGAGGCAAGGGGGATGTGAGAGAGAAATAAAGAATACAAGGGGGGGGGAGACATAGAGCGAGGGAGGGAGAGGGACAATGGGGAGGAATGGATTTGGAGGGAGTGAGAGATAAATGGGGATAGAACGAAATAAAGAGATAGGAAGGGAGGGACAGAAAGTGTTGGTGGGAGACATGTAGGGACTGGTGGCGATGGAGAGAGAGAGAGAGAGAATATCAGAGGAGGGGGAAGGGACATAAAGTGTGTGTGAGAGAGGGAGTGATGGAGATAATGGGATAGGTTGAGGGAAAGATAACATGAGGGAGGGATAGAAGGTGAGAGAGAGACAGACGATGAGAGAGGGAGGGAGAGAAGGTAGGGTGAGGGATGGAGGGAGAAAGGTGGAGATAGATATGGATGGAGGGGGGATGGGTTTGAGAATAGAAAGTGACATAATGTGTGTGTATGTTTGTGTTTGAGAGAGAGAGAGAGAGAGAGAGAGAGAGAGAGAGAGATTGATGGTTGGGGAGAGAGAGACTAGAGGGAGTTGTGAGCATCATATTCTCTATCAACATCATATTCTTCATCATCATCATCTTCATAACCATCATCGTCATCATCAACATCTTCATCATCATCACCATCATCATCATCATCATCATATTCCTCATCAAATAAACATCTCCATCATCATCATCATCATCATCTTCTGAACATCATCATCATCATCATCTAAACATCACCATCACCATCATCATCAATATCTTCATCATCATCACCATCACCATCATCATCATAATCTTCATCGTCATCACCATCACCATCACCATCACCATCTTCATCATCATTGTCATCTCTAGGTTCCCCATCAACATCAACATCTCCATCATCATCATCTTCATCATCATCATCATCTTCATCACCATCATCATCATCATCAACATCTTCATCATCATCAACATCATCTTCCTTGAATTAGATCAACATCTCCATCATGTCACCATCATCTTCTTTTTCATCACCATCATCATCTGAACATCACCATCACCATCACCATCAACATCTTCATCATCATTACCATCACCATCATCATCAACATCTTCATCGTCATCACCATCACCATCATCATCATTGGCATTTGTAGGTTCCTCATCAACATCTCCATCATCGTCATCTTCATCACCATCATCATCAGCATCAACATCTTCATCATCATCACCATAATCATCATCTTCATCGTCATCATATCAACATCTCCATCATCATCATCTTCTTCATCATCTTCACCATCATCATCATCATCATCATCTTCATCGCCATCTCCATCATCTTCAACATCTCCATCATCATCACCATCACCATCATCATCATCTTCATGACCATAAACATCTTCATCATCATTGTCATCTCCCCCTTCCTCATCAACATCTCCATCATCATCATCATCATCATCATCACCATCTGAACATCACCATCACCATCATCGTCAACATCTTCATCATCATCACCATCAACATCATCATCATCATCATCACCATCAACATCATCATCAAAATCTTCATCGTCATCACCATCACCATCTTCATCATCATTGTCATCTCTAGGTTCCCCATCAACACATCTCCATCATCATCATCTTCATCACCATCATCATCATCATCAACATCTTCATCATCATCACCATCATCATCATCATCTTCCTCATCAGATCAACATCTCCATCATGTCACCATC
Organism: Larix kaempferi; assembly: GCA_027924585.1. Taxonomy (NCBI): domain Eukaryota; kingdom Viridiplantae; phylum Streptophyta; class Pinopsida; order Pinales; family Pinaceae; genus Larix; species Larix kaempferi. Next base: position 7,955,413 of record BSBM01000159.1, on the reverse strand, counting down.
ATCTTCATCATCATCATCATCATTACCAGCACCATCATCATCAACATCTTCATTGTCATCACCATCATCATTGGCATTTGTAGGTTCCTCATCAACATCTCCATCATCATCATCTTCACCATCATCATCATCATCATCATCATTGGCATCTGTAGGTTCCTCATCAACATATCCATCATCATCACCATCATCACCATCATGATCTTCTGAACATCATCATGATCATCATCTAAACATCACCATCACCATCACCATCATCGTCAACATCTTCATCATCATCACCACCAGCATCATCATCAAAATATTCATCGTCATCACCATCACCATCGCCATCACCATCTTCATCATCATTGTCATCTCTAGGTTCCCCATCAACACAACATCTCCATCATCATCATCTTCTTCATTATCATCATCTTCATCACCATCATCATCATCATCAACATCTTCATCATCATCACCATCATCATCATCATCTTCCTCATCAGATCAACATCTCCATCATGTCACCATCATCTTCATCATCATCATCATCCGAACATCACCATCACCATCATCATCAACATCTTCATCATCATTACCAGCACCATCATCATCAACATCTTCATCGTCATCACCATCATCATTGGCATCTGTAGGTTCCTCATCAACATCTCCATCATCATCATTTTCATCACCATCATCATCATCATCATTGGCATCTGCAGGTTCCTCATCAACATATCCATCATCGTCATCTTCTCCATCATCATCACCATCATCACCATCATGATCTTCTGAACATCATCATGATCATCATCTAAACATCACCATCATCATCATCATCAACATCTTCATCATCATCACCATCAGCATCATCATCAAAATCTTCATCGTCATCACCATCACCATCACCATCACCATCTTCATTATCATTGTCATCTCTAGGTTCCCCATCAACACAACATATCCATCATCATATTCTTCTTCATCATCATCATCTTCATCACCATCATCATCATCATCAACATCTTCATCATCATCACCATCATCATCATCATCATCAACATCTTCATCATCATCACCATCATCATCATCATCTTCCTCATCAGATCAACATCTCCATCATGTCACTATCATCTTCATCATCATCATCATCATCCGAACATCACCATCACCACCATCATCAACATCTTCATCATCATCACCATCATCTTCATCAACATCATCATCTTTATCATCTTCATCATGATCATGATCATCTTCATTGTCATCACCCTCCTCCTCATCATCATCTTTATCATCTTGATCTACATCACGATCATCTTCATTGTCATCACCCTCCTCCTCCTCATCATCTTGTGCACTTATGCACTTAGGGATTAATGTTTAGAAGAGGGTCTAAAGGCCTTTATGGGGGAGGGGCTCTAGGAACAAGGTAAGACAAAGAGGGCGGGGGGGAGGGCTAAAGGCGTAGAGGGTTAGTGATTAAGGGAGAAGAAGGGAGAGAGTGCTATAGGGAGGGATAATGACGAAGATAAAGAGAAGGTGGAGAGATGGAGAGTGGGGTGGTAGAGACATGGCTGGAGCAAGGGAGAGAAAGAAACATGAAAGAAACATGTAGGGAGGGATGTAGGGAGAATGAGGGACAGATATTTATAAAGAGATAGGGGGTATCTAGGGATTATTGGGAGAGAGCTAGGGGGTATTAAACCATACAAAACATTTGTCCCCACACTAAAAACATTTGTTTTGTATGTAACTATATAAATTATTAGTTTTCTTTTGATTTTGTTCGTTGCCCTAGCCGTGCACCTAACCTATTTATTGTGCTTAACAATATCGCGTACGCATTTTTGCACTACATATCACGCATGCATTTTTTCTTTATATAACGCGTGCGCGTTTTGTAACTCCATAAATAGTGGATTGTCCCTCTCCGAGAGCAACTTCACTCTGTCCGAGCCAAAACAACACTCCCGCGATTTTTCGAACAGCACGAGCCCGCCATTGGAAATTCTCACACTCTACACTAACTCCATCATTATTTTTTTTATGCAGGTGCAGCATCGAGGACATCTTTCATGGTTGCTCAATGCGGTGTTGGGTTATATGGCCATATTTGAAGAAGATAATCAGCAAACTTGAATAATCTCCAATTGAATAACACCAAGATAAGGCCTTTGAAAGATTCATTTTGCCTATATTTGAGGAGCACACAAGATAAGATATCAAGTTTCAAGACCATTTCATGGTGATGGTGGATATACACAAGTGTACAAGAGAATCAAAGAGCCCAAACAATTTATGATTTAACTTCCATTTGCTTATTATTGAAGAGCTTGTAATTGAGGAGCAACAAAAACAAACTATATTGAATTGATCATTGTGGTGATGGGGAATGCACGTAACCGAGTAAACAAATCAACAAGGAAGAAGAGACCTCAAGAAATCATTGAAGAAGAGAAAGAAAAGAAAAGAATATACATGATGAATCGGAGGCTTTCTTTGGAAACTAATCCAAATCCAATTGCAGAGGATACCATGGTTCATCCTATTAATCCACGACAAGAGGGACCTTCAGTTTCCACAATAGTTGTTGAACAAGCACCCCATGGAAGTAATCAAGAAGCAAAACGTAGGTTCTCATTAGGGGATGTTTCAATTCCCACTTCAAGTCAAAGTGATAAGTTACCATCTCAAGATGAAGCTCACGAAGAAACACCCAATTTGCTATCCAGATGTGGTTATACAAGCGATGAAGTCAGAGAGGCATTGGACATTTTGCCTACTGTTGAAGAAGAGAATGTTATCCACACCATCGATGAGGATGTTGGACTTCCACAAGGGGATGTTGGACTTCCACAGACCATCAATGAGGATGTTGGACTTCCACCATCCAACTACCAGGAAGAGAATGAAGGACACCAAGCTACTACTGAAATGCCAGAGTGTCTTGGTGATGCGCTACATGGTACAATTCCAACCCCCTTACCTCCATTAGCAAGCACATGCCGAAGAACTCCGAAGCGTATACAAGTTGATGAAAGTCTTATCAATTCCATTGAAGGTACGCTATCTAAACGTAGTGTTGCTTATCAAACTCAACAGATACTTGATAAATATTTTGTTTCTAAATGCGATGGAGATAAATGTAGATTATTTTTATCATTGTTAAAATCTAGGAGCATGAATGTTGTTAGGAAAAAGTTAGGGATAAAGATGATAAAGAATTCTGAACCAAGTTCTCATATAGTTAAAATCCTAGTAGATGCATTTGGTAAAATTGGTAAGAACACACGTTCAAAGGACCGCAATGCTGCTTGTCGTGTGTTGTCACAAGCAATTGCAAATAAGAACACCAGGGCCCTTCGTATTCTTAGGCGTACATCCGAACTAGTTAATTTGAATGTAAAAACCCTCCGTAGGTATTCTATTAGAAGAGAACATCTTGACACAACCGATCATACAGATTTTTGGGCCTTTGTTGGTCGATTGCCACATCGTGACATGAAGCTAGTTGATGCAGTAAAGGGACTAGTGCATAGTTTTTGGCATGATCACACAAGGCCTTCTTCAAACCGAAAGGATGTACTAAAACTAAGAAGCTGTTCAAAGGATCGTAAACCACATACTAAGCATCTTCTTGATATAACACAGATAGAACTTTACGAGAAATTTAGGATTGAGCATAGACAATTGAACTTGAGGCAAAGATCTTTTGAGAAATGTAAGCCATGGTATGTTAGATAAATACTCTTCATAACACTTGTTGTTGTAGATACCATGTAGAATATGAATATTACTATGAAACATTTTTGTACATTCGTCGTGTGTTGCATACTAACCATGTGCAGGATTGCTCCATGACAATACCACCGACTTCATCGAGAGAATTCATTCATAGCATCATGTGCAATAGACCCGAGGGGAAAACATACTATGCAAAATCTTGTTTGGATGGAACATGCTCCAACTGTGCTGGAATGGCATTATTGAGCCAATGTATGCACAAGAATGGAGATAGTGAATTTGGGAAAATGGTTACAGACATGAAAAGTTTCAAATATATCAACTATGAAATAGTCCCAGGGAAAGAAAGAAAAAAAATACAATTGGTGACATCTCAGGTATGCATTTATATCTATAAAATTATGTTGTAACGGTTACATTTCAATCCTTACTTACAACAAAAAACTGACATTGAGATCATTTTGTGTCACCAGGTACAAGTTAGTGACTTCATCAAGGAATTTATTGAAAAGACACATCAATATGTTCAACATGTCCACGTGGCACGATGGCAGGATGAGAAGTTTAGAATATGCAGAGATACATTTCCCCTTGGTACTATACTTTCAGTTGTTGATTTTGCCGAGAACTACACTCTGCAACCTCAAAATGAGATCCAAAGTCAGTATTATCACTCTGAGCAGGTTTCCTTGATGGTCCATATCACATATAGGCATGGCCCAAATAGCACTGAAGAGCAAAGAGAAATTCTGAAGGAATATCACTTCTACATAAGTGATGATAGGTGCCACGACTTCCACTATGTAAGTCATTGCTTCATCATGTTCTATGATCACTTGAAGGGAAGGAACACACAGATGGATCGACACTAGATTTGGTCTGATGGGTGTGCTGGTCAGTTCAAAAATGCACGCATATTTCAGTGGTTGTGTTCATTGCATAAAAACTACAAAGTGCCACATATGTGGAACTATTTTGAGACTGGGCATGGTAAAGGAGAGCATGATGGAGCCGGAGCATGTGTCAAAACAACCCTACGAAGAGAGGAATTGAAAGTATCTACATAATCTACTATTCTAAATGCTCAATCTACAGTTAGGTGGTGCACGTCAGTAATGGGAGAGGAATCAACTATGCGAGTAGAATCCACAAGAAAGAGACATGTGGAGAGATTTTTTTGGGAGGTGGTAGACATAGATCGTTCACATGCATGGGAATGCAAGACTGTTCCTGGGACTCGTGGCTTTCATTCGGTTTGAAGCTCTGATAACCTAGTATTTGAAATTTGGACCAGAAAACTCGCTTGTTTTTGCCCGCCTTGTTGTGATGGTGACTGGGATGGGTGTGAATCATTGGATTGGGTTGATGGACGGGATTGCATATCACTTCCACTTGATCAGCGTGCAATTGTTGAGTTACCTCCGTTGGAAGAAGACCAAACATCTATTTCTACAGATTTTGATCATGTCTCAAACCTTGTACAACCCGGTATGATGCATTTCCTTAACATTTTTTGTTTGTTTATGTAGTCTTCAAATGCACATTAATGGCCTTGTATCGCACAAAAAATATTTTGATCATATACCTACAATCATATAATGCAGGGCACATATACACATTGGTTGCCTCAAAAGATACTGAATGGGGTGATGAATACTGGTTGGCACGCTGTATAGATGGAAAGAAAACCCTCATTATGTCCATGACTAACGATGAAAACAACCACTTTCCAACTGGGTCTATGGTTGTTAAAGGTGAATACTTGACATGGGACAGCAATGGAAGAAAGAAGGGTGGATATGTTTACAGGGATTACAAACTAGGTGCAAGTGTGTATCACTTTACCAACTTAATCATTGGCACAAACCTTCAGGTACGAAAAATGCCTAGTCGAAATACATCGAAGGTACGCTACTTCTTACCGAATATAGAGCATGAGAGACTAATGGAGACCATCAGTATAAGAGATGATCCGGAGGGCTTGGTTGTATGATAATAGGTGGGATCCAGCATGATGAAGTACATTACATACTTTTAATACTATACTATTTATACTATTTGTAATTGAATATTGATATATGCTCAATTTTCACATGTATGTTTCATATGAATATGTCAATTTTGTGTTCTTGATATGCCAAATTTACGTTTACGTTGTTTATAAATATGCCAAAAGTTCTCTTGTATGTCAAGTTTATGAATATGCCATTTTTTACATATGATCAGTAAACCCTAAAATTATATTATGTTCATCATGTTGGTTATTGGCTTCACCCAACAAAATTAATTCAATTCATGCTCATTATATTAAACAATACACTTATATTAAATTTAATTCATGTCTTGTTAAATATTTCATAATGAATTAGCTATTTGAGAGCACCACCTTAGACCAAGCCATCATCATCAACATCTTCATCATCACCATCATCATCATCATGAAAATATTCATCATAGACCTGCAAAACCCTAGTTTCCAAAGTGTCTAGCCAGGTTCGGGCTAGGAACACTAGCCATACCCGCCCGGTGGATGATTTTTCAAAGTTGACCCCCGTGTGCAAAAATTGCACACTCCCACACTGAGCAAAACCCTAGTTTCCAAGATGGACCTGCAAGATGACACATGAGCCACCAAGCCGGAGGGGAGGGGCACCCCTGGCACTATCCCAGTGTGCTGAATACAACAGAGTCAACAGTTCATCGATCCGAGCCACGGTCTTCATTCTATGGCTCGTCCCGTCTCGCTGATAGAAGGCCTTCAGGGACACCTGCTGGATACCTGCCGTGGGCATAGAACTCCAACAGTGCAACAAAACCGGGTTCCGGGGAGTCCGGTAGGTGTGTCTAGGTAGGTTCAGGCTGGGAACACTAGCCATACCCGCCAAGTGGATGATTTTCCAAAGTTGACCCCCGTGTGCAAAAATTGCACACTTCCACACAGAGCAAAACCCTAGTTTCCAAGATGGACCTGCAAGGTGACACATGGGCCACCGAGTAGGAGGGGAGGGGCACCCCTGGCACTATCCCAGTGTGCTGAATCCAACGGAGTTGACGGTTCATCGATCCGAGCCACGGTCTTCATTCTATGGCTAGTCCCGTCTCGCTACCAGAAGGCCTTCAAGGACACCTGCTGGATACCTACCGGGGGCATAGAACTCCAACTGTGCAACAAAAACAGGTTCCGGGGAGTCCTACAGGTGTGTCTAGGCAGGTTCGGGCTAGGAACACTAGCCATACTTGCCCGGTGGATGATTTTCCAAAGTTGACCCCCGTGTGCAAAAATTGCACACTCCCACACTGAGCAAAACCCTAGTTTACGAAATGAATGCACAATGAAGCCACTGGGCCATGGGGAGACGAGGGAGAGGGCCCCCTAGAGGTAATCGCACGCCAGGAGACCAACGGAGTCGACGGTTCATCGGTCCGATGTCCGGTTTCCGAGTCATGTCGAGTTGCAAGTCGCATGAAAATGCCATTCAGGGACACTTGGTGAATTTCCGCCTGGGAGCCAAAAAGCAAACGGAGCAAGAAGATTGCGTGCCGTTGGCTCCTGCAAGTGTGTGCAGGCAATGACGACATGGGAACACTACCAAAACTAGCTCAGGGGAGGGTTTTGCAGAGTTGACCCACCAATGCGAGATTGCATGCAATTAAACTGAGCAAAACCCTACTTTACGAAATGAATGTAAAATGAAGCCACTGGGCCATGGGCAGATGAGGGAGAGGGACCCCTAGAGGTAATCGCATGCCAGGAGACCAATGGAGTCGATGGTTCGTCGGTCCGATGTCCGGTTTCCGAGTTATGTCGAGTTGCAAGTCGCATAAAAATGTCGTTCAGGGACACTTGGCGAATTTCCATCCGGGAGCCAAAAAGCAAACGGAGCAGGAAGATTGCATGCTGTTGGCTCCTACAAGTGTGTGTGTGCAATGCCGATGTGGGAACACTTCCAACACTGGCTCGGGGGAGGTTTTTGCAGAGTTGACCCACCAATGCGAGATTGCATGCAATTAAACTAAGCAAAACCCTAGTTTACGAAATGAATGCACAATGAAGCCACATGGCCATGGGGAGACGAGGGAGAGGGCCCCCTAGAGGTAATCGCATGCCAAGAGATCAACGGAGTCGACGGTTCGTTGGTCTAACGTCTAATTTCCGAGTTATGTCGAGCTGCAAGTCGCATGAAAATGCTGTTCAGGGACACTTGGTGAATTTCCGCCCGGGAGCCAAAAAGCAAACGAAGCAGGAAGATTGCGTGCTGTTGGCTCCTACAAGTGTGTGTGGGAAATGCCGATGTGGGAACACTGCCAACACTGGCTCAGGGGAGGTTTTTACAGAGTTGACCCACCAATGCGAGATTGCATGCAATGAAATTGAGCAAAACCCTAGTTTACGAAATGAATGCACAATCAAGCCACGGGGCCATGGGGAGACGAGGGAGAGGGCCCCCTAGAGGTAATCACACTCCAAGGGACCAATAGAGTCGACAGTTTGTCGGTCCGACGTCCGGTTTCTAGGCTATGTCGAGTTGCAAGTTGCATGAAAATGTTGTTCAGGGACAAGAGACACAACATTTTATCCCGGGAAACCCTCATGGGGAAGAAAACCTAGCAACCTTTCTTAGAATAATTATATGTTTAGAAATCAACTACAATGAAACCATGAACAAACCCTGACCTTGAAGGGTTTTACCACATGAAAAAACCTTAATGACACATGAAAACAAGAGTACTTATCTACATGAAGATGACCTCCAAGCCATAAGGATAACCAAGCATATCCTTCTCAACCAACATTAGAAGGCACTTTATTTCTCGAATCCCGAGGTAACGTTTGTTCCTTTCACCAATGTTGTTTTGAGCACTTGTATGTAGTTACTCATATGTAGTGTTGAATCTAATTGTATAATCAAATATTGGGCGTTGATGAAATGTGTAGCATGTATTGCACTTACTTTTATTAAATTACACTTGAACATTGACTTAACTTGTAATTTAATCATCCAAACTCACAAATTTTAATTACACCTATCCAATTAGTGTGCATGAGTGAGTTCGTTGAAACCTTGAAAAACATTGTATTGCATTTAGTTTGATTAAATTACACGAGCAAGAACTTTGACATAACTTGTAATGATCATCCAAAATCACAAATTTTAATTAGATACCAATTAGTGCACGCATGTAGTGAGTTCGTTGAAACCTTTAAATATAATAGTTTGTTCTTTTGACATAGCGCATTCATGAGTAATAGATAATCCACACAAATCAACACATTAGATTGACACAAGAACACATGGAAACTGAAGAACAAATACAAAGTGAAATGTATCATTCATTTATAAGTGAAATGTCAATGTGCATGATCCGGATTTATGTCGGAACAAAACAAAAGATAGCATATACAGAGATATATTGCAAATAACACAATGATATAGTAAACACATATTCTATTAAATAGCAGAAATAGAATAGACTGTAGAATACAATAGCTAGAATGGTGGTAGCTATCTCTAAGAAGAGATGTGGCCGCTATGCTCATTCGTGCCAAGATGAATACAAAGAGAGGCCAAAAGGGCCTATTTATCATAAGCATGAGGGAAAGAATCCCAAACATCCAAAAACCTAACCCTAGAAGATGAACCGTCATAAAGTTTGCGGCCCCAAGGTGGTTAGTTGAACAATTAACTTCCCAGGGTCATAACTTTTGCATACGATCTCCGTTTGGGGCGCTCGGTAGCCCGTCGGAAAGGTCTATCCGAGATTTACAACTTTCGATTGGGCCCAAATGTATGCCATTGGCTTCCATTTGGCCCCCCAAATCGTCAAAAAATGTCGTTTAGGGCCTCAAAATGGCTCCGGAAGTTCAGGACCCAAAAAACTACTAAAAATAGTAATTTACCAAAATTGCCAGAAGACTGTTTTGAGCCAGTTGGAAGAGGTGGGCCGCCACCGATATCCACCTGGATCAATCCTCCCTTCTTAGTAAGCAATGGTCTCCATTGCGTTAAATCCCTTATCATATGTCAAGCTGTGTGTCGAGTTGAGCTCTTGGTGCGACATTTGCTGAAGTGGAAAGGTTGCCTTACTTTGACATCTTCAGAGGGTTGTAATTGTTGTTGATGGATGCGCTGGAGCTGTTCAACAGTTTTGGTTGTTGTGGTATCCTTGGTATGCACCGGTGTGGATGGTTTCTTTTTGGAGGGGCCCCTTGAATGCGTGGCCTTGCATTGTAGAGGTACCCGAATAGGCGATGCTGCACTAACTTTGTGTTTTTCTTGTTTCTGCTGAGTAGAAGGATAATTTGCAGAGGTTGTGGATGTCTCCGCGATCTGATGTTCACCTTTAGTGGCAATTGCGAATAGGAAAAATTTCCCAGTGTGGGAGATTATCTTCCTTCCCTGCTCGCTTGGGGTAGGTGCAAATATCTCTGGTATCCGATAGAGTTGTCCTCCCAAAGTGACAATGACATTGCGAGGTTGTGATTCATATACAGCATGACGCTTCCACATATATGGTTGTCCTAAAAGAACATCACATACTTCAAGTGGGGCCACATCACACAATACCTCATCTTTGAAGGGCTTGATGCCATATGGTAGGCGACATTGGTGACTGACACAGATCCTTCATCCTTGGCTTATCCATCCAATGGTGTATGGTTGTGGGTGCAGTGTTATTGGTAGCTCCAATCTCTTGATGACTTCTTCTGAGATCAGGTTCTTCTGGCTGTCGCTGTCCACAACAAAGTGTAGGGGAATTCCCTTCACCCACATCTGTGAGTGGAAAAGGCGCTCCTCTGCCTCCGACTCTTCAGGCTCCTCTGGCTGAATCTGTGTGGTGGCAACAATGACACTGGGTTCTGCATCAATGATCTGCTTGCCTTTTTATGCGGTTGTGAAATTAGGTTCCGAGTCAGAATCGGAACTAGGATCTGATTCTGAAGCTTTATCTCAGCCACCAATGACTGTTTTGAGCGACAATCATCAGTGTTGTGCTAGGGGCTTTTTTGGAACTCGCACCACTTCCCGGTGTCCTTCTTTGTCTTTTCTTTACCCTTCTTTGCATGTGGTTGGGACTGGTTGTCCTTTTCCTGCCCCGTGTTCTACGAGCCAGAGTTTCCCTTGCCTTGCTTCTGCGCAGGTCCGAAGTCGTGCTTGTTCTTTTGCTGAAATTTTTGTTCAATTTTGACGGCATATCGATAGGCGGATCCGAGTGAAGAGATTTCCAGGAAATCCATCTCTCTTCGGATGTACTGGTGTAGGCCACTGCGATATTTCAGTACTAGGTGCCGCTCGGAGTCCTTGATACCTAGCTTTGTGCGCAAGGTATGAAATTTGTTGGTATACTCCGACACCGTTTGGTCCCTCTCTTGATGCAGAATGGTCCATTTTGTGTACTGATCATCATAGTTTCCAACAAGGTAATATTGTTCATTGACGGCATCTATAAAAGAGGCCCAAGTGGGATTGGAATATTCAAACAATACAGACTCGTCTGATGAGTTTTGCTCACAATAAGTTTCCCACCAATTTTTGACATGGGGGACGGCCTTAAGGAGCGTAAAGATGATCTTTTCCCTGTCGAAAAATTGGTGGATAGAGAAATACCCTTCCAGTAGATTCAACCATTTATCTAGGGCATCGGCATCGATTTGGCCTTCAAATAAAGGGATATCAAAATTAACTTGTACCTTGAAGGGAGTTGTATCTCCAAAATGGCTGCTCGTTGAGGGTGCATTTGCCATTGTTGGCATGCATTGAAGGATCTGGGCGAAATTATCCATCATCTCGTTCCTCTGTCGCGCGAGGGATTCCTCGAGCAATAACTTGATAGGATATACTGCTCCATCGTCTCTCTTTTCTTCCGCCATGGGAGGCCGTTTGGGGCAGCGAGACTGGTCTTCCCCAAGTGAAACTAGTTCGAGACCCAACTCTCTGTATCCTAACCTTGTCGGAGACATGCACCGAGAAACGATCAAAGAGCATACCGCTCTGATACCACTGATCCGGATTTATGTGGGAACGAAACAAAAGATAACATATACAGAATCATATACAGAGATATATTGCAAATAACACAATGATACATTAAACACATATTCTATTAAATAGCGGAAATAGAACAGACTGTAGAATACAATAGCTAGAATAGTGGTAGCTATCTCTGAGAAGAGATGTGGCCGCTATGCTCATTCGTACCAAGATGAATACAAAGAGAGGCCGAAAGGGCCTATTTATAATAAGCATGAGGGAAAGAATCACAAACATCCGAAAACCTAACCCTAGAAGATGAACCGTCATAAAGTTTGCGGCCCCAAGGTGGTTAGTTGAACAGTCAACTTCCCGAGGTCATAACTTTTGCATACAATCTCCGTTTGGGGCGCTCGGTAGCCCGTTGGAAAGGTCTATCCAAGATTTACAACTTTCGACTGGGCCTAAATGTATGCTATTGGCATCCATTTGGTCCCCCAAATCGCCAAAAAATGTTGTTTAGGGCCTCAAAATGGCTCCAGAAGTTCAGGACCCAAAAAACTACTAAAAATAGTAATTTACCAAAATTGCCAAAAGACTGTTTTGAGCCAGTTGGAAGAGGTGGGCCGCCACCGATATCCACTTGGATCAGTGCATGTCTCCAAAAGTACATGTATCCAAAAGTACATATATATCCAAAAGTATCCAAAAGTGTAGGTCTCCAAAAGTACATGTATATCCAAAAGTACATGTATCCAATGAAGTCAATGTACATGTCTCCAAAAGTACATGCACAATCAAGTCAATGTACATGTCTCCAAAAGTGAATGTATCGAAAAGTACATATATATACAAAAGTATCCAAAAGCACATGTGTCCAAAACTATCCAAAACTATCAAAGCCACATGTACATGTATCCAAATGTACATATATCCCATAAGACACATCAAAACTCAAGCTTCCTCTTGTTCTTTCCCGACGTTGATCCTCTAGGCACATCTCTAGGATCAGTGTGCGTCTCTGGATCCTGCAAATTAAATATCAATTGTTAAATTCAACTAACTCTGTACACTAATACATTAGCTCAATAATTATCAACTGGTGCATGGAAAGTGCATGAAACACTTGGTCACTGAAGACATCTCACCTCAACTGACAAAGGATATTGCGTTTCTTGTGCAGCAGATGGAGCCGTTGGTTGAACATCCAGGATGGTCGAACCAGGGGGGCCAGGAACTACTCCTGCTGGTGGTGGCTACAATGAAAAAATGTTGAAATAGTTATAAATGCATGAATAAACAATAGACAACAATAATAAACTATGTAAAGATAATGTTGAAATAGTTACATACCTGTGTGTGATCAGTTGCCATTGCAGATGCGGCACTGACTGCTGCATCAACCATCGATGTGAGGTTTTCAGTAGACAACTCGGGTTCCTGATGCAGTAAACATGCAATTCAAACATTAACAAAAACGATTTATGCACTGGATTTCAAGTTAAACAACAAATATCATCGAAGGATATACATTACCATGGTGTGAGTAAGCCCATGGTCGTGGGCAGCTGGAGTCTTTCTAGGATTAGAACGCCTCACATACACACGACCCTTGTTCATGAATGGCCTGGAGGGAGATACAAATCCAGGCAATGGTCCAGATGTCTCGGATGGTGCCTACAGTCAGCAAGTGTTCATGTAGTTAGACATGCATGATTCAACAAACAAACATGTATTTAAAAAATGTCATTTTTAATTGTTTACCTGGAGCCTAGATGTTTAATGGGACGGTATGACCATGGGTGCTACCTCCACATTACCTTGCCCCAGTGAAGGATCTGCCATCTGCAAGCTTAATAATTGTAAATATTAGACCGTAGATAGCATTAGTGAACTAAAATGTAAAGTATGTGGAAATTAACAAATTAACAAGTATTAAAAAACTGAAATTTTAAAATGTTTACCTCAGTGTGAGATACGGCAATAGGTGCTATATAAGATGGGCCTACCAAATGGGTAGCATAATGCCCCCTCTGTAGAGTCTGGAACATTCCACTCTAGGGCATCGCTGCCAGCATAAAGCATCAACTGCAAGTTCACAAAATTAATATATTAGCTCAAACTATATATATATGTGTACAAAGACGAAAATAAATGAAGAATTTATTACAATTAACCATCAACATACCTCTCTCAAAAACCCACTGAAGGCAACATCTGAGGCAAGACCATAGCAGGGACGACCACATGATGTGCACTCGTGAGGATCAGTACTAGGATGGGGATGTGTCGATGGTCCTGTACTAGTGGATGGTCCTGCACTAGTTGATGGTCCTGCATGGTGATGAGTTGGTGTATGTACCACACCAGGGACATATGTCCCTTCCTCACCCATATGTTGAACCATAGTGCCATGGCGAACAACCGCCCGTGCCAAACTCAAAAATGCATCCCGTGTTTGTGGAATAATACGATGTGCAGGTGGGACATATGGCCCAGGCAACTGCCTGCGAGGTGCAAGGATAGGGCGATCCTGGTCTCGAAGCCTTGCATTGGGTCGGTTTTGGGGCATCCCCCCACCGATCCCCTGAAACTGCAAGATGTCAAAATAGTTTACGTGTTTATGTAACACAAACTCTGCGTACATCTTTCGAAGGAAATACAAGGGAATTTCCCTATTGTTATGTGGTGGCATATCAAAAACCATGTACCATTTGTCTATCCAATTATCAACAAATGGTTGAAATGTGCACCACTCAATGGAGATATGCAGCCTGTTTGCATTTGGGATTTTCCCCGTCCGAGGGTCCCTAAACAATGCAAATATGAGCTCTTTAGATATTTTCAACTTTTTTATTGCATTGTAGTCTAGCCCATCAGCATATTGTTGTCTTTTTCTTTCTCTATAGGATTTAATATCATATAGTACATTGCGAGACTGTGAAATGGTGTCAACAATTGCATCCAAGGTTGATGCAAGCGAGCGGCGAATCCTGTCACCACCACTAAAAACTGCACTAATGCCCCTCAAGTGGGAAAGCTCAATCAGTATCTCGGCATTGGTGTCCATAGCCGCAACTGCAATAAAGATATCAATACGAAAATCATTAGAAACATATACATGGTATATGATGACGTCTCTTCAAAATTGAAAATGTATTAAATCAAACTCAAGTAAGCAATTTAATGGCATTCACTTACATACATTTAAAACTTAAAATTAAACATTTAACAATTAAAAAGTAAGTTTTGTTCAACTTCTTTCTAGAAGTTAAGGCACTTCTTAACCCTCATTGGTGACTTTTCCATGCAAACTTGGGTTTAAACTTCTTAGAATTTAGGAGTGTTATTTTGACATGTTTTGGCCGTTACGTCCATTGCAGAAAACAATATTTCCATCAACTTCATAAGCTAACATTAAATTTATTGATTTCAATATATTACGCCTTGTGGTTGGAGGGGAGGACAAAGTGGCATGGAATGAAATGGATATGTATGAGTTTGTCTTGCCAATATGATTACATATGTACTTGAGATGACTCTCAATGATTAAGATGTTGAATAATCAACTAGAGATTGTGACTAGGATGACAATAACAAGAATGTCAACTTCTCAAAACATAGACAATTTCTCTCTACAAAATCAATCTCTACATTGTATGGCAAGTTCAGAAAATTAAATGAAAAACATAGTGATTTTCTATATGAAGTCTTTCAGTTGAATCGACGGTCCCTGAGTGTTGAGTAGATTGATCGAGGGTGTGGATAGGGTAGGCCCGAGAGACACTTTGTTAATGTGTTTTGGCATTTAGTCAAGGGTGCTTAACTAAGAGGCAATATATAGCTACATACACTTCTGATGAAATTTTGACTATGTTCATGGACAAATGATTGTGATGAAATTTTGAGAAACCAAGTTACTAATTTTTTTTGCATTTTTTTATTCACGCTTGTGCATGCATTCAATCTTGTTATGGCCATTACCAAGGAAAATTATTTAATTAGTATCATGGGAAATGGCCTTTGAGGGTTGAAAATTTGGGTTTCATGTGGATGGATACCTAAGTAACCGGACACGTCCAACAGGGTCCCCGTGTCATGTGGGACACGATTTTAGATGATGGTTGGTGGGATAGGGTAGTCCTTAGCATCAAGATCATGGAGCCAATCATTTCTTTGTTGCGGTTTGCAGACACGGACCAGCCCATCCTAGGAGATGTTTATGAGGGGTGGGATTCCATGATTGAGTCCATGAGGACCATTATTATGGAGAATGAGTGTGTTGAGTATGAGACATCGGAAGAGAACTTATGGTCCATCATACAGGGCATTCTTATCTCCAGGTGGGATAAGAATTGCACACCTTTGCATTGCTTGGTCCACTCATTGAACCCCAGGTTCTACGCTTAGGATTGGCTCAGTGGTGGGTCGGGGCCCTCATCCAAGGTCCCTCCTCACATGGATGGAGAGATCTCAAAGGGGAGGAAGATAGCATTTAGACGACTACTTCAGGATAGAGACCACCTTGAGGTGGTGGAGGAGGAATTTTATGAGTTTTCTAGTGGAACTGGGAGATTTGGAGGATATGAGGTGGTTAGAGACATGGGGGTTAAGAAACCCCTTGTTTAGTGGACAACTCATGGGGCAACATGCCCTCTTCTACAAAAGATAGCCTTGAGGGTCCTCTCTCAAGTTACTTCATCCTCTTGTTGTGAGAGTAATTGGAGCACATATGGGAACTTGCATAGTGTGAAGAAGAGCAGGCTTGAGCAGTGCAGGGCAGAGACGATGGTGTATGTGCACTTCAACCTTCGTCTTATTTATAGGAAGAGGGAGGAGTGGGAGAAGGGAAAGACACGGATGTGGGATGTCCTTCGTGATGAGATGGGTTTGGACAGCAGTACTGATTTTGCATTAGCCAACATGGATCTTAATGATCCAGTGCTAGAGCCGGTCACTTTTGATGAGGGGGATCGTATGGAGGGGTCATCCTCCACACCAACAGATGCAGTTAGTCAGATTGGCAGAGAGGAGGAAGAGGAGGAGGAGGATCAGGGCAATGATGAGTTTGTTGATTCAAGCATGGAGGAGGACTATTGAGTCATTGACAGATGGGATTCTTCCATCTTGATCCACTCCTTTTTTGTATTTACTATTAGACTATTAGTCTATTAGTCTATTTGGGATTTTCCAGTGCCTAGTGGCATTCCGACATCTATGTAATACATTTTGATTTTGATGATTTAATGAGAAATATGGTTCCGAGTCTCTGACATGCATCTATGTGTCTCAATGTCTTGTTGTGATTTGTGATTGTAAATGACAAATGTGTTGTGATTTGTGAATGATCTAATTTCTATTGAATATTTCATATTTGTAATTGTAAATGTTAAATTTTATTGGATCTATATGTCTATGTTTTTAAATTTTAATATATTTTAAATATATATATATATATATATATATATATATATATAAAACGTGTCCTACATGTCCTAATTCCGGGGGTCACCGTGTCTCATGGGGACACTCGTGTCCCATGTCCTCGTGTCAGGTGACTTAGAATGATACATTGTAGAAAGGGGGGAGTTCTTTTTTTTCAATTTTTGGTTGGATTAGGAATTTTTGAGTTTTTGAAAAGGGATTCATTTTAATTATTCACTCATCTTGGTTGAGGGAGATGTGAATTTAATTAGAGATTGGGTTATTCCCAATTTTATCAATATTACAAAACTAGGTTGTTTTAAACAATAAAAAAATAGTAATTTAGGTTAAGAAATGACAAAAAAATGGTATGGGTGAATGAATTACCTAATTAGATGACAATCCACCGGTGAATTTGCCTCCCCTCCAGCTAAATCGAGCTCCACCGATACTTCAGGGCACACAAACCGTCCTTGTCCAACCTCTATTTTGCGTTTCTGATGCGTGAAGAGCGCCGCGGGTGGTCGGGACTGTGTTTTTTAATTGATTTTAGATTTCAATAACGCGTACGCGTTTTGTAACTACATAACACGTACGCGTTTTGTAGTTCTATAACGCGTATGCGTTATGGTTACCTATCCTACATGTCCAGTGACATGTCAAGCTCGAGTCTTACCATGGCAAGTGCTAAATATCAGAAACGCGTTATGTTTTTATGTATCAGGAACAAGTTTTGAAAAAGTAGCATTGCATCTAAAGTGACCCTCATCTTCTTGCACACATCCTTATACTTGCTTCTTAGAAATGTTTTAATGTATTAGTTATATATAATTAAATTTTGGTAATATTTGTTTACTTTCATTTTTAAATTTATATAAATATAAAGTTGTAGGTTTATATAAATATAAAGTTGTGAATAATCATAATGTTTATATATAATGTTGAGAGTTTTTGATATTTTAATGTGGTGTTCTTTTTAGCTTTAAAGATAAGAATAAGTTATAATTTCATCTAGTGATCAACCAACTTATGTTTTAATAACAACCTCAACTTTATACAACTTTACACATAGAAATGTGGACTTTTAAATTTTAAGAAAATAGTAAAACTAAATTTTCTTATAATCAAGTCATATATTTTATAGAGGCATTTATGATTGAATCATTTTCATAAAATAATATAAGGTGTTTAAATTATTATTTTGAATGTTTTTTATATAAATTTCCTTAAAGTCAAATTAAAGTCAATATGCAAATTATATATATTTTTATTAAATGATAAAAAATTAGCAATCACTATATTATTAAAATGTTAATTTTTGCAGATGCAAATTTTATACATATTTTTTCATAAAATATTGATAACAAAATGTTTATTTAATTTCTAAAACAAACATCTTTTTAAATGATAAAGATATTATGATTATGAATATTTATAATGTTTTTATGTCACAATTGCATCTTAAGATAAGTTGAATTAATGACATTGATTTGAGTATCATTTAATTTAAAATGATTAAGAGTTAATAATTTTGTCATAATAGTGATTACTATGTATATCTTTAAAAATAAAAGTAGAATAAAAAAGTTGTTTTTTTGCAATTTATAGACAACCAAATTATCCACATTGAGTGGAGATATTGAAGATGCAAAAGGCAAGCCATAGACAACACTCTACATATATTAATATTTAAAGTATCGTCTTTATTGTTTTATATGGTGTATTTTTTTATATATTGTGGTTATTGTTAAAGCCTTTAGCAAAATAATAAGTGCTTTATAATTAAAGACTACGTTGCAATTAATTAACTCTAAATAAGATAAATTTGTGCAACCGTATCAAATTTATTAATATCCCATTCTTACCTCCCACCATACCTTAACTGAAGATTCAATAAGGGTGGGTCATCAGTGAGAAGGAAACTGATTGGAAGGAAAGATACTTGAAAGCACCAACTAACTCGCTAACCAGCAAGATCCATGTTAAAGGGGATCTACCAAGCGTAGAGAGGGATCAAATCTCACGAAGTGCAAACCCCTTTTTTGAATGCAAATGTTGAGGAAGAATTTTAATTATGTCGTAGGAATTTTTCACTATGAGAAATGAAGTAGTTCCCTATATTCCTCGCCTGTCAGACCATTTAAAAAATTACACGTGTTCAACACACCCTCCACGCATTTTTTTATGCCCGTCACTTCTTGGGGTTAAATCGATATGGGGCAGGATGAAGCAGCGTTCACACAATCAAGCTTCCTGAAATTCATTGTCGACAATCAAGCTTCCCGACATTCATTGTCGACCTAACCCTGTATCACATTTTTTTATGCCCGTCACTTCTTGGGGTTAAAGTGATATGGGGCAGGATGAAGCATCGTTCACATATTTGAGCTTCCCTACATTCATTGTCAACCTAAACCTGTATCGCTACCATGCTAGAATTTACTCATTTGTAGGGAAGTGACGTTCTAAGTTCGGTTGAAACCCATTTCGTGTGTACACCTGCAGCTTTACAGTCCATTGAACCCTTCCACCTCGACCAGATCATGATTGCAAATACAAAGTTCAGAAGGGTGTAGTAGTATACTCTGAAACAAAAGAAATATAGTATCATAATCATATGTCTAATCGTTTGGCTATTCTGGGTCTTCATCCAAATCTACCTTCATGGATTCACGGTGCCTCTCTGGGATATTTGGTTGATACATGTTTTCCAGAGTTATGGGTAAAAGGGAAGCAGTTGACCCACCCACAAATGGTTTATGGGTTATCCAAGTGATGGTAAGCTTTCTCACATGTGTGCTCTGGCATTGTTGGTGATGGAGGGAGGAAGACAAATTCGATGGTTGGTTACCTAAGTCTTCTCGTCCTTCTCTGTTTTACTAATAACATTTATTGGCATTTATCCACATCCACAAGGTATGGAGGTCTTGTCGTGGGTTTATTGTACTGCATTTAATATTTTATGGATAACCTCCTTTCATACTCGAGTTACAGTTCACCATATCCCCTGTTAAAATCTAGTGATCAATAACCATTTTACTACCTTGTTCCCAGTACATTGGTCTATTGTTGTTGTGTTTATCGAATTTCAGATGTTTTCTACTTCCACACCTTGTTGGATGAACTTCGACGCTGCCTCAGATGCTTTCAGGTTTGATCTCACACCCACCCCTGTTTTTGCTTCTGCTTAGGTTTTATCTGCTACTCTTGGCAATGCAAAAAGATGCTAGAGAACTTTAGAGTTTTTTTTATTTTTTCTTCATAACTGTAAACCCCGACCCACGTTATTACTGAAACCCTTACAAAACCACCGCAAATTGTATGTCAATATTGAAGCCCTTCCACAGTGTATGCCACACTACCCATGCAGATGATGGACCCTTTCTTTGTCGACCGCCCCGTTGTTGTTAAAAAATCCCTTTGCGATCCACATCCTCACTAATTCGTCCACCGAAATTTTCTCATCGTCTTGATACATAGCACAGTAAAGAAAAAAAGTCTTTTCATTTCATTTCAATTAGGTCTTCTTGGTAAAGATTGATATTCCATTTAAATTAAATTGCTTATATATAATAAGTTTTCACACGAGCATGTTGTGTGATAAAGTTGTGATAAGAAAGCAAAGGAAATTTCCCTTACATGATTTAACCAATACTTACGTGACCAGTAGACTATCAAATTCAGGACTAGAGACTGGTTCTTTTCTCTTTATTTTTGATAAAATTTCATGGTACTGATAACTCATAACAATGTTTTGTGAATTAGGTAATACGATGTTTAAACTTTATCTTGACGTAATAGTTTTTCTTTCTGAGGGTTTCATTGAAATTGAAAGAGTATGGTCCAAGTACATACTATGTGTGTATTTTATTGGAAGACTTCTTTCCAGTTTTGTTTTATGTGGCAAATTTCAGGTACTTGAATTTTGAGTGCATTTATTTGCTCACAAAATTACAATTTCAAACCTATTCAGACAGCTCACTTATTAGTTGTTGAAGCTCATTTTTGCAATTATTTAACTTGAATACAACCTTAAGCTTCAACCCATGTGAGAGTTTGAAACCATGTGATTGGTGAGAAACCCGGATTGTAGTCCAATCAAATCTAGGCACGTGCTTCTTGTTCCAAGATTATTGCACTGCTTTCCCTAATGCATTGACCATGATAGCTTATTGTTAGCTCTGCATTTGGATGTTGAGGCTGGCAACCCATCTTTTCATCATGGGTACAATAGTCAAGGATATTTTGCAACTATAGACCATCTCAACTTACAGGTAGGAAACAAGAGCTGCAGTGTTCAGAAATTACCGAAAGTTTCTCATCATATGGATACATAGCACAATAAAGAAAACAAGTCTCTTCATTTCATTTCAATTAGGTCTTCTTGGTAAATATTGATATTCCATTTAAATTAAATTGCTTATATATAATAAGTTTGCACACAAGCATGTTGTGTGATAAAGGTGTGATAGGAAAGCAATGGACTTTTTTCCCTTGTCGATTTGGGTTTAAATCTCACTAAGATTTGTTGCTATGGAAGGCCATAGTAATCTCTGTTAGGGTACTTTAAGGATCACTTTAAAATACACAACTTAAAGAAATTTTCTTGAAACTTAACATTATTTTAGCAGCTTGCTTATGTGGTAAACCACATAAAAGTGTGCATGAATCCATCTCAATTCACATGCCAATTTAAGGTGGCCTTTAATGTAGGCTTAATGTTGTATTTGTTTCAAATGGGCCTGTACAATGTAGATTTTTTTCCTTTTATGCAAAGGGTAGTTCCTGTAGCATGATACCAACCCACTAAACCCGGTAACACTTGCAAAAGAAGTAGCAATAGCAACACTGGACAATGCAAGCTCTCCCACATTTCCCACCAACATAACAGATGTCTCCTGCAAAAAATAATGCAACAGATTCACTCCAATTATAGGTCCTGTTATCCACCACGACTTTTTTACTTCCTCCCATACAGCCCTTGTAGTGCATTTCACATCATCCGTAGGCTCTAACTCATAAATCCCAAATTTGTGTTTCCTCACCATTTTCACTTAGAAGTGGTTCCTTCAACAAATATCTCTCATTACCATGAACTGGAACTGAATCAGGCCTCTCCATGGCTCTTTCAATGAAATATGTTCTACCAACTTAAGATTCTAAGCTTGGCACTACAATCAATTGCATTAGGATCAAAATCTTATGTATGAGCCTACAGACAACAATGGAAAATTGTTTCCTATTTAACTCATAATAATGCTTGTGTTCCTAATGAGTATCCCTATCGATTGATCCTCCTAATGGATCAATATAAAAGATAGGTTTCAAGATGAATTTCAATATCTCATTTTCTTTTTCCTTTTTAAGGATGGCACTAACAGAGTTTCAAATTGACCTTACCAAGGAGTGCTTTAACAGTACACCCATTCACACTCTATTCTATGTCCAATGAACCAATCAATCCTTACATTACTCACAACCCAATTTCATTCCATCAGGTGAGAAATTGATGAATAAGGTGAGAAATTGATGATACATAGAGGTATGATAGCGTAATGATAACACCAATAAACTCTAAGAAAGAGTGTTGGTTAAACAAAACCAAAAGTGGTTTGGTGTTGAATTTGGAAAAGTGTAGTTTGGAAAGCTACTACTAATTTGAATACACAATTAGGAAAAACATACAAACCATTTGAATACCCATAGAGAAGGGTTGCATGTGGAAATGAGTAGAGAGCCACATTAATGTAGGGAGAGACAACAAGCAAAAGAGAAGAAGTTGCAGTACCAATAGATTAAGGTGAGAAATTTAAAATACATAGAGGTATGATAGCATAATGATAACAACAATAAACTCTAAGAAAGAATGTTGGTTAAGTAGGAACACCTTCAAATAAGGTTTTAAACCAATTACCAAATTTTATAAGACAACCAAAAAGTTGCAAGAAAATCTCTGGACAAAAATAATAGAGTTTAGGAATTTGAATTCAGAAAAGCCATAAGCAAGTAGACTCTTGATTTCCAAAGTGTCCATTTTTTAGTAGACCAAAACTGGTTTAGTGTTGAATTGAGTTTGTGTCCATTTTTTAGTAGACCAAAATTGGTTTAGTGTTGTACCCTGAAACCTAAAACAATTATGCAAATAGTTAAAATCTCTCCAATATCAGCCAATGGAGATAGTTAGAAGCAAGGTTTGAAGCAATAACATCATTTACCTGATAGCTTGGAGGAACACAATTATTACATTCCACTGGATAAAGGTTTTCATATATTTATATATGAAGATGTACATTCTGAGTCTACAAGGAACCATAAAAAAAATCCTACTTGTCTATGGATATTGCATATGGCCCAATTTTAACTAATGAAATCTATGTACTAGTCTTGCAAGAGAAGGAATCAATAGAGATTAATGTTTATAAAAATGAGAATGTATGTAAACCAGTTGAAGGTTTCCAAGCTAAATATCTATGAAGACCAAAAAAATTCTCAAATATTTTACTTTATAAAAGCATAGTTGAGAAAGCTAGAATGCATGTTTGGATTGGGTTTCAAACTAAAAAATCATTTCCTATATCCTTTTACTTTGGTAGAGTACAATTTAAAAATTTATAATGTAGGTTTGGATTGAGTTTCTAAAATAAAAAATTTGAAGGCCAATGTTTTTCAAAGGCTTCTTCTCAAAGGTTTTGGACAAGGGATTCTATTTTGATGTATTCGTAACTTCGGAATGTATTTCATATATGTATTCCTATAGAGATGTTATTATTCCTCTATACGGAAGTGTTTGTATTCCTATAGAGATGTTATTATTCCTCTATACGGAAGTGTCGTCATTTATATTGTAAGTGTCGTAACTTATACTTGATGGGTTATTAGACCACCTTGTTGGGGTCGGCCCTGTATAAGTCATGTGGGTTAAAGGGTTATTAGACCACCCTATTGAGGGTCGGCCCTGTTAACATTATGTTATGTGGTTAATTTAAGGCCGACCTAGTAAAGGTTATTAGGCAAGTCAAGTCAAGTATAAATAGAGTGCAGGAGGCACTCTATTTGATTCATTCACTTTCTCACTCACACACTCATTGGAGAGTGGCGCACTAGTGGAGGAGTAGAAGCTGTTGCTAGGAGGACTATCTCTTGTACTTGGGTTGTATCATTGCTCTATCTATCTTTGAGGAAGTTGCGGGGTTTTTCACCTTCTTGGTTTTCCCCAGTGAAACTCTGTGTCTCTTGTATGCTTGCATTATTGTGTTCATGTTTGATATGCTATAGATATGTTATACATGTTATTCTCTCAGTTAAGACCCTAAATCAGATTGAAATTCTGAAAAAACTAACATGGTATCAGAGCTAGCCTGAAAGAAGGCATGGTATGGCATTTATGACACTTGTTGTACTTGCGAAGCTAGGTCTTGATATAACAAAAACCAGTCATCGTAGAACTTTCGCTATAAATACATTTTGGAGAAGGTTAAGGATCTGAAACCTTTATAGGTCATAGATAACATCCCAATGTACCTTGTTTCCGAAGCACAACTTCTAATTCGGTGTACTTTGTGATTTATGATCAGTACAATCTAGGGTTTTTGCCTCTTCCAGATCTTAGTCACAAACAGGTGACCTAGGAAAAAATATCACAACTTGGGATTGGAAGCTCCAAATGAAATTTCGTAAAAGTGACAGGTAGGGCACGGACTTTAATTTCCCAGGTAATTTTTTTAGAGGTCAAAACTGAACCAGTGACACGTGGCACTCCGTACAAGTTCGCTCTCCAGTTTTATCCCATAAACAGGTCATGTTGCGACACTTGGCATAACTCTCTCTCAGAGAATCCAATTGAGTTCAGACCCGTGGGGTTGGAAATATAACAGGTCAGACTACCACAGGAAGAATTTTCAAACCCTGTAGATCTTAAATTTCAGAGTTACACCAGAAACAATCAGGTGCATATTTCTGTCAAAACAGATTTGGATTTTGAGCACCTTCATTCATGGCTCCGGGAATTTAGGGTTTTAGAGAATGTTGGAGTTTTTTGTATCGGATACCACGACTGGATGATCCTCATCAAAATCAAAATTTAAAGACCAAGATCGAATTTTTTGCTTGGGAAGAAGTCCGAGCTTGATCAAACCCTAGTTCGGGATTTTGATCGGAAAGGTGGAAAATTAGGGCTTCTGCAAAAGTTGGAATTTCTGAAGTCTGTGACCATGGCTGGAAGCTCCTCAAAAAAATTGAAGTTTAGAGCTTTGGATCGAACCTTTTGGTTGGGCAGAAGGGTGGGATTTATCAAACCATAGTTCGGGATCCTGTCCAGAAGATCCGGAAGTTTCAAAGACAATTTTGAGGGGTGACACTTTGCAATTTTAAAATTCTGAGTATACCAGCTTGATCAGCTCATCAAGGTGCATATTTCTATCCTTTCAGAAGTTTGAAATTCAAAGTTTGAATTTTTATTGTTTCTCTGATAAACCCTAAT
Source organism: Larix kaempferi (assembly GCA_027924585.1). Lineage (NCBI taxonomy): Eukaryota > Viridiplantae > Streptophyta > Pinopsida > Pinales > Pinaceae > Larix > Larix kaempferi. Next base: position 7,929,808 of record BSBM01000159.1, on the reverse strand, counting down.
CCAGCTCCAGATCCAGTTTCTACAAATCAAGTGGATTGGGTTAATCCTAGAAGAGAATGGTTTGGTCACCTGCATAAGTGAAGAAGTTCCTGTTTCAGAGGGAGATGAGGCTAAGGCCTTACATAAGAAGATTACAAGCAATCTTGATAGGTATGACTTATCCAGGTATGTATCGAGATCTGCTCATGATTAATTTTATGGTATGTTTCTCTTCATTAAGGTTAGTACAATCTTAATTAACTTTAGACTTGTCGTATCACCTTAATAAAATTATGAATGCAGGTATTCATTGATTAGGGTTTTGCACTTATGATTGTACTAATGCTTTGTGGTGTTGTATGAGGTTGATGTTGTCCGCTAACATAAAAGTTACATCAAGAAAGACAAATCATGTTCTAGTTCAAGAACATATGACCATGGTGACATGAAGACAAAGATTCATCCATTGTCATGGATCACATAGAAGCTCTACTTACGAGGTATGTATACTTTGGTTCTACAATGCTTAACCTATGAGATATGCAGGTTACTAGCACAAGTCATTGAAGAGAACAAGAAGACATTGCTAGACATAACTAGCAAATATGATAACCAGGTATGTTTTTCCTATATCAAGTTAGAATCCTACCTTGTGTTAGGATCTTATATTGTTGTATGGTTGATAATGATTATTCATGAAGTTAGAAATGTAAGTAATCAAGGGTTTATGCATACTATGTCTCTTACATTGATTGATGATATGACTAACCAGAAAAGTCTTTTGGTCAAATAAAGAATATGCATGAGTAAAAGAAGTATTCCCTGAAACCTTGAATACTAATGTTTATTATCTGTGTATGAAATGATCTTGACCATACATGTTTAAGATTACTTAGAATCATAATGTTTTTTATAGTATTAAGATTATACTAATGAATGTATGTATGAGATCTCAAGGATAACACAATGATGATACTAGTAAGTATGCATAGTGATCGAGGATGGATATAAGTTCAAAGACAGGTAATCTAGGAAGCAAAGATCAATATTAGGAGCACACTCCAGTAGTTCCTGCAAGGAAGCAAATATTGAGAGGGAGTCCACCCTACAAACCAAACAAAGATAGGTATTTGAATTATCATTTCTTGCATATTTGTTTGTTTAAATAATATTGTTCAATGATGTATATGCTTATGTTCCTAGACTCAGGGTGTGTATTATGCGAATTAGAATAATTGCATTAATGAACAGTATACTACTAGTATGCATGTGATGGGTAAGTGGCCTATGGAACTGTACAACATTCCATTGCTACTTATCTAGAATGAAACCTCTTTGCTGACATGTTGGGAGTAGTGCAAACTCTTAACAATGTTCTGGTAGAGATTGGAAGGCATTTATAAAGTTACGGGATATGGATAAATGTTGTATTGAAGCATTGGATAAAATAATTGCATGATTGTATGATATATTTCTTTATGTGTAAGAATTTGTTCTAAAAACTATGGGAAGTTTCTAATCATGCAATTTAACTTGTTTTGTAGGAAAGATCGTATACGAGCACCTACAAAAGAAGGACTACAACATTTGTTCCAGCAACAAAGTTATCTATTGAAGATATTGAACATATTGAAGTTCCCAGGATCCAGGAAGAATGCCATGATCTGTTGATCATGAAGAATGATGTTTGGGATGTGGTCCCAAGACCTGAAGGGAAGTCTGTTGTGACTTCCAAGTGGATCTATAAGATCAAGCATGCTGCAGAAGGCAGCATAGAGAAATACAAAGCAAGTGATGAAATGGCAGATACACCAGATGGATGTCAAGACAGCTTTCTTGCTTGGTGTTCTTCATATTGACGACACTTCGAGGAAGAAGTGATGGACACATTTGCAGGAGACATTCCGAGCATGGTGAGAGGAGGATCCTTCCCATGACTGTGGATGTAAGTGTTGTGTGATGAGCATCAGGACGATGCTCCAGTTACTGCTTTGTATATGCATCAGTTGGATGCTTTGTATGATCAGTTGGATTATGTATATGTATATGCATCATGTTGGATGCTTGGTATGATCAGTTGGATCATGTACATGTATATGCATCATGTTGGATGCTTGGTATGATCAGTTGGATCATGTATATGTATATGCATCATGTTGGATGCTTGATATGATAAGGTGGATCATGTATTTGTATATGTATCAAGTGGATACATTGTATGATTAGGTGGATCATGTATGTGATATGCATCAGGTAGATGCATGATATGTATGAGGTGGATACATTGTATGATCAGGTGGATCATGTATGATGACATGTATCAGGTAGATACTTTGTATGCATCAGGAGGACACAGTGTATGATCAGGATGATCATGGATGATGAGCTTCAGGGTGTTGCTCCAGATGATGCATTAGGATGATGCTGTGATGATGATCAAGATGATCATGTGATGATGTATTGTCAGATGATTGGGTCCTTGATGTACTTGATGAATACAAGACCAGATATTTGCTTTGCGGTGAACACCTTGAGCAAGTATTTGACAGATCCGAGACATGTTCACCTGATATCTGCAAAGCATATTCTAAGGTACCTGAAGGGTACAGTTGACTATGGGCTCAAGTATGAGGCAAATCAAAACTTTAACCTGGAGGGTTATGTTGATTCGGATTGGGAAGGAAGTTCCATTGATCGAAAGAGCACTTCGGGGTGTTTCTTTAGTATGGGATCCGATATGATCTCTTGGTTTAGCAGGAAGCAGTCCTGTGTGGCACTGAGTATAGCCAAAACAGAGTATGTCGCAGCTTATTTGGCTAGTTGTGATGCAGTATGGCTTAGGAAGCTACTGTCTGATTTGTTTTGATCTCCAGTTGAGTGCTACTTGTATATATTGTGACAACCAGAGTTCTGTGAAATTGTTAGAGAACCCGATGTTCCATGACAAGTTGAAGCACATTGATATCATGTTCCACTATATCAGGGATATGGTGCAGAGAGGAGCAGTGAAGCTCCTGTATGTTGCGACAGACGAGCATATAGCTGATGTGTTGGCCAAGCCATTGGCCAAAGTGAAGTTTGAGTACTTCAAAGAGAGACTTGGTGTACTTTAGATCGAGATTCCTTCCAAGGGGAAGTGATGAGTCTAGAGACATGTTGGCAGCTAGCAACAACCTCTTCATTTCTTGACAAAATGAAGAGAGATCAGCTCTTTATGTGGTTTATCAATTCAAAAATTATGTTAGAGCACCTTCAGAATCTTTGATTCTGAAGGTACTCTTAATCAAAGGAAAGTAATTTAATGATGCTAGAGCTGATAGGAACTTGATCATAAAACTTGGCTTTTAAACGAATATCAGACAAGTTTCATAAATTCTCATTAAAGCTATTGAAAATATCAAAATGAATTTATGTGACTTATAGGATTTGTGCCAAGAGAAATTTCATAAAACACGTTGTATATTAAATAGGGTATTATTACTCCTAAGACTAAGAGAAATTTTGTAAGTTAATATCATAAGGAATACCCTATTATGAACTTTGTAAATATCATAGTTAATGGATAGATAAGGTTTGTATAGGAAACTTTTTGCGTATGATAAATACCCTATATGATGGTATAATGTGTCAATAGGATGTATAAAGGTTTTTAAACTTAGTGTTATACATATATATATATATAGCTTTGTACATATACATAGAATAAACATTAAGCTAGCCATTTGATTAATGCCTCCTTAACATTAAAATGCGATTTATTACTCTTCATACCACTACGTAACATGATAAAACAGGGATGATTGTTTGATGAACCGGCCATGCAATAAACCAATGGTTAAATCAATAAACGTTTTGGATCGATGAGCTGGCATGAAAACGTGGCTTTCACCCCTTGACAGAATCGACAGTTGTATGCATTTGGTAAAATCGTGTTGACAGTGTTAATTTCTAACAGTCATTTCAAATTACGCCATTGTACCTATTAATTATGAACCACTGTCAATAATCAATGATCGTAATGATGATTCTATCAGTCTTAGTATCGCTGGTTCGCCAAGTTAAGTGGTTATCACTAACAGGCATGGCCAAACGTAGATAAATTGGCATAAATCATGGTGTAGTGTGAAAGTTGTAACATTTATCACTGCTCGAAATCCCGCTAAAATGGTAGGCTCAGAGATTTGATTTCTGATTAGATTTGAAGCATGTGAAGATTATCTATCATGTCATGTGTATGGATACCTATTCCCTCTATTTTCACTTTCCCTTTCATTTCGCGACCAAGCCCAGAAAGTGCTGGAGAAACCATGTCTCCTCTGAATCGTTTTGAGATCTCAGGGTTTGAGCTTATTGAATCCAACCAGGAAGCTGCCAAGAGATTTGAGAAAATGGGATGGACACATTTCTTTCGAAGCTTTGATGGTCACCGTGTGGAGATTACTAATATGTTTGCAATGATTTTTGAAGATGACAGGGTGCGAATTGGGGGTTTCGAATTTGTTATCAATGAAGACAAAATTGCTGAAGCCACGAAACTTCCCCAAGTGGGAGAACGCTGGTTTAAGGGCACTATGGTTGACAAGAAGAAGTGTTTGGATTTGTTAATGCCTTTACCAGATAAAACGAAGCTGAGGATAGGCGTACCTGTAAAAATTTTAAAGCCCGAATGGAGAGCTTATTATGAAATCTTAGTAAGGTACGTAACCTGTTGTGGACGCTATTCCCATTTGCACTTGTATCATTTACGGTTGTCGTTAGTAGTAAAGGGTTATAAACTTAATTTGCCCTTCTATCTTTGGAAAAGCCTTAAGAAAATGTCACAGTCTGTAAGGAATTTCTATAACCCTGACAATAGTCTATGTCATCATGGATTAATAAAATTTTTACTGCAATTCCAATTATCTGCAAAAGGTTTGTCTTGGGATAAATTTCTAGTTGATTGTCAATTGGGGCCAACATAGTATTGGCCTAATCCATCTCCTCGAACTCGTAGAAGACGAAAAGTCATAAATCCTGAGGTTAATAGCTCAGAGGTTAAGAAACCAGAGGTCGTAAACATGCCCATAGATGATGAGATAAATGAAGATGCTGATAGGGTTTCAGTTCCCTGCGATTCTAGGGAAATATTAGAAGAACCTGAACCTGGTAAGAATGATGGCAACCCTGCAAAATTAAAAGAAGGATCAGCCGAAGACAAAATTGTTAAACCTGATGAATGTGATGAAAATTCTATGCATAAGTTGAACCATTTGGCTCAGGTTTGTTGTGACAAGGAAGGGTTGAATTTTGAAAACTTATCATTTTCGCGTAGAGTCACTAGAAGCATGCATAATCTCCATTCGATTCCAGGATATAGGTCTGACCCACAGACTTCCAAATCTACAGCTACTGAACCTACAATTGTAAATATTGAGGATGATATTCCAATGTCTGTCCCTAACACAATGGATGTAGGGAATTCTGCTATTGCACAGGGAAGTGATGTGCAATCAGGTGAGGTCGAGGGCAATCAACTAGAAATAAACGTTAACACTGTAGAACTTGAACCATTACACAATCAGCATTGTGACAGTCCTCGTTCTCCTCATGTAACTAGAGAAGACGAAACTCTGCAACAGGTATTAGGAAATATTTATCAAGATAAAATCACAGAGTCCAGAGGAAAGCGTAAACAGTGTCTATTAAGTACAGCCTTACTGGAAGAAGAAAATAAAACTTTCAGGAAAGAATTGCTAGAATGGATTGACAGGTGGAAAAAGGCCAACATGAAGAAGAATCAACTCAAGAAATCCAGGAAATCAATATTAAATACGAATCAGCTGTTATTGGAACGAATTGAAAAACAAAATGTTAAAATTATCAGGTTGAAGGCTAAATTAGCCGAAGCTAGAAGAGTAGTCGCTCTTCATAATGAGGCTTAATAGTTTTCTCTTCCCTTATGTCACAGTATAACAGGTAATGGTTATTTCGATTTTGCATGCCTGTAAAAACGGAGATTTAACAGGCATGCATTTATAATTTTTAAGTATTTCGGTTAGACTGTGTTAAATTGATACGTTGATTGAATTTAATGCGGGTAGTTTTATCACTCCTTCTTCCAAGAATACAGGACGTGGTTGATGCGATGGCATGGAGATGTAGCTGATTTGTTACAAGCTGGAGTTTTGTGAATGGGCAAGAACTTTCTGAGATACCTCGACTCAGGCCAGTCGATTTTTATTTTTAGTAGGAGGTGTAATTAGATGCCCTTTTGGTTAAATAGTTCCTATAATGTTGCATGCAACATTTATAGCAAAACTGACTCTCAGTAGTATAAAAATAAAGATTTTTGATGAACTCGAAGGGGATGGAGTGGTGAAGAAAACTTATTGAAATATATTTTGTTAACTAGTACTACATCGAACTTGAAGCTGAAGCTTTCATGTGGATGATACTTGATATCTGCGAATGATACTGTGACTGGTATTCATTTTTGGATTTATATATATATATACATATATTTCTATTTGTTATCTTCTGTTTATACATGAACTCTGTGTGCTGTGACACATTGATGTTTAAATATTTTTCTCACTTTATCATCTCAAGTTAGTTGATTGAGTAAATATTTCATTATGGTTTTGTTTATTAGTGTGTTCACTATAAACATCAGTTTTAATGATATACTTTTCTGTTTATTTAAAATTTCATTTGTATGTTAACGGTGAATTTTAAATGAGCATCATTTCAAATTCAAATGACTGTCTTGAGAGTTAACTATTAATCAGTTTTGGAAGTGAAATTTGATTGTGTGTTTTAGGTTAAATCTCATCTCTATTATTACATAGCAGAATTACTTTCGTTATGATTTAAATATGTTTATTTAGAGCATACTTCAGTTTTCTGTTATTGATTAATAATTAATATAGTTTCAAATTTGCTCTCAGTTGAGATAGAGTTAAATAGGATAAGAAATTAGTTAGTTTTAAATTTTACTTTATTTTTTAAATTAGCATTGTTAAATCATTCTACATGCTATAAGTAAGTTTTCATATTTAGAAAACTTCCCAAAAACCAAAGTCTTTCTTTACGAAAGCAACCTTAGGACATTTGTAGATATTTAGGTAGGATAGATATTAGAATAAGTTAGATTTTGCTGGTTTTAAGTTCTCCTTAAGAGACAAACTAGCTGGTAGCAGGACCATAACCTGCGAAGTTTTGTTAAACCAAACATACCGGACATTGCTCTAAGCTGATTGTGTGGACAAAACCTCCTTATTGGCTCTGATTCATAAAATCAGGCCAACAAATGGCGCTAGAAGGAGGGCCTGAATTAAGTAATGGCAGGTGAAACTAATGAAACATTTCCAACCAGCCAACAATCTTCGAAAGTTAGTAGACCACCTTTTATCGAAACGGTTAGGAATATCCTTGAACGTGATCCTATTACTTCTCCTTTTACTCCTGCACAAAGTGCTCAAACTCTAGAAGAATCTAGACATATCCTTACTAGAGATTACGCTAATCAGTTAGGTATTTCTCCAATAGATTATGGTCTTCCTAGACAACAGCGACACAATCCACAATTGACCATAGTTACGGAAGATTTGGAGATAACTGGTAGTAATCCTCAACATCAAGTTGAAAGTTATCAAAGACAGATTACACAAACCAATACCGCAAGGAGGTTAATCTCAGGAAGTGGTTCTGATCAGCCACCTTCTCCTCCTGAGTCACCACCCAATAGTCCAAGACCTTCTCATTCAGAGAGTTCCTCTAGTTCTCAAGGAAGTCCAATGGCAGGAAATGTAGGAGGAGGAGGTAATCCTCCACCCCCTCCACCTAATCCACAACTCCCTTGGTTAAGGGCAGCTGCTGTAGCAATTCCTGGGGTACAACACCCATTACCAAAACATTCAGATAAAATTCTTCCTAAGTTTAACCCAGATGACAAAGAACCTGCAGAGGTGCATATTGATAAATTCATGTTGGCTGTTCAATCTTTAAATGTTCAGCATGAAGATGTTGTTTGTCGATTGTTTCCTCTCACCTTTGAGGGAAGAGCTTCTACCTGGTACTTTTCGTTAGTACAAGGATCTATTACTAATTGGGGGGAATTTAATAAAGCTTTTCTAGATAAATTCGAGGAAGATAAAACACCTGCTCTTTTAGCCCTAGAGTTATCTAGAATTAAAATGGAACCCAAAGAAAGGATTAAAGACTTTAATCAAAGGTTTCTAACATTGAAAAATAAAATTCCAGTTGCTTCTCAACCTCCGGAAGATATAATCATTGAAAATTATACATCAGCCTTACCTAGGAATTCCGGAATGTTTGTGAAGAGAGCTGGAAAAACAACGCTGATAGAAACATTTGATGAAGCAATTAAAGTAGAAAAAGATTTCATGTCTTATGAACCAGAGAGAAGTGGTAAATATGATTCTTTTCCTCGAAGGAAAGTAGAAAAATCTAGTTCAGATAAAGATAAAGCTTTCGATGTAGAACAGCTACAGAACGCTATTCGAACGTTAACCAATGAAGTTATTGGGTTAAAAAAGACTAGTTCTGAAGCTTCTCCTTCTAGGGGTTACTTCAGAAACCAGTTTAGACAAAACCCAAACACGAATAATAAGAATACACCCCTAGATGTAGCTGCTAATGAAGAGATCTTTAATACAATTCGAGCTGTTCTATCTTTGTCTGAAACACCTAGTCAAGAGATGAATGAAAATGAAGAAGATGAAGAATCTGAAAATGAGGATGAATCAGAAGAACCTCAACAAATTAATGGTCATTTCTAGGATAATTTTGTAAAAAAACATGAGAACAGAATTCCACCTTCAGGACAACACGCATATAATACACGTAGTAAAGCAATTGCAAATACTCCTGGTGCTTCAAGCTCCACTTCAAACACTGATAATAATAGCTCACAACCAAACAAACAAACTTAATCCGGCAAGCAAACTCAGCCAAATAAGGGTACCCAAACCATTCAAAACACTCCAAAGTTGGATTTACAATATGACATAATTGAGGATTTGAAGAAGACACGTGCAAACATTAGTATGTACGATCTCCTTCAAATCTATCCAATGCCTAATAGTCATATTATTAATCCTGCAGTAAGTTCGATCGTCCCTAATACGAAGCAAAATGTTGCTGCAAACAGTTCAAACAATGATCCAACAGCAACTGATAAAGGGAAAACATCAACCGATAAAGCTTCTTTGATAGGTAAGAATTCTAAGTCAACTACACCTCCATTCTTACTTACCTTTGAAATTTTTAATAGGAATGTCCACAACTGCATGGTAGATTCAGGAGCATCCTCTAATGTTATGCCTTTATCTGTGTGTAAGAAATTAAATGGCAAATTTGTTCCATCTGATTCACAAATAACTCAATTAGATAGAACAAACGTTAAAGTTGTCGGAGAGATGAAAGATGTCTTAATTAGGATTGCTTGTAATCCTTCAGTTTATCAAATCATAGACATCGTAATTGCTGATATTCCAGATGCATATTGGACTATTCTTAAGTAGGGATTGGTCTCAACAACTAAATGGTTTCTTTGCCACTGATTGGTCAACCTTGTGGCTACCAAAAAATGGAAAATCAAATCAGATAAAGATACATAGAGAAAGGTACATGAAACATACTGTTACAGAACTACATGATCCTAGTGAACCTGTGTTATTTTCTGATTCCATTATGGGAAACTACATGTATGAATTAGGTTTTGGAAATTTCAAAGCTGAAAAATCTCTTCTTCTTGAAAATAGCAAGCAATCTGAGATTTGTAATGTAACAGCTATTTCTCCTAATTGTTCCCTTAAGGAGACCATTGGTGATGAAAATAATGTAAATATTGTAAATATCATAGAAAGTAAAGTGATTGTACATAATTCTATTTGGACTCTTTATTTCGATGGTGCAAAATCTAAAGAAGGAGCAGGAGCCGGTTGTTTACTAATAGATCCTCAAGGTAATAAGACTTGTATAGCTTGTAGAATAGAATTTAGTTGTACAAATAATACAGTTGAATATGAAGCTTTGATTCAAGGATTGAAAAAAGCAATCGATTTGGGCATCAAAGAGATAGTGGTTTATGGCGATTCAGAGATCATTGTTAGACAGGTGCGTAATTCCATTCATTGTTTATCTGAACATTTACAAAGTTATCAGAAAGAGGTATGGAATCTTATCACATATTTTGATGCATTTAACATAAATTCTGTTCCTAGAAGTCAAAATCAAGAAGCAGACTTACTGGCAAATGTAGCTTCCAAGTTGATTCCTTCAGAAAATTTTTCACCAGAATTCTTTTCTGTTGAATTAATTTTTAGGCCCTCCATACCTGATAACATTCTTAATTGGCGTGTGTTTGACAATGATACATAGGTACTGCATTTTCTAACAAATGATGGAATCTTTAAAGATTCAGCAATAGATGAAATCACTCATGACGACAATTTACGAGATTTTTCGGTAATTAATGATTTCTGTTCAATTGAGAAAGCTTTCGAACAGGTAAAACCTGTTCCCAACTCAGTATTAAGATTAGAAAAGTTTTTTGATTTGCAGGATAAGTTTAAGTCAGTTCCTAATTGTAAAACAAATAGCTCTCGCATGAAATATGAAACCATCAATTTAGGAACAGAATCTAATCCCCAAACTATAAACCTAGGAATAGATTGTGATCCTGTAGAAAAAACAGCTTTCATAAAATTATTCAAGGAGTTTAAAGATATATTTGCATGGACATATGATGACTTAAGAACATTCAATACTCAAGTCATGCAACATATAATTCCAATTAAACAAGAATCAAAACCTTTTCAGCAGAAGTTAAGAAAATATCACCCATCATTAGAACCAACAATTAAAAAAGAACTGAATAAATTGTTAGCTGCCAAGATCATTTTCCTTGTTAGACACACTCAATGGGTAGCAAATTTAGTTCCAGTTAGAAAGAAAAATGGGGATATTCGATTATGTGTCGATTTTAGAAATTTAAATAAAGCTTCTGAAAAAGATAACTACCCTGTTCCACCCATGGAACAAATTCTTCAGAAAGTGTCTGGGTCTGAGATACTGTCTCTCCTTGATGGTTTCTCAGGGTACAACCAAATACTAGTCTCCCCGGATGATCAATTAAAAACAGCTTTTAGAACTCCATGGGGAACGTACGCATACCGTAAGATGCCCTTTGGGTTAATCAACGCGGGAGCAACATTTCAACGAGCAATGGATATTGCCTTTAGAGGCTTAATCAGTCATTCAGTCGTTGTCTATTTGGATGATGTTACTGTCTACTCTAAATATCGGCCTGATCTTCTTAACCATTTGAGAAAAGTGTTTGAACGATGTAGAAAATTTGGAATATCTTTAAATCCTAAGAAAAAAATATTTGATGTTTCAGAAGGTATCTTGTTAGGATGTGTAGTATCAAAACACAGAATCATGATTGATCCTGAAAGAACACAAGCTATTTCAAAGATTACTTTCCCTTCCAGCAAGAAAGGAATGCAGTCATTCTTAGGGAAAATTAACTTTGTTAGGAGATTCATTCCTAGTTTTTCAGAGATCATTCGTCCTTTGCAGAAAATGATTAAAAAAGATGCTGTGTTTAATTGGGGACAAACTGAAAAAGAATCCTTTCAGAAAATTTTAGAAGCTATTTCAGAAGCTCCTAGTCTTCTAAGTCCAGATTTTAACAAGGATTTTATATTATATACCTTTGCTTCTGATATTGCGTATGCAGCAGTATTAACCCAATTAAATCAACAAAATAATGAGGTTCCAATTTCGTTCATGAGTTCGAATTTCAAAGGTGCTGAACTAAACTATCATGAAGTGGATAAACAAGCTTTTGCCGTTTTTAAAGCGGTAAAACATTTTCGTCCTTACTTGTTAAAATCTAAAACAAAAGTAATTGTACCTTATTCTTCAGTAAGAAATTTGTTGGTACAAAAAGATTTAGGAGAAAAAAGGGCACCTTGGATGACAGCTCTTCAAGAATATGACTTAGAAATCAAACCATCAACGATAATTAAAGGACAAGGGTTGTGTAAACTGGCTGTTGAAGCCGCTCATTTGCCTGATGATAAAACTGAAATTGTCATTAATGAAGATTTACTTACCAGAGAAATTTATTTTTATCCACCACCTCAAGATTCCTGGTACACAGACATACGAGTACTTCTGGAAACAGGGACTGCTCCTGATTACTTAGATCCGAAAAAGAAAAGAGTCCTCAGATTGAAATCTGCCCCGTACTTATTAATAGATAGTTTCCTCTTTCGAAAAAATTCAAATGGGGTATACCTTCGATGTTTAGATAAAGATGAAACAGAAACAATTCTGAAAGAATTGCATTCTGGACCAGCAGGAGGTCATTTCGGTGGAGAAACCACAGCTCATAAAATTCTTAGGGCTGGTTATTATTGGCCTACCTTGTTTCGAGATTCTTATACTTTCGTTAGAAGGTGTCAAGAGTGTCAACTTGCCGCAGGAAGAGTTAAAAAATCTGCTTTCCCTTTACAACCTGTTTCAGCTGAGAGACCCTTTTAGCAGTGGGGTATCGATATAGTAGGTCCAATAAACCCTCCCTCATCAATGCAACACAAGTATATAATAACTGCAATTGATTATTTCACTCGTTGGGCTGAGGCTGCACCGTTAAAAGTTGTGAATACTAATCAAGTTATATTATTTTTGGAGTTCTTTATCATAACAAGATTTGGTGTTCCTGATTCTTTGGTCTTCGATAATGCATCATATTTTTCATCAGTTGAATTGACTCAGTTTGCTTTAGAAAAAGGAATAAGAATCAGATATTCAGCTAATTACCATCCTCATGGGAATGGTCTAGCTGAATCAACAAACAAAAATTTATTGAAAATTCTTAAAAGAACTGTTTCAGTTCACCATCGGAATTGGCATACAGAATTGGTCAATGCTCTTTGGGCAGACAGAGTAACTCCAAAAGCTGCAATAGGTAACTCACCATTTTTCTTAGTGTATGGAACTGAAGCTATTCTTCCGCCAAATTTGTTCTTACCTTCATTGCAGTTAGCTCAGTCTGTTCAAGAAGAAGAATGCCCAGCAATGGAAAAAAGAATTAATGCATTGCTAAAATTAGAAGAAGATAGAGAAAAATCAAAACAACACTTTAATAAACATCAACAGATTGTTAAGTCATGGTTTGACCAATCATTTAGTTCTGATCGCGAATTTCAGGTAGGAGACTTGGTCTTAAAATGGGATAAAGCTCATGAAGATAAGGGTAATCATACTAAGTTTCAAAAACTGTGGTTAGGTCCCTTTGTTATTTCTGAAAAAATAGGTCCAAGTACCTTTCGATTGCAAACACTTGAAGGACAGTCCGAGACATTCCCTGTGAATGGACTGATTCTTAAGAAATATTTATGTTGATAATTTGCTGTCTAAAAATGTATATACTTATTCGCTGTTGTAAATAATTTGTATTTCTGTATATAAACTAGCAAACTGTATATAAATCAAATTTCTGTCAAAGTCAAATATTTCAGATTGTTAAAATTTATGTATATAACCAGTCTTAGACAGAAATATGTAATTAACAACTAAAATTAGTATAAATAAATAAGATCAGTTTACTCATCAGTCTTTAAAATTTTGATTTAGACTGAAATCTTTTAAAATTTGTTCAGATTGATCAAAATTTCTTGAATTTGTAAAAAACCTTCGTTTTTTCTATTTATAAGTGTTTCTCGGATTTTCCTTCATCTGGTTATTTTCTTAAATAAGGATAGTTTATTATATATCTTTTTCGAAGCTTGTACTTTTGAAAAATCTTTATAGATTTCTATCATCAGTTTTAGAAAACTTTTGTCATTTGAGAACTGTCTAGCATCTGTTCCAGTCAATAAGAAGTTAAAGTGAGAGACGGAAGGTCTCAGTAATGAGCCGGTCTGATCAGAATCATGAATATCACTGGTATGACATTATTAGGAAACTAGTAATGGCTTCTGGTCTACGAAACCAAAAGATAAGGGGTCTCATCACGAGCCAGCTGATTCATTTTCTGGTGATATTAATGACTGACATTACCATTTGGTTACCATGCTAGGTGATGATCTCTCATTTTAGTTAAAAGAAAAATAATGAAAATCGTAATAAAACACAACTTTTGCCTGAAGAATAGGAGGTCTCAGTAATGAGCCGGCCTAATCATGATCATCAGTGTTGCCTGAAATAACTTCATTTCTGATCACCAGGGTGATGGCTTTTGATTTTAAATTAAAAGATAGGAGATCTCATCACGAGTCGGCTTGCTTATTTCAGACAACTCTCGTGAATGATACTATCACATTGGGATACCAAACCCAGATAGTAGTCTTCAGACAGAATTATTATTTTAAAAGAACAGCAAAAGTAAGAAACAAGAAAATTACTATGCCATGGAACAGGTTCTAGATAGTTTTCAGAGGAACAGTATTCGATGCTGATGGTAAGATCATCTTTACTAAGAAGTACTGGTTTCGATGAAGATATTTGTAAGCCTATCTCTAATCAAATGTTTGTTTCAAAAGATGAAATATTTATGAGTTATACTTATGAATTTGAATAAATAAAGGTTTGACATGAATAAAGGATTTTGATTATTTTTAACATATTTCTAAGATTTCGTTTTGATCATCTTGTTTTAAGCAGAGATAACTGGTTCACCCAGGTCGTCGCCATTTGTTGGCAGCCAGCAACAACCTCTTCATTTCTTGACAAAATGAAGAGAGATCAGCTCTTTATGTGGTTTATCAATTCAAAAATTATGTTAGAGCACCTTCAGAATCTTTGATTCTGAAGGTACTCTTAATCAAAGGAAAGTAATTTAATGATGCTAGAGCTGATAGGAACTTGATCATAAAACTTGGCTTTTAAACGAATATCAGACAAGTTTCATAAATTCTCATTAAAGCTATTGAAAATATCAAAATGAATTTATGTGACTTATAGGATTTGTGCCAAGAGAAATTTCATAAAACACGTTGTATATTAAATAGGGTATTATTAGTCCTAAGACTAAGAGAAATTTTGAAAGTTAATATCATAAGGAATACCCTATTATGAACTTTGTAAATATCATAGTTAATGGATAGATAAGGTTTGTATAGGAAACTTTTTGCGTATGATAAATACCCTATATGATGGTATAATGTGTCAATAGGATGTATAAAGGTTTTTAAACTTAGTGTTATACATATATATATATATAGCTTTGTACATATACATAGAATAAACATTAAGCTAGCCATTTGATTAATGCCTCCTTAACATTAAAATGCGATTTATTACTCTTCATACCACTACGTAACATGATAAAATAGGGATGATTGTTTGATGAACTGGCCATGCAATAAACCAATGGTTAAATCAATAAACGTTTTGGATCGATGAGCTGGCATGAAAACGTGGCTTTCACCCCTTGACAGAATCGACAGTTGTATGCATTTGGTAAAATCGTGTTGACAGTGTTAATTTCTAACAGTCATTTCAAATTACGCCATTGTACCTATTAATTATGAACCACTTTCAATAATCAATGATCATAATGATGATTCTATCAGTCTTAGTATCACTGGTTCGCCAAGTTAAGTGGTTATCACTAACAGGCATGGCCAAACGTAGATAAATTGGCATAAATCATGGTGTAGTGTGAAAGTTGTAACATTTATCACTGCTCGAAATCCCGCTAAAATGGTAGGGTCAGAGATTTGATTTCTGATTAGATTTGAAGCATGTGAAGATTATCTATCATGTCATGTGTATGGATACCTATTCCCTCTGTTTTCACTTTCCCTTTCATTTCGCGACCAAGCCCAGAAAGTGCTGGAGAAACCATGTCTCCTCTGAATCGTTTTGAGATCTCAGGGTTTGAGCTTATTGAATCCAACCAGGAAGCTGCCAAGAGATTTGAGAAAATGGGATGGACACATTTCTTTCGAAGCTTTGATGGTAACCATGTGGAGATTGCTAAGATGTTTGCAATGAGTTTTGAATATGACAGGGTGCGAATTGGGGGTTTCGAATTTGTTATCAATGAAGACAAAATTGTTGAAGCCACGAAACTTCCCCAAGTGGGAGAATGCTGGTTTAAGGGCACTATGGTTGACAAGAAGAAGTGTTTGGCTTTGTTAATGCATTTACCAGATAAAACGAAGCTGAGGATAGTCGTACCTGTAAAAATTTTAAAGCCCGAATGGAGAGCTTATTATGAAATCTTAGTAAGCTACGTAACCTGTTGTGGACGCTATTCCCATTTGCACTTATATCATTTACGGTTGTTGTTAGCAGTAAAGGGTTATAAACTTAATTTGCCCTTCTATCTTTGGCAAAGCCTTAAGAAAATGTCACAGTCTGTAAGGAATTTCAATAACCCTGACAATAGTCTGTGTCATCATGGATTAATAAAAATTTTACTGCAATTCCAATTATCTGCAAAAGGTTTGTCTTGGGATAAATTTCTAGTTGATTGTCAATTGGGGCCAACACAGTATTGGCCTAATCCATCTCCTCGAACTCGTAGAAGACGAAAAGTCATAAATCCTGAGGTTAATAGCTCAGAGGTTAAGGAACCAGAGGTCGTAAACATGCCCATAGATGATGAGATAAATGAAGATGCTGATAGGGTTTCGGTTCCCTGCGATTCTAGGGAAACATTAGAAGAACCCGAACCTGGTAAGAATGATGGCAACCCTGCAAAATTAAAAGAAGGATCAGCCGAAGACGAAATTGTTAAACCTGATGAATGTGATGAAAATTCTATGCATAAGTTGAACCATTTGGCTCAGGTTTGTTGTGACAAGGAAGGGTTGAATTTTTAAAACTTATCATTTTCGCGTAGAGTCACTAGAAGCATGCATAATCTCCATTCGATTCCAGGATATAGGTCTGACCCACAGACTTCCAAATCTACAGCTACTGAACCTACAATTGTAAATATTGAGGATGATATTCCAATGTCTGTCCCTAACACAATGGATGTAGGGAATTCTGCTACTGCGCAGGGAAGTGATGTGCAATCAGGTGAGGTCGAGGGCAATCAACCAGAAATAAACGTTAACACTGTAGAACTTGAACCATTACACAATCAGCATTGTGACAGTCCTCGTTCTCCTCATGTAACTAGAGAAGACTAAACTCTGCAACAGGTATTAGGAAATATTTATCAAGATAAAATCACAGAGTCCAGAGGAAAGCGTAAACAGTGTCTATTAAGTACAGCCTTACTGGAAGAAGAAAATAAAACTTTCAGGAAAGAATTTCTAGAATGGATTGACAGGTGGAAAAAGGCCAACATGAAGAAGAATCAACTCAAGAAATCCAGGAAATCAATATTAAATACGAATCAGTTGTTATTGGAACGAATTGAAAAACAAAATGTTAAAATTATCAGGTTGAAGGCTAAATTAGCCGAAGCTAGAAGAGTAGTCGCTCTTCATAATGAGGCTTAATAGTTTTCTCTTCCCTTATGTCACAGTATAACAGGTAATGGTTATTTCGATTTTGCATGCCTGTAAAATCAGAGATTTAACAGGCATGCATTTATAATTTTTAAGTATTTATGTTAGACTGTGTTAAATTGATACGTTGATTGAATTTAATGCAGGTAGTTTTATCACTCCTTCTTCCAAGAATACAGGACGTGGTTGATGTGATGGCATGGAGATGTAGCTGATTTGTTACAAGCTGGAGTTTTGTGAATGGGCAAGAACTTTCTGAGATACCTCGACTCAGGCCAGTCGATTTTTATTTTTAGTAGGAGGTGTAATTAGATGCCCTTTTGGTTAAATAGTTCCTATAATGTTGCATGCAACATTTATAGCAAAACTGACTCTCAGTAGTATAAAAATAAAGATTTTTGATGAACTCGAAGGGGATGGAGTGGTGAAGAAAACTTATTGAAATATATTTTGTTAACTAGTACTACATCGAAATTGAAGCTGAAGCTTTCATGTGGATGATACTTGATATCTGCGAATGATACTGTGATTGGTATTCATTTTTGGATTTATATATATATACATATATTTCTGTTTGTTATCTTCTGTTTATACATGAACTCTGTGTGCTGTGACACATTGATGTTTAAATATTTTTCTCACTTTATCATCTCAAGTTAGTTGATTGAGTAAATATTTCATTATGGTTTTGTTTATTAGTGTGTTCACTATAAACATCAGTTTTAATGATATACTTTTCTGTTTATTTAAAATTTCATTTGTATGTTAACGGTGAATTTTAAATGAGCATCATTTCAAATTCAAATGACTGTCTTGAGAGTTAACTATTAATCAGTTTTGGAAGTGAAATTTGACTGTGTGTTTTAGGTTAAATCTCATCTCTATTATTACATAGCAGAATTACTTTCGTTATGATTTAAATATGTTTATTTAGAGCATACTTCAGTTTTCTGTTATTGATTAATAATTAATATAGTTTCAAATTTGCTCTCAGCTGAGATAGAGTTAAATAGGATAAGAAATTAGTTAGTTTTAAATTTTACTTTATTTTTTAAATTAGCATTGTTAAATCATTCTACATGCTATAAGTGAGTTTTCATATTTAGAAAACTTCCCAAAAACCGAAGTCTTTCTTTACGAAAGCAACCTTAGGACATTTGTAGATATTTAGGTAGGATAGATATTAGAATAAGTTAGATTTTGCTGGTTTTAAGTTCTCCTTAAGAGACAAACTAGCTGGTAGCAGGACCATAACCTGCGAGGTTTTGTTAAACCAAACATACCGGACGTTTCTCTAAGCTGATTGTGTGGACAAAACCTCCTTATTGGCTCTGATTCATAAAATCAGGCCAACAAGACACAGATGCACACGAGCCATTCTCACATAGTGGTAGGTATAGTCCTCCTATGGTGAGATGTAAGGGTTGGGGCCATTCTCACATGGTGGTAGGTATGGTCCTCCCATGGTGCAAATGTAAGGACTGGGCCATTCTCACATTGTGGTAGGTATGGTCCTCCCATGGTGAGATATAAGGGCTGTTGGGATTTTCCGACATGATGGTAGGTAGTTCCTTCCATGGTGACATGGTGATAGGAGATTCCTCTCATGGTCGTTGATGTAATTGTCGGGCTTTTTCGACATGATGGTAGGTAGTTCCTTCCATGGTGACATGGTGATAGGAGAGTCCTCTCATGGTCGTTGATGTGATTGCCGTGCCTTTCCGACATGGTGGTAGGTAGTTCCTTCCATGGTGACATGGTGATAGGAGAGTCCTCCCATGATCGTGATGTAAGTGTCATGCCTTTCCGACATGGTGGTAGGTAATTCCTTCCATGGTGACATGGTGATAGGAGAGTCCTCCCATGGTCGTGATGTAAGTGTTGAGCCATTCCCGGATGGTGGTAGGTAGGTCCTCCCATGCTAGTGTATATAAATGTTGTGTGTGTACATATGGGTTGTGCTCCGTGGACGATGATGATGATTTGAAGACGATGATGTGACTATATGGTACATAGGTTTTGCAGAGGCATATGATCAGTCCTGATATGCTCTTGCATATTTTGCAGAGGCAGTGTAATCAGTCTTGGGAGATATTACAGGTTTTGCAGAGGCAGTGTAATCAGTCCTAAGGTGTACCTACTTGATGGCTTTCCCGCTGAGATGACATGATTAGTATGATCATGAGTATCAGGATGATACTCTGTGGTCATGGACAGGTTGTGCAGTCACATGTAAAAGATCCTGGGAGATCCGATAGGTTGAGCAGTATGCTCGTAATCAGTCCTGGGATGCTCTTTCGAGGTTTTGGATTAAATGAACGTAATCAGTCCTGAGGATTCCATAGTATGGCCAGTGATGATGAAGATATATAGGTGGTGGGCCTACATCCAGCATGAAAAAGGACTGGCTCTGTAGAAATTCCTATGACGAGTAGATCGAAGATTGATTGAGATAGTAGCAGCAGTGACGATGACGATGATGATTCGATGACGATGATGCAGTGACGATGATCCAGAGAAGAAGACTTGTGCTAATAGATCTATGTCGAGAAATACCTTCCTAGTTAAGAGAGAGTGTTGATGTATTTGTAACTTCGGAATGTATTTCATATATGTATTCCTATAGAGATGTTATTATTCCTCTATACGGAAGTGTTTGTATTCCTATAGAGATGTTATTATTCCTCTATACGGAAGTGTTTGTATTCCTATAGAGATGTTATTATTCCTCTATATGGAAGTGTCGTCATTTATATTGTAAGTGTCATAACTTATACTTGACGGGTTATTAGACCACCTTGTTGGGGTCGGCCCTGTATAAGTCATGTGGGTTAAAGGGTTATTAGACCACCCTATTGAGGGTCGGCCCTGTCAGCATTATGTTATGTGGTTAAGTTAAGGCCGACCTAGTAAAGGTTATTAGGCAAGTCAAGTCAAGTATAAATAGAGTGCAAGAGGCACTCTATTTGATTCATTCACTTTCTCACTCACAAACTCATTGGAGAGTGGCGCACTGGTGGAGGAGGAGAAGCTGCTGCTAGGAGGACTATCTCTTGTACTTGGGTTGTATCATTGCTCTATCTATCTCCGAGGAAGTTGCGGGGTTTTTCACCTTCTTGGTTTTCCCCGGTGAAACTCTGTATCTCTTGTGTGCTTGCATTATTGTGTTCATGTTTGATATGTTGTACATGTTATTCTCTCAGTTAAGATCCTAGATCAGATTGAAATTCTGAAAAAACTAACATTCTAAAATGTGAAAAAAAAAACAATAAAGAAAAACATAGTTGAGATAGATAGAATGCAAGTTTGGATTGGGGTTCAAACTAAATATTCCTTTCATAAATCCTTTTAGTTTGGAAGAGTACACTTTAAAAAGCTAAAATGTAGGTTTGGATTGAGTTTCTAAAATAAAATAAAAATTGAAAGCCAATGCTTTTCAAAGGCTTCTTCTCAAAGGTTTATGGACAAGGGATTCTGAAATGTGAAAAAAAAACAATAAGTCATTGAGATCAGAAATTGAGCTTTAAAATGCTTAGAACAAGCATCACTTGAATTTTCAAAGTGGCCTAGCACCTAAAATGTAAAAATAACTTGAAATATATGAATCCATGATGTATGTAATCATAAGCCTTAAGATACAAGGAAAATAGATTCTCAATGACGGGAAAATAGTCCAAAAAAAATCATGTTCTAAATAAATTTTTCATTTAAAGTTGGGTTTTCCTAATATTTTAAAGGTAATTTTAGCAAATCACTTGGCAGGACACCATGTGAAAATCCTCACAGCAGATCTAAGAGCTGATGTATACCTCACAAGAAATATTAAGATTAAGTAGGAAAATAGAAGAAGAGTGGTCAATGTAGTGTAAAGGAGCAACATAATTATGATACAGCAGAGCTCGGATAAAAGAAGAATAACATCACACACTAATTCATTAATCATAATATGAATCATAAATAATACAATGGTGGTGAGAATTTGAATGCCAAGGTGGCAATTCGAATTAGCCTGCATGGGCATGGCTTATCTGCACTAAGATTCATCATCATCATTAGTGAAGTGTCAACAATACACCACTAGGAGTCCTAATCATCATCAGTGGAGTCATCAATGCACAAGTAATGGTCAACCAAGTGTCAAACTGAGTCTAACTGAGTGTGGTAGGTGTAATTGGCACATGGAAGCACTAATGTAGTGAAGGAGGCTCAGTGGAGGGCGCATGGGGAGCTGACTGGAGTCAAAATAGGCAATCTAGTCTCACTGGGGGTCCAATGGAGTGTTTCAATTAGTTAACAAGTCAATCAATCCTCAAATCAAGGAGAGATCCACAAATAACTCAACTAACTGAAGTGTAACTGAGTGGTAGGTGAAGAAGGGATCCTTTCACAAGTGGTAGGTGAAAGGTGGGCACATCACTGACTAAGAGGGATAAAAATGAATGGAAAGAAGCTCCCGGGCCAGCAAAATAGGGACTAGGTCCTGGAGTGATGATTGGGATGCATGCAAAAATGCATGCATGACTGAAATGCAAAATAATGAAAATGCTGGTAGGACTAGGATGGAGTATAGGAATATCCTAAGATCCCCCCTTAATCCATCCTGGGCCTTGGTAACTGAGACCAAAGGTCACCCAATACAATGAATAATAAATAACAGTCCATAAACCGAGGAAATGGGGAAAACCTCACGGGAAAAATACCCCCCTCAAAATAGACTCTAGGGCACACCAAAATAAATGCTCCAAACTCAAGCAGGTGTGATGCTTGGTCATATGTCTGGAGGTATCTTCTTCTTGGGAAGAAGTGGATCATACTCAAAAAGCATGTGCTTGTACCTGCTCTTCAAATCAAATGTGATGAGAACAAATCAAGAGGTATGAGGATGATCCTGGAACGTGTGATTCGAATCAGCTGAGGTAGGATCAAATCCATGAATGTGTAGATAGTATTTTGTTTTCTCCTTTGAACCATCATAGGTGAGATTATGCCCAAAAGAACCATCACATGATAGTGATTGCTTGGAATCCAAATCAGATCCAAGACTTGAAAAATGGTTTCTTGAGATCTCCTTTGAACCATTAGAGGTGAGATCAAAACCATGAAATGCATGAAAAATTATCCCAAGCGAATGGCAATGCCCTATGTCTTCAATAAACTTATGAGAGCATGTACAAATGATCTTACAGTAGTACATAAGAGGTGAGTGATCAAGGAGAGCGAATGCATTACCTCCAATTGTTGATTTAACCTCTGAAACATTCATGAGATCATCATTATGCAAACCAAGAGACTCTTGTGCAAGAGAGGATTTAAGAACCTCTGTAGTTTCTAGAGTGTGAGCTGACATAGAATTCGAAATAGAAGATATTGAGAGAATGAGTGTAGAATCTGCAAGTTCTTCTTCTTTGTGGAAAACCTCATTATGAGATATGTTTGATACTGATTCATGATCAAAGAGACCATCAAGGAGGGCGAATGCATTACTGGGGTTGCTCTCGAAATAGTTTGGACCAATCCCTTCATTTTGTTTGCCAAATATTTCATCCAGATGGGCCCATAGCTTTTTTGTAGATTCAGCAGAAAGGAAGTGGGTTACCATGCAACGAGACATAGCATACATCATTGTTGCATAAGCTCTGTCACCTTAATTTAACCAATCATTCTCTTCTTCAGAGGATTCGAACTCTCTTTCAAAACAATAATCAAAGAGATCATGTCTCTTCAAATGTGCTATCATATTTGGTTTCCATTCATCATAGTTGAATGGAGAAAGAGGAGGAATTCCTTCCGGATTCATGGAAGTTGTTTCAGAAGACCTGCAAAAAACAATAGAAAATATCTGCAACTGCTACTGCTGCAAAAGTGCAGAAATTGCTGCAACGGCTGTACTCGAAATCTTGATAATAACCTACAAAAAACTCTCAAGAATGGAGATAGAAAATACTCTCAACATGCTCTGATACCATGTGGAAATCCTCACAGCAGATCTAAGGGCTGATGTATACCTCACAAGAAATATTAAGATTAACCAGGAAAATAGAAGAAGAGTGGTCAATGCAGTGTAAAGGAGCAACAAAATTATGATACAGTAGAGCTCAAATAGAAGCAAAATAACATCACACACTAATTCATTAATCATAATATCAACAATAATAATACAATGGTGGAGAGGATTCGAATGCCAAGGTGGAAATTTGAATTAGACTGCATGGGCATGGCTTATCTGCACTAGGATTCATCATCATCATCAGTGGAGTGTCAACAATACACCACTAGGAGTCGTAATCATCATCAATGGAGTCATCAATGCACAAGTAACGGTCAACCAAGTTTCAAACGGAGTCTAACTAAGTGTGGTAAATGTAACTAGCGAAGAAATAATGTAGTGAGGGAGGCTCAATGGAGGGCACATGGGGAGCTGAGTAGAGTCAAAATAAGAAATCTAGTCTCACTGGGGTCCAACGAAGTGTTTCAGTTAGTTAACAAGTCAATCAATCCTCAAATCAAGGAGAGATCCACAAATAACTCAACTAACTGAAGTGTAACTGAGTGGTAGGTGAAGAAGGGTGCCTTTCACAAGTGGTAGGTGAACAATGTGCGCATCACTGACTAGGAGGGCTAAAAATGAGTGGAAAGAAGCTCCCAGGGCTAGCAAACTGGGGACTAGGTGCTGGAGTGATGACTAGGATGCATGCAATTGCATGCCTGGATGCAATTGCATGGTTGCATGCAAAAATGCATGCATGACTGAAATGCAAAATAATGAAAATGCTGGTAGGACTAGGATGGAGTATAGGAATATCCTAACACAACAAACTTGACCTATAATTTGGTCAATAATAAGAACTGCTCATAAAATGAAACAAAACAACTAGATTTGTGTACTGATTCATGAGATTGTTTGTACTAATTCATGATAATTTTCAAAAACAAACTAGATTAGGACAAAATCCAAAATTCATCAACTAAATTATTGTTTCAATTAAAACAATTACGTAAGTACTTATAACATACTCTTTAGATCTAAAGTTAGATTTCACTTTAGAAATTTAACTTTCTTGTAAGATATTTTTTTAAAATTGTTTAGTTCATCTTTGGCGTTGCTAGAGCTAGGACATGTTGACATGGGATTCCTTTTGATGTTCTCAAACCGAATGTAGAAATATTGACGAAATTAGCATGGGATTCTCTTTGATGTTCTCAAACCTAATGTAGAAATATTGTCCCCATGACCACACTAAAATTGTAATTGATTTGAAGAATACCATAGGAGTCAAACATAATTCTTTTTGCACATCAAGCAATCTCCAAGCCATACAATGTACTACCCTGGAATGGGTTGTCTATACATCCTATAATATTTCCAACCATGTTTTAGTACTATGCTTTCAATAACATACATCTCTAAATCTTTCCTACTCATGAAACAACTCCACCGTATGATATAATAAAATACATACTTTTGGGTGGCTTACTAAGAGATTTTTATTGATTCACAAAGGTCAAACTGCTTTTCTATTAAGGTCTTTAATGTTTAAGGTAGAATTATGAACGGTTATATGTTTCCCTTTTTGGTTTTGGTAGTAGTATATAGGTATAAAATCCTACTCAGGAATCATAGCCTTATTTTTTAGACGTCCATGATAGAATATTCATGATTAGTTTTGTTTTTAGCTTTCTTACCCGCCTTGAATGCAAGCTTTCAACCAGTGTACTTTTTAGCTCCACGACAACTGTAACATTAGGCATTGAATACTTAAAAAAACCCTTGCGCTTAGATTTTTAATAAGATAAGATGACGAATACGGATCCACTGAATGAATAAGATACAATGATTATCGGATTGGAGAATCTATTCCTAATTACCTGCAAAAACATGCTTGCAACTTTTGCTAATAACATTACTTAAAATGAATTATGACATGCATCATCTCATGATAAAATTGTAACTTTTGCTAATAACATTACTTAAAATGAATTATGACATACATCATCTCATGAGAAAATTTACATCAGGTTTAAAAGCATGCACGCTTTTATAAGCATTTCGTCTTCCCATTTAACACTTGCTCTCAAGATTCAATGTTCATATAGACAAGTTTTGGTAGGCCCTACTTACCCATTAACGGTATTTTATAACATATTGTTTAATGGGCCATTTGATTTAAGTTATCAAGAAGTCCTAAACGTATTATTTGTGCAGTCAGTGGACAACCTTTATATCCTATGAATTTTCTTTTATACAAAGGGGTAATTAATATAAAGATTGTCAACCTAAAAAAAGGGACAACTTTTTTATTGAATATCGTGGAGATAATGCACTAGACACAAAAATGGATAGAGAATGGAGTTTTGAACACTTAGATTGGGTTCAATATTTTTGTTCCCGTCCAATTATCAAGAGCATTGAGGTTTACTTTCCCACCCCTACCACCACGTCTTCATCACCTTCCATTCTTGACCATACAAACTGTAGTCTCCTATTGCTTTTTAATGAGTTTTTCTTTCAAGCCACCTCTTTATCTCATGCAATCTCCTCTTGGTTGATGCTCATCAACCAGTTGTTATTTCTCACCACCTCTCTACTTCCTACATTCACTTTCAATTTGGAACCTTCTAGTCCTAATATCTATTAATGTTTATCAGACATAAGTTGAATCGTGCGTGGATTGAAATTACAACTCACATAAATAGGGATAACAACTTAATACCAATATAGTATAGAATCCCTTTCTCCTTCATGACCACCTATTGCAAACACTGAATGGGAAAGTGAAGGGTAGGTTTCTTGTGAAATATTTTGCAAGGGTCTATAAATATTTAAGTCGTGTTGAGTGGATTTATGGTGGAGCTAATGTTGCACTATTTTTCTTTCAACATATTTGTTCTAACAACTTTCAAACAAAAATTGAAACAAACTTTTCCAATGGTATGCACAATCGCCCAGCTTTGCGTAGCAAGCAAGATGTACATTCAACACTTGTTGTATTTGAATACAAGGATAAAGAGAACAAGCATGAAGATTCTCTTCCAACATTATTTTGGTGATACAAAGTACACTATTATTTCAACTAATTAGTTTACAAATTTGATATTTGGTAATTCAAGAATACATTCAGAAGTCATAATCATTTCAGGTTCAAATATATTCTATTTCTTTTGGTCTATATAGTGAACTTGGTACTAGAATAGAGTAAAATTTCCTTTCTGATAACTTTAGTTATTCTCAAATATTTAGGTGGTTTACCTTTATACAACAATATAATAAAAAATGACCAAATCCCCAATTATGGTAACATATTCGGTCTCGTGTTCCAAAAGAATCATGTTATTCCATTATTTCACTTCCCCTTGGCATATTGTCCTGCAATTTCTTCACTTTTTCCATCCTCTCTTTAGGTATTTAACTTAATTCCAAATGTTTCCCTCTTATTTGCAGCACATATTCATACTTCATCAAGGCATCCACCACTACCTTATGGAGACTATGTTGACATAAAATACAATTTCACTATTGTTGCATGGCTCCATCTACCTCTGCCCAATGTTACAGGTTGTTTCCCTCAACCTAGACAGCTCTCTCAATTCAAGAATTGCTCGATTATGTATCTATATCTCATATTCCCTTCACAAGCATGAAGCTTTGCTTCCAACTGTATACAATATCACAATGGAAGGCGGCCAACTACAAGAAGGGTCTATCATCAAAGTCACCATATGTTCATGCAACATTCTACGACATGCAATGTATGCTTCACTTTCCCATTCCTTCTTTTCGCTCATTTGATTTTGCACCCCCACTACTTATAACATGTTTTTGCTTCTCTTTTGCTAACTTCCTTATTCTTATTGGGACTATTACATTTCTTGCGCTTGAATTTGTCACATTGAAGGCACCATTGATCGGCGAACCATCCCCTTTCCACTTTACTACCGATTCCACCACCCAAATCAATTCCCCTTCACTTTCCCTACCTTCCTCACCAAATCCAACCCTCACCCATGTCATATCTACTATTCCATTCACATCACTCAACCCTTTCAACAAAACTTGGGCCATTCAAGGTTGAGTTATTGCCAAGAAAAACATCCATGAATACACTAATCAAAAGGTGTCAGGAAAAATATTTGGCTTTGACCTTGTTAGTGCTTCATGATGTGAGTTCCATCTCTTTGTGTTCAATGATTTAGAAACATCATTATATGCCCAAATAGAAATTGGTCAAGTCTACATAGTTTCAAATGACACAATCAAACTGCCCAACCCAACATATAACCACCTGAAAAGCCATGTTGAGATTTTCCTAGGCTCCTCCTCCACAATCCAACCATGCTTAGATGAATACCCCTTGACCCCTTTGCATTGCTTCCACTTTAAGTCTATCAATGACATCCAAAATACAACCCTCAATTCCATGGTTGACCTTATTGGAATCGTCATTTTTGTTTCCCCTACATTTACTATACGAAAAAGAGATGGCTCAGAAACAATCCACCGTACAGTTGGCCTAAGGTACATGTCCAACTATAGCATAGACATAACACTTTGGGGATATCATTTCCATTCAGAGGGTACCCAACTTGCTTCACTTCGATCTTTATAGATTCCCTTTGTCCTCGCAATTAAAGGTGGCTGCCTTACCGAGTTCAACAGGAGAACTATTGGAACTATCTCCAATACCAAACTTCTTATAAACCCAAATATTGAAGAAATTTTTCTTCTCCAAGCATGGTTTCATGAAAATGGATTTTGTTTAGCATCACCCTCCTTGAGTCGAAAATACAATTAGTCTCCTTCTGGACCACACAAACAAATTACCATCTCTAAAGTGCACTCTCTCTAACCCTCTGAGAAAAAAGTTGGTATTCAATACATGCTACCATCACAAATATTAACATGGAATAATTCCATTTCATTGCATTCCCTCTATTTGTTGATGGCATTCAATGCATGAAAAAAATTTCCCACAAAACTACCAACATGTGGCATTGCAGTAAATGTGATGGCGAATTTGAAGAATGCGACTATTGATATATAGTTAAACTTGATATGCATGATGCCATTGGGAAACTATATGGTTTCATAGATTTCGATGATGCTGCAAGTCAACTCATGGGAGTCTTTGCAAAGGAGTTGTGACTTCTCTCAATGAACCAACAACTATCCCAGAAATTTTCTGTACAGTCACTTCTCACCACTTCCTTTTCACATTATCTCTCAAGACAGAGACTTTCAATGTAGTTGATCATTTGAAAGTGGTCATCTCCATGTTAGATTAAGTTACATCTTCAACATCATCGACCCCTCCCATTGATGAAACCCATGAAGCTGCCCTTGGGAAGCATCCAGTTGCACTCATGCTTTAAACTACAATTTCCATTGCACTTTTTCCTTCTGCTTTGTCATAGTTAACAATTTTTCAAATAACGTTGTTGACTTAAATACTATTTGTAGCCTACATGGCCACTTTTGAATATGCTCTTCTTTTCTTTTTCCCTTTGTGTATTAACAAATGTTGTGGAAACTACTTTTTACTACAACACCTAATGCTATTTTTGTACAATTCATTTGTTTCTTACAATATACATTCATATAATTCTCTAATGGTTTGCTCTCCAACTTTCCGTGCACTTTAGCCTTTTGCTTTGTCATAGTTAATGAATCCCAACTTTCAATTAACATTGTTTAATTAAATACTCTTTGTAGCCTACATGGCCACTTTTGAATATGCTCTTCTTTTCTTTTTCCATTTGTGTATCAAAATATGTCATGGCATCTACTTTTTACTTCAACAACTTATGCTATTTTTGTACAACTCATTTGTTTCTTACAATATCCATGCATGTACTTCTTTAATGGTTTAATATACAACATGTTTCCTTTCCACCATTTCCACCTTCAGGTTCACAACAACCTTGCACTTGTATTGTAGGTATGCTCCTCGGTGATGACAATGAACATATTAATGCACGAAGGATACTTGTATATGCATGAAACAAAAAAAAAAAAAAAGAGACAACGCCTTCTTTATAGAGAAGCTCATCAACTTCTTCCCACATATATGCCTTCTCCATTTCAGGTTAATCCACCTTCCATTATACTCTCTCCTCCATCTACACCTTCAATGAACCTTGGTATACACCCAACCCACAATTCCACTGCAACTTCCCCTCCGCATAATCCATCCACCACCCCACTCAATGAAGCACAACAGCATTTTCATACAAGGCTTGACCACCTCTATCCCATGCATATATGCTCAATTTGCATGGAATCTTACCCTGGCATGAAAACAAAAAACTTACATGGTGCATATGCATGTTCTCATTTCACTATGGAGAAAAAAGGCCATCGATTTTCTTTGTCAAACAACATGGACCCTGGAATACAACCATATGTTCTTGCAATACTTACTCAAGTTGAATAAATGCTCATTTCTCATGTCAATCCAATCCTACAAGTCACCCATTCCCATGGCGTACAATATAAATATTATGTCCATACTATTAGCTTCCCCCAAGACATTTGCAGAATTGCCAACTCCCTCCCTTGTCTAATTTCATACCTCAGCATCCTTCTTGTATGCAATTGCAACCCTACAAACTAGCCATTTGAATAATTCGTTAGCCGGTCACGTGTTGTTGTTGCTTTTGAATACAAAATTTCAAATGACCCTTACTACAAGGATGTTCCTCTTAACCCAGATGCACTAGCTTCTTTTCCTTTGGAATTTGCATACATCTCCCATCTCCTTTTCCATGTGAGCTCCAACTCTACCCCCTTACCTGAACAAATCTCAACTTATATTGTTCCATTACCCCACTTTCCTGAACCCCATGAATTGAAATCCTCCTCCTTCATTTCCACACAATCTAATTCTAGAACTGAGGTTGAGGAAATAAGACGCTTCTTGCACACAGGAAAGGGCACACTTTCAACTTCCATTGATTGGCATCCTATAGGCCTTTCCCCTATCAATGATTACAACATAGAAGGCCTCCTCCATATGGCCTTCCCATCCTTGTTTCCAACAGGCGTTGCAATGCTCAAACAACCACGCATTCAAGAAGTTGGAATGCATGACTATGCACTATACCTCATTTGATACCATGAAAACATGTTTGTCCAACACCCTCAATTCCACTACTACATATACAACTTCATGATGTGACATAGTAGCTAGGATACGGCTTCCGTGTTCGTTAAATAAAACCTTGAAGACACCTTCCCACCAACAATCTCAGAGCTTATCCATCAATTACAAGACCTGCTTGATTCGCGCATTGTTGATCAGGTAATGAGATTTGGCTCTACACTCTGTGGGACATGCTCCTATTGGAACAAAAGTAGGGGTGATCTAACTGATATGATCACCCAATAAGGGACACCAACCTTCTTCTTCACCCTTAGTACAGCTGACACCAAATGGAAAGATTTGCATGCACTCATGCCTGGAAAACCTCCTCCCAATTCAAATCAACACCACCAATGGAGGATTCACAACATTATAACCAATCCACATGTTGCATCTCAATATATGGACAACAGATTCAAAATATTCCTTGAAGAAGTTCTTCAAAGAGGGCTTGGTACAAAATACCTCTAGTGCAGGTCTATAACAAACCATGTTCCTTTTCCTACTTTTCATATTCAACACTTTCACCTTTTTTTACTAATAATTCCCTTTTCCATGTAGGTATGAATGGAAAAATCGAGGATCTACACATATACATGGTTTCCAAATGCACCCAATATGGACACACTATACTGGGGAGACGTGGCCTCTGTCAATGCTGCAAAACAATATTTTGGCAAATTCGTTACAGCATGGAACCCTCGCACCATCCACTTACAAACTCATGGATTACACCACTATACTCTAATTGATCCATGCATCCTTGGATCAACATCCATACTTGCATCGAATAAACTGTCTGACTATGAATAAATTGTCAATTGCATCTAATGACACACAAAATGTACAGAGAATTCCTTCCTCCGTAAGAAAGGGCCATCGTCGAATGTCGTTACAAATTCCCATTCGATCTACAACCTACATCTTATTTGTAAATTGACACAAATGGACATAAAACATACAAGCCTGCTAGTAATGATGCTATTTTGAACATCCACAACTCTGACATGCTTTCAATACGGAGAGCTAATGTTGACTACCAACCTATTCTTTCTAGGCATGTTGTTCTCAAATATATTTCTAAGTATGCATCAAATCCAAAGACAAAGTCTAAAATCTACCATGATATGATTTCACGACTCGTACATGCAACACCGTCTGATGCGTCTGTCTTGCAACCAATCAAATGTTTCCTTTGAGAAACCATTGCAGATAGACACATCAATGCACAAGAGACGTGCCACATGCTCCAAACACTTCCTCTTTCCCTTTATAGTCGATCCTTTGTTTCCTTGAATGTTATCCGAACTGTTTTTAAGCATGCTTTTGATGACCCACCTAACACCCCTCCATCAACCACCTTCATTTATGCATACATGCAAAGACCACCTACAATCGATAACTTGACCCTTCTTGAAGTTGCACGCTCTTGGTCCTTCTCGCCTCATAGAAAACACTCCCAATGGAAACCAAACAACCCTTCCAAGATTGTTCGTGTCCTACCTTGATTCACTACCATTATACCCTTTGGCACATATTCCTTCCTATCATTTTTATGGAGTGATCTTCTCCTATACAAACCTTTATGTGCCCTTCCTGAATACATTGGATCCATTGAATTAGAGATAACTTCTCACTGGATTCACATTAAAGATACATACATTTCATGGCATGTCGAATGCATACAAGAAGACCCCTCTACAAGTCCCTCTAATGAATCTATCTCTAATGCAATTCAATTTCCCTTACCCCCTGGCGTGGTTGAATGGGAACTCCTTTCTCAACTCCAACCTGGAAACAACATCCATGTTGATGACCTTGAAATGCTTGGCCATCATGACTTTGACACAAACCAAAATTGGACCTATAACCATATCCCTTTCACACATGCACAAAACAACCATATCATTCATTGACTTCAATCGCTCATCCACCCAACTACACCAAGACACCTCTTTTCCTTCCTCTTCACCTAAATCCTTGTCTCCCACTCAATGCATGGCCTTTGAACTTGTTCTTTCCCACTTCAAAAACACCACAGCTCCCACCCCTCCAAAAATGGTCATTCAAGGTACTGTCGAAACAAGAAATTCTTACCTTATTTCTTGACATAAAACTGCACTCATCACTTCCTCTGATAACAATGTTATCCCCTTGCTCCTCCTTGCTTCAAGTGGCATTGCAGCCTTTAACATACATGCCCTTACAATACATTTTTCCCTTTGCATACCCACTTCTGAGATGCACCCTCTTGGAGGCCAATCTCTTTCAAACCTCCAAGAACAACTCTTCCATATTCGATACATCCTCATTGATGAGATGAGGTTCATTGGACCAAAATTGTTAACCAATATTGATGCTTGCTTACATGAGGCCTTTCCTTCCCAACGTACAACCCCCTTTGGTGTTCATTCCATCATCCTTCTTGGTGACTTTGGGAAATTCCCCCCTGTAAAATACATCCCAATATATGCCAAAAACTCACAGGGAAATGCTCTTTGGCATACCTTTGACACTTTTTTGACACTTTCAACCATATTTCGACAACAAGGAAACACCCCTTCTCAGATTTCTTTTCACCAACTCCTCCTCAACCTTCTCAATGCAACGCCTACTCTTGAATAATGGACCCTTCGCATGTCAAGGACAACCTTTTCACTTTTACATGAAGAGAATCATGCATTTGAACATTCCACCCACTTGTATGCAACTAATAGCTCCATTGCATTGCACAACAAACAAATGTTGAAACAACTCAACATGTCAGTTGTGCATTGCTGTGCAGAACAAAGGGAGAAACACATGCATGGATCTGAAGATGATGAAGAACTAGATTTTAAGGTTCTACTCTCTGTTGGTCAACAAGTTATGTTGATAGCTAAATTTTGGGTTGGAGTTGGACTTGTTAACGTATCTCTCGGAAAAGTTGTTTCCATTGTCTACAACTCCAGCAATCAACCCCCTACCTTACGATCCTTTGTATTTATCGACTTCCTCCACTACAAAGGCCCCCCATGGGATGCTTCCAATCCAACTTATGTTCCCATCCCTCCTATAACAAGGGGGTCACGGAGGCAAATACCACTTAGTATGGCATTGGGTTTAACAATCCATAAAGCACAAGGCATGACGCTACAAAATGAAACAATTGATATTTGAAACATTGACCAACAAGGCCTTGCATTCACTGCAATATCTAGAGTTAATTATTTATTAGGCCTTCACATTTCTCCATCTTTCTCATTTTCCATATATTCTTGAATGCAAGATAATCCCTATGTCCAACGTAGAAAAAAGGAAGAAACCTTGCTTACTGCAAAGTCTTTGCAACCACATTTTCCTCAAAACTTGCCTTTTCTCACTTTACACCTATACCTTTCATCGATATTACTTTACTCTCTCTTTTACTTGTAATTACTACTACTTGTATGGTTTTTTACATATCAGCTTTTGGTTACTTACATGATTGTATACTTTACTAGAAAGAACAATATATACCAAGAAACATTGCTACTTGAAAAACAAAAGACAATCATCGTTTCATGAGATGCTCCTCCTTTTTCCAACAAATATAAATGCTATTGTTTTCTAGTCTATATTACTTACTTTCAATATGATCCACTTATTGTTTCAACAATGTTTCAAACAAGTAGCTTTTGCATATGTTGTTTTCCCTTTCTTGCTTATAACATGTAAAAATTGTTATATTACTTACTTTCAATGTGCTTCATTTATTGTTTCAACAATGTTTCAAAAAGTAGCTTTTACATACTTTCTATTTCCTTTCTTGATTATAACATGTAAAGAGTGTAACATTTTTCATATGCATATTTTTCCCCTGATGCAAAACATAAATGGATATGGACTACTTAGCTACACTTTCCTACTACTCTCGGAAAATAAAGGAACACAGGGAAGCTTTACAAGAGTTATCAACATGCTTCCAGCTACAATCCATGCTTCCAATAAATCACTTTCGCCCAACTATGTAGTTGCTCTCAGAACTAACGAACTTACTTCAATGTGTTATCCACCTCCATGAAAGAGATGTGATAAGACGTATACGAGAAGACCTACTATTGCGACATGAACATCTTGCTCCGTGCATTTCTCACACTTGGTGTTGTTGTTGTCGTGCAACCTCCTGTATATATGATTAACTTCTACTACATGCTTACCATTTTGGTTTTTTTGCACTTCCCTGTTATATTTCGGTGTATTATTTTCAAGACAAAGTAAACTCCTTGTCTGGTCATTAGTTTTCATCTCCTTCAAGGGGATCCGTGTATGCATATGTACAGCCTTTTATTACTTACCATCGTTATACCATTTTAAATGTGTGAACTAATTCTACAATGTACACCCCTTATCACATGTTTCAACTCTTTATATTATCATAGTATTGAAGACAAATATATAATGCCATCTTTGATTGACATAAAAATGTTTAGTTTTCAAACTCTTCTCAATTGTTCACCTATGAGTTTGCTTGCTACCAACTTTGCAACTGTTAATCCAACTATATATTATAAATTGTATGCTCCACTTTCCATTGTGGGAATTTTCTTTATTGCAATTTCACTTCTCTTATCACATAGTCTTATGCATGACAAACTCTCAAATTTTATCCACAAATATGTCAATAATGAAGCAACTAATAACTCTCAAGGAAATGTGTGTTGAACATGGAATGTGATTTTGTATATCATATATAAATTGTGAATAGTTTTTTTATGTACCACCTTTGTACTTTTTACAAAAAAATTAGATTCTCGTGGATTAAAAAATCCGTCAATATTAAGTACTCTAGCAGTTGCATGTACAATAAATTATGTTGTGCACTTCAACACTGTTGATGTGAGTGTTGATAATAACAGTAGCATTAATTTAAATGACAGTATCATTAATTTGAATGACAGCACCATCTCATTTCCTCTCATTTATTACCTATCATTCACTAATGCAGTTTCAATTATATGATGTGCATGATGATTTTGCACCATGGAATCATGTTGATATTACTATTCAAATATGAGACCTCTGGCCTCATTTAAATCTATTATACATGTTACTATATTTAAGTTATGATACAATTCCTCTCTGATTATATGCTGACATGAATAAAGAACCTTGATAAATTGAATTTGTGGCAATACATACATTGTGTTGGTGCTCATTTGTTTGTTCTTGTACTGACCCGGGTTCTGCGTAGTTTAGAGACCCAAAAATACCCCCTTTTCACCGACCCTTTCGGCAACAGTCTGCGAACAAACTGAGGTCTCACCCGAGGTGAAGTTATGGGGTGGCTACATAAGCATGTTTTTGTAACCGGTGATGAGCGGCTAGAAAACAGGTCCACTGGGCGGAGTTATACTTCCTACACATCCACTTCCAATACCACAGCGCACTTCAGGACTGTGCGCTAGCGGTATTTATCCACACTGCACTGCAACAATGCACTTCGGACTGCGCTTCCAGATAGTCACACTGACTACAGGCTGCATTGAGTAGCGTCACTTCTCACTTACTTAAGGATAAGTAGTTTACCACATTATAACAATGCAACTAATTGTGTACTTCACTACTCTAACAATACAGACTCCGCTGAATAATTGTTAGTTCCTCTACTGCACCACTATCATTCTAACTAGACCACTACACATTTGGAATATTCAACACAACTTCATACTGTTCGTAAGTGTTTCTATACTTAACATATTCAGTTACATAGGTCCAGCACTTAACATATTATTCTCATCATCCATACAAGCGGAAAATACATATAAAAGCATGAACATACATGACATGAAATATTCACACAGATGCAATCACATAACTCAGGTATTTACATGGTTCACCCCCCGGAAGGGAGCTACGTCCACGTGAACTGTTGTTTCTATTAATGGGAAGGGTTAACAGTTCCAGTCTGTGCACACAGCTGCAGACTCTTCTCTACAATAGGTCTCTGTTGTAATGTCCCAATATCTGGTAAAAGTTTTATTTACTCAATTTTTGTTTATCTTGCATGATGACACTATCTAAAACTTAAACTAGTTCCCGCAATGCAACCTATAGTGGAAAAAGGGCATGGTGAACCACAAGGGGGAGAGTATTTAAGTTGTTAAAGTCACAGGATTCCTTGACTTTGATTAGCTTTCAGACTTGAATTAAGTTAAATTTATCTAGGATTTATTTCTATGTGGATTTTAAGTAAAGCAGGATAACTATTGTTATCGGAATACATAGGTATATGTATTACCTAATATATATATGTGTGTGTGTGTGTGTGTGTGGTTTTAAATTAGATATTATAAATTATGGAAATACATATATGTTATCTATAGATTTATGCTTTTGTATGCTATGTGGAAAGGTATATATTTTTATTTATATGTTGATGCTTTTATATAAGTATATAGAAATGAATATTTTATTATTGATATGTGTTAAGTTTAAACCAAATAGACAAACAAGATCTCTGAAAGAAACACAATCACAATATAGACACACAATATACCCTGGGAAACCCTCATGGGGTAGAAAACCCAGCAAAGCTTTCCTCAATAAGATGATCAACCAAAATACAAGATGTGCTCCTTCTTCTTGACTCCTTAGCAGATCTCCTCAACTAGTGCGCACTCTTCCACAAGTGAGTGAATGATCTAATGAGGAGTTCACCTCCTCTATTTATACTTGACTCTCAACTGACTAAAAGACCTGTTGGGGCCGACCTCACCTGGAGAAGTCTAATAACCCCTAAAATATAACTACAGGGCCGACCCACACATGGTGGGTCTAATAACCCTAGTTAATACTAACCCTCGGAGGAATAAACATCTCCGGATACATAATAGGGTTACCTCGGAGGGATGAAACATCTCCGGAATAATAAAGTACAAATATAATATTCTTTGAAGTTACAATATTCAACACTCCCCCTTAACGAGAAGGATATTATAACAGCATCTGCAGGAACAAGGAGTCACTACACATGATACATCTATAAATCATCGGAAGCTTTCTTCAATTTGTCTTCATCAGTAACTCAAACAGTTACTGGTACATCATTGTCAACATCAACATCAACATCACGATCAGCAGCATCGTCATCACACGATCAGCAGCATCGTCATCACACGATCAGCAGCATCGTCATCACACGATCAGCAGCATCGTCATCACACGATTAGTAGCATCGTCATCACACAATCAGCAGCATCGTCATCACACGATCAGCAGCATCGTCATCACACGATCAGCAGCATCGTCATCACACGATCAGCAGCATCGTCATCACACGATCAGCAGCATCGTCATCACACGATCAGCAGCATCGTCATCACACGATCAGCAGCACAATCACTTTCTCGGAGACCACTCGTCTACGGATCAATTCAGGGACCGAAGTCCGGGGATGATACAATCCCCATCACGTACATTTTGAACTATCAGTTCCGGGATGATGCAATCCCCATCACGTACATTTTGAACTATCAGTTCCGGGATGATGCAATCCCCATCACGTACATTTTGAACTATCAGTTCCGGGATGATGCAATCCACATCACGTACATTTTGAACTATCAGTTCTGGGATGATGCAATCCCCATCACATACATTTTGAACTATCAGTTCCGGGATGATGCAATCCCCATCACGTACATTTTGAACTATCAGTTCTGGGATGATGCAATCCCCATCACATACATTTTGAACTATCAGTTCCGGGATGATGCAATCCCCATCACGTACATTTTGAACTATCAGTTCTAGGATGATGCAATCCCCATCACGTACATTTTGAACTATCAGTTCCGGGATGATGCAATCCCCTATCACGTACATTTTGAACTAAGGTCCAGGGACGATGCAGTCCTATCCTCTATTCTCGGAGACCTCACGTCTACGGCTCTCTTTAGGACTGAAAGTCCAGGGATGATCCAATCCCCTCAAGTCCACCAAGGAATTCATTCTCGGAGACCTCTTGTCTACGGCTCTCTTTAGGACTGAAAGTCCAGGGATGATCCAATCCCCTCAAGTCCACCAAGGACTTCATTCTCGGAGACCTCTCGTCTACGGCTCTCTTTAGGACTGAAAGTCCAGGGATGATCCAATCCCCTCAACTGTCCACTAAGGACTTCATTCTCGGAGACCTCACGTCTACGGCTCTCTTTAGGACTGAAAGTCCAGGGATGATCCAATCCCCTCAAGTCCACCAAGGACTTCATTCTCGGAGACCTCTCGTCTACGGCTCTCTTTAGGACTGAAAGTCCAGGGATGATCCAATCCCCTCAAGTCCACCAAGGACTTCATTCTCGGAGACCTCTCGTCTACGGCTCTCTTTAGGACTGAAAGTCCAGGGATGATCCAATCCCCTCAAGTCCACCAAGGACTTCATTCTCGGAGACCTCTCGTCTACGGCTCTCTTTAGGACTGAAAGTCCAGGGATGATCCAATCCCCTCAACTGTCCACTAAGGACTTCATTCTCGGAGACCTCACGTCTACGGCTCTCTTTAGGACTGAAAGTCCAGGGATGATCCAATCCCCTCAACTGTATTCTCATCCATACAGGTACAATCATGTATCACATCAAAACATGTCTACATCTCATCAAAACATGTGTACATCAAAACATGTATACATCACATCAAAACATGTGTACATCAAAACATGTATACATCACATCAAAACATGTGTACATCAAAACATGTATACATCACTACATCACATCAAAACATGTGTACATCAAAACATGTATACATCACTTAATCAACACATGTACACATCACATCAAAACATGTGTACATCAAAACATGTATACATCAATAATCAAAACATGTACACATCACTTAATCAACACATGTACACATCACATCAAAACATGTATACATCACTAGCATGTATATCAAAACAAAACATGTATACATCAGACATGTATTCTCACTAATACATCATATCAAATCATGTATACATCTAGCATAAACGATATGTAATAGTTCTAAATCTAAATAATTGTAAGTAGCTAACAAAACAGAAAATAAGCGACAGAAATACTATACTACTCCCCCTTTCGAGGAGGGTCCTTCTGGACTATACCAAGCTTGTCTCGGAAGTACTCAAACTTCACTCGAGACAGAGGTTTAGTCAAGATATCAGCAACCTGATCCTCAGTGCTTATATACTCGAGCTTGATGGCTCCTCTCTGCACCATGTCTCGTATATAGAAGTAACGGATCTCAATGTGTTTTGACTTATCATGGAACACAGGATTTTCAGTCATCTTAATGCAGCTTTGATTATCACACATAATCACAGTGGGATCCATTTCTAAGTCAAAGATTCCAGATAAGAGTTTCCGAAGCCACACCGCTTCACAGCTGGCAGAGCAAGCAGCTATATATTCTGCTTCAGCGGTACTGAGGGCCACACTAGATTGTTTCTTGCTGAACCAGGAGATCATGGAAGATCCAAGACCATAACATCCACCTGAAGTACTTTTTCTGTCTGAGACACTACCTGCCCAATCAGAATCTGAGAAACCATGCAACTTGAGTTCATTGTCTCCAAGATAGTAAAGGCCAAAGTCCACTGTACCTTTTAGGTACCTCATGATATGCTTTGCAGCTATAAGGTGAACCTTTCTAGGTTCTACTTGAAACTGACTTAGGGTATTTACAGCAAAGCATATATCAGGCCTAGTATTTGTCAAATACATCAATGATCCAATGATTTGTCTATATAGGGTTATGTCCACTAGTTCTGATGAATCATTAGCTAGCAGTTTTAGGTTGGAGTCCATGGGAGTGGCCATAGCTTTACACTCCAACATATCAAATCTTTTGAGGATCTCCACAGTATACTTACCTTGATTTAGAAAGATCCCTTTTGGCTCTTGCCACACTTCTAGGCCTAAGAAGTAGTGCATTAATCCGAGATCTTTCATTTCGAATTCTGAAGAAAGCTTCTTCTTGCTTTCAATGATTTGTTTCTCATTTCCTGTTAGAAATAGATCATCTACATATAATAGCAATATAACAGGTTCATCATTCATTACTTTAAGATAGAGATTGGGGTCAGCTTTACTTTTGGTAAAGCCCATGCTTAATAAGAAATTGTCAATTCTTCCATACCAAGCTCTGGGAGCTTGCTTTAAACCATATAATGCCTTCTTCAGTTTGCATACATGGGTCCTTCCGTCTTTGACCTCAAAACCTTGAGGTTGTTCTATGTATACTTCTTCTTCAATTACACCATTCAGGAAGGCTGTCTTAACATCCATTTGATGCAATTTCCATTTCATCATGGATGCAAGTGCCATGATAGTTCTAATTGAAGTATACCTAGCGACAGGTGCAAATGTTTCTTCATAGTCAATTCCTTCCTTCTGAGAGAATCCTCTGGAAACAAATCTTGCCTTGTATTTTTCAATGCTACCATCTGTAGCATGTTTTATCTTGAAAATCCATTTGGAAGAAACCACACTTTTATCTTTGGGTTTGGGGACTATATCCCAAACATCATTTTTCATTATTGACTGATATTCTTCTGTCATTGCTTCTACCCATTCTTTCTTCTGAGCTGCCTCTTCATAGCTGGTAGGTAGATGATCCACAAGATCACACATCAAGGCCATATATTTGGACACTAGTTTTGGTTTCTTCCTTTCTCTAGTGGAGCCTTCGGGGGCACCATATCTTTCAGCTCCTTGAATAATATCTCTAGCCCATGCTGGTCTTCTTTTCCTAGATAATTCTGCTACAGGAGGTTCTTGTGGTTCCAGCATGTCATGATCCTCTGGTGTATCTTCTTTAGGGACATGAACAGTCTCTGAGATTTTGGGAGATGTATCTTCTTCATAAACTTCTTCAAGTTGACACTTTCTGGATTTCTTGAGAGCTGCTTCCTCATCAAAGGTTACATCTCTACTTATTTCTATATGATGGAAACCTGGTATGTAGATTCTGAAGGCTTTGGAAGTTTCACAATAACCAACAAACATTCCCTTCTTACCTGAGGGATCCAACTTGGTTCTCTTTTCTTTTGGAATGTGGATGTACACAGGACACCCAAATATTTTAAGATGGCTTACTTCAGGCTTCTTACCTGTAAACACTTCTTCTGGAGTTTTGAATTCAAGAGCACTGTGAGATAATCTATTTTGCACATAAACTGTTGTCTTGGCTGCTTCATCCCATAGATACATGGGAAGATCCTGGTCATGTATCATAGTCTTCACAGCTTCCATGATGGTTCTATTTTTCCTTTCTGCAACCCCATTTTGTTGGGGATTGTAGGGAGTGGTTAGCTCTCTCTTGATTCCAGCTTCTTTACAAAATTCTTCAAATTCTTTTGAAGTATATTCTCCACCATTGTCTGTCCTAAGAATCTTGATTTTCTTATCTGAGAGATTCTCTATTAAGGCCTTGAATTCTTTGAACTTTCCAAAGACTTCATTCTTACCTTTTAGAAAGTAAATCCAAGTTTTCCTTGAATTATCATCAATGAATGAAAGATAGTATTCAAAACCACTTAGAGAGGTGGTGGGCATTGGACCACATACATCTGAGTGTATTAACTCCAAGATACCCTTAGTCTTTGTTTCACTCTTCGGAAAGGGGTTCTTGACATTCTTGCCTTTCTTACATCCTTTACATGAGCCATCATGATCAACCTTTAAATCTGGTAGTCCTATGACCACCTTGCTTACATAAGGTAAGGCTTTGTAGTTGATGTGAGCTAGTCTTCTATGCCATAGCTCACTGGGGCTGGAGGTTTCATGAACAAGAGCAGCTTCCGGATAACCCTTGAGTTTATATAAACCTCCTTCCTCTTCACCAATAACAATTGCATCCTTAATGGTTTTGCCTTTGGACCACATTAACACTTGTCCATCAATGAAAGCAACTCTGTAGCCTTTCTTGTCCAAAGCTGAGATTGAAAGCAAATTCTTCTTCAATCCTGGAACATATAGAACTTCCTTCATCTTCATGGGAGTTCCAGAATCGAGTTTGTAGTTTGCTTCACCAATTCTCTTAATGGGATATTGATAGTCATCTCCTAGAGATACCTTTTGGGGAGAAGTCTTTTCTTCAAATTTTGAGAGAGTCCTTTTATGTCCTGTCATGTGCTTTGAAGCACCACTGTCAATAAGCCATGTACCTTCTTCAGGGGTTATGGATCCAGAGAGTGCGGAGAAGAGAACATATTCTTCTGCATCTTCTTCTGTATTTCTCCTTGTCCTTCTTTTGGAGAAGGTCCTTTCTTCTTCCTCCCCTTCATCTCTAGGCCTTTTATTGTGAGACCTTTCTTCCTCAACTTCTTCTTCTTCACTGTCATCTTCTGCAAGATGTGCTTGGTGTCTTTTGTAGTAAGAACCCTTCTTCTTTTGTAGAGGACAATCTTTAGCAATGTGTCCTAATTTGTGGCAAGAATAGCACTGGAAGGAAGAGTATTCCCTTCTTTGAGTAGA
This sequence comes from Larix kaempferi, assembly GCA_027924585.1. Lineage (NCBI taxonomy): Eukaryota > Viridiplantae > Streptophyta > Pinopsida > Pinales > Pinaceae > Larix > Larix kaempferi. The sequence goes on along the minus strand of BSBM01000159.1, from coordinate 7,886,737 downwards.
TCCTCTTTTCTTCTGAAATCTGTGAGGAGGATGAGACTCCTTGTGACTACCCTTCTTGGAGTAGGATTGACTCCTTCTTCTTTTGGTGTGTGTGGCCAAGGCTTGGTCATCTTCTTTGAGTAGGGCTTCTCTATTTGCAACCCTAGCCTCCTCTTGCACACAATCCTCCCAAACTACATCAAACTTCATACTTTCTTTTCTGGCACACATAGTTTGAATGAATGACTCCCAAGGTCTAGTGAGACCATTTAGAGCTGTCATCACAAGTTCATCCTCATCAAGAGTATCACCAATGGCATCTAGTTGCTCTTTGATTAGAGAGACTCTTGAGAAGTAGTCTTGAATGGATTCTCCTTTGTGCATCTTGGTACTCTTCAACTGAGTCCTTAGATTCATCTTCCTATTGATGTTCTTCCCTTCATACATTCTTCCTAGGGCATCATACATTTCTTTTGGAGTCTTCTTGGAAGCCACTTGGGGAATTAAGTGGTCTTTAATAGAATCTGCTATGATTCTCTTTGCCCTAATCAAATCCTTCCTGTGTTTTTCTTTGGCTTCATCTTCTTCTGGTTCTGCAACTTCCTCCTTGATATAATGAGCAAGATCATTCTCTTCAAGAATGAGACCAATTCTGTATTTCCATGCCCGGAAATTTTCTATGCCTTCTAGCTTGTCTTCAAGCTTAGTATTTGGAGCCATCTTCTCTTGGGGGAGTCCAAGAGACAGAGTAGACTAACTTGGAAAGTTACTTTTCACTTTTCCGGAAACTGAAACAGAATTTTATCGCACTTTTGGTAGAATTAGGGTTTGCAATTCCCGGAGTTCTACCCAACCAAAAAGTTCGATCTATAGCTTAAAAGAATGCTCTTGATAAGGGCTATCCAACCATGTAAACAGAAATAAAAAATTCCAACTTTTTTCTGAAACCAAAATCTGACGTATCGCACTTTTGGTAGAATTAGGGTTTGCAATTCCCGGAGTTCTACCCAACCAAAAAGTTCGATCTAGGGCTTAAAAGAAAGGTATTGATGAGAGCTATCCAGCCATGCAACCAAAAATCAATAATACCAACTTTGGGCTGAAAACCCTAACTTCACCAAAGAGAGAGAAAGAGGTATTCTTACCTTGTGAAAGATGTCCTATTCAGTCTAGCTCTGATACCATGTTAAGTTTAAACCAAATAGACAAACAAGATCTCTGAAAGAAACACAATCACAAGATAGACACACAATATACCCTGGGAAACCCTCATGGGGTAGAAAACCCAGCAAAGCTTTCCTCAATAAGATGATCAACCAAAATACAAGATGTGCTCCTTCTTCTTGACTCCTTAGCAGATCTCCTCAACTAGTGCGCACTCTTCCACAAGTGAGTGAATGATCTAATGAGGAGTTCACCTCCTCTATTTATACTTGACTCTCAACTGACTAAAAGACCTGTTGGGGCCGACCTCACCTGGAGAAGTCTAATAACCCCTAAAATATAACTACAGGGCCGACCCACACATGGTGGGTCTAATAACCCTAGTTAATACTAACCCTCGGAGGAATAAACATCTCCGGATACATAATAGGGTTACCTCGGAGGGATGAAACATCTCCGGAATAATAAAGTACAAATATAATATTCTTTGAAGTTACAATATTCAACAATATGTATATGCTTTTATATTTGAAAAATATATATGTGCACTCTAGAGAGGGTGTTGACCTTGAGTTTTTCATTTATCGTTTAATATTTTAAGTTGTACCTAAGTGAAGGAGAAATGATGGTGGCCTCTCCATAAGAGAGATGAACCCCTTTTAATCTCAATATCATTTACTTTGTGCTCCCTATTCATTATTTAAAAAGCACGAACCCTAAAGTATATGTTTTTGGGGGATGTGAAATGTACTGGATGAATTTTTTGGAACCTAGTTTTGGGATGGTTGCGTGAAGCTTTGGGGCAGGAAGAGGAAGCCAAACCCATTCCTGTTCCGTTGTGCATTTGCTTTATCTTGTATTCAGATTTGAAGCTCTGCATTTGTGCATTTTGAGTATGAATGAAAAACGTTTTACAGCTCTGTATTCTCCATTGAGTGTGAATGAAAATGTTTTTGGCATCTCCGAAATTCTCCATTGAGTTTGGGAAAAACGTTTTATAGTTCTGTATTTCTCCATTGAGTGTGATTAAAAACGTTTTATGATGCATTGGGTCTGTTTAAAATTGATTTGGCATCTCTGCATATTTTCATTTGGCTGGAAAAACGTTTTGGGGAAGCTTTGTGTGTATTCATGGAGTGGAAAATGTTTTCGCTCTTAATATAATTTACTTCTAGGTTGGATTAAAAACGTTTTATGATGCATTGGGTCCGTTTAAAATTGATTTGGCATCTCTGCATATTTTCATTTGGCTGGAAAAACGTTTTGGCGAAGCTCTGTGTTTATTCATGGAGTGGAAAACATTTTGGCTCTTAATATTACTTCTAGGTTGGATTAAAAATGTTTTATGATGCATTGGGTCTGTTTAAAATCGATTTGGAAAATATGCATATTTTCATTTGGCTGGAAAAATGTTTTGGGGAAGCTCTATGTGTATTCATGGAGTGGAAAATGCTTTGGCTCTTAATATTACTTCCAGGTTGGATTAAAAATGTTTTATGATGCATTGGGTCTGTTTAAAATCGATTTGGCATCTCTGTATATTTTCATTTGGCTGGAAAAACGTTTTGGGGAAGCTCTGTGTGTATTCATGGAGTGGAAAACGTTTTGGCTCTTAGTATTACTTCCAGGATGGATTAAAAATGCATTTCATGTCCATAGCTTTGGGGGAAACGTTTTTGAAATCTCTGTATGTCCATTGTATCGATTAAAAACTCAATCCCTATCCATAGCTTTGGGGAAAACGTTTTTTGGAACCTCTATATGTCCATTGTATGGATTAAAAACACATTTCATTGTATTGTTCATTTTTATTGCTGAGAAAATCGTGGATGCCGAAAGAGCTCACATGCTCTACATTTCATTGTATTTATTTGTATTTTATTGCTGAGAAAATTGGGGATGAAGACGTTTGAGAATTAAACTCTGTTTATATATAGATTTTTGCTACTTGCAATTGGGTAAAACAAGCTCGGTAAGATGAGAGTTAAACTCTGTATATATATATATATATATGATGCTTGTATCACATGACATCTTTTGGTTGCATGTCGAAAGCATCTCTTATGTTTCATATACATTATTTATGATGCTTGTATCACATGACATCTTTTGGTTGCATGTCGAATGCATCTCTCATGTTTCATATACATAATTTATGATGCCTGTATCACATGACATCGTTTGGTTGCATGTTGAATGCATTATTTGCATGTGGAATGCTTTTCTTATGTTTCATATACATATTTATGATGCTAATCGAAGTTCAAATCCTGTTTGAGGTCAAATGCATTGGTTGTATATGCATTGACTAAGTTTACACATATAAAACTAATGCTAGTATCGCATTACATCTATATGTTGCATATTGAATGCATTGTATGCATTGATTAAGTTCATATATATACTTATGATGCTAGTTGAATTGCAAATTATGTTTAATGTCGAATGCATTGGTTTCTTGTCAAATGCATTGATTATGTTTGCATTGGCTATATTAAATATGGGATGACTGCCGTGAACATAAATAGGTAAACACTTGCATATGCCATGGGGCATAGAAGGTCAAGTCTAGATTACAGACTTGGGCCTATAGAGAACAACACCACAACTATGCAAGAGGTTAGGACACGAGAAATGTCTAGGTAGGAGCACTACCTTTTGATTTGCAGAAGCACTGAGGTAACCTCTAGGGCTGTGTGTGGTTATTTCTAGGGAGACAAGACTAAAAAACTCTCTATCCTATTTGTGGATCACCATGCCCAGCTCGAGGGTGGCCTTCGAATGGACTGAGTAGAAGTCATCGAAGAGCCTACGGCTGGGTGGAGTGTTGCATTTCCAAAAACAGTTCCCCTTAATAAATATTTATGCTTGTAATTCAGTTATATATATTATGAATAATGGAAAGAAATCTAAAGTTATAGATTACATTTTTGTAGTACTGATAAATGTTACAATTATGATGAATTCAATAAGAAGAAGACGAGAAGAAACTTGTCTCTCACCTCTACCAAATGGGTAAGAAAAGTACGCCTTGTAAAGTTATCATAATCATTGGTTAATTGTATATATCTCCTTTCATTTACGTAATATGCTAACATAAATGTTTTATTATTATGGTTCAAATGATGAATAACAATGAGTAGTATGAATAAATGTATTAACTATCTTACTAGTGAATAATGAACCATAATTGAAAGTGGGCATAATGAGAATGTGATCATTGTATACCTTGTGTGGAATATACTAAATGATGCAAAATTTAGGTACGTATTGATGAGTTAGAGCTACTATTGTAATGTGGAATATTATTTTGGAAGGGATGTACTTCACTAGGTAAATAAATAACTTAGAATGATTGAATATATTGTATGGAAGTCTAGGTATGATGATTAACTATTATCATTGGGTTATCATATTTCTAATGTTGAAAAGATAAGCTTAAATAGTTGAGTATACTTATATTATTGATTGTGTTAATGAAGTTTCATTTATGGTAAAAGGTAGAGGACTTAAAGTAGTGAATCTATCAAGTAGATTTCCAAGTATAAAGATTGGATTACGACAATCGATGAGTAGAGTCTTAAATCATTATATCTTAAGGGATTTTAATAGACTCTATTTAGACATCAGTCAGTTGTGGAATGCAAGTGGTATGCATTGTACTATAAACTTGTTACATGATCTTCGACATGGTACCCCGATGCTAGCAAAAAGGAAAGTGAAAATTAATTTAAATGAAGAGTATTTTCATGTGTTTGATGTTGAGAATGTGTAACAGAAATTATGTGTATTATAGGCGCATGTAATTATGGGTGCATTATATGAATTACTGAGATTTGATTTAAAGTGAAATTGTGCACTTGCATGTTCTTTCTGTTCAATGTCTTATGTTGTTAAAGAGTAATACATAAACCCGCTTTGAAAGATTTAAATAATAGCAAGTCCTATTACCATGATTATACATAAATGTCTCTTACATTGAGTTTTACATTAATGTTGAAATATGTAAAAGAATGTGTGAAAAAGGGCAGGTTGATGCAATCATGATTATATTCATTATTGATAGAAGGAGGATGGTTATTTAAAATAGTTAAATCCTCTTGAACTACATTTACACCATTTGATATAATTGTTGTTGATATGATGTTTAATAGGTGTAAGAGAAAAAGAAAAGTATTATATATCATTATATGGAAATATAGGTGTATATCTTTGTCTATATCTATGTGAGCTTTATGGTACATATGCATGCTTTTGATGTTAGATGACTCTTGTTAAGAGAACTGTGTTAAAGATAACATCGAAGTTATGGAACTAACTTATTGTGTAGAAGGAGTGCTCTTCTATGTTGTAGCAAGTTCAAAGATTCGTGTGGTATTTCTTACCCAAGTTTGTGTGTGAAGTTGAAAGTGAGTTTTCTACTTAAAACCTACTTTATAAATATTATGAAGAGAAAGTTGGTTTTCATGCCTCTATGCTTGAAGAGGATTTTCAATATTGCAGGAAAGATATGTGCCAAATTGTCTTCACTTATGGTAGGTGAATTGATGATTGTACAAATTTCGAAAGTATGTTAAATAAAAACAAAAAACAAAATCACCCCATTTCCTCTAAAACATGTCAAGGATTTTGGGTTGTTACATATGGTATCAGAGCAAAGGTTGCTACTCTAGGACCTATAGGCTCATTATGACAAATGCTGCAACAAAAATTTAGAGTTGCAAGAAACTATGAATTATGTAAACTGTTATGTGATTACAAATATATATATATATATATATATATATATCATGGTTATGTTTTTTTCGTGATTGACTTTTGACATCCATAAGGCTTTAACTAATATACATAATCGGTTGATGTGTGCGAGGAATTAAGTGCACAAATGTATATGCTTGGCAGTTAAGAACCAAAGCTAATCAATGGCGAGAGAATCGCTAGACCAAAAGGATTTCGCAAAAATCACTGTAAGTGAATGCCTCTATATGGTTGTTAAATTTAATAGATTGTTATGTGCAGTAGCCTCAACTTAAAGCTTGTGATGGTCAAGTCGGTTGGCCATGATAGTGACATTAGAGCCACAAGGAGAACCAAGGGTTCACTAATGCAATTTTATGAGACATTGTTGCATGCACATGAGACATAATGACTAGAGAAGTGGAAATATTGAGATTACAAGAGAAATTTAAAAGATAACTCTAAAAATATAAGAAAAGTAGGAGGGGAAGGGAGGCGCCCTGCATTTTAAAATAAAACTAACTTAAAATTAAAATAAATCTAAGCAAAAAGAATGAAGAAGAGAAGGCCAAGTCTGGAGCATAGATTTGGGCCAGAAAGGAACACCTACAGTTTGGTATAGGACACGAGATGTGTTCAGGTAGGAGCACTACTAGTTTAATGCAAGAGCACTGCAATACCCTGAATAGTTGTTAGAGGTGGTTCCATGACTTTAGTGACGTAAAAGTACCTGGAGCACATTGTAACTCAGGAGCACTGGGTGAGTGTTGGGTATCGTCATGTGCGTGATGCACGCCCTGAGGGGCATGAAACCAAGGAGGTGTTGAGTACCAACCTTGTGCTTGGTGCACACCAAGAAGGTTTGAAATTTTCCTGGACTCAAGTGAGAAGGCTTGAGGGTAAAAAGAGTTTTTCCTGGACTTAAGCGAGAAGGCTTGAGGGGAAGAAGAGTTTTTCTTGGACTCAAGCGAGAAGGCTTGAGGGGAAGAAGAGTTTTTCCTAGACTCAAGCGAGAAGGATTGAGGGGAAGAATATTTTTTCTTGGACTCAAGCGAGAAGGCTTGAGGGGAAAAGAGTTTTTCCTGGACTCAATCGAGAAGGCTTGACGGGAAGAAGAGTTTTTCCTAGACTCAAGCGATAAGGCTTAAGGGGAAAAGAGTTTTTCCTAGACTCAAGCAATAAGACTTAAGGGGAAAAAGAGTTTTTCCTAGATTCAAGCATGAAGGCTTGAGGGGAAAAGAGTTTTTCCTGGACTCAAGCAAGAAGGCTCGAGGGGAAGAAGATTTTTTCTTGGACTCAAGCAAGAAGGCTTGAGGGGAAAAGAGTTTTTCCTAGACTCAAGTGAGAAGGCTTGAGGGGAAAAGAGTTTTTCTTGGACTCAAGCGAGAAGGATTGAAGGAAAAAGAGTTTTTCCTGTACTCAAGCAAGAAAGCTTGAGGGGAAAAAGAGATCCCGAACTCAAACGAGAAGGTTTGAGGGAAAAAAGAGTTGTCCTAGATTCAAACAAGAGGGCTTCAGTGGAAAAACTTGAAGTTCACCTGCCGATGCATGTGAAAGATGCTACAATGGTATGGTTATACCATAGGTATGCAATAAAATAAACTTGCAGCAAATATGTGTGTATTTTAATTTATGTATTTATGATGAGAATACAGTTATGTTTTCAATTGAAATAATGAGATTTCTTAATAAAACTGCTATTCAACTAAAGGCTACTGCCAAGTTTAGTATCTCATTATGACATGTTTGAAATTTTTTATACATATAGAATTACATCTATGAAAGAATGTATAAATTCTTAGAGTAATGTTTTCTTACAAAATCCAGTTTATGATTTTATTAAAAGAGCATTGGTGTAGCCACTTTATGTAGTATGCATATAGATGACTTTAATGGCTTTGAATAATTATAGACAATGAAAAAAAAATTGTTAGAATGTGGTCATTCTAAGTTGATGAAATGAAAAGACTTACAGCAGGAAGAGCCTTGTGGAAGTGTTTTGAATGGGAATAGTACATAGGGTACTGAAAAACACGAGATGTGTGATTTCCCTTTTATTTTGCACTGGATGTGTGGTAGGCACCTAGAGTGTCGTTAAGTCTTCATCTATTGAATTTTTTTTACTTGTTTGACTGTGAAATCAGTGTCTACGTACTCGTGAACCATTCGGTGTGTGATTCATAGTGTTGGAACGTTGATTTTTTTTAAATTGCATGATGTATTTTGGTGAATACATATGCAGGACAAAGTGAGTAATTTCAATAACAAATTGTCAAATGTAATGTTTGTTTATTGTAAATTAATGTGTGGAATGTTAGCAAGACATTGCGGGAAGAAATGAACAAGCACAGTAATTGGCTATACATAGGAACAATTGGCTCCGAATTTTTATGTTTTACATTATGCCACTAACGCTTGAACCAGGTGGAGCTAGTACCAAAATTGAAAAGCATTCGCAATTGTCCAACTTAGGGAGACGAGCAATACGAGAGATAAGTATTGCATTTATAAAAACATATATTTATGATGCTTTTGGTATAAAATTATTGTGTCGTTAATATATTGGAAAGAGAATGTGTTGGAATATGGTAGAAATGCAGGGAAGGGGGATGAACAGACGAAGTAGTATGAAAATTGGCACAACACCGAGGACGGTATTCTTCCAAGAGGGAGAGTTTTGTAATGACCCCATCTTTGGTAAAAGTTTTATTTACTCAATTTTTGTACTTGAATGACGACACTATCTAAAACCTAAACTAGTTCTCGCAATAAAACCTAGAGTGGAAAAAGGGCATGGTGAACCACAAGGGGGAGAGAATTTAAGTTGTTAAAGTGGCAGGATTACTTGACTTTGATTATCTTTCAAGCATGAATTAAGTTAAATTTATCTAGGATTTATGTCTATGTGGATTTTAATAAAGTAGGATAACTATTGTTATCGGAATACATAGGTATATGCATTACCTAATATGTGTGTGTGTGTGTGTGTGTGTTTAAATCAGATAGTATAAATTATGGAAATATGTATATGATATCTATAAATTTATGCTTTTGTATACTATGTGGAAATGTATATATTTTTATTTATATGTTGATGCTTTTATATAAGTATATAGAAATTAATATTTTATTATTGATATGTATATGCTTTTATATTTGAAAAATATATATGTGCACTCTAGAGAGGGTGTTGACCTTGAATTTTTCATTTATCATTTATTATTTTAAGTTGTATCTAAGTGAAGGAGAAATAATGGCGGCCTCTCCATAAGAGAGATGGACCCTTTTTAATCTCAATATTATTTATTTTGTGCTCCCTATTTATTATTTAAAAAGCACAAATCCTAGAGTATATGTTTTTGGGGGATATAAAAGTGTATTGGATGAATTTTTTGGAACCTAGTTTTAGGAGGGTTGCGTGAAGCTTTCGGGCAGGCAGAGGAAGCCAAACCCATTCATGTTCAGTTGTGCATTTGATTTATGTTGTATTCAGATTTGAAGCTATGCATTTGTTCATTTTGAATATGAATGAAAAAAATTTACAACTCTGTGTTCTCCATTGAGTGTGAATGAAAACGTTTTTGGCATCTCCGAAATTCTCCATTGAGTTTGGGAAAAATGTTTTACAGCTCTGTATTTCTCCATTGAGTGTGATTAAAAACGTTTTATGATGCATTGGGTCTGTTTAAAATCGATTTGGCATCTCTACATATTTTCATTTGGCTGGAAAAATGTTTTGGGGAAGCTTTGTGTGTATTCATGGAGTGGAAAACGTTTTGGCTCTTAATATTACTTCCAGGTTGGATTAAAAATGTTTTATGATGCATTGGGTATGTTTAAAATCAATTTGGCATCTCTGCATATTTTCTTTTGGTTGGAAAAACGTTTTGGGGAAGCTCTGTGTGTATTCATGGAGTGGAAAATGTTTTGGCTCTTAATATTACTTTCAGGTTGGATTAAAAACGTTTTATGATGCATTGGGTCTGTTTAAAATTGATTTGGCATCTCTGTTGATGTATATGTAACTTCGGAATGTATTTCATACATGTATGTTGTATGTACTCCTATAAAGATGGTATTATTCCTCTATACGGAAGTGTCGTCATTTATATTGTAAGTGTCGTAACTTATACTTGATGGGTTATTAGCCCACCTTGTTGGGGTCGGCCCTATATAAGTCATATGGGTCAAAGGGTTATTAGACCACCCTATTGGGGGTCGTCCATGTGGGTCGAAGGGTTATTAGACCACCCTATTGGGGGTTGGCCCAGTCAGCATTATGTTATGTGGTTAAGTTCAAGCCTACATGATTTATGTAAAAGGCAAGTCAAGTCAAGTATAAATAGAGTGCGGGAGGCACTCTATTTGATCACTCACTTTTCACTCATGCACTCAAGGAGGAGTGGCGCACTTATGGAGGAGGAGTATCTGCTACTAGGTTATGTCTATCTCTCATGTTTGGATTGTATCATTGCTCTATCTATCTCTGAGGAAGTTATTGGGGTTTTTCACCTTTATGGTTTTCCCCAAGTAAATATTTGTGTCTCTTGTGTGCTTGCATTATTGTCTCCATGATTGATATGCTATAGATATGATGTACATGTTGTTCTCTCAGTTAAGATCCTATATCAGATTGAATTAAATTCTGAAAATTTAACATGGTATCAGAGCTAGCCTGAAAGAAGGCATGATATGGCATGTATGACACTTGTTGCACTTACGATGCTAGGGCTTGATATAGAAAAAACAAGTCATTGTAGCACTTTCGCTATACATCCATTTTTGAGACGTTTTCAAATCGGAAACCTTTACAGGTCGAAGATTAAATCCCCATGTACCTTGTGTCCAAAGGAAAACCTCTAATTCGTTTTACTTTGTGATTTATGATCTGTACAATATAGGGTTTCTGCCTCTTCTAGATCTGAGTCAAAATCAGGTGACCTTGGGAAAAAGGTCATAACTTGGGCTAGGAAGATCCAAATGAAATTTTGTAAATTGTGACAGGTATTACAAAGACTGTACTATCTCAAAAAAAATGTTCAGAGGCCGAAGTTGAACTAGTGACACGTGGAACTCCGTACAAGTTCGCTCTCCTGTATTATCCCATAAACAGGTCATGTTGCGACACTTGGAATAACTCTCTCTCAGAGAATCCAATTGAGGTCAGACCTGTCAGGATGGAAAGCTAACAGGTCGGGTTATCTCAGGAAGATTTTTTAGACCCTATGGATCAAAAAGTTCGGAGTTACACTAGAAACAATCAGGTACATATTTTTGTCAAAACATAATTATTTTTTAGTACCTTCATTCATGGCTTCCGGAATTTAGGGCTTCGGAAAAAGTTGAAATTTTTGTAATCAGAGACCACGGCTGGATGCTACTCATCAAAATCGAAATTTAGAGACCAAGATCAGAATTTTTGGTTGGGCAGAAGGCCGGGCTTGATCAGACCCTAGTTCGGGACTTTGATCAGAAAAGTGGAAAATTAGGGCTTCCGTAAAAATGGGAATTTTTGAAATCTGTGACCACGGTTGGAAGCTCCTTAGAAAAATAGAAGCTTAGAGCTTTGGATTAAACCTTTTGATTGGGCAGAAGAGTGGGCTTCATCAAACCCCAGTTCAGGGTCACGTCCAGTGAATCCGGAAGTTTCAAAGGAAAAATTGAGGAGTGAAACTTTGCAGTTTTCAAATTCTGAATATACCAGCTTGATCAGCTCATCAAGGCGCATATTTCTATCCTTTTGGAAGTTTGAAATTCAAAGTTTGAATTTTTGGGGTTTCTCTGACAAACCCATATCCAACTCCAGGTCCATTTCTTGCAAATCAAGTGGATTGGGTTAATACTAGAAGAAGATGGATTGGCCACCTGCATAAGTGAAGAAGTTCATGTTTCAGAGGGAGATGAGGCTAAGGCCTTACATAAGAATATTACAAGCGATCTAGACAGGTATGACTCATCGAGGTATGTTTTGATATTTGTTCATTATTAAGTTTATGGTATGTTTGTCTTCATGTTATTACGGTTAGTACAATCTTGATTTTAGATTTGTCGTATCACCTTAACAAAATTATGAATGAATGATAGAAGATATTCATTGGTTAGGGTGTTGACACTTATGATTGTACTAATGCATTATGGTGTTGTATGAGGTTTATGTTGTTTGCTAACACAAAAGGTACACCAAGAAAGTCAAATCATGTTCTACTTCAAGAACATATGCTCATGGTGACGTGAAGACAAAGATTCATCCATTTTCATGGATCACATAGAAGATCTACTTTCGAGGTATGTATAACTTGGTTCTACAATGGTTAACTTATGAGACATGCAGGTTACTAGCACAAGTCACTGAAGAGAACCATAAGACATCATGCGGGTATGTTAGACATAACTAGCTAGCATGCTAATCCAGGTATGTTTTTCCTATATCAAGCTAGAATCCTACCTTGTGTTAGGATCTTATACTGTTGTGTTGTTGATAATGATTATTCATGAATTCATAGGTTTGAATAGTCATGGTTGTATGCATATTATGTTTCTTACCATAATTGATGATATGACTAACCAAAAGAATCATGAAGGTATAGGTTTGAGTAATCACGGGTTTTATGCATATTATATTTCTTATCTTGATTGATGATTTAACTAACCAAAAGAGTCCTATGATCAAATAAGAATATGCATGAGTAAAAGAAGACTTCCCTGAAACCTTGAATACTAATGTTTATTATCTGTGTTTGAAATGATCCTGACTATACATGCTTGAGATTAGTGTGTTTTGATAATATTAAGATTATACTAATGAATGTTTGATTACGTATGATACTAACAAGCATGCATAGGGATCGAGAATGAATATAAGTTCAAGGACAAGTAATCCAGGAAGCAAAGATCAAGAGGGAGCACACTCCAGTTGTTCTTGCAAGAAAGAAAAGGAGCACACTTCAGTAGTTTCTGCAAGGATGCAAATATTCAGAGGGATTTGACCACTTCTCACAATCCACATAAGAATGGAGTTGCAGAAAAGAAGCAAAGACTGAGAGGGATTCAACCCAACAAACAAACAAAGATAAGTATTTGAATTGTCATTACTTGCATATTTTATTGTTTAAATAATATTGTTCAATAATGTACATACTGATGTTCCTAGAATTAGGTTGTGTATTATGCATAGTTGCATTAATGAACAGTATACTACTAATATGCATGGGTAAGTGGACTATGGCACTGTACAACATTCCATTGCTACTTATCTAGAATGAAACCTCCTTGCTGACATGTTGGGAGTTGTGCACACTCTTAACAATGTTCTGGTAGAGATTGGAAGGCATCTAGAAAGTTACGGGATATGGATAAATGTTGTATTGAAGCATTGGCTAAGATAATTGCATGATTGTATGACATATTTCTTTATGTGTAAGAATTTGTTCTGAAAACTATGAGATGTTTTCTAATCATTCAATTTAACTTGTTGTGTAGGAAAGATCGTATGCCATCACCTACAAAAGAAGAACTACAACATTTGTTCAGCAACAAAATTATCTATTGAAGATATTGAAGTTCCTAGGATATGGGAAGAATGCCATGATTCGTCGATCATGAAGAATGATGTTTGGGATGTAGTCCCAAGACCTGAAGGGAAGTTTGTTATGACTTCCATATGGATCTATCAAGATCAAGCATGCTGCAGATGGCAGCATAAAGAAATATAAAAGTGATGAAATAGAAGATACACCAGATGGATTTCAAGACAGCTTTCTTGAATGGTGTAGTTGAAGAAGAAGTGTATGTGGAGAAACCACTTGGTTTTGAGACACATGACAGGAAATCATATATGTGCAGAAATTGGTATGGTAGGATAGGAAACTTTCTATCCAGTTTGGTCTTTACCAAGAGTAAAGCGGGTTCCAACCTTTACTACAAGCTTGAGGAAAGAAATCCAGTGATACTACTATGTGGATGACCTATTTGTATCAGGTGAGGATAGATTGATTGCCGACACATAGTGGAAGCTTGCTGCCGAGTTCGAGTTGAGGAACTTGGGGATGATGCACTATTTTTTTTTTGGCATGGAGGTGTGGCAGAGTGATGGAATCTTCCTTGGACAAGGGAAGTATGCAGTAGAGATCCTGAAGAGGTTTGGGATGATGGACTGCAAGGCTATGGCCACACCTATGGCATCAAACCTGAAGCTTCTGTGTGATGCTTTTGAGCCGGTTGATATCACTATGTATCGTCAGATGATTGGGTCCTTGATGTACCTAACGAACACAAGACTAGATATTTTCTTTGTGGTGAACACATTGAGCCAGTTCTTGACAGATCCGAGGAGTGTTCACCTGATTGCTATAAAGCATGTTCTGAGGTACCTGAAAGGTACAGTGGATTATGGGCTCAAGTATGAAGCGAATCAAAAGTTTAACCTGCAGGGTTATGTTGATTCAGATTGGGCTGGCAGTGCTGCATATAGGAAGAGCACATCTGGGTGCTGCTTCAGTATGGGATCAGGTGTGATCTCTTGGTTTAGCAGGAAGCAGTCCTGCATAGCACTGAGTACAGCTGAGGCAGAGTATGTTACAACCTGTTCAGCTAGTTGTGAGGCAGTATGGCTACAGAAGCTACTGTCTGAGTTATTTGATCTCCCGTTGGATGCTACTGGTATCTTTTGTGATAACCAGAGTTGTGTGAAGTTGTCCGAGAACCCAGTGTTTCATGACAGGTCGAAACACATAGAGATCAAATATCACTATATCAAGGATATGGTGCAGAGAGGAGCTGTGAAGCTCATGTATGTTGCGACGGACGAGCAGATTGTAGATGTGTTGACGAAGCCACTAGCTAGGGTGAAGTTCGAGTACTTCAGAGAGAGGCTTGGCGTTCTTCAGATCGAGGACACTTAGAGGAAGAAGTGATGGAGACATTTGCTGAAGCCATTCCAAGCATGTTGGAAGGAGGATCCTTCACATGGCTATGGATGTAAGTGCTGGATGATGAGCATTAGGATGATGTTCTGGTTTCTGCTTGGATATGATCAGTTGGATCATTTTTATGTATGTATGCATCATGTTGGATGCTGGATATGATCAGTTGGATCATTTTTATGTATGTACACATCATGTTGGATGCTGGATATGATCAGTTGGATCATGTGTATGTATTTTTGTATATGCATCATGTTGGATGCTTGGACCATGTATCTGTATATGTATCAGGTGGATACATTGTATGATCAGGTGGATCATGTATGGTGATATGTATCATGTATCAGGTGGATACATTGTGTGATCAGGTGGATCATGTATGATGATATGTATCAGGTAGTTGGTATGCATCAGGTAGATGCATTGTATGATCAGGATGATCATGGATGACGAGCTTTAGGATGTTGCTCCAGATGACATGCAACAGGATGTTGCAGTGATGATGATCAGGATGATCATGTGTACATCAGGATGATGTGTGGTGAGTATCAGGTTGATACTCTATGGCCGTGGATCAGGTTGTGTAGATGAGCATGTAATTCGTTGCCCTGGGAGATTTGCAGATAGTCTTTCAAGGTTTTGCCTATGGCATGTAATTCGGTGCCCTGGGATATCTGGCAAATGCTCTTTCGATGTTTTTCTCTGGGAGGACATATAATTCGTTTCCATGGGAGATCTGCAGATAGTCTTACGAGGTTTTGCCTATGGCATGTAATTCGTTGCCCTGGGATATCTGGCAGATGCTCTTTCAAGGTTTTGTCCTATGGCATATAATTCGTGTCCCTGGGAGATCCGATAGGTTGGGCTGTGTGCCCGTAATCAGTCCTGGGATGCTCTTGCGAGGTTTTTCGATGACCACATGTAATTCGTGCCCTGGGAGATCCTATAGGTAGAGTTGTGTGCTCGTAACAGCCTGGGATGCTCTTGCGAGGTTTTGTGGTGACCACATGTAATTCGTGCCCTGGGAGATCCTATAGGTAGAGCTGCGTGCTCGTAACAGCCTAGGATGCTCTTGCGAAGTTTTGTGGTGAGGTCACATATAATATGGCCCTCGGAGATCCTATAGGTAGAGCCGTGTGCTCGTAACAGCCTGGGATGCTCTTTCGAGGTTTTGTGATGCACGTAATAAGTCCTGAGGATTCCACAGTATGGCCAGTGATGATGAAGACCTGCAGGTGGTGGGCCTACATCCAGTATGAAAAAGGAATGGCTCTGTAGAACTTCCTATGATGAGTAGATTCAGAGAATGATTGAGATAGCAGCAGTAGTGACGATTATGATGACTCGATGACGATTATCCAATGACGATGATCCAGAGAACAAGACTTGTGCTAGAAGACCTGTGCTGAGAAATACCTTCCTAGTTAAGATGGAGTGTTGATGTATATGTAACTTCGGAATGTATTTCATACATGTATGTTGTATGTACTCCTATAGAGATGGTATTATTCCTCTATACGGAAGTATCATCATTTATATTGTAAGTGTCGTAACTTATACTTGATGGGTTATTAGACCATCTTGTTGGGGTCGGCCCTGTATAAGTCATGTGGTTCAAAGGGTTATTAGACCACCCTATTGGGGGTCGGCCATGTGGGTCGAAGGGTTATTAGACCACCCTATTGGGGGTCGGCCCAGTCAGCATTATGTTATGTGGTTAAGTTTGAGCCTACATGATTTATGTAAAAGGCAAATCAAGTAAGTATAAATAGAGTGCGGGAGGCACTCTATTTGATCACTCACTTCTCACTCATGCACTCAAGGAAGAGTGGCGCACTTATGGAGGAGGAGGATCTGCTGCTAGGTTATGTCTATCTCTCATGTTTGGGTTGTATCATTGCTCTATCTATCTCTGAGGAAGTTATTGGGGTTTTCCACCTTTATGGTTTTCCCCAAGTAAATCTTTGTGTCTCTTGTGTGCTTGCATTATTGTCTCCATGATTGATATGCTGTAGATATGTTGTACATGTTGTTCTCTTAGTTAAGATCCTAGATCAGATTGAAGTAAATTCTGAAAATTTAACAATCTCTGCATATTTTCATTTGGCTAGAAAAACGTTTTGGGGAAGCTCTGTGTGTATTCATGGAGTGGAAAACATTTTGGCTCTTAATATTACTTCCAGGTTGATTTAAAAACGTTTTATGATGCATTGGGTCTGTTTAAAATCGATTTGGCATCTCTGCATATTTTCATTTGTGCTTGTAATTCAGTTAGATATATTATGAATAATGGAAATTCATTTAGAGTTATGGATTACATTTTTGTAGTACTGATAAATGTTACAAGTATGATGAATTCATGAAGAAGAAGACGGGAATAAATTCGTCTCTCACCTCTACCAAATGGGTAAGAAAAGTACGGCTTGTAAAGTTAGCATAATCATTCATTAATTGTATATATGGCCTTACATTTATGTAAGATGCTAACATAAATGTTTTATTATTATGGTTCAAATGATTAATAACAATGAGTAACATGAATAAATGTATTAACTATCTTACTAGTGAATAATGAACCATAATTTAAAGTGGGCATAATGAGAATGTGATCATTGTATACCTTGTGTGGAATATACTAAATGATGCAAAATTTAGATACGTATTGATGAGTTAGAGATACTATCGTAATGTGGAATATTATTTTGGAAGGGACGTACTTCACTAGGTAAATAATTACCTTAGAATGATTGAATATCTTGTATGAAAGTCTAGGTATGATGATAAACTATTATCGTTGGGTTATCATACTTCTAATGTTGAAAAGATAAGCTTAAATAGTTGAGTATACTTACGTTATTGATTGTGTTAATGAAGTTTCATTTATGGTCAAAGATAGAGGACTTAAAATAGTGAATCTATCGAGTATATTTCCAAGTATAAAGATTGGATTACGACAATCGATGAGTAGAGTCTTCGATCATTGTATCTTAAGGGATTTTAATAGACTCTATTTAGACATCGGTCAGTTGTGGAATGCAAGTGGTATGCATTGTACTATAAACTTGTTACATGATTTTTGACATGGTACCCCGATGCTAGCAAAAAGGAAAGTGAAAAGTAATGTAAATGAAGAGTATTTTCATGTGTTTGATGTTGAGAACATGTAACATAAATTATGCGTATTGTAGGCGCATGTAATTATGGGTGCATTAGATGAATTATTGAGATTTGGTTTAAAGTGAAATTGTGCACTTGCATGTTCTTTGTGTTCAATGTCTTATGCGATGAAAGAGTAATACATAAACTTGCTTTGAAAGAGTTAAATAATAGCAAGGCCTGTTACCATGATTATACATAAATGTCTCTTACATTGAGTTTTACTTTAATGTTGAAATATGTAAAATAATGTGTGAAAAGGGGCAAGTTGATGCAATCATGATTATATTCATTATTGATAGAAGGAGGATGGTTATTTAAAATAGTTAAATCCTCTTGAACTACATTTACACCAATTGATATCATTGTTGTTGATATAATGTTTAATAGGTGTACGAGAAAAAGAAAAGTATTATATATCATTATATGGAAAGATATGTGTATATCTTTGTCTATATCTATGTGAGCTTTATGGTACATATGCATACTTCTGGTGTTAGATGACTCTTGTTAAGAGAACTATGTTAAATATAATATCGAAGTTATGGAACTAACTTATTGTGTAGAATGAGTGCTCTTTTATGTTGTACCAATTTCGAAGCTTCGTGTGGTATTTCTTACCCAAGTTTGTGTGTGAAGTTGAAAGTGATTTTTCTACTTAAAACCTACTTTATAAATATTATCAAGAGAAACTTGGTTTTCATGCCTCTATGCTTGGAGAGGCTTTTCAATATTGCAGAAAGATATGTGCCATTTTGTCTTCACTTATTGTAGGTGAATTGATGATTGTACAAATTTCGAAAGTATGTTAAATAAAAACAAAAGGAAAATTCACCCCATTTCCTCTAAAACGTGTCAAGGATTTTGGGTTGTTACATATGGTATCAAAGCGAAGGTTTCTACTCTAGAACATATAGGCTCATTATGATAGATGCTGCAACAGAAATTTAGAGTTGTAAGAAACTATGAATTATCTACAGTGTTATGTGATTACAATATATATATATATATATATCATGGTTATGTTTTTTTTGTGATTGACTATTGGCATCCATAAGGCTTTAACAAATATATATAATCGGTTGATGTGTGCGAGGAATTGAGCGCACAAATGTAAAGGATTGGCAGTTAAGAACCAAAGCTAATCAATGGCAAGAGAATCGCTAGATCAAAAGTATTTTGCAAAAATCACTGTAAGTGAATGCCTCTATATGGTTGTTAAATTTAACAGATTGTTATGTGCAGTAGGACCAACTTAAAGCTTGTGATGGTCAAGCTGGTTGGCCATGATAGTGACATTATAGCCACTAGGAGAACCAAGGGTTCACTAATGCAATGTTCTGAGACATTGTTGCATGCACATGAGACATTATGACTAGAGAAGTGGAAATCTTGAGAGCATCAAGAGAAATTTAAAAGATAACTCTAAAAAAAATAAAACCCTCACATTAATAAGATAAGAAGGAGGGGGAGGGAGGCTCCCTGCATTTTAAAATAAATCTAACTTAAAATGAAAATATATCTAAGCAAGAAGAATGAAGAAGAGAAAGCCAAGTCTGGAGCATAGATTTGGGCCAGAAAGGAACACCTACAGTTGGGTATAGGACACGAGATGTGTTCAGGTAGGAGCACTACCAGTTTAATGCAGGAGCACTGCAATACCCTGAATAGCTGTTAGAGGGAACTTCACCCATTTAGATACCACCTTATATACATCCTAAAAATTTCAGAGATGAAATTTAAAAAGCTATCCAAGAACTCCTAGAGTTGGGACTCATTAGACCAAGCTCTAGTCCTTATGCTTCTTCAGTAGTGCTAGTGAAGAAGAAAGATAGAACATTGAGAATGTGCATAGATTTTAGAGCCTTGAACAAAACGACTATCAAGAATAGGTATCCTATTCCTAGGATTGATGAGCTCATGGATGAGCTACATGGGGCCAAATACTTCTCCAAAATTGACCTTAGATCAGGGTATCATAAAATTCGAATAAAAGATGGAGATGTGCAAAAGACTGCTTTTCGATGTCATTATGGCCACTTTGAATTTCTTGTCATGCCTTTTGGTTTAACTAATGTTCCAACCACATTTCAAGCATGCATGAATAGGATCTTTTGCAAGCAACTAAGAAGGTTTGTTTTGGTTTTCTTTGATGACATTCGCATTTATAGTAAAACATGGGAAGAGCATTTGCAGCAATTAGAGATTGTGTTGAGAATTTTGCGAGAAGAGTCCTTATTTGCTAAGTTATCAAAATTTGAATTTGGGATGAAAGAACTACTGTATCTTGGGCACATTATTGGGAAA
Source organism: Larix kaempferi (assembly GCA_027924585.1). Lineage (NCBI taxonomy): Eukaryota > Viridiplantae > Streptophyta > Pinopsida > Pinales > Pinaceae > Larix > Larix kaempferi. The sequence goes on along the minus strand of BSBM01000159.1, from coordinate 7,866,473 downwards.
GAAGGGGTGAAGGTACACGTGGAAAAAATCAGGGCTATCTTAGAATGGCCATCACCAAAAAATATTACTGAATTGAGAGGCTTTATTGTCATATGCACCTACTACAGAAAATTTGTGAAAGGATTCTCCAAGTTGACTTTTCCACTCACTGATTTGACTAAGAAGGATGCTTTCAAGTGGGATGAAGAGGCTAAAAATCCCTTCCAAAAAATGAAAGAGGTAATGAGTAGTTGTCCCATACTTGCACTTCCTAATTTTACTAAACCTTTTGTTGTGAAATGTGATGCTTCAGGTGGAGTAATAGGGGCTGTCCTAAAGCAAGGCCAACACCCCATAGCCTTTGAGAGAAAAAAGTTGCATCCTCATGAAAAAATTTACTCCATTTATGATAAATAAATGTTGGCCATTATGCATGCATTGGCCAAATTTAGACAATACTTAGTGGGTAGCAAGTTTGTGGTGAAAACTGACCACAATAGTCTAAGACACTTTCTCACCCAAAAAGATCTAAATGAAAGGAAACAAAAGTGGGTAAGCAAGATTCAAGCGTATGATTTTGATATTGAATATGTCAAAGGAAAGAATAATATAGTAGCAGATGCTTTGTCAAGAAGACCTTCTTTTTCTCTCATGGACATTACCAAGGATTGAAAAACCATGCTACTAGTTGAATATGCTAAAGACAAATTTGCTTGTCATGTGTTGAATGGAATCAAAGGGGATGATAACTACAGGATTTGGAATGGGCTGATATATTATAAGGGAAGAATTTATTTAGTTCATAACTCAAAGCTCAATTACCGAATTTTGCAAGAACCACATGATTCCCCACTAGCGGGCCATTCGGGGATCTTCAAAACTTATAGACAGTTGAGGCAAAGGTTTTTTTTAGAAGGGGATGACGGAATATGTTCATAAATATGTGAATGAATGTAAGGTATGTCAACAAAACAAATCAGAACTTACATGTCTAGCTGTCCTATTACAACCCTTTCTCATTCCAGAGCAAAAATGGGACAATATCTCCATGGATTGCATCACTGGTTTGCTTAAATATTTGGGTAAGGATTGCATCTATGTGGTAGTGGATAGGTTGAAAAAATTTGCTCATTTATTTTTTGTTACATCATCTTTTAGTGCTGCACAAGTGGCTGATATATTTTTCAAATAAATCTTCAGATTGCATGGGCTCTCCAAGAGCATTGTCAGTGATAGAGATAGTAGATTCATGGGTTCTTTTTGGCAAGAAATTTTTAGATTGGTGGGCACTCAATTGACTCCAAGTACCAGCTATCATCCACAAACTGATGGACAAACAGAGAGGGTGAATCAATGGTTGGAAGGGTACCTAAGAAACTATGTGGGAGATCAGCAAAAAGTATGGGCAAAATGGCTACACTTGGGTGAGTTTTGCTACAACACCACTTATGATATGTCAATAGGGATGTCTCCTTTCAAAGAATTATATGGTTATTATGCACTTACATTTGCTAAAATTATATTTGATGATAGTAGAGCCCCAAAGGCTAAATATTGGGTGGAAGAGAGCCAAGAAAGTTTAAAGCTCTTGAAAGACAATTTGTAGGTTGCTCACAATCAACAAAAACAATATGCTGATAGACATAGAGAAGAAAGAACCTTTCAAGTCAATGATTAGTATATTTAAGGTTTCATCCCTATAAACAAACATCTCTCAAAAAGAATGGAGCAGAAAAATTAAAACCAAGGTACTATGGGCCATACAAGGTAGTGTGGAAGGTTGGAGAAGTAGCATATGAACTAGAACTTTCGGAAGGGAGTAAAATCCATAATGTATTTCATGTTTCTTGTCTCAATAAATACCTTGGTCACAAAAACATCACTTCATAAATACTTCCTCCTTTGGATGATGAAGGTCAGCTCACACTTGTTCTGGAAAATATTTTGAAGACACGGGAAAGGAGGTTGAGAAGTAGAATTATCAAAGAATATTTAGTGCAATGGAAGGACTTACCAAATGAAGATGCCACATGGGAAGAGGAGAATATTTTGAAACATCCTAATTTGAAATTGATTGAGGACAAGCAATCTTGGGTGGGGAGTACTATAATGTCTCCATTCAAATAATTCTATAGCAGACAATCCCCATCAATCCTACCCAGTTCCCTAGGTTGAATGGGTACATTTGGAATTGTAATAAGGGAGCAAAGGAATAATGTTTATACATTAGAATAGTCCAAGTATTTAATAAATAAGTTGAATAAATAAATCCAATAGGAATTATAGGTGGAAAATGGTTTTGAGGACATTTGGAGGATGTGGGATCCACACTAGCTTGGTTTTTTCACTAACACATGGCAAATCTCACTTGCCATTTTGAATCCATGGGAAGGAAAACATTATTGGGTGAGTTGGTAAGGCATACACATGGCATGGAGGATCTTAGGTCGAAATGGGATGTAATGGTAACTTCCATGGAAGAGGAAGAGTCAAATTGGAGGCTAGTGGACACTTGGGCTAGATTCCCTAGTCTTATGACAACAATTATGAAGCATCTATGACATCTATGACAAAATTCAGATATGAATTTTGACATCTAACCATTATGACAAGTCAACCCCAAAAATAGTCTCAAGGAAGGTGCTCATGGAGTTGGAGAATCCCAAGAGACTCCTACTCGAATTTGGGGGAAAATGGAAAGTTGGAAACTAGGAGACAAGTGGCAAATGTGGAATATTTCCTAAGTGGAAATATATAGAATCTAATGAGAGGATTTCAACCCTTAGAAGGATAATGTTGGTTATAAAATGTATAAATCAACTATTATAATAGCTTTTGATCATTTGAGAAAAATTGCATTTGTGAAGAGAGAGCTAGTGGATGACTAGTTTCTTGCCTTAGCCAATTTCGAGGGTGAAAGATTCCCATCCAAGTTGGTGTTTGGAGAGGCCACTTAGGTCTTTCATGGAGATTTAATGGAGTTTTATTTGTAGGTCTCAGCTATAGGGCATCTCGTGGTTTTTTTTACTGCAGCACCATCTCTCAACCATTTCCAGTTTTGAAGGCATATTCATGCTCCTTGAGGGAGGGCGTTTTTGGTGAGCTCTTGTATTCATTGGGAGAGATTCATATGATGTATTTCTGATTTTAATAGCTTCATATCCTATTTTATTCATATTCATAAAGTATCAGGTCGAAATACACACTGATTGTATGCAAAAATGTTGATTAATGAGCAAACAATGTCCATTTCCCCACTACATTGATGTATATCATTATAATGCTGATGATTTCGAATGAATGGATTATACTCTGATACATTTGTGATTAATAGACTTCCATGGATGTATTTTACAAGTTTCATGTATTGTACTTGAGCATTTGAAGTATTTTTACTCAGTTTAATTGCATTGGGAGAAGAAATAGTGTCATTTCCCCAAGGGTTGAATGGGTGATTTTTACAGCTAAATGGGAGAGGATTGGAATAGATATAATAATAAATTAATGGTGCACATGAGACCTTAATAATATCCTTAATACAATCCCTACCTCTTCACATAAATTCTAGGGAGTTTGGAAGCATTTGGGAGGCCATTTTCAATGTTACCCAAGGGGGGTTTGATGCACAAATTACTAGTTAAAATCCCATACATTGACCAGAATATAAATCAAGTTTGCAGAAGTATTTTGAGAGTTATAAATCATCCCTAAACCTAATATTCAAGTCTAAATATCATTCATACACCCTTACAGAATATTTGGGATCATTTGGGTTAATTTGGAGGCCAAAACAGCAAAACTAGTCAAAGGTCGAAATTGGGGAAAAATTGAAAAATTGGGCATTTTCATAAAATTTTGAAAAAGGGTCATTACAAGTGGTATCAGAGCATGGTCTTGGCACCTGATGGTATTAACAAGAATCCAAACAAATAAACCACCACCCTTTGAACCAGTAATTGAAGAATATTTTGTTGAAGAAGAGGTAGTAGAAGAAAAAGAGTTTTTTCCTAAAACCATTGGTAGAGAGGAGGATGAAAAATTAAGACATCAGGAGGAACTTATTGCAACCTTAGAACCATGTTTCTCTAAAATTTCCACCAATATAGAAAGAATGGGTAACAAAATGATGCAAGGATTGGAATTGTTGGTCAGCCAGCTTGGAAGCAAAGGGGTGGTAGGAGATAATAGTGATTCACACTCAAGGGAAAAGATAAAAAGGAGTGAGTATATTTTTTCAAGCACAGGACCACATAATAGACCTGATGAATTTCAAATCACACAAAGGCATACTGCACCTAAATTTCTCATACCCAAAGAAGAGTCTGACATTCAGGTGGATAGTATTAAACTAGCAACTAATTGGAATGGGTTGAGTGAAGAGTGTAAAAGAGGTTTACCATTCAGTGACTATATTGATGTTATACATAAAATGAAAAGGATGGAAGACAATAGGATTCCATTCCAAAACAAATAATTAAATAGTGCTATTGGAAAAATTTCACTTCCTACTTTTGATGGTTCTTCTCAAAATTATGCTAACACTTGGGTGCAAAAATTGGATGTGTATTTTCAGCTGAATCCTATGTTGGAAGAGGATGCATTAAAAATGGCCATTTTGAATTTGGAAGGAGATTCCAATGAATGGTGGTTTCATAGGATGAAAACCTTAGGTCATGATCAGGTTAAAACATATGGAGAATTTGTTGACAGGGTACTAGAAATATTTGAACAAAAAGATCTAGAATTGCCTTTCAAAGAACTAGCTCAATTGAAGCAAACTGGGACCCCTATTGAATATGTGTTGGACTCTCAAAAATTATCAATCAAGGTGGCTTATGTATCTATGGGAATTTTGGTATTGTTTTTCACTGAAGGTTTGGTCAAATCCCACAACCCAACTACATTAAAAGATGCAATGAGCTTGACTAGGGATCTCCAAAATGTGCTTCCTAGAACGAGATTTCCTCCCAAGCCTAACTTCAAATTTGAAAAGAAACCTTGGCAAAGGGATGCATAAGATAATAAACCTTGGAAAAAAGATTCATTTGAAAGGAATAAAAAAGAAGGACTAAACAGGGATGAACTTCGAAAAAATAAATTGTGCTTCACATGCTTTCAACCATGGACACCGGACCACAAATGTACTAAAGGAAATGCTCAATACATAGAAGTATTTTCTGATAATGAGGGGTATGATGGGGACATGGATGAAGATGGACATATTTCAGATCAAAAGGAGGCATATGAGATAGCAGTAGAAGAGGAAATACAAGAAGAAAATCATCCTTCACTGGACAAGGCAAGAATGGCAGTACTTTCAGCAGTACCTTGCTATCATACTATCTGATGCAAGGGTGTGGTACTAGGGAAAAGAAATTCAGTTTTGGTAGATGGAGGAGCCACCCATAAATTCATTGATGCATAGATGGTGGAGAAAATAAATATACCTATTGAACCATTTGATGGCTTCACAGTTGTCATTCCCGGTCACAACACAATGCAATGCAAAACATGGGTACCAAAACTGCAAGTCACCATAGGTAACTATACTTTTGTTGATAGTTTTTATGTGGTTGATGTTACTAATACTAATGTGGTTTTGGGATTGCAATGGTTGTATTCAATAGGAGAGCATACAGTAAATTATCAAATTCTGGAAATGAAATTCCAATATTCCAAAGGAGTACTAAGAGTGGTGAGAGGGCAGTACACTTATCCCAATCAAGTAGTAACTTGCAATAGTATGAGATCTATATTGAGGCATGGGGACATAGAATGGGCTATTGAATGTCATATTACATCTACCAAGCCAAATATAAATATTGTTGAACATCCAAAGGACATAGAGAGACTCTTGCAAAAATATGAAAAAAAATTTAGAGACCTTCCAGATGGCAGACCACCAGATAGGGGGGTTGAGCACAGCATTGTTTTGGAGGATGGAACTTCACCCATTCAGATACCACCTTATAGACATTCTAAAAATTTCAGAGATGAGATTGAAAAATATATCCAAGAACTCCTAGAGTTGGGACTCATTAGACCAAGCTCTAGCCCTTATGCTTCTTCAATAGTGCTAGTGAAGAAGAAAGATAGAACATTGAGAATGTGCATAGATTTTAGAGCCTTGAACAAAAAGACTATCAAGAATAGGTATCATATTCCTAGGATTGATGAGCTCATGTATGAGCTACATGGGGCCAAATACTTCTCCAAAATTGACCTTAGATCAGGGTATCATCAAATTCGAATGAAAGATGGAGATATGCAAAATACTATTTTTCGATGTCATTATGGCCACTTTGAATTTCTTGTCATGCCTTTTGGGTTAACTAATGCTCCAGCCACATTTCAAGCATGCATGAATAGGATCTTTTGCAAGCAATTAATAAGGTTTTTTTTGGTTTTCTTTGATGACATTCTCATTTATAGTAAAACATGGGAAGAGCATTTGCAGCAATAAGAGATTGTGTTGAGAATTTTGCAAAAAGAGTCCTTATTTGCTAAGTTATCAAAATGTGAATTTGGGATGAAAGAACTACTGTATCTTGGGCACATTATTGGGAAAGAAGGGGTGAAAGTACACATGGAAAAAATCAGGGCTATCTTAGAATGGCCATCACCAAAAAATATTATCAAATTGAGAGGCTTTATTGGCATATGCACCTACTACAAAAAATTTGTGAAAGGATTCTCCAAGTTGACTTCTCCACTCACTGATTTGACTAAGAAGGATGCTTTCAATTAGGATGAAGAGGCTGAAAAGGCCTTCCAAAAAATGAAAGAGGTAATGAGTAGTTGTCCCATACTTGCACTTCCTGATTTTACTAAACCTTTTGTTGTGGAATGTGATGCTTCAGGTGGAGTAATAGGGGCTGTCCTAAAGCAAGGCCAACACCCCATAGCCTTTGAGAGCAGAAAGTTGTAGCCTCATGAAAAAATTTACTCCATCTATTATAAAGATATGTTTTCCATATGCATACATTGGCCAAATTCATACAATACTTAGTGGGAAGCAAGTTTGTGGTGAAAACTGACCACAATAGTCTAAGACACTTTCTCACCCAAAAAGATCTAAATTAAAGGCAACAAAAGTGGGTAAGCAAGATTCAAGCGTATGATTTTGATATTGAATATGTCAAAGGAAAGAATAATATAGTATCAGATGCTTTGTCAAGAAGACCTTCTTTTTCTCTCATGGACATTGCCAAGCATTGGAAAAACATGCTACTAGTTGAATATGCTAAAGACAAATTTGCTTGTGATGTGTTGGATGGAATCAAAGGGGATGATAACTATAGGATTTTGAATGGGCTGATATATTATAAGGGCAGAATTTATTTAGTTCAGAACTCAAAGATCAAGTACCGAATTTTGCAAGAAGCACATGATTCCCCACTAGCGGGCCATCTGGGGATCTTCAAAACTTATAGACAGTTGAGGAAAAGGTTTTTTTGGAAGGGGCTGAAGGAAGATGTTCAGAAATATGTGAATGAATGTAAGGTATGTCAACAAAACAAATCAGAACATACATGTCCAGCTGGCCTATTACAACCCTTGCCCATTTCGGAGCAAAAATGGGACAATATCTCCATGCCTTTCATCACTGGTTTTCCTAAATATTTGGGTAAGGATTGCATCTATGTGGTAGTGGATAGGTTGACAAAATTTTCTCATTTCTTTTCTGTTACATCATCTTTTAGTGCTGCACAAGTGGCTGATATGTTTTTCAAAGAAATCTTCAGATTGCATCGACTCCCCAAGAGCATTGTCAGTGATAGAGATAGTAGATTCATGGGTGCTTTTTGGCAAGAAATTTTTAGATTGGTGGGCACTCAATTGAATCCAAGTACCAGCTATCATCCACAACCTGATGGATAGACAAAGATGGTGAATCAATGGTTGGAAGGGTACCTAAGAAACTATGTGGGAGATCAGCAAAAAGCATGGGCAAAATGGCTACACTTTGGTGAGTTTTGCTACAACACCACTTATCATATGTCAATAGGGATGTCTCCTTTCAAATAATTATATGGTTATCATGCACTTACATTTCTTGAAATTATATTTTCTGATAGTAGATCCCCAAAGGCTAAAGGTTGGGTGGAGGAGAGCCAAGAAATTTTAAAGCTCTTGAAAGACAATTTGCAGGTTGCTCAAAATCAACAAAAACAATATGTTGATAGACATAGAGAAGAAAGAAACTTTCAGGTTAGTGATTTAGTATATTTAAGTTTTCATCCCTATAAACAAACATCTCTCAAAAAGAATGGAGCGGAAAAATTAAAACCAAGGTACTATGGGCCATACATGGTAGTGCGGAAGGTTGGAGAAGTAGCACATGAACTAGAACTTCCGGAAGGCAGTAAAATCCATAATGTATTTCATATTTATTGTCTCAAGAAAGCCCTTGGTTAGAAAATCATCACTTCATAAATATTTCCTCCTTTGGATGATGAAGGTCAGCTCACACTTGTTCCGGAAAATATTTTGAAGACATGGGAAAGGAGGTTGAGAAGTAGAATTATCAGAGAATATTTAGTGCAATGGAAAGACTTACCAAATGAAGATGCCACATGGAAAGAAGAGAATATTTTGCAACATCCTAATTTGAAATTGCTTGAGGACAAGCAATATTGGGTGGGGAGGACTGTAATGTCCCCATTCAAATAATTCTATAGCAGACAATCCCCATCAATCCTACCAAGTTCCCTAGGTTGAATGGGTACATTGGGAATTGTAATAAGGGAGCAAAGGAATAATGTTTATACATTAGAATAGTCCAAGTATTTAATAAATAAGTTTAATAAATAAATCCAAGAGGAATTATAGGTGGCAAATGGTTTTGAGGACATTTGGAGGATGTGGGACCCACACTAGCTTGGTTTTTTCACTACCACATAGCAAATCTCACTTGCCATTTCGAATCCATGGGAAGGAAAACATTATTGGGTGAGTTGGTAAGGCATACACATGGAATGGAGAATCTTAGGTCGAAATGGGATGGAATGATAACCTCCATGGAAGAGGGAGAGTCAAATTGGAGGCTAGTGGACACTTGGGCTAGATTCCCTAGTCTTATGACAACAATTATGAAGCATCTATGACATCTATGACAAAATTCAAATCTTAATTCTGACATTTGACCATTATGAAATGTCAGCCCCAAAAATAGGCTCAAGGAAGGCGCTCATGGAGTTGGAGAAGCCCAAGAGACTCCTACTCGAATTTGGGAGAAGATGGAAGGTTGGAAACTAGGAGACAAGTGGCAAATGTGGAATATTTCCTAAGTGGAAATATCTAGAAGCTAATGAGAGGATTTCGACCCTTAGAAGGATAATGTTGGTTATAAAATGTAGAAATCAATTATTAGAATAGCTTTTGATCATTTGAGAAAAATTGCATTTGTGAAGAGAGAGCTAGTGGATGACTAGTTTCTTGCCTTAGCCAATTTCGAGGGTGAAAGATTCCCATCCAAGTTGGTGTTTGGAGAGGCCATTCAGGTTTTTCATGGAGCTTTAATGGATTTTTATTTGCAGGTATCAGCTATAGGGCAGCTAGTGGTTTTTTTTTACTGCAGCACCATCTCTCAACCATTTCCAGTTTTGAAGGCATATTCATGCTCCTTGAGGGAGGGCATTTTTGGTGAGCTCTTGTATTCATTGAGAGAGATTCATATGATGTATTTCTGATTGTAATAGCTTCATATCTTCTGTTCTTCATATTTAGAAAGTTTGAGGTCGAAATATGCATTGATTGTATGCAAAAATGTTGATTAATGAGCAAACAATGTCCATTTCCCCACTACATTGATGTATATCATTATAATGTTGATGATTTCGAATGAATGGATGATTCTATGATACATTTGTGATTAATAGACTTTCATGGATTTATTTTATAATTTTCATATACTGTACTTGAGAATTTGAAGTATTTTTACTCAGTTTAATTGCATTGGGAGAAGAAATAGTGCCATTTCCCCAAGGGTTGAATGGGTGATTTTTGCAACTGAATGGGAGACGTTTGGAACAGATATAATAATAAATTAATATTGCACATGAGACCTTAATAAAATAATTAATACATTCCCTACCTCTGCACAGAAATTCGAGGGAGTTTGGAAGCATTTGGGAGGCCATTTTCAGTGTTACCCAGGGGGGATTTGATGCACAAATTACTAGTTAAAATCCCATACATTGACCATAATATAAATCAAGTTTACAGAAGTATTTTGAGAGTTATAAATAATTCCTAAACCCAATATTCAAGTCTAAATATCATGCATACACCCTTACAGAATATTTGGGAGTATTTGGGTTAATTTGGAGGCCAAAACAACAAAACTAGTCAAAGGTAGAAATTGTGGAAAATTTGGAAAATTTGGCATTTTCATAAAATTTTGAAAAAGGGTCATTACAATAAGTGTTGCATTTATAAAAACCATATATTTATGATTTTTTTGTTATAATATTATTGTGTCGTTAATATATTGGAAAGAGAATGTGTTGGCATATGATAGAAATGCAGGGAAGGGGGATGAACAAATGGAGTAGTACGGAAATTGTCACAACACCGAGGACGATGTTCTTCCAAGAGGGATAGTTTTGTAATGTCCCCGTCTCTGGTAAAAGTTTTATTTACTCAATTTATGTCTATATTGGATGACGACACTATCCAAAACCTAAATTGGTTCCCGCAATGCAACCTAGAGTGGAAAAAGGGCATGGTGAACCACAAGGGGGAGGTATTTAAGTTGTTAAAGTCATAGGATTCCACAACTTTGATTAGCTTTCAAACTTGAATGAAGTTAAATTTATCTAGGATTTATGTCTATGTGGCTTTTAAGAAAAGAAGGATAACTATTGTTATCGAAATACATAGGTATATGTATTACCTAATATGTGTGTGTGTGTGTGTGTGTGTGAGAGAGAGAGAGAGAGCGTTTTTAAATGAGATAGTATAAATTATGGAAATACATATATGTTATCTATAGATTTATGTTTTTGTATACTATGTGGAAAGGTATATATTTTTATTTATATGTTGATGTTTTTATATAAGTATATAGAAATGAATATTTTATTCTTGATATGTATATGCTTTTATATTTGAAAAATATATGTGTGCACTCTAGAGAGGGTGTTGACCTTGATTTTTTCATTTATCATTTATTATTTTAAGTTGTATCTAAGTGAATGAGAAATGATGGTGGCCTCTCCATAAGAGAGATGAACCCATTTTAATATCAATATTATTTATTTTGTGCTCCCTCTTCATTATTTAAAAAACACAAACCCTGGAGTATATGTTTTTGGGGGATATGAAAATATACTCGATGAATTTTTTGGAACCTAGTTTTTGGAGGGCTGCGTGAAGCTTTAGGGCAGGCAGAGGATGCCAAACCCATTCTTGTTCAGTTGTTCATTTGCTTTATGTTGTATTCAGATTTGAAGCTCTACATTTGTGCATTTTGCGTATGGATGAAAAACGTTTTACAACTCTGTATTCTCCATTGAGTGTGAATGAAAACGTTTTTGGCATCTCTGAAATTCTCCATTGAGTGTGATTAAAAACATTTTATGATGCATTGGGTCTGTTTAAAATCGATTTGGCATCTCTGCATATTTTCATTTGGATGGAAAAACGTTTTGGGTAAGCTCTGTGTGTATTCACGGAATGGAAAACGTTTTGGCTCTTAATAATACTTCCAAGTTGGATTAAAAACATTTTATGATGCATTGGGTCTGTTTAAAATCAATTTGGAATCTCTGCATATTTTCATTTGGTTGGAAAAACGTTTTGGGGAAGCTCTGTGTGTATTCATGGAGTGGAAAACGTTTTGGCTCTTAATATTACTTCCAAGTTGGATTTAAAACGTTTTATGATGCATTGGGTCTGTTTAAAATCGATTTGGCATCTCTGCATATTTTCATTTGGCTGGAAAAACGTTTTGGGGAAGCTCTGTGTGTATTCATGGAGTGGAAAATGTTTTGGCTCTTAATATTACTTCCAGGTTGAATTAAAAATGTTTTATGATGCATTGGGTCTATTTAAAATCGATTTGGCATCTCTGCATATTTTCATTTGGCTAGAAAAATGTTTTGGGGAAGCTCTGTGTGTTTTCATGGAGTGGAAAACGTTTTGGCTCTTAATATTACTTCCAGGTTGGATTAAAAACGTTTTATGATGCATTGGGTCTGTTTAAAATCGATTTGGCATCTCTGCATATTTACATTTGGTTGGAAAAACGTTTTGGGGAAGTTATGTGTGTATTCATGGAGTGGAAAACGTTTTGGTTCTTAATATTACTTACAGGTTGGATTAAAAACGTTTTATGAAGCATTGGGTCTGTTTAAAATCGATTTGGCATCTCTTCATATTTTCATTTGGCTGGAAAAAAAATGTTTTGGGGAAGCTCTATGTGTATTCATGGAGTGGAAAACGTTTTGGCTCTTAGTATTACTTCCACGATGGATTGAAAACACATTTCCTATCCATAGATTTGGGGAAAACGTTTTTGAAATCTATGTATCTCCATTGTATGGATTAAAAACGCATTTCCTATCCATAGATTTGGGGGAAACGTTTTTTGGAACCTTTGTATGTCCATTGTATGGATTAAAAATGCATTTCATTGTATTGTTCATTTTTATTGCTGAAATGATCGTGGATGCCGGAAGAGCTCACATGCTTTGCATTTCATTGTATTTATTTGTATTTTATTGCTGAGAAAATTGGGGATGAAGACGTTTGAGAATTAAACTCTGTTTATATATATATTTTTTCTACTTACAATTTGCTAAAACGAGCTCGGTAAGATGAGAGTTGAACTTTGTATATATATATATATATATATATATATATATGATGCTTGTATCACATGACATCTTTTTGTTGCATGTCGAATGCATCTCTTATGTTTCATATACATAATTTATGATGCTTGTATCACATGACATCTTTTGGTTGCATGTCGAATGCATTATTTGCATGTCGAATTCTTTTCTTATGTTTCATATACATAATTTTCGATGCTTGTATCACATGATATCTTTTGGTTGCATGTTGAATGCATTATTTGCATGTCGAATGCTTTTCTTATGTTTCATATACATAATTTGTGATGCTTGTATCACATGATATCCTTTGGTTGCATGTCGAATGCATTATTTGCATGTCGAATGTTTTTCTTACGTTTCATATACATATTTATGATGCTAATGGAATTTCAAATCCTGTTTGACGTCAAATGCATTGGTTGTATATGCATTCACTAAGTTTACATATATAAAATTAATGTTGGTATCACATTACATCTATATGTTGTATATTGAATGCATTGTATGCATTGATTAAGTTCATATATATACTTATGATGCTAGTTGAATTGCAAATTCTATTTGATGTCGAATGCATTGGTTGCTTGTCAAATGCATTGATTATGTTTGCATTAGTTATATTACATATGGGATGACTTCCATGAACAGAAATCGGTAAACACTTGCATATTCCATGGGGCATAGCAGGTCATGTTTGGATTATAGAATTGGGCCTACAGAGAAAAACACCACAACTATGCAAGAAGTTAGGACACGAGAAGTGTCTAGGTAGGAGCATTACCTTTTGATTTGCAAGAGCACTAAGGTAACCTCTAGGGCTATGTGTGGTTAGTTCTAGGAAGATGAGATTTAAAAACTCTATATTCTATTTTTGGATCACCATTCCCAGCTCGGGGGTGGCCTTCGGATGGACTGAGTAGAAGCCGTCGAAGAGCCTACAGTTGGGTGGAGTGTTGTATTGCCCAAAACAGTTCCCCTTAATAAATATTTATGCTTGTAATTCAGTTAGATATATTATGAATAATGGAAATGCATCTGGAGTTATAGATTACATTTTTGTAGTACTGATAAATGTTACAAGTATGATGAATTCAAGAAGAAGAAGACGGGAAGAAACTCGTCTCTCACCTCTAACAAATGGGTAAGAAAAGTACGCCTTATAAAGTTATCATAATCATTGATTAATTGTATATATGTCCTTACATTTATGTAAGATGCTAACGTAAATGTTTTATTATTATGGTTCAAATGATTAATAACAATGAGTAGCATGAATAAATGTATTAACTATTAATCACAATGAGTAGCATGAATAAATGTATTAACTATCTTACTAGTGAATAGTGAACCATAATTGAAAGTGGGCATGATGAGAATGTGATCATTGTATACCTTGTGTGGAATATACTAAATGATGCAAAATTTAGGTACGTATTGATGAGTTAGAGTTACTATCGTAATGTGGAATATTATTTTGGAAGGGACATACTTCACTAGGTAAATAATTACCTTAGAATGATTGAATATCTTTAATGGAAGTCTAGGTATGATGATAAACTATTATCATTGGATTATCATACTTATAATGTTGAAAAGATAAGCTTAAATAGTTGAGTATACTTATGTTATTGATTGTGTTAATGAAGTTTCATTTATGGTCAAAGGTAGAGGACTTAAAAATAGTGAATCTATCAAGTAGATTTCCAAGTATAAAGATTGGATTATGACAATCAATGAGTAGAGTCTTAAATCATTATATCTTAAGGGATTTTAATAGACTCTATTTAGACATCGGTCAGTTGTGGAATGAAAGTGGTATGCATTGTACTATAAACTTGTTACGTGATCTTTGACATGGTACCACGATGCTAGCAAAAACTAAAGTGAAAAGTAATGTAAATGAAGAGTATTTTCGTGTGTTTGATGTTGAGAACATGTAACAGAAATTATTTGTATTGTAGGCGCATTGAATTATGGGTGCATTAGGTGAATTATTGATCTTTGGTTTAAAGTGAAATTATGCACTTGCATGTTCTTTGTGTTCAATCTCTTATGCGGTTAAAGAGTAATGCATAAACCCACTTTGAAAGAGTTAAATAATAGCAAGGCCTATTACCATGATTATACATAAATGTCTCTTACATTGAATTTTACATTAATGTTGAAATATGTAAAAGAATGTGTGAAAAGGGGCAGGTTGATGCAATCATGATTATATTCATTATTGATAGAAGGAGGATGGTTATTTAAAATAGTTAAATCTTCTTTAACTACATTTACACCATTTGATATCATTGGTGTTTGATATAATGTTTAATAGGTGTAAGAGAAAAAGAAAAGTATTATATATTATTATATGGAAAGATAGGTGTATATCTTTGTCTATATCTATGTGAGCTTTATGGTACATATGCATGCTTCTGATGTTAGATGGACTCTTGTTAAGAGAACTTTGTTAAAGATAAAATCGAAGTTATGGAACTAACTTATTGTGTAGAAAGAGTGCTCTTCTATGTTGTACCAAGTTCGAAGCTTCGTGTGGTATTTCTTACCCAAGTTTGTTTGTGAAGTTGAAAGTGATTTTTCTACTTAAAACCTGCTTTATAAATATTATCAATAATAACTTGGTTTTCATGCCTCTATGCTTAGAGAGGCTTTTCAATATTGCAGGAAATATATGTGCCAATTTGTCTTCACTTATGATAGGTGAAATGATGATTGTACAAAATTCGAAAGTATGTTAAATAAAAAACAAACAAAAAATTCACCCCATTTCCTCTAAAACGTGTCAAGGATTTTGGGTTCTTACATATGGTATCAGAGTGAAGGTTGCTACTCTAGGACCTATAGGATCATTATGACAGATTATGCAAAATAAATTTAGAGTTGCAAGAAACTATGAATTACGTAAAGTTTTTATGTGATTACAAAAATATATATATATCATGGTTATGTTTTTTTTGTGATTGACTATTGACATCCATAAGGCTTCAAATAATATACATAATCAGTTGATGTGTGCAAGGAATTGAGCGCACAAATGTAAAGGCTTAGCATTGAAGAACCAAATCTAATCAATGGCGAGAGAATCACTAGACCAAAAGGATTTCTCAAAAATCACTGTAAGTGAATGCCTCAAGTGAGAAGGCTTGAGGGGAAAAGAGTTTTTCCCTAGACTCAAGCAAGAAGTCTTGATGCGAAGAAGAGTTTTTCCTAGACTCAAGCGAGAAGGCTTGAGGGTGTTAACACCTAAAAAGTGCTCACTAGCTCATTCCCTTACTCACATGACCCATTTTGTCCACTTTTCCACCATCTGAGCCTCTGAAACCAACAAAAGGTCACCAAAAGACCTTAGTACACCCCTTTTTCCATTAAAAAAGATTATTTTTCCAAGAAAATCATAAAAAACCCTCAAAAAGGGTCCAAATTCCCAAAAATATTAAAAAGGGAATTAAAATATTATTTTTATTCAAAAAAGGAAAAAGGAGAGAAAATTACCTAAACCATGTTGGTCAATACCATTTGGTTTCCACAAAACCACAAATGGTATCTCCCACCACCAAAACCTATAAAAGGTGGTAGGGGCTCCTCATTTCACATCCTTCCATTATCTCATCCTTATGCTGCTGAAATCTCCCCTGAGCACTTTTAGCCATTGAAGCAACCTTGGAGAAAGAGACCTATTGGAGTTTGGAGCTACTCATCTTGGGAGTTGCTCAACATCAACCTTCACCATTGGAGGTAATATCGCAAGCACTTGCTTGCCCCCCACTTTTCAATACAAAAATTATTTCTTATGTTTCTTGTTCTTGATTTTTGAAATATTTAAATTATTTGCTTAGATTCTTGCTTAGATCCATGAAAAGTATTGTTTATTTAGTTTATTGTTTTTATTTCTATTGAAACTGCTACTACTAGTTAGTAGGTGCCCATAGCACAAAGCTTGGTTGCAAAACCGGAGCCAACAGTTTTTGGCGACTCCGCTTTGGTTTTGAACTTTAGATCTCTAGCTTTGCCATTAAATCTTAGTTTTTATGAGTTTTTAGTCTTTAGATCCATAGATCTACCATCTTAGACAGCAGATCCATTGCTGTTCTGAGATTTGGCCCCTTAAACAGCCCGAAATTTTCAATTTTCGGGTTCGTTTCTCGGTTTCCGTGCACGGCTTCCGCCTCGCGGCTTTTTTCCAGACAGTCGCGCGGCCCATCGCGACTTTTCTGCGTTTTTCCGCGCGGGTCCATCGCGGATTTTTTACAGACAGTCGCGCGGTTCATCGTGACTTTTCTGCATTTTTTCCCGCGCTGCTCATCGCGGCTGCGCGGCCAAAAACCTGCGCGGCTCATCGCGACTGCGTGGCCCCAAACCTGCGCGGCTCATCGCGACTGTGCGTCCAAAACCCGCGCGGTCCATCGCGACTGTGTGCCCAAAACCCGTGCGGTCCATCGCGACTGTGCGTCCAAAACCCGCGCAGTCCATCGCGGCTGTTCGTCCAAAACCCGCGCGGCTGAATTTTTTCATTCGGCCATCCCGATTTTGAAAAAATATTTTTTACTGTACTTTCTGCCCATAGCACATTTTTTACAGTACTAAATTCTGCATAGTTTACAGATTTGAAAAAAAAATTTACTATTGAAAAAGTGCATACCTAGAAATCTTGTTAAAAATTTTCAAGAAAGTGAAAGAAAGACTCATTTTGCATTCTTTATCTAGATTCAAAATTTTTTCTTGTTTACTTCTTTAGAATATTGCCCTTAGCAATTTTTATTGAAACAAAGAAATCCATTTATTTCTTTATTTGCTTTCATAAAATCCAAGAAATCCTTTATTTTTTGAGTCATTTTTTGAAAAAGCATATTAATTTCCTTTTCGTGAAAAAAGTCTTAAATATTTGCTTTGTATTTTCGAAAAGTCCTTTATTTTTTGAAAATTTCCCTTAAAGCATTTAATTTTTTCAAGTTCAGTTTACAACACCTCACGTGCACCTCACACGATCACTTAATTGAACAAGACTTAAAAGTACCCTAATTTGAACACATTCTTAATCCCACTTGGGGAACACTAAAAGAATTCTTGTAGCTAGGTAGTATTGGGGGGATAGGTGTTCCAATAACACCCCTCAGTTCATACATCTGAGACATAGAAAGTTGTCCAATTAGGGAGCTAAAATCTCTTAGTACTTTTTGGCGCGGTCACAACCGGTTTGTGGGAAGGCCTCTCCCTTAGGAGGGTTGAAGTCGCGAGGATGGTTCCGGAAGCCTGAGTGGGATACCGAAACCCATTCAGTAACCGAAGGGCTACCATTCGCAGTTCTCGGGATATCCCTGTATTGGGATATTGCGATCAAAGGACCAAACGGCAGATTTACCTTTTCTCGACGCGTCATGAACGGAGTATCCTAGTAGCCTGTCTTTTTAGGATTGATTACCCGGTGTCCCTCCCGGTAGGGGGATATCTAGCCGTTGTCTCTACATTCATATTGTCTGACTTGGATTTCATCACCTTGCAGGGATATCGTCTGTTTGAGTCACAATACTTTTAGATTAGGTGTTTGCATGATCTTTACCACCTATTGAGTCTAGTTACACCTATTTTTTCTAGGAGCCGCTTGCATGTTGGTATTCTGACCGGTTGTTGCATTCCTCCACTTATTGTAGCACAGCTGCTGGGATAAGTGCATTTTTGAGGATTGATTTTTTTGGCCTGTGAGCCTCTTTTTTCACTCCCCTTTTTTTTGCACCCTTGGTTGCATTAGGGTTTTGAGTCTTTTACATATATATCACCACCTGATACCTAAAACAATCTTTTAAATAAATAAAAAAAAACATATTCTCACCATTGAGAATTCTAGACGTTCTCGTCGTCTACAGGGCGAACTCCCAGAGTTTAGTCCACTTGGCTCTCCACGTCACGGACGCAGAGCATTATCCTTGATTCGACACATCGTCGATCATCTAGACGGTCATCTGATTCTGACATACCCCACTTCACCTTTGATTTGGAGGTAGAATCCGAAAACCCCACAGAGTTACCACCAACCACAATTATGTCTGGAACACCAGTTGATCCACTATATACATTAACCATAGGTCAGACATCCGCAGACCCTTCTGCGGGGAGTACCATCAACGGCAACAGCCACCCCCCTTGGGTATGCCCAATATGGGTAACCACTCCACATTCAGGAATGCCTAGCACAGGACCACCACCTGTCATGGGCATGCCCAACATGGGGGTCATACCCCCTTCGGTTTCCACAAACCCTATCCCAGGAATCCCTAGTGCGATTCCTAACCCAAGTGTAACCCATGTTGCACTCGGTAGTGCTATACCAGGAATCCCTACTGCGATTCCTAACCCAAGTGTAACCCAAGTTGCACTTGGGAGCGCTAACCCATATCAGGCCACACCTTTTGGAGGGCACATACACTCCATACCTAGCATACCTATAGGTGCTACTGGACCCCTACACCATACCACAATGGCTAGGCAGGTCCCGGTTCCGGTCACCACATCCGCTAGTCTACCATACATGGCAAGTCTCAACCTGCCAGATTTAGCTAGGCTCACAAATGACCCCATCAGGCATGATCCTGCTTGGCCCCCATATGCCCACTAAGCTTCCCTCTGACATCCCTAAGTTTGAGGGAAAGGCCGGAGAAGACCCCCAAAACCACATCATGTCCTTCCATTTATGGTGTTCCTCCAACTCCATAGTGGACGACTCTGTCCGACTCCGTTTATTACAGCGCACCTTCACTGGCTCTGCAGCCAAATGGTATATCGAGCAACCCCATGGGACGCATTCCACATTTACCTCCCTTGCCTCGACCTTCCTGCAGTTCTTTCAGCTACCAGTCCGCTATGATGCGGGCGTCGAGATCCTACTGTCTTGCAGACAAAACACGGCCACGCATATCACGGACCATATTCATGATTGGCGACGGCGCCGAAGCCTATGCAAGATCAAATTAGACGACCGAATCTTTCTAGACCGGTTCCTTAAATCCCTCCTTCCTCTCATTGCGAAGGATGTAGCATCTGAAAGACCCCAGTCTGAGGAGGAGGCCATCCTTAAGGCCCAACAGTTTGATCTTATCTATGCCCAATCAGGTTACCTATACACCATCATACCTGACGCACCACGAGGTGACTCCGCACGCGGTGACACACCGGGGGCAATCACATGCCGCTGATGGCATTATTGGCCAAATCACACCGCAAGCCAACCTTTCAGTATGGTGAGCACCATGCCCGCCCCAGACCTTTCTAGGGCTACATCCAGTTCCGGAGCGACAACTTCTTATGCTCCAACAAACCAGACCCATCATGTTCATGGACCCTCTTGTCCACAACATTGTTATGGCCAAGCGCCATCAGCATATGTACCTCCTACATACTATGCTCAACCTACGGTACAGAACCCCATGCAGTTTCCACAACATCCCATGCATTACCCACAGCAGGTTGCACCGGCTAACCTCACACCTCCACTAGCTCAGGGGTACCAACAACCCCAACAGGCAACTGGTCCACCTCCAGCTCCACCTGCATACTATCCACCGCAACCTGCTCCCGCACCTGCCGGCTCCTCAGAATCCCCCCAATGCTCAAGGACATGTCTACGCACAACAACAGCAGCCCCAATACCAAAATAACCAACGCAACCAGGGTGGGCAACCAAACCGAGGAAGAGGACGAAACCGTGGAAACAATCAAAACCGTAACCAAGCTCCCACAACCCACCCCATCCTCCGCAAAACAATAACGCAGCGCCCGCTCATCAGAATCCTGATCGGCCACCTAAGCAACCCCAAAAATGCTAATTTCTGAACAAACCATCCTTGTTCCATTTGCGGGTGTCTATGGCCACTATACCCACGCTTGCCCACATCTGGAGCGAGCCCGACAACTATGGACAAATGACGCCCATCGTCAAGGGCAGGCGGCTCCTCAGCCACCACCCAACCCCCCCACCACCCCCACAACAACCTTTGGTCCTCCAAAACCCTTTTCCAACACAGGGATGGGTAAACACTCAGCCGTTAGCCCCCCCAACAAGGGCAACGTGCAATCACAACAAATAACTTATACGGCTCCGGACCAAACCCATGTTTGATTCAGGAACCCACCACTTATTGATGATGTCCACCGCTGACGTCAATATCCAAACCCGTCGGAATCAATACGGACCGACTTCTGAAGCCCCCCCCGCCGAAAAGGATACTAATGCTAATCCAACTGATCAGACATTGCGTATACCTCAGGTTCCACTTGATGGCGCTTCTAAAGCACCCGCGCTTCCCCCTTCGCCGAATCAACAACAACCCCAATGCACGAGCTGCGTCCAATTACAACATTGTAGATGACTTAGCTCAATCTCCCGCAGCCATGTCTGCGTTAGAAGTCTTAAAAACCTGTCCTACTCAGCGCAAGACTTTACTTTCCGCCATTGGGGCGATTGACCCAAATGATTCGAACTTGATGACCTTTGATTTAGACCAATCTGAACCACGACTGCCTTCTACCATAGCAGTCCAAGTTTCCGTTTCTATTCGGAATCTTGTCATCCATCGATGTATCATCGACGAAGGTGCCTCCACATGTGTCATGTCCACTTTTGTCTGGCAAAAGTTGGGATCCCCTGCTCTCCAGCAATCCACCACTGCATTGCGGGCCTACGACGGCCGGGTCAGCTCAACCTCAAGGTTTATTACCCAAGGTACCCGTCCAATTAGGTGGGAAGACTGTACTCCATCGACATAGAAGTCATTAACACCCAGCTTGACTATAACCTTTTACTTGGCCGCAGTTACATGTACGCCATGAAAGCGGTCGCCCTCCCTCCGTCTTCCGCACCATGATGTTCCCCCACGAGGGCCGCGTGGTCAAAATTGACCAACTCACCTACTATGATCCCAACGCCCCTGCAGCACCAGAGAATGTTCTCCCCATGATTGAACAACCCGCTTCTAGTGCAGTTACCTCTTTTGTGTCTTCTGTGGCACCCGGACTTTATTCGGATACACCCATGACCTCTACATTCCAGGCCATCCCACCACCATCACCGGAGACCCAAGTCGCAAACCTCTGTACTCTTTCGCAGAATTACGCAAACATCCGGGCGGTCAACCACCATTGATCCCCAGTCACATTGGTGTCACACCCATCCACACCATCCCCTTCCTATTTCCTCCTTCGGGTGTAGTAAGCGCCCCGGTTATGGCTACCCTTAGCCTACCCGGGCTAACATTGGGATTGCCCGTTGTGGTATATTCCGCCTCCCATTCGACTACCGACACCAGACGTCATCCTCCAACCGGTACAACCTATTGTTACCACAAATCAACCTCCTCCTGGCGTCGCGATCCCTTCGTCGGCAACGACACCTCCTCCTAACCTCAATATTCCTTCGTCGTCAATGAAACCTCCTCCGGGTCTCACGATTGCTTCGACGTCAAAGGATCCCCCTCTCCTTGCTAAGCCCACTGGGGGGCAGAGGTCCACAACCCTACACTGCCTATACCAACTCCTAAGGCAGCCAAACCCCCACCGGTGTTTCGAGCTCCCCCCAAATGTTCATTATGCGATGAAATTGGCCATCCAACTCACCAATGCCCACATTTACCGGCACTCCAAGAGCATATGAATATGTTAGACGATGACATCGGCATCCCAGTAGTCAGATTAGAGCCACCTCTACAGCCTCGCGACAAATCACTGCGCACGAACCATCCTTGTGCTATATGCAGCGTTTACGGCCACTACTCTCACCATTGCCCTGATCTACCTGACTATAGAGCAGCATTGTACGAGTTAAACAATGCCGACTTAGAGATATCTCCTCCCCTTATCGAGGAGATTCACCCTCCACCATCATCCTCGTCAGAAGAAGTCAATACGATATATATGATTTCGACAACCTTCAAACCAGAACCCCTCGATTTATGGTCTGATTACTTCAGTACTGACGAGCAGATTTTGGAGACACTCACTGCACCCGACTACCCTTGGGATGATATGCATCATCGCTCGTACTTCCTACCGGAGACATCTACCTCCACCGCATCCGACCAGCTATCAGTCGAGTCGAAAGACTTCATACCCGCTAAGGTCGATTGGTTTAAAGGACCCCATCCCAGCACCAGATGCCTTTGAAGAAGGGAACATGTCCCAACATTTCCCCCACTATCCAGATAGACATTTCCACAACACAGGGAAACCTGAGCTCATCTCGCTTGGCGCATCTTGCACTCAAGCAGAAACTCAGGCGTACAGAAAGCTCTTTCAGGAGTTCCGCGATGTCTTCGCCTGGTCCTATACCGAGATGCCTGGTCTCGACCCCGCCATTATTGAACACCACATCGATACATGGCCCGAAGTACCCCCTGTTCGTCAGAAACAACGACCTATTCACCCTGCCAAGCTCCCCGCTGTTAAGGCTGAAGTCGAAAAAATTCGAAAAGCAGGTTTCATCTACCCTATTCCGTACACCACATGGGTGTCGAACCCCGTTCCTGTCAACAAAAACAAGGCACCCTTAGAGTATGCACTGATTTCCGCGATCTAAACCACGCTTGTCCAAAAGACAATTTCCCCACGCCATTCATTGACCAACTCATTGATGAGTGTGCGGGCCATGAGGTCCTATCCTTCATGGACGGTTTTTCCGGATATAACTAGATCCACATCCGCAAGGAGGATCAGTACAAGACTGCCTTTACCACCCCATGGGGCACCTTTGCCTATCGCGTCATGCCATTTGGCCTTAAAAATGCTGGTGCCACTTTCCAGCGAGCCATGACCTATTGCTTTCATGACTTAGTCCATATCCTGCGAGTCTATCTTGACGACCTCACAGCGCGTTCCCGAAAACGATCAGACCACCTTAGCGACCTCCGGCAAGTTTTCCTGCGTTGTCGCAAATATAAAATCCGCTTGAACCCACACAAGTGTGTCTTTTGCGTCCCAGCGGGCCGGTTGTTGGGTTTTATTGTTTCCCAAGATGGGATCACTGTCGACCCCCTGAAGGTCAAAGCCATCTTAGAACTCCCCCCTCCTCGCACGCTTCGACATCTTCAGAGCTTGCAAGGGCGGTCCAATTTTCTTAGGCGCTTTGTCCCTGATTATGCCACCAAAGTCCACGGGTTCTTACGCTTGCTTCGTACCCACATACCCTTTGTTTGGGACGAACAAGCAGACACGGCATTTGAAGCCCTCAAGAAAGCTCTCACACAAGCCCCCTTGATATCCCCACCGGATTTCTCCCAAGACTTCACCCTTTACGTCTCGGCATCCGAATATGCCGTGTCCGGAGTTTTGGTCCAAGAAGATGCTTCCCACAAAGAGCATGTGATTTATTACGTCAGCCAGACCTTGTCTGGCCCACCTCTACGTTACCCCTATGAGGAAAGATTAGCACTAGCTGTAGTCTTTTCCGTGCAAAAACTGCGACACTATATTTTGCTTAGTCATACCACGGTTGTCGCCGACTCCAACCCCATGGTCTACCTCCTTACCCGGCGGCTCCTTCAGGGTCGTGTCGCTAAATGGGTCATTATCCTCCAGGAATATGACCTTACTTTCAAGACCCCCAAGAGCACCAAAGCCCTCGCGCTCGCTCACCTCATTACAGATCTCCCATCCTCTTCAACATCACCCGTCATCCAAACGGACTTGATTGACGAGCAGATATTCGTCATTTCGTCTGACGACCCTTGGTATGGAGACATATTGATTTACCTGCGTACGCAAAAATTCCGACCACACATCGATCGTGATGGACGCCGTCGCATACGACACCACGCCCCCCGATACCTGCTTATTGGGGATGTACTTTATCGACGAGGCGTTGATACTATCTTACGCCGCTGCCTATCCCATAGCGAGGCAGAACAAGTCCTCAATGATTGTCATAGCGGTGCCTGTGGAGGCCATTTCTCCGGCATGGCTACCGCCCAGAAAATCATTCGCGCCGGTTATTTTTGGCCATCATTGTTTACTGATTGCATCACCGCAGTCAAGCATTGCCAGAACTGCCAGCTATTTGCCCCCAAGGCAAGAACCCCCCCCTGCCCCCCTTCATCCAGTCATCACTGTTGGACCATTCTGCAAATGGGCCATAGACTTCCTCGACTGCAATCCCCCGTCAGCCGGCGGTCACAAACACATCATTGTGGCCGTAGATTATTTCACCAAATGGGCAGAAGCCATGCCAACCTATAATTGCAAAGCCGACACTGCGGCACGATTTTTCTTCAACCATGTTATCGCTCGTTTCGGAATACCACAGCAGCTAGTTTCTGACCACGGCTCTCACTTCGAAGATGCCGTCTGGAAGGAATTATCAACCATGTTGAAGTTTGAACACCATTTCTCTTCCGCTTACTACCCCCAAGGAAACGGCCAAGTCGAAGCGATCAATAAAATTTTGAAGACCATTCTCCAACGTACTGTAGACAATCACAAATCCAATTGGCATCACATGCTTTTCCCTGCACTCTGGGCCTACCGCACATCAACCAAAACCGCCACCGGTTTTACCCCTTTCCATTTAGTTCACGGTGTCGAATCCGTCCTCCCTATTGAGTGCCAGATCCCTGCTCTAACCATCGCCGTTGAACTCCTACCGGATACTTCCCCGATCGAGCAACGTTTACTGCTCCTAGAGCAGGCCGATGAAGATCGGCGCACCGCCATTCAAAACATGGAAGCTGCTAAACAACGATCGAAACTAAGTTACGACAAACGCGTCCACCCAAGAACCTTTTCAGAGGGAGACCTTGTCCTCGCTTACGATCAAGCTCATGATAAAACCGGAAAGGGAAAGTTCGTGTCTATGTGGCAAGGCCCCTACATCATACACACCTGCCTCGGGCAGGGGGCATACATTCTGACCGATTCAGAAGGCAACACCTTACGCAACCCACGCAACGGGTTGTACCTTAAAAGATTTTACCCATAGAAAATCTCATGGACACCATCGTCCATTTTAGTATAGGCATACATTTTTTCCCAAAAAATTTTCAAAAAACCTAAATATTTGTTTTCTCTGCATGACCACAGATGGAGCCTCTTCCACTCTGCCATGTCGGTTTCGCTGATGGTGCAAGCCGTGGGTCTCCCAATCTCGCCTCCGCAGCTTGGGTAATATACTCCCCTTCACATGAGTTAATTCACATTGATGGAGTGTGTTTAGGTGCCGCCACCAATAATCAAGATGAATATGATGCCGTGACCGGTCTCCTAGCCGCTGCTCTCCAGATGAGCATACGTCACCTCAACGTTTTCTTGGACTCACAGCTCCTAGTCTCCCAGCTCAACAACGATTACCAGGTACGCGATCCCTGTCTATTCAGAAAATTCCTGCGCACTAAACAAATGGTTAGACAGTTTGAATCCATTACATTCACACATGTCCCAAGACACCTCAATGGTGTAGCAGATAATATGGCCAACAGTGTCCTCGACTGGCACACCAATCACATCATGTCATATCCATAAACAAAAATGCATCCATGTGCAGAACATGTGCCTCCATGGGCATATACAAAAACCAAAATAATGCATCCATGTGCATAACAAGTGCCTCCACGGGCATACATAAATCAATAAATACACTGCATCCACGTGCATAACATGTGCCTCCACGGGCATATAAAAAAGACAATGTGCATCCACGTGCATACACGACAATATATCCCAAAATATATATCCACATATATATACAAACCAAATAGTCTACATGTCATAAGTGCCCTCAGCACTCGATATACAAAAAAATACATCTGTCATACAAAAAATGGTTCCCCATATGCTCATAAGCATTTGGGGGCAACAATGACGTCTACTCATCTGGATCCTGCGGATCCTCAGGCTCCTCCTCCGGCTCCTCCTCCGACTCCACCTCCGCCGGCCCAGCCGGGTCAGGACAACCCCGAACTCGCCGCTCTGCTGGCCCTGCTGGATCGTCCCTCAGACGTATCCTCCCCTGAGCCGGCCCTGCCGGAGCATCTCCTCTACCACCCCCGTGTCTCGCAACAAACACCGCTGCCCTCAACAGAAGTGACTGCCACTCAGGCGGCGCACCTAGACATCCCTGCAAAATGTCCCGATCAAGGTCCCTCCAGCCATCCTCGGGGAGCCCATCTACGATCCGGGCTAGAGTCCACCGGACACCATCTATAACATCGTCGTGAGGGCCAACCCCTCGCCCACGGGCTGCATACCCTCCACCACGAGGAGGACGTACAGGTACTGGGGGACGAGCAACCACCATCGCCCGCCCCTGCCGACCCACATAGTCAGGTGGTGGTACTGGACCTATATCTGCACAAAGAAAATAAAACCATCAGATACTATACAACAGATATCATCATGATCAATCATAATACATACGATATAACATAACATAAAAACAAAAACATACCGTCTAAGCTCCAGGCCTGTCCTGGGGCACGTGGCATCTCTGGATCTCCCCGGTAGTCCATGCCAGCGTATGGATAGTCCTCGATCACCAGTGGCATCTGCTCCCACTGCTGGTAAAAGTCCTCTGTGAAGAAGCCACGGATACCACCGCCAGCACGGGGCATCATCTGCCCCCACCTCATCATACGAGGCTCACTAGGAAGACCAGCACGAACGGGTACATGTGGCCGTAAGGTCGGCACCCGCTCAAAGAAAAAACAGCATAAAAAGGAGGCGTAACAGAACTCACCTCCCTCTCTCACGGCCTTGTCCAGATCTCTCCGGACACCGGCCAAGAACATCTGAGCCCAAGCGTAGTAAGTACCCCGTAGAACGGAGTCCACCATCATCGTCTGCCCCCCAGACATACGATGTGGTGCAGCAGCACCCAAAACCCTCAGAACACAGGCACCAACAGCCCGCATATCCCACTCACGTAGGAACTTCAGGCTAATAGAGCTGTTTACCAAAACAGCGTCATCCACACAGAAGGTCTGCAAAAGGTCCTCCATATCCACACCTGGAGGCAACCTCGGAGAAATATCACCCACCTCACCCAAGCGAGGCAAACCGGTCAAAAAATACACATCAGTGAGAGTAATCTCCAACCTCTCACCACCAATAATAAAGGCACCCTCTGCCGGCACCCACCACTGCACAAGCTGGTTCAGGAGTCTCTTCACTGAACGGATAGGAGGTATCTGAGCGAACTTCAAGAGTCCGCTCATGGCTAAGGTCTGTCGCACCCCTCCATCATTCTCGATCCTCAACATAATCTCGGCATCGATCTCTCTCTCCCGCCATACGGACTGAGCCCTCCGCAACATCCTGCCAAGAAAACACAGAAAATTTTTAGCCCAAGCATAAAAATTTTAGAAAAATCCCATCGCGGCTTTTACACAAAAAGCCGCGATGCCCATCGCGGCTTTTCCACAAAAAGCCGCGATGACCATCGCGGGATCCATGCAAAAACCCGCGATGAACATCGCGAGTTTTGTCCAGACAGTCGCGATGAACATCGCGACTGTCACCCATGAACACGCGATGAACATCGCGGGTTCCGACCTCACAGTCGCGATGACCATCGCGACTGTGAGTCTAAAACCCGCGCGGTTCATCGCGGGTTCAGACCCGAAACCCGCGCGGTTCCACGTTGAGAGTCAACGTGGAGTTTCGCGGCCTTCGGGGGCCCACCGCCAAATAAAAAAGACATAATTGACTAGGTTAAGGCGAATAGAGTTACCTGCAACTCGCTAAATCAAAAACCAACGGTGAAATCTCCCGGAAATCGAGAAATAGCTCTGACTGCTCTATCAAACTCGCCCGTAACAATGACATGTCATATTGGGCCCCACGTCCTATTTATAGATATTCCACAAATTTCAAACAACCATTACGGTGTCATACGAAGTCCATTTCTCAAACCGTTGGTACCGTTGGGATCAGCAAAGCAAGAACTTCATAAAGGTTCCTTCCGTTTCCCGTTTTTCACGGGGTCATTTTTTGACCATTTTTTAGCCCCTCTCATGGCCTCGGTTTGCGTGCCACATCGGCCGTTCACCGTTTTCGATGAGTCTTATATCGCCGGATTCAGTTTTCCGCGCTCGTGATAATGCTTGAGACCATTTCTCGCTCTCACCCTTAGATTTTCCGGGCGTTTTTTCCACGCCCCCCCCCCCGTCGCCTCGGTTTGCATGCCACATCGGCCGTTCTCCGTTTTCGATGAGTCTTATATCGCCGGATTCAGTTTTCCGCACTCGTGATAATGCTTGAGACCATTTCTCGCTCTCACCCTTAGATTTTCCGGGCGTTTTTTCCACGCCCCCCCCCGTCGCCTCGGTTTGCGTGCCACATCGGCCGTTCTCCGTTTTCGATGTGTCTTATATCGCCAGATTCAGTTTTCCGCACAGATGACGATGCTTGAGACCTTTTCTCGCCCTCATCAATCCATTTTTTGCTCGGTATAAGTTTATCCCTTTTTCGGGCCGAGCAACCCCTCTTACGAAAAAGGCACTTAGGGAGTTTCTGTTAAGCTCTTTTCTGACTCCTAAAACAATGAAAAGATCGCCGAGCAATCTTGCTTCCTTTCATGCTCGATAAACGTATCTGAAAGGGCGTCTACCTGGTATAAGTTTACCCCTTTTCCGGACCTTGTAGACTAATTACGAAAAAGGTATACTCTAGTCACATCGGCTAGAAGAGTTCTCCATCCGCATCATTTTATGCTTTTTCGGGCCTTGGAGACTAAACTTACGAAAAAGAAACACCAATAGAGTCCACTTACCGTTTTCAGACTCTCTAAACATGAAAGCAACCATGAGCATGCGCCGTCCTGGGCTCACAAAATCCACAGGACCGTACCATTTCAGAGCATACTTTTATCCCTTCTTGGAGCTCATTAAAACCACGAAGAAGGAATCAATGGTGCCTCTTGGCGCTACAACACATCACGTCTACTCACATAGCAGCTTCCCCATTCTGGTCGCCTTTGTTCAGAGTATTCTGCAGTATGTCACCCGGAAACTCCCTCGACAGCTACCATCAGCTTCACCCCCCCCAGAGTCAGTACATACCCTTCAGTCCCTAAAAGATGATCCCCACACCTACAAGTCAGTTCCCTACGCTGCCAGGTCAACCACATCATCTTGCTCTGAACAAAGGAAGTTTGAGTCTACCCATTTTTGACCCAGTTATTTCCCATCCCCACAAGTATGTCAGTCCTACCAGCAGTACTACATCACTTCAGTTTACACCTCGCGCTCCCAGCAAGGAAACATCATTGCCTTGTTAGTTGCTGGTCTCCCTCTGTCGACGACAACCACATTGATTCCAGAGGATAGATCTAGAGGTCCCTGTGTCTTGGACTCATTACCATTTATGATGAGTGCCTACGAATCATTTCGAGAGGAATCCTCAGTGCCTCTCCGAATGGTTGTTTCTCACATGCTCGACTTCAAACACCTTGATCGCATCGTTGAGACTCGCACAGGGTATTGGTCCGTTCAGTTATTAGTCGAAGACCCCGGATACCACCTGACTCCTCCACATTTGAGAGTCTACCTATGGATACAACCAGTTACATTTTTTCTATAGATATCCGGGTTGCGTATGGCGACAGTATTCAGATGTACCCCAGTTTTATACTCCCTTGTGTATACAGTTACATTATTTCTCAGAGATGACTCATAGTCTTTGAGTCCCTACAGATGTTGGACACCTTCAGTTTCAACAGTTCCACAGTTATTCCAGTGTATCAGTTATTGAGATCAGTCATGATCATGAGTATATCCCACAATAATGTCCCCTCTGGACCATTATGATGTACCAGTATATTTCTTTACGTATTAGATCCCCCTTCTTGGGACTAATTGTTTTGTATATGTCTTGATACGAGCATGGGAATGCCCGCCTCGTCCTTTATCAGAGATTATACCTCATTCATATTGAGGCAATGTAATATTTTTTGTTTTTGCAGCTTCCAAGGGCCGTGGCTCCAGTCTCCAACCGGTCTCTTCTCTCCCCTAAAACCCAGAAAAAGGACAAAAGAACTATGATGTCTATCGGCCATACGATGAGCTCCTGCCCTCACACATCAGGGGGCAATCTGTTAACACCTAAAAAGTGCTCACTAGCTCATTCCCTTACTCACATGACCCATTTGTCCACTTTTCCACCATCTGAGCCTCTGAAACCAACAAAAGGTCACCAAAAGACCTTAGTACACCCCTTTTTCCATTAAAAAAGATTATTTTTCCAAGAAAATCATAAAAAACCCTCAAAAAGGGTCCAAATTCCCAAAAATATTAAAAAGGGAATTAAAATATTATTTTTATTCAAAAAAGGAAAAAGGAGAGAAAATTACCTAAACCATGTTGGTCAATACCATTTGGTTTCCACAAAACCACAAATGGTATCTCCCACCACCAAAACCTATAAAAAGGTGGTAGGGGCTCCTCATTTCACATCCTTCCATTATCTCATCCTTATGCTGCTGAAATCTCCCCTGAGCACTTTTAGCCATTGAAGCAACCTTGGAGAAAGAGACCTATTGGAGTTTGGAGCTACTCATCTTGGGAGTTGCTCAACATCAACCTTCACCATTGGAGGTAATATCGCAAGCACTTGCTTGCCCCCCACTTTTCAATACAAAAATTATTTCTTATGTTTCTTGTTCTTGATTTTTGAAATATTTAAATTATTTGCTTAGATTCTTGCTTAGATCCATGAAAAGTATTGTTTATTTAGTTTATTGTTTTTATTTCTATTGAAACTGCTACTACTAGTTAGTAGGTGCCCATAGCACTAAGCTTGGTTGCAAAACCGAGCCAACAGAGGGGAAAAGATTTTTTCCTATATTCAAGCGAGAAAAATTGAGGGTAAAAGAGTTTTTCCTAGACTCAAGCAAGAAGGAGAAAGGGGAAAAGAGTTTTTCCTGGACTCAAGCAAGAAGGATTGATGGGAAAAAGAGATCCTGGACTCAAACGAGAAGGTTTGAGGGGAAAACGAGTTGTCCTAGATTCAAGCGAGAGGGCTTGAGTGGAAAAACTTGAAGTTCACCTGATGATGCATGTGAAAGACGCTACAATGGTATGGTTATACCACAGGTACGCAATAAAATAAACTTGCAGCAAATATGTGTGTATTTGAATTTATGTATTTATAATGAGAATACAGTTATGTTTTCAATTGAAATAATGAGATTTTTGAATAAAACTGCTATTCAACTAAAGGCTACTGCCAAGTTTAGTATCTCAATATGGCATGTTTGAAATTTTTTATACAGATAGAATTACATCTATGAAAGAATGTATAAATTCTTAGAGTATTTTTTTCTTACGAAATCCAATTTATGATTTTATTAAAAGAGCATTGATGTAGACACTTTATGTAGTATGTATATAGATGACTTTAATGGCTTTGAATAATTATAGACAATGAAAAAAAAAATTGTTAGAATGTGGTCATTCTAAGTTGATGAAATGGAAAGACTTATAGCAGGAAGAGCCCTGTGGAAGTGTTTTGAATGGGAATAGTACGTAGGGTATTGAAAAGCACGAGACATGTGATTTCCCTTTTATTTTGCACTAGATGTGTGGTAGGCACCTAGAGTGTCATTAAGTCTTCATCTAATGAATTTTTTTACTTGTTTGACTATTAAATCAGTGTCTACGTACTCGTGAACCATTCAGTGTGTGATTCATAGTGTTGGAACGCTGAAATTTTTTGAAATTACATGATGTATTTTGGTGAATACATATGCATGATGAAGTGAGTAACTTCAATAACAAATTGTGAAATGTAATGTTTGTTTATTGTAAATTAATGTGTGAAGTGTCAGCAAGACATTGCAGGAGGAAATGAACAAGCACAGTAAGTAGCTATACATAGGAGCAAGTGGCTTCGAATTTTTACGTTTTACATTATGCCACTAACGCTTGAACCAGGTGAAGCTAGTACCAAAATTGCAAAGCATTCGCAATTGCCCAAGTTAGGCAGCCGAGCAATACAAGAGATAAGTATTGCATTTGTAAAAACCATATCTTTATGATGTTTTTTTTTATAAGATTATTGTGTCGTTAATATATTGGAAAGAGAATGTGTTGGCATAAGATAGAAATGCAGGGAAGGGAGATGAACAGATGGAGTAGTACAAAAACTGGCACAACACCAAGTACGTATTCTTCCAAGAGGGAGAGTTTTGTAATGTCCCCATATCTGTTAAAATTTTTATTTACTCAATTTTTGTCTATCTTGCATGGCGACACTATCTAAAACCTAAACTATTTTCCGCAATGCAACCTATAGTGGAAAAAGGGCATGGTGAAATGTTGGGCAGGGCCCAAGTTGGAAAATATACAAGTGTTGGAAATTGCACATTGCGCGTTGCGACATAGTAAGGGAGCAGTTTTGAGAAATTGTGCATGTCGCGCAGAGGCAATGGGTAAAGTAGGATTGCGCAATACGCTGGTGTGCAGGAATCGTGCAGGAGCTATTTTTGGTAAGAAATATAGGTAAAGTTCAGACGAGGAAGTGACCTATTTTGGGTAAGGGACAGGTTGAAGGCAGAGGAAAGAGACCTGCCAAGGAGAGTGGCAGCAAGCAGTTGAGAAGCTAGGCCACTACGTTGATGGTGACGGGCAAGCAGAAGATGCAGAAAGGGATAGGCCACGATGCAGTTGTAACCGTTTTGGTGACTGCACCTATCAGAAGAGGGTGTGAGCCACGAGTAGCCCAGCTGGAAGGCCTGGAGCGGGCGGAGCAAGCTGTCGACGACGACAGTCATGCTAGCAGTTAGCCACGCCATGTTTTGTAAACCTAAGGGTTTTTGCCTATGAATTGTAAAGACATGACCTACGGGAATGATCTATAAATAAGGCATTTTTGTTTGGGAAAGGGTTAGCTCTTCATTGTTGAACATTGTTAGAATATTTGAACTTGAAGCTATTGTAAACGCTTTGCAGATGTGTGCACAAAGACCTATTTGAGAGAGAAGAGAGTTTACAGCTGAGTGTGCAGACTAAGAACTATTGCACCCTTCCCAAAGACTAATTTAACAACAGTTCTTATGGACGTAGCCTCCATCCTGGGGGTGAACCACGTTAAATCCTGTGTAGTGTGATTGTCTCTTATTTTGCACTATTTATTTGCTTAGTATGGATGTTTAATGCTGCAGTTATATTTTATGTGATTGCTTTTATATGTATTCGCCGCAAGAATGATGGGGATAATATTTTAAGTAATATATGTGTGGATGAATGTTAAAGTAATCAGCACTTCTAATTCTTTGAATGCATGAATCTGTTGGACAATTACATAGTTAAGCATTGGATTTGAGCATAGCGTTGGATCATGTAGTATTGTATGTTTCATTCATTTGCATATACCATAATGATAATAACCTGAGTGTTATTAAATAGATAGAAATCATTAAGTAAGTTTGATCAGAGTTGATCAAGTCCTGAAGTGGACGCGCGGTCTAGTTGATGCGCCAACCTATTGTGAGTACTGTGGGATAAGCTGTTGATAGCTTATCGTCGTAGCGTAGGAAGTGTCCCATACTGCGCAGTCCTTGGATGCACTGGTTGCGCAAGCGCCTCCGCTTGCCGAAGTATCCGATGCGAAGTAGAGACTCCACGCAGTCTTTTTTCTGCACTAAGAGTCCCTTATCGTGCTATCCATCAGTCTCGTTGACACTCGCATCACCAGGTTGTGGAAACCTGATTCTACAACCACCCCCTCAGCTTCACCTCGGGTGAGACCTCAGGATACTCGCAACCTGTTTCCGAAAGGGTCGATGAATAGGGGTTTTGTTGGTATCTTGAACTGCGAAGTACCTGGGTCTACATATGAAACCTCTAGCTTAGTTATATACACCAACAAATGGTTCCATTGCCACGCTAAGACTAGTGATGCGATAGTGTATTTGGAAAATTAATGTGTGATGAAGAATACCAGTTCCTATTAGGTTTGGACAATTGGCATCCTGAAAAGAAAGAGATCTGGGATTGGTGTGATAAGAATGAAAGATCTTTTGCAAAGAAAGAGAACAAACACCCGCGTCTATCTGACATATAGTGGTTGAACAAATATTTGTGGAAATATATTCATGAGATATTCGGGGATTCATTTGGAAACGAGCTACATAAGTGGATCTCACGACTCGCAGAAAAGAAATCATGTTTTCAAGGAGGAGTACCTACAGAGTGGAATCCAGAGCTCACTGCGCAACTCAAAGCAATAGACAACCCATTGTCGCAAGTAGTCGACTTCTGGTTTGATAGCATACTTGAAGGATTTGTAACAGAATTTGCTGTAGACACGCTAAAATCCTACAGCCAAGCTAAAGCATACTTTTTCGAAGGATTCAAAGATAAGTACCTGAACAATCTTAGTCTATACATTAAAATGCTTTTAGCTGAGAAAGGTGTTTTAAGAATGCAATAATATTTTTGAATCTGTCATGGTAGAAAGTATATATAGAGACTCTGACGAAGAATCCCATAATCTGAGAAGTGGAAAGAGATATAAGTTTAATAAAGAAAAGAATCCTGAATGACCTGGACTCC
This sequence comes from Larix kaempferi, assembly GCA_027924585.1. Taxonomy (NCBI): domain Eukaryota; kingdom Viridiplantae; phylum Streptophyta; class Pinopsida; order Pinales; family Pinaceae; genus Larix; species Larix kaempferi. The sequence continues at coordinate 7,831,123 of BSBM01000159.1, read as the reverse complement.
GTGTGGATACCGAAATCCCATGTGACCTTACCAATCAGACCGCACCGTCATCAGCCACCATCCACCCTATTACACCTAAGAACCCACCGGTTGCAAATACTGCGCCTCCCCTATCTCAGATTCCACCCCCTGTGAGCATAGCGCAGCCCACCCCACAGGATGTCGATACTGCTAGCACCGCAGGAGCGGGTGCTCAGACCATTCCAACTCAAACTATTCCAGTTCAGAATACCCAGCCTCAGAACATTTTGAGTGCCACCTTTACTTTTTCCACTCAGAACCCCACGTAGAATATTAGCACTACTTAGGGTGCTACACGGCCAAGAAGGAGAATGACAAATAATGATATCAAACTGTCGATATTTAAAGGAACAGGTCTAGAAGACCCTAATCAGCATTGGTTTCTATGTGAAGCCGTATGGAGTGTAAATCAATTTTAGGATGATGCTGTGAAGAGAGCGCAACTCATCACTACTTTCAGAGACAGATCCTTGCATTGGTTTATGAAATATTCTGAGGCATAGCCGAGAACCCTAACAGAAATCAAGGCTACACTCGTAGCAGAGTTTAAGAAACCGCAATCAGAATTGCAGTGCATAACAGAGTTAAAAGAAATCAAGCAGAAACCTACTGAAATGGTCTGGGAATTTGACCAAAAATTTAAGACATTGTTGGACTAAGTGAGCTTTGTTATAGCTCCACAACAACATCAGGAATGGTTGTTCACTGCATTGTTGCCTCACATCAGACAACCATTGATGCAGTAGAAGGTTGCATCGCAGGCAGAGGCCTTAGAGATCGTGATGAAGCTAGAGGCTTCACTGATCGGTGAGAGTAGTTCTGGGATGTCATAGATCCAGAACAAGTTGACCACCTTAACATTAGAATTTCAAGGTATGAAGAATGGAAAAGAACAGAGACACGAAGTTTGGTGCACAAGATGTAAGGGAGAATGCCACACCAGAGAACATTGTCACTTATTTCAATATTATCTCAACAGTGGTGCACCGAATCCAATGAATCAGAACCAGGCACCGTGGTGTGAAATCTGTAGAACCAGAGGACACCAACCTGAGGATTGTTATCTCATACAGAAATGTGTAAAGACACCTAAAAACGTATATTGCAACTTCTGTAAGGCAGTTGGACATGATGAATCCAACTGTCACTCATATGAGCTTATGAACGAAAGGAAGCGAGATATGGAAGTGATGCGAGGTGCTGGAATGTACCGTGTCTAAGAAGAAAATCAACCAAAACAAGAGAATTCTCAGTATGATCAAGGTGGATATAGAGGCCGTGGCCGTGGTGGTGGATACCGCGGGAGAGGAAGGAATGCTGGCACAGCCCAAGGAAGAGGCCGCGTCCAGTTAATTTGTTATAATTGTGGCCAGCCATGCCATGTTTCTAGAGATTGTACCAACCCTTGCACTACGTGCAGTTACTGTAAATCATTTGATCATGTTATTGAAGACTTCCCAGTGCTAGAGGTCGAAATGCAGAAAACGACGAAGGACAGAACCGCCAACTCCCAACTTTCAGTTGATCGCAGCAGAGAGAAGAACTGCGGATCCAAGTGTAAACGTGGTAACACGCAGTGGCGCTGATACAGGAAGAGATGGAGGCGCAAAAGCTTGACTTCGGGAATGTGTGATCCTAAGTAGACTCCTGGTGAACGAGTGTGGATTAGAAAATCTCCTGGGAGAACACCGGGTCTGGACCTATAGAAAAATAAAGGAGCATTTACAGAAGCGCGGGATATCCTTATAGATTCAGCACCTAATTTGACGAGAATCCCGCTGCGCAGCGAAGTACCGCAAATAGAGGATATGCCAGCGGCATATGATCAAACGAGCACTACAACATATACAGGTACCTCGGTTGTGTAGTTCCTACGGAGCTACATGAATTTATTGAAAAGCGCAGATGCTATCGTGGAATTTGAAAAACTACTCAATCCATATGAGCCATGAAGTGAGAAGGGGGCTTCCCATGATGCAGTCCATAACATTAGGAGTCCCAAAAAAACAGGAAGGGAGATGAGATTCACTGCACAGATTGGGGACTATGAGATGGATGAGATCATTCTTGATCTTGGATCTAAAGTAAATGTCTTGACCAAGCAGACGTGGCAGCAAATGGGTAAACCAAAGTTATAGTGGTCACCTATACAGTTAAGAATGGATAATCAAGGGATAGTTATACCTCTGGGGAGGTTAGCCAACACTGTTGTTGACATTGACGGAGTACAAATCTATGCAAATTTTTAAGTGATTGAAATCGTGGATGACAACCATCCTTATCCAACACTATTGGGTATCGACTAGGCAATGACTAACTCTACTATTATAAATTTGAAGACCATGAAAATGATATTCAAAGGCAATGATATACAGGTCATCGCGCCATTGGACCCCTCGCAGGGTGAACGATATGTGGAACCGATTCAGGAGGAATCCAAAGCCCAAGACTTGGACCATATCTACAAGATGACAACGAATGCTGCTGATTATACTAATCCAACTGCGGATTGAACCCTCAATTGGTGCTGTGATAGCTCTTGCATCTCAGATTCTGATGCAGGACTGGAAACCTGGCAAAGCAGATTGCATGAAGTATCTTCCAGGAGATGCACGAAAATCACGAAGTCACTCCATTGGATTGGTAAAAATGTAACTCCAATCCCTACCTATGATGGTTTATCTAATGTTTATTGCATTATCAAAGAATATACTGTAGCAGTTGCAGATGAATACCGCGTATCAGCATTAGATATGGCACTGCGTGAGACACCTGCCAGATGGTGGGCTGCGCACAAGAAGACACTGACAGCATGGAATCAGTGCAGAATTAAGATGCAAATAAGGTTTGCTGAGAAGGTTACACTACCTTTTACAAAATATAATGGACAGACGGATCCAAGGGATCATATTGAAGCTTGTTCACAAGCTTGGGTGGAAAGACCACAGACTGAATGGGTGCATCTTTTTGCACACACACTGGAGGAACCGATTCTGAACAAGTGGTACCTAGACCTGGAGTTGCACAGGGGCATAGCGGACTGGTCTGCACAGGGGCATAGCGGACTGGTCTGCGCAGGGGCATAGCGGACTGGTCTATCCTAACTGCAAGCTTCCAGCAAGATTTCAGTTTCGAAGACGAACATCTGAGTATCAATGACACGCTGCAGGTTATTAATGAAAGAATATTCATCCTAAACTTTACATAGGGAAACATGACCCTAGAATATTTCTTTGGGGCAGACAGCATACGGGCGCGCCTACAACCAGAATGGGAGGAGTAGCTAGAGCATGCTCTTGATTGTTATAACCTCATTGAAGAATCCAAGGAGAAAGCAGACAGTGATGAGGAGGACCCATGCAACATAAAGATACCTAAATCAGAGGGAGTGCGCGAGGTGGAAGGACCTCCGCTGGAAATTCCAGATATTAGTGGACCTGTCAAAACAAGAAAAGTGAACATTGGCACCAGTGAAGAATCAAATTACACAGCTATTGGAGACTATTGGGATGAAGACACAGTTGAAGAGGTTGCAGGCATACTACAGGAATATTACGAATTATTCCCGACCAAGTTCACAGAGATAAAAGGTATTCTAGGAGATTTAGGAGTGATGAAAATTCCTCTTAAGCCTAGTGCGAAGCCTGTGAAGAAAAGACCATATAGACTAAACCCACGATACAAAGAACGAGTTAAGGCAGAACTCGATAAGATCCTCGATGCAGGGATCATTGAGCCGGTTGAAGAATCTTAGTGGATAAGCCCAATGGTTATCCAGGATAAGAAAACAAAGGGTGAGATCAAGATCTGTGTGGATCTCAAAAAGCTGAATGATGCATCAATCCGTGATGCATTTCCTACACCTTTCACAGACGAAGTACTTGATAATGTTGGAGGGAATGAGGCATATTCTTTTACTGATGGGTTCTCTAGATACCATCAGATCAGGATTGATCTCGTAGATAGGCACAAGACTACTTTTGCTATAGAATGGGGGTCGTTCCATTACACAGTGATGCCTTTCGGTCTAAAGAACGCACCTGCCATATTTTCTAGAGTGGTAGTCACAGCATTTAAAGATTTCATACATAAGTTTTTAGAGGTGTATTTTTATGATTGGACTATTTTTGGGTTATTGAAGAACCATGCCGCGAACCTCAGGATGATGCTGGAAAAATGCAAATAGCATCAAATTTCATTGAATCTGAAGAAGTGTGTTTTCTGTGTGCCCTATGGAATTTTGTTGGGACACATTGTGTGCAAACATGGCTTGATGGTTGATCCTGCAAAGATCGCAGTCATTGTAAACTTTCCTACACCAAACTCAATGAAGCAGCTGCGCACTACATTGGGACATACCGGCTATTACAGGAAATTCATAAAAGGGTATGCGCAGATAACCGCAGCCATGGAGAAGCTGCTAAAGAAAGATGCATCGTTCATATGGAACGAAGAATGCGAACAAGGCTTTGACACACTAAAAGAGAAGATGGTCACTGCGTCGATCCTATTTTTTCCAAACTGGGAGAAGCCATTTCATGTTGATGCTTCATGTATAACATTGGGCGTGGTTCTTGCTCATCCAGGAGAGGGGGATATCGATCATCCCATTGCATTTTCCAACAAAAATTTATCATCCGCTGAGAAGAACTATACCACTACTGAGCGAGAAGGACTCGCTATGGTCCACGTGCTGCAGAAGTTCAGGCACTATTTGCTTGGTGCACACTTATCTATGTTCACTGACCATTCTACTTTGAAATACCTAGTCAATAAGCCAGTGTTAGGGGGGCGAATATGCAGATGGTTACTACTCTTTCAGGAGTATGATTTTGAAATTGTTGTTAAGCCAAGCAGGTTGAATTTAGGACCTGATCATCTGTCCAGGATTGAGTCAGGAGAGGAACCTACAAACTTGGAAGACAATCTACCTGATGCGCAGCTATTTGATATACAGGTTTCCAATGATCATTATAAGGACATCATTGACTTTTTGACTACCGGGTTCGCACCCAGAGAGTTCACTACGCAGCAAAAGAAGCAGCTGGTAGTGCGAGCAACAGACTTCACCATTATTGCGGGCCAGCTATACAAGTTAGGACCCGATGAAGTATTGCGTAGATGTGTACTAGAACCTGAGAATCCAGTCATATTGATTGATGCACATTCAGTATTTGCAGGAAGTCACTACGCAGGGAGAGCAACTGCGCAGAAGATACTACGCGCAGGGCTATGGTGGACTATAATTCACAAGGACTCAAAGGAACATTGCCTGAGCTGCGATGTGTGTCAGAGAACCAGAAATCCATCACGAAGAGATGAAATGCCATTAAATCCATAGTTGACATTGTAGGCCTTTGAGAAATGGGCCATTGATTTCGTGGGACATATTAACCCACCAGGGAAGAGAACTGGTGCAAGGTACATTATTACTGCAACTGATTACCTCACCAGAGGGGCAGAAGCAAAGCCAGTGAAAGACAGTAGCACAGCTATAGCCACATATTTTATATATGAGAACATCCTGACAAGGTTCGGATGCCTGAAGATTTTGATGAGTGATCAAGGCACTCATTTTCTAAACAGAACCATCGAAGCTTTAACCGAAGAGTTCCATGTTCATCATCAGTGCAGCATGCCTTATCATCCACAGGCGAATGGAACTATTGAAGCATTCAATAAAGTGCTAGAGAATGCGCTAACCAAGATATGCAACGTTAGTTGGGACGATTGGGACCTGCACATTCCCTCTGTATTATGGGAATACAGGACTACTTGCAAGAAATTGACAGGCCATACACCTTTCAGATTGGCGTATGGGCAAGAAGAAATAATGCCAATGGAGTATATTGTTCCCAGTTTGAGGATAGCATCATTTACAGGCATGGAAGACCGCGATGTGCTGGAAGAATGACTCTTACACTTGGTTGGGTTGGAGGAAGATCGCTTCGTCGCAAGCTTCCACCAACAAGTACAAAAAGAGCACGAAAAAGCATGGCACGATCGCCACATCAAGAACAAGTCTTTCTAGGTAGGTGACCTAGTCCTCCTGTATGATAGCAAATTCATGAAATTTCCTGGAAAATTTAAAATGCATTGGCTTGGCCTGTATACTGTAATGCATGTTACTAACGGTGGTGCAGTCTAGTTAGCTACATTAGCCTGAGATACCTTTCCAAGTTTGATAAATGGTAGTAGACCAAATATTTACCGCAATAGTCCGACTGCGCAAAATCCTGTATGATCAAGGGCGGCGTACTGCGCAACACTGCTGAAGTTGTGTGCGAAAAAAAAGAAGAAGAAGAAGAAGAAGAAAGCCGCAGCGCAGCACAAGTACAAATACTCATCGCGCAGTCAAGGAGGAACAACAGCCACGCAGACGAGCAAGTAGCATGCACACCCAGAAGTGACACTCGTACAAAGACCACTAGAACATCGTGACGGAAGCCATTGCCATTGCAATCGTCAGCCAGTTAGTGGGCCGTTAACCAAATTGGCGGCATTGGCACACTTCAAACTTTAGGGCGGATGTGACATTTTCAAGCGCCATAAAGGCTGAAATAACTAATATAGTACTGGAATCCAGCTGGCAGGTCGAACAATTAACACTGACTCGATGGAGTTGACACTCCGGCCTGCCTAGAAACCTTTTCGCATTTAAGGAAACAACATTGACATGATGAGGAGGATCGGATGATAGGGCTGAGATCATAGGCACAAGCTCATAATGAATATGGCATTTAGTGCCTCGACAACCGTCGAAGGCCACGTTGTAGACTAGCTCAGGCTATAAATATGGCCTCACTCGGCCACTTATCTACTTAACGAAGTGTTGTGCATTGTTGTTGGAGCTACCAGAGAGCCAAGTGAACCAAGCAGTGTATGAGCGAGCAGGCCAACTTGTAGGAAATACTTAGGAGGTTTCAGCAATCAGGAATTCCAGGAGTTATGACGGGCATGAAGGGAGCCTCATCTAGAAGTTCTGCAAGGCAGGCTGCAGGGGCCAGCAAGGGGAAAGAACCAGCTACAGAGCAGGGAGGATCAGATGCCCCAGTGAAATAGAAGTTAGCCGCAGTTTAGAACCAACCTATTTATATGGTGCCAGACTATATCCCCCTGTGGAAAGATGACACATTTCCAGTGCAACTGGATAAAAATGTGAAATATGACATCCCAGTCCCAATTATCACTACTCGGGTGAAGGTTGTTGAGAACCTACTGGGCGAAGTGTTGAATTGCAAGCTGGAAGACCATGACCTGTTGGAAAACACATTGGAAAAACTAAAAAACTATCCATAGTTTCGACCTAACGGATACATTGACCAGGTAGTGGATGATCAGACTGGTGTTGAAAGCTTACAGGTCCAAGATTGGCTAAAGCCCCTCCAACCTTCAGGTTTATTGAATCTATTGCAACTGCCACATTTCTCCAAAAGTACAGAGTTTTTGGCGGTGGTGAACGCATTGTTGTCTTGCGTGCACGAAGGATACTTATGGTTGGATACGTGTGTTGACATCAATATAGATCTGATACATCAGATCATCAACCTGAACAAGCGTAGCAAGGACCCTGCTAACCTAATGGTAAAGAGGACGTAGGATAGAGGTCTCTCCGCCGAAGTTGCGAAGGAATTCGGCATGTTTCAGAAGGGGCGTGGATTCCCGACCAACGATATCAATGGTCGCGCCACAAAATTTACCGTTTAGTTGCTCGCAGGAAAGGTACTGCGCAAATGTCGGTCTCCTGAGGTACCAGCGATCGTGATCAAGTTGGAAACGAAAACATTGCACGGAACACCTTACAATTGGTGCCAATATCTACTCAACGAGTTTCTAGCAGACGTTGAGGACACCCAGGATGATGGCACAGCATTCCATTTTGGTTGGCTACTCATACTGATAGCCTTTGTAGGATGGAAAGAGTTGGATGGGTATCAAGGCATCCCAACCTTAATAGGACAGGGCCGAGGGACACACTTTAGTAACCTATGGGCTAGCCCAAAGGCGTACAGACAGCGGCATACGGCTGAAGTCTTTTATGTTTATTATCGCCAAGTGCGCGATGTGATTCTTTCCACACTGTGAATCGCAATACCATTGATCGACACCTACACCTGCATCATGAGGTTTATGGAGAAGAGACATCGGTCATACATTCATCCTAGGGCTGACACGGAGGAAGAATTGTGGTATCCAGGGTTTTATCGACTGGATCAAGAGACGATCGAGCAGATGATAGAGCGATGGGATGTGGACTGGAAAGTTCCCGCATCACGAGATGATGAGTCTGATTACGAACAACACGTTGAACCCATATTTGAAAAAATTGATGTGAAAGACTCAGATGAGGAAAGCAAAGAGGAGGATAAGGAAGAAACAGAAGCAGGCAATGGAAAGAAGAAGGGAGTGCTACCAGCTGGTACTCCCATTGTTGAAGAAAAGAACCCAGCTCAAAGTGAGCCCATGGAGTCGGCAAAGTGCAAAAGGTAGGCTACTGAAAGCCACTTAGAATCAAAAGGCTCGCGTAAGAAGTGGAAGGCTGAGAAGCCAAAGTTTGGCCCACAGCTCCATTCGGATGATTGCGAGATTATCACGACCAAAGTACAAGAAGCATGGGAAGAGAAACACGCAAAGAAGGAAGCCAAGAAGGAACAATTGCAGATAACCATGATCCAAGCTATGGAAACAGTCAAGACTATGGTCACCCAGTTAAGTTTGGGCCATCAGTCATCAAACTCCGAAGGAAGGGTAGGAGGAACGAGTGCGCAAAAATGGGCACCTCATGTAGTAAGCCCCTACGTTAGGGTTGCGCATATAGAGCCCGTACACTTCATTTTCCCAAATGATCAAGTGCACGACGCAACGAAAAACTCGGCACATTTTGACCTCCACCTTGGGTCATTACCGCTGGAGGACCTGAATGAGCTACACCTGTAAATTTCAGAGGAGATACAAGAAAGAGGCATTGCCTCATATGACCAGAGCGTCCGGATGAAAGAAACATTGAAGAGCTCAGGCAGGAATCCGAGCAAAAAGAACAAGAACTATCTAAAGTCCCCGAGAGGGACCGAAAGATCAAAGAGACCGTCTCAGCGATCTACGCAAAGATCCACGAATGCGCAGAAGAGGATGATGTAGAGGATACTATAAAGAATCTTGGGGCCAAGGTAGAAACCCTCATATCCGACATGGTACAGATAGAAACTTCATACAAAGGGAAGATTGCAAAGCTAGAAGCTAAGCACCAGTTATACCACCAGATCAGGTTGCAGCTCCAGTTAAGGAACTGCGGGAAACCATGGATAGCATATCGTCAGAAGTGATGAAGTTCCAAGATTTACTTGAAGGAGTCAATAGAGTATTGAAAAGGCTGAATGAGGAGGATCCCACGCTGCAAAAGATAAAGGGGGATCTACAGCGAACATAGCATCAGGTAGATGCTGCAAGCGTAGAGCTAAAAGCTGCACCAGCGAGAGAGAAAGTCCTGAAGTATAATGAAGTCAAAGAACTGCAGAAACAACTGGTGGCGCTAAGAGAGGAAGAGGTTGTTGCATCTGCCAAATTGCAGCCTATTGAGCAAGAAGGCCTCGAATTGATGCAGCAATTCGATGAGAAGTTCGTAGAACTTCAGGCCACGGAAGGCACCATGAAGGAATAGGTGGACAAAGAAAAGTTCTTGCAGGCCACTCTGGAGACACTTCGAGGATTTGAGAAGAAGTCCAAGGACATGGTTGTAGAGTTAGCAATTAACCTACAAAATTTTACTTCAAAAATAGGCACACTAGAGGATGCGGTACCCTTGTCCGCAGGAGAAAGTTGCTCGGGACGAGCCACGAGTGAGTCTTAGGGGCCTGTTGGGCGGGGCCCAAGTTGTAAAATATACAAGTGTTGGAAATTGCGCATTGAGCATTGCGACATAGTAAGGGAGTGGTTTTGAGAAATTGCGCATGTCGCATAGAGGCAATGGGTAAAGCAGGATTGTGCAGTATGTTGGTGTGCAGGAATCACGCAGGAGCTATTTTTGGTAAGAAATACATGTAAAGGTCAAACGAGGAAGTGACCTATTTTGGGTAAGGGACAGGTTGAAGGCAGAGGAAAGCGATCTGCCAAGGAGAGTGGCGGCAAGCAGTTGAGAAGCTAGGCCACTACGCTGATGGAGAAAGGCGGGTAGAAGATGCGGAAAGGGACAGGCCACAATGCAGTTGTAACTATTTTGGTGACTGCAGCTGTCAGAAGAGCGTGTGAGCCACGAGTGGCCCAGCTGGAAGGCATGGAGCAGGCGGAGCAAGCTATCGACGGCGACAGTCAGGCTGGAAATTAACCACGCCATGTTTTGTAAACCTAAGGGTTTTTCCCTATGAATTTTAAATACATGACCTACGGGCATGATCTATAAATAAGGCATTTTTGTATGTGAAAGGGTTAGCTCTTCATTATTGAACATTGTTAGAATCTTTGAACTTGAAGCTATTGTAAAGGCTCTGTAGTTGTGTGCACAGAGACCTATCTGAGAGAGAAGAGATTCTGCAGCTGAGTGCACAGACTAAGAACTATTGTACCCTTCCCAAAGACTAGTTTAACAACATTTCTTGTGGATGTAGCCTCCATCCTGGGGGTGAACCACGTTAAATCCTGTGTAGTGTGATTCTCTTATTTTGCACTGTTTATTTGCTTAGTATGGATGTTTAATGTTGCAGTTATCTGTTATGTGATTGCTTTTATATGTATTCGCCGCAAGAATGATGGGGATAATATGTTAAGTAATACATGTGTGGATGAATGTTAAAGTACTCAGCACTTCTAAGTCTTTGAATGCATGAATCTATTGGACAATTACATAGTAAAGCACTGGATTTGAGCGTAGCATTGGAGCGCAGAGTATTGTATGTTTCATTCATTTGCATATACCATAACAATAATAACCTGAGTTTTATTAAATGGATAGACATCATTAAGTAAGTTTGATCAGAGTTGATCAAGTCCTGAAGTGGATGTGCGGTCTAGTTGATGCGCCGACCTATTGTGAGTATTGCGGGATAAGCTGTTGATAGCTTATCATCGTATCGCATGAAGTGTCCCATACCACGCAGTCCTTGGATGCACTGGTTGCGCAAGCACCTCTTCTTGCCAAAGTATTTGACGCGAAGTAGAGACTCCACGCAGTCTTTTGTCCTCACTAAGAGTCCCTTATCGCACTATCCATCAATCTCATTGACACTCACATCACCAGGTTGTGGAAACCTAATTCCACAACCACCCCCTCAACTTCGCCTCAGGTGAGACCTCAGGCTGCTTTCAGTCTGTTGCCGAAAGGGACGGTGAATAGGGGTTTTGTTGGTTCCTTGAACTGCGAAGTACCTAGGTCTACATTGGAAACCTCTAGCTCAGTTATATACACCAACATGAACCACAAAGGGGAGAGTATTTAAGTTGTTAAAGTCGCAGGATTCCTTGACTTTGATTAGCTTTCAAACTAGAATTAAGTTAAATTTATCTAGGATTTATATCTATGTGGCTTTTAAGTAAACCAGGATAACTATTGTTATCGGAATACATAGGTATATTTATTACCAAATATATATGTGTGTGTGTGTGTGTGTGTGTGTGTTTTTAAATGAGATAGTATAAATTATGGAAATACATATATGTTATCTATAGATTTATGCTTTAGTATACTATGTGGAAAGGTATATATTTGTATTTATATGTTGATGCTTTTATATAAGTAAATAGAAATTAATATTTTATTATTGATATGTATATGCTTTTATATTTGAAAATATATATATGTGCACTCTAGAGAGGGTGTTGACCTTGAGTTTTTCATTTATCATTTATTAGTTTAAGTTGTATCTAAGTGAAGGAGAAATGATCGTGGCCTCTCCATAAGAGAGATGAGCCCTTTTTAATCTCAATATTTTTTATTTTGTGCTCCCTATTCATTATTTAAAAAGCACAAACCCTAGAGTATATTTTTTGGGGGATATGAAAGTGTATTGGATGAATTTTTTGGAACCTAGTTTTGGGAGGGATGCGTGAAGCTTTGGGGTAGGCAGAGGAAGCCAAACCCATTCCTATTCAGTTGTGCATTTGCTTTATGTTGTATTCAGATTTGAAGCTCTGCATTTGTGCATTTTGAGTATGAATGGAAAACGTTTTGCAACTCTGTATTCTCTATTGAGTGCGAATGAAAACGTTTTTGGCATCTACAAAATTCTCCATTGAGTTTGGGAAAAATGTTTTACACCTCTGTATTTCTCCATTGAGTGTGATTAAAAAGGTTTTATGATGCACTGGGTCTCTTTAAAATCGATTTGGCATCTCTGCATATTTTCATTTGGCTGGAAAAACGTTTTGGGGAAGCTCTTTGTGTATTCATGGAGTGGAAAACGTTTTGGCTCTTAATATTACTTTCATGTTGGATTAAAAACGTTTTATGATGCATTGGGTCTGTTTAAAATCGATTTGGCATCTCTGCATATTTTCATTTGGCTAGAAAAATGTTTGGGGAAGCTCTGTGTGTATTCATGGAGTGAAAAACGTTTTGGCTCTTAATATTACTTCCAGGTTGGATTAAAAACGTTTTATGATGCATTGGGTCTGTTTAAAATCGATTTGGCATCTCTACATATTTTCATTTATGCTTGTAATTCAGTTAGATATATTATGAATAATGGAAAGTCATCTAGAGTTATAGATTACATTTTTGTAGTACTGATAAAGGTTACAAGTATGATGAATTCAGGTAGAAGAAGACGGGAATAAATTCGTCTCTCACCTCTACCAAATGGGTAAGAAAAGTACGCCTTGTAAAGTTATCATAATCACTGATTAATTGTATATATGTCCTTACATTTATGTAATATGCTAACATAAATGTTTTATTATTATAGTTCAAATGATTAATAGCAATGAGTAACATGAATAAATATATTAACTATCTTACTAGTGAATAATGAACCATAATTGAAAGTGGGCATAATGAGAATGTGATCATTGTATACCTTGTGTGGAATATACTAAATGATGCAAAATTTAGGTATGTATTGATGAGTTAGAGCTACTATCGTAATGTGGAATATTATTTTGGAAGGGACGTACTTCACTAGGTAAATAATTACCTTAGAATGATTGAATATCTTGTATGGAAGTATAGGTATGATGATAAACTATTATCGTTGGGTTATCATACTTCTAATGTTTGAAAAGATAAGTTTAAATAGTTGAGTATACTTATGTTATTGATTGTGTTAATGAAGTTTCATTTAAGGTCAAAGATAGAGGACTTAAAATAGTCAATCTATCGAGTATATTTCCAAGTATAAATATTGGATTACGACAATCGATGAGTAGAGTCTTCAATCATTATATCTTAAGGGATTTTAATAGACTCTATTTAGACATCGGCCAGTTGTGGAATCCAAGTGGTATGCTTTGTACTATAAACTTGTTACATGATCTTCGACATGGTACCCCGATGCTAGCAAAAAGGAAATTGAAAAGTAATGTAAATGAAGAATATTTTCATGTGTTTGATGTTGAGAACATGAAAAAGAAATTATGTGTATTGTAGGCGCATGTAATTATGGGTGCATTAGATGAATTATTGAGCTTTGGTTTAAAGTGAAATTGTGCACTTGCATGTTCTTTGTGTTCAATGTATGATGTGGTTAAAGAGTAATACATAAACCCGCTTTGAAAGAGTTAAATAATAGCAAGGCCTATTACCATGATTATACACAAATGTCTCTTACATTGAATTTTACATTAATGTTGAAATATGTAAAAGAATGTGTGAAAAGGGGCAGGTTGATGCAATCGTGATTATTTTCATTATTTATAGAAGGAGGATGGTTATTTAAAATAGTTAAATCCTCTTGAACTACATTTACACCATTTGATATCATTGTCGTTGATATAATGTTTAATAGGTGTAAGAGAAAAAGAAAAGTATTATATATCATTATATGGAAAGATAGGTGTATATCTTTGTCTATATCTATGTGAGCTTTATGGTACATATGCATGCTTCTTATGTTAGATGACTCTTGTTAAGAGAACTCTATTAAAGATAACATCAAAGTTATGGAACTAACTTATTGTGTAGAAGGAGTGCTCTTCTATGTTGTACCAAGTTCGAAGCTTCGTGTGGTATTTCTTACCCAAGTTTGTGTGTGAAGTTGAAAGTGATTTTTCTACTTAAAACCTACTTTATAAATATTATGGAGATAAACTTGGTTTGCATGCCTCTATGCTTGGAGAGGCTTTTCAATATTGCAGGAAAGATATGTGCCAAATTGTCTTCACTGATGGTAGGTGAATTGATGATTGTACAAATTTAGAAAGTATGTTAAATATAAAAAAAACAAAAAAAATCACCCCATTATCTCTAAAACGTGTCAAGGATTTTGGGTTGTTACATCTGTGCACTCAACTACAGATCATTTTCTCTCTCCGAAATCCCTTAGCACAGATCTTACAATGAGTTCTTCATTATCTATTATCTCCTAACAAGATCTAACCCTTCCCTTTGCAAAATTGCCCCTTTATCGACCGTGCCCGAAGGTCACATCTTTACAATAACTATGGGCTGAAACCCCATAGTACCCTTAACCCCCCAAAACAGTGCGGTTACCCGACTAACAATGTTTTTCCATAACTTCTCAGTTACCTTACTTGTCCTTGGCCATCCTCTGCACCGCTTCCTGGCTCTTACGTCCTTTTGACAACCGCTTGCTCTGACTGTGCGGCGCTAACTATACCCTGGTGCGTCCTTTACACTTCTCGTCTTATTAACGTTGTTCCTGTAGCTTTCAGGCCATTGATTCTTCCTTAACTGTTCCAACTACCCTTGTTTTCCCTTGTCCTTCTTCCTTTACTAAGGGGGTAGGCCCCTTTCGCTCATCTTCGTGTTGCTCTATACCCTGCTCCCAGGAATTATGGATTTTCTTCTTCCCAAAATAGGCCAGTACTAGGCCTCACCAAGTTCATACTTCTGCCTCAAAACTGCTATGCTTGAGCTACGCTTCGACAAAACTGTGCCAATATTGGACTTCGCTTCACCAACTTCGCTTTAACAAAATTGTGCCAACTTGGGCCTTGCCCAATAGGCCCCTAACACTTACTCATGTATCGTCCCCGATTCACTTCGCTTTGGATGTGTGTCCCTTGAGGGACTCAACCTTACACTGAATTCATGAAGAGTTGCGCTTAGCTTCGCAACTGTTTCCTTTGTTTCCTACTCAAATTCTTTGACGGTTTCCAACATCTCCTGTGAGACGGCTTCATGATCATGCTCCTTCACTGTATCTTTTGTTGCACAAAGTTCTTGTAACTTCTCTTCAATATTTTTTGACAGAGTGAGCGCTTCTTCTTGCATTGGTTGTAGCTTTGCTGGATTGTCAGCCCTTTTTCCCTTAATACCTTCAACTCTTTCTGCAGCTCCCTAGTCTTTGCAAATTTTTTAATCTTCTTCCTTGATGGCAAAGTCTTCATAGTTGTCTACACCGAATCCAACTCTTGTTTCTGTTGTTGTAGCTCTTCTTGTATTTTCTGCAGATCAGGATCTTCCTGCAATGTAACACATACCCTAGTAGATTCGTCAAGCAAATCCTTACATAGCACCACTTCCGCTGTGATGTTCTTTGTTGATATCCTCAACTCTTCGCTTCTAGCTTCTTTGACTTCATGAGGAGTGCCTGGTTGCTGCTTCAACTCTAGAGTAGCAATTTTATCCTTATATGCTATCTCCATATCTGTCATCTCTGCCTTAAGATTGTCAACTGCGGCACCAATATTAAGTATTGTAGCCTCTACCTCAGGTTCTTCTTCGCACTCAGGTATCTTCGTACAGACTGTTGTGACCTTTTCTTTGAGTCAATGATGTTTCTCTTGAGCATTAGCTAGCTCTCTGCTCTTTTCAATAGATTCACCCTTTAGTTCCTTCTAGTTTTCCTCCAACTAT
Source organism: Larix kaempferi (assembly GCA_027924585.1). Taxonomy (NCBI): domain Eukaryota; kingdom Viridiplantae; phylum Streptophyta; class Pinopsida; order Pinales; family Pinaceae; genus Larix; species Larix kaempferi. The sequence goes on along the minus strand of BSBM01000159.1, from coordinate 7,815,138 downwards.
AGGTGTTGGTTATAAGTAGTTATGTCTCTGTCCCGAATTTCTTCCACAACCTGCAGGTGCAGATTGTGTAACTCTTCAAGTGGCAACATGCCGACATTGATATCTAGGTGCTCCAACCGCTTCGCATCCTCAGCTACTTCATCATTTGGGAAGATGATATTCATTGGATCAATTCTTACTAAGAGAGGTCTCATCGTTAAGGCAAGTGTCTTTCTCTTTCTTTGGCTTGACTTTCCTGACTTGTCCTTGGAGTCAGATTCTCGCACAAGTCCTGTTGGACTTGTTCTATCTTTGTGATGATGCTTTTCAATTCTGATAGGTTTTGGATGAGGTTCGCCTAGACCTATTCACTTTTTCTTTCCTTCAGAGTGAGATTTTCTTCTAGATGCTCACTGACTTATGTTGCGATGCTTTCGTAGTCATCTGCATGCAATCATGCTTATCGTGGTGGTTTTTTTGCTTTATGTTTCTTTCATTTCCCTTTTTCTAGCACTTTGCTTTCAGGGTCCCTCCTCTTTTCTCTGGACTGTGCCTCAGAAGTGCCTTTCTGACTTGCTTCTTGGTTTGTTTCTTTAGCTTGCGCGTTGGTCATTTCTTCCCCATTCTACGGATCTTTAGCTTCACTTTCATCTGATGTGGTGTTGATCTCTACCGACAAGTCAACTTTCCATTCCTTTGGCCAGTCCTCCATAATCAGCTCAATTTTCGGTGAATCCAGCTGGTAGAACTATTGGTGGGAAATACTACCCTATAATGAGGAAACGGACATTATCAACTTAAGGGGGTGACAGGTAAGCATACTAATTGCATTACAGAGATGTTTATGAATGGAGATAGATTATAGATCTTGAGGACATACATTTTAAACGAAGTTTGATCCTAGATTTTATCCAATCTTGCGCTCGATCCTCAAGTCAATCTCCCGTTTGATAAACCTGCAACACAAGTACCTTTCTCAGTGTATCTTGGCCAATATAATAATGATGAAATTGAACAATGATTCAAACATTAAGTATTAACCAACATGATCCAAATAAACACATAATCCAATAAGTACTTGATTTGGGATGAGAAAGATGCTTCAACCTTTTATTGTCAAAAACAAATGAATGATACAAAGTATACCTGACTTTGCAGCATGCTCATGCAACCTGATCCTGGGCTCCTGCTCTTCTCTAACTTGGAAATATTCCAGCATAACCTCCTCCAATACAATATTTTCTTATGAAAGAGTATTTTATGGCTCTCATGTCTAACCCCTCTCTTTAATCTTCCTTGTATTTATAGGACAAGGGAGGTAGTTCAGGTCGAAAGGTGGTTGTAGGGGAAGTTGGGGAAGTTGGGAAACCAACTGCAACTAATCCCCATTCATCAAATTAATTATTTTTTGATCATATTTTATGGTGTGCACTACTATTTCACAGTGGAGTAGCGCCCAGGGCGTGACTACAGTGTTTAAAACAAGCGTTCACCACTTTTAGATGTTGTGCACTAGTCTACTGCATAGGAGTAGCACCCATGAGGAGGTGTGCGCTACTATTGCACACTGGAGTAGAGCATGTGCGCTAGTTTATTGGGCTGGAGTAATGCCCATGTCTCAAAATGATCTTTTTTAGGGTTTTTCCAGCTTGCAAGGAGATGGAGTAGGTCAAGGTGTCATCTAAGGTCATCATGCTCCTCCATCCAAGTTGTCCTTTTGTGTGATCGACAACACAAGGTGATCATGGACGGAGAGGTGCAGATTTGACCTATAACAGATGCCCCCTAATGTGTGAGGTCAGAGGGAAATGATGGCCGAAATACATTACAATCCAAAGCCAAAGGAGCAGCAAGGAACCTTGGAAGCAAGTCACAAGAACACCTGAAACAAAGATCAAGGTCAGTGAGAAATTACAATCTTGGCATCATATAGATGTGCAGTGTGATACAATATGATCTCTAATACATAACAAGGAGATGTATATAAAGCATGGCCACTTGGAATACAAGCATGGATCCATGTCAAAGTGAGAGATCATAGCCATAACAAAAAACTGGATCTATGTCTCATGGAGAGCCTAATATAAGAGAGGCTCAGTCTTGCGCAACTTGGGTGATAACATAATGAGGTAATGTCATCCAAAATCCCAAGGTCTTCATCCAAAAAAACTCAAGGTACAAACCCTAGCCATGTGAATAAATGAGCTGATAGTCGAACATGGGGGGTATTGTTTGATTACCGATCATTGATGTATACCGTTAACAAATGCAAGGGATTCCACCGATAATGATGATGGGGACCAAGGTAACTAGTACGATCTGACAAGTGTGAATAAATGGACTTGGAGTTGAACACTTGAGGATCTTGCCGAATAAGAGACATTGGTGTATTCTCTTAATTCAACAGCGAGGAAAATTTCCACTGGTGACTGCAATCTCCAAGGTACTAACCGAAACTCTAAACTTCATTCCCAGAGCAAAATGATTTGATGTCGATGGGAAGAAGTCCGTTGGAAGGGAGGCCTTAAGGAATCCCCCATCATCCAACTCGAGGAACACTCAACTGGTATGAGCTGATATGGAGTAATATGTAACCAGACTGACACTAGGATGGCCGACACATGAGGTCAAGGTAAACTACAGAATGGCCAACACAGGGTATATCCTTGAACAGTGAGCATGACACAAAGTGACTTAGGTAGTTTTCAACATCATGGGGGAAATTATATAAGTCTATAATGTAGGATACATTAACAGACCCTCCATATGGTTGGAAGAATAACCAACCAGGGGAGTAAACAACTCGGAGATCAGGTTCACCCTAAGGTCGAAAACTAAACCCAACCGACATGATAGACTCAAGTAGGTTCTATGTTCAAAGATACAACTGATTGAACTGCCTTTGACACTGAAGATATGACACATATTTCCCATCCCTTATTCTTTTTAGATAAAAGAATACCTTTCTTGTTCTTTTAATGAGTCCAAGAAAGAATGAAAACTCAATAGATCCAACCATGTAAAAGTTTAACGAGCCCATGGTAGGAAGACTCGGGACCTTCTTCATTGTTTATAGAGTTCGAAGAAGAGATAGAAGATTACTCTATATTACTGATCTCTGGATTTTAATATCAAGCCGAGATCTGTTCCTGCTCGCCAGTGTTTTCAATTTTAAGGAGTTTAAAAAACTTAAACAATAACTCCATATACCTGCTCGTGGATTTTAGTATCGAGCCCAAGCAGATTAATGTTCGCCGGTGTTTTCCTGTTTATAGAGTCTGAAAAACATAAACAATCCTCTTTACACCTATCCGTGGATTTTATATTGAGCCCGGATTGGTCTGTGCTCGGCGGTGTTTTCTTGTTTATAGAGTTGAAAAACTTAAACAGTCCTCTATTTACCCTCTCATGGATTTCACATCGAGCCTGAGTAGGTGAATGCATGCTTGGTTTTTTCACATTTCAAGAGTCTCAAAACCCTAAAGATGACTCCAAAGGTCCTTTTTTGTAAAGTTAGTCTCCTTCCCCGAAAAAGTGTAAAATAATGGAAAAAAAACTCTTATAGCGCATACAGAAGTATACCTAGAGTATACCTTTTCCGTAAATTATCCACTAAGGCCCGGAAAAGGGGTAATTCTCTACCTTAGTGGATGTTGCTTCAAATCCTTTAACGAGTCTGAAATGACAACTATACTCGGAAATCTTGTCATATTTAAAGAGTCTAACAAGAGCTTAAAGAGAACGCTATAGGAATCTTTTTCGTAAAATTTTAACTAGTCCGAAAAAGTAAACTCGTGACCTCCTTACTGTTTTTAACGAGCTCAAAGAAGAGATGGAAGAATGCTCATAGCTTCCTTACTGTTTTTAACGAGCTCAAAGGAAAGGTGGAAGATAGCTCATAACCTATTTACTATTTTTAACGAGCTCGAAGTAAAGGTGGAAGAATGCTCGTAACCTACTTACTGTTTTTAACGAGCTCGAAGTAAAGGTAGAAGAATGCTCGAAAAACTCCTTCAAGTAGGGTTGATGCCTGGGATCTCATGATGAGGCTGGGCAAAGATGTCATGGAAATCATTAAAAAGATTGGTGTACGGAATGATTTCATCAAGATAACAGTCCGTTCCAATAAAGATATGCTCTGTGACCCCAGGTTCAATGGGAATGTTGACAAGGATGGTTCTCACTGTACTCGTCCTCCTCCCTTCGGCAAAAATAGCTTGTGAAGTGGAAAGGACAGAGGACCAATCAGCATTCTCACTGGGTCTCGAAGGGAACTCACCTCTCTCTATCAGGTTTAGAATGGGAAGTAGATAGGTCCTGGGGTGTAAATGTTCCCAAGGTTGTCTCAGGCCTATCATGGCTTCAAAAAATGTTTCGTCAGAAGGAAAAACTATTTCCAAACCGTCAAGAAAGAGGGTAGAGTCCATTGACCGTGCAAAAGCAAGGTCCATATCTGACTCGGTAGAGACCAAAGGAGTCAGGATATGTTCTGTTGCAGGATGTTGTTCTTCCATGTAGGCTACTTCTGCAATGGACAGAGGCACTGAAGGTTTCGATGTAGTGGGAAGGATCCACGGATCAGTTCTTAAACCAACCGTGAAAGTTTTAGTAGAAGTACCCACATCAGATCGCATAAAAAGAACTGGAGAGGGTAGGTCAAACGTGCCTACTAATGACCCATAAAGCCCTGCTCCTAAACTCTCGCTTACTGGGGCGGTTTGATCGACTAAGGGAATCATGGACTCCGAAGAAGTCTGGTTGTTTCTCTGAGTGAAAGAAAGCTGATCGACTGTAATGACCTTAGCGAGATGTTTATGAATGGAGATAGATTATAGATCTTGAGGACATACCTTTTCAACGAAGTTTGATCCTAGATTTTATCCAATCTTGCGCTCAATCCTCAAGTCAATCTCCCGTTCGATAAACCTGCAACACAAGTACCTTTCTCAGCGTATCTTGGCCAATATAATAATGATGAAATTGAACAATGATTCAAACATTAAGCATTAACCAACATGATCCAAATAAACACATAATCCAGTAAGTACTTGATTTGGGACGAGAAAGATGGTTCAACCTTTTATTTTCAAAAACAAATGAATGATACAAAGTATACCTGACTTTGTAGCATGCTCATGCAACCTGATCCTGGGCTCCTGCTCTCCTCTGGCTTGGAAATATTCCAGCATAACCTCCTCCAATAAAAGCTTTTCTTATGAAAGAGTCTTTTTATGGCTCTCATGTCTAACCCCTCTCTTTAATCTTCCTTGTATTTATAGGACAAGGGAGGCATTTCAGGTCGAGAGGTGGTTGTAGGGGAAGTTGGGGAAGTTGGGAAACCAACTGCAACTAATCCCCATTCATCAAATTAATTATTTTTTGATCATATTTTAAGGTGTGTGCTACTATTTCACAGTGGAGTAGCGCCCAGAGCATGACTACAGTGTTTAAAACAAGCGTTCACCACTTTTAGATGTTGTGTGCTAGTCTACTGCATAGGAGTAGTGCCCATGAGGAGGTGTGCGCTACTATCGCACACTAGAGTAGAGCATGTGGGCTAGTTTATTGAGCTGGAGTAGCGCCCATGTCTCAAAATGATGTTTTTTAGGGTTTTTCCAGCTTGCAAGGAGATGGAGTAGTTCAAGGTGTCATCTAAGGTCATCATGCTCCTCCATCCAAGTTGTCCTTTTGTGTGATCGACAGCACAAGGTGATCACAGACGGAGAGGTGCAGATTTGACCTATAACAAGAACCCTTTGAACCATTCTGGGTTCTGATACCCAGCCCTTGGCTTAATATATATAAAATGAAGGTTAGATTTAAACAAGAGCCTTCGAATATGCACAGTCTTTACATCCTCCGTAATGCGCAGAGTGCATGGAATAACATCGCACAGCTACTCATAATAGGTGAGCATCTTCTCATTATTCACGCCTTGTCTATATGGATTTGCATTTTCCCACATATTAGCATATATGGTTCCTCGGCAATCTCCCAACATAACTGGAATATAATGGTCGTAGAGTGTCTCTTTCCAACCGACAAACGCGATCAGTACCAGCAACCAGCTTGGCAGCTATAGTGGAAAGGGATTCCACTTTCCTGAGTTTCTCGGACATCATCCAAGAAATCATTTAACATATAACTAGACCAATTGTATGGAGTACCCTACTTATCTTTCACAGCTAAGGACACTGCAGCGGTCGGCACCTCTGACAGTCTGCATTTTCGTAAAATTTTCCTTGCTAATAGATGGACTGTGAAGGGTGTAGCTTGATCCTTGTTTCCAGCTGTGATATACCCACGGCTTCCTTTCTGCAAGCTGAACTAATCCTTCATGCACTTTGCGAGCTCATTATATAAATGGTTTTTCCCACGAACTTAGTTGTGGGATCAGTACCTCGCTTACTGAGATGCGTGGTTCGATGAATCAGGTCAATGTTGATATCAACCTTCCAATCTAGCCATAAATAACCTGGTGCGTGCACGATATGAAAGTGAGCACCACTGTAGTGAGCTCAAGACTTTGCTCAAAGTGTAGAATGAGGAGAAGGTTTAGCAACCCTGATGGTACTAGCGCCATGAGCCAATCCTGTGCATGGAGTGTAGATTGTTGCGTGCGCTCATTAGTCTTTCGGCAAATGTATTGGTCAGGATGAAACTATAGGTACTTCGGCTACTGTCGGTCCTTCGCCTCTAACAAATCATCATCTGAGAACTTGAAATCCAGGATCTTGCAAAGAAAATTCTCACAAATGCGCACATGGCTCAAAATCAGTGGCAGTGGAGTCTCATACTGATCATTCCTCACAAGCTTAATAGGTGGTGCATCCTTTCTTCGCGGAGGGATGTATTCGGGTGTGAAGTGGATCGGCCTGTCATAAGGTGGTTCCCGTGGTGGTTGATTTTTCATGCCTACTACCTTTGGCTTCTCTGGTTCAGTGGTTGGTCCCTTATCTTTCTTCTTAGCTTCTACTATGTGGCGCGGTGAACTTCTTGATGACGAGCCTCTTTCTGGAATAGGTTTCTTCAAGGGATTTCTCATTAATCCATTCATCCTGGTCTGCTTAAAGTCTCTTACTACCTCTTCTAGAATCGATTGCTCAGACATTCACTTGCAAATCACTTGTGTTCTTGCTTGGTAAAAACTTCAAAATTTACTTGCGGTAAAAATGAAAAACCACGGTAAAGACGGCAAGAATGCACTTAGTGCTATTTATAGGCATAGCTAACCTTGAGGCACACCCACAAACGGCTATATTGGCATTAAATTCCATATCCGTTGGCCAAATCTCACTGAGATCTTGGTCCTTTCCTTCAATGAATGTGCCCGAACGGCCAAATTTGCCTTAAATGCGGAATTAACTGGTTCCCGAAAACACTGTATAATGGCTACTTTTCTGACCGACATTTTAACAGCTAGTTTTTCTTGACTTCGCTAGCGGTCATGTCAAGCGCAAGGTTCACTGCGCATTCTTCTTTGCTGACTTTTAACTTCGCAGCATGAACCTCTCTACTAGCGCATCCGTGAGTTGTGAGGTTCGTTGCGCATTCTTCTCTTTGATGCTAACTTCGCAGCGCGAACCTTCTCTTACTTCGCAACTCAGCTTACTATGTGTGTTTCGTAGCACAGCTTCCTTTTGCATGAACAACTTCACATCTTACCAAAATTGTGTGTAGACTCTTTATTCTTTAATTCTTAGTGTCCAATTTCAAGTACACATGACACTTAGAATCTTCTTTTTGTGCTTAACTGATGATTGGAGGAGTAGGACTATCCTTAGAAGGATTTAGTCTACTCCCATTCACAAGTCCTTTCAAATTTTCTCTAGCTAGCGTGGCTCACTGAAATGCGCCACCGCTAGTGACATGCTTAACAATATATGGTCCTAGCTAGTGCATTTTAAATTTTCCAGAAAATTTCATGAACTTATTATCATAGAGGAGGACAAGGTCTCCTACCTAGAAGAATTTGTACTTGATGTTCCTATCATGCCATGCTTTTTCTCTATCTTTTTGCACTGGTTGGTGAAAACCTGCAATGAAGCGATCTTCCTCCAGCCCAACTAAGTGTAGTAGCCTTTATTCCATTGTCTCTGCATCATCCATGTCTGTGAATGATGCAATTCTCAAGCTTGGTAGTATGTATTCCATGGGCATGACAGCTTCTTGTCCATATGCTAATCTAAAAGGTGTGTAACCTTTCAACTTCTTACAAGTTGTTCTATATTCCCATAACACTGTTGGTATTCGCAAATCCCAATCACCCCTATTCGTATTGCATACCTTGGTCAGCGCATTTTCCAGTACTTTGTTAAATGATTCAACAGTTCCATTAGCTTATGGATGATATGGTGTGCTCTTCTGATGGTAGATTTGGAATTCTTCGATCAAAGCTTCAATAGTTATGTTCAAGAAGTGTGTTCCTTGATCGCTCATTAGGATTCTTGGGAAGCCAAACCTTGTCAAGATGTTCTCAAAGAGGAACTGCGTTGCAGTAACTGCGTTATAGTCCTTCACTGGTTTTGCTTCTGCCCATCTGGTGAGATACTCTATAGTTGTGATAATATATCTCAAACCAGTTCGCTTCCCTGGTGGGTTAATAGGTCCCAAAAAATAAATATCTCATTTATCAAATGCTTGTAATGTCAGTTTTGGCATCAATGGAATCTCATCTCTACGAGATGGCTTCCCTGTTCTCTGGAAAACATCGCAACTTTGGCAATTTTCCTTTGAATCCTTGTGTAATGTAGGCCACCATAGTCCTGCTTTTAAAATTTTCTGCACGGTAGCTCTTATTGCGTAGTGTCCTCTAGATACTCCTGAATGTGCCTCAACAAGTATCATAGGTTTCTCATGTTCCAATACACATCTTCACAATACTTCATTAGGTCCTAACTTGTATAATTGGCCTGCAATTATGGTAAAGTCAGATGCTCTTACCACTAACTGCTTCTTCTGCTGCATAGTTAACTCTGTAGGTGCTAGACATGTAGTCAGTAAGTCTACAATGTATTTGTAGTAGTCATCTGCTATGTGAATAGCAAACAACTGCACATCAGGTAAATTGTCTTCCAAATTACTAGGTTCTTCGCCTGACTCGATTCTGGAGAGATGGTCAGGTCCTGAATTCAATCTTCCTTGCTTCACAATGATTTCAAAATCATACTCTTGAAACAACAACAACCATCTGCATATTATCCCCCCTAACACTGGTTTGTTGACCAAGTAATTCAAAGCTGAATGATGAGTAAACATGCAGAAATGCAAACCTAGTAGATAGTGTCTGAACTTCTGCAATGCATATACCATAGCTAGGCCTTCTCTTTTTGTCATGGTATAGTTTTTTTTCTGTTGAAGATAACTTTTTGCTTGAAAATGTGATGGGGAGATCAATGCCTCCCTCACGTAGTTGAGCTAGTGAAATACCCAGTGCTATAGATGAAGCATCTACATGCACATGGAATGGCTTAATCCAGTCCGGAATGACTAGAATAGGCACAGTAACCATTGTCTCTTTTAATGTATCCAATCCTTTCTGACAGTATTCAATCCAAATATACTGCGCTTCTTTCTTCAATAATTTCTCCATAGGCGCAGTTATATGTGCATAACGCTTGATGAACATCCTATATAATCTTGTATGTCCCAGTGTGGTACGTAGTTTTTTCACTGAGTTAGGCGTTGGTAGGTTCAAAATAACTGCAATATTCGTTGGATCAACCATCAGTCCTTGCTTACATACAATGTGTCCCAATAGGATTCCATAAAGAACACAGAAGATGCTTTTATTTAGATTCAAGGAAATATGATGTTGCCTACACTTTGCTAACATCATTCTTAAGTTCGCATAATGGTTCTTCAATGAACCAAATACTGTCCAATCATCAAAATACACCTAAGAATTTATGGATAAAATATTTAAATGCAGCAACAACTACTCTAGAAAAGATAGAAGGTGCATTTTTCAAACCAAATGGCATAATTGTGTACTGATATGATCCCCATTCAGTAACAAATGTTGTCGTATGCCTATCTTCTGTAGCAATTATGATCTGATGATATCTAGAGAATCCATCATTGAATGAGTATGCTTCGTTTCCTCCAACATTATCTAGCACTTCATCTGTAAATGGAGTAGGAAATGGATCATACAGTGAAGCATCATTTAACTTTCTGAAATCTACGCATATCTTGATTTCTCCTTTAGATTTATTATCTTGGATAAACATGGGACTTATCCATTTTTATTCTTCTACTAGCTCAATAATTCCTGCATCAAGCATCTTATCAAGCTTCGCTTTTACTCTTTCTTTGTATCTAGGATTCAGTCTGGTCTTTGCTTGATAGGATTCACATCTATCTTGAGAGGTATCTTCATAACTCCCAATTTGCCTAAAATGCCTTTCATTTCAGAGAACTTGGTAGGAAATAGGTCTTGATATTCGCACAATAGGTTTGCTATCTATCCTACTGTTTCTTCATCCCAGTAGTCTCCTATAGAAGCGAACTTCGGTTCCTTCTCAGTACCAATATTGATCTTTCTAGTCTTCGCAGGACTACTAAGTTCTGGAATATCTAAGTCAGGTCCCTCAACTTCCCGTTCTCCTTCAGACTACGGTATGTTTACATTGCGCGGATATTCATCTTCATCTCCATCTAATGTGATGTTATAACATCCCAGGGCATGTTCTGACTGTTTTTCCCATTTTGATTGTTCAAATATTAGCAACAGTGTATCAATGAATACCTTATTTTTAATGATCTGTAGGGCCTCACTAATACTCGGACAATCATCCTCAAAATTGAAATCAGATTGAAAGTCAGTTATCAGTATGTGCCAATCTATTGTGCCTCTGCAAAATTCAGCTTCTGCATACTAGTTCTTTGGAATTTTCTCTAATGTGTGTATAAACTTGTGCACCCATTCTTGCATAGGTGTATGTATCCAATATTCCAAACAAATATCTATGTGGTCCTAAGGATCAGTTTGTCCATTATATTTTACTTGCACAATCTCAGTTTGTTCTGTAATTCTGAGTTCCATCATGTGCTTGCATTCTTCCCATGTATTCAAGTTTTGTTTATGCGCAGACCACCATCTAGCAGGTGCAACGCGCAGTGCTATCTCTAGAGCAGCTAACTTATGCTCCGCTGGAACTAAAACTACGTATTCATGAAGGAATGCATGTAAATTTCCAATACCATCATAAGTAGGGATTGGGACTACCTCTTTTCCAATCCAACGTAATGACTTTGTGATCTGCACATATCGTCGTGCTAATACTTCATGCATTCTACTATGCCAATTCTCCATTCTTTCATCTGAATCTGATATGCAAGAATTGTCACATCTCCATCTCAACGTTCCATCATCAGTAGGACTGATGTAGTCTGCTTGATTCACTGTCATCTTGTATATCTGATCAAGGTCTTGAGCTCTACATTCTTCTCTTACTAGTTCAATATATCTAGGTCCTTGTGTAGGGTCTAAAGGTGCGATGACTCTGATATCTAATCCTTCAAATATCATATGTTTTTTCTTGAGATTGATGATCATGAGGTTATCAATTGCCCAGTCAATCCCTAACAGTGCAGGATAAGGATTGTTTTCATCTATAATCTCAATAACTTTGAATTCTATTTTACTTCACACTCCATCAATGTCAACAAGAACATTGGATAATCTCCCAAAAGGTATAACCTTTTGTTGATTAGCTAATCTCAACTATATTGGTGACCATGATAACTTCGTTTTCCCATCTGTTCCCATGTCTGCTTTGCCAATACATTCACCTCTGAGCCTAATTCAAGAATGATCTGGTCCATTTCAAAGACTCTGATCTGCACATTTAATCTATAATCTCTTTCAGTCCTTCTATGAATCTTGATATGGTGAACTGCGTTATGTGCTTCGCTTATGACACTATGCTGCTCGTAATGAATGAATAGGATTTGTATCTCTGCTAAGGCATTTCCATGCTTTAACAACTTCATGCAGCTTTATAGGAACTGCACAACATGACTTATGGGTTCTGTTGCAGTCCGCGATTTATCATATGATATTGGCATATCCACAACAGGCGTTGATTCACTTCACAACTGGACTCTTGGGGTCACAGGTTCTGAGCTCTATAATACTTTCCTGGTCTCTATGAAGGATTACTTTTCTTTGTTAAGGTTGAAGGCAGGCATATTTCTAGCCGTTTTTCTTATCCAAGCCCCTTCAGTAGATTTATGTTGCGTCACGTGGTCCTTAGAAGTTGAAGCTTCAGTTCACTTATCTCCACCCGTCGTAGCTCTGCTTCATGTCACAACATGGATGTTGCAATCTTTGTTTTTTTCTTCAGCTGTGATCATCTGTACATTTTGATTCTACGCTTCTGGTCCTCTCTCTTGCATTTTTGCTTGCAGCACAGGACATGCCTCAATGACATGGTCAAATGAATTACAGTATTTACAGGTAGTACAAGAGTTCTAACAATCCCTTACTAGATGTCCTGGTTGAGCGCAATTATAACATACAATATAACCTCTTCCTCTTCCTTGTTGGCCAGTGTTGCATCCTCTTCCTCTGAATCGTCCTCTGTATGTGCCTTGATCATACTACGCATTTTCATTAGTATTCTGCCTTTCTACTTGAACCCTATAAACATCATGTTTTCTTTCTATCATGAGATCATACGCTCTACAGTTGCTATCATTATGGGCAATTGACTTATAGAATGTACAGTACAGGCTCTTAGGTGTCTGCACATATTTCTGAAGTAGGTAACAGTCTTCTGGGTGATGTCCTCTGCATCGAAAAATTTCACACCATGGACCTTGTTGGTTCAATGGGTTTGGTGCTCCATTAGCGATGTAATCTCAGTATACAGGGAAGTGTTCCTTGGAATGTCCTTTTCCCTTACACTTTGTACACCAAACCTCTTCTCTGGTTTCTTTTCCTTTCTTGATGTCTTGCAACTGTAATGTCAAGTTTTCTAGATGGGTTTGTATCTGTACCATCCCTATGTTATTTTATCCTATGGGTGAATCCTCTAGCTTCATCGTAATTTTTAATGCCTTTCTTTGTGATGCTACTTTTTGTTGCATGAGTGGTAGCCTGATATGGGGCAACAACGCAACTATGAACCATTCCTGATGCTATTGTGGTGCTATGTCGATACTTACTTGATCTAACAGTGCTTTAAATTTATGATCAAAATCCCATACAGTCTCATTAGGATTTTGTTTGATTTCTTTTAGCTCTATAATGCACTGAGATTTTGACTTTGGTTTCTTGAACTCTCTTATCAACGCAATTCTGATATCTACTAGTGTTCTATTATGTCCAACAGAATACCTCATGAACCATGTTATAGCTCTATCTCTAAATGTAGTAACTAATTGAGCTTGTCTTATAGCTTCGTCCTAGACTTGCTTAACATTCCACATGGCTTCAAAAAGAAAATAGTGTTGTTCTGGGTCTTCTAGACCAGTTCCTTTGAAAATAGGTAGCTTAATGTTGTCTACCATTCTTATTCTAGGAGGCGTAGTGTTCTTTGTCGAAGAAGGTATACCACTACTTGATTGATTCTGGGTATTAACTCCCGCGGTGTTATTACTACTGGTGTTTTGCGAACTAGTAGTATTTCTTCCGTCAACTGGAGATTTCTGTGGAGTGATAAGCTGATAGGTAGTCGTTCTAGGCTCCGTTTCACTGTCAAACTCACCCTGGTATGAATGTTTGTCACCTTCTAACTCAGTTTCTAGGGGTATGAGAGTTTCGTCTTCACGAGACCTCTGTCTAGTGCTAGGATTATATCTTTTTCCACTTCGTAATGTATAATTATGTTCCTCAGTGTCACTATTTTTGTTACTAAACATTACAGGCTGAAATATCTAGGAGTTCTATTGCATTCTCAAAACACCTTTTTCTCCTAATAGCATTTTAATGTATAAAATGATATTTTCCAGGTACTTACCTCTGAATCCTTTGAAGAAATCCCTTTATGTTGCTCTGTAAGACTTCAACATGTCCACAACAAACTCTGTAACGTAGCCTTCTAGTACACTATCCATCCAGAATTCTACTAGTCTTGAAATTTGGCTATCAACCTCTTTAAGCCTCTGAATCAGTTTGGAGTCCACTTTGTAGGTTCTCCTCTCTGAAAACAATAATTGTGTTCTGCAAGTATTGATATCCACTCATGTAGCTCGTTACCAAAAAATGCGAAGAAGATTTTTCGTATTCCAGAAAATAGGTATTTCGACAACCAGTCTTCCTTAGATAAGCACGGATTTCTATTTTCTTTCAGCGCAAAATCCTTTTCTGAATTAGTCACCCAGTTCCATATCTTTGTCTTCTTAAGATTCCAATTATCAAAACACAACACCAGTTCAAGCGCGGCAACGGAACCATTTGTTGGTGCTCATCTGTTTGTTCTTGTACTAACCTGGGTTCTGCGTAGTTCATAGACCCAAAAATACCCCCTTTTCACCGGCCCTCTCGGCAACAATCTACGAACAGAATGAGGTCTCACCCGATGTGAAACTATGGGGTGGCTACAAAAGAAATTTTTTGTAACCTGGTGATGCACGGCTAGAAAACAGTTCCACTGGGCGGATTTATACTTTCTCTACATCCACTTCCAATACCACAACGCATTTCGGGACTGCACACTAGCAGTATTTATCCATACTACCCTACAACAACGCACTTCGGACTGAGCTTCCAAACAGTCACACTCACTACAAGCTGCGTTGAGTAGCGTCACTTCTCACTTACTTGAGGCTAAGTAGTTTACCACGTTATAGCAATGCAACTAACTGTGTACTTCGCTACTCTAACAATACAGACTCTGCTGAATAACTTTTAGTTCCTCTACTGCACCACTATCATTCTAACCAGACCACTACGCATTTTTCATATTCAACACAACTTCAGAATTTTTGTGTGTGTTTCTATACTTAACATATTTAGTTACATAGGTCCAACACTTAACATATTATTCTCATCATCCATACAAGTGAAAATACATATAAAAGCATGAACATACTTAACATGAAATAATCACACAGATGAAATCACACAACTCAGGTATTTATGTGGTTCACCCCCTGGATGGGAGCTACATCCACGGGAATTGTTGTTTCTATTAATGGGAAGGGTTAACAGTTCCATTCTGCGCACACAGCTGCAGAATCTTCTCTACAATAGGTCTCTGTGCACTCAGATGGAGAGACTTTTGTCTCTTAGAGAGATATTACAATGAGTTCTTCAATATCTATTCTCTCCTAACAAGATCTAACCCTTCCCTTTTCAAAATTGCCCCTTTCATAGACTGTGTTGGAAGGTCACATATTTACAATAACTATGGGTTGAAACCCCAGAGTACCCTTAACCCCCCAAAACAGCGTGGTTACCCCGTTAACCATGCTTTGCCATAACTTCTCAGCTACTTCACTTATCCTTGGTCGCTCTCTGTGCCTCTTCCTGGCTCTGATATCCTTCTTACAGTCACTTTCTCTGACTACGCGGTGTTGAATGTACCATGTTGCGTCCTTTGCACTTCTCATCTCATCAACGTTGTTCTAGTAGCTATTAGGTCATCGCTTCTTCCTTAACTTCTCCAACTACACATGTTGTCCTTTGTCCTTCTGCCTTTACTAACGGGGCATGCCCCTTTCTGCCATCTTTGCGTTGATCCATACCCTGCTCCAAAGAATTGTGGAGTCGCTTCTCCCCAAAATAGGCCAGTACCAGGCCTCACCAAGTTCGTACTTCTATCTCAAAACTATTGTGCTTGAGCTACACTTCGACAAAATTGTGCCAATCTTCGACTTTGCTTCACCAACTATGCTTACTTGAACTTCACTTTACCAAAACTGTGCCAACTTGGGCCTCGCCCAACACATCGTTTGATATATTTGGTTCAATTAGTTTTTCCATAGTTGGATTTTTTTATTTTACTTAGCGTACTTTTTGTTTTATGAATCTATTCAATGTGTCATCAAATTGAGGCAGCTACTATGCCTTATTTGTACTTTTTCAAAGTTAAGTTGGTAAATGTCTTGAGGCATTAAGGGTGTAGTACCCTCCACTTAATCATTGTTGTATAAGAATAACTTCTAATATATTATATTCTCAAACCAACATGTATAGTATAATTTGTAAGTAATGTCTAAATTCCATGTGAGACTTATGCAGCATACAAATATTGAGATAATTGCAACTATTGCTTCCTTCATTTTTTACTCATTAGACTCTTTACAGTATCTGTGGTTCAATTTAAATATTCTTTTTGGAGTCTCATGAAATCAAAGGTTAGGGTTTTCTATGCAAAAACAATCTACCCTGGCAATCGTTGTTATCCATCTACGACCAAGGGAACTATCTTGCTTCATGGCTTCTATGACTTGGAGGTATACTCTGTCTCCATGAAACTATTTCTTTAACATTATTTTGAAAAAAAAAATATCTCACTTTGTTATATTATATCACTCTCATATGCAATATTGTACTTTGTTCATCTCATTCTTTTAGATCACATTATCAGGTTACTCTTAAGGAAATGAGAACTAATTGCCATTCTTTCCTAGACAACAACAATGGGTTTAAGGTGAGAGTAATATGTTTCCTTTTAGTTCATCAATTGTAAGGTCTTTAGACATTTATTTTCTGGACAATCTCTATTTAACAATTGACCAATCATATGGAATCATGCTTTATTATGGCTAAATGACAAAAAAAACTTTAAACCTAACACAGCCTATGCTTCAATATTCTTTTGTTTTAGTAATTATGATATTTTTCTATATGATAATGATAATTTAACATTTCTCCTTATGAAAGTTCCTTTCAGTAACCAATTCATGTGGGGACTAGCAATGCAATGTTGTTAAATGGTGAGTTCTACATATCCACCCGTGTATTCAGATGCATTTGTTATGTGATTGACCAAACATTATTGACTTAACAGCTGTAAATTTACTTATGTATTTATGTCCAAGAATTTTCCTTCTGAAATCTTCTCTCCGTCCAAAGTTAGTAGTAGCTTCCTTTTGAATTAGTTGTGGACTGTAAAAGCTTAAAATACTAAATGACCTCCAACGAACAATGAGATGTGGTGCTGTATAAAGTTGTAAAGATTTGATTTTTGTTGCTCACCATCTCCCCTATGGGTGTGTTCTCCGTCCAAGTCTTTACAATGGACAATGTGCATTTTCATGTTGTATAATGTTGTAAAGGTCAGTATTCGGTTGATCCTGTGATATAAATCCAGGTTTTTGGCCCCCAATCTTCCCCTATTGGTGTTGTATGGTCGAGTCCTTACAGTGGCCAATGTGCATGCTCATGTTACTATTAAAAATAGTACCTAATGAAATACTTTGTTAGGTGCTTTAGGTTTTTGTGAAGGATTCATATTGGATATGTAACATGGTTTTGAATGTAGAACAATACATCTCATACAGAGACACATGATACACTGACGTAATCCAAAGGCAATTGTAGTGCCTTAGCATGAAATGCATAGGTGAGGCAATCAAGAAAGTTGTATACTTTAAATTAGACTTCAAAAGGCAATGACTTCAAAACCAAGACCTTTTATAAAAGCCAAAGATGCCTTATATGTAGATGGGCTCTAGACACTCTGCCTTGAAGGGAATGCATTCTTTCAACGACTTCAAGAAAAATCCCTTTCATAAGACCTAAGGACAGGCTTATACAAAGATGGGATCCGAATATTACATGAAGTCACTGACCTGATACTCTCAAGATTTATTTGCAGCAGCCTAAAATGAAGGCATGGCCAACCTCAAATCCTGGATTCTGACAATAGAAGGCCCTTAGACTCTGTTTATGAGCATGGAGCTTCCTCTGGACATGTTTTCCTTTGCAGGTAACTTGTTATTCCTTATACCTAAATCACTTTTTGGTCCTTTTCTTAATGGGGTTTTATGTATTTGATTATCTCTATATTTGTCTCTAGTCTAAGATTAGATTTGGGTTTGCCTAATTTGTGATTTATGGGCTACATTTGAGTCAATGGCACTATGAACTACATAGAAAAAATTGCATAAAGGTAATGTTTATTCATCAGTTTAGTACATTGTTGATGTTCACATTATAATAGAACCCTGGAGTGTGCACTATAAAGACCAATGTTATCATATATGCTATATAATATTATAATTTGGGTTGAACATGGTTTTCTTTGATCTTCTACACAAATTTGAGAAAATTTCTAATTATAGAGACTGGGGATCTGTCAGAAAGTCAATTCACGGAAAGCTACAATTTTTTTTATCAATTTTCACATTCTTTTTCTTATTTTTCCATGTAATTGTAGATATGGTTTGGTTTGTGTCCATCCAATGTAATTGTAGATATGGTCTGGTTTGTGTCCATCCATTTATCATGACAGACAAAAGGCAAAGAAGTAATTGGTGCGATACATTCATCTCCAAGTTTCACATATCAAATTCCCCTTCTTTTGTTGTGTATGGTGGTATGGTATGAGTCCTTCGAGAGGCAAGATCGCACTTGATCAAGTAAGTAAGTTGAGCTCGCACCATTGGCACTCGATCATGTTTTCCCTTGTAGCTTCAACAGAAAAAAGACCAGAGTTCAAGTTCTTTATGATGTTTGGATGAGCCGAATATAAAAGTTTTGTAAGAAAAATCAGACCTACTACTGGAAAATATGTCAAAGGGAATTATCAATTCTTCTACCATGGCTATCCAAGGATTTTGGGTTGAAATGCAGACTGTACATCACAATTTACAAATTTATTTTTAATAACTTAAATCATGTCGTTAGTTTAGGCGACTCTGATGAATAGTTCTGAGGAGATGCAATTCCCAAACAAGGCCTCTTACCCTTGACACCAAAGCCAAAGGAATTCATATTATTCAGTTAAGCCCCAATCTCAAGGTATGTTTCCTGAAGCCACTTCAACCCCAAAAATACATAAAATACATCTCTAGATGCATTGTCATGGAAAAAGGATGATTGTTCGAGAGGCCTATCCATAAGGAAAAAGTGCTCACGATACTCTAAGGTAGTTGTTCCTTGGTTGGAAAAGGTTATTGACCATTCTTGTGGTAGCAATAAAAACTCTGTCAATAAATCAGTTGCATGGTTAAATTCACAATACTCTAGAGTAGTTGTGGTGGTTACCAAACGTTACTGATCATTCTTGTGGTAGCAATTGAAACCCTGTGAATAGATCAAATGTATACATAAATTCACAAATACTCTATGATAGTTGTGGCTTGGTTGGAAAATGTTATTGACCATTCTTGTGTAGCAATCAAATCCCTGTGAATAAATCAGCTTCATATTAATATTCACAATACTCAAACTATGCAACTTGAAGATAATAATTCTCTCAATTGAGAAGGTAGAACTATGTTGGGATATTCCTATACTCCATCCTAGTCCTAACAGCATTTTCCATTTTTGCATTTTCAGTCATGCATGCAGTCATGATTTTGCATGCATGCATCCCAGTCATCAGTCCCAGCACCTAGCCCTCAGTTAGCTAGCCCCAGGAGCTTCTTTCTGATCAGTTTTATTCCTCCTAGTGCTTAGTGCGCCCTGCATGCAATTGCATGCATCCCACCTGAGAAAGGCACCCTTCTTCACTTACCACTCAATTCACTTCAGTTAGCTAGTTGTCTTTCCTTGAGTTAAGGCTAGATTGACTCCTAATTACTTGTATCACTCCATTGGACCCCCAGTGAGACTAGACTTCCTATTTTGACTCCAGTTAGCTCCTCATGCGCCCTCCACTGAGCCTCCTTCATTCAGTTAGTGCCTCCATGTTCCAGTTACACCTACCACACTCAGTTAGACTCAGTTTGACACCTAGTTGACCGTTACTTGTGCATTGATGACTCCACTGATGATGATGAGGACTCCTAGTTGTGCTTTGATGACACTCTATTGATCTGATGATCACGCCATGAAGGTTAATTTGAATTGCCACCTTGGCATTCGAATCCTCACCATTGTATTATTTATTTTTCCATATTGTTATTAATGAATTAGTGTGTGATTTTATTCTCCTTCTATCCAAGTTCTACTGTATCATAATTATGTTGCTCCTTTACACTTCATTGACCACTCTTCTTCTATTTTCCTGCTTAATCTTAATCTTTCTTATGAGGTATACATCAGCTCTTAGATCTGCTGTGAGGATTTTCACATGGTATCATAGCATGTTGAGAGTGTTGTCTATCTCCATTCTTGAGAGTTTTTTGCAGGCTATTATCAAGATTTCGAGTGCAGCAGTTGCAACAGTTTCTACACTTTTGCAGCAGTAGCAGTTGCAGATATTTTCTATTGTTTTTTGCAGGTATTCTAAAATAGCTTCCATGAATTCGGAAGGAATTACTCCTCTTTCTCCATTCAACTATGATGAATGGAAACCAAGGATGATAACACATTTGAAGAGAAATGGTCTCTTTGATTAATGTTTTGGAAGAGAGTTTGAATCCTCTGAAGAAGAGAATGACTGGTTAAATGAAGGTGACAAAGAATATGCAGCCATGTTGTTTGGCGCTATGTCTCGATGCATGGTACACCACTTCTTTTCTGTTGAATCTCCAAAATATTTATGGGCCCATTTGGATGAAATATTTGGCAAACAGAATGAAGGTATTGGTCCAAACCATTTTGAGAGCAAGCCCAAGTTGTCCATAAAGAAGAAGAATTTGTAGATTCTACACTCATGCTCCAAATTTCTTCTATTTCAAATTCTGTGCCAGCTCACTCTAGAAATTGCAGAGGTTCCTAAATCCTCTCTTGCACAAGAGTATGTTGGTTTGCATCATGATCTATTGAATGGTTCAGAGGACAAATTAGCAATTGGAGTTAATGCATTCGCTCTCCTTGATCACTCACCTCTTATGTACTACTATATGATCATGTGTACATGCTCTCAGAAGTTTATTGAAGATGTAGGGCATTGTCATTCGCTTGGGATAATTTCTCGTGCATTTTATGGTTTTGATCTCACCTCTACTAGTTCAAAGGAGATCTCAAGAAACCATTCATTAAGTCTTGGAGCTGATTTAAAATGCAAGCAATCACTACTTGGGATAATTTCTCATGAATATCATGGTTTTGATCTCACCTCTAATGGTTCAAAGGAGATCTCAAGAAAGCATTCTTCAAGTCTTGGATCTGATTTGGATTCAAAGCATTCACTATCATGTGATGGTTCTTTTGGGCATAATCTCATCTATGATGTTTCAAAGGAGAAAAAAAAAGACTATCTACACATTCATGGATTTGATCCTACCTCGGCTGATTCGAATCACAGGTTCCAGGATCATCCTCATACTTTTGGATTTGTTCTCATCACATTCGATCTAAAGATAAAGTACAAGCACATGGTTTTTGAGCATGAACCACTTCTTCCCAAGAAGAATATACCTCTAGACATATGACCAAGCATCACACCTGCTTGAGTTTGGAGCATTTATTTTTGGTGTGCCCTACAGTCTATTTTGAGGGGGATATTTTCCCCATTTCCTTGGTTTATTGACTGTTATTATTATTCATTGTATTGGGTGACCTTTGGTCTCAGTTACCAGGGCCCAGGATGGATTAAGGGGGGGTGTTGGGATATTCCTATACTCCATCCTAGTCCTAACAGCATTTTCCATTTTTGCATTTTCATTCATGCATGCATTTTGCATGCAGTCATGATTTTGCATGCATGCATGCATCCCAGTCATCAGTCCTAGCACCTAGACCTCAGTTAGATAGCCCCGGGAGCTTCTTTCTTATCAGTTTTATCCCTCCTAATGCTTAGTGTGCCCTACATGCAATTGCATGCATCCCACCTGAGAAAGGCACCCTTCTTCACCTACCACTCAGTTCACTTCAGTTAGCTAGTTGTATTTCCTTGATTTAAGGCTAGATTGACTCCTAACTACTTGTATCACTCCGTTGGACCCACAGTGATACTAGACTTCCTATTATGACTCCAGTTAGCTCCTCATGCACCCTCTGCTGAGCCTCCTTCATTCAGTTAGTGCCTCCATGTGCCAGTTACACCTACCACACTCAGTTAGACTCAGTTTGACACCTGGTTGACCGTTACTTGTGCATTGATGACTCCACTGATGATTATGAGGACTCCTAGTTGTGCTTTGATGACACTCTATTGATCTGATGATCACTCCATGAAGGCTAATTCGAATTGCCACCTTGGCATTCGAATCCTCACCATTGTATTATTTATTTGTCCATATTGTGATTAATGAATTAGTGTGTGATGTTATTCTGCTTCTATCTGAGTTCTACTTTATCATAATTATGTTGCTCCTTTACACTGCATTCACCACTCATCTTCTATTTTCCTGCTTAATCTTTATCTTTCTTGTGAGGTATACATCAACTCTTAGATCTACTGTGAGGATTTTCACAAACTTAAGCGTTAAGTATTAAAGAGTAGTAATTATTACTTTATTTATATTTAGGATACAAAATTATTTATCATTTGTTGTTGCAGGCATCTTGTTGTAGGCACAACAGATCCCATTTTTATCTTGTGAAAATGGGAGCCCCAGTTACTTATTCACTGAGGTAACTGAGCATTATTTTATCTCTATTATGGGGTTTTGATCAAAAGATTAGTCTCACTTTTGCATGCTTTGAATCTAATAAAAATTTGCAAATAAATATGGATTTTTTGCATTGTTGTGAGTTGCGGAAAGCTTTTTTTTTCTTTGAAATGCATCGTTTCCTCATTTCTGCAATCCGCATTCGGATTGCGGGAATCCAAATTTTTAAGTTTTGAATTTCTTGCTTACACACTTCCGCATTCTGCAATGCAAAGTACGGAATTCGGAAAGCGTTTGAACAATAAAATTTACATTTTCAGTTCTGCATTTCCGCATTCCGCTATGCGGATTGTGGAAAATCGGAAACCAAATTGAAAAATAAAATTGCATCGATATTTCCGAACCCGCAAATATTTTGCGGATTGCAGATAGTTAAAATTTCTAAAAACATTCCTGCAATGCGGATTGCGGTAAGGCTAAACTTCCTCCATAAATATGACGCTCCGAATTTCCGACTTTCGGGTTGTGGATTGCGAAAATTATTAATGTCCTTGAATCCAATCCGCGCATCTGCAATACCGCAACCGGCAATGCGGATTGCGGGAGGATAAAATCATTAGTTTTTGAAAAGGCATTTTCGACTTTCCGATTCTGTTTTCCCCTTTTAAATTTTTTTTTCAATATTAATCGTTGATGTGCTTTAGATCTACGGTCCTGTTTTAACTTTACCATTCATATTTTTTAGGTTTAAATATTTCAAATAAACTGCTCTTTTACTATTTTTACGCTGCAATTTCACCTCCCACGAAAAAAAATTCACTGCAAATTTTACCCTGCTACTGGATTTCGTATCCTTCATCGATTTACAAGTAATTTTCCATATTCCATGCGAATCATTTGCACAATAATAAGAAACTAAACAGGTTTAATTAAATTTTATTTTCGCCATTTTATCAGAAAAAACCTATTTTTCTGCCATGTCGAAGAATACTAGATCCAAACTGGCCATGGATGAACTGAGAAAAAAAGACCCCAATAGCGGAATCTTCTCTGACACCGATGGGAGGGTGTATGAAACCTACTCCTTAGACTGGTCTCGGATTTACTCCATTTTTTACAATGACAATTTCTCTGAAAATACAACACAACCAAATGGCCTACATCAACATTAGCAAATCCCAAATTCTTGCAATTGCAGCTAGGACGTCTCTAATGCCTTACACCGACGCAGTTAAGTGGATTATAGACAATTCCAATCCCCAAGACCTTTCCTTCAACGATATAAACCAAACTTCATTGGCTTCCTTCCAACCTGAAGTCTTTTCCAGGGTTTATGCACTCAGAAGTCCTCAACAACTTCTATCGAAACAATTCCTAGAGTCTTCTTCAACCCGCTTTAATTTTAATGAAATGATTAAATCTTGGATGGAAAACCCTACCATTTATGTTCCTAAAACTAATAGGAAATGCCCTGTTTCCTGGTTTAGAGAACCCTTTTCTTTATTGGAAGCCATGTTGTGCAGGTTATATGGGTTACCCAATTGTGCAATCTTCAAAGCAGAATGGGAACCTGTGGCACATCAAATTCTCACTACTGGGGAATCCTTCAACTAGGCACATATATTATCAGTGGTCTTGAAGGAAGCTATTGACGAGTACAAGAAGACCCCTGCCTCCAAGAAACCAAAATTCTATCTATTTGTTTATGTCATGGATGTACTTTTTTCAGCCTTCCCTTTTCCTGCCATGGGATGGAATTGGACCAGAGAAGCACCTCCTATCCATATCTATTATTCAGCATTGTGGGAGGACAACTTTGTACCCATCATCTATGATATCTATGATCATTTTCTAGGTTCTATTTATTACAATATTTTCAAAGAGGCCCCTACTTTTTCTTCACAGGCCAAGGCATTGATTACCACTATGAGAGATTGGTATGTTGGGGAATATTTCTCTTACATCAGAATTTGGGGCAGCAAAACAGTTCATCTTTTGCCCATAATTGTGCCTGACAGGATGGTTATTGAAGAGATATATTTTCAAATTGTTATATATGGTGTGTTCCCTCGGCTCCTTAGAGCAAAGAGGAAAGGTTGGCCTAAATTTCCTCTTACTCTTGGACTTTTGGTTATTCATAATTCCACACATGCCACTTTACTTGGGAAAAGGATCACAACCCTGAAGCTTGGGGAGGCCCATAAAAGGATGCATGATCCTGGGTCTTTCTTGGCAAATCACTTTACAAAAGAGCACATGAAGAGTGGTTATGCTCATCAAACAGAGCCTAATGATTCCATTTATGAAGGTGTCAACTATTTCCAGGGTGTATTAAACAGAGTCACCTCTCAGGAGGAAAAAGGATTCATTCACCAGTACCAGCAATAACTCAAGATGAAATTACTACAAGACAAAAATATCAAGTTGTTAGATGAAGACAAGGCACAGAAAAAATTGATAGAGAAAGAATCCCAGAAAACTCAGGTTAAAAGTCCTTTGTTGTTGACCTTTCAATCTGAAGATAAAGGGAAAGCTCCAATTGAGGATTCTCAACAGCCTCAAACCCTAGCAAATCTTAATGCCTTAATCAAATTTGCTGAAGACATGAGAAAGAGCTTAGCTTTGATGGGTTCTGCAATTGAAACCAAAACTACTGCTTCAACACCTCCATCCAAGAAGCAAAAGACAGAAGTGTCAGTGGCAGCAGCTTCATTACTACATATTGATGACAGTGACTTGGAAGATGAGTTTCCTTTCACCAAATTGCTTGTTCCAGTAACTATTTCTATTGATTTGACAGTGGCCACCTCAGCCACTTCAGTTTCCCCTAAGCAAATTGAAATTCCATTGATAGAGTATTCTTTCCTAGGTATCCACTTTCCCAAAATCACCACCACTCTTCATGTAACATCATTTCCACTTCTTACCATCCCTACCATTGTCCCACCTCCATTATCATCAAACCTCATTGTTCCTCCAATTCCTCCATCTGATCAACTTGCTACCACTATGGAGGTTTCCCTCAATCCTGTTGAAGTGCAAGTTTCTTCTGCATCCTCAGATCTTCTGCATGTTTCTCCTTTAGTCTCCACTATCGCAAAAACTTCCATTTCCATACCTCAAATAAACATGCCTATCCCTACCCCTGCTACTTCACAACCTATCTCCTTGGTCATTATTTTAGGAGTGTCATCATCCCCTTCTAAAGAAATTTCATACTTTGGTGAAGATGCAGTAGTCTCACTTGGTGAGTATTTCTAGAGAAAATCTGAAAAGGATGTGGTAAATAAAAGCTCCAAAAGGGACAAGGAAGGGACACTGGTGCAAGGTACTGTTCCTAATCAAATTATATGGAAAAGAGATTCCATAGATGTTAAACGGGAATCCTTAGAAACAGTTGTTGCAATGGGAGCATTTGTTGGTGCCAATTATGATTTGGTTGCCTCACTCAATAGGGAAATTGAGAATAAAGAAGAGGAATTGCAAGATCTCAAGCAGAAACAGGCTCAGATGGATGAACAATATAAATCTCAGTTGCAGAGATTGAAGGACAGTTATGAAGATCAAATTCAGAAGATACAATCATAGAATGAAGATCTGAAGCAGCAACTTCTAGAAGCACAAGGATAGAATACTCAATATGCTAGAGAAGTTGACAGTTCTTGATAAACAGTTAGAGGTATCATAGTTAGTTTCTGTTGTTTCTTCCTTTTCACAGTTTTCCAAAGAAGATTTTAAAGAATTCACTCTAAGAATAAATGATGACTTCATAAATCTTTTAGTTGAATTGTTTGAGGGACTGAATGAGATTCAGGATGTCTTCAACTCCTTTGAACATTTTCCAAATATTCTTTGTTAACATAACCAACAAATAAATGATGCTACTAGAGATTTTGAAGATATTATTGATTGGCAGAAATACATTAAGGATAAACCTGAAGCAGTGCCTTTTTTAGACAATATCAAACTAAGGAGGATAAAAATATCTTTAGCATCCTGGGAGAATGTCTGTGACATGGTTGGATCTACCATTGAAGAAGGACAAAAATTTTGCAGGAAGAGATCGTTTGCCTTTGATAATTTTCTTAGTTTATTGAATTTTCTTGTTATGGATTAGATAGAAAGTGCCCTTCCACCCAAGCTCATGATTGCACAAGTTGAGGAAAAGTTTTTTAAATCTAAGGATCGAATTGAGCAGTTCGAGCAGATTCAAATAGTAGAAATCAAAGAAATGGTTGAGTCACTCGTGTCTCCAAGGTTGAAAATAAATGTCTTCTTGCGGGAATGGTCAAAGGCCAAGAAAAGGGAAATTGAAGCTTGAACATGCAAGGCCCAACTGCAGCTCGAACATGCCCATTATCAGAATGTAGATGATATTTTGGATGTGTTTTCCAAGTGGAAATCTTCCCTTGGAAAATCTTGAACAAATAGTTTGTAATCCATAACTTCATGGAAAATTTGTTTCTTTGTAACTTTCTGTAACTATTATTTAAAGAGACTGAGATCTCATGGAATAGGGGGGGGAACCACCGAAGGAAAGAACTGGAGATTCATTGTGTATTTGTAGCATTGTAATTTATTGCAATATTTAAAGAATTTCAATCAGTTTCTCTTTTCTTTTCTTTTGTTAATATGTTTATCAAGTTTCCTTGATGAATTCTGGTTTTCTTATACATTTATTCAATAATTATGTTTTTTGTTGTATAATTGTAAACATATAAATGTGTATGTTGATTTTTCATCATATGATTTGTATGTAGATAATGTAACAGTAAATTTCTTTATATGATTCACATTATCTTATCCATTTTGCAAATCACAGAACAGTCATTCTTAAATGTTAATTTGTTAATTAGCATATCATTAACAGAGCAGTCATCCAATATGATTTTTCGATAAAACGGATTGGTTTTTACTATTTTGTTTTATTTAAAACTAGTAATGTCAGATCTGATCCATATGTTTATTGATTAGCATGACACTTATCTAATTTTCCAGATCCGATTGTTCTGAGAGTCTACAATCATATTTCTCAAAATTAATTTGGTTAAAGTAGATTAACTTTATTTTTCTTCTACTTGTCTTCTTCCTGTTTATATTTTTGTTATAAACCTTTCTAATCTTCCTTGGAAGGAAGAGAGATCCATTTGGATTACTTACATAGTGCCAATAGAGGCATGATATCCGTCAGAGTTAGCTATACCAAACAATCTAAGGATAGAATAATCCTTGCGTGGGGTTATTTGAATACTTAAGATTGGGATTTCTCTTTTGCGTTGTTTCTTAGGGTACTTCCAGCACATCCGAGGCTTCAACAAATGGTGCTAGAAGGAGGGCCATGTTTTTCATGCCTAAACTAAAAACTAGAAAACCTCCTCCTACTAGGACATCAGTCGTTACCAAAATTCAAACAGAAGCATCTACATCAACGATCCCACAAATTGAGGTTCAAACTATAGTCTCTGCTATTCATGTGACAGAACAAGAAATTAGAAGGCCAGAGACTATCTTTGTATCACCAACCAGAGGACCTTTAGCTCTTGATCAACTGAGGAAGAGTACTCAAGATATCACCTCCAGGGTAGACCATACGATTGAAACAACTCAAAACTTGAGACACTTATTGTCTCAACAACATCTCATCAACAACTCACAGATTGACATAGAAAATTAGAATACATTCCGTCAGGAACTATTCCCTGAAATTCAAGCTAATCCATTGTTTGAAGAAACAGATCAGCCTTAGGATAATCCACAACCCAACATAATATCTGGTGTCCCACCACCAACACCTATGTATTCATCATCATCACAAGATTCATCTGACAGTGATTCATCTTCAAGTTCTTCCACTTCAACAGATAGATCAATGGTTGATCATCCCAACAGACTGTGGTTGGATCAGGATGTTGTATTCATCCCTGGAGAGCAACATAGACTACCAAAAAATCCATAGAAATGCATCCCTAAGTTCAATCCTGATGATAAGTCATCTGTAGAAGATCATATCAAGACTTTCATGTAGGCTATTAGGATCAGAAGTGTAATACATGAAGATGTAGTCTGTAGGTTATTTCCTTACACTTTTCAAGGAAAAGATGCCACATGGTACTTTTCCTTAGAAGATGGATCCATTACTTCCCGGTTTGATTTCGAAACCCTATTTATCTAGAAATTTGGGGATGACCGAACTACTGAGGATTTGGTCATGGATCTATCCTCATTAAAAATAAAAGGACAAGAAAGGGTCAAGGATTTTAACCAGAGGTTTTCCTATTTGAAAAACAAAATTCCTAACAATGTTATTCTAGCAGAAGAATTATTGGTTTCCTACTATATCAATGGCCTACCCATTCCTATCGCCATGTGGGTCAAAAGAGCACACAAGAATAATCTACAAGAGGCTTTTGCTGAAGCATATTTGGTAGAAAAGTATATGTTTGGTTTGAAAGAAAACCTAGATATTCAAGTCAATCAACCCTCCACATCCCGAAAGAAGCAGGAAAACGTCCCTAAACCCACTACACAAAAAAAAGATCCTTTTGACATGGATAGTATAAAGAAATTTTTACAGAAAATTTCCAATGAAATGGTGGATCTAAGGAAGACCGGTACTGAAAATCAACCCAATAATAGAGGATTCGTAAGGAAACCTTTTTGAAGACCTTATCAACCTCCTCAACATCAAAATCCACCCACTCCTGACGAAGGATTGTCTTCTAAGGAAATTTATTCCATTTTCAGGGATCTGGATGCTAAATCACAAACTATCCCTGATAACATTGAGGAAATACCTAAAGAAACTAAGGGATCTGAACCCCTGATTGAAGAACAATATCAGCATGTTAATACAATTAGTTATTTTTTTTAATTGCTTATGGTTGAAGAGGAATGTGAACCTGAGACAGTTTTTAATGTGAAACACCCTTACAACACCAAAAGTAAAGGGAAAACTTCACAGGAATCTCCACCATCATCATCCAATCCCAACAAAATCAAAGCAATAATACAGAAAGAAACAATCATTCCTGAAATTGAGTATAATTTAATTGATGACCTAAAAGGGATGAAGGATAATATTTCTTTGTTTGAACTCCTGAAAACACCCTCCATGAGGTCAAATCTGCCTAAAAGAATTATTCTGAACAAATCAAGGGAAGTTCAAAATAACAATTTGGAAACTTCTTCAAGGCCGAATAGCCAAAATCCATATGGGAAGAAAACGCCTCCCTTTTTACTTACCTTTAAGATATTCAATAGGAATGTGCATAATTGCATGATAGACTCTGGTGCTTCATCCAATTTTATGCCATTGTATGTCTGTAAAAATCTTAATGCATCTTTGGAACCCTCTCCTACCCAAATCGTTCAACTTGATAGATCAAAACGCAGGGTAGTGGGGGAATAAAGAAATGTCCTTTTAACATTATCTGATGATCCAAGGATTCTTCATACTATTGACATCGTGGTTGTTGATATTCTCGAATCCTATGGCATGTGGCTAAGTAGAGACTGGTCAGAGAAACTGAGAGGTTACTTCTCCACTGATTGGTCCCATTTATGGCTCCCTTATAATGGTCAACCTTACAAAATTAAAATCAATAGAGAGCCATACATGAAACAGATAATCATTGATCTGAATGACCCCAGTGAGCCTGTCGTTTACTTTAGCTCAGATATTGAAAATTACACTTTTGACACATTTTTCGGGAATTTACCTGTTGATTCCTCACCCATTGAGAATGTTGAAAATCAATCTAAAATTGTTAGCTATACTGCTGTCCATTTTTCTGGTACAATTGTAGATAATGTGTATAATGTGAATACAAATTTTAGAGTAGAAATAAATTCTTGGACTTTGTTTGTTGATGGATCTAAATCAAAAGAAGGTGTTGGTGTAAGGTGTCTACTAATAGATCCCAAGGGCACCAAAATTATGATTGCTTGTAGGTTAGAATTTGAGTGTACTAATAATGTTGTTGAATATGAAGCTCTTGTCCAGGGCCTTAGGAAGGAAGTTGATTTAGGTGCTCAGGTTATAGAGTGCTATGGGGACTCTGAGATCATTGTGAAACAGGTTAGAAATAAAATCCAAGGTGTATCCCCTCACTTGGTAAATTATCATAATCTAGTCAGGAACCTGACCAATTCTTTCAAATCATTTAACATTAAATTTGTTCCTAGATCACAAAACTTTTATGCTGATCTATTGGCAAACACTGCTTCTAGGATCATTCCTCCTGAAGTTCTATATCCAGATACTTTTTCCATTGAATTGTTATATAGACCTTCAATCCCAGACAATGTGACCAAGTGGAAGGTGTTTGATGATGATCAACAAATCCTGGATTTCCTAATCGCTCAAGACACCTTCAAAGACATAGAAATTCATGAAGCTCAACATGAAAAATCATTATAAGATCCCCTTTCTCCTTCCAATTTGATCCCTAAATCAATAATAAATTTAGAGAAATATTATGATTTGCAGGATAAATTAAAAAATGCAACCAACTGCAAGACACATAGCTCTTCTCTAAATTATCATCCTTTCAACTTAGGAACTGAGAAAGATCCTAAATTGATTAATCTAGGGATTGATTATTCTCCCGATGAGAAAAAATCTTACATCAAACTATGCAGGGAATTTAAGGATGTTTTTGCATGGACTTATGATGATCTTAAGATGTTTGACACTAAAATCATCCAGCATAACATCCCTATGAAGCCTTATGTCAAACCCTACCAACAGAAACTGAGGAAAATGCATCCTAGCATGGAACCATCTATAAAGAAAGAATTAGAGAAATTATTGGCAGCAAGAATCATATTTCTGGTAAGACACACACAATGGATTGCCAATTTAGTTGATGTTCGCAAAAAGAATGGAGAAATAAGACTGTGTGGAGACTTCATGAATTTAAATAAAGCATATGAAAAGGACAACTATCATGCTCCCCCTATGGAACAAATTTTGCAAAAGGTTGCAGGTGCATAGATGTTTTCTTTGTTAGATGGTTTCTCTGGGTATAATCAAATCTTGGTTACCCCTTCTGATCAACTTAAAACTGCATTCAGGACACCTTGGGGAACTTTTGCTTACAAAAAAATTCCTTTTGGAATAATTAATGTAGGTGCTACTTTCCATAGAGCTATGGATATAGTTTCAGAGGCTTGATGCATAATTCCGTAGTAGTTTATCTTGACGATATACCTATTTATTCTAAAAAGAGGCTTGATCATCTATTTTCTCTTAAACTTATTTTTGAAAGGTGTCGGAAGTACGGTATCTCTTTGAACCCAAAGAAGTCCATTTTTGCAGTTACAGAAGGTAAAATTTTGGGGTTTATAGTTTCAAAACATGGTATGATTATTGATCCTGAAATAAAAGATGCTATTGCTAAAATTGGACTCCCCAGTTCTAAGAAAGCTATGCAATCCTTTATTGGAAATATCAACTTTGTCAAAAGGTTTGTTCCAAACTTTTCTCATATTGTCAGACCTTTACAAGATTTGGTTAAAAAGGATGTCCAGTTTAAGTGGTCCGATATTCAAAGAGATTCTTTTGCTGAAATTCAAAAATCTATTGCAGAAGCTCCTACATTAATGTCACCAAATTTCACAAAGGATTTTATTCTTTATACATTTGCCACTGGATTTTCTTATGCTGTTGTGTTAACCCAAAAACAGGCTGAGGACATTGAAATACCCATTTCTTTTATGAGTTCTACATTCAAAGGCGCTAAAATGAACTATTCCAAAATTGATAAACAGGCTTATTCCGTTTACAAATATGTAAAACATTTCAGGCCATATATTCTAAAGTCTATAACTAAAGTCATTGTTCTTTATGCAGCAATATGAAATGTTTTGATCCAAAAAGAACTGGGTGAAAAGCGCGTTCATTGGATGACTGCACTTCAAGATTATGATTTGGAAATCAAACCTGCTAAAATTGTTAAAGGACAAGGTTTGTGTTTACTCGCTGCCCAATCTAATGATCCTCGACAAGAACAACTTGAATGGAACCAAGAGGGAGGTGTTTCTGAAGATATTGTTAATGTGATTTCTTCCCCAACATCCGAATGGTATGATGATATTAGATTCTTTCTCACACACTGGTTTGCTCCTCAAAATTTAGACTTCAAGAAGTGTAGAGCTTTGAGATTAAAGGTTGCACCTTATCAATTCATTGATGGTTTTTTGTTTAGAAGAAATTATGATGGAATTTTTCTCAGGTGTCTTGATAAAAAAGAGACTGATGATATCTTGTTGCAATTGCATGCAGGACCTGCTGGAGGATATTATTATGGAGAAAAAACAGCCCATAAAATCTTACGGGCTGGCTATTATTGGCCAACTTTGTTCAAATATGCACATGCCTTTTCTAGAAAGTGTGAAGCATGTCAGAGATGCACTGGTAAAGTCAAGAAGTATGCTTTTCCCCTTCATCTAGTCACTGTCCAGTTTCCCTTTCAGCAATGGGGTTTAAATTTTTTTGGTCCTATCACCCCTACCTCTTCACTGCAGCATTGGTATATCCTTACCACGACAGATTATTTTACCAGATGGGTAGAATCAGTCATACTTAGGGTTTCGAATACAAACCAGATGATATCTTTCCTTGAGATTAACATTGTCACTAGGTTTGGGGTTCCTGAATATTTGTTGTTTGATAATGCATCCTATTTTCTTTTATTGACCTCACCCAATATGCCTTGGAGAGAGAAATTAAGCTCAAATACTCTGCCAATTATTACCCACAGGGAAATTGTTGATGTATTTGTAACTTCACAATTTATTTCATATATGTATATTGTATTCCTATAGAGATGTTATTATTCCTCTATACGGAAGTCTTTGTATTCCTATCGAGATGTTATTATTCCTCTATACGGAAGTGTCGTCATTTATATTGTAAGTGTCGTAACTTATACTTGATGAGTTAGTAGAACACCTTGTTGGGGTCGGCCCTATATAAGTCATGTGGGTTAAAGGGTTATTAGACCACCCTATTGGGGGTTGTCCTATCAGCATTATGTTATGTGGTTAAGTTAAGGCCGACCTAGTAAAGTTTATTAGGCAAGTCAAGTCAAGTATAAATAGAGTGCGGGAGCCACTATATTTGATCATTCACTTTCTCACTCACACACTCATTGGAGAGTGGCGCACTAGTGGAGGAGGAGAAGCTGCTTCTAGGAGTATATATTTTATGCTTGGGTTGTATCATTGATCTATCTATCTCTGAGGAAGTTGCGGGGTTTTTCACCTTCTTGGTTTTCCCCGGTGAAACTTTGTGTCTCTTGTGTGCTTGCATTATTGTGTCCATGATTGATATGCTGTAGATATGCTATAGACATGTTGTACATGTTACTATCTCAGTTAAGATCCTAGATCATATTTAAATTTCTGAAAAACTAACATGGTATCAAAGCTAGCCTGAAAGAAGGCATGGTATGGCCCTTATGACACTTGTTGCACTTGCGAAGCTAGGGCTTGATATAGCAAAAACCAGTCATCATAGCACTTTCGCTATAAATCCATTTTGGAGAAGTTTCAGGATATGAAATTTTTACAGGTAGAATATAAGATCCCAATGTACCTTGTATCTGAAGCACAACTTCTAATTCATTTTACTTTTTGTTTTATGATCTGTACAATCTAGGGTTTCTGCCTCTTCCAGATCTCAGGAATAAACAACTGACCTAGGAAAAAAGGTCACAACTTGGGATAGGAAGCTCCAAATTAAATTTCATAAAAAGTAACAGGTAGGGCACGGACTGTACTTTCATAGGCCGAAAGTTCAGAGGTCGAAAGTGAACTAGTGACACGTGGCACTACGTACAAGTTCACTCTCATGTTTTATCCCATAACCAGGTCACGTTGCGACACTTGGCATAACTCTCTCTCAGAGAATAGATTTGAGGTCAGACCTATGGTTTTTTAATGATAACAGGTCAGTCTACCACAGGAAGAATGTTCAGACCCTATAGATCTGAAATTCCAGAGTTACACCAGAAACAATCAAGTTCATATTTCTGTCAAAATAGAATTGGATTTTGAGCACCTTCATTCATGGCTCCGAGAATTTAGGGCTTCGGAGACAGTTTGAATTTTTGTAATCAGAGACCACGGCTAGATGCTCCTCATCAAAATCGAAATTTAGAGACCAAGATCGAATTTTTTGGTTGGGAAGAAGGTCGGGCTTGATAAAACCCTAGTTCGGGACTTTGATCGGAAAGGTGAAAGATTAGGGCTTCTGCAAAAATGGGAATTTTTGAAATCTGTGACCATAGATGGAAGCTCCTTGGAAAAATCAAATTTTAGAGCTTTGGATCAAACTATTTGGTTGGGTGAAGCTCCAGGAAACTCAAACCCTAATTCAGGGTCCTCCCTAGTGAATCTGGAAGATTGAAAAGCAAATGTGAGGGGTGAAACTTTGCAGTTTTCAAATTATGAGTATACCAGGTTGATCAGCTCATCAAGGAACATCTTTCTATCCTTTCAAAAGTTTGAAATTTTAGGGTTTCCCTGACAAACCCTAATCCAGCTCCAGATCCAGTTTCTGCAAATCAAGTGGATTGGGTTAATCCTAGAAGAGAATGGATTGGTCACCTGCATAAGTGAAGAAGTTCCATTTTTAGAGGGAGATGAGGCTAAGGCCTTACATAAGAAGATTACAAGCAAACTCGATAGGTATGACTTACGGGTATGTTTCGAAATATGTTCATGATTAAGTTTATGATATGTTTGTCTTCATTAAGATTAGTACAATCTTGATTAATTTTAGACTTGTCGTATCACCTTAATAAAAATATGAATGCATGATAGAAGATATTCATTGATTAGGGTTTTGACACTTATGATTGTACTAATGCATTGTGGTGTTGTATGAGGTTGATGTTGTCTGCTAACATGAAAGGTACATCAAGAAAGACAAATCATGTTCTAGTTCAAGAACATATGACCTTGGTGACATGAAGACAAAGATTCATCCATTGTCATGGATCACATAGAAGATCTACTAACGAGGTATGTATAACTTGGTTCTATAATGGTTAACCTATGAGATATGCAGGTTACTAGCTCAAGTCATTGAAGAGAACAAGAATACATCATGTGGGTATGTTAGACATAACTAGCCAACATATTAATCCAGGTATGTTTTTCCTATATCAAGTTAGAATCCTACCTTGTGTTAGGATCTCATATATAGGTATACATGGCATGATTGATAATGATTATTCATTGAAGTTAGTAATCAAGGGTTTATGCTTATTATGTATCTTACCTTGATTAATGAGATGACTAACCAGAAGAGTCCTATATAAACCTTGAATACTAATGCTTATTATATGTGTTTGAAATGATCAGACTATACATGTTTAAGATTATTGTGTTTTGGTAGTATTGAGATTATACTAATTAATGTATGATTATGTATGAGATCTTGAGGATGACACCATGATGATACTAGTGTACACTTAAGCATGCATAGTGGTCAAGGATGGATATAAGCTCAAAGATAGGTAATCCAGGAAGCAAAGATCAAGAGGGAGCACACTCCAGTAGTTCTTGCAAGGAAGCAAATATTGAGAGGGAGTCCACCCTACAACCAAACAAAGATAAGTATTTGAATTGTCATTTCTTGCATACTTGTTTGTTTAAATAATATTGCTCAATGATGTATATGCTTATGTTCCTAGACTTAGGGTGTGTATTATGCATATTAGAATAATTGCATTAATGAACAGTATACTACTAATATGCATGTGGTGGGTAAGTGGCTTATGGCACTGTACAACATTCCATTGCTACTTATCTAGAATCAAACCTCTTTGCTGACATGTTCGGAGTAGTGCAAACTCTTAACAATGTTTTGGTAGAGATTGGAAGGCATCTAGAAAGTTACGGGATATGGTTAAATGTTGTATTGAAGCATTGGCTAAAATAATTGCATGAATGTATGACATATTTCTTTATGTGTAAGAAATTGTTCTGAAAACTATGAGATGTTGCTAATCATGCAATTTAACTTGTCTTGTAGGAAAGATCGTATACCATCACCTAAAAAAGAAGGACTACAACATTTGTTCTAGTAACAAAGCTATCTATTGAAGATATTGAAGTTCCCAGGATCCGGGATGAAGTAATGGAAGAATACCATGATCCATTGATCATGAAGAAAGATGTTTGGGATGTGGTCCCAAGACCAAATGGGAAGTCTGTTGTGACTTCCAAAGATCAAGCATGCTGCAGATGGCAGCATAGAGAAATATAAAGGGAGATTTGTAGCTCGTGGCTTCTTCCAGAAAGAGGGAATAGACTATGAAGAGACTTTTTCTCCTGTATCCAGATACACTTCTATCAGATCCGTACTTGCTCTGGCTGCAGTGATGAAGTGGAAGATACACCATATGGATGTCAAGACAGCCTTCTTGAATGGTGTAGTTGAGGAGGAAGTGTATGTGGAGCAGCCACTTGATTTTGAGACACATGACAGAGATTCATATGTGTGTAGGTTGAAGAAAGCCTTGTATGGCTTGAAGCAAGCTCCTAAGACTTGGTATGGTAGGATAGACAGCTTTCTATCCAGCTTCGGCTTTACCAAGAGTAAAGCGGATTCCAAACTTTACTACAAGGTTGAGGAAGGCAATCCAATGATACTACTTTTGTATGTGGATGGCCTGTTTGTCACGGGTGAGGATAGATTGATTGCCGACACGAAGAGGAAGCTTGTTGTCGAGTTCGAGATTAAGGACTTGGGGATGATGCACTACTTTCTGGGAATGGAGGTGTGGTAGAGTGCAAATGGAATCTTCCTTGGACAAGGGAAGTATGCAGTAGAGATCCTGAAGAGGTTCGGGATGATGGGCTGCAATTCCATGGCCACACCTATGGCATCGAACCTGAAGCTTCTGTGTGATGCTTCATCTAATCTGGTTGATGCTACGATGTATCGTCAGATGATTAGGTCTTTGATGTACCTGACAAACACGAGACCAAATATTTTCTTTGCGGTGAACACATTGAGCCAGTTCCTAACGGATCCCAGAGGTGTTCACCTAGTTGCTGTAAAGCATATTCTGAGGTACCTGAAGGGTACAATTGATTATGGGCTCAAGTATGATGCAAATCAAAAGTTTAACCTGCAAGGTTATGTTGATTCAGACTGGGAAGGCAATGCTGCAGATAGGAAGAGCACTTCGGGGTGCTGCTTCAGTATGGGATCAGGTGTGATCTCTTAGTTTAGCAGGAAGCAGTCCTGCGTAGCATTGAGTACAGCCAAAGCAGAGTATGTTGCAGCTTGTTCGGTTAGTTGTGAGGTAGTATGGCTGAGAAAGCTACTGTCTGAGTTATTTGATCTCCTGTTGGATGCTACTAGTATCTTTTGTGACAACCAGAGTTGTGTGAAGCTATCTGAGAACCTGGTTTTCTACGACAGTTCGAAGCAGATTGAGATCAAATATCACTATATCAGGGATCTGGTGCAGAGAGGAGCAGTGAATCTCCTGTATTTTTCGACGGATGAGTAGGTTGCAGATGTGTTAATGAAACCACTAGCCAGAGTGAAGTTTGAGTACTTCATAGAGAGGCGTGGTGTTCTTCAAATTGATGACACTTCGAGAAAGAAGTGATGGACACATTTGCAGGAGGCATTCCAAGCATGGTGAGAGGAGGATCCTTCCCATGGATGTGGATGTAAGCGTTGTGTGATAAGCATCAAGACGATGCTTTAGTTACTGCTCTGGATATGTATTAGGTGGATACATTGTATGATCAGAATGATCATGGATGACGAGCTTCAAGATGTTTCTCCAAATGATATGTATCAGGTGGATACATTGTATGATCAGGATGATCATGGATGACAAGCTTCAGGATGTTGCTCCAGCTGATATGTATCAGGATGATGCTATGATGATGATTAGGATGATCATGTGATGATGTATGATGAGTATCAGTTTGATGCTCTGTGGCCATGGACAGGTTGTGCAGATGAGCATGTAAGTTGACTTGGGAGATTCGATAGGTTGGGCTGTGTGCCCGTAATCAGTCCTGGGATGCTCTTTCAAGGCATTTCTCTGGGAGGACATGTAATATTGCCCTGGGAGATCCGATAGGTTTGGCTGCGTGCCCGTAATAAGTCCTAGGATGCTCTTTTGAGGTTTTGTCCTATGGCATGTAATGTAGTCCTGGGAGATCCGATAGGTTGGGATGTGTGCCCATAATAAGTCTTAGGATGCTCTTTCGAGGTTTTTCCATGACCACATGTAATGTAGCCCTAGGAGATCTGATAGGTTGGGCTGTGTGCTCGTAATAAGTCCTGGGATGCTCTTTCGAGGTTGTGTGATGGA
Organism: Larix kaempferi; assembly: GCA_027924585.1. Lineage (NCBI taxonomy): Eukaryota > Viridiplantae > Streptophyta > Pinopsida > Pinales > Pinaceae > Larix > Larix kaempferi. The sequence goes on along the minus strand of BSBM01000159.1, from coordinate 7,776,241 downwards.
AAATCCTAGATTTGTTCTAGGTCACATCCAGTATGAAAAAGGACTGGCTCTGTGGTGATAAATCCTAGATTTGTTCTAGGTCACATCCAGTATGAAAAAGGACTGGCTCTATGGTGGAAATCCTAGATTTGTTCTAGGTCCCATCCATTTTGAAAAAGGACTAGATCTGTGGTGGAAATCCTAGATTTGTTCTAGGTCCCATCTAGTATGAAAAAGGACTAGCTCTGTGGTGGAAATCCTAGATTTGTTCTAGGTCCCATCTAGTATGAAAAAGGACTGGCTCTGTGGTGGAAATCATAGATTTGTTATCGGTCCCATCGAGTATGAAAAAGGACTGGCTCTGTGGTGGAAATCCTAGATTTGTTCTAGGTCCCATCCAGATTGAAAAGGGACTGGCTCTGTGGTGGAAATCCTAGATTTGTTCTAGGTCACATTTAGCATGAAAAAGGGTTGGCTCTGTGATACATCCAGCATGAAAAAGGGATGGCTCTATAGATGATGAAGACCTACAGGCAGCAGGCCTACATCCAGTATGAAAAAGGACTGTCTCTATAGAACTTCCTATGATGAGTAGATCATAGATTGATTGAGATAACAGCAGCGGTGACGATGACGATGATTCGATGTCGATGATCTAGTGACGAGACTGATGATATCTTGATAAAAAAGAGACTGATGATATCTTGTTGCAATTGCATGTAGGACCTGCTGGAGGATATTATTCTAGAGAAAAAACAACCCATAAAATCTTACGGGCTAGCTATTATTGGCCAACTTTGTTCAAATATGCACATGCCTTTTCTAGAAAGTGTGAAGCATGTCAGAGATGCACTGGTAAAGTCAAGAAGTATGCTTTTCCCCTTCATCCAGTCACTGTCCAGTTTCCCTTTCAGCAATGGGGTTTAAATTTTTTTGGTCCTATCACCCCTACCTCTTCACTACAGCATCGGTATATCCTTACCACGACAGATTATTTTACCAGATGGGTAGAATCAGTCACACTTAGGGTTTCGAATACAAACCAGGTGATATCTTTCCTTGAGTTTAACATTGTCACTAGGTTTGGGGTTTCTGAATATTTGGTGTTTGATAATGCATCCTATTTTCTTTTATTGACCTCACCCAATATGCCTTGGAGAGAGAAATTAAGCTCAAATACTCTGCCAATTATTACCCACAGGGAAATTGTTGATGTATTTGTAACTTCGGAATGTATTTCATATATGTATATTGTATTCCTATAGAGATGTTATTATTCCTCTATACGGAAGTGTTTGTATTCCTATAGAGATGTTATTATTCCTCTATACGGAAGTGTTGTCATTTATATTGTAGGTGTCATAACTTATACTTGATGGGTTATTAGACCACCTTGTTTGGGTTGTCCCTGTATAAGTCATGTGGGTTAAAGGGTTATTAGACCACCCTATTGGGGGTCGGCCCTGTCAGCATTATGTTATGTGGTTAAGTTAAGGCCGACCTAGTAAAGGTTATTAGGCAAGTCAAGTCAAGTATAAATAGAGTGCGGGAGGAACTCTATTTGATCATTCACTTTCTCACTCACACACTCATTGGAGAGTGGCGCACTAGTGGAGGAGGAGAAGCTGCTGCTAGGAGTATATCTCTTATGCTTGGGTTGTATCATTGCTCTATCTATCTCTGAGGAAGTTGTGGGGTTTTTCACCTTCTTGGTTTTCCCCAGTGAAACTCTGTGTCTCTTGTGTGCTTGCATTATTGTGTCCATGATTGATATGATGTAGATATGTTGTAGATATGTTGTACATGTTATTCTCTCAGTTAAGATCCTAGATCAGATTGAAATTTCTGAAAAACTAACAGAAATGGATTAGCTGAGTCTTCAAATAAAAATTTGATTAATATCTTGAAGAATATTGTGGCCACTCATCATAAAAATTGGCATACCCAACTCTTTAATGCTCTCTGGGAAAACCGAGTAACTCCAAAATATGTTGTTGGAAATTCCCCTTACTGCTTGGTTTATGGTAAGGAATCTATTTTACCTTCGAACCTCTTACTTCCTTCATTACATATGGCCCAATCATTACAATAGGATGACTCTTCTCCTATTTAGAATAGAATTGATTCATTTATTAAATTAGAAGAAGAGAGGGAGAAGTCCAAAAATAGATTATACCAACATCAACAACTAGTTAAAAGACAAAAATGGTACAAACAACACAAGGACAAAAATGAATATACTAAGTTTCAATGCTTGTGTCTAGGGCCATTCATTATTACAGAAAAGCTTGGCCCTAGCACTATCCGATTACAGACACTGGAAGGTTTCTCTGAAACCTATCTAGTAAACATTCATCTTTTGAAGAAGTATTTTATTTAAGGTAAGCATTGGCTTAGATGTACATATGAGTGGTTTGTTCTTTTCTTTTTCTTTTTAGATTTCTTCAGGATTTGTGTTTTCTTTCGAAGAATGATAATAATAAAACATTTGGCCAAAGCTGGTTGATCAGTTCATTTCAGATCAGTTGAATTTGAAAATTTGGGATGGTCATGGCAGGCTATACTTTACTTGGTCTATACATGGGAGTGTTCTTTCTATAAAATCTAGCAAGTCATTTCTGCAGACTATAAATTGATACTTTCTCGTTTGAACCACCATTTTAGAAATATCTCATTTGATAAATAATCCATAGGATTTTGTCATATGTTCCATTAGTGATTGGCAGTAAATTTATATGGTCTATTGAGTCTTCTCCTAATATAGTTCCCATATTGATCATCTTGGAATTAAATAAAATTTTCCTAAATGATTGTAAATTGCAAGGTAGGGGGTCTTATTGCAAGCCAGCCTATTACGAGCTTGTACACAAGATTCTAGAGCAACCTGATTAGCTATTGCACTAGGTGCATTTCCCTAAGGGTGCCCCAAAGTTCCCCCACCAAACTATAGTACGAAATATGTCGCATGCCCCATGTTCCCCACCAGATGATGAGAGAAGGAAAGTTATTACAGTGAATAAGGACCACTTCACATGTTGTTCCAACACCCATATCCTTTCACCTTCAACACATGCCACATCCAACACGGCAAGCTACGGGACCATCGACATTATTCCTTTTTTATTATTTACCAAAAAGCGCATTGCGGAAGAGGATCATATGCCTAGTCTAGGATAGGCGTTCGTTACACTGCGTGAGAATGCTTGAAATCCACCCAAGTGATCATAGATATTTGGTGGAATGACATCTCCATATCTGGTCATCAAGCTAGGGGGATGGCTTTCAGCTATTTGCTAAAAGGTGGAAGATCCTATCACAGGTTGGTTCATTCATGATCTGCAAGTATCGGTGAATAGCGCTACTAAGATTTGGTTACCAAGCCTAGGTAGTGTCTTGCAATTTACAATCTAATAAATTTTGTTTTCCTTTTTAATACATTATGTTGAACCCAAGGACAGGGGGCCTTATTGCAATCCATCCTGACCATGATCATGGGTTCTATTCTGGACTGAAATTACTGCTATGTGGTCACCAGGCCATGGTAATTTCTTTTAGATGAAATCTAAAAGACAAGGAGTCTCTTGATGGAGATAGCTTATTCAGTTTCTAGGTAGGATTTGTGAATGGCATTGCCAAAATTTGATCACCAAGTCAGGTAAATGGTCTTGTTTCAACAAAGTCTCAGTTTAGTTTCTCTTTTCAAAAAAATAAATAAATACATGAAATAAATTAATAATAACTCAAGATGATTGATGATAGGGTGACTTGGAATTAAGGGAAGTTTTATCCTTAGGCTTATCTTAAACTGCCCTCTCATGATTGCATATTAGTTACAGAGAATACCAATTTCTTTCTAGGTCACTCTTCGATTGGGTATTATTACATTTGGTTTTGACTGAGGAAAGATCAATTATGTATAAATTAACTCTGTTGATTCTGTTGTATTTTATGAAGACATTTTTAGGTTTCAAACTGAAATACTTTCTCATGCTAACATGTTCCTTCCTGAACTTTGAGGATTATTTTTACAGAGATAACTGCTTCGTCCATCCAGTCGCCATTTGTTGCAGGCACAACAGATCCCATTTTTATCTTGTGAAAATGGGATCCCCAGTTACTTATTAATTGAGGTAACCTAACATTATTTTATCTCTATTATGGAGTTCTGATCAAAAGATTAGTCTCACTTTTGCATGCTTTGAATCTAATAAAAATTTGCAAATAAATATGGATTTTTTGCATTGTTCTGAGTTGCGGAAAGCCTTTTTTTTCTTTGAAATGCATCGTTTCTGCATTTCTGCAATCCGCATTCGGATTGCGGGAATCCAAATTTTTAAGTTTTGAATTTCTTACTTACGCACTTCTGCATTCCGCAATGCGGAGTGCGGAAGTCGGAAAGCATTTGAACAATAAAATTTACATTTTTGGTTCTGCATTTCCGCATTCCACAATGCGGATTTCAGAAATCGGAAACCAAATTCAAATAAACTGCATCGCCATTTCCAAACCCGCAAATATTTTGCGGATTTTGGATAGTTAAAATTTCTAAAAACATTCCCGCAATTCTGCATCCCACAATGCAGATTGTAGAAAGGCCGAACTTCCTCCATAAATATGACGCTCTGCATTTCCGACTTTCGGGTTGCGGATTGTGGAAATGATTAATTTCCTTGAATCCAATCCGCGCATCCGCAACCCCGCAACCCACAATGCTGATTGTGGGAGGATAAAATCATTAGTTTTTGAAAAGGCGTTTCCGACTTTTCGATTTCGCTTTCCCCTTTTAAATTTTGTTTTCAATATTAACCGTTGATGTGCTTCATATCTATGGTTTTGTTTTAACTTTACCATTCAATTTTTTTAGGTTTAAATATTTTAATTAAACTGCTCTTTTACTATTTTTACGTTGCAATTTCACCTCCCGCGAACAAATTTCACTGCAGATTTTACCCTTCTACTGGATTTGGTATCCTTCATCGATTTACAAGTAAGTTTACATGTTCCATGCCAATAATTTCCACAATAATCGGAAACTAAACAGGTTTAATTAAATTTTCTTTTCGACATTTTATCAGAAAAACCTATTTTTCTGCCATGTCGAAGAATACTAGATCCAAAATGGCCATGGATGAATTGAGAAAAAAAGACCCCGACAACGGAATCTTCTTCTGACACCGATGGGAGGGTTTCTGAAACCTACTCCTTATATTGGTCCTAGATTTACTCCATTTTTTACAATGATGATTTCTCTGAAATCCAACACGACCAAATGGCCTACATCAACATTAATAAATCCCAAATTCATGCAATTGCATCCAGATCGTCTCTAATTCCTTACACTGATGTGATTAAGTGGATTATAGACAATGCTAATCCCCAAGACCTTTCCTTCAACGATATAAACCAAAATTTGTTGGCTTCCTTCCGACCTGAAGTATTTTCTAGGGTTTATGCACTCATAAGTCCTCAACAACTTCTATCGAAACAATTCCTAGAGTCTTATTCAACCCACTTTAATTTTAATGAAATGATTTAATATTGGATGGAAAACCCTGTTATTTATGCTCCTAAAACTGATAGGCAATACCCTGTTTCCTGGTTTAGAGAACCCTTTTCTTTATTGGCAGCCATGTTGTGCAGGTTGTATGGGTTACCCAATTGTGTAGTCTTCAAAGCAGAATGGGCACCTTTGGAACATCATATTCTCACTACTGGGGAATCCTTCAACCAGGCACATATATTATCAGTGGTCTTGAAGGAAGCTATTGACAAGTACAAGAAGACCCCTGCCTCCAAGAAACCACCATTCTATCTATCTAGTTATGCCATGGATGTATTTTTTTTATCCTTACCTTTTCCTGCCATGGGATGGAATTGGACTAGAGAAGCACCTCCTATCCATATCTATTGTTCAGCATTGTGGGAGGACAATTGTGTACCCCTCATCTATGATATTTGTGATCATTTTCTGGGTTCTATTTATTACAATATTTTCAAAGAGGATGTCCCTAATTTTTCTTCACAGGACAAGGCATTGATTACCACTATGGTAGATTGGTATGTTGGGGAATATTTCTCTTACATCAGAATTTGGGGCAGCAAAACAGTTCATCTTTTGCCCAAAATTGTGCCTGATAGGATGGTTATTGAAGAGATATCTTTTCAAATTGTTGTAGATGGTGTGTTCCCTCGGCTCCTTGGATCAAAGAGGAAAGGTTTCCTAAATTTCCTCTTACCCTTGGACTTTTGGTTATTCATAATTCCACACATGCCACTTTACTTGGGAAAAGGATCACAACCTTGAAGCTTGGGGAGGCCCACAAAAGGATGCATGATCATAGGTCTTTCTTGACCAAACACTTTACAAAAGAGCACATGAAGAGTGGTTATTCTCATCAAATAGAGCCTAATGATTTCATTTATGAAGGTGTAAACTCTTTTCAGGATGTATTAAATAGAGTCACCTCTCAGGGGGGAAAAGGATTCATTCACCAGTACCAGCAAGAACTCAAGATGAAAGTGCTACAAGACAGAAATCTAAAGCTGTCAGATGAAGACAAGGCACAGAAGGAATTGATAGAGAAAGAATCCCAGAAAATTTGGGTTAAAACTCCATTGTTGTTGACCTATCAATCTGAAGATAAAGGGAAAGCTCCAATCGAGGATTCTCAACAGCTTCAACCCATGGTGAATCTTAATTCCTTAATCAAATCTGCTGAAGACATGAGAAAGATCCTAGCTTTGATGGGTTCTTTAATTTAAACCAAAACAATTGCTTCAACACCTCCAGCTAATAAGCAGAAGACAGAAGTTTCAGTGGCAGCAGCTACATTGCTACATATTGATGATAGTGACTTGGAAGATGAGTTGCCTTCCACCAACTTGCCTGTTCCAGAAACTATTTCTGCTGAGTTGATAGTGGATACCTCAGCCACTTCAGTTTCCCTTGAGCAAATTGAAAATCCATTGATAGAGGATGATTTCCCAAATATCCACTTTCCCAAAATCACCACCACTCTTGTTGTAACATCCTTTCCACTTCTTACCATCCCTACCATTGTGCCACCTCCATTGTCATCAAACCTCATTCTTCCTCCAATTTCTACATCTGATCAACTTGCTACCACTATGGAGGTTTCCCTCAATCCTACTGAAGTGCAAGTTTCTTTTGCATCTTCAAATCCTGTCACTTCATCCATAATCCCCATTTATTCTCCACTACCACAACTTCCATTTCCATACCTCAAATAAACATGCCTATTCCTACCCCTGCTGCTTCACAACCTATCTCCTTGGTCACTGTTTCAGGAGTGTCATCATCCCCTTCTAAAGAAATTGCAGACTTTGGTGAAGATTCAGCAGTCTCACTTGGTGAGTATTTCTGGAGTAAATCTGAAAAGGCTATGGTAAAGAAAAGTTCCAAAAGGGCCAGGGAAGGGACACTGGTGCAAGGTATTGTTCCTAATCAAATTATATGGAAAATAGATTCCACATATGTTAAACAGGAAGCCTTGGAAACAACTATTTCAATGGGAGCCTTTATTGGTGCCAATTATGATTTTGTTGCCTCACTCAATAGGGAAATTGAGAAGAAAGAAGAGGAATTGCAAGATCTCAAGCAGAAACAAGCTCAAATGGATGAACAATATAAATCTTAGTTGTAGAGATTGAAGGACGGTTATGAAGATCAAATTCATAAGATACAATTACATAATGAAGATTTGAAGCAGCAACTTCTAGAAGAACAAGGACAGAATACTCAATATGCTCAAAAGTTGAAAATTCTTGAGCAATAGTTAGAGGCATCACAATCAGTTTCTGTTGTTTCTTCCTTTTCACGGTTTCCCAAAGAGGATTTGTTGATGCCTCGGATATCGTAGCATCAATCAGAAAGGTATTCTCCCCGAGAGGTGGTCCCAATTAGACTATCTCCCGTTTAGTGTAGGGAATCCGCCCGGTTAGCGGTTCCGGCAACCGTGGTTTTGGACTTTAAATCCGATTCTACCGGTTATGGCCCGATCCACCTTTCTTTTGGGTTTTTTATGTCTTTTATATGAGATGCAAGTGCCTAAATTATACTTAATCTAAATGCAATTAAAACAGATCTAAGCCTAGAAACTGGAATAAATCTATCTATCCCTGCAGGGAACACGCTTAAGGGAGGAGCAATCAGCTGTAACAAATATCGTAAACAAAGAACAGATAGCTATTATTTCTCACAATCAAAGCTACAGCAAGATAAAGATCTTTAGAAGATAGCTTCTAATTCAACATAGAACGCATCTATTGCTCATAAAACAGAAGAAAGCAAAATTATTTAATCTACGTGACAAGAATAAGGAAACAAATCTAGATGTAACAAAAATGGAATTAAACTTAAAGATCCCTACAAGGAGCAATTTAAAGGCATGAACAATGAGCAACATGAGTTATCCTGAAGAAAGAACAGTTAGCCATTCGATCTAGACAAAGAAATCTACAGCAATGCATTTCATTGTTCACAAAATAGAGAAAACGCATGCCCAGGGAGGAGCAAAATCATTAATACAAAGAAATAATTCAAGTGATAAGAACGATCTCACATTATAGAACAGCAGCCATTAGAATAGTCCAACATACAGCCGCCCAACATCCCAGGCAAAACGTCCATCTCCCGTGGCTTCTATTAGAAAAATCAATTTTACAGACCTGATACAAGATAGCTCATATCGTTTGCCAAAATTTCATTCCCTGCAAAAAGTCCTTTCTAATCTTTCCTAGATGCTATTTATAGCTACAAATCTTCCCTTTGGGCTGACACCTAGCATTCTCCACCTGTCATTTACAAGAATTTCCACTATAATCGACCACCAAAAATGGCCACTTCCTTTACAAAAATATTTTGACAAAAATTAGGGACAGCTGTCCCATGGCTTACGCCTTACATATTCAAAATATCCATAACAGAAAATTGGCTAACATCAAAGCTTTCCCTGCTGGGCACGTGTCTGGCTGAAGAGAGTTGCTTACTGAATTCAGCCTCTTTTACTCCTATGCGTGAGCCTCAGCTGGGGAAGGGTCGCCCAAGTCCATTGAGGTTGTTGATTGTGCCTGGGAAGGATGGATTGGTCTAGCTGGAGCTTCTGGACTGACTGCTGGGAAAGAGGGCCTCGAACCTAGAGCTGGAGTGGCTGCTGGGAGAGAGGATCCTGGGTCTGCTGATGCTCCTGCTGCTGCTGCAATTTTCCTTTCCTCCTCTGTTATGTAGCTGTAACATGCACCTGTGTCCCTTATGACTGTGTTTGCTGCAGCAGGGAATAAGATTTTCTGAGAAGTCACATTCTTCCCGAGCTCTGCTTTAATGTTTTGGACCTCTGCTACTGCAGCTTGATGTACTTCCTTCAGCAGATGGTTGTGGAGTGATGATGAACCAATATAATGCTGGAGGTCATCAATGGCCAGGACATCAATCCTTTTCACATACTCCATTTGAACGCCTAGCTCTTGCTTTAGCTGAGACAATCGATGCTCCTTTTACGGAAAGTCCTCTAGGGTCTGAGGGAAACTCAATGTACATTTGGCATGTGCCTCTTGGAGCCTCTGGTAGAGACTGCTGATTTTATCTGTTGTTCTTTGCACACTGGCCATCAGCTTACTGGCGCAGTTTCTGCCGAAATCCAACAGTGCTATGTCCTCATTAAGGCTGTCCACAGATTTAAATGGGGGATGTGCAAGAAAACCCCCTTTTCCTTCTCTCCATGCCATCTGGCTTATGATATTGGCCTTAACGCGGGTGTTCTTTGCTTTGAGCCTGTGGGATTCTGCATTAATCTCTTTTAGCCTAACCACCATGGCCTTGAGTTTGCACACCTCATCAGTGATTAGCTCTTGGGAGCCATACACTTGCTGCAGGATATTGCATGACAGCTCGTGGAAGGGAGATAGGTCCATGGTTCTTCCCTTCGCTTGCTCTAAACGCTCAGCTAATGCTTGCTTGTCTGCTTCTAGCAGAGATGCCTTTTATTCTGCACCATTCTTCTCTGCTTCCACAATCATCATTTGAAGTGTTAGCTGGTCTTTTTCCTCCTCCAGCTGGCTGTACTTGTTTGACAGCTCCTTATGCTCAGCGTACAAGCAATTATACTTGTTTACTGCCAGATCTCTTTGGGCTTGGTCATTAGCCACATTTTGTTGCAGCGTGCGTGCTCTCTTCTTTGTCAATATGTTTTCTTTAACTATAACGTCTACATTGGCAAATGATGCCTTTGTTGTCGCTATAACTGCGGACGCCATAGCAATGGGATCTTGATCCGTGTTCTGCATGACGGTGACCTCCCGGTGAGTAACAATGTCTTCATGGAAGGGACTTTTAATCCTCTCTTCTAATTGGAGGACCATCGCTTTTCTTTTCTTATCATATACAAACTCATTCCATTTGGACACCGTACGCTTTCCTGATGGAGTGTATGGGACAATTGGTCGGTTTATGATGTCTATGTCCTCTTCCATAGGTGGGGTCTAGACTTCCTGAGCAGGGTCTACTCCTTCCTTTTGGGTACCAGAGCCACCTGCTTGAGAGGTGTCTATCTCCATGTCTTGGACACCGGACCCACCTGCTTGGGCATCCTCCTCCGCTTTTCGCTCCTCTTCTGCCTTCCTTTCTGCTTCAGCTTGTTCAGCTTCTTTGCGCCGACTTTCCTTTTCCGCCTCTTCTTGCGTCCTTGCCACCTCAGCTTCCTGCTGTAATCTTGCTGCTTCAGCTTCTTGCTTCCATCTGGCTTCTTCCACTTCCCGCTGCAATCTGGCACTTTCAGCTTCTTGGAGCACTCTTGCCTCTTCTCTTAATCTGAGCTCCTCTTGAGCTCGGGCATCTTCAGCTTCTTTCTCCTGCCGCTGACTGGTCTCCTGGAGCTTGGCCAAACTAGAGCTTGCTCCAGTGCCTTGGCGACAGATTCGTAGTTCCGACACATTGCTAATGCCTCTGAATGCCTCCTCCTCGGCATCGGGGTAATGCGAGTATTCAAAATGAGCATAGATGTCCTTGCAATGCTCGGCCACTTTACCCTTTCTGTCGTTCCTGTGGAAGATGACCTCACCGAAGTGGAAGGCCTTCAACTCTTGAACAAATTCGTCGGCAGAGGCCGCCCCTGAAAACTTGTAAGCACCTATGCAGAAAGGTAGGGGGGGAAAGGAAGCCTTATGCTGTTTGTGGAGCATTGCTCCAATCCCATCCAGGAAGAGTTGCCTTACTGCTTCTTTGAGCACCACATAGTCTATGGCATACTGCGGCAAGATGTATGGGGGCTTAGTCCCTCTGAACATTCTCAGGTAGGTGCCCTGTTCTGAGAAGTAAAAGTCCCCATAATCCCCAAGGACTTCCAAAGCATTTTCTGAAAGGCAATTTGGTTCTTCCTTGAACATTTTCTCGTATAGGGGCATGATGAACCCCTCACAGATGAGTTTGTAGCTGGGCTTGTAATTCTGAGCCCACAACATCTTGAATGCGATGTAGACCGGGGCGGTGGCCCTATCCCATGTACAACCCAATTTGGGGAACTCTATCTTGGCCAAAATACAATCTATCAGATATGAAGACATGAAGAATTCAGCCTTCTTCAAGGCTAGCCCTGGCTTAGCAGCACTTATCATCGAGGCCAGACTATCTGACAGGATAGTGGCCCAGTCAAACACTGTTCCCTGAAATGCCACATAGTGAATGATAGGGACCCACTGAATCTTGTATACTGTGCCATTGGGCATGCCGAAGATTCTGCACAGCATCAGGGCAATCAATCTATAAGGAGCTCTTAGATTCTGTACGTCATACTCATCATTCCCCTTTTTTCTCAAATGTTTTCCTGCTATAAGCAGCTTCTTGGCCATCTCGACGTTATTCATTTGGCCCAACCATTCGTCAGTCAGAGCTTGTTGGACACGGGGAAATCTATAGGCCGCTGCAATATACGCGGGTTGAAACGAGGCAATAGCCACTTTCCCGCTATCATTTATCACTCTCCCTTCAGCATATGCATGTTGGAGTATCCATCCGATCACTTCAGCACAGGGGAACAGCTCAGGGCGGGTAGCGGCTCTAGTTATGCCTGAGGCTCTGATATTGAGATAGATTGGTGCTTCCTCTAGCAACATATCTGGGATTTCTTGGTCCCGGATCATTCTGTAGATGTCTCCCCATCTGATTTCTGGAGGGACACCAGTGGTGCACCTAGTGTCTTGGAGTGAAGTTTCAGTTTTAGGAGGGGCAGGTTTCTTTTCTATCATCTTCGCCTTCTTCTTACCGGTTTTCAGCATCTTGACTTATCCCTGATAACATCCATATACAAGCCACTTTGAGCAACATACTGTGAGGTTTTAACAGAGAGCATCATTGTTTTAATATATTAATAAGATAAGTACAATGAAGCTGTATATTCAGGAAGCAAACACTATTTCAGTATGAAACATAGATTGAAACATTTGGATCTCTTAAAAGGATGGGTTTGGAATGCTCCTGCGGGGATAGGCTATGTCGCGGACACATTTTGTTCTCGGATCGATAGGCGAGTTGCGGAAGCAATGGGATTTCGGGTCAGCCTTGGGGAAGACGGCGTCTCTTGTTATCACTGTGGCTGGAAAGGCTAATGGCGGGGAAACTCGGGTTGGAAAGGCTTTGTGACGACAAGGGAGCCCTTTTCGCACTTTTGACTCGGTGGGGGGCTTCGAATGCTATTGTCACGCACGGCACCCGCCGAGGTGCTCTATGGGGAACTCTAGTCCGAGCGAGGGCGACGGCGCCGGAGACATATTGACGGGAAATGCAAGGGTGGCCACGGCTTCGAATTTCGGCTCGCGTGACTCGAACGGGGCAATGGCACCGGAGACAAGGTTTTGCCCCGGGTAGAAGGCGTCGAGGGACTGAGGTTTTATGGAGAGGCCCGGAGTTTCACATCCTGAGTTCTTCGGCCGGGGATATGAAAAGCATAAGGGGTTTCGACAGGTTCTCCCCACAACGAGGCACGCGGCCCGGGGATAAAAAATGGGACAGGTTTAACCACCCGAACCAACTGTCTCTACTCAATAAAAGATAAAAATGTTAATGGTTCATATGACGAGACGAGAACTCCATTCAACTGCGTCTGACGGGAAAAACATAGCCCTTGACGGGTGTTTTGCCCGTCCAAATCCCACTAAAACTCATTTTTTTAAACAAAATACAACCCAATCAAGGTTAAAAATCCTACCTGGCACCGTTTGGCTGAGGTCGTTAACTGAGGTGGCCGCGAATGTGGCTGCGTAGGACGAGCTGGAACGGTCGCGCGGTGTCCACTGACTTTGTTTATAAAACAAAACGACAGTGGGTTGGCTCGTACCCCGTCGATTTATTTATATGGGCCAGGCACGTGTGGGGAGTTAATTCGGTTGGTGGGGTTTTAAACCGGTTTTAAATGCGTCGTACGCCGTTGATTAAATCGGGTCACCTCGGTTTGCGTGCGACCGCCTTTTGCGGGGCACATTGGCGAATCCTTCCCGCCGTTGCGGGAGGATGTAGCGGGAGCTTTCGCTGTGCCGGGAGGAAAAGTTGGACCCCTTCCGCACCAAATGATCGTGCGCACAACTTTGGAAATGGGTTCCCGCGGTAGCGGAGAGAAAAAACGGTTTCGGCGTTTTGGAAGGATTCGGGAGATGTTTCCGCACAAGGCTTCCGCGGTTGCGAAAAAAGATTTGGTGAATTTCTTCCGCGATGTTTCGGGCGGCTTCTTCGAGTTCCTCCGTGATCTTTTGAAAAAGTTCCGAGCTTTAAACAAGCAGCCTCTCTCATTGCGGGACGACACGGCGAAAGTTTCCGCTATTTCGGGAGGAAACGATGAATTGCTCCACCGTTTCGGAAGCAGAACCGTTTCGGGAGGGAAACTTGAATTGTTCCGCTGCTTCCGCGATTACTTATCGAAGACTTTTCTTGGTCCTTTTCGGGCGTCTTAGACGAATATCTCCCGCCGTTTCGAGAGCACATCTTATACTCTTCCGCACCTTTTCCCGGAATTATTTCAAAGCCCTTTTCTGAGTTTTAAACAATTGGCTTCCGCCGTTTCGGAAGGGAAACTTGAAAGTTTCCGCGGTTTCGGGAGCAAAGGATGAAAACTTACGCGAAGCTTCCGCGACGTTTCATTTCGCAAAGTTCCTTGAAAAAAATTCTAAGTTCTTTTCATATTTTCGGAAGAAGTTCGCGAATTTCTCTGTGGTATTTCCGAAAGCTTTTATGGATAGTTTCCCCCGTTTCGGAGAGAAAACCCGAAGGTTTCCGCAAGCTTTCGGAATTTTTTCTAAGTCTTTTCGAAAAGCTTTTTTGATGAATGGCTCCGCCATTTTGGACGGATAGCCCGAAAGCTTCCGCGGTTTCGGGAACATAGTCTGAATGATTCCGCGTGGTTTCCCTAGGGTGCTCCGCAACTTTTTATCAACAAGAATCCAAGTCATTTTCTCAGCTTCGGAAGAAGCTCGTGAGTTTCCCATGGTATTTCGGGAAGCTTCTGCGAATGAGTCCCGCCATTTCGGGAGGAAAACGGGAAGCTTTCCGCGGTTGCGGAAGGCTTGATCGAAGGGTTCTGCCGTTTCGGGAGGCATTGCCCAAAGGCTTCCGCAGCTTTCGAAAAAATCTAAGTCTTTCGGGCGTCTTTCCCAAGTTCTCCCCGTCGTTTCGGGAAGAAACAGAAGGTTTCCGTAACTTTTTCTCACGGTTTATGATTTTGACAAAGAAAATCTAAGTCCCTCTTCCGGAAAGGTTGGACGTTTGGCTTTTCGGAGTTTCGGGGAGATAGCCTAAGGGATTCCAAAACGTTGGGGGAAAGTTCTAAGTTCCTTTTGGCCTTTTGGGGAAAACAAGGAAGGATTGATGGCAAGACGTTCACTTGGGAAACAAGATTTTATGTTGAAAACACAGTTAACGGCTGGGAAGGCTTCTTAGGCAAACCTTCTACAAAAAGAAAGGGAGGGGCCCCAATATGTACAAAATTTTGGGGAGGGGTGTTGCTGCAACAACAATGGCGAGTCGCTGGAAAACACAGATCTCTGAAAACTTCCTCTTCATGGTCCGGAACCCCATTAAAACATCTATCTCAGGTGCACTACTCTGCTGAGCATTTTAGACTCATGCGGGGAAAGGGGCACTTTTCCTGCTAGCCATTGGGGAAAGGGGAGCTTTGACCGAGACATCTTCACCACTCTCAGAGGGCCAGCATATGAGATTCATTTTAGGAGGGTCATCTCTCAAATGGCCACTACTGCCGGACTCCACAGGATTTGCAACACTTTCTCATGGACATTATTGCTCTTGTTCCTCATTCCCATGCTGCTGGCACCCTTTGGGATGCTTATACTTTGGACAGCTTAGCTGTTTGAGCCTTCCAGGGATATTTTCTTTTGGACATGATCTTTGATTTGGGCTCCTCAATCCATAATGTCCTTTTGTGTGAGTTAGAGATTTTATTGATTTGATCAAACTTCACGGACGGAGAGGAGCCCATTTTGAGCTGGGCCTTTTGGACAGCCTTCTTGATTTTACATGCCTTTTTGCTTTTGTCTCAGCCATGCTTTAATTGAGGCGAGAATCCCTGGAAAACAGACTCTTGAATGTAGGCCATTTTGGCTATTAAATCTGCAGCATGGAGTCATCTCAATACCCTATGTCCTCGAGAGGTGCCACTTTCCATGGGTCCAACTTAGGTAACCTTCTTGAGATGCCTTTAAAGTGTGAGAGTGGGTGGAGCCCAACGATAGTAGTGAAGATGGCCATGGGTCTCTGCTATTAAACAGGATTAGTGTGACTAGCAGGGTAGGCTTCCCCCCCTTCTGAACATTTCAGCGAGAGCACAGCAGACCGGGTTTACTGAGCAGGGTTCCAGACTCATGGGTTGCAAGTTTTCTTTGAGAGAGCTATCTTCAACGGGAAACTCAACAAAAAGGGGGGCCTTAAGAAAACAAAACTTGTCGAAAAGTTCAAATAACAAAGAAAGAAACAACATGGCCAAAAAATAAAACAGCTAAAAGCGAAAGCGAAAAGACAACTTTATTTATGTACAGGAAGTCTCGAGGAGACTATGCGAAGTATTGTTTCAGAGCGAGGCCATTGAGAGGAAGGGCTACTTCTTCTCCCTCGAGATTTGTCAATTTATAAGTGGATGGGCCTAATTTTGCAGAAATTTGGTACGGGCCTACCCATAGATGTTGAAATTTCGTATGCATTCCTTTGCCTTCATGATTATGGTCCCATTTCAGGACTAAATCCCCGACTTCAAAATCCCTCTTGCCAGATTTCCTCTTATCGAACCATCTCTTAACTATGTCCTGGTGTTGATGGAATCGATCTTTAGCTTTGTGTCGGGCTTCTTCCAGTTGAAGCAGGGTGTTGATCCTGGATTGTAAGGCTTGGCTACCAAAACCCTGAGAGGCTTGGGACAATTGCAAGGATGGCAGTAATATGTTTGGGGGAAGTATGGCTTCCTTGCCATAGACAAGAGTGAATGGAGAGACACCTAAAGCATTCTTCGGGGTTACCCTATCTGCCCATAAGGCGTTTGGGAGAGCCACATGCCAACTTCTCTGGTTTTCTATCACAGTTTTCTTAAGGATTCGAATCAGATTCTTGTTTGAGGATTCAGCTAAGCCGTTTCCCTGAGGGTAGTAATTGGCTGAATAATGCAACTTAATTCCCCATTCATAAACAAATTCATTTATCTTGCAAGATGAAAAATAAGTAGCATTATCAAAAACAAGGGAAATTGGAACCCCAAACCTGGTTATGATGTTTTCTTTCAAGAAGCTGATGACTGCATCTTCGTTGATCTTGCGCAATGGGGTGGCCTCCGTCCACCTAGTGAAGTAGTCAGTAGCCGTCAGGATGTATCGATGTTGCAATGAAGAATTTGGATTTATTTCTCCGATAACATCTATACCCCATTGCTCAAAAGGCTCAGAGATGATGACCGGCTGCAATGGGCTTGCTGCCTTAGGTAACTTCCCTGCACTTCGTTGACATACATCGCAATTCCGTGCGTATGTGTAGGCATCTCGAAACAAAGTGGGCCAGTAATACCCAGCTCTCAGTATCTTGTGTGCTGTCGTCTCTCCTGAAAAATGACCACCCGCGGGGCCATCATGCAATTCTTTGACAACTTTGTTTGCATCTTCCTTTTCCAAACATCTAAGAAGGACTCCATCATAATTCTTTCTGAAAAGAATCCCATCAATGATTTGATAGGGTGCGGATTTCAAACGGAGCGCCCTTCTTTGTTTAGAGTTCCAGTGCTCGGGTAGATATCCCTGCTGTAAATAGTGCACCAGATCCCTATACCATGACTGGGGAGTTGTGAAGATATGACATACTTCAACCGAATTTAACTCAGCTTCATTTCTCCAATGGTGCTCTTCCTCAGTCGAGTTTCCCGCCAGTAACTTGCACAGACCTTGTCCTTTAATGATCGTGGCCGGTTTGAATTCCAAATCATACTCCTGCAGAGCTGTGACCCAGTTCCCTCTCCTCTCTCCCAATTCCTTTTGAACGAACAGAGATCTAACAGCTGGATGGGGAACTATGACTTTAGTTCGGTTCTTCAAAATGTAGGGCCTAAACTGCTTGACTGCTTTGAAGACTGCATACGCATGCTTGTCAACTACGGGGTAATTTAGCTCAGCCCCTTGCAGACCAGTGCTCATAAACGAAATTGGGTATTCATCCCCCAACTCCACCTTTTGCGTGAGTACAGCTGCGAGAGAATCGTCCGAAGCGAAGGTATACAAGATGAAATCTTTATCGAAATCTGGGCTTCTTAAGGAAGGAGCTTTAGCTACCGCTGCCTTGATATCTCTAAATGCGTCTTTCTCCAAATCTGTCCCCTTGAATTGTATGCTTTGTTTAACCATCTGCTGTAACGGTTTAACAATTTGTGCAAAATCCGGGACAAATCTGCGGACAAAATTGATGGTGCCCATAAAAGACTGCATAGATTTTTTGTTGTGAGGCATTGGAATCTTATTAATAGCTTGGACTCTTTCCTAGTCGATTGACACTCCCCCTTTGGAGATGATATGACCCAAGAGCTTACCTTCGGGCACAGCAAACACGCTCTTCTTGGGATTTAAGGAAATACCATACTTCCGGCAACGATCAAAGATATGCCTCAGATGAACAACATGATCTTCCCTCTTCTTCGAAAAGACTGTCACATCATCTAAGTAAACCACAACACATTGCCCAACCAATCCTCGGAAGGCAATATCCATCGCCCTTTGGAATGTAGCTCCTGCATTTATCAGACCAAATGGCATTCTTCTGTAAGCGAAAGTTCCCCACTTAGTTCTGAAAGTGGTCTTAAGACGATCTTCTTTGGCTAATAACACTTGATTATAGCCCGAGAAACCGTCGAGGAGAGAAAACAATTCAGATCCTGACACCATTTGTAGGATTTGCTCCATTGAAGGCACGGGGTAGTTGTCTTTATCTGAGGCTTTGTTTAAATTTCTGAAATCTACACATAGCCTTATCTCTCCTGATTTCTTCCTTACGGGAACCAAGTTTGCAACCCATTCAGAGTGCCGAACCTTGAAGATTATCTTAGCGTCCAGGAGCTTCTTTAATTCCTTTTGGATCAGCGGTTCAAGAGTGGGATGCATCCTTCTTAACTGCTGCTGAAATGGCTTGACACCCGCTTTCATTGGTATAACATGCTGAATAATGCGGACGTCATACGTTTTCAGATCTTCATAGGTCCATGCAAAAACATCCTTGTACTGTTTAAACAATTTAATGAACCTGTCTCTTTCTCCTGGTGAACAACATTTGCCAAGCTTGACAAATTTTGGTTCTGCCTCGGTACCCAAATTAACCAACTCATGTTGCATTGATGAGCTGTTAGTTTTGGTATTAGCTGGTCTTTTGAACTTATTTTGAAGATCGAAAAGCATTTCGAGGGATCTTACCCCCTTTGGTATGAAATTTCCTTTCTCGTCATCTTTCTTCATCAAATCAGCATCGTGTTCTTCCTCATCTATTGCAGCTCCTTGGAAGCTATCTTCGTTTGTCAGGAAGCTGATAATTTGTTCATCATCAGAGAAGACTCTGAAGTTCATGATGTTATCGGGAATGGAAGGCCTGAAAATCAATTCAATTGAGCATTTATTATTTGACGGCACCAATCGGGACGCAGATGTTGCTAACAAATCAGCAGCGGAATTTTGCAATCTAGGAATTGATTTTATATTGAAAGCGTCAAAATGCATGATTAAATCCCATACCTCAGCCTGATAACCTTTCAAGTGAGGTGAGAGACAATGAATGGTGTCCCTTACCTGTCTTACAACTATCTCGGAGTCACCAAAAACCTTCAGGTACTTAACATTTAAGCCAATGGCCTTCCTTAAACCATGTACCAAAGCTTCATATTCAGCGGTATTATTAGTACAATCGAATTCTAGTCTACAAGACAAAAAATACTTGTTTCTTTTCGGATCCATTAGAACACAACCGGCTCCGGATCCTTCCAGAGTTTTAGAACCATCAAAGTATAATGTCCAAAAGGTATCTTTAGATTCAGCTAAGTTAGTTTCTTTGTGGTCTATGTTAGCAACTAAATTGACTATGTTACAATCAACATCATCAGTCCGGGAAAAATGAAGGAGATCGGACTGTTTATCTAATTCGTGGCTGACGGTTTCAGATTGATAATTACCCGGATCCATTTCCAAGAAATAATTCCCCAGAACCGAAGATGAGAAAGTTACAGCCTCATTTTTTTCTTCTAAATGGGTTACGTTTTGTTTCATATGAGGTTCCCTAAGAACTTTAATCTGATTCTGTCTGTTCTGATAAGGCAGCCATAGATGAGACCAATCGGTGGCAAAGTAGCCACTCAGCTTGGTGGACCAATCCCTACTCAAAATCAGCCCATAAGCTTCAGGAATATCGACCACCATTATGTCAATAAATTGGCAGACTCTAGGATCCGCTGACAATCTAATTAGAACGTCTTTCATCTCCCCAATTACTTTAACAGCAGTCCTGTCTAATTGGATAATTTGAGTTGGAGATGGCAAGGGCTGCCCATTAATTTTCTTACAAATTGACAGTGGCATAACGTTTGAAGAAGCTCCAGATTCTACCAAACAGTTATGAACGTTGTGATTAAAAATTTCAAAAGTCAATAGGAAAGGGAATGTTTGAGATTTGGATTTCCCACCAATGCTAGCCTCATTAATTTCGGGATTGTCTTGCGAATCCGTTAATGTAGTGCTGGGTTTTGGTTGTAAAACATGCAGCAGTTTGTCTCATTGATGGGGCAAGCTACACATGTCGAGTATTGATACGTTTGCTTTGACCTTCTTGATATCTTCGATAATATCATACCCTATATCGGATTCGTTCCCAATTCGAATTGGTTGAACTGTTTTATTCATGGTGACCTTAGGTGGCTGAACTGTGTTGTCAGCACTTGGCTGTTTGGCAACTGTTTGGTTTACTTTGGGCTGAGGTGGGATGATCGGTATATGCCTCCTAGGCGGATCTTTCAAAATTTTAGGCTTATGGGGGATGGTGACTGGCATAGGATCCGCAATTGGGCCCTTGCTGCGAGTGGCAACATTTATGGTAGAGGGAGAGCTATCTATGTGATCTTCTTCTACTAATTCAGTCATAGGTACCCAATCCCACAACACCATAGTAGTGTCCGGGGTTGGTTCCTCTAACTCAGGGCTTGACTCTTCTGGGGGATCATCCTGATCTGGGATCTGAGAATCTAACATTTGGTTCATGACTAAGCTCATGGAATTGATCCATTGCGGGCAGCTCTTTTCCGAATGTGGTTCTTGGTGAAAAGTGCAGAAATTTTCCATCCCTATCTCATTCAAGTTTAACACAGGGGCAGCGTTCACTGGTGGATGAGTCTGTTCCCCGTCTTCCCTTCTTTTATAAAATGGCTTGAAAGGTTTCCTAGATGTGCTAGCAGCCTTGTCTTTCTCGAGATCTACGATTTTGTTAGATAATTTCTGCATCATCTTGACTACATTTTCCATGTCCGTAGATGGCTCGTCTTTACTTCTAGTGAGCAGCAAAGATTTTTTGTTAGCCGCTGGTTTTGTTTCTACATCTAAGGCATGTTTAGCAATGCTATCAGCCTCTTCTTCTACCTTTCTAGCTTCCTCAAAGTTCTCTATCAGGGTAGCTTTCTTGGACCTCTTTACGAACATTGCTATGGGTCCATCAAGAGCGGTTGTATAGTATTCAATTAGAGATTCCTCGGCTGGTTTATTAGCTTGACTGAAGTTATTCAACAGCGTAGTGAATCTTTGATTGAAATCTTGAACCTTTTCTTTCTTTTCCATCCTCATGGATAAGATTTCTTTCATAAGTGTGGCCACAGTCTTTTGGTTTCCGTATTTCTTTAGAAAACATTTTTCGAATTCATCCCAACTAGAGATTGAGCTGGGTTGTAAGCTAAAGTACCATGATGATACTTTTGGCTCGAATGTATATGGAAACAACCTGCAGACCACGTCTTCATGTTGTACGTTCAAAAGGTTCAGAGCCAAGTAAAAACTCTTGAGGTGATCTTCTGCCGAAATGGCTTTCCCTGGATCGTACTTACGCAAGACCTTTTCTGGGTTTTTAGGGAGATTATGGAATGGTCCAGCTAGGTTCAGCGCTCCCCTTGCTCTCCAAGCAGGTACAGCCATGTTTGGGTTTGGATGTGGAGACCCTGGTGGAGAATTGTAGGGTGAATCCTATGGGGTACTCTTGGGAGTGGTAACTTCTTCAAGATTTTCTTAGTCTGTCTTGTTAAGAGTGTCTGAAATTTCTTCCAAAGTCAGATTTACCAGTTCTTCAAAACTCTGTACGAGGATCGAATCACGGGTGTACTGTGGCTCCTTTCTAGGTGTAATTTTCTTGGGGAGGAAGTTGACAGCGTTTAAACCGCCTAGCTGTCTAACGTAGGATCTGGTATGTCTCCTCAAATCCTCTATTTCTGTAAAAGGAACAGCGTACAAAGCTTCTTGAGGCTCAGGGTCAGAAATGAGGCGTTCTTGGTCTGTTAATCCAAGATCTGGGCTGTTTGAAATACTTTCTTTAAGTGGGTTTTCAGTGTTATCTACGACCGCGAAAGATTTTCCTCTATCAGCCATGCACTTCAGGCCCTCCTTCTAGCGCCAAAAAACTGTTGATGCATCGGATATCATAGCATCAATCAGAAAGGGATTCTCCCCGAGAGGTGGTCCCAATTAAACTATCTCCCGTTTGGTGTAGGGAATCCGTCCGGTTAGCGGTTCCGGCAACCGTGGTTTTGGACTTTAAATCCGATTCTACCAGTTATGGCCCGATCCACCTTTCTTTTGTGTTTTTTATGTCTTTTATATGAGATGCAAGTGCCTAAATTATACTTAATCTAAATGCAATTAAAACAGATCTAAGCCTAGAAACTGGAATAAATCTATCTATCCTTGCAGGGAACACGCTTAAGGGAGGAGCAATCAGCTGTAACAAATATCGTAAACAAAGAACAGATAGCTATTATTTCTCACAATCAAAGCTACAGCAAGATAAAGATCTTTAGAAGATAGCTTCTAATTCAACATAGAACGCATATATTGCTCATAAAACAGAAGAAAGCAAAATTATTTAATCTACGTGACAAGAATAAGGAAACAGATCTAGATGTAACAAAAATGGAATTAAACTTAAAGATCCCTGCAAGGAGCAATTTAAAGGCATGAACAATGAGCAACATGAGTTATCCTGAAGAAAGAACAGTTAGCCATTCGATCTAGACAAAGAAATCTACAGCAATGCATTTCATTGTTCACAAAATAGAGAAAACGCATGCCCAGGGAGGAGGAAAATCATTAATACAAAGAAATAATTCAGGTGATAAGAACGATCTCACATTATAGAACAGCAGCCATTAGAATAGTCCAACATACAGCCGCCCAACATCCCAGGCAAAACGTCCATCTCCCGTGGCTTCTATTAGAAAAATCAATTTTACAGACCCGATACAAGATAGCTCATATCGTTTGCCAAAATTTCATTCCCTGCAAAAAGTCCTTTCTAATCTTTCCTAGATGCTATTTATAGCTACAAATCTGCCCTTTGGGCTGACACCTAGAATTCTCCACATGTCATTTACAGGAATTTCCACTATAATCGACCACCAAAAATGGCCACTTCCTTTACAAAAATATTTTGACAAAAATTAGGGACAGCTGTCCCATGGCTTACGCCTTACATATTCAAAATATCCATAACAGAAAATTGGCTAACATCAAAGCTTTCCCTGCTGGGCACGTGTCTGGCTGAAGAGAGTTGCTTACTGAATTCAGCCTCTTTTACTCCTGTGCATGAGCCTCAGCTGGGGAAGAGTCGCCCAAGTCCATTGAGGTTGTTGATTGTGCCTGGGAAGGATGGATTGGTCTAGCTGGAGCTTCTGGACTGACTGCTGGGAAAGAGGGCCTCGAACCTAGAGCTGGAGTGGCTGCTGGGAGAGAGGATCCTGGGTCTACTGATGCTCCTGCTGCTGCTGCAGTTTTCCTTTCCTCCTCTGTTATGTAGCTGTACCATGCACCTGTGTCCCTTATGACTGTGTTTGCTGCAGCAGGGAACAAGATTTTCTGAGAAGTCACATTCTTCCTGAGCTCTGCTTTAATGTTTTGGACCTCTGCTACTGCAGTTTGATGTACTTCCTTCAGCAGATGGTTGTGGAGTGATGATGAACCAATATAATGTTGGAGGTCATCAATGGCCAGGACATCAATCCTTTTCACATACTCCATTTGAACGCCTAGCTCTTGCTTTAGCTGAGACAATCGCTACTCCTTTTCCGGAAAGTCCTCTAGGGTCTGAGGGAAACTCAATGTACATTTGGCATGTGCCTCTTGGATCCTCTGGTAGAGACTGCTGATTTTATCTGTTGTTCTTTGCACACTGGCCATCAGCTTACTGGCGCAGTTTCTGCCGAACTCCAACAGTGCTATGTCCTCATTAAGGCTGTCCACAGATTTAAATGGGAGATGTGCAGGAAAACCCCCTTTTCCTTCTCTCCATGCCATCTGGCTTATGATATTGGCCTTAACGCGGGTGTTCTTTGCTTTGAGCCTGTGGGCTTCCGCATTAATCTCTTTTAGCCTAACCACCATGGCCTTGAGTTTGCACACCTCATCAGTGACTAGCTCTTGGGAGCCATACACTTGCTGCAGGATATTGCATGACAGCTCGTGGAAGGGAGATAGGTCCATGGTTCTGCTCTCCGCTTGCTCTAAACGCTCAGCTAATGCTTGCTTGTCTGCTTCTAGCAGAGATGCCTTTTCTTCTGCACCATTCTTCTCTGCTTCCACAATCATCATTTGAAGTGTTAGCTGGTCTTTTTCCTCCTCCAGCTGGCTGTACTTGTTTGACAGCTCCTTATGCTCAGCGTACAAGCAATTATACTTGTTTACTGCCAGATCTCTTTGGGCTTGCTCATTAGCCACATTTTGTTGCAGCGTGCGTGCTCTCTTCTTTGTCAATATGTTTTCTTTAACTATAACGTCTACATTGGCAAATGATGCCTTTGCTGTCGCTATAACTGCGGACGCCATAGCAATGAGATCTTGATCCGTGTTCTGCATGACGGTGACCTCCCGGTGAGTAACAATGTCTTCAAGGAAGGGACTTTTAATCCTCTCTTCTGATTGGAGGACCATCGCTTTTCTTTTCTTATCATATACAAACTCATTCCATTTGGACACTGTACGCTTTCCTGATGGAGTGTACGGGACAATTGGTCGGTTTATGATGTCTATGTCCTCTTCCATAGGTGGGGTCCGGACTTCCTGAGCAGGGTCTACTCCTTCCTTTTGGGTACCAGAGCCACCTGCTTGAGAGGTGTCTATCTCCATGTCTTGGACACCGGACCCACCTGCTTGGGCATCCTCCTCCGCTTTTCGCTCCTCTTCTGCCTTCCTTTCTGCTTCAGCTTGTTCAGCTTCTTTGCGCCGACTTTCCTTTTCCGCCTCTTCTTGCGTCCTTGCCACCTCAGCTTCCTGCTGTAATCTTGCTGCTTCAGCTTCTTTCTTCCACCTGGCTTCTTCCACTTCCCGCTGCAATCTGGCACTTTCAGCTTCTTGGAGCACTCTTTCCTCTTCTCTTAATCTGAGCTCCTCTTGAGCTCGGGCATCTTCAGCTTCTTTCTCCTGCCGCTGACTGGTCTCCTGGATCTTGGCCGAACTAGAGCTTGCTCCAGTGCCTTGGCGATAGATTCGTAGTTCCGACACATTGCTAATGCCTCTGAATGCCTCCTCCTCGGCATCGGGGTAATGCGAGTATTCAAAATGAGCATAGATGTCCTTGCAATGCTCGGCCACTTTACCCTTTCTGTCGTTCCTGTGGAAGATGACCTCACCGAAGTGGAAGGCCTTCAACTCTTGAACAAATTCGTCAGCAGAGGCCACCCCTGAAAACTTGTAAGCACCTATGTAGAAAGGTAGGGGGGGAAAGGAAGCCTTATGCTGTTTGTGGAGCATTTCTCCAATCCCATCCAGGAAGAGTTGCCTTACTGCTTCTTTGAGCACCACATAGTCTGTGGCATACTGCGGCAAGATGTATGGGGGCTTAGTCCCTCCGAACATTCTTAGGTAGGTGCCCTGTTCTGAGAAGTAAAAGTCCCCATAATCCCCAAGGACTTCCAAAGCATTTTCTGACAGGCAATTTGGTTCTTCCTTGAACATTTTCTCGTATAGGGGCATGATGAACCCCTCACAGATGAGTTTGTAGCTGGGCTTGTAATTCTAATCCCACAACATCTTGAATGCGATGTAGACTGGGGCGGTGGCCCTATCCCATGTACAACCCAATTTGGGGAACTCTATCTTGGCCAAAATACAATCTATCAGATATGAAGACATGAAGAATTCAGCCTTCTTCAAGGCTAGCCCTAGCTTAGCAGCACTTATCATCGAGGCCAGACTATCTGACAGGATAGTGGACTAGTCAAACACTGTTCCCTGAAATGCCACATAGTGAATGATAGGGACCCACTGAATCTTGTATACTGTGCCATCGGGCATGCCGAAGATTCTGCACAGCATCAGGGCAATCAATCTATAAGGAGCTCTTAGATTCTGTACGTCATACTCATCATTCCCCTTTTTTCTCAAATTTTTGCCTGCTATTAGCAGCTTCTTGGCCATCTCGACGTTATTCATTTGGCCCAACCATTCGTCAGTCAGAGCTTGTTGGACACGGGGAAATCTGTAGGCCGCTGCAATATATGCAGGTTGAAACGAGGCAATAGCCACTTTCCCGCTATCATTTATCACTCTCCCTTCAGCATCTGCATGTTGGAGTATCCATCCGATCACTTCAGCACAGGGGAACAGCTCAGGGCGGGTAGCGGCTCTAGTTATGCCTGAGGCCTCGATATTAAGATAGATTGGTGCTTCCTCTAGCTACATATCTGGGATTTCTTGGTCCCGGATCATTCTGTAGATGTCTCCCCATCTGATTTCTGGAGGGACACCAGTGGTGCACCTAGTGTCTTGGAGTGAAGTTTCAGTTTTAGGAGGGGCAGGTTTCTTTTCTATCATCTTCGCTTTCTTCTTACCGGTTTTCAGCATCTTGACTTATCCCTGATAACATCCATATACAAGCCACTTTGAGCAACATACTGTGAGGTTTTAACAGAGAGCATCATTGTTTTAATATATTAATAAGATAAGTACAATGAAGCTGTATATTCAGGAAGCAAACACTATTTCAGTATGAAACATAGATTGAAACATTTGGATCTCTTAAAAGGATGGGTTTGGAATGCTCATGCGGCGATAGGCTATGTTGCGGACACATTTTGTTCTCGGATCGATAGGCGAGTTGCGGAAGCAATGGGCTTTCGGGTCAGCCTTGGGGAAGACGGCGTCTCTTGTTATCACTGCGGCTGGAAAGGCTAATGGCGGGGAAACTCGGGTTGGAAGGGCTTTGTGACGACAAGGGAGCCCTTTTTGCACTTTTGACTCGGTGGGGGGCTTCGAATGCTATTGTCACGCACGGCACCCGCCGAGGTGCTCTATGGGGAACTCTAGTCCGAGCGAGGGCGACGGCGCCGGAGACATATTGACGGGAAATGCAAGGGTGGCCACGGCTTCGAATTTCGGCTCGCGTGACTCGAGCGGGGCAATGGCGCCGGAGACAAGGTTTTGCCCCGGGTAGAAGGCGTCGAGGGACTGAGGTTTTATGGAGAGGCCCGGAGTTTCACATCCTGAGTTCTTCGGCCGGGGATATGAAAAGCATAAGGGGTTTCGACAGGTTCTCCCCACAACAAGTCACGCGGCCCGGGGATAAAAAATGGGACAGGTTTAACCGCCCGAACCAACTGTCTCTACTCAATAAAAGATAAAAATGTTAATGGTTCATATGACGAGACGAGAACTCCATTCAACTGCGTCTGACGGGAAAAACATAGCCCTTGACGGGTGTTTTTCCCGTCCAAATCCCACTAAAACTCATTTTTTTAAACAAAATACAACCCAATCAAGGTTAAAAATCCTACCTGGCACCGTTTGGCTGAGGTCGTTAACTGAGATGGCCGCGAACGTGGCTGCGTAGGACGAGCTGGAACGGTCGCGCGGCATCCAATGGCTTTGTTTATAAAACGAAATGACAGTGGGTTGGCTCGTACCCCGTCGATTTATTTATATGGGCCAGGCACGTGTGGGGAGTTAATTTGGTTGGTGGGGTTTAAAACCGGTTTTAAATGCGTCATACGCCGTTGATTAAATCGGGTCACCTCGGTTTGCGTGCGACCACCTTTTGCAGGGCACATTGGCGAATCCTTCCCGCCGTTGCGGGAGGATGTAGCGGGAGCTTTCGTTGTGCCGGGAGGAAAAGGTGGACCCCTTCCGCACCAAATGATCGTGCGCACAACTTTGGAAACGGGTTCCCGCGGTAGCGGAGAGAAAAACGGTTTCGGCGTTTCGGAAGGATTCGGGAGATGTTTCCGCACAAGGCTTCCACGGTTGCGGAAAGCTTTGGTGAATGTCTTCCGCGATGTTTCGGGCGGCTTCTTCGAGTTCCTCCGCGATCTTTTGAAAAAGTTCCGAGCTTTAAACAAGCGGCCTCTCTCACTGCGGGACGACACGGCGAAAGTTTCCGCTATTTCGGGAGGAAACGATGAATTGCTCCGCCGTTTCGGAAGCAGAACCGTTTCAGGAGGGAAACTTGAATTGTTCCGCTGCTTCCGCGATTACTTAACGAAGACTTTTCTTGGTCCTTTTCAGGCGTCTTAGACGAATATCTCCCGCCGTTTCGGGAGCACATCTTATACTCTTCCGCACCTTTTCCCGGAATTATTTCGAAGCCCTTTTCCGAGTTTTAAACAATTGGCTTCCGCCGTTTCGGAAGGGAAACTTGAAAGTTTCCACGGTTTCGGGAGCAAAGGCTGAAAACTTCCGCGAAGCTTCCGCGATGTTTCGTTTCGCAAAGTTCCTTGAAAAAAATTCTAAGTTCTTTTCATAGTTTTGGAAGAAGTTCACGAATTTCTCCGTGGTATTTCCGAAAGCTTTTATGGATAGTTTCCCCCGTTTCGGAGAGAAAACCCAAAGGTTTCCGCAGGCTTTCGGAATTTTTTCTAAGTCTTTTCGGAAAGCTTTTTTGATGAATGGCTCCGCCATTTCGGACGGATAGCCCGAAAGCTTCCGCGGTTTCGGGAACATAGTCTGAATGATTCCACGTGGTTTCCCTAGGGTGCTCCGCAACGTTTTATCAACAAGAATCCAAGTCATTTTCTCAGTTTCGGAAGAAGCTCGTGAGTTTCCCATGGTATTTCGGGAAGCTTCTGCGAATGAGTCCCGCCATTTCGGGAGGAAAACGGGAAGCTTTCCGCGGTTGCGGAAGGCTTGATCGAAGGGTTCTGCCGTTTCGGGAGGCATTGCCCAAAGGATTCCGCAGCTTTCGAAAAAATCTAAGTCTTTTGGGCGTCTTTCCCAAGTTCTCCCGCCGTTTCGGGAAGAAACAGAAGGTTTCCGTAACTTTTTCTCACGGTTTACGATTTTGACAAAGAAACTCTAAGTCCCTCTTCCGGAAAGGTTGGACGTTTGGCTTTTCGGAGTTTCGGGGAGATAGCCTAAGGGATTCCAAAACGTTGGGGGAAAGTTCTAAGTTCCTTTTGGCCTTTTGGGGAAAACAAGGAAGGATTGATGGCAAGTCGTTCACTTGGGAAACAAGATTTTATGTTGGAAACACAGTTAACGGCTGGGAAGGCTTCTTAGGCAAGCCTTCTACAAAAAGAAAGGGAGGGGCCCCAATATGTACAAAATTTTGGGGAGGGGTGTTGCTGCAACAACAGGATTTTAAAGAATTCACTCTGAGAATAAGTGATGACTTCAGAAATCTTTTAGTTGAATTGTTTGAGGAACTTAATGAGATTTAGGATGTCTTCAACTCATTTGAACATTTTTCAGATATTCTTTGTGATCATAATCAAAAACTAAATGATGCTACTAGAGATTTTGAAGATATTAATTATTGGAAGAAATACATTAAGGATAAACCTGAAGCATTTCCTTTTTTAGACAATATGAAATTGAGGAGGATAAAAATATCTTTAGCATCCAGGGAGAATGTTTGTGACATGGTTGGATCTACCATTGAAGAAGGTTAGAAAGTTTGTAGGAAGAGATGGTTTGTCTCTGATAATTTGCTTGGTTTATTGAATTTCCCTATTATGGATCAGATAGAAAGTGCTCTTCCACCCAAGCTCATGATTGCATAGGTTGAAGAAAAGTGTTTGAAATCTAAGGAGCAAATTGAGCAGCTGGAGCAGATTCACATAGCAGAAATCAAAGAATTGGTTGAGTCACCCGTGTCTTCAGGGATGAAAATAAATGTCTTCTTGCGGCAATGGTCAAAGGCCAAGAAAAGGGAAATTGAAGCTTTAACATGCAAGGCCCAACTACAGCTCTAGCATGCCCATTATCAGGATTTGGATGAAATTTTGGATGTGTTTTCCAAGTGGCAATCTGCCCTTGGAAAATATTGAACAAATAGTTTGTAATCCTTAAATTCATGGGAAATTTGTTTCTTTGTAACTTTCTGTAATTTTATTTAAAGAGGCTGAGATCTCATGGAATAGGGGGGCAAACCACCGAAGGAAAGAACTGGAGATTCACTGTGTATTTGGAGCATTGTAATTTCTTGCAATATTTAAAGAATTTCAGTCAGTTTCTCTTTTCCTTTCTTTTGTTAATATGTTTATCAAGTTTCCTTGATGAATTCTGGTTTTCTTATACATTTATTCAATAATTATGTTTAGTGTTGTATAATTGTAAACATATAAATGTGTATGTTGATTTGTCATCATATGATTTGTATGCAGATAATGTAACAGTAAATTTCTTTATCTGATTTACATTATCTCATCCATTTTGCAAATCACGGAACAATCATTCTTAAATGTTAATTTGCTAATTAGCATATCATTAACAGAGCAGTCATCCAATATGATTTTTGGATAAAATAAATTGGTTTTTACTATTTTTTTATTTAAAACTGGTAATGTCAGATCTGATCCATATTTTTATTGATTAGCATGACACTTATCTAATTTTCCAGATCCGATTGTTTTGAGATTCTACAATCATATTTCTCATAATTAATTTGGTTAAAGTATATTAACTTTATTTTTCTTCTACTTGTCTTCTTCCTATTTATATTTTTGTTATAAAACTTTCTGATCTTCCTTGGAAGGAAAAGAGATCCATTTGGATTACTTACATAGTGCCAACAAAGGCCTGATATCTGTCAGAGTTACCTATACCAAACAGTCTAAGGATAGAATAATCCTTGCGTGGGGTTATTTGAAGCTTTCAGATTGGGCTTCTCTTTTGCGTTGTTGCATGGGGTACTTCCAGCACATTTGAGGCTTCAACACATCTCTAAGTAGAATTAAGTATATGTCCGCGTTCAGTGAATGCACTCTCAATATTGGTTCAAAGGAAGATAAAGGAAGTTTCCACACCTCAAATATCTTGCATAGCATATACTTTATCCCCCTCCATTATATAAAGATTCCCTCTTCCATTATATATAGTGTCTACTAGAAAAATCATCATTCTGAAATCCCTTTGTAAGCACTTCAACACGAAGGATGTTGCACCTGCCATCTATTTAAGCCAGCTTATTCCACTCTAAGCAGCCATAGCATGCAAGCCTCACGTTGTTTGCTTGGTATGCATATATATGGTTTTATGAGTAGGTAAATTGAAAATGAAAGACACGGTAGAAGCAATTAATAAAATGATGCAACTCTTTCGTAACTTTGATTGTAACAATAAACCTAAAAATATTTTCATAATATTGTTTGCTATTATAGGGGGACTATATTTCTATTTCCTACATAAGAGGGCTCTTATCAGAAATTTGGTCATCCTCTTAATATCTATTATGATTCAGATTTGTTATGTATTAATTTGTCATGGATGGTATTCAATAGAAAACAGTTCCATTTGATTCATGCTCTCATATTTGATGTCATATCTTCATTTAGTATTTCTGGAAGTGTTGAAATATATTTTGAACATTAGTATGTAGTTGTTATTTATATTTTAGAATTGTTAAAGGCTGGTAATCTTTTTCATTACTAAGTGCAAAGGCTAATAATCTTGAATATTTTTTAATATCAAGTTTCAAGCTCCACTACATTTGATCTTGATGGACTTTGTTGATGCATGTTTACAACCACACTTGAATGCTACATGGTGTTGAAGTTCTTATAGTTTTTAATTACAAAATGAAGTCATTCCTTTTCCTACAAGGAATTTAGCCTTGGAAGTTTTATGGTTGGATTTCTTTAGACTTTTGCATTTTCACCATTATGTGCATATCAAGAGATTGTGTTTGGGCATATTCCTTATCTCATAGGTTCATGCTTTTCCCTGTATTTTTGCAGCCTCCTATAAACTATGTTTGGGAATGTTTCTTGGAATTGTTGTTTTGTTTTAACATGTATTGTTTTAGTTGCTAATCAATTTATGCACTTAACGTGGCTGGAATGCAATCCAGATGATTTTAAACTGAACATTGACTGTAACCATACAATCGTCTCCAGAGACAGGTAAGCAAACTTCCCACTACCGTTCTATCAAACCCCTAACTCTATTTTCATTGGAATCTATTAAAGTCGGTGCAAAGTCTGTCATTTATTAGTCTCTTGAAAAATTTATTTCCTCGTCATCTTTCCTAGGAATCAAATTTTATGTTTATTTCTGAATGTTTCAAGTACGGTAGTAAAATGGATGATATCTTTGAGAATTAATATATAATGACTTTTTTCAATTGTCATCATGAGCTATAAATGGCACGAATTTATGGGATGCTTAGTAATATTGATGCAAACACAAGAGATGCTCAGACAGGTAATGGGGATCATAGCCCTATGTTGTTTCATTGAATTCACAAGTTTGCACTCTTGAAGAATGGCCTACATCCCTTTCTGAGCTAATGTTTTATATTTTTTTATTCAATCTTTGTAGGTTAGAGTACTGATCAATTTCTCATAGATATTACTGAAGCAACTTTGATCATGTTGACATTTATCAAGAATGTAAGTCTCTACTTGCTTTCTATGTTTGTGAACGTCATAAAAATTGTAAAATCCTACTTACATGACATCTTTATCTTTCATTCAGGGTTAACTTGCACCCGGTGGTTTCAACT
Organism: Larix kaempferi; assembly: GCA_027924585.1. Lineage (NCBI taxonomy): Eukaryota > Viridiplantae > Streptophyta > Pinopsida > Pinales > Pinaceae > Larix > Larix kaempferi. The sequence goes on along the minus strand of BSBM01000159.1, from coordinate 7,743,564 downwards.
TTGATGCGAAACTGTAAGTATTATGGAAGTCGTCAACTTACGCATTCCTCATTATGACCAACCACAAAAAGACTCACGCATTCAATACATTCAAATGTTATGAAATCATGATGAGAATAGCCTAGCAACTCTCACAATTTCTAAGTTTGATCAAATTTGGTCTTTTCTATGCCATTACATAATCCATTACACTTTTCCATGTTTAATAGAGCTAACGAAAAAAAATATGTATTTTTTTCCATTTAAACTAGTACGACTTGGTGTTTCTCCAATGACTATGAATCCCACCATAACTTATTAATATTGCCTATGTTTTCTATTATGTGAAGAGATGTTGTCTCTATGACATGTTCGTTTGCTTGTTGAGCATTCTACTATCACATCATCTTCTTGCAAAATGTCTTCTCCGCTCCAGAGGTAACCTCACAGCACAATTGCATGAATTGCCATCATATTATACAAATTGATGAAAAATGCAAGTTTTTATGATGCCAATAAATCATGTAAATCAATATTGTGAGGTTCCTACAAATTCCTAATATTTGGGATAAAATATCGTGCTAGCTCATGTTTGGGTACTAAAGAGATAAGGGAATGCTAGCTAATAGTTCATGATCCTTGGTGTTAGATAAAAAACAAGTTTATCGAATAAGCTACATGTGTAATATAAATAATAAATTGATTAAACCACAAAAATATGTTAGGTTTAGTTAGCCCATAAAATTACATAGCTTGCATGAATCATACCAATCATAGGGAGTACCATCTTTGTCTATAGGGTTACAACACACAACCTTCAATAATGGGCTCAATATCAATGGCATTGATAATGGGATTTCATTGTTGTTGTCTTGCTTGGGTTTTGAAGACTTCTCATTCTCAAAGATGGCTAGACTCAAATGATGGAACCTAATATTTAGAGAGGCAATAAGAGTTGGATAGAAACAACACTTTCATGGCATTTACAAACAACACAATCAACTTTGTGTCAAGAGTGACTAAGGGGCTCCATGCTCATGGTGCATGATGCACTACCCCAAAATTGCAATAGTGGATAGAGATGGGTGATCTTCGTCTCCATTGTTAGAAATTATCCCTATAAATTAGAAACTGATACCTATGTTCAGAAGATGGTAATGGTAAAAAGTTAAGGTACTTTAAGCTCATAACAAGTCCACCAAAAAACGAAAATGGGGAAACAGACTCTCCTGGATGCATCAGTTGTGGTGCGAGGGGAGGTCCTGTGCTTGAGAGTGTGAAGAATGGGAAAAGGTTTGTTTTTGTTTGCAATTCATGTAATTGTTCGCTCAATTCTGGTGGCATCTGTTGTTATCGTTTTCGCAAAATATTAGATGATAAGGGTTTGTTAGTTGTGTTTTCTTACTGCAAATGTCGGCATCGCGTGCACATGTATTAAGGCACTTCTGAGCCCTTTCTAAATGTTTCTAATCATATGGTAATGGTAAAAAGTTAAGGCACTTTAAGCTCAAGAGTCATCCATTTTTATTAAACTAGAGCTTGTAGGAAACATAATTCCCAATTATTGTATATCTGACGGAAATGGAGTAGAACTAACGGGGAAAAAAAAGTATTATATTATGGAGCCTTCTGCTCAAAACGGATACCCTTCTGAATACATTACAGACATACATATTTATAGCAATTTCACTGCTTCTAGAGACCTCTAGAGCTTTTAGAGGCTTCGATTTGTTTTCGGGTTTTTGGGTCCTTCTTTACCTACCGCGAGTGGTTCATCTACCGCAATTACTGATGGAGCTACTACATGTTGGTTGTGGAGCCAGATCTTCCAGTCTCATAGATTATATTGTCTCATCTATGTACCCCAACTATATATGATATGCAAAAGGACTGTACACTCGTTCCCCAACCAGCTTGGGGTTAGGATGTTTTTTGGCCAACAGTTTTGCGGAGCCATGGTTTTGGGTATCCTATGGTATTTTCCCATTGTATTTCCCCTATAAAAGAAAGACATTGTAATACGGCGAGGGTAAGATGTATTAGGTATTATGCATTGTAAAGATCTCTGATATCGTGAAGAGAGATTCTGAGACAGTGAAGAGGAAGTGCAGTGGATGTGATGTAGGTTGTATCCCTTCATTTGATGGATGGTATAATAATAAGGACTGGCAATTTCAGTGTGGACGTAGCCCATCTTGGGTGAACCACGATATATTTATGTCTCTCTTGTAATGTGTCTTTGTGATTATATTTTCATTTTTGTTTATTGTTATTGCTCTACGATCCTGTTTTTCTAACAATTGGTATCAGAGCCAAAGGTCTATTGGGCAGATAAACCCGCAGGAAACTAGGGTTTCAGGTTCGAGTGGGAGAAATGGCAGAAGAAGGAAAGTTTAAGGTCGATAAATTTAATGGCCAAAACTACCAGTTATGGAAGATGCAAATGGAGGACTATCTATACCAGAAGGATCTATTCCTACCGTTGGGAGGAAGAGAAAAGAAGCCGATGACTATGAAGGATGAAGAATGGGAGGTTCTTGACAGAAAGGCACTAGGAACAATACGGTTGTCCCTGGCTTCATCAGTGGCTTTCAATATCTCAAAAGAAAATACAATGGAGGGTTTGATGAGCACATTGGATAAGCTGTATGAAAAACCCTCGGCCTCCAACAAGATATTTCTAATGAAGCGTTTATTTAATATGAAAATGTTTGAAAGTGGATCTGTTGATGATCATTTAAATGAATTTAATACGGTTACAAATCAGCTAAGTTCTGTAAGTGTGAACTTTGATGATGAGGTTAGGGCTCTTATAATATTGTGTTCATTGCCAGAAAGATGGAATAGCTTGGTCATGGTTGTAAGTAACTATGTCTCTGGTTCAAACACCTTGAAATTTGATGATGTTATTGGTGTTATTCTTAGCAAGGAAATGAGAAGGAAAAGCACAGGTGAGACATCAAGTAATGCATTGACCATGGAGAGCAGGGGAAGACAAAGGGAGAAAGGAAAGATCCAAGGTAATCACAGCAAGTCTAAAATGGGAAGATCCAAGTCCAGAATGGGAAAGATAAAGTGTTGGAACTGTGGAAAGAAAGGACATCTGAAGAAAGACTGCCGATCTCTAAAGAAGAAAGGATATGGATAGCAAGAAACTACCCAGGAAGAAAATGTAGTAGGTGATGTGTTACATATGCTTTGATTCTTGCATTAGATAATACTAATGATTATTGGGTAGTAGATTCAGGGGCTTCATGTCATGCTACACCCCATAGGAAATATTTTCATGATTATGTTCCAGGTGATTTTGGACATGTTTTATTGGGTGATGATTAGCCATGTAAAATTGTTGGAATGGGTAAGGTATGGATAAAATTTAAAAATGGAACTGAATGGATGCTAAAAGATGTTACGAATATTCCTGCTATGAAAAGAAATTTGATCTTAACATGGCAGTTGGGAGATGGCGGATGTCTATCTACGTTTGGAGAAACGTGGTGGAAGATCACTAAAGGATCAATGGTGATAGAAAAGGGAGATCCGGTAGGTACAATGTATTTATGTCCTCATAATACTGACCATTCTATCTCTTTAGCTTCCATAGGAACAGATACAACATTGTGGCATCATAGGATTGGCCACATGAGTAAGAAGGGGATGCAGATTCTCCACTCAAGGAAGTTGCTCCCAGATTTGAAGCAGTTAAGTTTGGAATTCTGTGAGAACTGTGTTTATGGAAAACAGAAGAGAGTCAGATTTCTTAGGGTTGGGAAACAAAAAAAGAATGAAAAGTTAGAGCTTGTGCATACAGATGTATGGGGACCGGCTCAAGTACAATCTCTTGGTGGCTCTCATTATTATGTTACATTCATTGATGATGCAACTAGAAAAACTTGGGTTTATTGCATTAGACATAAATCCGATGTGTTTGCTACTTTTAAGAAGTGGAAATATTTGGTTGAGAATGAGATAGGAAAGAGGTTGAAGTTTCTCAGATCTAATAATGGAGGTGAGTACTGCGGCAAGGGATTTGATAGTTACTGTTCATACCATGGGATTCGTAGAGAGAAGACAGTCCCAAGAACACCACAAGAAAATGGTGTGTCAGAAAGGATGAATAGAATGATCATGGAGTGTGCAAGGTGTATGAGATTGCATGCAAGGTTTCCCTTACATTTTTCGGCAGATGTTATAAATATTGTTGTTTATTTAATAAACAGAGGGACTTATAGTGATTTGGATGGTGGTATTCCATAGGAGGCATGGACAAGTAAAAATTTAAAGTACTCATTTCTGAGAACGTTTGGTTGTGAGTCATTTGTCCATATTGATATAGAAAATAGAACAAAGCTTGAAGCTAAATCCAAGAAATGTACCTTTATTGGATATGGGGTTGATGATTTTGGTTATCGCTTATGGGATTATGAAAATAACAAAATCATTAGGAGTAGAGATGTGATATTCAATGAAAAGGTCATGTATAAAGATCAGTTGTAGGGAAAGAAACAGGAAAAGGAAAACACAGAGTACACAGTATTTGATGAAATTGAAGAAAATGAAGTTCCAAAGGTGCCAGAAAATCAAGAACAGCAGCAAGTACCTGAAACTCCTGCAAGTGTAAGAAGGTCTACCAGGTTAAGTAGACTCCTTGAATGATACTCTCCTTCAATGTATTATTTATTAATGACTGATGCTGGTGAACCAAAATGCTATGAAGAAGCAATGTAGGTGGAAACTAGAAAGAAGTGGGAGCAAGGCATGAATAAGGAGATGAACTCATTGGTAGGAAACCAGACTTGGGATTTGGTTCAGTTTCCTGTTGGTAAAAGAGCATTGCAAAACAAATGGATTTACAGGTTGAAGGAAGAAGAAGGAGGTAAGAAGTGGTACAAGGCCAGACTTGTTGTAAAGGGGTTTGCACAGAAGAAAGGTATAGATTTTGATGAAATATTTTCTCATTTTGTTAAGATGACTTCAATTATGACTATTTTAAGTCTAGTGGCGGTAGAAGATTTGCATCTTGAACTGCTAAATGTAAAAACATCCTTTCTCCATGGAGATTTGGAGGAAGAGATATATATGTAGCATCCACAAGGGTATGAGATCAAAGGGAAGGAGGATTTGGTATGCAGGTTGAAGAAGAGCTTGTATGGCTTGAATTAAGCTCCAAGGCAGTGGTATTTAAAATTTGACAAGTTTATGAAAGAACAAGGTTATAGTAGATGTCATTCTGACCACTGTGTTTATTTCAAAAGGCTAGACAATGAAGGATATATTATCTTCTTATTGTATGTGGATGACATGCTTGTTGCAGGGTCTGACATGCAGGATATAAATGTACTCAAAAGGAAGCTAGCTAATTCATTTGCAATGAAGGATTTGGGTGTTGCAAAGCAAATCCTTGGTATGAGATTAAAAAGAGATAGGAAAAATCGCAAATTGACATTATCTCAAGGTGAGTACATACAAAAGGTGTTGGAGAGGTTTAGAATGCAGAATGCATGTTAGTTTTCAGCATTTAATTCAATCTGATCTAGGATATTAATTGAGATAACAACATGTACATCATATCAAACACAAGAGACAAGAGACACAAATCATTTCATCGAGGAAAACCAAGAAGGTGAAAAACCCCGTAACTTCCTCAGAGATAGAATGAGCATCAATACAAAGATCACAAAGATCAAACCCCACAACAAGAGATATTCTCCTAGCAGTTGCTTCTCCTCCACTTGTACGTACTCCTCGTCTCTCTCACTAATGTGAAGTGAGTGAGTGTGTGAATGAATGGAATGAGAGAGACAAACTGTCTATTTATACAATGACTTGACTTTCCTTTTACTCTAACTGGGTCGACCTCCCTTAGGAGAGTCTAATAACCCATTACCACTTGTTACTGGGCCGACCCCACTAGGGTGGTATAATAACCCTTTAACCCACATTAATCATACAAGGTCAACCCCACCAAGTGGTCTAATAGCCCATCAAATACAAATGACGACACTTACAATGTAACTTGCGACACTTGCAAATACAAATGATGACACTTTTGATCGGAGGAATAATACATCTCCATTGGTGATACAATAAAGTACAAATGTAATACATACAATATACAAGTGAATATCTTCCAAAGTTACAAATACATCAACACTCGCTCTTAACTAGGAAGGTATTCTCTTGACACAAGTCATCAATACATATAGGCACAAGTCTTCAATACTGGAGTTGGATCATCGTCATTGGATTACTGGAGTATCATCATCATTGTTGTTGTACTCTTCATCTCGATCACTGGTGCTATCTCTCAATTCTTCTCATCATAGGAAGTTCTATAGAGCCATCCATTTTTCATGTTGGATGCAAGCCTAGCCTCCTGTAGGTCTTCATCATCTCTACGAGCTGTCCATCTTGTGGAATCCTCAAGACTGATTATGTGCGTCAACAAAACCTCGAAAGAGCATCCCAGGACTGATTATGAGCTTAGTGCTCAACCTATCGAATCTCCCAGGATCTTTTACATGTGACCACCACAAAACCTCGAAAGAGCATCCCGGGACTTTTACGATCACATAGCTCAACCTATCGGATCTCCCAGGATCTTTTACATGTGGTCAGGCAAAACCTTAAAAGACTGTCTTGCAACCTGCAAGATCTCTAAATAGCATCCTAGGAATTTTACGAGCACACAGCTCAACCTATCAGATCTCCAGGACTGATTACATGTCTTCTGTAGCAAAACCTCGAAAGAGCATCCCAGAACTTTTACGAGCACACAGCTCAACCTATCGGATATCCCAGGATCTTTTCTATGCTACCTGTAGCAAAACCTCGAAAGATCATCCCAGTACTTTTACAAGCACACAGCTCAACCTATCGGATCTCTCAGGATCTTTTCTATTCTACTTGCACAACCTGTCCATAGCCACGGAGTGTCAACCTGATACTCATGATCCCACTGATCATCTTCTTCGCATGGAGCATCATCCTAAGCTCATGATCATACTGATCATCATCATACAGTACATCCTCCTGATGCACAACATCTGGAGCATCAACCTGATGCTCATCACATATGATCATCATCATACAATACATCATCCTGATGTACCACATCTAGAGCATCGACCTGATGCTCACCACACATGATCGTCTTGATCATCATAGCATCATCCTGATACATATCATCACATGATCATCCTGATCATCATCACAACATCATCATGATGCATATCATTATCACATGATCATCATCTTCAGATCATCTCATCATCCATGGAGCACAGTGCAGATGCACATCATACAACACTTACACCACCGACATGGGAGAACACATATACCACCATTTGGGGAAGGATCCAGCCCTTACTTTTTCACCATGGGAGAACACATCTACCACCATGTGAAAAATGGCTCAACAATTACATCATGACCATGGGAGAACACATCTACAACCATGTCGGAAGAGCTCAGCAATTACATCATGACCATGGGGGAACACATCTACAACCATGTTGGAAAATCCCATGTGCATCTGTGTCTTCTGGACTCATCACTTCCCCTTGGAAGGAACCTCGATTTGAAGTACACCAAGCCTCTCTCTGAAGTACTCGAAGTTCACTCTGGCTAGTGGTTTGGTCTGCAACCTACTCATCCATCGCAACATACTGGAGATTTACTATTCCTCTCTGCACCATATCCCTGATATAGTGATATTTGATCTCGATATGCTTCGACTTGTCATGGAACACTGGGTTCTCTGACAACTTCACACAACTCTGGTTGTCACAGAAGATACAAGTAGCATCCAACTGGAGATCAAATAAATCAGATAGTAACTTCCTAAGCCATACTTCCTCACAACTAGCCGAACAAGCTGCGGCATACTCTGCTTCGGCTATACTCAGTGCTACACAGGACTGCTTCCTACTAAACCAAGAGATCACACATGATCCCATACTGAAGTAACACCCCGAAGTGCTCTTCCTATCTACAGAACTTCTTGCCCAATCTAAATCAACATAACCCTCCTAGTTAAACTTTTGATTCGCATCATACTTGAGCCCATAATCAACCATACCCTTAATATACCTTAGAATATGCTTTATAGCAATCAGGTGAACATGTCTAGGATCCGTCAGGAACTGGCTCAATGTGTTCACCGCAAAGCAAATATATGGTCTCGTGTTCGTCGAGTACATCAAGGATGCAATCATCTGACGATACATCGTGGCATCAACCGAATATGATGAAGCATCACTCAATAGCTTCAGGTTCAATGCCATAGGTGTGGCCATGGCCTTGCAGTCCATCATCCCGAACTGCTTCAGGATCTCTACTGCATACTTCCCTTGTCCAAGGAAGATTCCATTTGCACTCTGCCACACCTCCATACCTAGAAATTAATGCATCATACCCAAGTCCTTTATGTCGAACTCAGCAGCAAGCTTCCTCTTCGTATTAGCAATCAACTCACCTGTCACAAACAGGTCATCTACATATAGTAGGAGTATCACTGGATTGCCTTCTTCAACCTTGTAGTAAAGGTTGGAATCTGCCTTACTCTTGGTAAATCCCAAACTAGTCAGGAATTTTTCTATCCTATCGTACCATGTCATGGGTGCTTGTTTCAAACCATACAAGGATTTCTTCAATTTACACACATGTGACTCCCTATCATGTGTCTCAAATCTGAGTGGCTGTTGCACTTCCTCTTCGACTACACCATTCAAGAAAGTTGTCTTGACATCCATCTGGTGTGTCTTACACTTCATCACTTGCCTTGTATTTCTTTATGCTACCATCTGTAGCATGCTTGATCTTGTAGATCCACTTGAAAGTCACAACAGACTTCCCTTCCGGTCTTGGGACCACATCCCAAACATCATTCCTTGATCATGGCATCCTTCTATTACTGCATCCCTAATCCTGGGAACTTCAGATTCTTCGATATCTTCAATAGATATTTTTCTTGAACTTCATTGCTGGAACAAATGTTGTTGTCCTTCTTCATCACTTGTTCTTCGAAACAAGTCTCTCTTGTAGGTGATGGTACACGGTCTTTCCTACAAGACAAGTTCAATTGCATGATTAGAAGCATCTCATGGATTTCAGAACAAATTCTTGCACATAAAGATATATGTCATACAGTCATGCAATTATCTTAGCCAATGCTTCAATACAACATTTATCCATATCCCGTAACTTTCTAGATGCCTTCCATCTCTACCAGAACATTTGTTAAGAGTTTTCACAACTCCCAACATGTCAACAAAGAGGTTTCATTCTAGATAAGTAGCAATGGAATGGTGTACAGTACCATAGGCCACTTACCCATTACTTGCATATTAGTAGTATCTTGTTCATTAGTGCAACTTTTTAATATGCATAATATACATCCTAAATCTAGGAACATAAGCATGTACATGACTGGACAACATCATTTAAGTAATCAAATATATAATAAATGACAATTCAAATACTTGTCTTTGTTTGGTTTTTGGGTGGACTCCCTCTCAATCTTTGCTTCCTTGCAGGAACTACTAGAGTGTGCTCCCTCTTGATCTTTGCTTCCTTGCAGTAACAACTGGAGTGTGCTCCCTCTTGATCTTTGCTTCCTTTATGATATCATCGTGATTATATGTCGTTGAACTTCTATCCATCCTGGACCACTATGCATGCTTAAGTGTGCACTAGTGTCATCATTGTGTCATCCTCAATATCTCATACATAATCACACATGCATTAGTATAATCTCAATACTTATTAAAACATTATGATTCTAAATAATCTTAATCATGTATGGTCATGATCATTTCATACACAAACGTTAGTATTCAAGGTTTCAGGGAGGACTTCTTTTACTCATGCATATTTTATTTGACCATAGGACTCTTCTAGTTTGTCATATCATTAATCAAAATAAGAAGTATAATATGCATAAACCCATGATTGCCCAAACTTATAACTTCATGAATTATCAATCATACCAAGTATTCTTATATAAGATACTAACACAAGGTATGATTCTAACTTGATATAGGAAAAACATACCTGGATTATCATGCTTGCTAGTTATGTCTAACATACCCACATAATGTCTTCTTGTTCTCTTCAATGACTTGTGCTAGTAACCTACATATCTCATAAGTTAACCATTGTCGAACCAAATTATACATACCTCATAAGTAGAGTTTCTATGTGATCCATGACTATGGATAAGTCTTTGTCTTCATGTCATCATGGTCATATGTTCTTGATCTAGAACTTGATTTGTCTTTCTCGGTGTACCTTTCATGTTAGCGGACAACATCATCCTCATACAACACCACAGTGCATTAGTACAATCATAAGTGTCATAACCCTAATCAATTAATGTATTCGATCATTCACATGCATTCATACTTTTACTAAGGTGATAAGACAAGTCTAAAATTAATCAAGATTGTACTAACCTCATTAATATGAAGACAAACTTAATTATGAACAAATACTTGTATCTCCTCAAGTCATACCTGTCGAGATTGCTTGTAGACTTCTTATGTAAGGCCTTAGCCTCATCTCCCTCTGGAATTGGAACTTCTTAACCCAATCCACTTTGATTTTTTGAAGCTGGATCTAGAGCTGGATTAGGGTTTGCTAAAGAAACCCTAAAAATTCAAACTTTGAATTTCAAACTTCTGATTGGATGAAAAGATGCGCCTTGCTTAGCTGATCAAGCTGGTATACTTCAATTTTGAAATCTCCAAAATTTGACCCCTCAAAATTGACTTTGAAAGTTTCGAATCTGCAATTTCTGGTTTTCTGGTTTTCTAGTCAAAATCCCAAACTAGGGTTTGATAATTCCCGAGGTTATGTCCAGCCAAAAAATTCAATCTTGGTCTCTAAACTTTGATTTTTCTGAGGAGCATCCAGCCGTGGTCTCAGATTTTAAAAATTCCAACTTTTGCATAAACCCTAATTTTCCATCTTTCCGATCAAAATCTCAAACTAGGGTTTGATGGAGCCCGGGGTTCTGCCCAACCAAAAGGTTCGATCTTGATCTCTAAATTTCAATTTTTCTTAGGAGCATCCATCCGTGGTCTAAAATTCAAGAAATTCCAACCTTCTCTGAAACCCTAATTTCCTGCAGCAGTGACAAACCAAAAATGAAAGTGCTCAAAATCCAATTATGTTTGGACAGAAATATATGCCATATTGTTTCTTATGCATATCTGAAATTTTGGATCCTGAGGGTCTGAACCTTCAGCCTATGGTAGACGGACCTATCATCTTTCCAACCCCATATATCTAAACTAAAATGGACTCTATGAGAGAGATATATTCCAAGTGTCGCAACGTGACATGTTTATGGGATGAAACAGTATAGAGAAATTTTACGGTGTGCCATGTGTCAGTGTTTCAACTTCGGCCTCTGAAACCCAGACCTATGAAACTATAATCTGTGCCCTAATTGTCACTTTTTACGAAATTCCATTTGGAGATTCCTATCCCAAGATATGACCTTTTTTCCTAGGTCACTTGTTTAGGACTGCATTCTGGAAGAGGTAGAAACCCTAACTTGTACGGATCATATCTCACAAAGTACAACGAATCTGAGGTTGTCCTTCAGACACAAGGTACATGGACATTTCATCTTCGACTTGTAATAGTTTAAGATCTTGAACCTTCTCCAAAACTGAGTTATAGCGAATGTTCCATGATTACTGGTTTTTACTATACCAAGCCCTAGCTTCCAATTTGTCGCAAGTGCAACAAGTGTCATAAATGCCATACCATGCCTTCCTTCAAGCTAGCTCTGATACCATGTTAGTTTTTCAGCATTTAATTCAATCTGATCTAGGATCTTAACTGAGAGAACAACATGTACATCATATCAAACACAAGAGACAAGAGACACAAAGCATTTCACTAGGGAAAACCAAGAAGGTGAAAAACCCCGCAACTTCCTCAGAGATAGAATGAGCATCAATACAAAGATCACAAAGATCAAACCCCACAACAAGATATATTCTCCTATCAGCTGCTCCTCCTCCACTTGTGCGCACTCCTCCTCTCTCTCACTAATGCGAAGTGAGTGAGCGTGTGAATGAATAGAATGAGAGAGACACACTCTCTATTTATACAATGACTTGACTTGCCTTTTACTCTAACTGGGCCGACCTCCCTTAGGAGAGTCTAATAACCCATGACCACTTGTTACTGGGCCAACCCCACTAGGGTGTTCTAATAACCCTTTAACCCACATGACTCATACAGGGTCGGCCCCACCAAGGTGGTCTAATTGCCCATCAAATACAAATAACAACACTTACAATGTAACTTTCAACACTTGCAAATACAAATGACGACACTTCCAATCAGAGGAATAATACATCTATGTTGGGGATACAATAAAGTACAAATGTAATACATACAATATACAAGTGAGTATCTTCTGAAGTTACAAATACATCAACAATGCAAAACCAGTTAGTACACCTTTGGCCATCCATTTCAATATAAGGAAATGTGTCCCAAGACACAGGAAGAGACAGATTACATGTCCAAGATTCCTTATTCATCAGCAATTGGCAGCTTGATGCATGCCATGGTGTGCACAAGACCGGATATTGCACATGCAGTGGGAGTTGTGAGCAGATATATGAACAATCCAAGTAAAGAACATTGGAAGGCAATACAGTGGATTCTCAGGTATATGAGAGGTACTACCACTCATGCATTATGTTTTGGAGGTTCAGACATTGTTCTACAGGGATATGTTGATGTAGATATGGTAGGTGATAAGGAAAGTAGGAGGAGCACCTCAGGGTATGTGTTTTCTGTAGATGAAACAGCAGTAAGTTGGATTTTGAAACTGCAAAAGGTTGTTGCACTTTCAACAATGGAAGCAGAGTATGTTGTTGTTACAGAGGCTACTAAAGAGATGATTTGGTTGCAGAGGTTTATGGAGGAATTGGGTAAGAAGCGGAAAGATAACAGGTTATATAGTGACATTCAAAGTGCCATTCATCTTGAAAAGAACTCAGCATTCCATTCTAGGACTAAACATATACAGCTCAAGTACCATTTCATACGCTCTATTCTGGAAGATGAACTGTTGAAGCTGGAAAAGATACATACTAGCCATAATCCTGCAAACATGTTTACAAAGGTAGTGACCAAAGAAAAATTGAGTTCCTGCTCAGTTTCAGTTGGAATTCTAGCATGAAGGTGAAGATGAGAAATTTTCCAAGTCCAAGATCCAGCAAGTATAGCAACGGTGGAGTTGTTGTGATCAGTCTCCAAGTGAGAGATTGTTAGTTGTGGAGCCATATCTTCCAGTCTCATAGATGATATTGTCTCAGTTGTGTACCCCAGCTTTATATGATATGCAAAAGGACTGTACACTCGTTCCCCAACCTTGGGGTTCAGGGACCTCTAGAGCTTCGAGAGACCTCTAGATATTTTAGAGGCTTCGAGTTGTTTCTAGGTTTCCAGGTCCTTCTTTACCTACCGCAAGTGGTTCATCTACCGCAATTACTGATGGAGCTATTGCATGTTGGTTGTGGAGCCAGATCTTCTAGTCTCATAGATGATATTGTCTCAGCTGTGTACCCCAGCTTTATATGATATGAAAAAGGAATGTACACTCGTTCCCCAACCTTGGGGTTGGGATGTTTGTTGGCCAACAGTTTTGCGAACCCATGGTTTTGGGTATCCCGTGGTATTTTCCCATTGTATTCCCCCTATAAAAGAAAGACATTGTAATATGGCTAAGGTAAGATGTATTAGGTATTATGTATTGTAAAGATCTCTGAGATCGTGAAGTGAGACTGTGAGACAATGAAGAGGAAGTGCAACGGATGTGTTGGAGGTTGTATCCCTTCATTTGCTGGATGGTATAATAATAAGGACTGGCAATTTCAATGTGGACGTAGCCCATCTTGGGTGAACCACTATATATTGGTGTCTCTCTTGTAATGTGTCTGTGTGATTATATTTGCATTTATAATTATTGTTATTGCTCTGCGATCCTATTTTTCTAACACTGCATTCAATGCATGGTACAGGTAGGTTGCTTGTTGTTGGAATTATCTTCCAACACTCCCCCATAATTCCAACAATTCCCATACCATCAATTACATCTCAAAATACTTTGCTATTTTTCTTTCTGCTCTGTTGTTCCAATCTCCTTGGGCTTTCTTCTACTTTCTTCTTTGGATTTTCAAAAATCCTATTACAACTGGTCCAACTAACTACTCCCCCTTAGTCCAAGATTTATATCTCTGGACTGATCTCTATCTATGAGAGATTCACACAGTGCTGCTGCATTACAACTATGCCTCCAAAAGAGGGCTTACAACAGCCTTGGGGACACAAGCCTGTGACTAAGTCCAACCTATGACTAAGGATTTTGGACCAAAAATACAGAGGTGTCAGGTACAACTGATCATGCACCTTAAACAAATTACAAATTTCATGCCCATAATTTCATTGCAGATACGGGAAAGCAAATTCTTTAACCAAAATTTTTACTACAGCTTCAGCTAGCTTTGATTCTATGAGAAGCACTTTTCATACATCCTTTATGCTCCACAGTCTTTCCACCTTTTCTCTTTTCTCTTCGGGACGGACTAAATGCAGTTAGCACACATTAATACTTGCTACTAATCCTCTTAACAACGCTCTTCCCATCAATGGATGCAACATCCTGCTCAAATCTACTGCACACAAAAGGAAAATCATCACTGCAAACTTACAAACATAGCAGCGGACACATGGCTCAAAACAAATATGATTTATTTTAGTCTTCATCAACTCTCTTGGGGTTATCATAACAAGATATTTCCACCCCCTCACTAAACAACAAATCCATATCATGATGAAGAATCACAGGATAGGACAGAAACAAAAATCAGAAATAAACATGAAAAATAAAACGTAGAGACCAGGAACTGGAAAGCCTTCTCCAGTTCTATATTTCTTTTACAGAGGATGGATCTCTTGCCAGGTCTCTAATGACTAGGTCATATTTGCCTTCCATATCTTCCACAGCAGCTCCTCCTTCGATGGGTAGCTTCCTTTCGTGGAAACTCTTCTTCATGAAGGCGGCTCCTTAATCCTTTCAACTACGGCTACTCGCCACTCCTCCTCTCATGTAGCTCGCGGGCCCCTTCACTAAACACATACGACTCACACAAAAAATTTCTATGGGCTACGGCCCACTCCTTCTCAGCAAACTAACACATCATATGGAGGAGCAAATACACGGCTATGCTCACAAACAAAACCCACCCTCACGCTCAAACAAAAGACACTGAACTTAGTTACTCCTACCTCCTACAGTAACCTACAGGAGGTTACTTCACAATTTCTTCATAACCATGGGCCTCCCGTGAGGGAGTTATGCCCAAACCCAACGCTCTTATACCATGACGAAAATGGAGGAGGAGCAGAACTAACAAAAAAAAACAGTATTATATTATGTATCCTTCAGCTCAGAACCGGATACCCTTCTGAATACATTACAGGCATACATATTTATAGCAATTTCACTACTTCTAGAGACCTCTAGAGCTTTTAGAGGCTTCGAGTTGTTTTTGGGTTTCCAGGTCCTTCTTTACTTACCGTGAGTGGTTCATCTACCGCAATTACTAATGGAGCTACTGCATTCAATACATGGTACAGGTAGGTTGCTTGTTGTTGGAATTATCTTCCAACAATATCCCTAGGGTTGAAACAAATCGAAGCTCCAAGAAGCCCTTCCAATCAGGGTAATTTTTAAGGGCAAAATTTCACCAATTGGCTATTTTTCGAACTTTTTTTCAAAAAATAAATTCACTATTTGATCATTTTTAGTCTCTAATATCATCTATATTTACATAAAATATGTTTTTTTATCATAATATTCGCCAAAATTTACACATTTTAGTAGTAAATTGTATGTTTCATATTTAATATTCGCCTACCTATATATATACATGTTTTTTTCAATCCAAAATAATCGCCTAGGATACTATACTTAAGTATAATATTAGAATCCTTAAAAAATACCCTGCTTCCAATATGATAAATAATTTGTCCATCCAAGTGTTGAAAACCATTACCTTGCAATCCAACACTATAAGCTTAATCATTTGTGAATAATATTTAGAGTATGAATCTGGAAATGACTTTCATTGTACATCTTTTAATGACCAGCCTCAAAGCAGATATGATATGTAATTTTTTGGATAGTGTTTGGTTATAATTGTCACATTGTGGATTTTAGTAGGCTTAGATCCAAAATTTTATGGCAGCTTAAAAGTCCATGTTGGCTGGAAAGCAAAGTAATCCTGATTCAAAATTCTGAATTGATATCCAACACTCTGAGCTCTTGAGAAAAAGGTAAAATCCATGACTTGAACATTTCAATTAAGCTCCAATACTAACCCAAGAAATAGTGGATATTTGGGATTGGAGTTTGATAGTTTCTTGTCCATGCTCCAAATTTGTGGGTGTAGTTTATCTCAAAATAGGTTCAAAATTAAGCTCATGAAAAATTCAACTCTACCAGAATTTCCAAATAACACATTTTGTAATGGGAACTGCACTTTTGATTGTTGAAAAAAAAAGATAAAATTAAATTAAATTTGTAAAAATAAATACATCTTGAGCAATATTTAGAAGACACCAAAATCTACAAATTATTAGTATGTCATTTTTATTTTTATTTTATTGTAGCAAAGGATACCTAGTCATGTTGGGAATTGAACTTGGTTGTTAGCCGAGACAGGAAACTCTCTTAATCATATACTACATTCTGATCTTAAAATACAATAAGAGGGGAAAAATACAGTAATTTGTTTTTTGGATGCTAATAGGGTTATCAAAACACTTACATGTATAGAGAACTTGCACCATGTGGATGAGGCACTGGGATTCATGTCATCTGCAGGATTGACTGTAGACCACCCGATTATGACAACAACTAATTTATTCACTTCTCACGAGTGCCTCCTCCTCCTATATGAAGAAGCACTAACCAGACAGGATTCGACCTAAAGAAATTTCTATGACTGCTTTGCTCACATGATTTGGATCAGTGAGAGAAGACGCTAGTTAGATGGCTCTCACATGGAGTTCCTCCATGGGGTGGCCAATCCCATCGGTGTTAAGGTATACATTCTCCTTTTTGTTTTTGTTTCCTTTTCATTCATGTGCCTCACCTTACTCCACTCATAAACATGAGCTTCAATTTTGTTTGAGGGATTGGAATTCTTTCTACCCATGAGTTATGGAAGCAAGGAAGTATTATTGTGAAACTAAATCCCAGTGATCATGCCATTTTATTAATTATGGACATCACATATACAACAACCACAAGCAAAGAGGGATCACAATGTGTTAATAACACATTGTGGACAAATATATATATCTTTCATTCCATATATGTTACTAATTAATTGTTTTCAATATGTGAAGGTGAGTGACAAGAAGAATCCAGGTGAGTTGGTGAAGTTGATAGAGATTTTGAATCCAAAACAAGCTTGGTAGGCTCACTGTGGTGGTCCTCATGGGGGCAAAAAATCTTAGGGTAAAGCTATCTCACCTCATCAGAGCAGTGCGCAGTGCAAGGCTTATTGTCACGTGGGTTAGTGATCCCATGCATGGTAACACTATCAAAGCACCATGTGGCCTCAAAACTCGCCCCTTCGATGAAATAAGAGTAAGTAATCTATACCCCTGTAAATAAGTATGTACAATTTGGTTGAACTAGGAATTCCATTGTTATAACATATGGCTGCATCATTATAAGGACTTGGTTCTGTTGACTTTTGGTCAAGAGGGTCATTCTTGTGAATGCACAATCTTGTTTGTAAGTGTAGGAGGAGAGTATTAGTGCATAACATAATCTTAACATAAGTATATATCACTATAGTAGTAATACTTCCAATTATTATCGACATTACATAGATAAGAAGTCATACAAGAGAGTGACATAATACAATGTTGTATACTTTGTCTGTTTAGTCATCTAAACAATCGTTATGTTGTTGTTTTTAGGCAGAAGTACGCGCTTTCTTTAATGTTCATGATCAAGAAGGGATCCACCCTAGTGGTGTGCACTTGGAGATGACAGGAGAAAATGTGACATAATGCATAGGTGGATCTAGGACTGGGACTTTGGATGATCTTAGCTCTCGCTACCACACTCATTTTGATCCACGTTTGAATGCCTCCCATGCTCTTGAATTGGCTTTCATCATAGCAGAGAGCTTGAGGAAGAGGAGATTGGGTTCTGACCTCTCAAGATTGGGGACTCAATTCAAAGGACTTGTCTCCTTCTAAGGGGTGTTATATAATGAAATAAGGAGACATGGGTTTGGTTTTAGTGAGAGAGGGGGCCTTTTGTCTAAGTATTTTGCACTATTATTATGGTTATGGTTGTATGTCAATATTCGAAGTGGCTTGTGTATGGCTTGATGTAGTTTGGAAATAAAATATCAAAGGCAATTTGTTTTCAATAATTTTTCTTATTGTGACTTGAAAGGGTCTTGTTACACAACATGGAGATGATGATTGATCTGCATTTTAATAGGAAGAAATGGGTTTCAACTCTATTCTACTCATGATATCACTTTCTTGATAAAATTGAAAATCTCAAAACAAACATTGTATGAAAATTCTGCAACTTCTCAATTTCTATTTTTAGAATTAGTTTTATCAGATTTTATTATTATAGATTAAAATGAAGTTTTTCCTGGAAATTATGCTTCTTATTTTTAATCAGCATAGCTAATTTATAAATACTATGTATAAGTGTATAAAAAATAAACATGATGGAAGGAAACTTTGACTAAGTCATTTGTTTTATTTTAAACATAGTTCCTTCCTATCAAACATGTGCAATAGCTAATCCAAATATTGCTTTTAAACATTAAATCTAACTTAACCATTGCGTAAAGGAGTTGACTTCCAAAATTTATTTGTTTTACCACACATTTTTATTTTCAATTTGTTTATAAAATTATATATTTTCAATTTGTTTATAAAATTATAATGTTTTTGTGCATGGGATAGATTTTAATATAGTAGTTTTGGCATGTCCTTCAATTTGTTTATAGAATTATAATGTTTTTGTGCATGGGATAGATTTTTATATAGTAGTTTTAGCATGTCCTTGTGATATTGACTCCAATTTTTTATGTTCGGACTTGTTAAGTATATGTCATATTGTTGAATAATAGAATACTCAATCTAAAAGTTTATTGTGAAATGCCAAAAGAATGGCATGATCCCTTTTGCTGGTTAAAGCTAATCAGAGAAGAGATTATTCAATTACTCAAGATTAAGAGGATGTTTAGTCTTATGATGGGAATAGATAGAGCAGTTAATATTATTGTTTTGAAGTTTCTCTAGATCCAAAGAATTGCTCACTTTTTAATAGATTGTTGGAATGCCCTTACTCTGTGGGGAGTGGAAAGAGAGTTATTAAGGACTTTTCCACATAATAATTTATGGATATACAATCTCACTATGTGGTCAAAGGATTCATCTTATTTTAGTTTATTTAAAATTTATGATTTTTGTTTTGAAAGACAAATTTTATATATTTATGGTTTTAGTTTTTAAAAACAAATTGTTAGATAAATCAATGATTGAAGACCAATTTTGTTGTGTAATATTAACATTAAGACTGGAAATTGATCTTTTTAGAAGATTATTGTAAATTCCTTTGACCATTTGTATTGGTAAACTTCATGGGACTGATCTTTAAAATCCAAAAATGTTTTTAAGCTAAGAATTTAGATTATCAGTAGTTTTAGGGTGGTTGAAGATGCATTCAAACTGCTTAAATAAAATATGACAAGTATGTTCATAAAGTTGGACACTTTATGTTCATAAAGTTGGATACTTTATAGACATGGAAAAGGTTTATGATAAGTTGGAGTGAGATTTACTGATGGCAATTCTTAAGGTTAAAGGAATATATTGACAAAACCTAAATATAAATAAATAATCTCCTTATAAAAATAAAGATATTTATATACAAAATAAATAAATAATATGAATTGACAAACTTAATTATTTACTTTGATATTCAAAATTATACTAAAAAACATTCAAATTAGACTAATAAATTCCTATCAAATGGCAAAATTTCAATTAGACTAATTCATTCATATCAAATGTAAAATTTCAACATTACCGTAGTTTTATAAATTTTCACTTTAGAAAGATATGAATTCCATCATAAAAGTATTTTAATGTTTATATTTTTTAAAAAATCACTTTTAATAGGATATACATAGGCTATATTGAGAGTACATTTAATGTTTCTATTTTAAAAGTGCTATTGGTGGTAACTCTAAAAACAATTTGTGAGTGTTCTAATCTAGGATTTTAGGAAATCCTAGAGTTATTGAAGAGTTGAGGTCATTGAGGTCGTTGGGATGACTTGGTATGGCTTGGTGACATATATGAACAATGTTAACATAGATTAGAGTAATGCAAAAATCTTAGATTTATATGGATGATGAAATTTATGTTTACATTAAGTTACTTGAGTAATAAATAATTATGTATTGCATGTGTAGGCTTATTCCCATTACTTTTAAGGCATGCATTGTCATGAATTTTGGGATTGACTTATTTTTGTTTTTATGAAGTTTTTAAGGACATGGAGAATTTATTTCACCTAACTCTTTGTTAGCTAATGGTTTCTAAGGAGATGGAGTTTCGCTTCATTAATTATAGATTAGGAGATAGAGGGATGAGAGAAGCATAGAGGTGGAACAATTTGAGGTGTATTGAGCATGATTCACATGATTTGGAACTAGTTCAAATATGAACTTTCTTAGTCAATTGCTACTACTCCTTCCGCATATCTTCATCTTCAAGATTTGAGCTCGTATACAATCATTATGTTGGTTGGACAACATTATGTTATAGTAGAACCCTATATTGAAGCTTGTTGACCTCTTATACAATCATTATTTTGGTTGGACGACATTTTGTTATAGGCCCATAGTGTATTGAAGCCGTAACAAGAGGAAAGCCTTGGTTTCATCAATACATTTTGATATTTTTCAAAATACATTTTTTTTGCTTACCTTGGTTACCATTTTGTATGGTTGATATTTTAACATTTGACTTTTCAATTAGGGGAATTTTGAGGTCTAAAATGAACCTCTTAAGAGATATAACAAAATATTGTAAGTACTCATTTTGTGGGGAAGGTATATTTACAACTCACCTTTTGCACTACAATTCATTTAATTATGGTTAAGTTAAAGTGAGAATATGTGTACAACTAAAATTAATAAAAAAATCCATTTTGATAATGACTAGAAGCATAAGTACTTTTGAATACATAAATGTACTAAAATAAAGTACACATAAAATAAAATAAAGCAATATACTTTTGTTTTGAATTATAAACCTAAATTAAACTTTTGTACATAAATACATAAATTATAAATTATACTTTTATTTTTATTTTTTTTAGAAAAAAAAAAACCGAACTTTTGTTATTTCCATGAAATCAAAAAGTACATATCCCACGCCAAGGGCTTTAAAACTGGACTCTTCGAGAAATATTTGTTACAAAAACATTAATGTTCTATACAAGATATAATATCCAAAACATAAGCTAGTAGTCCTATGCAATTCAGATTCATACAAGAAGTGCCTTACATACAGTCAACTCAAAACAAGGTCTAGAAAACATCAGAAAGAAAAGAGTTTCAAGAACCAAATAAGACACAAATATCTTCTATCCATTCTTCCCAAAAGAGTACCCATGGCACACCATCAAGAGCTTCTTTTGACAACGAGTCCGCAACATCATTGTTTACTCTGTACGTATGTTCAATAGTGAGATCTAGAAACATGTCCAACAGCAGAGAAGTTCTTTGACACTAGTTATGAAGTAATGCATTTTCCAGTTTGGCCTGCTTCTTTGACACTAGTTATGAAGTAATGCATTTTCCAATTTGGCCTGCTTGTACAAAATGTAAGAACATTAAGAAGGCTTTCCCAAGCAGTGAAAGTAAGGCAAAAGATATCCTGGAAATCATCCACTCAGATGTATGTGGTCCTATGTCATCCAGTTCTCTGAGTGGGTATGTTTACTATGTCTCATTTATTGATGACGTCTCCAGGAAGACATGGGTATATTTCTTGAAGAACAAAGATGAAGTGTTTGATAAATTCAAGGAATTCAAAACCTTGATGGAGAATCAAACTGACAAGAAGATCAAAACATTCAGATCCAACAATGGTGGAGAATTCACCTCATGTGACTTCAAGAAGCTTTGTAGTGATTCAGGGATTAAGAGGGAGTTGACTGCTCCTTATAATCCTCAACAGAATGGAGTTGTAGAAAGGAAGAACAGAACAATCATGGAAGCAGCAAGGGCAATGCTGTATGACCAGGATCTACCTATGCATCTATGGGCAGAAGCAACTAGAACAACTATATATGTGCAGAACAGAACACCCCACAAGATATTGGACAACAAGACACCAGAAGAGGTCTTTTCTGATAAGAAACCTGAAGTCAGCCATCTCAGAATATTTGGTTGTCCAGTATACACTCATGTCCCAAAGGAAAAGAGGACTAAACTAGATCCTTCAGGAAAGAAGGGTATCTTTGTGGGTTACAGTGAAATCTCGAAGGCTTACAGAATATACTTTCCAAGGTTCAAGAAGATTGATGTCAGCAGGGATGTATCATTTGATGAAAACTTAGCATTTATCAAATCAAGGAAGTCACCTATCGAAGTTTATGAAGAACCTAAGGAAACTAGATTTCAAGACACTACCATGACTGAAGCAGTTCCAGAAGTTGTTCATGAGTTTGAAGATCTGCAAGAACCTGTAGATCCACCCCGTGAGGATAACTCTCACAAGAGGAAACCTGCATGGGCTAGAGAGCTCATTCAAGATGCAGAAAGATTTGGCATTCCAGAAGAAGAACACAGAGCAAAGAAGAGAACCAGATCACATACCAGCTATGTTGCTTTACTCCGTGACATTATGAACAAAGAACCTTCCAGTTATGAAGAAGCAGTGGAAAAGAAAGAATGGAAGGATGCCATGGTTGAGGAATACCAATCAATAATGAAGAATGATGTTTGGGATGTTGTACCAAGACCTAAAAAGAAGTCTGTTGTGACTTCTAAATGGATCTACAAAATCAAGCATGCTGCAGATGGCCGTGTAGAAAAATACAAAGCAAGATTCGTAGCTTGTGGATTCTCTTAGAAATAGGGAATAGATTATGAAGAAACTTTTGCACCTGTAGCTAGGTATACTTCTATCAGAACAGTACTTTCCCTGGCTGCAGCAATGAAATGGAAAATACACCAGAAGGATGTCAAGACTGCTTTCTTGAATGGTGTAGTTGAAGAGGAAGTATATGTGGAGCAGCCACTCGGTTTTGAAATACATGACAGGGAATCATATGTGTGCAGATTGAAGAAATCCTTGTATGGCTTGAAACAAGCTCCCAGAACTTGGTATGGTAGGATGGACAGTTTCCTATCTAGTTTGGGCTTTACCAAGAGTAAAGCGGATTCCAACCTTTACTACAAGGTTGAGGAAGGGAATCCTATGATTCTACTCCTATATGTGGATGACTTATTTGTAACAGGAGATGACAGATTGATTGCAGATACTAAGAGAAAGCTTGCTGCCGAGTTCGATATGAAATATCTGGAAATGATGCATTATTTCCTAGGTATGGAGGTGTGGCAGAGTATAGGTGGGATCTTCCTTGGTCAAGGGAAGTACACAGTAGATATCCTAAAGAGATTCGGGATGATGGATTGCAAGGCCATGGCCACACCTATGGCATCGAATCTGAAGCTTCTATGTGATGCTTCATCTAAGCCAGTTGATGTCTCTATGTATCGTCAGATGATTGGGTCCTTGAAGTACCTGACGAACACGAGACCAGATATTTGCTTTGCGGTGAACACATTGAGCCAGTTCCTGATGGATCCAAGGAGTGTTCACTTGGTTGTTGTAAAGCATGTTCTGAGGTACCTGAAGGGTACAGTGGATTATGGGCTCAAGTATGAGGCGAATCAAAAGTTTAACCTGCAGGGTTATGTTGATTCAGATTGGACTGGCAGTGCTGTAGATAGGAAGAGCACATCTGGGTGCTGCTTTAGTATGGGATCAGGTGTGATCTCTTGGTTTAACATGAAGCAGTCCTGCGTAGCACTGAGTACAGTTGAGACAGAGTATGTTGCAGCCTGTTCAGCTAGTTGTGAGGCAGTATGGCTACGAAAGCTACTATCTGAGTTATTTGATCTCCCGTTGGATGCTACTGGTATCTTTTGTGATAACCAGAGTTGTGTGAAGCTATCCGAGAACCCAGTGTTTCATGACAGGTCGAAACACATAGAGATCAAATATCACTATATCAGGGATATGGTGCAGAGAGGAGCTATGAAGCTCCTGTATGTTGCGACGGACGAGCAGATTGCAGATGTGCTGACGAAGCCACTAGCCAGGGTGAAGTTCGAGTACTTCAGAGAGAGGCTTGGTGTTCTTCGGATTGATGACACTTCGAGGAAAAAGTGATGGACATATTTGTTGAAGCCATTCCAAGCATGTTGGAAGGAGGATCCTTCACATGGCTATGGATGATGAGCATCAGGATGATGTTCTGGTTTCTGCTTTGTATGATCAATTGGATCATTTTTATATGTATGTATGTATGCATCATGTTGGATGCTGGATATGATCAGTTGGATCATTTATATGTATATGTATGTACGCATCATGTTGGATACTGGATATGATCAGTTGAATCATTTATATGTATGTACACATCATGTTGGATGTTGGATATGATCGGTTGGATCATGTGTATGTATTTTGTATATGCATCATGTTGGATGCTTGGACCATGTATCTGTATATGTATCAGGTGGATACATTGTATGATCAGGTAGATCATGTATGTTGATATGTATCATGTATTTGTATTTGTATCAGGTGGATCATGTATGATGATATGTATCAGGTAGATACTTGGTATGCATCAGATAGATGCATTGTATGATCAGGATGATCATGGATGACAAGCTTCAGGATGTTGCTCCAGATGACATGCAGCAGGATGTTGCAGTGATGATGATCAGGATGATCATGTGTACATCAGGATGATGTATGGTGAGTATCAGGTTGATACTCTGTGGCCGTGGAACAGGTTGTGCATATAAGCATGTAATTTGTGCCCTCGGAGATTTGCAGATAGTCTTTCGAGGTTTTGCCTATGGCATGTAATTTGTACCCTGGGATATCTAGCAAATGCTCTTTCGAGGTTTTTCTTGGGAGGACATATAATTTGTGCCCTGGGAGATCTGCAGATAGTCTTTCGAGGTTTTGCCAATGGCATGTAATTTGTGCCCTGGGATATCTGGCAGATGCTCTTTCGAGGTTTTGTCCTATGGCATGTAATTTGTGCCCTGGGAGATCCGATAGGTTGAGTCGTGTGCTAGTAATCAGTCCTGGGATGCTCTTTCAAGGTTTTGCCATGACCACATGTAATTTGTGCCCTGGGAGATCCGATAGCTTGAGCCTTATGCTCGTAATCATCCCTGGGATGCTCTTTCGAGGTTTTGTGGTGACCACATGTAATTTGTGCCCTGGGAGATCCGATAGGTTGAGCCTTGTGCTCATAATCAATCCTGGGATTCTCTTTCGAGGTTTTTTGGTGGGGTCACATGTAATAAGTCCTGGAGATCTGGACAGGATGAAAAAGGCCTCAGATGCTCTTTAGGGTTCTTGCTAGTCAAGAGACTCTTTTAAGGTTTTGTAACGCACGTAATAAGTCCTAAGATTTCCACAGTATGGCCAGTGATGATGAAGACCTGCAGGTGGTGGGCCTACATCCAGTATGAAAAAGGACTGGCTCTGTAGAACTTCCTATGATGAGTAGAGTCAGAGATTGGTTGAGACAGAAGCAGCAGTGACGATGATGATGATGATGCATCGATGACAATGATCCCGAGAAGAAGACTTGTCTAGCAAATCTGTGTCGAGAAATACCTTCCTAGTTAAGAGGGAGTGTTGATGTATATGTAACTTCGGAATGTATTTCATATATATTTATTGTACCCTTATTAGAGATGTGTTATTCCTCTATAAGGAAGTGTCGTCATGTGGATTGACAAGTGTCGCAAGTGTGTGTACTTGCTGATGGGTTATTAGACCACCATGTGTGGGGTCGGCCCTGAAATATATATATTATATTGTGGATGTACCTAGCTAGACAAGTCGGCCCCATAAGGTCACTGGGAAAACAGGTTAGTATAAATAGAGATCAGGAGATCTCTATTTAGATCATTCAGAAAGTCATATCTCTCTCACTCAGAAAGTGGCGCACTAGTGAGGAGGAGGATCATCTGCTTCTAGGAGACTATCTCAAGTGTATTTTGGTTGTACTTTGGTTGAGCCATTGGTCTCTCTATCTCTGAAGAAGTTGTGGGGTTTTTCACCTTAGGGTTTTCCCCACGGAAACTCTATGTCTCTTGTCTCTCATGCTTTTGATTCTTGTGATGCTTGTCATGCTTATTGTGATTGTTATGCATTGATATACTGTATATGTTATTCTCTCAGTGAAGATCCTAGAGTATTGTGAATTAATGCTCAGAATTTAACAACTAGCCCTTTCCCTCCTTCCTCTAAAGGCGCTGAAAAGCATAGTCACTGTGCTTGTCACACCTGAAGCACTTGATATGACTCAAGTCTTCTTTCCCAAACATGAAGAATCTAATTTTTCCTCCTTGCCCTTCTGCCCCTCCTAGGTCCTCCTTTCCTACCTCCTCTCCTCTCCTCATTGATGAGGGATAGGTTTGGTACATCATCCTCGTCCTAACCTCCTCTTCCCACCTCACTGATGAGGGATAGGTTTGGTACATCATCCTCATCCTTGTAACCGATTGAGACTTGCTCTAGTGTCATCTTCTTTCTAATGAAAGCATCCCACAATTGCTTGAAGTATGGTAACCTCTCTTGATCACAAATAACCTTAGATAAAGTTGTGCTAAGATGAACCAAAGTCATTCAGAGCAATCTGAACTAGCTCATCATCTTTGAATTCGTCACCAAGCACAACAAGCTAGTCTCTCAAATCGGCTAACTTCATCAGATACCTAACCACTACATTTGTCTTGCACATGCATGTCATGATGAGATTGTTCATTAGGAATATCTTCCTGGATATGTTCACACTCTGGTACAAGGTTCTCAAGGCATCGTGCATCTCCCTGTTAGTGTTCTTTCCGACAATATGAAGGATTACAAGATCCTTCACCAAATCAAGCAAGACCCACTTCACGCTCACTACATTCTTGTTGTACTTTGGCAAAGCCTTGGGATCTGAAGGAGGTTTGACCTTCTTCTCCACAAGGCAGCTAAGATTTGCTACTTTCAGGAGGTTGTGCAATCTACAGTTCCACAACACGTTAGAGGTGCCATCCAACAGGCGAATCTCTTGCATGCTAGGAATGCCCATTACTACAACTCCACTGAACAAGTTTAAATCTCCATCAACTAGGGTTTCACACCCCACAACCCTTCTCAAGTCCACATGTCAATCACTAGCACATCAATCACTAAAGCCTTGACATACCACCCATTCTCTTTCCTTCAAGGCTGATCTCTCCATACACAATTCTGTAAGGCTTCGGATACACCACTTTAGTATCATGTTAAAATTCTTCAGTGCCTAGTAAAATTCAGTCTGAGATTTAACCTACATAATTAGGAAAACAGAAAACTGTAATCTGAAATCTACTAGATATTAAAACACATCCCACTAAAGAAAGTAACAAGTACAAATCCGAAAGTCAAATCACATCACAATTTATTATTCTTTGAAAATGGAAAATACATTGAAAGCTTCAAACTACCATTCACTCACTGCTTCTACTCTCAGAAACTGAATGAATAAAATCTATATCCCTGCCTTCTTATATCACTAAAGAATATACTCTCACTAAAGAATAGACTCTCGGGGTTTACAAAAATGACCCCGATTCCAAACTGGATCAAAACCGAGATTTCTGGGCTTGGGATTAGCACCCTCAACCTGCGTGAAAGAACTTTTCCCAATAAAGTGGACCCACTAGAGGAGAGTGCAAGTATGCCTGCATATATATCTCTCTTCTAGGGATCTACACCCCATCTATTCTTAGAACCTTTCCACATGCAGAGTGCCCTAACTAAACAGAACAGAAATATACTGAATAAAAATCAAACCCATTCTAAAGAAAGAAAAGGAAGTGTTGTTTTAAATTCATGACAGCGACTAAAACTGGAATGAACCTAAGGCTGGCACATGCATGCCTCAAGAGGCATGCACCTTCTAACACTCCCTACATATCCACTGCTGTTGCGCCTCCTCACACTACTGCTGCCCACAAACAGTGTGCCTATACCTGCAACTCGACCTTTCTACTGAACTGTTCTTTGCATGCAGGTATTGTGTAGAGACCTATCTACTTAACCATGGGATTAATTTTAATTCTATACTTAAATATGAATAAAATCAAAATCAATATGAATGTGCCTACTAATTTACAAAGAAATTAACAATTAATTAAAAAACAAGAATCACTTGTACTAAATTTTATCTTTCATGTCATTTTCTAATTTGTTGAATTGACCAAACATATTAAGTAAACTAAAACAAAAGGAAAATCAAGAATACATACCTGAACCTGCAAGTAAGACTTACAGTTAGACATTTGAAGCTTGCAGAGTGTCCATCACCTGCTCATCAGGAAACCAGTATGAGGGGACTGCTCTCCTCCCAACCAACAACCCCTCAGTCTCAGACTGAGAGCCCCCGAGCCCTCACTCAGTAATACCAAGCCAGTTGGTCATCAGAATCAGAATCCTACTCTACCCTCAACCTCCAAACCTCCATCTCCATAAAACCCCTTTCCCCAATCAAACATACCCAAAACAGAGCATAAAAACCAAGAATGAGCATAAAAACCAAAAGAAGACCCTTCATTCAGCCCTCAATTCCCCTATTTATGCATAATTTTATAATATTGATATAATTAGAGTGAATTATGCATGAGTGTCAAATGGCCTTCATGCCCACTATTTTTCTAATCATATTTAATTAACATAATTAAGTTTTATTTGTTAATTAAACTTTATTATTATTATTTGTTAATTTCTTATTATAAATAATATATATACTCTATTAATATTTCCTCATTACTTAACTAAACTTAATAAATTTTGGGATATTACATACTTCCCCCTTCAAGAAACTTCGCCCCGAAGTTATATTTCCCCATAAAGATATGTTCACAACACAAAATAGCACCATACACAACGTATTGCAATAGTCATTTAATCAGTCTATTATATATATTTAATACTATTGTGAAGATGAAAACTCTTGCATGTGGCCAGCATGCAAGAATTTTCCTCCTTCACTAATACATTCAATGCCCTATTTACTACATGCTCTTGTTTAATTACCTAGGTTTTAATATGCAACCATTCATACAAATTATGCATTAACTTCACAATACACTTCATAAATATGACATAAACAATAAATCAAAACCAACTTAATGAAATAGAAAGACATAACACATCCCCCCAAAACTTCCTCATTCCTTACTCACCCTCTCCCTGAGAATCATACCACCCGAGCAACCTCCATAACCCTCCACGCCAACACTCTGGGTGGTCCCGCTCGCCATGGCACGGGCCCTCTACTGTAACCTATCCGTGGATAGTACAGTAGGCATTGGAAGCTTCACAGTTAACATAATTGCTAACCCAATCTATGGACCTCACCGGCCGCCCCAGATTTTGGTCAACTTCTGGTATCTATTTTGACCTCATCGACCGCACCGGATTTTGGTCACATTTGGTTACCTCATCGGCTACACCGGATTTTGGTCAACCAGGCATCTCGAAAGGTTGGCCCTGACTCCCTCCATATCCCTTCAAGGAAACCAACCCCAGGCATCAAAAGTCCTCCATATACCTCCCTTTACGGCTATGCAAGCCATGGGCTTCCGGTATTAGACCTCATTGGCCGCACCAGGTTTTGGTCTCCTCTGGTCACCTCATTGGTCGCACCGGATTTTGGTCGACCAGGCATCATAATCGTAACTGACAAGGTATTACTGAAACTAAGCCAAATCACAAGTCAAAATATGGTTTAAATTTCCTAGCACACTTTCTAGGCATCACTGAAATTTATTAGACAATGTTCAAAATTCATAAGCAAACCCACTTCAATGCCACATAATTTTCGGAAAAAATAAAACGAGCAGGAAATAAAAAGAAAGAAAAACTTTAAAGTCCAGGAATGAAGTTGTCGAGGGTAAAACTCCAACGCAAATCTAGATTAATGACAGAAAGGTTGTATGTTTCTTTGTAATCGATCTCTCAGTAGTCAGTTCACTTGCCATTCATATCTATCTTGTGAAGTAGTTATCTTCTCTTTTCTTATTTTTCTTTTTTTTCTTTTTTTCACAATTCAATTCTATATTCTTAATGCTTATATATAATTATTATTTTAAATAATAAATTTTATTAAATCTTATTGAAATACTTATCACAAATAAATTCTTTCTTTTAAATATGATGTGGATATTAGAATCCTAAGTTAAATTCAATGTAGTCTTTTTACTTATTTACATTTAACATAAAACAATTAAACTTTTGCATTACTATTGTTAACTCTTTACCTTTTATCTAACGGCCATTCAGAATTCATTGATCTAAGTCTCACATATATATGACCTGCCTAAAAAAATTTGATTATTATAAAATAATTGCATACAAAATATCATTATAGGCATGTGATTTAACGGTACGTTATTCGATACAGCGGTGGCCGATTATAAATCAAAGAAATCAGGTACTGGATGAGTATTAATATTTTTTCTAATTTCACATTTATTTGTTAATTTAAAATCTTGGATTAAGCTTACGAGGAATGAGGAAGAGGAGATTCACTTTATTTATTTATTTTCTTCCTAAAATTGAGTTTTTTTTTTTAAAAGATTTTAAAGTAAAGGAAATTAAACTTACGTAGATTAAAATATTTTAAATTAATTTTAAAGGAAATTAAACTTATAAGCAATGAAGAAGAGGAAATGTGGTCTTAAAAGTGAGAAATTAATAGAATCGAACTAAGTGAACGATAAATTAATGACATGTGAATCTCATATGAGTTGTAAGTATATATATGATATTTTTAATAAAAAAAATAATTACAAAATAAGAACACATTTATTTTAATATCAAATAAGAATCACTGTGATAAGAAATTACATTACCTTTTTACAGACCAAGACCAGACTAAAGCATGCATCTCTTGAACATGCCCTGTTGGCTACCAAAATGGAAGAGAGAATTGGGTGAACATATATATATATATATATAAAGTTTCTATCTAGTTCTGATGTCTAGTATGGCTATTCTCGAAGGTGAACCTCGAATTGAATCCAATTTTAAAGTCATTGGTTTTCATATTCCTGAATTTTATATCAGGGTAGAAACCATAATTGATTATATATGAGTTAACTCCTAGGGTGGCTGGTCGAATTGTATGACAATTGGTAGAACGCATTAAGAATTTAGAAGCCGAGTACTGTCTTGTGGAAGGGATCTATCCAAAGAAGCCGGGCAGTAAATAAGTGAATAAACGATAACGTAAAATCCATCCATTCAATCTCTTTGATGTTAGAGATAAATGGAGAACATGAAGTGGCATATATGGAGTTGAGTTTTCCCCTGTTAATAGAGAGCAAGGGAGCAATAATAAGTGAGTAAATAAATAAAAATATGTATTTCAGGGTGTTTTCTAATTGAAGATAGAATCTTTTGGGTGGGAGCTTTAATTTGCCGCCTCATCTTTTTTTCTTTTGTTGTTATAATTTCAGATATGCAGTACTGGAGTGGAACCAAAGCAAATAATATAAAGCATAGATTAAATAATAATGTAGTCTAATATCATACAAACAATAAGGGTATCTATCAATCAATGCAAAAGTTGTGCATCCTATTGAATCAATGAATCCCATCTTCGTAGAATCCAGGCCTCATTTCCTCACACTGAACTGCCACCACGATGGATATAGGAATGCATGCAGGTATCTTAAAGAAGGAAGACGGCTCCTCCAACCAAGACGACTCCGCAGATCGCAATGTTTTTTTTTTAAGGCTGTGAATAAGGTTTCGCGGGCCAATATAGAGGAGATGGTCCCACTACTTTTGCGTAAATAACATATAATTGAAATTAGTATTTTGACAGAAAAATGGGCATAACTAAGCGATCCAAAGACCAGAAAATAAATACAAAATCAGAAAAAGAGTAGGAAAAATAAGTGATCAATCATTCTTTCTGCTTTCAAGCATAAAACCCTTTTTATTCTTCCAATGGAAGTTTGCATGCTCTACGTGTCAACTGTAGGTGTCTTCGGATGTAAATGGGGTGGGGCGCTTCACATTATTATTATTTTATTTTTTTTGGACATGGCCCACCACCTGCTACGCATTGAACTTCTATGAGAAATGAAGGTGGAAACCACTACAACTGTCCGTCCGTTTGCCAGGCCTCGATTTTGATAAAATATAGCTAGGCCCCGATTACTATAATGTAATCATGACAAATGGCTTTCGATGTGTAATTTTGGAAGAGTTTGTCCGGGGGTTTTCAAACTAATCAATTAAACTTTGCTCATGTGGTGCTACTAATACTGGTCGTCTTGCACCACGCTACCCACAAACACTTTCCCCGGCCCAGGTCGGGGATTCAAGCCCCCTCGCTGGTACTTCTGCTCACACAAGAACACGTTTACCACCAAGCCATCACAGGCCCGTCCTTCGTAAAAATTTCATGTCAAGGGGTTGTTTAAGGTTTGGTTTCTTTTTTTTTCTTTTTTTTATATAACAAACTTAGCTGATCAAATATCGAGCTGCGCTTCTGATTCAAAAGTAGACTCAAGTAGATTTTGGAGGAAGAGCAGCTAGATATAGACTTCGTGTTAAAAGGAGAAAACTAGCCCTTAAAGGAGTTAGTGGGATTGGCAGAGATGAAGTATATGGAAGGATCTGTATATAAATTTAATAATTCCTTTTTGTTTTGTTTTTATGATGCATGGTTTAAGTTGCAAGAGCACACACAGTAGATTCTTTTGTAGATTTTACTGTGTGGGGAAATGGCTTTCTCACTTCGGCCTCAGCTGTAGAGTAGTAAACTTGACTGGTAGGGATTGACTTGAATTTCACTAAGCTTGGAGAATTGAGTAAATTGACTTAAGCTCCCCATGAATATTATGTTATAGTTATGTCTAAGACAAAACCCAAAAAGAAAAGGTTTCTAATGATGGGTTCCTGCATTTTCCTGCAAGGAAACCATCCGAATTTTCAAAATGGCAAAAGCAAAGGCCTTTCTGTTCATCCGGATGATAAAGGAGTTCCTGCTTATGGAATTTCCAACCGAACAGATATCAGATGCTCTTAAGCAGACTCCGGGTTACCACAGCTCTTTTTTGGGTTATATACTCATACACATACTGATTAAAGTTTTATCAGGTATCGGTAAATTCCTTTAAGGAGATACCTTATTTCAAGGTGCTTCGGTAGTATCATCTAATTTCTGAAGCCTTGCGAGGGCGATGAATCACTTTGATTTTGTATTTTCTGTCTATACCTTTCTTATTCTTGATGAAGCTCTCCAGATTGTAACAAGTTATGCTAAAAACAATTTTTTTTTTTTCCAATTTTTTTTTTTTCAAGAGAAAATACATCCTGGGCTTTTATCGGCCTTTAATGGACTAAGTGGTTTAGTTTACTCTGAAATGAAATGGGCTTTTATCGGCCTTTGATGGACTAAGTAGTTTAGTTTACTCTGAAATGAAATGGGCTTTTATCGGCCTTTGATGGACTAAGTAGTTTAGTTTACTCTGAAATGAAATATTAGGATGATAAATTTAAATTTTCTTCTACTAATTCGTCCTACACAAATTCCAGGGAACTATGTTATGATTTTACACTAATCGCTAGCTTCACTTGCATTCTGCACAATTTCTTAAGCTACTGAGCTTTAAAATACAACAGATATACCCTAAAATAACATAAATCACTAATTATTCAGAGAAACAACTGATTGAGTTGTAGTTTCAAATTAAGCAGGCTATATCGGAACACAAAGTACGGCATTATAAGGAGAAGGGAAGTAGCAGTTCCCAGAGGTCTGAGGGCTTGACGCAGAGCTCTGATACCAAATGTAGAGACCTATCTACTTAACTATGGGGATTAATTTTAATTCTATACTTAAATATGAATAAAATCAAAATCAATATGAATGTGCCTATTCATTTACAAAGAAATTAACAATTAATTAAAAAATAAGAATCACTTGTACTAAATTTGATCTTTCGTGTCATTTTCTAATTTGCTGAATTGACCAAGCATATTAAGTAAACTAAACAAAAGGAAAATCAAGAATACATACCTGAACCTGTAAGTTAGACTTACAGTTAGACATTTGAAGCTTGCAGAATGTCCATCACCTGCTCATCAGAAAATCAGTATGGAGGGACTGCTCTCCTCCCAACCAACCCCTCAGTCTCGGACTGAGAGCCCCCGAGCCCTCACTCAGTAATACCAAGCCAGCTGGTCCTCAGAATCAGAATCCTACTCTACCCTCAACCTCCAAACCTCCATCTCCATAAAACCCCTTTCCCCAATCAAACATACTCAAAACAGAGCATAAAAACCAAGAATGAGCATAAAAACCAAAAGAACTTTCCCCAATCAAACATATACCCAAAACAGAGCATAAAAACCAAGAATGAGCATAAAAACCAAAAGAAGACTCTTCAATCAGCCCTCAATTCCCCTATTTATGCAGAATTTTATAATATTGATATAATTAGAGTGAATTAAGCATGAGTGCCAAATGGCTTTCATGCCCACTATTTTCCTAATCATATTTAATTAACATAATTAAGTTTTATTTTTATTTTTAATTAACATAATTAAGTTTTATTTGTTAATTAAACTTTATTATTATTATTTGTTAATTTCTTATTTTAAATAATATACTCTATTATTATTATTTGTTAATTTCTTATTTTAAATAATATATATACTCTATTATTATTATTTGTTAATTTCTTATTTTAAATAATATATATACTCTATTAATATTTCCTCATTACTTAACTAAACTTAATCAATTTTGGGGCGTTACATATTGAACAACTCATTCCAAGGTACAGAATCTAACACCTCCGACCATGGCAAGGTTTTAGGCAAATGGAAGCCATCCTGTATGGATGCTTAAACAATTACTGATTCACTGCTGGTCAGATGCTAAAAATCTTAGGGATGTTTACTTACCATTCATGTGAAGAATCTGAAAAATTGAAACTTTGCTGATCTGTGGTACAATATGCAACATGGCTCTTGGACAATAACAAACAAATTTTTTGACATAAATTGATTCATCATGCAGTTCAACTTCCACCTACATCAACTGCCATGTTAATTCTTAGATCATCCAAATAAAAAATTCTCTGATAATCGGTGCTTAGTAAGGGGAAAGATAATTAAGCTTTTGACACATATGAGTTCTCACTTTATGTTTGTGTGTATACTATACATACTCTACTGCATTATAGCTTCTGTTATTAAGAATTAGCAAATAAATCTTTGCACTGGTCTTTTTAGTAATAAAACTTCATCTTTCAGTTGAAAATGTTGATGCCTTTGGTCTACCAAAAATTAGTGTATGTATTTTCCTGTGTTGACTGGGGAAAAAGAGTTTGTTCCAAGATAGGGTAGCACCTACTATTTGGGGCAATTCTCACGAACTGCCGAAAGAGAGTCGGCTACTGTAGAAACTACAGTCCACACTTTTAAGAGTCTAGTTAACATACCAACTCTGACAATCCCTCAAGAGTCCAACCCATGCAAATTCTTCTAACACTCCTGTATAACCCCAACATCTTTCCTGTGGAAGCACAAGCTTGTCTAAAAAGCAGTGCCTACTGTATAAATTCTGTAAGGCCCCCTTCATAGACCATTGAGATAATGGAGCATTTAACTATAACTGAAATATATATTAGTTTAAGTTTTAACCAACCAGAAGGCAAAGAGAAGAGAAAACGGAATGGTCAGTGAATATAAATGAAAGAAATAGGAAATTCACATTTGATCAGAGGATGTGTCAACAACCTGAGCCATTTCTGAGTCAATTTCTCATATGGGAAACCACCCAGCTGCCTAATTCCTTGCAACCATTAAGCATTTATATAAGATGTTTAATCAACCAAAACTACATTCCCGATTGGTGGGACGATGCTAATTACCTACTTTGAATTATACTCAATGATAGTGCATATACAGTATTGCATGTACAGAAATGGTGTCATATGCTGTGCAAAATGGCCCAATAGCCTAGTTCCACTGCAAACAATAATGTTTAATGGGCAATTTGAGTATTTGACTATAATATAAACTAAATTCATTAGTAAATAGTGCTAGCAATCCAGGGCGCAAAATATAAATGGCATTGAGGATATTGCATATTGCATCCCTATGACATCGAAGTCCCACATTCTCTGTTCAGGTCTATACTTCAAGAAATTAGGCATTGATAATGATACAAACTATTTGATTTTCAATTCAGATCCATACTCTTAGGAAATTAATCTGCTGTCAAAGGGGTGTTTGCCAGGTTGGTGAAAGCCCCACCATTGGCCCCCCTCCCCAGGGGTTCAAGTCTCCCCATCAAATAGGCGGGGCCTCCAAGGCTAGCATTGATAATGATACAAACTATTTGATTTTCAATTCAGATCCATACTCTTAGGAAATTAGTCTGCTGTCAAGGGGGTGTTTGCCAGGTTGGTGAAAGCCCCCACCATTGGCCCCCCTCCCCAGGGGTTCAAGTCTCCCCATCAAATAGGCGGGGCCTCCAAGGCTAGCACAAGCAAGCCGAGTGAAGTCTAGGACAAAATTCCTCGTTCTATGTCCATCAGCTCATCCGCTAATGAAGGCATTGATAAGGCAGCCTAAGTAAGTGATGTGGTGAACTTGCCACATTGTAATTTGTGATAAGTGGAAGCTTCCTCTAACATAATTTATTAATACAGATAAAAAAAGTAGCCTGTTATAATAACAATTATACATAATATTGCATAAAATTTAGCAATCATACGTATTAATTACTCTTTTAATTGCAGAATGAAAATCATACATAAAATATAGTGAGGTTACACAAACGCTTGAAGCACATATGAATGTTCTGTTAGATTCAAATGACATTTCATTGCAGTGTAGCACCTTGTCGTGATAATCAACAACCAATATGGGTTGGTAACTCCCAGTACTATGTAGTTATAACTTATCAACACATGAACTCCCATTTGGGAGTAGTCAATCCAACAATGTGTTTGTGAAAATGAGCTTCTTGCATGGTTGTTATCACTCAAACAAGCAGTCCTTTCAAAGCAGATTAAGTATGCCCTGTGCTAGTGATGGTAAGCATACAAGAGGGGTTAGACCCAATGTCACCACAACCTAACTCCTCAACTTCTTCGGGTAACTCCTAAACCCAAGGGAGAGTCCCTAATGGAAGAAGAACACCTGCAGACACCAACACACCTACAAATACCATTCTACAAGCCTTATGGCTTAGATCAGTGCCTTATATGGAGTCAACAATGAATAATAAAGACACAGAGACCATATAAAATGAGTTAATTCAATCTACCTATCAATATCAATAAATATCACAAATCTTGAGGCAAGGTTTCACACTTCCCAAGGCACCACCTCAAAAAAGTGTGCTCAGAAGGGGAGATAATCAAGTGGCCTAGGGTGCACTTGATGATCCAGTCAGAACTGCAAAAACACCCTACATAAACCCTAATTTGGGCAAATTTACATTTCTTAATGCACCAAGGCAAATGGGGACGCCCTCCGAGATTTGTGGATAAATCCACTCGGGAAAATTTGATGGGTGGACCAAAATTCTCAAATTGCAAATATTTGTGGGTTTTTGAAATTATTTAGATTTTTAGGGTTTTTCCAACAATATTATATTTTCAAGGTTTTTCAGTATATAAAGATGCATGTGAAATAAAAGGCATGTGAATTGATTAAAAAGAGATAGATTTGTTGAAAAGATAGGGCATATGATTCTTGTCTCAATCCCTAGGGCATTAAGAGATCGATACGAATGTCCCTCTCTTAGAATGGCTTTCAATACTTGCAATTAGGGCATCAACTAGCAACCACAAGAGTTAGGTAGAAGAGCCTAATGAAGGCAATAGAAGAAGTCCAAGGCCCAGTAACAATGGAGAGCTCCTATGAAAGGAAGGTCCCCTCATGCAAGGTTAACAAAATACGAGCAAGAAACCCTAACACTTTAGAATAATGCACCGTAAAAGCACCATTAAACTATGTTAAAAGTATAACTTACCAACATTTAACAAAGAGGAGCAAGATAGTGCCTTGGGTCACCTTTGTGCTTGAGTTATTACAACCATTCTTTAGCATCAACCAATAGCATGTGTAAAAGAAACCCTAGAACTTCATCAAGTCAACCTTCAAGAAAGAAAGATCATCCAAAGCGAGGTGTGCATAGCATCAAGAGCTCCAATAAACCAAGAGAAATAGAAAAGATGTCATAATGAACCCATATCTTGTTGTCTTTTTACAATAAGAAGGAGGCGCTATTTATATAAGACTAGCCTCACCTAATTTTAAGTCATGAGCCTACAAGATAATGTAAAAATATAACATTTGATTTGCTCACCCACAACTTTGGGGGCTAAACCACTCAAAATAACAATAAAATATCTCTAAATGACATAATGGTAGTAATAAAAATGCAATTAGGCTACACTAAGTGCTAAGTGTGCCAGAAAGAGGACTTCATGCCCCAACTAACCCCAACATATGTGTGCCCTCAACGTTCTCTTTCATTATCCTTGTAGGCTTCTTCAACAAGGAAGTACAATCTGTGGGTAACACGGCACAGAGGAGGGGTAAAATAGGTCCAAGTGAGCAAATAAGGTGTGCTAGATAGGGTACAAAACCCTTTACAAAGTGCCATCACCTTTTACATGACAAATAAATGAGTGTGGTCATGTGTCCAAGTGATTAGCCCCCCAAGGGCACCAACCCGTACAGGGCGAGCACCTCCTAAAGTTGGAAATCAAGTGGATCATCCATGACATGATTAGGGATATTTAGCCCCAAATCAACACTCTACGCTTCAACTTGGCCTTTATATCAAAAATTTTAACCGCTCACTCTAGTAGACCTGACTGGGAGTGCTGCAAATACTTCGAGGCATAACACATGACTATAAACTATTTTCTTCAGTAATTTACTAAGACCTTTCACACATGAACAATGCTTTTCTCCATCCAAACTACCTCACACATGAATAGTGCTTTCTCAATTCAAACTACCTCTCACACATGAACAATGCAACTCTATGACATGGAAGTCCCACATTCATTGTTCAAGTCTATACGTTAAGAAATTAGGCAATGATAATGCTACAAACTATTTGATTTTCAATTCAGATCCATACTCTAAGAAATTAATCTGCTGTCAAAGAGGTGTTTGTCGGGTTGGTGAAAGTCCCCCTAGGGTTCAAGTCTCGACATCATATCGGCAGGGCCTCCAAGGCTAGTGTAGGACAAAGTTCCTCATTCTACGTCCATCAGCTCATCCGCTAATGAAGGCATTGATAAGGCAGCCTAAGTAAGTGGGATGGCAAACTTGCCACATCGTGGTGAAAGTCCCCCAGGGTTCAAGTCTCACCATCATATAGGCAGGGCCTCCAAGGCTAGCAAAAGCAAGCTGGCTGAAGTGTAGGACAAAGTTCCTCATTCTACGTCCATCAGTTCAAACTTCATCCGCTAATGAAGGCAATGATAAGGAGCCTAAGTAAGTGGGGTGGCAAACTTGCCACATCATGATAAGAGGAAGTTTCCTCCAACATAATTACTTAATAGAGAACAAAAAGAGTAGTCTGTTCTAATAGCAATTAAAAATAATATTACATAAAATTTAGCAATCAGATTTATTAGTCCTTCACTTGCTAAAGGAAAATCATACATAAAATATAGTGAGGTTACACAAACACACACTTGAAGCACATATGAATGTCTTATTAGATTCAAACGACATTCATTGCGATGTAGCACCTTGTAGTGATAATCAACAACCAATATGGGTTGGCAGCTCCCTATACTATGTGGTTATCAACACAGGAGCTACCATTTGAGAGTAGGCATCCAACCATGTGTTTGTGAGAATGAGCTTCTTGCATGACTGTAAATATTTTCTTCTGTAATTTACTAATACTTTTCACACATGGACAGTGCTCTTCTCCACCCAAACTACCTCTCACATATGAACAATACTTTCTCGATCCAAACTTAATCCAATCTAGAACAAGAACTTCAAATTGAAACTCCCTCAAATTGGACTGTGTGAGCAGGTGCATGTTTTTATTATAAAGTACAAACTATTGGTGTAGTGCCTTCATGACCAGGACGAAGCTTGGGTGAAACTAAGTGAAGGTCCGAACCGACTGATGTTGAAAAATCAGCGGATGAGTCGTGGTTAGAGGTCAAATGCCACTCAAACCCAGAGCTAGCTGATTCTCCCCGAAATGCGTTGAGGCACAGTAGTTGACTGGACCATCTAGGGGTAAAGCACTGTTTCTGTAAGGGCCACGAGAGCTATATTCTAGCTAGAAAGAAAATAAGACAAAGATCTATCACAACTCATGAATTTCAGACACTCCCATTTGTCAACAGTTTTGTCAAAACAGTTAAGAAACACAGTTCTAGCCACTAATCCATTCTAGCTGAAATAACATGGAAAATAGAGATATCCTCTAACAAGAAAGTTATAATTGCTTCAAGTTAATATTAATAAAAGGAGTTCCAATAATGATCTAAATAATTCCATGACCAAAATAAGGTTGTAGTTTCAGAGAACAAACACGCCATCAAGATATAATTTGGGTAGAAAGAGCATAAGCGTTGCCAACGGTTGTGTACTTGTCTACAGTTTTTTATAGACAGTCAGAAAAAAGTTAAAACAGCTTTGTCCATTGATACTTTTCTGAATAAAATAACAAGCAAAAAGATATATCCCCTAGTCAACCAACTACAACAGCTATAAATCAACGTTAAGGAAACAGAATTGTAATAATGATTTAATGAATTTTAATTTTACACCCATGTTTTGTGTACAATGGGCTCAACAGTAGTGGGTGCTGTGCAGCTTATTAGAGAGAAATTCCAAATTACCGGGAATGAATGCTCTGTTTAAGCATTTAAGAGCATTTCAAGAAACATATAGTTACAATGCAACTGTAACAGCAGGGGTTTGAGTAGATGTAACTGTAACCGCCGGGGTTTGAGTAGTGGCATTTTTTGTGTAGTTTGCGTCACCCCAATGCCATAGCATGCTCTCCCAAAAGCAGAAACGTTCATTACATATATTCAAACGTGTATCGGTAATGTTCCGTTTCCAATGCTCATCAGGAAGTTTTGCTGCTTCAGCTTGTCTTCTGTCCCATTCCAACGAAGCTTTCTGCTTTGAACGTAGCAAGCAGAACTTTTGTAGGCTCGTAGGCATAGAATCATGCACTTTCCACCATCGAGCATGAGCAACATCACTAGCAAAGTCTTGGAGATCGTCAACATTCCAATTGCAATCATAATCTCGAAAGCACAGCCATGGTTTATTTCCTAAGTAGTGCAGAACATACAAGATTGGAGGATCAGCTCCAAAGAGATAGGTTTTAAGCTCCTTCTCTTCTGCGTCACTTGACCAGAAATGTTTCAAAAAGTTCATGTGTTTTGGCAGGCGATGCCACCATGTAAATATTTCATTCAAGAATCCTTGGTCACCCCCATTATATGACTCTATGTCATTGATATGATCCATAAGCAACTGGAACGTACAATTTGATGGTTCTATTACCATTACACCAGAGTTAAAGAGTGTTGCATTATTTCCAGTTGCTGTTATCTCTGGCATACCAAAAAGAAAATCTATGTTCCTGAGGATAAGTAAGTCTGCATCAATAAAAATTATCTTGTCATAGTCTGTAAGCTGCCAAAGACGGAACTTACTATAGTTCCACTCATTGTATGCATCACGCTCAGCCTTTGGATTTCTAATCCTTTCAATTTCCCGCAGTTTCCAACCTGCCGCTTGAAGTCCCTCCCTGTGCTCTGGTATAATTGTCGCATCCACAAGTATCACTAGATCTCGGTTAGAACCTGTTAGGCGGATGCTCCGAGCAACAGCAATCGCCCCACACACATAAAATTCTGCCGAGTGTAGAATTGTGGCATATGCCTCACGCTTATGGTTCCCTGAATATCGCCTAGCTGTGTATGTAAAAGCAAAAAAGTAATTTTTGTATGAGTTGCCAATGCAGCAACAAGTCAAAACAAGATCCGATCATGCGAGTAGAGAGGGGATGGAAAAGGAATTCTAGAATCTGACCTTTGCTTTTAAGAGGCACAGCAAGCTCACAGGATCCAACT
This sequence comes from Larix kaempferi, assembly GCA_027924585.1. NCBI lineage: Eukaryota > Viridiplantae > Streptophyta > Pinopsida > Pinales > Pinaceae > Larix > Larix kaempferi. Next base: position 7,701,013 of record BSBM01000159.1, on the reverse strand, counting down.
GGGAGTTTGAGCTTTTGCTTCAATACTTTCAAATCGGGCTCGTAGAGCCATGTGGTGTTCTCGTGAGCTATGAGATCTTTACAAGTAAAAAGGTTCGGCATCGGCCAGCATTCTGTTATAAGAAGCACATGTACTCTGGACCCTTTCATTGATGCAGCCAGATTTGCAGCAGCAAGTTGCAGATGGAAACGAGCAACATCCCTCGACCAATTGTTCTCCCATTTCCGACACGGCAACTTTGCAGCAACCACATCGAGTTTCAGATGTTTAGAAGCCTTTGGCAGGGGTAAATGGGGACACTTGGGCACCTCAAATTGCTGCTCCTCATCAATCCACTCTGGATATAAAGTCTCCCACTTCACATCACCACTAGCATAGTCCAATGAAAAAGTAGTGCACTCTAAACCAGGTACCAGCTGCTGCCACTTTTGCACCTCATCTTCATCAAAATTCAACAATCCCACCTTCAAATTCTCATTGGATTTGTGACTCAGATTCCTCAAAATATTTGAAACCCTCGACCACTCAACTACATCCAATGAAAGATAGCGCTCATCTACAATATTCCTCTCCCACGGCCAACCTACTTCTGCAAACCTTGACCTGCATTGGTCTCTTATGGTCGTTTCAAAAACCAAAACAAAAATGCTTTATTGACCAAGCTAAAAAAATGGGAGGATTGAGAAATCTACCTGGTTCTCAAATGGGTTGAATTGCTATCAACGGCAGGAGAATGCAGAAGGGTGAAAATGGTTCCGCAGAGGATTAAAACCAGGCCCAGTTTCAACGACAACAACTTGCAATTCGAACCCTTGTCATGCCTAGGGCTGTGAATTCCCTTTTCCGAGTCCCTAATTTGCCTGTGATCATGCGATCTTCTGCTATTTGTTCCCTCTTCTCTGAAACCACAGAGAAGAAGAATCAGATCATAAAGATAAAATTTTAGGTTTCAGCAAATTGTAGGAAAAAATGAATAAAACTTACAATTGTCCAGCCTGGCGATGCCTGGGCTCCTGGGCAGCGGGGACTCCTGCGGAGGACCTCATTCTGCATGTATTCTCCTCTTCTTCTCCTGGGCTAGGGCCTCAAAATTGTAGCTACATGATATGATGCTACCCACTCCAAAAAAACCCGATCGAAATGAAGATTTAGAAAGTAGGCCAAAGGAAAGAGGCAAGCAGGGGTCTTTAGGAGGAACAAACCAGCTGGAGCAGCATTTTAATTGAGAATTAAGGGATGCTTCACGGCAATGTACATATTACCATTACAATAATGCTTTCTGTTTGTCCTTAAATGAAGCAAATGACGCTACACCTACCCAATAGTACCCACCATTACCATCCCACTAGACTCTGGTTCTTCCAGACGACCAAACTCCCGTAGTTTATTCCCTTGAAGCTAACTCCTAGATTGACAGTGTCAATGCTTTCACTGCAAGTAATGCCCTGTAAACCAAACCATCTCCGGGATCTGAGATTCAGGGTCTGAGGCCTGTCAGGAAATATGAGCAGAGATTTGTCGCAGCGATATAGATTGATTGATTGGTCTCCATAAAACCAAATCAGAGTGTCTCTCGATCTTCGGAATGAAAAACAATGTCTAAAGGATTTTCACATGTTGCAATCATGCTATAGAAATGGGCACCCACTGCATGTTTTTTTGTAATATAAATGAAATCGGAATATGAATTTTAATGTGATAGTCGTTGAGGATTTGTTTGGGTGGTTTAGGGTGTCTTAGAAGAGTAATTTTCATTTTTTTTATTTTTTCAATTTTTTAAAAATTTGATAAGAACATTCCCCAAGTTATAATTCCATTTTATTAATGGTAATTTTATCATAAATTTTGTTTTAAGGAGGTTAAAAAATATTTTCAAAATTTTAAAAAATTAAAAAAAATAAATCATCATAAAACATTTGAATTTCTACCATAAAATTTTGAATATCAAGGTATTCAAAACTTAAAAAATTAATAAATAAAAATTTCCGCTAAAAAAAGCATACTATTGATATTCAATATTGAATCAAATAGTACATGATATGATCAAAATAAAGCTATCTTTTCAAGATACTCCCATAGAACAGAGTTCAGTAATTACCCCCCAAAACAAAAAAAACAAATTATTACAACCTCCCTGAATCCAAAAAAAGGAGTTCCAATGGACTCTAATCCAGAAAATACATATTGTCAGAGTCTATCAACTGATTTTCCAAAAACTCATCCCACTGCAAGAAGCCAACTTCTCCATCCAATGTTGCTTTTGACAACAAATCAGTGTGTGAGTTATGTTCTCGATATATATGATCCAAATACAAGGAGATAAAAGTACTAAGTTCAAATGTAGTTCTATTGCACCAATATACCAAGTTCAGTACTTTCAAATCATATTCTCCCCTTGCCCATTTGATAGTGACTCTTGAGTCACCAAAAATCTTCACCTTTCCAAATCCAAAGAGGTTTGCCACTCGAGTAACACACCACAATGTCAAAAGTTATGCCTTCATATTGGTGCCTCTTCCACAATTCAGACGGAGAGTAAAATAGTGATCCAAACTAATAAAGATAACCCCACTAGCACCACAGACTCCAAATTGGCTGCACCATCAAAGAATAGAACAGGATCATCAACAATAAGTTGGAAGCTCCTAATATTGTGCAAGACAGGAACTTTCTGATCATCCTGAAATTTCAGATACTGAAACAATGCAGAGTTAAAAGCACTATCCAGACTAGGGAAGATATCCTCAAATGTTGCCTTATTCCTTGTCCACCAAACAGTCCAACAAACAAAGATAGGTAATGTTGAGTGTAATTTGTAATCCTTTATCCATAATTTCAAAGAAATATCCACATTGCAACCACCCCAACACCCAGTAATACCAAAAATAGGATAAAAATTTTCCCACAAACTTCGTGTGAAGGAACATTCCACAAAAAGATGAAATGCAGATTCAGAACAACATTTGCACAGAATACATTGGTTAGGACCCATCCATCCAAAAATAACAAGGTTATCCCAGGTTTTCAACCTATCTTGAAGCGCAAACCAAATAAAACACTTGAGTTTAAGTGGAATAAACCATTGCCAAATTACCTTATACCACCACTAGCTGGGGAAAATACATTTGCGTTTGATGATATATTTGTATGTTGTACTCGCCATCACCTGACCCGTGGTCTCGTTTCCTGCCCAGACCAACTCATCCCTATCAAGGCTGATACGAACCCCAGCATTATTAAGTGCACGAAGATAAGAATCCCATTCAATGGCTACTCCACGAGGCAGTTGTAGATCCACAGAATTATGCCAGTGTCCCAGCCAACTATCTTTAACAATTGAACTCAATGTAATCAACCCAGCACTCTTCAACACCTGTAATAATTCAGCAGATAAATTATGTGCACCGTTCAATCCCATGATGGGATCAATACCAATAGCCACTTACACTCATTTCCTACTTTCCAACACAACTCCATAGCAAGCCAACAATAAACTTTCAAAAAGCCATTCTAAATAGGAGAGACTCCCCGAACCAATTTTTGAGGCTTCCTCAGCGAATGGGAAGTCTTAGACTTAATGTATTTCAGATGTATGACCTTGGTCCAAAGTGAATTACCAATAATAACCTGCCAAAAGCTCTTCAACCGAAGTGCTTTACTAAAAACAGTAAAATCCAATATCCCCCAGCCATCAAAAGTATAAATTAATAAATTATCATAACCTTTGTCTTTAAAAAATATAATAATTAAAAAAATTGACCTTATCTACTTTTAACTCATTTTAAATAATATAAATAAATAATTGTGTTTTGAATAGTATAAATAATTGTGGTTGTTAAGTTAGATTGGAGTTTTTACTAACAAAGTACAACATAATATTTCTATCTTTTCATAAATGATGGATGTTCTACATTTTTTTATTTTATTTTAAAAGTTTAATGGTTATGATGAATTAGTTCTCCATATAAAATGAGTGTTACATAATTGAATAAATATCTTTGGTCTATATTTTTAAGTTGGGTTGAGAAATCACACATCATTAAATACAATATTAAATGCAATATAGTGTACTCATTCTTAATGAATAGTGAATAATGCACACAATCGAGTTTATATGTTGTCAGTGGGCATGTGTATGTGTATACAACCAATATTTTCCAAAATAAAAATATCACAATGAAGTAAATATGTTTTATAATTAATGAGATGTAATGTCTTATTACATTTATATATTCTTTGAATGGAATATATGAGATTTGAGATAGTAATTCCTTTAATTGGTAGAAGGGTCCTATTTATAGTGCATCCTTGTTTGGAGTATGAGAGGTGGAACCCTCTATTTGTATTTTGATTTATTGATTCTTTGGGATTTAGTTAATCTTCCTTTTCATCCACTTGGGTCTTGGGGTTTCGCCCCTTGTATGGAGGTTTTCCCCCACTATATCAAGTTATCCTTGCTCGTCATTCTCTAGTCTCCCCTTTTTCGACGATGTCTCCCCATTCAGAAGGGGCAAGGTCAGAGTGGTTTTCTTTGTTCTCGTCTTAGGTTCCTATAGCCTTTGATTGTTCCTCGACAACTAGTCTTCCTTTAGACTTTGCTCGAATGGTCAAATAGGACTCCTCTTTCGATAACCATATCTCTCTTGATTCGTCTTGGTCCATTAGTCCTTATGAGGTTTCCCCGCATTGTGTGGGTGTTGTATCTAAGGTGGATATGCTTTTGGAAGATTCAGCCTTGGAGGGGGATAGGGTTATTAATGCTTCTTCTTTTGTCAATGATCATATCGATCATTTACCTCCTTTGGTAGATTATCATGTTGATGTTATAAATCCTAGAAAGGTTACAACTCTGGGGGGATCGAAGTATTTTTTTAGGCCTCAGACAAGGGTATCTTAAGGCCAAGAAGTCAAGGGTTTTCATGGGATTTATCTAGCCTCAAAGTCTGCTCCTAGACTAAGGGATCACAGATCGGCCCTAGCCTATGCAAGGGAATAGGCACAATGAGATATAAGTGTTGGGCGACAAAAATCCATTATTGGGACTCTTAGAGCAAGCATCCCTAAGTAGTTTTTCCAATGTTAATCACGTCCTATAACAGTCGAGGGTTTGGGTTGCCCTCTAAGAAGTTAGGCCTCATATGTTTAGTGGAGTTACATAAACCCGAAGTCATTCTTTTACAAGAGTCGATAGCATGTGTTGATATTATCCTGGACGTTTTAAGGTCTCTCTTGCCAGGATGGGATTTCACCTACCTATATGCACAGGGTAGGTCTAGTGGTGTTATTACTGGTTGGTATACAAGGGATTTTCCAAGTTCTAATTGTTGGGCAATGCCTTCAGGTCTGGGCATCTCCTTATTTTCCAGGGAATTTGGGAAAGCATTCACCTTTATTAATGTTTATGGAACTTATTGGAATAAAGTCAATTACTAGGGCATGTTATTTCAATTGAGTTTTCTGCAACAGGACAAGATAATAATTGGTGGTGACTTCAACTTCTCTTTGGGGGATGCTGAAATATGGGGTCAAAAAGCTCAGAAATTCCCTTTAAATTGTTACTTTATTAGGAAATTGGATGACTCCTCTTATTTTGACATCCTCCCCCCTCAGATCCATCCTACTTGGAGGAATATGCAATTGGGAGAGGATAGTATTGCCAAAAGAATTGATTGATTTTTGGTACATGAAGGGATTCTTCAAGGGGCTTTTAGTATTCAGCAATGGGTGGCCTCGAGATGAGAGTCTGACCACTTTCCTATTCTGATGGAGGTTGCATTAAGGCCTTCAAATCCATCTAGTCCATTTAAATTTTGCTCTACTTGGTTGGAGGATGAAGGTTACACTCAGATGGTCAAAGATATGTGGGTTCCTTTTGATGGTAACAGAAGGGACTTGTAGCCTTGCAATTCTTAAATAACCTCAAGAAATTCAAAGTCAAAACGATGGCATGAGTAGTTGAGAGAAGACTATCTATGCAATAGAAGCTTCGTGATATTGAAAAAGAGCTGACTTTTTTTCATTCTGAAAATCTAGATGGGTTCAGAACTATCAAGCAGAAGAAGTTCATTGTGGATTTGGAAACCAAAAAGCAAAAAAAATTGTTGGAGAAAGAAGCTCATTGGAGACTTAAGAGCAGAGCTTTATGGTTGAAATGTGGTGATGATAATTCTATTTTTTTCCACAATTATGTGAACCACAAGAAAAATACCAATTCCATTTGGAATTTACACAATGAGAATGGGGAGGAGGTATCTGGTCACAGGAACCTCTTAGAGCTGGAGGTAAACCATTTCAAAAATCTGTATCAGGAATATAGATAAGCTTTAGTGGCTCAAATGCTGAGAGTTACTGCCAAGTACCCTTCCTTTGTAAATGAAGATCATAACCTATCTCTTCAGGTGCAAGTCTCGTCTAAGGATTTAAAGGTTGATTTAATGGTTATGCAAAAGAGAAAGAGCCCAGGCCCAGATGATTGGCCTTCTGAGTTCTTCTCTGCTTTTAAAGATGCGTTTGAAGAGGACCTTCTTCAGGTTATTGAGGAATATAGATATAATGGCATAATTTTAGCAACCTTTAATGCCATATGTATCACCCTCATTCCTAAATATGATAAGCCTATCAATATAGAGGAATAAATACCCATTTCTTTGTGCAATTATTCATAGAAATTGATTGCAAAAATCATTGCTACCAAGATTAAAGAAATTCTATCCAATTATTTTTCTCAGGAACAATTTTCCTTCTTGTTAGGAAGACAAATCCACGATGCTATTGGCATGGCTAAAGAGGTTTTACATACAGTGAAGACTAAACATTCTCCAACATTCATAGTCAAGGTGCATCTTTCAAAGGCTTTGATTCAACTGGATTTATTTAAGATTAGGGCTACCACGGGTGGGATTTGACCTTCAGTTTGTGAATTGGATCATGTCCTGTGTCACTTATGTATCCTTTGTTGTATTAATTAATGGATCAGCTACTCCTTTCTTTAGACCAGGGATGGGTCTTAGACAGGGTTGCACCCTGGCACCACTCCTTTTTCTTTTGGTAGTTGAGGAACTAAGTATATTAACCTTACATGCCAAGCATAAAGGCTCTTTAAAAGGTATATATGTTGGTGGCATTTTGTTTGTAACACATTTGTTCTTTGTGGTTGACATTCTTATTTTCTCTAATGGCACTAGAAGAGAAGTGCTCGTGTTACAAGGTTTGTTGAAGCTATTTGGAGAAGCATCGGGTATGGTTTATAATATCAAGAAATCCTCTTTATCTTTTCTGAACATTTCCAAGGATGATCTTGATTGGATATGTACTCACCTGGCTTTTCCCTTGGTGGACATAGAAATTGGGCTTAGATATATGGGTTTTATTTTAAAACCAAATGATTACTAAAGGAGAGATTGGGTTTGGCTCCTAGGCAAGGTGGAAAAAAGGTTGCAATTATGGTGCAATAAGTGGCTTAGCAGAGGAGGTAGAATGGTTTTAATTAAATCGGTCCTTGAAGCGTTACCGGTCTAATGGGTATCTTTGGCACGTGTACCATCTAGCATACTTGATCAAATCAGGAAGATTTGTTATATTTTTTTGTGGTAGGGGAATAAGGATGATCACTCCTTTCATTGGATAGCTTGGCAAAATCTGGCTAGACTAAAGGTGATGGGTGGTTGGGGTATCAAGAACCCCCATTTCTTTGCTAGGGCACTAGTCGCAAAAGGCAAGTGGAGGATCCTTCGAGGTGAAGGGTTGTGGGTTAAAGTAGTATATCATAAGTATATAGCTCCTCTCACTATGGAAGAGTGGCTTAGGACCGAGGAAAAATCCTACAGGAAAGTGAGAGAACTGTTAAAGGCTTTTAGGGTCATAGCTTACTGGTTAGTCCGGCAGATTGGAGATGTTTGGAAGGTTAGAATTGGATTTGATCATTGGACAGGCAGTGAAGGAGCTCATAGACTGCCTTTGGCTTTGGTGGAGGGCTTAAGAGATCAAGGTAATTTGTTTGTGACTCAAATTAATGATTTAGCTAATTCTACAGTAATTGCTCAAAATTGGCTAGGGGATGATGTAATGGGTATTGAGGATGAAGGGGATAAACAAGCCCGAAAGGGATACATAAAGGCTCTTAAAGATAGCCATATTAGACTCACGGATAGGGAGGATACTCTTGTTTGGTCCAGGAATCCTTCTTAGGGTTCTTATATTCCTAACATTGGCTATGAGGTTATCAAAGAAGAGGAGGAAGTTCCAGATCATCACTAGTGGCATGATTCTATTTGGATTTATAAATGTCCACTAAAGTGTAAAATTTTTATGTGGCTTGCCTTATCCAACAAAATACTAGTTTGGGATCTTCTGTTGAGAAATATCTGGCAGGGGCCTGGTAGATGCCCCCTATGCAAAGAAGGTAATGAAAGTATTTTCCATGTATTTGTCTATTGTTCCTACATCACTAGGATATGGGACCATGCCTCTCAGATATGTGGCTTTCCTTTTAATTGGATTGGTTCTTCTTTAAATGAGGCATTAGCTTCCTGGTCAAACAATTGGGCTTTCAAGGACTATCTAGCTTTGCTTGTCGTATTTACTTGGGGTCTATGGCTTGCTCGGAATTTGGCTACTTTTGAGGATACCTTCATTCCTCCTGTAGTTTTTGAAGAGAAAGGATTGGATATTTTGAGAGTTTTCCCTCAAGAGGTAAAGACTGCCAAAGTTAGGAATATTGTGGTTGAAGTAATTGATAGAGATCATCCTTGGATTTATTTTGATGGTGCTGCTCATGGGAATCCCCAAATGGGGGGTGCTAGTGGTGTTCTTTTTATTGATGACTATGTTTGGCATAAATTTGTTGCAAGTTTAGGTCATAGCTCTAACAATAGAGCAAAACTAGTGGCTCTTAAATTATCTACGATCCTGGCTATTCAGAAGGGAGTACATTATTTACAGTTTTTGTCGATTCCAAGTTGGTTATAGATAGGATGAAGGATAGGAAGGCCTCCAAAAACATCATTTTAATTCCAATCTATGAAGAAATTCAAAGGCTAAGGAACCAGATCCAGGATGTTGTTTTTGCTCACATCTATAGGGAAAGGAATACTCAAGCATACCTCCTATCAAAGTCTAGCATTCAGTTGGAGGAGGAGTATTGGACAAGATGGGACAAGGATGAGCATGGGGAGATGACCTTTGACCTAGACTTATATCCTGGCTAGAACTTGAAGCCACAATAGTTTCTGTGGGCAATTTCCAGCCCCACGGAGGGTATAGGTTCATGACTGGTTATAGTACCTTATCTTTTGTTGGTACAGTGGATAGTATTCATGAGTAAGGAATCTCATGGGAGTTTTTTGCCAAGTTTTTATCTCCATGTGTAAGGGAATGATGATTCTAATTTTTTTGAAATTTTGTGGTGGTGATAGTTTGTAAGCCATGTGGACTGGTTCAATGTAAGATTTTCAGATCTCTACAAATGGCAATCTATTTTATAAATATATTGTGGTTTTTTTTCCAAGAAAAAAATGTCTTATAATTAATAATAATTAATAAAAACTCCCTCAAAATGAAGATGTTAGGATTCATTGTATCTACTCTAATTAGTTTTTGTCATGAAATAGTTTGCATGTGCCAACAAGATGACACATAAGAGGTGACCATATATTTAAGAACATACATAAGAGGTGACCATATATTTAAGAACATTTAAACTCTAGTGAAGGGAATAAATATTTTTCTATCTTGGAGCATGGGTAGGGGGGAGCTCTTTAATTTTCTATCAAATTTGCCTTGAGTTGTTGGAAAATGACTATGCAAAAAGTCAAAGTTATTATTGGTTTGCAACTTTGATCAATCTTTTTATGATCTTGGTTAATTCAAAATTGGGTTAAATTATGGGACATGGTTCCACCATGCTTTGGAACTTGGATCATGGTAGAAATATGTTCTTGTTTGAAATTTTCACCAAATTCTTATTATACTTGTAATCGGAAAAAAAGGTCTTTTTGTGACAAGATTATATTACTCTACTAGGAAATGAATGCTCCATATTGAAATTGTAAAAGTTAAATCAAGCACATTGTCATGGAATCCATGACCGTAATGATCAATTCATGTTTCTTTCAAAGATAAGTAGCAAGAGGGTGAGGTGGTAATAAGTCTATTGGCGTAACAAAGCCTTATTTGCCATTCCATTTAATGCCAATTCATGTTGGCCATCTTATCATTAGTTCTTTGCCACACTCTTAAGCATCCAAACTTAGCTTTTAAGCAAACAATTGGCGTGAATTATATATCACAACACAAGAGTATTATTATGTCAACTTGAGTTCCTATAATGAAGAGGGTTTTTTGTTGTAGGGGACTCGCACTATCACTAGAAGACCCTTGTGCATGACCTTACTTGACATTGTTGCAGCGAGAGGAGCGAGGTGCTCTACAACCCAGTATGGGGGAGATGTTGTAACGCAACGTAACGTTACATTACCAAAAATTAAAAGTAATTAAAAAATCCATGCCGGCATATAAAATAAAAAATTAAAACCAAATGAAAAGTAATTAAAAAAATCCATGTCTGATCATAATTATTATTATATATATATATATATATATATATATATATATATTTTTTTTTTTTTCATTCAGTGTAACAAATTTATACATGAAGAAATTGGCTCTTAGTGCTTGATAGATCTGGGTTTAAGATGGATATATGTTGGTTCTACCTCCAATGAGCAATGGAACCATATCTTAGTCACCTTGCTACACTATACAATTTGGGATGCATTCATGAGGAACTCCAGTAGTTTAGGAAGGAGATAGATAATCTAAGGGAGGAATTGCTAACCTAGGATGCCCAACACACTCATGTTCAAAGGACCATTATTAGTTTGCTCACATAAGTCCATCCAACTCAAGGGAGCAAGAGAGATCTCTATGAGGAGTTGGTTGTCTTGACGCAATGGGTAGAGGAAGCAAGAGATTGTTATCCCGATCTCGAAGGAAACAAAGCAAGTTAATGGAATCTTTGAGAGCAATTTAGAATGAAGTCGTAGAGCTTCATGGTTCTTTAAGTAGGAAGTGACCTAGGCCATCGACCCCTAGGGTGTGAATAATTAGATAGAGACTTCTAAGATTGTGTTTTCATTGGATGAAGAGCAACCCAATTTTTTGAATGTATTATAGAAGTACATTATTAACTATTAACTAGTAATTTTGTTAAGATTTCAATTTCAAATTTGTACAAAGTGCTTTGGTAGGGACAAACTACTCATTTTAATTTTGCGTGTAGATAACATACAATCACTCCTTCTATGCTCTCTTAGTTATGCATCCAAGTACTTTGATTCTCTAGGTCTAGTCACAATTATATTGAAATCATCTCTTTTGTTAATATCAAAATATAGTCATTGATATTAAAAACAATGTATTTTTAGTCACTGCAAAAAGTAGAGAGAATAGTTTTCATTTGCAATCGGAAGGGCTTTGACTTCACTTTTATTCAATTCACGTTACAATTTTTTATAAAGTTTTCCAATGTTTTTAAAAGCAAATTATTAAGTTGAATTTTTTGAAAATTAAAAGTAAATTTCAGAATTTTTAGATTTTAGTCGTTCTATTTTTTGATTGGTCAAAGAGATTATCAAGAGTATGGATTTATTTAAAAAAATTAAAAGCATTTAACATGGAATCTTCAAAAAAATGCCATGTAATAACTTATTTAATTATTAACTTTTGTTTATAAAAGTATTAAAAAAAATGTTATCACTTTCCATATGATATTTTGGTGTGACTAATTTTGTATTTTTATTATTAGTTTAATTCCTTTATGAGTACAATTATTTATTGACCAGACACATTTAGAAGTATTTTATGTTCTTATGATTTCCACTTTATTTTTTCAATTTCTATATTCAATCTAGAACTTATTTTCCATATTTCGCACGGCATAGGCTCTTTGTGGCATATTAACTTAGTTTTCAACCAAATCCATTGAAGGCGCACACATACGTGGATTGGCAAAGCCACCCTCCTTCGGTCAGTTGGGACTCCGAGAGGTCTCAGGGTCAAGTCCAAATGCTGGTAGAATGACTTAGATGCGCTAACTGGGGTTTTTTCAACAAGGTGGACAAAGGTTGAATGCAATAGCAAGATCTTGGATTCATTGGCATGGTACAACCCCCAAGTGGCAATTGACCTCTCAAGTGACAACCAACGGGTAATTTATGACTGCCCAAAATTTTTAAACCAAAGCAATTGTGAAGATCAAACCTATTATATGAAAAAAATATTACGAAAAATAAAATAAATATCCTCGAACATGAAGAAGGATATCAGATTCTATGCATAAAACATATGGATTTTCAAATAAAAGTGTATGAGGAGAAACTTTAAATTGTGATAAAACTTTGATATAAAATTTATTATGTAAAGTAATAAAATTTTGACCATGTTTACTCGAAAAAGAAACTAACACACTGAAAAATCAGAAAACTTAACAAAACCAACTCCACTTAAACATGGAGAAAGACAATTGACAACCCAGCCAATAGTATTGGAGTCACCATTAAACATAGAGAAAGACAATGTAAAATAGAAAATGGAAGCTTTATGTACGGGCAATAGTTCATTTTAAGTCCTATATGAATAGACATCTCCTTCGGTTGAGTGGGATAATCATTGGTAGGTAGGTAGATAGATTTTTATAGGGCAGTTGGGTGGGGTCCAATTTCAACAATTGCTAACTTTTCAAAGTTAGCCAATGGACCCTACTTACCCTTGTCTTTTCTGGAATGCTTTATGTACGGGTAATAGTTCATTTTCAAGTTCTTTATGTATAGGTAGGTAATAATTATGAACAAAAATATCTTTAACTTGGATAAACATGCCAGGTGGTTGGAGTTATATAAGGGAGTTAGGTCGGTCTCAAATTAGTACAATTTATGTATAAAATAAGATTTGATAAATATTTTGTTAAAATTACATTTTTATTTTTTATTTATTTTTAAAGATTTGAAAAATATTTTGTTAAAAATTATATTTTTATTTGATTAATAAATTTTTTAATTATCTAATTTAATTTTGAAATTTTTTATTTATTTAAAAATTCAAAAAATAAATGAAATGAAATAAAACTTTGAAAAAAACAACATTATTTACTTTTTAGTCACTCCCATTTATATATACCTTTTATTTTATATGATGTTTTAAATAGAGTACATAATTTATTATGACATAGTTTATTATCTTGAATAAAATTATGTCAAAGTTTTATTATTTTGTGAAAACAGTTAATATTTTTTTTTTCTTAAAAGAAAAATCACATCTTATTAAATTGTGATAGCCTGTTTTTTACAAAGATTCTAAGATTTTTCTATCAGCTTTATAGACATACATTTGTATCTTAACATTACAAGAAGTCTCTCATCATAGAAATTGAATAGTAAAGTTTAAAAAAAAACCATATGTGCCACACAAAAACCCATATCATAACACCAAAACATAGAACTGTAAAATTTTCAAACCAAGTATCCCATAATAGGACCTGGTTCTATAGCAGGCTCATGATCATCAATCCTTTCCCACCTATGCCATATACCCTCCTGTAAGAACAATCCTCTTTTTGATAGAAGATCAACCACATAATTTATTTCCCGATATATAAGTTGAAAAGAAATGTATTGAAATAGATGCAATAACTTGGTAGTTTCCTCGAAAATCGGGACCAAGAGAATGTTTGTTGGCTTCCTTTTGGTACTTCATCCACTCAATAACCAGATTTGAGTCTCCGGAAACTTGAAGTTGCTCCACACCCTTCGCTACAACAAGAAAAAGGGAAAGCTTGAGAGCATATAATACAACTTTATTGTTGGTGCAGGAACCTAAACCCACAACAAAGGAGATATGATGAGAATCAAATAAATGAATAATACCACTAGCACCACCCACTAATGGATCGAGAAGAGCAGCTCCATCAAAATAAATCCATGGGAATGAGTGATCAATAGGTACAATCATAATTCTTCTCCCAGGAGTAGGAAGGGACTCTTTTGGAAGTAAGTTGAAAGTTGCAAGTCTTTTCGATGCACATACTGTAGGATGAATAAACTTATTCTAAAAAATAGCTTAGTTCTCAGAAAGCTAGATATTCCATATAATGATCACCACAAGAGCCTTGAAATTCCTATAGATAGGACTAGAGAGTCAATTCTCAAGTGTCTGTACCAAAGAATCACCTTCCCAATTGAACAAAATGCCCTTGTTACAAGAGATGAATTCCCACACCTGTTTGGAATAGTGATAGAGTGAATAGATGATCAATGGTTTCGATAGATGATCTTCAAAGATGGCATCTTCCTGGCCCTTCCCATAATTTCTTCATAAAAAATTCCAAAGAGGGAGTTTATTAGATAAAGCAAGCCATAAAAAGATCCTATAATTAAGAGGGCATTTAATGTTTCAAATAATCGTATGCCACCAGCTCTAAGGGCATTTAATGTTTCAAATAATTGTATGCCACCAGCTCTAAGGGGTGGGGTCATGTTCTGATCTCAAAGATAAGTATCCAAAGCTCGAATATGTCTCGCCTTCAAGATTTTGATCCTAGAGGAGTTCATCTTCTCTTGCTACCAAACGAATATGTGATGCTTTTAGAGCTTTTATGTGTGCTTGGTTTTCTCTTGGGTTGCTTGGTCTTCTCTTTCTTGACCTAAATCTATGGATGGCCCAAAAACTATTTATACCTATCAAAGTTTTGTTAACTTTAACATGGCAATGGTTTTGTCAAAGTTCCATTTCTCTCGCAAAACTCTCACACATGTTAAAGAGCTTGCATTTTGTATAATGGATAGATGTTACTCAAAATTAGTTATTCTAGTTTTAAGCATGGTGACAACTTTCGCAACCTAATATATGGAATTTCATTTTGGGGATTTATTATGTTGAGTATGTCTTTTATGTATAACAAGTATTTTATGTGTATTTAATTTATAACAAGTATTTTATAATCATTTGTTATAATGATTATTATTATTTTTAATGAATTTAAGATTTATTTAGTATTAGATTAGATGATATTAATAAGAAAGAATAAATAGTATTGAAACAAAGTAAGTTAATAAATGGTCAAATTTAATGGTGATTTTTTTTCATATTGGGTAGGAATTTTGTTGGAAATTATAATTCCACTTCATTGATGGATATTTTGATCCTGAAACTTTGCTTTTATGGATTTTAACCTATTTTAAGATAACCAAGGTCAACGAAATAAAAAGGTGGATCAGGGTAGAACTTTGCTTGACTAGAAAAAAGAAAAAAAGTTAATAAGTTTGACTACTTATTAACTCATTTCATATTGAGACTAGCGAAATGAATAACATAACATCAATCATCACTTACGTCCTTGCACTTAGTAACCGTGACTATCCAAGAAGGTCACCCATCCCAAGGCTCCTCTAGCTCAAGCACACTTGACCATGGAGTTGTTCCCATAGTCAAGCCCACTTGTAAACCTTAACAAGTATTGTGCTTATAAACTATTCATTTTGACCTCACTTAGCTCTTTATTTAAGCACGTCGGGGGGCTTTCACAATCCAACATATGAAATCTCTTTTTTGACATTAACTACATAGAATAAGTCATTCACACATGAAATATATCCCATGAACATTAATCTTAATGACTAGTTTCTTATAAGATTGAATAATCGACTTAGCATTCATGCATCAAGTGATGTTCACAAGGGTGCAGTTGTGGGATTAAAACTAGCAAGATGAATTCGATCACCACTTTCAAGCATGCACTCAATAACTAGAATTTCTCTAGAAGTTCATCCATCTAAAGACTACTCTAGCTCAAACACACTTGACAAAGGAGTTCCTCTTAAAGTCAAGACCATTCAACCTATTACCTTTTTCTTAATGAAATGCACAACCTAGAAACCCTCTTGGTACTTCCCTTCATTTCAAGGATGGTACCCATGGTAAACCAGTCGATTGTAGTTTTGACAACCTAACTTGACGGGGACATTGAGTGAGGCTCGCAGTATTCATAAAGGTAGTCAACTTGAAGACTTGACCTTGCGACCTCATGCTTGCCATCCATAACACTCAATCGCTCAAGCTAATTCCCCAAACTTAACCTGCTACATATTTGCAAAACCTTAGCAAGTATTATTCTTTATCAATTATTCATTTAAAATTCCCTTCACTCTTTATTTAAGTAGATGAAGAGCTTTCATATAAAATCTCATTTTCAAATTAACTTTATTGCGCCGAAGAGGCGCATTATACAACCCAATAGAGAGAGATGTGTAATTCCTTCCGTGCTCATCATGGAGCTAACATGTGTCCTTTTTAAAAAATAATAAAATATTATAAAAAATATCATGTTGGCTATTTAAAACATTTATAACGACATATATATAAAACTATACAAATTAGATAAATTAAAATGATTCCTCAACATTTACACTCTAAAAAGGGGTTTGCACTTCAAGAGATTTGATCCCTCTTGACGCTTGGTAGATCTCCTTTATGATGGATATATGCTTATAAAATAAGTAATTCATATATATTATATAATCATTAATTATAATGATAATTTTTTATGAGTTTGAATAGTCTATTTAATTTTCAGTATATTAAATAATGTTTAAAAAATATAAAATTAAATTTAATAAAATGAATCACATATCATCAATTATCACTTTTAAAATTTATCACTTCAAATATTTATAAAGAAATTAAAACTCTCAAAAAATATGAATATTTATGCAAATAAAAAAATAACATTTCAAATCATTTACCATTATGGTCAAAGTTAATCAACATTTCAACCCTACCAAAAAATTGTTTGACTATGCTCGATTTAGATGGTTCACCCCATGCAATCTGATTTGGATACTTCACCATATGCGATGATGAGAGGTGAAGTTTTCACATGGCATGATAATGACAAGTGACGTTATTATTGATGATAATATCTCAGAGGTTTAGCTCACTTTATAACAGTCTCGAATTTAGCTTTTTATATAGTGAAAATATCAATATCACTGAAATATGCATATAGTTGTATATGTTGAAAATATCAATATCATTGAAATATGTATAGAGTTGTATATGGTTATTTCTGGGGTCATTTGGTTACTTTTTGGTTCCATTGCGGCCTTTGTGGGGGGTCTTTTTATTTTGGTGTTTTCATCCAATGTTGGAGTGGTTCTACTTATTGGTCCATTTTTTTTGAGACGGTGACTATGTTTATTGTCCAGTGGGAACTCTTATGTTTTGTCTTTATTTTTTGTGAAGTGTGGACTTCCTTGTTTTACTCTTGGCTATGTTGTTAGGGTTTTCATGCTTCACTGGACAATTGTCGATTCTGGAACTTTGTATCCCATTTTACTATTTTTAATATAAATGGTATGTCTTTTTTTTATGAAAAAAAAATATTTAAAATAAAGACATTTAATATTATTATAATATAAAATATAGATATAGATTGTATGTGTCAACAGTCATATATTTAGTATAATAATAAATATATATTTTAAATAAAATAAATATTCTATTATAATAATAATGATCTATTTTTAAATTACTATTAAGAAATATTAAATTAAATTGATGAAATATTTAATATAACAAGTATATATATTTTTAAATAAAATAAATATTCTATTAAATAATCACTTATTTTTAAATTACGATTAAGTTAGATTTTAAATTGATGAATAAAACATTTTTTATATGTATTTGTTATAAATGGGTTCTATTTTTATTTGGGAGAGTTAAGATTAAATATAAGAAAATAAACTCTTCGTCTTATTTCAATATTATTAATTTATAAAAATTTAACTTTTAGCTAATGAATATATAGGAGTTGTCTAAAAATTTGACGATTTGGTTCGGACGAGGTTTTTCACTGGAATCCAGTGTTTTTTGTTTTGCAAAATTTGGATTTAACTGTGTTTTAATGACGATTTTGATGCTAGAAACGGATTCAACACCATAAAAAACCCTTCAGGCACCCAAAATTTCAAAGTTTGAGAGTTGCAACCATGATTTAAAAAAAATTGTCAAATTTTTCAAAATTGTGCCCAAAAAATCAAAATTTTCTGTTTGAAATCGTAGGACTTTTAGACTACGCTTGATTATATATATATATATATATATATATATAAAGAGCAAATGTTGGAGCAAGGGTTAGGAGGGAACCCTCTAACATTTTAGCAAACTTCTTCTAGTTGTTGGAATCCAAAGATAATGGAAGTCAAAGTTATCATTGATTCAAAATTCAGATCAATTTTTCAATGGTTTGAGTTAATTCATAATTGGGCAAAATTCTAGGAGTAACGTTCTATCATGCACAAAACTTGGATCGTAGTGGAACTTTGTTCATGCCTATAATTGATGTCCTATTCTTATTAGAGTTGTGATGGAAAGAGTCCTTTTTTTTCTACAAGATCAACTTACTTTACTAGGGAGAGAATGCTCCATCTTGAAATAATGGAAGTTAAATCAACCATATTGTAATGGAATCCATAACCATTGTAATTAGTTTATGTGTCTCTTAGACACAAGCAACAAGGTAGTGAAGGGGTAATTGTCATGTCCCTTTCCACTACCAGGATGACTAGTAGGCTATATGGCCCCATAAGCTAGATCCAATGAAGATAAGGGGGTCATTCTTATTGTCACTTAGCCTAGAAAAGGTATTTATCTCTAAAAGTGACTAATAACATGGTATTGTTCCATGGTATTGCCCATGGTATTAGGTATTCCATGGTATTGAACATGGTATTGGGTGTTCCATGGTATTTCCCATGGTATGGAGCTCAAGAGAAGTATAAAAATAATGGTAACACCTCACTTGGATTATGATATGATATGTTTTTTATTTGATCCCATGATTTGATTCTCTTATGAGATAAGGGTTTTTTGTTGGAGGTTTTGGCAAAACCTCTTCCATTGTAGTTATTGATTTCGGTGGTGCAACAATTCCACCATAGTCAATACTATGGAGATTTCACTCAGAATTCTCACTTGAGCTTCATCTTTTGGTTTGACATCATTATGGGAGAGTGGCCGATTAGTAGTAGAAGAGCCGTGACATATTCCCGGTGTTTGATTTGCTTATTGTGTGTTTTTAGCTATGCTAGTAGCCATTAGAGCTTGTAATATGAAATTTCATTCACAATAAAAATGCCAACTTTGTCTCTCTTATTTCATGTGTACTTGGAATGAAGGATGTCTCTCTTATTTTCATGTACAAGCATTTGATGAAATATTTTGAATGCAAAATTGTCGAAGAAGTTATAGATCAATATAATTTACAAGTGTTTTACCATTTTTTTCCCATATTTGCATCTGGGATATTTCAATGGTATCAGAGCCAGTGATCTTGCCAACCTGTGAGAACATGAAGATAGCGAGAGAGACCTTGGCTGAAAATTTGAAGGGGATAGCATCACTTCAACACATGCTTTGGTATCAAGAATATCTAGTATTGGGTGATGAGGTATGTGCAGATTTATCCTTTCAAGACTATTACACCATCAAGTATGGAAGTTGGACCAAGGATTTGGATGAGGATTCTTTAAAAGGCACAGTTCAGAAATTGTAGGGAGTTGAACATGAAGGACAAGAGAAGAAGTATGCATCTAGCCATATTGAGGATTTGTGCATAGAGGAAGACCAAATAACAACTAACGAGAATGATGTCACCAATGCAATGGATGGGTATACCTATGATGTAGTTTCCAAATCAACAAAAGATGAGGAAGCAACAACTTGTCCTACTTATGGCGACTGTGGGGATATTGAGGAGAGTGGCTACCAGCTGAGTTTGGCATGCTATTCATTATTGATAGCAACGGAGACTCCATCATATTTGGCATTCAAGATACATGAGGGAATTAATGGCTCTGCTTGTTTGAGGGAGGATCCCCTCGTGAGGATTCTGCATGAGGAGCAGACAGAGTTGTAGGTGCTTGGGGAGAGGATCATGAGGGGTAGGTGTGGCCCATATTTAGCAGGGCATTCTCAGCACTTGCACGAATATGAGGCACCACAGGTGGCAGAGCTATTTTCCAGAGAGGTGCTTAGATCCCATGGTTTACTTAAGCACATTGATCATGATTGAGATACCATATTCCTTGATATAGTTTAGTAGGAGCCAAACAGATTAGTAGGCCCATAATTGATTTCTAGTACTTGGTTTCCACCAAAGGATTTCAATGGGACTTTGATGATTATCAACATGGCACAATAATAGTGAATAGGATTTGGTTTTGATGGACTTCCTATTTGGGGGTGGGACCTGGGCATTCATTTGTGCGATGGGTTGTTTCAGATGGTGACGGTGATCGGCCCGCTATATTTTTGGGACATCAGTGGTGGAGAGGTTGAGACTTCTTCTTTCTAGTATGGTAGGCCTTCTTTGCTAGTATGCAGGATTGAGCCTGATAGTGGAGCTGATATAGATGAGACGGCCAGTCTTTGCTTTCTAGAGTCTATTTATGAGTTACTTAGGCCTAGATGCATGGAGCAATGGCCTTTTGAGGAGTTTGTGCAACTTATGAGTGCCCGGCTTATCAGGGGTAGTCATATGAATTCTTGTGTTAACACTTAGAAGAGTAGCACTATGGGTAGAGGATGTTCAACATCTTACAGGCTAGTGTGGGACCCTGGGGAATTTAACATTTATGGGTGAATTCGAGATAGGCTTTACAGTTATTTCAGCTTGGAGTTCCATGAGAGGAGGATGCAAATGTGGCATGGCAATCGATTGATTATGATCAGAGTGGAACAACGCCAACATGGTGGTCCTTTTTTAGATTAGCATGGGACCCTGGGATTTCAGTATTAGACAGTTCAACAATTGACTCAGAGGCAAGAGCCATTTCTTGCTTTCATGAGATTGGTTCTCTAGTAGAGCGATTTTTTGAGGGGTTGATCGAGTTGTTGCAGTATCGAGTTGCTCTAGTTATTAGTAGTATTCAAGAGGTTTCTCATGTCACCACCAGGATAGACAACATATTGAGTGGAGGATGCTTCACCTCTTTTTGGTTGGTTTGGGACCTTGGTATTATTTCCAGTTTCAGTTCGGGTCAGTTGATGGAGCATCAGGTTGTGGTGGCATTGCTTGAGGACAAGCAATCTTTAGGAAGGGAGGATTATGATGTCCCCTTCCACTGCCAAGATGACGACTAGCCTATCTGAACCCATAGGCTAGAGCTAATGAAGACACATGGTTCATTCTTATTGTCACTTAGCTTAGAAAAGGTATTTATCTCTAAAGTGACTAATAACATGGTATTGGGTGTTCCATGGTATTGCCCATGGTATTAGGTGTTCCATAGTATTGACCATGGTATTTCCCATGGTATTAGGTGTTCCATGGTATTGACCATGGTATTGGATGTTCCATGGTATGGAGCTCCGATTACGTATAAAAAGAAGGGCAACACCTCACATGGCATTATGATATGATATGTTTTTTATTTGATCCCATGATTGGGTGCTCTTGTGAGCTAAGGGTTTTTTGTTAGAGGTTTTGGAAAAACCTCTTCCATTGTAGTTATTGATTTCGGTGGTGCAACAATTCCACCCTAGTCAATATTGTGGATATTTCACTCAAAATTATCACTTGAGCTTCATATTTTAGTTTGACATCATTTCAGAAGAGTGACCAGTTAGTACACAGTTAGTAGTAGAAGAGCCGTGGCATATTCTTGGTGTTTGATTTGCTTATTGTGTGTTTTTAGCTACCCTAGCAGCCATTAGAGCTTGTAATCTGAAGTTTCATTCATAATAAAAATCCCAACTTTGTCTCTCTTATTTCATGTGTACTTGGAATGAAGGATGTCTCTCTTATTTTCATGTGCAAGCATTTGATGAAATATTTTGAATGCAAAATTGTTGAAGAAGTTAGATCAATATAATTTACAAGTGTCTTACCATTTTTTCCCATATCTGCATCGGGGATATTTTAGAAACAATCCTATTATGGTGCAATGAAGCCTTGTCATTCATACCATTTAATGCTAATTCATGCTGGCCATCTCATACTAATTCTTTGGCACACTCTTCAACATCCAAACTTGCCTAGAAGCACTTAATTGACACAAACTAGATATCGCAACATAGGGGGTAGTATTGTGTCAATTTGGGTTCTTAGAAATGAAGAGGGTTTTTGGTTTCAAAAGCCTCCCATTATCATTAGAAGACCTCTATGCATGCCCTTACTCATTATTATTTTAGCTCCAAAGAAATTGGAACTAGAGCCTAAGCACCCTACCACACTAGGTAATCTAAGATGCATTGATGAGGAAATCTTGTAGTTTAGGGAGGAGATAGATCATATGAAGGAGGAATTGTTGATTGAGGATGTCCAATGCATTTGGGTTTAGAGGACGTTAATGGTTTGCTTGTAGAAGTCTATCCAACTCAAGGGAGTGATAGAGATCTCTATAACCAGTTGGTGGCCCAATGATTAAATGTTCAACTTTCTTCACTTAGATCCCAAGTGGCCATGATGCCCTACCATTAATAACTTAATACACATGCAGAGATATTGATGTTGAACAATGTTGGTTTCCTCAATTCAGAATGAACATGAAATTAACACTCATCGAAACTTAATAGTTGGCTTATGTATTGTGCTCTCCATTGAATTTGACCATGCATGTAACTCATTGTAACTTCTGCCACCATGGTTTCAAGTGTAGAGTTTAAATATCAACAAGAATGCGCATTTACTCCAACTAATTTTATATAATTTCATGAGATCATGTTGCACCAAATGTGCAAGCTTTATTAGAATTTCTTTTACTTCCATGTTTTATAAATGTAGTGTGAGTTATTGCGAGCTTCTATTGGTTAAGCAAATTGACACGTTTAACCCTTCCCAAAAGAAGACGTCCTCATGGTTGCATAAATGGATTGAACATATGGAATATATAAAGTTCTCAATGCTTCTCTTGAGATAGTTGCCTACACATATCTTCGAAGGAGTTTGACTATTGACTAACAAATCTTATCCATGTTGACAAAAATGAAATTAATTGTTAAAGAAACTTCTTCCATATATATATTTCAAATTCTTGTTAAAAAGAGAGTTAAAATTAAAACCAACAAGAAATTCTTGTTAAAAGTAGAGTTAAAATTGAACCAACAAGAACCCTAAATTTGTGTTGCCAATAAAATAAAAGAGTAGTATCCAATTTTTTTTAATATATTAAAAAAGCACACTATTAACTAATAATTTCATTTCATAATAAATTTACTTCCAAATTTGTACATGGTGCTTTTAGTGGATATAGTGACAAATGAGTCATCTTGATTTTACTTGTTCTGGTAACATGCAATCTCTCTTTTATCTCTCTTAGCTATGCATTTTCCCCTAATTCTTTAGATCTAGGCGTGATCATCTCACAATTATCTCTATTAATATTTTATTAATATCAAAATATAGTTGTTATTATTAAAAAAACCCTTTTTTTAATCAACCAACCAAACGAAACCGATTGAATAAAAAACATAAGTAAACCCATTGAATAAGAAATATATATGTGTGGTCGGGAAGAATATATATTTCTAGGGAAGAACATAAATTTCGTTGACTATGAGGAAGAATACAAATATATATGTGAATAAAAAATATATATATATGGTAGGTAGGGATCAAATTTGAAGGGTGGGGTCCCATTTCACTTTGAAGGGTTATGAGATATTGAATCCTTCAATGCTGACATGTAAAAACAAGTCATTCTTTTCATTTGAAAATGTATATGTGAATAAAAAATATATATGTATGGTAGGCAGGGATCAAATTTGAAGAGTGGGGTCCCATTTCACTTTGAAGGGCTATGAGATATTGAACCCTTCAATGCTGACATGTAAAAATAAGTCATTCTTTTCATTTGAAAATGTATTAATACATCAAAATTTTATTGTTTACTTATGTAGTAAAGTTGAGAAAAGTTGAGAGGCTTTATTTTTTGCCTCTTAAACTTTTAACCAGTATAATAATAAGTTAACTTGCTAACCCCATTCCAATCCAACTTTCATCTTTACAGCCAAAATTAATACTATTTTACTCTTTCATGATTTACCTGAACATGAGAATTTATTAGTGAAACATAACTTAGGAGACACACAGAAAATCCACACCTGTTTCCCGTAGGGATGCAACTGTGGTCAGTGGTAGCTGCCCGGGGAAGCGCTCGGTTTCAGAGTGAAAACAATGCTCTTCCTTGTCCCCTCCATTTCAAGAAAGTTAAAGGGAGGCAAAATTCTCAAGAGATTCGATCGGGCGACAATGGAAAATAGGGCAAGGCAAGGAGCACATGGAATCATATGCGTGTACACAAAACATATGAAGAAAGAAGCAATTGTTGTTGTTGCTATGGTTGGGAATCGATAAATTCCGTTTTGAATAGCATCTAATGGAGATTTGCGACAAACCCACTCTTGGGTCTAGGCTTCAAATTTGAATCCTTCAAGGACCATTTGAAGTTACAAATTTTCAATCAAATAATAATATTGTGTTTGAACTTTGAAGTTACAAAATTTTTAAATAATTGATGGGATCATGAATGGATAAAATGATGTACATACCTGTAAATTCATAGGATGTCAACAATCCAGTTAGCCTTGAAGTTGAGCTCCTCAAAGAAAACAAATTTCTTTATATATGTTTATGGCAAGCCGACATTGGTAGCTTTGCTTTGCAAACTCTCCTGGAGGACTAGAGGAGATAGGGTAGGTGGAACTTGGAATTAGTAGCTCGACCACGATGAAGCAGGGGTATAAGCAAAAGCTTGTTTGTATTCCTGTAATATTATATATTGATGGTTGGAGCCATGGAAGCATGGAATTCGAGCATTGACTTGATACAACAAAGAAAACACAAGGTGGGACTCAGGAGCCATAGAATTGACTTGATACAACAAAGAAAACACAGGGTGTGAGGTTGGGAGACGTAGACAGTAGGATTAACTTGATACAACAAAGAAAACAAAGGGTTGTGGGCAGGGGCCACGGGCGGGAGTGACAACCTGCAACATTGCAAGAAGTTTCTGGATTGTGGAGTTTGTCCGAAATACCAAATTCAGGGCACATTAACATAATATATTATACATTGAATACTAAATTAGCTCATGAAGTCAGAAGTCACGAATTGGAATGTGATAACTGGTAACTTGGTAAGCCCGTTGCCAGCAACATGTATGAGCCACCAACCACATTTAATAAAGTTGTTGTTTCCATTAAATGTGTTAAACACGTAAGCGCTCACCGCTAACATGCGAACTTAGAAGCGTGCAAGACATGGGCTACACAGTGTAAGCCCATCCACGTAAACTGGTCAATGATATTATTAGAGGCCCAATTGCCCATGATCCATTGATGACTAGACACGTGGATATTGGAAAGTAACCAAGTACCAAGTCCCACTCCCAAGTCACCTAGCTAGTAGCCACATTCCCAATTTCCCACTGAAAATTGTCGAAGGGTGAAATTTGAAGCTGCCCTTTTGTTGCAATTTTAAACAATAGTGGTTAATTTAATTATTGAAAGGCTTACCATGAAATTAATTTTTTTTTGCATGGTAAAATTTGAGATGGCCTTCTATGACATGTAAAATGGTCTTTGAAGGGCCCTGAAGGCTTCAAATTTGAAATTTGAATCCTGATGGTAGGGAAGAATATATATTTCTAGGGAAGAACATAAATTTCGTTGACTATGAGGAAGAATGTGCACGAATGTTACCTATGCAATATACAGGTTTTCATTATATAAAAGTGCGATTTTGTACCATGTTCTGATTAAGGTATAAAATTATGTGTCGAGGTAGTTGGAGTTATATAGGGGAGTTTGGTGGGGTTCAAAATTAGTGAAATGTCAACTATCCTTAACTCTTTGCATAAGCTTAACTCACCTCGCGATGTCAACTATCCCTTAATACCTGATTGCTGGTGCTTTGGAACTCTGTCAAATTCACTGGATCAAATTACAACGAATTACAGTGAGGTTTTCAGCGTTGGTGCTTTAGAACTATGTCAAATTCATTGGATCAAATTACAACAAGGTTAAATCAATAGCGAATTAGGTGCAAGTAAGTATATTCTAAATTTCATATATACAATTTGTTAAGCTATAGATTCCATTTCCAAGCAAATTATAATTTTGAAGATGAAAAGAATAAAAAAATTGTTTTACCCTGATCATGCTTTCGATCCATAACCTTCTTCCTTTGGAATTAATGCCAATAGTAGTTTGGAGAGAATAATACAATTGATTTGATTTCTGTTCAAATAAAGGAAAAACCACGTACGGTTAGATTAAAGTAAATTTAAGACGTATATAGTCGAAGCATTTGGGCTATAGTGTTTTGCGATTTCTGAAGTACCAAAGAATCTATTTCAAGGGAATTTCATTTTTATATACTTGCAAATAGTCAACAAATTTGTTTTTTGATCCGCACCTGCATATGAGTATATCTATTATTTATTATCTGCACCAACTGAATTTGAATTAGCTCTTGGTTTGACTGCTGCAGTTTAACAAGCTAATAATGAACCATAATATTTGATTTATTCTATTAGAAAAATTATTTATTTGGAGATAGTGTACAATGAATGCAAGCAAAAAAAGGAAATATAGCTCTTACCTCCAACTGTTCGTGCAACCATTTCTATACCTCCATTTGCATCCTTAGGGCTTGTGTGATTTGCAAGGTGATGAGATACAAGCAAAGAATATTAGCTAGACCTTGTTTCTTCGATTGCATCAATAGTATTGAGAAAAAACATCATTTGGAGAAAGATAAAATGGCCTAGAAACCATATACCTGAGGAATATTGTCCTTACATAAATAATCTAAAGCACAGTCTCTTGATTTGTCCTAATAGAATCGAAAACCTTTATTTTAGAAACCCCCCAATTTTTTATTGGAGCAGGACCAAAACTTGTGAGACATGTCAGTCTAGGGATTCTTCGTTAGAGTCCGAATAGAGGGCTGGGCTACTTGAGGTAATCTATCACTAGCCTTCTGCTAGACCATATCCCAACCAACAAAATAATTGAAAGCATTAAACCAAGATATGAGAAGGTTCAAGAAATAACATACTTTGAATAGTATCCCTATCCAAATCGGATGTAATTCCCACCATCATGAAAATGATACAAAATAGAGAAAATAAATTGAAGTGTGGAAACAAGTGTAGATGAAAAGATGATAGTGGTGCCTACACTGTCATATTTGCTGGAATGATCTTGAAATAGAGTTACATGTAACTCGAGCCTCAAAAATCAAACAAGCTCTTGACCCACAACCTACAACAGGTTCTTGACGAGACAATTATGAAATAAAATCATTAAATAAATTAAGAAAACATAATTGACTACTTTCAATGAAGGAAAACCCCTAAATGATTCTGCAGGTGTTTTCCCAACCCTATAAAAGGCATGGGTTATGAAAACAACAGAAACCCAAATGCATGCAACGAGAATGTGTCTCACCATCCCTGCTAGTATCAACACTAACTTCCTTTTGAGGTTGCTTACCAAGACTGTATTTCTGACCCAAATAAAGCACAATCACCTCTCAGTCATACAAAAGCTCTTAATTTTTCAATACGGATAATACATATAGATAAATGCAGACTTGTGAGGATGCCTCTTTAGGTGATAAATAGTAAGGCCTTTGATATCCATATGTGTCCTCACAACATTGGGTGTAGTCTCTAGAACAAGAAGGAAAGAAAAGAAACAAAACATTAATATTATAAATCCAATTCCTCTTGTAACACATACATGTTGATTGAATTCAAATCAATGGATACTTCAAGAAGTATATTGCGAGTATCTTCCAGCAATTTTTAGTATTAAAATACATTGAGAAGAAAAATAAAACAAAGACAATCTACTTACTATCTAGACCTCAAAGCTTAGTCACAACATCTACAATCTCTCATGAGCTCTGCAGTCCACCTAAAACGAGGCTTTGGATCTCTTCACAAAACTAACCCTATTTCTATTGGAACATTGACTTCCTGTAACATAGCAGTCCTCTCTAAGTAAGACTGTAACATAGCAGTCCTCTCTAAGTAAGACTCCATGGTAGGCTTCTTCACCTGGTACATTTTTTTGAATACCAGCTTCAGTGTTGAAGATGCCCTTCAACTCCCAAAATGTTTATAGGTTTCATTCAATCTACATTGAAATTACTACCCTCATATTTTAGAATAATGTAACCTCCCATGGCTACCCGCTGCTATGGCTACAATGATATTCAAGGTTTGAATAAATATCTTATTTTGACAGGTACACAAGTTCTTTAATCACGTTCACAAGTTCTTTAAATTCATGTTAATGCAGCATATATGAAGGAAAATAGCTTTATAATAATTGATCACGAACGGTATGCCATCAATTCTGCACAATGATCGTGTCAATTCAATGTTATTAAGTGCATGGTAGCTAAGTGTTATTTAGCATAGTTGTTGTAGGTGTATTCACTTTGGTCGACTGGTATGTCCCACTTACACATGGTAACATGCCATCATTGTTAAGTTCACTCTTTGCGAGGGTTACTCATCCCGTATGATACTTGGCAACTTGTGCATAATTGTTTGGCACCTTGGCATGGCATGCATGGAAGCTATCGTGGTGTCATTCAATGCAACAATCAATTTGCCATCATCTGAGGTTTCCATCTATTAATTTTCTCACGAACCATAACTATACCAATTTGTATTTTTACCACTGTCAATTCATCCGTGAACTAGTAGTTGTTCGATTGGCTTTTCATCCACAAACTTGCATTTTACCATTGAGTAATGAAAGAATGCACATCGAGTCTTACATGACAGAGAAAACATGGATAGGGTACTTGAGGAAGTAGAAATGACACTGCTGTTGTGTACTCCTTCATTCTTATTGGAATATTTTTTTAGTACAAGTATAACACTGCTGAACATTTTTATTGAATTTAGAATTTCGATCAAATCATAGACTACTGATGTCAAGTCTTCATACTGAGTTTTACTTTCAAACATAAGGCATATTATTCGAACCTAACGAACACTTACTCTTTGTGTCATGACAATATATGCTACCAAGTACTACAATATATGATTGTCTTCTGTGATATTTCGATAGTATATTTGACATATAATTGATCTTATTTGTATCATTAAATTGAATCATAAAAGCCTTGTTGACCTGATACCTCATGAATCAAACCAATCTAGAAATTGTTATGAATCCAGGTATGATATATCTCTATCACTAATATTGTCAATATTTTAATCAAAGTCTGGGTAAGTATTAAGAAGTCTATTATCCTTTAAGACTGATCTAATATAAATATCTGTGACAACTGGTACTAATCAAAGCAAGCATAATATGGTATTTCTGTCTATTGTCACATTGAGTTAGAATCGACTTAAGTAAGCAATCACCTTCAGACATCAAGCTTAAGCTAACCACTTCAATAATCATTAATCATCTTCTAATACTACTATCTTGAGGAGACAAATCAGATTTTGATTTATATTGGGTCATCATTATTGGTTACTATTATTGTAGATTCATGCTAATTTGATTAGCTACTAATAAAGGATCTTATAATTGCTTTATGAAAACCATCCAAATTTATCATTGCACATGTGTTTGATTCCACCATTGGGACTGTTTGATATCTTGATCAAAACTCATACTTCATCAATGGTATCTTATGAGTTGAAATCTGATATGTTTGCTAGCTATCCTATGATCTAAAATATATTGATCTCATAGTCTTTTTGTCACTGCTTCATCTATCTTATTATTGAGCAAATTGTTTAATGAATTCTGATCATAACAAAATTCTTATTTTGGGACATCTCTTCCTCATCCATTCTGTATGCTTTTGGTCTCAACTTGGGCCTATTTTGAACTTCAAACAAATTCACATTTGTCACTAATACTCCTTGATTGAAATCCGAGTACTAAAGGCCTAATTCAATATCTAAGGGTTTAATCCTAAATTGCTCTACAACTTGTTAATAAACTTGGTCATAAATTTGGGTTCTAATGATCTAAATTCTGGAAGCCCTTTTCTACCTTTCAAAACCACATATGCCGCCTGTAATGACAAAGGAGGAAATAATAACTATGATCACAATGATATATTAACAAAGATGCCTCCAAAGTGGGGCAAGAAAATATGTTAAATGATTGAGATAGAGAGAAGCAACCGCATGCAACAATGCATTTGATCTATTGGTTAAATTTTATGTTAAATGATTGACAAAGCATAGAAGAAACACCAGCAACTAAACATGCAACGATTTAACCAATGATCCAACTTTAACCAATTTAACTGTCATGATAACCCGTTTAACCAACAATTTAACTAACTAGTTTAATTAAAAATGTAACCAACAATTTAATTAGCAATGGCACTTGTTTATTTATGAATGGTATAGTATAAGAGATGATAATAAGGTTGGGATATTTTGCACTTTTGGGCAAGGAACTTTATTGCATGAAACGATTGCAACTTCGAAAAAAAGCAACCAAACAAATATCTTTGAGGATTCTAGAAGAGAAGAAAAGTTTGCTAAAATGAGTTTACAGTTACATAAATTTTCATTGGATTTTAATAAACTTGAGAAAAAAAAGTATGACAAAAAAAAGACTATGTATGAAGATATCCTTGCTATTGTTATTCAATTTGGATTCCATGAAATGGTCAACAACAACTACAACCACTGTCATCAACACAAGTAATCTTTTGAACTTTGAGTACATATTTGTATTATGTTAACTTTGAGTATACTTTGAATGGATTCAAACTATTTGCCAATATCTTGGAAGCTCTATCTATGCCTTTGATAATTTAATCAATGGTTTAGAAATGAGTGAGTGAAGAAATGCATATCCTGAAGAAAAAGTGTAACTTTTAAAGTTCATTATAGAAGATGATTACAGTGAGAGTTTCAGCAATAGGATCTCATGCACTTGGCAGGAGAATGAGTATGCAGTTGTGATATTTTATTTGGCATGTTGGATTTTTTTGGGATAAATGGAATGATTAGATAAACGAACTAAAGAACCTGAGTAAAAGAAAGTTGATAAGTGAAAAGAAAACTAAACATAGGATCTTTTTATTTGAAACCCATTTTTTTAAAAACAAAATTGCAAGAAGTGAGAAGAAAAAATGTCGAGATTTCAAAGATTCAATGATGTTTTTCTCATTGCTAGATAATAGTTATGAGTATGAGGAGAAAAAGAGTGATGGATTGACAGAAGGAAATTATTTTTAATAAGTGGATAGACATTCAAAATAAAATACTGAGAATGTAATTTGAACCATAGAATAATATGGATTTGGTTTAGAAGAATTGTGCTACAGAAGGAGTGATAGAAATTGATAAAAAAAATAGCAAAAAACAGAAGTGTGTTATGCTTGTTGAAAAAGTTAAAGTGACAATCCTCTTGGCATGTTTGTTTTTATCTTGTATTCAGATCAAGTTACAATTCTCTAAATCAATGTAAGAGTTATGAAGAGGAATACATGCCAACAACAGGAGCTTGATTATAACATGAAGATTAAAAAAGTAAATAACATTTTGACAGGGGTACAATGAAGACTAGATTGTATCTAAGGATGGTGGAATATGAAGTTTAGATGTGGAATACCAAGTTTGCGCCTTACTCATTATTAAAGGAGGATTCGTGCATCAACTACAAACTGGCTGTATCTAGAACCATATAAAAGGAGGTTGTGTCAAGATTGCAAGGTATCGATTTAAATTGCAGTAACAAAGAACAATTTTCTAACTACAGGTACAAGGGTAAGAATTATTGGACAACACTTGGAACGTTTCAAACAAAGTCCGATATTTTGTGCTTGTAAGACAGTGGTAGAAACACACTTCAAAATTGCTAACTAGAGATTTAAAAAAGAACATTTTATATGTGACAATAGCATTGAACCGAAGCCTATAGCTATTTGAATGCAATTGACAATAGCAAAGGGACATTAAAACGAGTTTTACTACAACTAGTTGCTAGAATGCCGCCATATTTAGTTAGTGAGTTGAAACTAGTGTTTGGTGAGAAGCACAATTTCATTTCCAGGTTGTTTTTTTCTATCGAGATTCGAATGATCAGGATTTTGTACAATTCTCTTTGTTGGCTTTATGAATTCACTACAAATTGAGGAAATCAAGGAGCATGAAATTGGAGAGTTGGATTGAAACAAATCCATATTTGGAAAAATGTAGTGAAAGTCAAACTTGTACCAGTTTTCTTGTGAAAAGTGTGTAGCAAGAGATAATTACGAAACTATGTTGAACATGCGCAATAAAAAAAACAAAACTTTTTGCACTCTATTGACAATCAAAGAGGACGAAGTTCATGAATGTAAAAGTGATTATACTTCAAGTTAGATAAACATTGGATATTTTGAAGCTGGATAACATTTATGCAAATTGAAGAAACTACAAAGAGTTTTGTGGCTCTAGCTACTGTGATGGAGCATACTTTTCAAAAAACAGTTTTGTATGTATAAGAAATATTGAACAAGGAACTCGAACTAGCCACAATAAAACATGAGTTTCTGTACTTGAGAGTTAATTTCTTCTGAAATTGATGACTTTGTTGTCCAAGGATAATGTAAAAATCCCTTGCTGGGAGAACTTTCGCAAACTGAAAACTGTTGACGATATGCTTTTCGAATAATCTTCAAATGAAACATTTGCTATCTCTGGACAATACTCTTTTAGCTGTAGGTTACGTAGCGTGCATTCTATGAGCCCATCGTCTGTAGCTAAATTGCATTCCAGATGATGCTCATATATACTCATCGTTTAATGTTTGCAGAATGCACAGATCACACAGCTCCGAATCAGTGGATGTTTACATTCGACGCAAATTCATTGATATGGTGGTGCAAATGCGTTCCTTGCTCTGAGTATTCTGTATATCTGTGAAAGCCATAGAACATATGAGCTAAAAAAACAAGGCAGATTTAATGAGCATATTTTGAAACGGTGTTTTGCTAATGCTTGTTTGTAATTTGGAAATTGTTTCAATTTACAACAAAAGCAATATGAATAATTGCATTGCCAATCTACATTGCATCTATAAGCCAATTGTTATTTGAAAGGAGGAAAAGAAAGTAATAACATTGCAATAACATCTTTTTGTCACCTGAGTAGTAACTGTGCAGGTCCATATACAGCTAATATGTCCCCTTCAAAAATAGTTTTTGGTGTTGCCGTGCATAGCTCTATAATAGTAGCAGGGTTTGGAGGTGTTTGTTTTGATATGCTATCACCATACACAGAGAAAAGGGAGCAAAAATCAATAACAAAGATGTTGTAGCTTATAGCAGATTTGAGGAAGCACTTGGGAGAGCCGTGCCTTTATTCTCTCTCTTTTTTTGTTATTGCTAAAATCATTTCTTTTGTTAAAAGGGGAACACGTTCGATGTATCAGTATGATGTAAAAAGCAATCAGTTGGGAAAAAAAAAGAGCTACATACCTCTTTGGACTTTCAATAGTTGATGTTGTCTCCATTGTGAAATTGTCCGGTGTTAGTGTTGTCTCTATTGTGTTGTGCAAAGGAGGGGATTCTATACCTGTTACTGGGCTGTTTGCTTCTGATGCCATTCTGAAAGCAATTTGCAATTTGCACAAGTTGTCTTGTTTGTAATCCTGAGTTGTAGATTTGGGCTCGAATTTTAGAAACTATAGATGTGCGGAGCAGTAGACAGGTTAGATGTATCTAACATTGTTGACTAATGTAAAGAGCATAAGCTATTTGAAAAGGAAGGGAAAATCAGGAACATTGTGATAATAAAAAAACAAATAAGGAGCAATAATAGAAGTCTACAACTCTTTTCCTGGTTTTTTAACATATGCATAGAGAAAAGCCCATGTAGTTTAAAGAATTTTTGTTGAAGAAGTGCTGGAAACGATGTTCTGCACAAGGAGATCTTGAACAAATATCCATTCACAACAACCTTGACAAGGGGGATTTTCTATGAAGGCATTTTTTTGCAAGCCTAGGTACAATCTACATTATTAGAAAATGGAGACAGGTGGTGAGTACTTTGTCTACGGACAGGCTACATATGCTTTTGCAAATTGTTTTTTTAAGTGTTGATTGTGGAGAAAAGAATGTGTGCGCAAGCAAGTAACAACAACACCATTTTTTCTCAATAATGGAAGGAAGCAGAATTTGATTTCAACAGATATATTATAATAATACAAGAAACATTAACATAATTTAAAACGGTGGGCATGACATTAATGTCATAGATGGTAGAAACTTACCTATGTTTAACTCATTGCTAGTTTGAAGGAAGTACATTTCTTCAGTTTGAAATATATGAAACTTGCAAAAAAAAGATGAGCATCTGATTTTGATTATTTCCAAAGATGGATTCATGGGGCTCTTGAAGGATAGGAAGCCAATAAAAGTTTGCTAGTATCAATGGCAAACCATGTTTTGTTTGTAAAATGCGCTATTATGTACCAGAAATATATTATGGATTTCCATTATAGATTGACAAAAAAGTCGCATAGTGATCATTCCAATAAGCATCACTGATATTGAAATCAATGCGTTTGTGTTCCAAGTTTGTATAGAAATGATCAAGCATGGAACCAGTGTTTGTTGTTTCCTTTGTTGTTTTTAACGACAAGCCTTTCATTTGCATAGACAATTGGAGTTTTTTCTTTGATATCGTCTCTTGCAACATGTCAATGTTAAGATCACTAGCTACTACGATTTGAGTGTTTGATGTGCAAGTTGCCAAAATGGAATTGAGTATCTGAAACAGATCATCAAGCGGAGTGCATGGTCTATTGTAAATGTTCACTACTTTTAGCACATTGCAGTTCAATTCAAGATTGATGCAAATTGCCGCAACAAATTTTTATTTTCATAATTTTGTGAACCGGTGATTGTAATGTGTTTTTTAATCAATGTAAGGATTCCATGCACTGAAAATGTTGAGACGAAATTGCATTTTCTAGTAATCTTGTTTCTTTGCCAAGTGTGCGCATGTGAGTTTCTTGCAAACACAAAATATCTGCTTGCTTGAGTTCATGGTAGTTGAGAACATCATTGTGATGCAAAAAAAACTACATATGTTTAATGATGAAATGAGTATTTGTTTGGTTTTTGGCATTGAATGCATCCCATATTCAAATTGCCAAGCTGCATGTGTTTTTAATATGCTTATTTCAACAACGACTTTTGGACAGTTGGATTTTTTTTCTTCTGCTCTAGCTTATTTAAAAGATAAAGGCAGTTGATATCTTTCACACGTGAGAGTGCAGTGTAAACAAGGCCATGCCTTTTAATTCCTTTTGGGTCAAATGCCAATTTTTAGTGTCAATCCTTGCACTTTATGGATCGTTCATGCACATGCCAATTGGACTGGGAATTGTCTTCTCATTACATTTTTTCTATTTTCAAATGTTGCTTGAATTGCAATTCTTTTGATTAGTGTCCATTTGGACATCATAGCAGGTGTATAAAAATCTCGCATAATAGTACGTTGAATCAGCCCAACTTTAAGGTTTGCAAACTCAATCTAAATAATATAAGGAGTTGTCTATGAATAGTGTTTAAACACTCCTTCTGCACCATTGACTAAGTCTTCTTCAATTGAGTAGTTGACCACAATCAGCTCAACAAGCATGTCTTTTTTGAGCACTATTGTAGAAGAAAGATGCACCGTCTTTTGTTTATGGTTTCTCTTTTCATTTGAATCAATTTTGCTATCATGTGTAATAAGTGTGAATGTTTATGTCTTCATAGTAGACAACATTTTTGAATTATGTTCCTAAAAATCTTTATTATAGTGAAAAAGATAGGGAAACATTGCATCTTTTGGTGGTTGTTTGTAGCAATGTTGGTTTAAGTAATCAATATCATCCATTGTTTGAGAACACCTTCTCATTCTATTCAAGATCGATATGAATGTTTGGTCTATTTGACGTACAACTGTTCTAAGTTCGTAGCATTTTATGGCATCATGCCAAAAATTGTAAGGAAATGTCTGTGGATGCAATTTTGGCTGTTCAAAAATCTAAGAGTCGTGCATGGGTTGTGCTTGACACAAATCACCACAGGATATGATATCAAGGTTCCAAATGGTTTTGTTGGTGTGTGCATAATTTCACGTAGACATTTTTCAATGTTGTATAGCATTCGGGATCCTATTAAAGAGACTTCATCAATTAACAATACTCATAGTTGTTCGTAATATTTTGTTAGAAGTTCTAGGGTATTTGAATTTAGTGGCAACATGGTTGTTGAATTTAATGGCAATCTTAGAGCAGAGTGGGATGTAATGCTGCATGCATTGTACGTCGCTTTTCCAGTAAATGCAACTAGTATCCCCCTTTTTTTAGAGGATCACTATCAATTTTTTAGTAATGTAGTAGGATGCCATATGTTACTTTTGCAGTGGGAATTTTTCTTGTCCCTACTCCTCCTGTCAAGAACAAGTGGATTGGGATGTCAGGGTTGTTTTTTTTCTTTGCAATAATTTCTTTGACAATTGATTGTTGTTTAGTATTCAAATTTCTTCAAATTACATGATATTCATGCAAGTCTAAAAGAAATGGTTTTCTTGTCAAATTACATGCATTTCCTACCTTTGTTACAATATACGAAGTATTGCAAACAAGATCACATTGGATGTTGGATGTCATATGATATTGGATGTCATATTGTTCGAATGCAGGTATAGTCAATGTTTTTTCTTTTGGTAGCGGAGCCATAGGTTCCTCCTGGACCTGAGATGCAAATGTTTCCACATCATCGCCAATGTCTCCCCACTTTGTTCCTATTTTTTCTCTGAACATTTCTTTTACAATGTCTATTTGTTCTTTGGAAGCGACATATGCTTCAGACCATGTTTTGAAATTCCCTTTTAGAAAGTCGCAAGTGTCTCTATGTGGCATAAAGAGCATGATTTTTTCTCTGTAGAAATTCTCAGGATCTTTTTCCTTGTTATAGCAAATAGATCATATCATACATGGTTTATTTCTTTTTGTTGTAATTGAGTGCATACAAATATAGAAGGATGCATATTCAGCCAAGGAGATGTGTTCGAGCTTAGAAAGACGTGTAATGTACTTGTCCAAAATTGACGGGCAAATAATGTCTTCAGAGTTGTCCGATTCTTTTTCCAAAAGCGATGGTTTTTTTAACACAACTGTTTTTTTGTCCTTTGTAGTAGTGTTGATGAAAATAATTTATCTCGAAGATGAGTGCAAGGGAAATGAGCGTATGATATGCACTACTTGTCTAATGGACATTTGTTGCATGTTCAAAAGCACATTTCCAAGTTTGCATATTGTTTCAATCCTTCCATCATTCTCTAAAAGACATTGTTCTCTTATTTTTTAGAAAGCATCTGTAATAGATCTATCAAATTTGGTCATGTAAGAACTTACATTTGTTGCTGTAGCATAGGAATCCAAGATATATTGTGCATCTATATTTGCATGCCACAAACCCGGTATTTCTTTTGCAAATGAGTTGATCCAATTGTTAGAAGGTTTTCTTTTTAGTATCAAGGTAGGGCAAGTAAGAGAAGCTCACAATAGAAAAATGCATTTGTCTCTAATAACTGTAAATCTAATAGCAAATCTATGAATGTTGTGTTTTTAGAGTATTCTCTATATTCTAGAATAACAAATATCTGTTTTTCACTTTCAATAAAATATTTAGGAGAATTTTCCAACGGTTCCAGAATTATGGTATTATCCGTAGGAGGCAACGAGAAATTGAATATGCATGCAGAATGTTGATGTTTTTTGCATGTTCTTGTGTGATGATGTGTTTGGATTTGAACAAGGTTCTAGTCAAGCAAGGACGATTCTATGAATATATAATTGTCACGTCCCCTTCCATCAATCCCACTTAAGGGAGGGAACATGACACTAAACTTGGGCTTCCAAAACTTAGCTCCATTCATTCTTTTTACAGATTCACACAAACAAAATACATATGTGCAGATGTATAATTCAAATAAACAAAGTGGAAATAATATCTGCTACACATATCTAGCATGCAAGTTTCCATCATAATTATAACATTCATCAATTAAATACATTGCATAAATAAAATACAAGAGAATACTCATCTTTAAATGAAGCTGTCCCGAGCAACTGGCTATGCAACTGCAACGTTCCACCCAACCATAGGCCAACTGTGCTCATCAATATCTCAACAAAGATGCCACCCCCGATCTGGGCATGATTTCCACAAGGAAAGGGAACCTACAAAATTATGCACAGCCAAATGTATACCACATCTCATCCAAGCCAATCCATAGCTGGGTTTATCAGGCTGGAAAGGCAGTAGAAGAAAGGAATTACTAAGCTAGTGAGCTCAACCACAGAGCTATTAGTACCTCTACAAGATTTAGCTAGATTGGCACCCACAATAACTACACACCCAACACAAGGATATATTCCCTTCACTTCTCCACAATCCCTCAAGACATACCTTCCTTTTAGTGCTCTTCAGGATGTGCATAGAAAAGTAGCCAAAGCCCTATCATCTTTGGTGAGGTTACACTCTTCAGTAGGTTTATCAATTCAATTCTGAATCCTCTTCTACTCCTAGTTGCTTACACCCAAGTTCAAGCCAAATAGGGGATGCACATAACCAAAACCACAACAATATCTCCCCCCCCACACACAATAAGCATAGATGTTGGGCATGGCAAAACATTTTAACTGTGGGATGCACAAAACAATATTTCCATGGGTTTTTCCAAATCGTGGCACACTAAAAACGAATTGTGAGAGGGGAAATCAACCACTAGGGAACAAAATGGTTTTCCAACAGGCATACCAACATTAAGATGGAAAAATTGACCTCTATGGACCCCCAAATCCAAATTCCCTTCCACCCAATCATTCTGCAACATAAAAAACGTGTTTCCCAGCTATAAAATGAAGGAAAACTCATAAATTTCGTGGAGGAAAATGCCCAGCAAGCCAAAACTGCGTGAGAGAGTAAGGCACATGGATGAATAATGGGTTGGGAAGAAAATTCAAGGGTCTTTTCTTGCCCAAGAAGGAAAACATGTTTTTCCAAAATGATGGCTTTCCCATACACGAAATTTGGACAGCCATACCTTCCATTTCCTAAAACAATAACTACCTCAACCACCTCTTGGGAGAAATAAATGATTAGTTGCAAAATTCAACATGGGTAGTTAATGGTTCATGGGTTCTCTCATTGATGCTTGGATTGACACTATTGGCTTCAAGGGTTTTAACATTTCCCTCCCTATTCCTTGTAAAAATCATGCCCCCATACTCTTGTTGCATTGCATAGCTAGCTGTGGATATTTTTATTAAAAATACATTTACATCATATTTACGATTTCCATTGTGCCATGCTAGCACACGATCCACATGCATCGATTTTTAATTTCCGATACATAAATGATAAATCGATGGTGGGGCTTTGGCCTTGAGCTCCTCACCATGATTTTATAACGATATTACATCATTTACATGTTTATGCAATGGGGTCAAAATCGAGGTGTTACATTCCCCTCCCCCTTAAATTAGCACTGTCCTTAGTGCTCTTCAAAATTGAACAAAAATGGATATGCCACTCTCAAGGAATCCTCCAGCTCCCATGTAGTGTCATGTCCCCAATTTTGGCTAATTCAGTGACCATGGGTAAAAAGGGACAAAAATAACCCCCAAGGAAAATAATTTCATTTTATTATGCATGCATAGAATAAATTTTATCCTAAGTCAAGTGGAGAAATTAATTTTAATTAAATTTTGTAATTAGAATTGCTAATATGTGTGCAAGTGGGCCAAGAGGGTGCCCTCATGAGGATAAGGTTGCTAAATTGGAACTGGAGGCCAGAAAATAGCAAGGAATGAAAAGCAGGGAAGGTGTAAGAAGTTGCCAAAAGCATAAAATTAGAAATATCCAGAAAAAGCTAAGGATGGGCGTAGTTTCTAAAAGGCAGCTCATTTTACAAAGAAGGAAACATATTGAGATAAAGGGGGTGCAGTTTCTAAAAAGAGAGTTCAGTTTACAAAGCATGAAACATCTTGAGACAAAGGGGGGCACAATTTCTAAAGGAAATGAAAGCTTGTAAGGAAATATCAAGGCAAGTATATCCACTCATGAGTGGTCCATGTGGAAGGGTTCTCACAGGTCACCAAGCTATTCAACTTTCTTAGCAGGTCACCCAAAATTCTAAAAAAGAATCCAAGCAACTCCTTTTCACAAATTTTGATCATTATTGAATTTGTGTGTGAGCACTTTAGCTTACCAAGGCAAGGAGATGTGCCTTAGCCAACCTATGGGAGATGTTCCCCATAATTCTAGTTCCACTCTTATGCACATGATCTAGTGCAACTGTTGATACCAAATTGCATGTCTGATCCAGATCTATGATTATATCCTCTCTTCTTTCTATATTTTGAAGCAATCTTATCATTCGGTGGAAGTAACGCTGAAGGGCCGAAATGGAGGTTCCGAGTTCAGAACTTCTGATAATTTATGGGTTGTGAGACCCGTTCCATTGCGTCTAGAAGGTCGTTTCCAGTAATAAAATCATTTTTTCTTGTTGAAGAAGGTGTCCGGATGACCAATATACAACCATTCTCACCAGAGCCAAGGTTTCAGCATTAAGGAGCGCAGTGTGAAGTTTCAGTTGATGAATGCGCCACTGATAATATCATAAGGTTCAGTGCACCCATAATATATGGCCATCATCCCTGATTTCATCCTCCTATCAGATTCAGTACCGAATTTCATCTCCTCCTACTCTTCTCATACTTATTCTATCATATTGTAAGATTTTCTAGCATTGGAGAACAATTGAAGAAATGAATGTAATAATCTCTTTAATATCTACTCATGACCTATGATTTCGACCTGCTATTGTTCAATAACTCAGATGAGAACCTTCCTCTATTCCAGAAGTGAAATTTGGATCATAAAAATGGAAGACTAGCTCTTTATGCACTTTTTAATGACTAGTTTTACCACTTTTGCCAGTAAAAATTATGTATGAGTTTATTTTATGATATGATGGTTGTTTGAGGTTCTTGAAAAAATACTGAAGCATCCCAAACCCTTTTTCCGAGAATTTGAAGACACCTTAGACAATTTGGGAGAATTTGGAAAACTGTTAGTCGAACAGTCCTACTTAGCGCCCTTGACCCTTTTTCTCCCAAATCCACCCAGAGCATCCCAAATTCTCTGAAACTCTTATCCATCAGTCAATAGGGATTTTAATGCCTGAAATACACCACTGTTTTCATTTCGGTGTAAACATCTAATTCTAGTTTTGCATATGCTGGAAGGCCTAGGAAGCATCGAAGTAGACATCAACTCTAGTTGACTATTGAAAAGTAAATGGATCCAGTGCTTTGTTCATAGGACTTGGAAGTTGGCCCTGTTTCTGCCACATTATCTGCTGCACACATACCCATACATTTTGAAGAACCTAAATATCCTAAATTAATAATCCCGGAGTCACCAATTGTCCCCTAGACCAGTCAATTCCTAACTAGTTTTGTTAACTAGTTATGTGTCTGCCAAATTGTGTTGTTACATTATAAATTGGGAATAAAATTGACTCCAATATGATCAGGTTTATTATAGTGGTATCGGATCACTTTCCTCCACCCCTATGAAAATAAATAATCTCATTGTTGAAGAATATTGCAGATCATAACTCAAATTTGTAGCTATGAGACTAGTTCCAGTCATTTAAGGTGAAGAGTTCGAGCCGTATGAGGAAACATAAATCCTCTACATATATGGAGGCCTCCCTCGAGATGAATATGGTTACTTTTGTGACCGGATACATGATGAGGAAATTAGGCCTTTTCCACTAAGGTCTAAATTTATTGAGGATCGAAAGAAACCTAGAGGAACTAAAATAGATGACTATACATGGGATTCAACTGCCTCCTACTTGATGAGATTTTTTGGATCCTCTTCAGGAGGAGTCTCCAAGAATTTTGATCCTAAGGAAACCAAGGAGGAAACTTCATCAGTTTGCTTATAAAATAAAGATCCAAAAGAAGAACATAAAATAGATTCATAGTCACCACTTGAGCTACCCAATGAAGCAGAAGACACACACACATCAGTGGGACGTGAACCATAATATTTGGTGGAAGGACAAGCTACCATAGCTCCACCTCATGAAGAGAAAGACATGATACAAAGGTATTGCCACATTTATGATTTTTGTATCCCTTTGTTTCATTCTGATATGGCAGCCACTTACAGTGAGAAGCTTGGCATGGTTGAGTCCTTCGGTATGGAGGCTCAAATTTTTGGTGTTAACTATGAAGGAAGTAAAGGAGATGAATCATTGGAGGAGTATGAGTCACTGCAAGGTGATATCAATGAGGAAGAGATTGAAGATATAAATCAGCCTATTTTCAGCATCCATAAGGTTGATGAGTTACCAAATTGTTCATCGAAAGAAGATGAAGAAGGTCCATGCATAGCTGAAGATCCAACAATCCAACATCTGGTTGTTGGCAATGTGGAAGGTGAAATCACTCCTAGTTTCTTTGTGGGTGATCTCAAAATAATTATAAGGGATGATGGTGTTGTTAGGAGTGTTAATACATATTTTGGATCTTATCCAAAGGATGAACATAAATCATATTTACAGTCACCTCTTGATATTCATCAGGAAGCACAAAACAAGCACACACCAGTGGGGTGTGAATCGAAAAATTTGGAGAAGAAGCTTGCTGACATAAGACTGTCACATGAGGAGGAGAATTGGGAACAAATGTATGGCTGTAATTCTGATTTTTCTATTCATTTTTTGCAGCCCCATATGGAAGCCACTTCTAGTGGGAAGATTGGCTTGGTTGAGCCCTCAAGTGTTGGAGTTCATGAATTGGAGAAGGCTGGAATTTTGAGAGAAAGTTTTTCTAGTGCACTAGAGATGAATGAGCACCCAAGTTGTAGCCTAATTTATGTTCTTAATGATATAAAAGATGAACCTCATTTCCTTGAAGTTTATCACCCAAGTTGAGCACCTAAGTTGTTCATGAAGTTTATCCCAGAAAGATAGAAGAAGAGGGGGTTCTTCTGCTAGAACCTCATTTCCTTGAAGGGACACTAAAGTTGAATGAATGCAAGATCAAAGATGCCCTTCAAATCCTCAATGACACCCATGCATTAATGAAAAATCTCTTTTGGAAGTTGGGGGAGCAGTTTCCCATGAGGGACATGGAGGAGTTTCAGAACGCCATGACAAGCATTAAGGGAAATTTCCTATACTTGCTTTCTGACAGAGATAATCTGCTTGAGCTTGTGGAGTTGTTTCATGGTGCATCCTTGAATGATGAAGAGTATATTTTCAATCTCACAAAAGAGTTTATGACCACCCAATATTCCTTGCAGAGCAGTCAATGTGCACTCCAAGAATCTAAGATGGAGATACTGCAGCTTCATGAAAAGTTGCAAAGTTCACACCTGCCCTCCTACACACCATTCAACCATCTTCACTTGGTTGATTGCATTCTTTATCATATGGAGGAAACTCATGAGATGGTGTATCATGAGGATCATTCTATTTTGCATGTGCTTGAGGAGTGTGCAGAGTA
This sequence comes from Larix kaempferi, assembly GCA_027924585.1. Taxonomy (NCBI): domain Eukaryota; kingdom Viridiplantae; phylum Streptophyta; class Pinopsida; order Pinales; family Pinaceae; genus Larix; species Larix kaempferi. The sequence goes on along the minus strand of BSBM01000159.1, from coordinate 7,657,378 downwards.
GTTTAATGAGAACCAAGCACTTGATATTTCCCACAATGAACTCGAGTTGTTCCTTGGAGAGAGTCACTCTTCCATGGAGGATTCAGATGATATCACCTCATTTGGACCAGCCAGAAATGAGGAATATGTAGCCATAAGTTTGATTAATGAGAGTTGCAGAGATATGAGGTTGGTTCACAGTTCTTTCCCCCTGATCCTAGATTCAGCCAAATCAAGTGGGGATGAACATTGGGTGAAGAAATTTTTCTGGTTGATGCCACATGTGGAGCAGGAGGATCCCAAAATTGTCCATAATGACTGGGTAAATGCACCATTTTCTTCCCAACAACATCTGAGGAAGCCACTTTCATTCCTTGATGCCTCTTTCTTTCACTTGCACCAATTGAGTGAACCCAATGGAAGAGAGTTGAGCCATTGTAGTTGTACACTAGTACCATGCCTAGGAGATCATGAGATTTCTATAGATGAGGAATAATCATGGATGGAGAAGATACTTGAATGCATTTCACCCAGAACCAACAACCATCATGATGATCTCAATCCATTGGGATCAAGCAGCAAAAAATCCTATCCACCCATGGATAGATGCATTTCACAGTTTGAGATTCTAGGAGGTAAAAGTTGTTTTTGTAAATTTATTGATCCTCCTAACACTGACATGTTTTGTGATCAGCAATAGAGGCACATATTGCTACCATTTCATGCCATTCATACACATATGGATTGGGTGGAAGATTACATGTCAGACATGGAATCTCCCTGTAGAAATATTTCTGCTCATGATCAGGGGAAGGCTGCTAAGCAAGCAAGTTGCCAAGAGAAGTTAATGAAACATTTATCTTGTAGAAGGTGGCCTATGTGGAGGAAATCCACATACTTGGATGGATGCTTTCACCCTTTGGACAATGGCAGATATTTAAGCCATTGGCTGATTTCACTTGGGGAATCACTTTTCTTCCCACTCGATTTGGTTGGATGGAGTGTCTTTTCACTTTTTCTTTGGATGAAAAGGCACATGTTTGACATTACTGCTTACATGAATGGAGGTTTTTATGACACACATTACACTTCAAGTGAGCAGGATGAGCATCTATGGCTTCTATATGATGCTCTCAGTATTCTTGGATGGACATGGGTCACCACCTGTTCCTTAGGAGGATTTGATATGGTTCAACCCCAGATTGAGGAGTTCCATGCTTGGTGGGGAATTATCACAGATGTCCAGTTTAAAATTGGAAGTTACCAACTTTCAATGTGGTGGTGTGATCTTGACATCCTGCTTGATGATAGATCATCCCAATTGATTTTTATGTTTGGGAGGATGCAGTTGAGACTTTGGGACCCTGACATTCCTTGGAGTGACATCTTTCCAAAGGTGGAAGAAAAATTTGGGACCTTACAAAGGAAGCAATGGGATCTAGGAATTCTACTCAGCTATCCTAACTGGGTTGAAAATTTTGTTAAATAAGAGTTAGTCATTTTGAGAATGACTATAATCAGAGTGGAGCAACAAAAACATGATGGACCTTTGGTATTTCAGCTTGGAATGGAGGATTCCAATTCTAGACAATCAGCAAAATATTTTGAGGAGTGAAGTCACTGGTTGGCTTCATAGTTGGTTGGAGTTGGTTTCTTGCTTAAGGACAAGTAACTTTGGGAGGGAGGACTGTCATGTCCCCAATTTTGGCTAATTCAGTGACCATGGGTAAAAGGGGACAAAAATAACCCCTAAGGAAAATAATTTCATTTTATTATGCATGCATAGAATAAATTTTATCCTAAGTCAAGTGGAGAAATTAATTTTAATTAAATTTTGTAATTAGAATTGCTAATATGTGTGCAAGTGGGCCAAGAGGGCGCCCTCATGAGGATAAGGTTGCTAAATTGGAACTGGAGGCTAGAAAATAGAAAGGAATGAAAAGCAGGGAAGGTGTAAGAAGTTTCCAAAAGCAGAAAATTAGAAATATCTAGAAAAAGCTACGGAGGGGTGCGCTTTCTAAAAGGGAGCTCAATTTACAAAGAAGGAAACATATTGAGACAAAGGGGGGCACAATTTCTAAAAAGGGAGTTTAGTTTACAAAGCAAGAAACTCTAACAAAGAAGGAAACATCTTGAGACAAAGGGGGGCACAATTTCTAAAGGAAAGGAAAGCTTGTAAGGAAAAAGGCAAGTATATCCACTCATGGGTGGCCAAGGTGGAAGGGTTCTCACAGGTCACCAAGCTATTCAACTTGCTCAGTAGGTCACCCAAAATTATATAAAAGAATCCAAGCAACTCCTTTTCACAACTTTTGATCATTATTGAATTTGTGTGTGAGCACTTTAGCTTACCAAGGCAAGGAGATGTGCCCTAGCCAAACTATGGGAGATGTGCCCCATAGTTCCAATTCCACTCTTATGCACATGATCTAGTGCAACCATTGATACCAAATTTTAGATTTGATCCAGCTCTATGATTACATCCTCTCTTCTTTCTATCTTCTGAAGCATTCTTATCATTCGGTGGAAACAACGCTGAAGGGCCGAAATGGAGGTTATGAGTTCAAAATTTATAAGCATTTCTGGGTTGTGAGACCTGTTCCATTGCGTCCAGAGGATCATTTCTAGTAAGAAACTCCTTTTTTCTTGTTGAAAAAGGTGTCTGGATGACCAATATACAACCATTCTCACTAGAGCCAAGGTTTCAGTGTTAAGGAGCGCACGTGTGAAGTTTCAGTTGATGAATGCTCCCCTGAGAAGCTCAGAAGGTTTAGTTCACCCATAATCTACATCCATTAGCCCTGATTTCATCCTCCTATCAGATTCAATACTAAATTTCATCTCCTCATACTCTTCTCATACTTATTCTATAATATTGTAAGATTTTCTAGCATTGGAGAACAATTGAAGAACTGAAAGTAATAATATCTTTAATCTCTGCTCATGAACTCTGATTTCTACCTGCTATTTTTAAATAACTCATATCATAAACTTCCTTTATTCCAAAAGTGAAATTTTTGAGCCTCTAAGGCAATTTGGATCATAAAAATGGAAGACTAGCTCTTTATTCACTTTTTAATGGCTAGTTTTACCACTTTTGCTAGTAAAAATTATGTATGAGTTTGTTTTCTGATCTGATGGTTGTTTGAGGTTCTTGAGAAAATAATGAAGCATACCAAACCCGGTTTCTGAGAATTTGAAGACACCTTATCCAATTTGGGAGAATTTGGAAAACTACTAGTTGAGTAGTCCTACTTAGCGCCCTTGACCCTTTTGCTCCCAAATCCACCCAGAGCCTCCCAAATTCTCTGAAAATATTATCCATCAGTCAATAGGGAGTTTAATTCCTGACATACACCACTGGTTTCATTCAGGTGTAAACATCTAAGTCTAGTTTGCATATGCTGGAAGGATCGGGAAGCATCGAAGTAGACATCAAATCTAGCTGACTATTGAAAAGTAAATGGCTCCAGTGATTTGTGCACAGAAATTGGAATTTGGCCCTGTTTCTACTACATTATCTGTTGCACACATCCCCATACATTTTGAAGAACCTAAATATCCTAAATTAATAATCCTGGAGTCACCAATAGTTCCCTAGACCAGTCAATTCCTAACTAGTTTTGTTAACTAGTTATGTGTCTGCAAAAATTGTGTTGTTACATTATAAAATTGGGAATAAAATTGACTCCAATCTGATTAGGGTTATTACATGTAGCCTTATCGGGACCACAGTGCTTTCATTGCACCTTCACTTTTTCGATGGCTCTATGTCATAGCAATGTTACCTTACTGTCTAGGATGCACAATGTCTTAGTTTGGAACTCTTCCTCGAGTTCCACTTGGATCAAATCCCAATTAATCACATGATTATGATCATGTACATATTTATTAAGCAAAGAAACATGAAAAACATTATGAGCTCTACTGTTAGTAGGAAATACAAGTCTATATGAAACTGAACCAATTCTTTCAAGCACTTCAAATGGTCCACAATATCTGGGTGATAGATTGGAACAACTCCCAATATTCAAGGAACTCTTCCTTGGCCTCACTATAAGGTAAACATGACCCCCAACACTAAACCCCCTATGCACCCTGTGCTTATCTGCATAAATTGTAGATAAATTTTTTTGTCTATCTTGAGCTACTTTTAAATGCTGCTTGATCTTTGCAACCTCCTGTTCCATTTCCTTAAGAAATTCTGGCCCAAGTATAATTCTGTTCATTGGATTATCCCAAGTCACTAGTGTCCTGCACTTCCAGCCATACAAAGCCTCAAATGGACTCATTCCCAATGATGCTTGTTTCTCATTATTATATGCAACTCTACCAAGTGTAGATAGTCCTCCCACTTGGATGGTTTATCCATTACATACACGGGAAACATGCCTTCAAGCACCTGATTTACTTTCTCTGTTTGGCCATCTGTTTGAGGATGGTATGCTATGGTAAAGTTCAGCTGCATGCCCAAATCAACAAAAATACCTTTCCAAAAATTTGAAGTGAACTTGGTATCCCTATTAGAAATTATTGCCTTAGGAAATCCATGCAATATGAAAATTTCCTTCATGAAAATATTTGCAATGGAATCATTTTTATATGTGGACTTAACCGGTATAAAATGTATTGCCTTCATTAACTTTTCCACCACCACCATGATGGAATCATGCTGCTTTATTGTCATCGGAAAACCTGTAATAAAATCCATGGAAATTATTTCCCATTTCCATTTTGGAATTGGAAATGGATGTAAGAAACCTGCTTGGTGTTGGTGTTCAACCTTCACCTGCTGACATTTCATGCACTTATAAATGTATTCAATGATGTCCTTCTTCATCCCTATACAAAAATATTGTTTTCTAGTTGTAGCAATTGTTTTCTGATATCCTGGGTGACCGAAATATGGAGCTTTATGGATTTCATCCATAACAATGTTCCTCAAGTCTGCCACATTTGGAATATAAATTCTATTCTTATAAGTAAGAAGTACGCCATCTTCCAAATGACACCCTTCATACCTCTTTTCAAAGTTATGTTGTTGCAATTTGTCCTTTATCTGCACATACATTTCGTCTACAATTGTACAATTAACAATCTACTACCTCAAATCTGATTAGCAGGTACTAAGGGCTGCCGCATGCATTTCATGTACTTTTCTACTGAGTGCATCAATCACCTTATTTTCTTTCCCCTTTATGTGTTTGATCTCAAAATTAAATTCACACAAAATTTACAGCCATCTAGCTTGCCTAGCATTTAATGTTGGCTGCTCAAACAAATATTTCAGACCACAATGATATGTCCTTAGTTCAAATTTTCTACCCATTAAGTAGTGCCTCCACATATATAGGGCATGCACTATGGTTGCAAGTTATAAATCATGGGTGGAATATTTCTTCTCATGCTCCTTCAACTTTATTTACTCATAGCATACCACATGGTTATCTTACATAAGAAATCTTCCAAGTCCTTGATTGCATGCATTGGTACACACCACAAAGTCTTTTTCTGGATCTACAATTTTCAAAATTGGTGCACTCGCGAGAATATTTTTCAACCACTGGAAGCTTTCCTCACATCTTGGCATCAATTCAAATTTCATTCCCTTCTTCTGCAAGGAAGTAATTAGATTAACAACCTTGGAAAATCCTTCAATGGACCTCCTATATTAACCAACAAGTCCCATAAAGGATCTCACATTTCACGTTCCTTGGAGTTGTCCAATTCATAATGGATTTGATCTTCTCAGGGTCCACAGATAGTCCTCCCTCTCAGATAATGTGGCCCAAATAATAAATGTTATCTTTATAAAAAGTCACATTTGCTCAACTTTGCATACAACTTATGCTCCCTTAGCAATTACAAGGCCATTCTCAAATGTTCTTCATGTTCTTCTTCATTCTTAGAATATATAAGAATGTCATCTAGAAAAACAAGAACAAACTTGTCCAAATACTTGCTAAAACACTATTCACGAGACACATGAATGTAGCTAGTCCATTTGTGAGACTAAATGGTACTACCACAAACTCATAGTGTCCATACCTTGTTCTAAAGGTTGTGTTATGAATATATCCCCCTTTAATTCTTACCTGATGGTAACCAGACCTCAAGTCAATCTTTGAAAATACCTTTTCCCCTCTCATTTGATAAAAAAGGTCATCAATTCGAGGTAATGGGTATTTGTTCTTCATAGTGAATTTATTCAACTGCCCGTAGTCAATACATAACCCGAGTGTTCCATATTTATTTTTTCACAAATAGCACAGGTGCTCCCCATGGGGACATACTTGGCCTGATGTGTTTCTTTTCCAACAACTCTTGTAACTCCATTTTCAATTCTAGCAATTCGGGTGTACTCATCCTGTAGGGTGTCTTGGACACTGGTGCAGTTCCCAACATAAGGTCAATTGTGAAATCAATGTCTCTCTTTGGAGGGAGTCCTAGAATATCATCAAGAAACAAATCCTTGAATTCTTGCAACACATCATAGTCCTCCAACCTGGAAATTTCATTTTTTGTTGTCTCCAAAACATGGGTTGCATGTAATTGAGAACCCTTCCTACAGAACTTCTTTAGCTGCATGGATGAAATATGCCTAACAGAAATCACCTTTGGAATGCCTTTTATGACCCTTGGGTTTCCTTCTTTATCCATGCATTCAAAAGTCTTGTTGTAGCAGTCAAGTTTAACTTTTTGTGCTTCTAACCAGTCCATTCCAATGAGGATATCATAGGAGACAAGTTGAAAAATATTCAGATTTGCACAAGTGAATAGCCCATCCATCTCTAATGGACATTTCTCTACCATTTCACTAAATCTTCTCTTGGTTCCAGTGTCTAGTTGAACTAACCATGAATTACTATGCTTTAATTTCTTAAAAGCACAAATCTCAACAATTTTAGGAGTGATATAACTGTGAGTAGATACAGGTTCAATCAAAATAGAAACATATTGCATAGAAATATTACCTTCAACTTCAACCACAGTTGATTGATGATCTGCCTGGCGGTCCTCTAGTGCTGCATAGATTCTAGGGATGGTCCTTGCCACTTGAACCATAGTTTCGGCTCCTTCGATGTTGTAGAGCTCCTAGATCTTGCATATCTAGGAGATTGTTTTTTCAATTTGTTGCAGTGCATTGCATAAAGGTGTCCAAATATGTTCAACACTTGAAAAGGTTACAATGAACATGGGCAGACCAAGTTGTAGAATCATTGCAAAAAGATCCTTTTTCATATTTTCAAAATAGTCAGGTGATGTTTTGATTGATTTCAATGTATGATACCTGACTGTGGATTGGGGTATTTTCTCGAGATTTTTTTTGCACTTGACATCTTTTGCCAACAATTTTTTACCTTTTAGTTCTCCTATGCGAATTGATATCCATGCAATGTTTTTTACTTGTTTTATTATGACTTTATCTGCTTTGAAAAATATGTTAGTGGTATGTGTCTCAAAATTTTTAGTCTCATGTTCTAGTTCCCATTGTGACACTTGTTGATAAGAGAGAAGATTGAAAATTTCTTTGGGTCGATTGCATCCATAGAAAAGTGTAGGGAAATTCATCTCTTTGGAATATTTGTCTTGGAAAATGCTTAACGGATGAAAATTATCAGAAGGTACAATCTCTATGATTTTGTTTTCCAAATAATCTATTAGATGTGTTTCTCCATATCCATGTAGCAATGTTTTTGATATTGGTTCTATTAGAAAAATAGGATCGCAGAACAATAACATAAAATAATATGCAAAAATAAAACACATAAACACAATACAAGAGAGACACCAATATACATGATTCACCCAATATGGGCTACGTCCATGGAGAAATTGCCATTCCTTTTATTAATCTATCCAACAAATGAAGTGATACAACCCGTAGCACATCTGCTGCAACTTTCTATTCAGTCTCTCACAATATCTCTCACACAATCACAAAGATCTTTACAATACTACAATACACAGTTGTATTACAATTCCTTCTATTATGAATATTTATTTAAATAGTAAATTAGGATATTTGAATAGATGTGACCACTCATAAATAGTCACTACGAGACCTATAAAATCCATTCCAAACATTCATTGTAAACAACCATTCACATTTTATCAATATTATATTTATCCCATTGAAGATGGAGGATCTTCCCCCTTAATATCCGGATATGGATCTTCCATAAAAACGGATCCGGTGTTAAATTGGTATCAGAGTTTTTGATCCTCCCCTCATAGCTCAGATTGAACTCCTCATTCCACTCTCCCTCCATCCTTCTCACTTACACTATTCTCCTCTTACATGCCCTCTTCGCACGCCACCACGCCAGCCGCTCTAGCTAACCTCCTGCACCCTTCTCTCTCTATTCCTTTCGGCCATTCCCCTCACATAGCCCCCATGCTATGCCCTCCACACCAACACATTTCCCTCCATCTCACCTACACACACAACCCTCCTTACCTGCACGCTCCTTTATGCACCTGCATCCTTGCGCTCCTCTGCCATGCCCCTCTATCCCACTCCCACATCCACACTCTCTCATCCAACTCGCCCTCCCACGTCGCGCTTATTCCCTCTCCACACTCCCATCTCTCATCTCCCTCCTGATCCCCCTTCACGCAACTGCTCGCCCTCCCATATGGTGCCGCTCATCCTCATCAATCCCCACCTGCGCATCTCCTCTTCTCGCTATGCCCTTCCACCAACCGACCTCCTTCCTCAGTCAACCCTCCCCACCTACACGTGTCCACCTGTGCTACCATCTCTACACCCACCATCCTCGCTCTCTCCTCTTCTTGCTACGCCCTTCCACAACCGCATGCGCCACTCCCCCGTCCTCCATCCTGTGGCCACCATCCTGCATAACATCTCCACAATGCCCTCACCCTCGCCCTCGCAACATCCTAGCCCTCACACTTGCCTCCCTCCTTTGCTTCATCTCCTCAACTCTCCACCAGACACTCCTTCCAAGCCTCTGCCTGCTCCATTTTCTGTTCTCTTGCCCCCACACCACCGCCTGCACATCTCCCTTTCCTTCTGCATCCCTCCTCCCATCTCTGCATCAACCCCAGCCTTCGCGCCACCACCCTACATACGCCTCCTTGCCTAAAGTTTTGCAAAAACCTAAATCCATCCACTTGAAAATATTAATAATAATAATAATATTATTATTATTATAATATTTTTTTTAAAAATTATTCAAAAAATCATAAAAACTACATATATGTAAAATATTATGATTATTTTTTAAATAATAATAATAATTATCAATACTCTTTTAATAATTAATTGGATCTATTATTGATTACCTATGGAAATTTTTTATAATTAGCCACGAGGTCAATTAGGGAAGAATTGAATATGATTTTTGATGAGCAAATGAAAAAGATAGACGAATTACTTGATCGTATGAAACAATCAGTTGTAGAATCTACTCACAAAGCTATTAACAATGCCTTTAATAAAATAAGCCAACAAAGCAGATCGAAGGTTTCTCAAGACAAGGACTCTAAACCTAAATCTAAATATGACTTCCAAAGCCCGAAAGAAAAACCAGATAAAGAGCATAAAAATGATGAAAAGGAGGAAGATACAAGAAACCATTATGTCAACCAAAATGAGATTAATAATATTAATCAAGATAATAAGCAAGAGAAGGATACATAATATCATAGTGATGAGGAAAATAACAATGATATATATGATAAAGATGGAGATGATATTGAACAGATTTACGAGGAGAGTCAAGCCAATATTGCTGATGATCTATGCAACATTAAGGGATGGATCCCACAGTGTGCAAAAGAAATCAAATCGGAGAAATCAAATTTTTTAGATTTAAACTATACCTTGACTATTCTCTCACCTCATGAGAACAACCATGAGAACAACTATAAGATTAATCAGACACCAGATAATATTGGTGTCAAATCTGTCAAGGCTATTCACTTGACAACAAGAAGAGTTAAAATATACAACCAAGCAAGCGGTAAAAGCATAAACGGAACTTCACCAAATATATATTCAATGGAGATTCCGAAGAAAAAGAAACAAAATGAAGTAATGGTCATAATCAAAATTGCATGTCTCACGTCATCGGTTCGACATAGAGCCAGAATAAAGACGACATCATCAAAACTCAGCTTTGAGGACAAAGCTTTCCTTAACATGAAGGAAATGTTATGAATATTTAATTCTTTTATTTAAATAGTAAATTAGGATATTTGAATAGATGTGACCACTCGTAAATAGTCACTACGAGGCCCTGAAAATCTAGGTCCAACATACATTGTAAACAACCATTCACATTTTATCAATATTTATATTAATTATCCCATTGAAGATGGAGCATCTTCCCCCTTAATATCCATATACAGATCTTCCATAACACCGGATCCGGTGTTACACCTTCCTTTTAAAGAGGGATTAACATGGGAAAATACCATAGGATACCCAATACCATGGGCCCATAAATCACCCATTATTGGCCAAGTCATGACTATGAAATTGCAACATTTTACAAGGCTTTTTTTTTTTTATCTGAAATTTTCACTACAGGGGCACTGCCCCCAAACCACTTCCAGGGGGGAGGCGACTATAGTGGGGGGGAAATTTTCCCCACACCCCCCCGTCATGGGCTGGGATCTAGACATGAATAAAACACAACCTATGAATCAGGAAGATCAAGCTCCAAAACCAACAGGTTCTATGTCTATTTCATTTTTGCTATCATCTATTGGTTCAATTCACTAGTTCAAAATGAGAGATAAGTGACTAGGCGACTAAAAAAGTTAGTCACCACTGTTTTTTCAAGGGATAAATGACTAAAATTGAACAATTTTAAATAAGCCAACTAAAAACAACTAAGATAAATGACTAATTTAGTCACGTGATAAAATATATGACTAGATAACAAGTGACTAAAATAAAAATGACTAACATAAATGACTAATTTATCCATGGGAATATAAATATGACTATCTAACAACGATTAATGTGAATTAGTTTTTTATGTTAGTCATTTTTAGTTGTGTCACACTGACAATGGAAAATTACAATTTTGATAATGAATTTGTAAAATATTTTACTAAATTTTAACAATGCAGATGGATTTAGAGATTTTACTTTGGGGGTCATGGTACATGTGTGTGGTCCCAAACCACCATATTGGCCCTCCATAGGGGATATTTGTCCTGGAAGTGGAATGTGGTGATCATTTGATAAGGATATTATCCCCCAAACTCTTCAACTCGTGCTCCTGAAGCAGGTGGCCAATTACCCAGAACATGGATACAACCCATTCATACAACTACAAGTGGGACTGAGTGGACCCAGGGTCCAAAATCCAATGCTCAAGCATAGAAAATTCCTTAGCTGGCTTCGAAACCTCCAGCTCTTCCCATAAATCCTTCTCCACGGAGTCAGTATTTTCCCTAATTTCCTTCGTAATTGTGGCCATGTAGTCCCAAGTGTCCCGAGCCACCCTCAACTGTTCTCAGATCAGTCTTTTCTTCCCTCCCCTGAGCCTTCCCTGGTTGGCCGCCTCAACATTCTCTGGCTCATACATGTCTTCCTCATGACCACACTTCCAACCACTATAACTTGTTGTTAATGAGCTTAGACTTGCCACCTTTAGCAGATAAGCGATAATGCCAAGCATTGATATAGCACGATCTGTCAACTTGATGACCTCAGAGATGAGGACGAGGGCATCATACCTGAGGGAAATGCATCCACTTTCATAACTATGCCAATACCATGGCTCATCCTCAAATGGAACATAAAAACACATTCTGCACTTGCATCCAACTTCGCCATAATTAATTGCCATAAATACTATCCTACCTCCCTTCTCCCCGCCCTTCTGATTCATAATACCTTCCCATGGGCCTGATATAATTCATTTACATGCAGACTAGAGCTCCATACATCCTACACGGGGCGGCCTCGAATGTCCACTAGTAGAAAAATGGGTGATAAATGACTAGGTCGCCATGTGAAATAAATGACTAAACCACCAAAAATGTTTTAAAGTGAAATATGACCAAATTTGAGCAATTTTAAGTGATTAAAACTAAAAATGACTAAAATAAATGACTAATTTAGTCATGGGATAAAAAATATGACTAATTTAGTCATGTGATAAAGAATATGGCTAGACACTCTAAGTTAATAATTATATAAGATGTTCTAATTATCAAATATTTTCTTGTATGTCACACACAAATTAAGTATCTATATATAATATAATATAGGATTTTATAATTAGATATGACATGTTTCTATACATCTCTAGATATGTCAATATTGTAACTCACGTAATAGACCTATTTAGTTTGCAATGAATAATTAGTTTGTATTAATGACCAGAAAGGGAAGAATTCTCAATGATATTTACCCTACTCCATTTACTTGGCAATATAATGTTGATGTTCAATATCGAGATGATTCTGAAGTGTCGAAGCATGACGCCATAGGTGAATGCACCAAAATTTTCTACAAGATTATTTCATTTGTACCGTCACATCCATTTCGATGTGCTTATCATGTCCATATATTATTTCATCATTTTTATTTCATATTATCCCTTCAACATATCCTCCAAGTTGAATCATGTGCATCATTATAGTGTGGTTGAGTCGAGCCTTGGACTTTTGCCATCTTTCCCTCTGGGCATCGTCATGTCATGAAGTTAGTGTCTTTGTGTTTGGATCATCGTACTAGTCGTGCTCATATTTTGTTTGAACAAAACCGTTGATGTTTGACCCTCTTGGCAGTCTGTTAAAGTTTCAGCAAGTTCATGTATTTTACATCATGTTAGCTAAATTTTTTTAATTTCACAACCTCCATTAATTATCCATATGCATCCATTCATCATGTTTCTCCTTGCGCTTGAGTTTGGAAAGTTCTAAAGTCTCCCTAGGTCCCTCCCCTGCAAAAAATCACCAATATCCTCCATTTTGAAAAGAAAAAAAAATCCTCCCTTTTGAATAATAATAATAATTTTTATGCCCTCATAAATCCCTAACCGCTTCACTTTCCCTTTCCCATTTAAATAAAGAAATGATCAAAAACCCTTCTTTTCCATATATTCCTATTAACATTCCCTTTTTCCCATATTTAATATATTAATATATTATATCTAGTTATTATATATATTCATATAGTTAATATATGTATATTAGTATTAACAAATTAAAAAATAAAACAAGAATATAAACCAAACAAATATAATAAAGAGAGAGAAACTAAATTTAAAAAGAAGACAAAAGAGCTAAAAAGTAATATAATAAAGAGAAGGAAACTAAAAAAGATAAAAGAGAGAAAAGTGAATGAACTGGAAAAACGGAAAAATTAGTAAATTAGAAAAGAGAATGGGAAGGGAAATAGGGGAAAATAAATAAAAATAGTGCATTTTATTAGCCTCTCCCCCTCTCGAGTGTTTGGTAGTAATGCGAGGGTGCAAGAAGAGGTTTGGTTCCAGAATTTCGGCTCACAGACAATAGAGAAAATTGAGTCTTCTCACAGACAATAGAGAAAATTGATGTTGCTTCCAAGAGTCTAGGATTGTTGGTAGAAAGAGTAAATCTTTGCAAGGTTGGTGGCTGAGTCTAGTAGCCCAACCCCATGAGTCTTAGTTTGGCCATTACAAAACCCTACCTTATGATTTTGATGATAGACAACCTCGACAAAAATGTCTTCTTCAGTAGTCAACCAACTGCTCATATTCATCCATGTCAACTCCTTTAGGCCGAGATCGATTTGACGACAATGATGTTGTAAGGACTACCCTAGGGTTATGCAGACCAAACCCTAAATCGCTCATCCATCCTGACCAGATCTGTCATACACCTTAATAGAGATATTGTTAGATTTCCGAATTCCAAATTCAGATAGTGTTGATTTTCAATTATTTTGATACCCAAAAGCCACACTATATAATTTTGGTCCGTTTTTTATATATCCAGACAAGATTGGGTTTGAGCTATGACCAAGAAGCTTTGGCCTAATAACAAAAATCAAGAGTAGGTTTTGGTTTGAAATCACGCATATCCAGGGCTTATTACAGCCTTGTGTTCTGGAGTGATGCTTTTAAATTTTGGAGATATGCTATAGGTGCTACTTTATTGGTAGCCAGTTTGCTGATTGATTTCTCCATAAGGAGAAACTCTATATAAAATATATGCAAAGATTTACATTAGCTAGTTCAATATGCTAGTAATTTGTCATTAATTTTTTTATTTATAATTTAGGTTGAAGAAGTTATGGAGGCTCTATATCCACAATTTCAAGACCGGGATAAGCTGGTACTTGTAATACAAGATGGGTATTAAAATCTTACAGAAATTCCCATGTTGGACTCATGTAGGTATTCGTGTTTTCTTTATCTCAACAGGACAGGTCTATTGATTCATATTTTTGTTGTGAATACGAATAGAATCAGTCGTCAAGGTATTGATAGAATGGTCTGTAAGTAACTTGTCTATTTGTTTGCATTTTGGTGGTTCTATTGGTTATGGACACAATGAAGCAGGTGGCCTTGAAGCACTTGACAGAGTTTTTGTAGAGATAATGGGTGTAGATTCTGCATTAGTTCCCTCACATGTATGCATTAAATTGAAGTGTCTATATACAATATATGCAAAGCTTTACATTAGCTAGTTCAATATGCTAGTAAGTTGTCATTAAGTTTTTGTTTATAATGCAGGTTGAGAAACTATGGAGGCTCTATATCCACAATTTCAAGAGTTGGATAAGTTGGTAGCTTGCAATACAAGACATGTATTAAAAGCTTAGAAATTCCCAAGCTGGAACTCAAATTGTAGGTATTCGTGTTTGCTTTATCTCTACAAGATATGTCCACTGATTCAAAATTTTCTTGTGAATATGAAAATAATAAGTCGTCAAGGTATTGATAAAATGGTGTGCAAGTAACTTGTCTATTTGGTAGCATTTTGGTGGTTCTACTGGTTATGGACACGGTGAAGTAGGTGGCCATGAAGCACTTGACAGAGCTTTTAACACACATTTCATTAAATTTGGAATTAAATAGTGGATCTAGAATTCAAAAATAACCAAAAAACTCGATTATATGGTTGCACTTGTAATAAAATATTTCCAAATTTAATGAAATATGTGTTTTTTTGCATAAATAGTGGGTACTACAGATTCTAGATTAGTTCGCTCATAGGTATGCATTAAATTGAAGTGTATGAGGAAACTTCTGATCTAATAAAAAATAAATAATTTGGTAGTTTTTCTTCTGTGGCTCTTGGTTTTATTCATCACTTTCACCAAGAGTTAATGGTTTGCTTTTTAAAACTACCTAAGTGCTAATCGTTTGCTTGTAAAAATGCTCCATGTCTGTTGTGTGTCTAGGGTTATTCATGATATATGCTATATTTATTAGAGGTTACAAGTATGTGTTGGAATAGTGGATAGGAGCACCTACTTAATTTAGCTCCCACGTCTTTGTCAATACCAGGAGCACTTTTATATTTTGATAGCATATAGTAATATTCGGGGATGGGAAGAGCACTTATTGTCCATGTGGTCAGGGATAACATTTTTTTATTTCCCCATATCAGTGAAAGATGTGCTTGTTCCCATCTTCAGGCAATAAATCTTATAGAGGGTACTGATCTATAGGTTTATAGCTCACTCCCTGTGTGGGGAATACATCGTATAATGAGGTCTAAGTGGAGATTAAATCTCCACCAAATTAAAAATTATCCTTTGCGTTCTTGGTGCAATGAGCACTTCAGTTACAATCAGGGGCAGCTCCCACTAACCTAGCTCCATCCAAAAGTGAAGCAATAATACCCTAAAGCCAAACCCAATGCGTCATACCCTGCTGCTGGATTGGAGCCTACTGCTTTCATACTATGGATATTCTAGTCACCCCTTTTGGATAGCTAGAATGTGTTTGATGATAATTTTAGTCATCAACAAAATCTAATAGATATATTATTTCCAGGCTCTCCCTTCTATTCGAATTGCTGTAACTTTCACTTTTCTTCCTACCCACGATTCGCTCAAAAGTGTGTACCTTGCCAAGATCTCTAGCATACTTGATGTGATCGACTTGGGGTTTTCCCCTGGTTAGGGAATCTATGGGATCTTAAATAAACAATTAAGATAATCAGGCATGGGCAGAGACTACTGAGTCTGTAGGTGTTCTTCAAAAGGAAGACACAAGCCTAGTGTAGTGCACAATACAATTGGTTGACAAGTCCATTCTGCAAGATGAGCTTACAATGAATCAGCTGAAGGTATATGATGGAGATCTGCCATCAATACATATTTTTATTTTTTATAGTGTTTGTAATGCATTGAAGGATTTAAGTTCCGATCACTTACTGAAGCCTAAGGACAGCCTGACTTTCCAATTAAGTTGCGAAATCTTTGTTGGTGGTATATTGGTCTATATGTTTCGAATTTAACTCAAACACATGTAGAATACAAGAAAGAGGAGAAGAGACTTGATTCATTCTTCAGTAATAATATTCAACAAAATCAATATGGTAAAATATCACGATGCTCGTAACATGAACTATGTTGAAAGTGGAAGATAACGAATATACACTCCATCACGAATATTTCATGTATGAAATGTAGTATGTGGAAGGTGATCATCATCACCAACGCCTCCTTACCCTTTGGATACCTCACAAATGGTAACTACAGCTTAAAAAATATCTTACATGGTAATAGCAAGGATTATTGGTCTGATGGGGGGTTTATGTTTTCTTATCAGAACTCTGGGTCAACACTTGGCATGTTTATGTGTTTTTTTACATGATTATTCAATGCATATGGGATAATAGTGATACCAACATAAACATAAATAGAACCAGTGGGCTAGTCTAGATAAATGAAGGTTAAACAACTAAGTTTGGAAGATTTGGTTGCAAGTGAAATTACTAGTCTCATGGTGAAGCTTGTGATCTCCTTTCAGGGTATTCAATCAGTCCATACAAAATCTAGTTTATGAGGCAAGTCACCATATGTGCAAGGATTCACAGCTTTTAGAAATAATATAATGAAAATATCTGCAGGTAGGTGACGAACCAGTGGAATTGATAGAAAATTGACCTCAGGTTTAAGTCACAAAGGGCATCACTTACACTACCATAGGTTACAAAAATAATGAAAAGCGTCCTTACTATTTATGCATCGAAGAATCAAATAAAAATAAAGTTCAATTCTTTCATACTCAAACGTGATGAAAAGTTTCAAAAGTTTCAAGAAGGTCCTAAATGCTCTTTTTGATGTGCAGTTCTTTGCATAACAGTGTTTGGCCGATAAAGAATACAAGTCTTTCACTTCAATGTACTAGCGCTCCCAAATGATGACACAACCAAAATCAAACAAAGTAAGAAACTTGAGAGAAAGAAAAGTGCCCCCTGTGCTTCACTACAATATAAAAACATGTCAGACAAAGGAGCATACCAGAGAGGAGCTTTGATCAGTCAACGCCTGAGGCTGTCTAGCCTTCTCTTGTAGACAGAATAGTCACCATAGTGCCAGAACTGCGAACATATAATCCCCCCTGCATATAAAGTATTCATCCAAGCAAAGTGCTACTCGGTAGGCCTATTGTTAACATAGATGAATCCACTTGAGCAAAAATTATTATACAACATCTTACAACTCCAGAGAGAATGTTTCCCTTCTTTGCATTCCAGAGGAACCTTATGCATGATCAACTTTTACAAATGTTTCTTGTAATACATTGGAAAATATTAAGAGAGAGTGCCATTCATTTTCTCAATCTGATGAAACCTTTTCAACATTTTGATTAGAGGTTCCATCAAACTTCCATTTTGTATTGCAGGCAAGAAATGGAGGGTTTACTACATCGTGAACCGTCCATGTACCAACGCTGCTTGTAGAACTAAAATCCAAGCTAGCATTTCTTTGACTCTTTCCAGGTATCACGACTACAAAATAATGAAATATGGGATTAGTAAAAATTTGAACCTCAGGCAGTGTTAAAGAAAAAAATTATAAGGCGACGCACCTGAAAAGCAAAGACTCGTCTTCTTTTAATCCTTTAGGAACTCTCATTTTTTCATTACAACCTTCCAAAAATGTGTGATCCAACCTCCATATCTCTTTGCCTTGCCTAATTTGAACCTTTGGGGCCACAACTATTTGTCCGTTATAAATTAATGCATATTTGCATAAGAAAGAGCCTTTTCTGCAGAATAGTTTGAGCTAATAATGTATTTTGGATTCTTCTCTGATCTTTGTAGGCATCCTTTTGATCTTGTTGGCAGCACTAGGCCCTGGACCATGTACCTCTTTTAGTCCTCATTTGTTTTAGAATATTTTCAATCCTTGGATTAGATCACTTTGGCCAGAATCCTGACACTACCTTCCTGAAAGAGGCCCTCCTTTGCACGACCCATGTCTTGAAAGTAACCTCCTTGGTCTAACCAGCAACTAGCTCTGTAACATCATGCCTTTACAATCCAGTTAGCATCTATCCATCTTGGTATCTTTGGAAACATATTTTTTTATTGTTATCTTCTTTGCATATTGACAATTTAACACCTATTCTTGTTACAATCCTATGGAAGAATATTCAACTTGTGATGACGAATAAATAATTTTTATTTGGAATTTTCAGCAAGAAAATATCAGTTAAGTTTCTGGGATTTATAGAAGCATATCAATGTACATCTCTTGTTTATCTTCTGACCACAGATTCAGACTCTGAGTATGTTGAGATCAAGATTTCAGCCTTTACCTGGTGCTTTCAATGCTAATTTAGTGCCATCTGAAAAGCCACTACTTAAAGGATTTTCTCTTGCTCGGCGCTTTGAAGAGGTTAATCAAAATCTCACACTTCCTCTACATTGCTTCCATAGAAAATCACTTTGAACTTTATCAAAATATTGTCTTTCGACAACATTTTATACAAAATTGATTGTAATCTTATGTATCCACCATTGCCATTCAGGTTTCTCCAAGCAGGAGGACAGAAACTGCCAAGTTTGCACAACTGTGGAATGAAGTTATTTCTAGTTTTTGTGAGGAAGACCTCATAAGCAACAGGCAATGAAATTTGAATATTGGATAATAGATAACAATATATAATTTTTATATATTGCCTTGTAAAAAATGTTCTTATGCATGTCATGCATATACTTTTCAAAGTCCATATACATCTTCCATGCAATTAATATCATGTTATTGACATGCATGCAAAGAAATGGACCTTTTACTTGTTCCATATTCATAAGATCCAAGCCTGAAGCTAATACAATGGCCGCCATTTTTACTTGCCAGCAAGGTTCTCAGTCCCTTAATTATTAATTATTTTATATATTGCCTTGTAAAAAATGTCCTTATGCATTTCATGCATATACTTTCAAAGTCCATTTACATCTTCCATGCAATTAATATCATGTTATTGACATGCATGCATAGAAATGGACCTTTTACTTGTTCCATATTCATCAGATCCAAGCCTGAAGCTAATACAATGGCTGGCATTTTTACTTGCGAGCAAGGTTCTCAGTCCCTTAATTATTAATGATTTTATTAAAAAAATTAAGTTTTCCTTATTCATGAAAATGTGAAATCTGCTTAACAACATGCAGATTCCAATAGCATTGGATATGGCAGCTCAATTTAAAGCTAAAGACATAGATCTCTGGAAACGGATATGTGTTGACGAGTACATGAAATGTACAGCTCTTGCATGTTATGAATCATTCAAACATGTTCTGAGGGTACTAATTACTGGCGTAAATGAGAAAAGGTAAAGAGTTACAGGGAGACAGTTTAAAGTTTGAACTTTAAATACAACTCATATTTTCAGTTTAATTGGCCCGAGGAGAATAGTTATGAATATTATTTCTTTGATCCTAATTCTGCTTGGTGATTCTCACATGTGTTTTCTGTCCACCTTAGTTGATCTATTTTTATGACAAGAAATTCTCCTCTACTTCTATCACAAAAATACATTTAGGCAATTGAAATATCTTAAAGGTTTATGGAATTTTGGGTAACTAATATTTTCTTATTTTTATTAGGATAATAGAAATAATTATAAAGGAGGTTGTGTCTAATATATCAAAAAATACACTTCTAGCCAACTTCAGAATGAGTGCTTTGCCCATAATCTACAGGAAATTTGTGGAGCTTGTAGAGATATTGGTAAGTTTAGATTGAAATCACCTCCACTTTTGTTTTTTTCTTAACACATCTTGCATACTCTCTTTGTAGGGATCTCTAAAACAACTGTGCATTGCAGAAAACATGTGAAGCATCGACGCGTGACAATGTGGTATTGTAACTTCAAGATTTGCTAGAAGTGGTGACATGTGCTATGATGGTTAATGAGATTAGGTGAGCAGTGCAATCATTGGTTTATTGTGGAATGTGGATAGAGGAAACAAATCTAATCTACCAAATGCATATGGAGCAAAATTAAAGTTGATCCCGTATTCAACAATTTTTCTGATTTTTTTATTTATTGCTTCTGTTAGAGAAATTTTGGAGTCTGTCCAGAATAGGAAAGAATCAAACAATTTAAGGTATGACTTAATTCATTCACCCCAGACAAACAAATAACTATTTGCTGGTACAGACCACAAAACTGTTGTTGTCTTTCCACCACCAGCAATAGCCCCATGGATTGAGAAGGTGTGTATTTTTTGTCTCATAAGAATTAATGTTGTATTTAACTTGCATTTGAGGTTATCTGAGAAAAATAGTCTAATGCTAATTACATTTCTGTAATATGCCACAAATATTTGGAATCAGTTTCTTTTGACATTGAAGCAATTTGCCATCTGTGATATACCACAATTGCAATTTTATGATATGCCACAAACACTTCTAATTGCACTTTTATGTTAGGCATTGCAGAAAACAGGTGAAGCATCGATGCGTGACAATGTGGTGTTGTTACTTCAAGATTTGCTAGAAGTGGTGACACGTGATATGATGGTTAATGAGATTAGGTGAGCAGTGCAATCATTGGTTTATTGTGGAATGTGGACAGAAGAAACAAATCTAATCTACCAAATGCATATGGAGAAAACTTAAAGTTGATCCCGTAATAAACAATTTTTCTAATTTTTTTATTTCTTGCTTTTGTTAGAGAAATTATGGATTCTGTCCAGAATAGGCAAGAATCAAACAATGTAAGGTATGACTTCATTCATTCAACCCAGACAAACAGACAACTGTTTGCTGGTACATAACCCAAACCCGCTGTTGTCTTTCCACCACCAGCAACAGCCCCATGGATTGAGCAGGTGTGTATTTTTTGTCTCATAAGAATTAATGTTGTATTTAACTTGCATTTGAGGTTATTTGAGGAAAATAGTCTAATGCTAATTACATTTCTGTGATATGCCACAAACATTTGGCATCAATTTCTTTTGACATTGAAGCAATTTGCCATTTGTGATATGCCACAATTGCAATTTTATGATATGCCACAAACAGTGCTAATTTCACTTTTATGTTATGCCAAAGGTAAAAAGGCTTCACTTGCTTTTGACAGTGAAGGAATCTACCATGGATGTACCTATGAATCTAGAAGCACATAGACAAATAGCATTTTTCACAAACTCTTTGTTTATGGATATGCCATGTGCACCCATAGTCCGAAAAATGATTTCTTTCAGGTTTGTATATCTGTCTTGGGATTTTCTATTAACAACATTGTTGTAATTTGTTTATACATTCTAAAATCTCCAATTTCCATACAAACTATGCTTTTTCAGTATTAATCAAATGTGTTGCTTCAGGTTTCTTTAGACCTAAAAGAGGGTTAAGGCAGGGTTTCCCCCCATTTTCCATTTCTATTTCACTGGACATGCATTTATGAATATAGGATGGAATGATCGCATTTTATTATAAGGAAAACCTCACACGGAAACCCAAGAATGTTTCCTTACATCCTTGGATGGCATCCCTAGCAAACCTGTCAGTGTAGACTAGTGCACCTAACCCAAGGGGATTCAAAATGGGCAACTGCTGGCATGGATCTAGCCAAATGCCTAGCAACATTGGCGACAAATAGTTGAGATAACCCCTTGTGCTAGGATGGATTGATCTTATGTTACGATTGTCAGCAAGTTGTTATGTATTTTCAAGCGGATTGAATTAACCCAGTTCATAGTTTGACTTTCACAATGCACTGTTTTTGACACGCAAACATGTTTTGCTGTAGAACATATAACAATATATAAATGAGTAGTGAACACAAAGGATTTCACATTTTCTTAAAATAGCCGATAGGAATTCATGAATCCTATTAAGTTAGCCTTTATATATATATATATATATATATATATATATATATATATGTAAATTCCCAGTCTATGGGTTGATCCAACGCAACTTATTGTCAAATTCAATTCTCTCTATATATATGCATGCAATTATATATATATATCCCAGTCAATGGGTTGATCCAACGCAACTTATTATCAAATTCAATTCTCTCTCTATATATGCATGCAATTATATATAAGCAACTTACTGTCAAATTCAATTCTCTCTATATATATGCATGCAATAATTGCATGCATATATATAGAGAGAATTGAATTTGACAGTAAGTTGCTTATATATAATTGCATGCATATATAGAGAGAGAATTGAATTTGACAGTATTGCATGCATATATATAGAGAGAATTGAATTTGAAAGTAAGTTGCTTACATATAATTGCATGCATATATATAGAGAGAATTGAATTTGACAGTAAGTTGCATTGGATCAACCCATTGACTGGGAAATTATTTAGTGATATTCATTTTTCATTGCTGAGTTATTTCCATTTTTTATTTATATTTTTACAGTGTTCTTACTCCATACTATCATGACGAAACTGTTTATTCAAAAAGTGATCTTGAACCTGAAAATGAGGATGGAGTTTCGATTATCTTTTATTTGCAAAAGATTTATCCAGGTTTGTTTATTGCTTAGCTGAGTTATTCTATATATTTTTTACATTACTTTGCAGTTCACACTATTGGCTAGCCTGGATCAAATTAATATAATGTCTTGTTTTAAGCAGATGAATGGAATAACTTTATGGAGCGTTTAAATTGTAAAAGGGAGAGTGAAGTATGGGAAAGGGAAGAGAATGTGCTTCATCTTCTCCATTGGGCTTCACAAAGAGGCCAAACACTTTCCGGAACAGGTAATAATGTGTTCTAATTCTTCCTCAATCTATTTCATCATTTTGATTCATTGAAGTAGTTATAAATTATCTTGATTTCGATTTTAAATTCTGGTAAATTACATAAATTATTTTTTGCAGTACGAGGCATGATGTATTATAGAAGGGCATTAAAGCTTCAAGCATTTCTTGATATGGCCACTGAAAATGGTGATGTTCATTCTTTGAATTCTTGTTTTTTAAGTGCAACTATTTGTTTGTCTTAAAAGTTTTGCTCATCCATACCTGCCCTTTCATAATTATTCTAAACTCAAGTGCCAAAGTCCACTTATTTGGCATGAAACCTACAATCATGACACTTAATACAACCATATTTTGGAGTTGAGGCTTTGAAGGCTATAATATCAACAATTTCGATTCTAGATTAGTATTTCGGAAACATCAAAATAACATAGATTTTCAAATTTTCAATGAATCATTCTATATAGTCATTACATAGGTTGTCGGACTCCAACTTTAGTTTCATTAATCTTTTACCTTTTTATTATTTTTCTTAAGGTGTTGCTTAATAAGCTATGGAATTTGGTGCAGAATTTTGGAAACAGATCCCCCCAAATGAACCTTTTAGGGTGATATTAGGAGATGTACGAGACAAATTGTAAAATACTCACGAACATACTTTCCAATTACTTTCTAATGGAATTTCTGACATACCAGATGAAGTAACCTTTACCAGATGAAGTAACCTTTACAAATTTACTAGTTCAAGTTTTGGTCCTTTGAAGTTAAGATGGACATCTATTGCTCATCCTTTGCTTCTATATAAACTGAAATTCTCCTTTCCATGGCATCATCCACTATTATCTTCAATTTACTTATGAATTTTTAGTAAAATTCAGATATCTTGGCATGACTCTAGATGACTCAGTAGATAGTTTAACAATGGATGCATGCTTGTCATTCCTATAAATTTCTGGGATTTTTGCATTTTGCATCATTCAAGCATACAAAATAATGATTACCAAGTTACTATAGATCCATAATGGCTTACTTTGTACTAGTCCTTCAAGTTCTTCAACTTCTTTTATTAACTGCAAAAATATATTTGCACTTAATAAATGCAGTTGAAAGATTTGAAGGACTAGTACAAGGTAAGCCATTATGGATCTATAGTAACTTGGTAATCATTATTTTGTATGCTTGAATGATGTAAAATTTGTTTGAATATCATCATTGTCAAGCAATAACAACTTCTTAAAGGGTGCTAGCTCAATGGTAGAGCACCTGCCTAATTATAGGCAGGATATTGGTGGTTCGATTCCTCCGTACGCTATCATAAATTAGTGACTAAGAAAATGACTAAATTCTCATATATACGACTATTAGTAGCTAATTTCCGGTATCTTATTATAGCGCGACTAACGTTTAGTCGTATTTAGCTTAGTCATTAATATGTTATCATATAGTAGTTTATTTAGTCATATATTTGGTCATTAATTGTGACAATCAATGACTAAATCAATGACTAAATCAGTGAGTATCAATGACTAAATCAGTGAGTATCAATGACTTAATCAGTGACTATCAATGACTAAATAAATGACTAAATCAATGTCTAAATCAATGACTAATAAGTCAACCAATTAATGACTAGTGAAATACGACTAGAGATAAGATAGTGAAAATCAGATACTATTAGTCACCGACTAAAAAATAGTCGTTTATAGTCGAATTTTAGTCATTTTTTTAGTCATTAATTTCTCATTTTGTACTAGTGATTGTTGCTTGATTGTTTGACTCTTGTTTGGGTGTTTCATCAAATATTTTATCCCAACTAGTATTGATTACAAACAACTTCATTTTTGTAAAGTTCGGTTTTGCATAGATCACTTAATGTAGCCATAACAATATTTGGCTAAACATTTCTAGATAAGTATGCATTTTTGTATTCCAATTTTCGCTTTAGCATAAATGCAACTATCAAGCCATCATCTAGACTTCTTGGCAATGCTGTTTAAACTTTATTCAAGTTTGCAGGCACATTGATAATTGTTCTGGTTCACCACAATGAAAAAATAAAAATCGACCTCCTATTTCTCTTGCGTAAACAATATTTATGCAACTAGGACAGGTCAATCCTAATTCGAGCTATCAATGACTGGAGAACTATTAACCACTCGGGAGATAGATATATTATCTATCTGCTTCCACACCCCTTGTATTTGGTACTAATATTAAATACCCATTTTTTTCCTAAATAAATTTAGTGCCACGCAAAGCCAAAAAGGGAAAATCCTTTTGCCACCTCGTTCTCTTTAGAAGAAGACCAACATTTTCCCATAGCCCCTATGACAACATACATAAACAAACACCAAGAAGGAACCCCATAAGAATACGAACTACCACCCGCCACATACCCATAACAAACATATTGGTACTGGTATGAGGGATTCTAGGCCTATCATCAAAACACATAAACGAGAGGAGAAGAACAGAGAGAAAGCCAGAAAACAAAATTCAACGCTGCGAATTATAGCTACAAGCCGTATAAGTTCAACAAACAATACACGATCTTTCAAAATGAAATCCCTATATAAAAATACACAACGAACAAAGACAACAACTTCCCATACTTGATATAGCAACAACCAAACAAGCACAAACAGGCACTTGAACCAGGACCTTTTTTTTCCGATGCCCCTGTCTTGGACAACAGATAAAAGCGAGATGAAACTAAAAATACAAACCTAAAAACCAACATTAAACATTAATCCTTACTTTGGCCAAAAATAAATCTCAATGAGCAAAATGAAAACGGAAACAGATCACCTGCAAAACGATGAACCCTCACCCTAGCAAGAAGAAACCTCAATCAACAACAATGCAAACCACAACAGACCATCTGCAAAGCAACAAATAGAGGAGCATGACAAACACTTAAACCAACAAAAGAATAGTTCCTCGTACCACCGCCTGACTCTCGATGCATTTATCACACCCATCTGAAGCCAACACAAAAAAGCTCCATTAAATGATAAATCACAATCGAAGTCTCAAAACGCCTGCCCATAAAAAAAAGAGCCATTAAAATGATAATGCGAATGCAGGGGACACTTAAACCATTGTGACGTCGCCCCACCCCCCCCTCTCGGGGAGGGAAAACGAGGGAGACGTCACCCTGTCCCCGACCAACCAGGTTTTTAAATTTTCTTTTTTCCAAAACCACCTTTAATGCACAATAACACTGTGTTTAATGCAAAACAATAAACGACAACCATGGAATGAATCTCCACTGTACCCTTGTTACACTCAAGTTAATCTTGTTGATCCACTCAAGGAAGTCCAAAATCCCAGATAATATCTAAACACATATCGGTGTAAAAACTATAGGACGCACCCAAAAATTCATAAGTCATAGGGAAAAAAATAAGGAAAAATAATAAAGCCTCGACAATCTATATATATCCCTTGTTGGGGACATAACAAGTGCCACAAATGTCCCCGTCGCAATAAATATTATTTGTTAATAAATATATTATTAATATAAATTATTTGTGGATAAGTAAAACATTACAAAATATATACGAGATATATGAGAGCTATGCATAGGCTACTTGAATAGAGTTATTATGTGGATATGTATTTGTGTCTTAACACAAAGAACTTATTTTCAGAATACAGTCATTTCTCTCTTCAACATATATATAGAATTGAACTCTGAGGAAAATGTATTGTTTACGGAAGCTCTTGATTCGGCATTTTGAAGAAAATATGGAAAACATTGTGGTATACAGTGGAACCATTTCATTGTATTGAAGGGCATATTATGTATGTTTTAGCTATATGAGGCTACTGTTTTTTTAAACTTTATACATCAGTCTTTTAGATTTAAGTTATGTATGAAGAACGAGACAACAATGTGATTTTTGTTTGTGTCATGGATACACTTGCATTTGAAAAACAACTTTTTTTTATTGCTTATATTTAAACTGCTATGTCTTGAAGTAATTTTGAGGACGGACTATTTTGTAATAAGCATTACTCTCTTTGTTTCTATAAAGAATATAAAAAAAGTACGTTTAAATCATTATTAGCTCTATAAACAGCTAGAATGAAAATAGCATCTTAACCTAATAGTATTCTATCAATATAAAATATGTAGAAAACAAAAAACTTTAATAAATAAAATTCTTACTCTGCATAATAGTTTAAATAGTTTAAAAAATGACTGTATTATTAAATTTCATTTTAGTATCATAATAATTTAAAAATGTTGACTATTTTTAAATTTCATTTTAATAGTAAGCTCTATAATAATAAAATACCTTCTACGTTATGTTTGTATTATTCTACGTTATGTTTACATATATAAAAATAATATTATTCTATCAATATATCTAACAAACTTAAACTTAAAAAAATAAAACTCTTACTTTGTCAATTATGGATGGTTTAAAAAAGCTCTATAATAAAAAAATACCTTTCTATTTATGATGTATCATGTTAAGTTGACTCTTATTATATTTCATTTTAAAACATGATGTATCATGTTAAGTTGACTTTCATTATATTTCATTTTAAAACTGAGTACATGATGATATATTTCATTTTAAACCTTAGTCTATAACGATAGAACATCTTCCATTTATCATGTTAAGAAAGTAAGTGCATTAAACAAACACTACTCTGCTATCCGAGAGTCCAATAATATAATTTCTTATATATAAGCGATGGGAGCATAACACATGGCTGCATCCTTGAAACGTCAGCAGATTCCATTTCATGGTTAATGGCATCCTTCCGGTCTTTAAAGCAGTTTCTCCAACGAATGGAGCTTGTGTTGTCTTCCAATTTTTCCTACATCCGGTCAAACAACTCAACACACTTGTAAAAAACTTCGCACATTTATATACTATATCTTGTTTTTAAGTTGTATTTTATGTATAGGAATTTGTAGTGAGCAATCGAATGACGTAAATAATTTCACAATCCTAATCGTTGTTATTCATTTTAAAATTAGTTTTTTAAAGAAAATAGAAGATTTTTTTTTATATAAATACTGCAAACTTGGTAGAAGATAAGATACAATTGTTCTATAGCCTAGGTTTTCTATGAAGGACGAAACCATATGTTCTGGTTTGCCTATGTTTGAGCATTTCTAGGTCATGAGACCTATTCCATTGCATTCAGAGTGACGTTTTCAGCAAGGAACACTTTTTATTTCATAAAAAAATGTTTCCGTTTAACTGAGATACAATTGTTTTGTCTGGTAGTGTTTGCTGGATTGGGGTTGAGCGCACCCTATTATTTTGAGAGTTCCCTAGCATGTGGATCCATGGCCTTAGCTCGGGGGTGACCTGTTCAAGTATTTGACTTGACTGTGTCTAAGGCTGGGTGGAATGTTGTCCTATTGAAGCTAGTTGTGCCTTTCAAAGATAAGTATTTATTTGTCAAATATTTATTGTGCTTTTATGCTGCATATGTGCTCGTGGAGGTTGGGTTATCTCTGATATTTTATGCTGCATAATTGATTATATTCTTATGTTATATGGCTGAATTAATAGTATTAAATTGGCATCTCATAGAGCATATTTGCTTATGTGTTATTGCAGCTAATAAATGCTATTTGGTTTATGTTTTGTGGCAGCTAGTAGATCTGGTGGTTATGTTAGTTATATGGATGTAGATGACAACTTCCAGATTTGATATATCTTTGTCATTACATCCTTTTAATTTGTATTCATGTTCATGGTGATTGACTAACTACATGTTGATAAATTGACAGCTCACGTAGCAGGCATGTGGTTGTGTTAATATAGCTATTAGAAGCTAGTTTGCTTTTGAAAATTATGTTCATGAGGAGGTCTAATTTTAGGGCAGTCCATATGGCCATGTATGGATGTTCTGGATCAGATATTCCATGGGGGTTAATGGCTATTATTTTATGTGGTGAATTATGATAAAAGTAGTGATATAATTATGCTTTATTGAAATATTGTAATGTTGATTTGCTTATTGCGGTAAGGTTGAATTTTATTAACATATGTAGATCTGAATTTTATTATTGGTTAAATAGCGATGGGAGGATTCCCACAGATGTGATGATGATATTAAATTTACATGTGAAAGGCTTACTTAGACCTAGTTGCATTTATGTTAAAATTACCTTGCATAGCATGTAGATTCGGGGAAAAGTTTGCATCGGAAGTGCTGTCTTCATTTAATGGATGATCATTTTACTTTATTTGGCTTGTTGGCA
Organism: Larix kaempferi; assembly: GCA_027924585.1. Taxonomy (NCBI): domain Eukaryota; kingdom Viridiplantae; phylum Streptophyta; class Pinopsida; order Pinales; family Pinaceae; genus Larix; species Larix kaempferi. The sequence goes on along the minus strand of BSBM01000159.1, from coordinate 7,627,984 downwards.
TGTTGGCCTAACATTAATTAAACCTTAATCCGCTATGCATTCATTTGAATTAGCCCTTTCCCATTAGGATCCCTGTGTATCCGACCTCGGTGGTGTGATTTGGGGTCAGGTACATTGCAAGTGGTATCAGAGCCTAGGTTTCAACTCTACGGTTGTTGGGCCCTCTACGGAATTGTAACTATGTGTTTATGCATTTAGAATTAGTATGTACATATTGTGAAAGAGGTTTATGATGTGCTAATAGTTATTAATGATCATAGATCATAGCCTCCAGTACTTATTATAGCCCACGGTGTGGTTACGAAAGATAATTATTTTTTTATATCTTTGTTGCAATGGCTTGTTTGATTAACTTTGGAGGAATTGATTTTCATATTTGAGACTTTATGAAGTTTCCCTCTTGGAAACTAGCGTTTGAAATTGAAACATTTTGAAATTGACATTTGGAAAAAACAGAAGTGTAACAAACCCAATTTCCTCATTACCAATTCAAGAAAATGGGGTATAATTTTTTTTCCTTTAACTTTGCTCAAACATCCAAATATGTTAGTTCGACGGTTAGTTATTATAATAATCAGAGTACATTAATCTCGTTTACATTTCGACAAGTAAGAACTAGATACATTAATATTTATGATTACACTTAGTCGAGATGTTAACCTCAACAAATTACTTAACATCAGAATCAAGAATGAATTCAAGCTTACGTAAGTGTAATACCTCTTCTAGATCAAATCATCTAGCACAAAGTCTATTTAATCTTAAGGGAAGTAGTTTCACAAACTCTTGTAGTCTTTCACATTGAACACTGGTTTATACAATAGACTTATGAAATCATTTGTCGTACCAAATAGATTTAACAAAATACTTTTATCTCCACGTAACATACTCTACATAAGGTAATTCACAGTCCTTCAAGTTGAGTACAAATTTCTTGTATATGTATATATACACTCTCAATCCTAAATCAACACTTTTCCATATAATCCATCATAATGCAATTCTTAGGTATTCTATTGGAGATGCATATACCTTCAACAAGTTATATGTTAGCATTACATATGATATTAGCTCCTATCATAACTCTATGCAATGATTAAATAGTCAAAACAAGGGAAGTCTTACTCTTATCAATATATGTCAACTACTTAAATTAGTTTACAATGACTTATTAGTTGAAAGTGAAGTTTATAAACTATTTATCCCTAACCAGTCATACTCAAGAGTATGACTACATCAGGTTTATAACAACCCATTACATAATATAACCGGCCACTTCTTTTAATTCAACACAACCACTTTAACATAATTACTGTATGGTATAGTCTACAATATAGTATTCATGCTCAAGTAACCATAATATCCTTCAAATAACACACCTCATAATAAAATAAGAGAATAAGTAACTAACTTTTTAGAGGATTAATCTCTATCCCCTAGACATTACCAATATGTTCACAATCCCTAACAACATAATTCCCTTATCACCATCATTTTGATATCTACTTGTGAAACAATAATTATTAGGGACGCAATTCTTTTTCCTCAATACAATTAAGACACAATTTATTTTTAACAAACTTAATCAATCTATTCAAAATGGTTCATCACAACATAACATATTTCGTCCTTAAAGGCGGAAAAGTAATACAATCACGAAGGCACCTAAATTCATAAAACAACATAAACTATTTAACGCCTTAACATTATTTAAATAAAAGTAACATAACTTGGAATGATCTTAATATGTTCCTTGCCTAATGTTTAATAGTTCCAATTCAAGTTCAATATAAATCACCGATCTTCATACTTAAAAGAGTTAGCATAAATTCTAAGCACAATATTTAAACCATGTTACTCTTTTCTTCATTCATATACCTTCTTGATTCATTCATACTAGGACTATGGAATCATTTACTTATAGATTATCCTTTCATAATAACACTCCAAAACATTACTTAAGAAACTAACTAAATAATAATATTCTTTACTAAAACAATCTTTTACATATTTTATAATGAAGGTTATATCTAACATATCACATGGATCGAATATTGATCTCAATGCATCCATAAATAAACATTTCATAGAAGTTGACATCGATTTAACAAATAATAAACAAAACAACCGAGTATACTTATCTGAATCCAGGTGACTGAAGGCTTGATTGCAACTTTCCTCCCAATCAACTAGTTCCTCTTCAGCATAGGTTTTCCCATCAAAAAACCACCCTCGAGATGGGCATGAATCCACTAGGGTAGATTGATAATAGAAAATCTTCCCCACTCTCACAGGGTTCTTATCTTAATTCACAACCCTTCTCTCTCCACCTCTTTCTCTTGGAAATAATTTGGTTATTAAACATTTAAACCTGACTTTAAGACCAAAATTCTTGGTTGTTCTTACAGTGAGCTTGCCTCTTCAAGTCATGTTGACACACAACAATAAGAAAATCACCATAACATGCAACGCATGATTCAACTCCTTAAGGGAGATCGCCTTATTGACTCTTGGCAATAAGAAAAAAAATCAAAGGTACTGCAATAATGCATGAGCAGCATAAGGGCATGAGTAAAATCCTCGATAGAGTTTTCACTCTGATCGCCATACATACAACGAAAAGAAAATAGGTGGAAGTCGATTCTATTTGCTAGCAATCGCCCTTTCCAAAACAGGCAAACCGAAAGTAAACAAAGATACAAAAAATACCAAAAAATGTAAGACAATTTACAACATACACATGTGGGATAGTTCTCTTTACTAGAGATCACCCTACCCAAATGGTAACACACTGTAATATGCAGGTGGGATGGCTCTATTTACTAGAAATCGCCCTTCCCTTTAAGCTAATGCATCTAACTTATGGGCATGTCGAGCATGCAATAAACACTTATATTTTCATCAGGTTGGCTTACATCTATTATATGAAAGGAAAATAAAAATACAACATTCAAAATACCTTTGGGCATGAGATCGATTCCCCCAATGGGGGCGCCCATCTCTCTGTTGGACTGAAAAATAAAACAACAACCATCAAATAAATTTTGGGCACTAGATCGATTTCCCCAAAGGATACGTTGGCTATCTTTTGGCATGGAAATAAAACACACATATGCCAAATACACCTTGAGCTTGGGAATGATCTATGATATAAATCACCAGACTTATTAAATACACATACACAGTAAAATATACACTGGAGTAATTTGATTTGAAGACATGGGTATAAATTTCTGAGCTTTTCCAGCTCTCAAGCAACACAACGAAACAATGCAAATATGAAAGAATTGCATGGGTTCTTCTATGGTGAAGATGCCCTTTTTCACAGTAAAAAACCAATGCAAAAGAGGAGGAGAATGCGTGGATCCCTTTCTTGTGGATATGACCTACCTTACGCAACAACAACCATGCAAAAATATAAAGGAAGTCATATGGATCCCCTTTGGTGGAGGCGCCCCTTTTTCATGGCAAACGACAATGCAATTGAGAAGGAGAACTCACCGAATCAACCATGCAAAGGAAAGAACAATCCCTCAACAATGCAGGAGTACAACACATTAAATCCACAATGTAAAGGAAAAACCCCACCACGATTTTGCATTCACGCTTAAACAATTACTTGTTAAAAAAAGAAAAAACAATTAACTAGCACAACCACTTAACTTGTGGCTGGTGAACACCGATAAGCCGCAAGTTAAGTGCCACAAATAAGTTATATTTTATTTGTTCTTGCTTTTTCCATTAATTAACTAAGAGTTATCCATGCATTAACTACTATTTATTCATGCATATCCATGCATTAGCTATTAGTTATCCATACATATCCATGCATTAGATACTAGTTATTTTTTTTTTATATCTCTTTTTTACTTTTGTAGATAAGCTTTTATATCCTTTTAAGACTTTAAAGCATTTGTTATAAAATACAACCTGTCCTTCTTTAAAATAATAATCTATCTCACTTCATTTAATGTATTTACAATAACTATTTAAATAGTTATTTATTAATGCTCACTATACCAATATGTTTTCTTGGTATAATACATGTTTTTATCTTTATTCCTAATTTATAATTAGTAAAAATATTAACCCTTTTCCACTTAGGAGCTTAACAAAATCTCCTGACATCCCTTGCCGAGGTTAGGATATCAATGTTATTTAGGTTAACTCCTTGCTTTTACTTAATAGCACTCAATATTGGTTAGCGTCATGCTAATATTTAGGTCATAGGAACTTGTTACTACCTTGTGGAGGATAGAAGTTTCTTTGGCATCCCTATATAGGACTAACCGTTGACGACACTTATAAACTTAAGTGTTCGTCCAATGAACATCACAGTTCAATTTTCATCAAGTGCTTGCGGAAATAGGATGACACCTATCATCAAACTCATGGATACCTAGCCATTTACGCTCCTCCCCTAGTGGATTCCATTCCCCTTTCGTTTCGTTACGTCAAGCCTTTCAGTTTCCTAAGTCTACAAATTCACTTTACAACTTAGGAAAGCATAATCATACTTACAAAGTTTTTAATGGTAGAGCTTCTGCCTTGAGATCCTTGCCATGGGTGGGTACACAATTGCACTTTATGTTGCAAAACAATAGGGGTAAAAGAGGGATATTATATCCCCCCCCTTAAGAATAACACCATCATCGGTGTTCGTACCCTTCTAAAATTTATCCTCAACTTTTAGTTGCCTTTGTAAGCATAAAGTTTCAACTATCTTTTTAGATATCTTTGATGTTTCTTGCCTTTCATACATGTACTTTTCACAAACAACACAAGTTGTTTCTAGCATTTAATCCTAAAATACATGCATACATATGATTTTTCCAAAATCAATTAGAACACAAGTTGCTGCCTTTTCATGGGAACTCTTTTAGAGTTCGATGTACTTACAAAGCTTTACTTCGTAATATCCTTGACTTGCACATCTATCAATCATACATGATACATGAATAAATCATTATCTACAATAAATATTTTCAAAATTCTTTTCATGGCACCTAACTTTGCCATATAAAAAAATATCATCCATACTTCCCGTATGGTAGTACTTCTCCCCAAGTACCTTTAGTCATTCTCGACTTGCTTTTACTCACAAAGTAATCATATCAATTATCATAACATGAGATGCACATGAACATAACATAACATGTACATAATCTAAGCATAAGATGTGCATAACATATGCATAACTTAAGCATAACATGCGCATACATATGCATAACCTAAGCATATCATAAGCATACCATGTGCATATCATAAGCATAACTAGCTCTCGGTGCTCCAGAGCATACCAACTCAACACCCAAATAAGACTTATCATTCTAAGTGCTCCAGAGCATACCAGCTCAACACCAAATAAGTCTGATCAATCTAGGTGCTCCAGAGCATACTAGCTCAACACCAAACTCAACATCAAGTACTCATAAAATTGTCCAATATGAGAAGAATATTACCTCTTTGCTATGGACTTGGTCACAATTTCAGGGTTGTTTTCTATCTTTATTACTAATGCAGAGTAGCCCCAAGGTCCATTTACCGGCCCTTTGTAGAGTCTTGTAAATATTTCCCTTTTCCCCTCCATCCTTTCTGGACTAGTCAATTTTCTCAACTTGGCAATCTGAGCACTCAAAGACCTATGGTTGAACCCTCCAGTGCGCTTGTCATGTTCCCTCATTGATTATTAGTGGAAGGAGTTCCTAGCCCAACCAATCCCTTGGGTTGAGGAGGAAATTTCATGCACTTGGGGTTAATTATGAAGTTAAGGCATTAGTTAGTTAGGAAGTTTAATTTTATTTTTATCCTAAGTTTTAAATGCACTTGGCAGAAATAATTTTTATTAATTACATATTTTTATTTTGGAATAAAATGGATAATGCTCCACAAGTGTGCCTTAGAGGATAAGGTTGACTAAGAGGTAACTTGCAAGACAAGAAAAAATGAATCAGTCAAAGCAAGGAAAGATCCACTTATACTATGAAACGAGAACTCGACACGGTTCTCGTTTTTATCTCTCCTAATTTTAGTAGCTATTTTTACCTCCGTTTCAAAAAGGGTTGATACCAGTATCACACATTTTCATTTTGAGGCATTTTTTGGGCCTTTGAATTATCTTTGTCGTAATATATATATATATTTAACATAAACGAATATTGTATAAAAAAAAGGGGGCCGTGGTTTTGAACCAAATCGACTGAGTACATTAGATGGTCAAAGTATCTTTGATCAAATTCAGCTTTGCTTAGCCGAGAGCCTATTTAGGCCAATAATAAAAGAAAATGTAATTGATAGGCTATTTGTCTAACATCTCTTTCTCATCTCTTTCTGAAAGAGCTTATTAGAATTAAAATAAAAGAATATAGCACTCAGGGTGCTGCTATTAAAACAAAAAAGATTAATCCAATTGGAGCTGTCCTGAGATCAAGTTACATTGGAGACCAAGTTCTGATTATGACAATGAATATATCATAAAATCTTCTACACTCCAAAAATATGAAGAAAGACCAAATCAGGAGATGAAGATGTGCTGAGGATTTTGTGATGTTTGCAAGTTTGCTAAGTTCTGAGTTCTGAACCGATGAGGAAGATGCCTTCTACCTTGAATCATTTACTGAATACATTTGAAACCTTGAGAGATGCTTCCTAGTGCTGCCTAATACTACTGCCTTCACAATACTGCCTTATTTACTGAAGATCCTCACTTTTGCTTCAAAGTACTGCCACAAATTACTATCTCATTAACTGGATATCCGAATTAATGCTTCAGGTTTTCGAGGACCCCCATGATTAAGCATCGTTTAAAGTCGAATAGTTCAAAGAGTTGAGCAAGTGTGTTGGTGAATACTACCACTGAATCCATCAATGTGTGGGAATGTGTCCCCCTACGCCTTTAAAGGAAATTTTTTAATCTGAAATCGCTTAGAATTGTCCTAATATTCTGCAGATAGAGAAATAGCCGAGAAAGATACCCATAATCTCAATTCAATGAACACTCTGATCGCTGCAGGAAGATTACAACTCTAAAGATTGGACATTATTGATACTGCCACTGTATCCATCAAAGAGTGGTAATGAATCCCTCTATGTCTTCCTATATAAAATCTGTCTGAAATCGCTCATAAATGTCCTATTTAAATTCTGTCTGATTTCGCTCAGAAGAGTCCTATGTAGAGAAATAACATTCATATAAAGGCCAAAAATCTGAGCCTGGATGCCTTTTCCTCTGCTTCCATCTAAAACACAATCAACTTCAAAGAAATACGAAGAGTTCTTAATGAAGAGCTTAAGAAATTATGCTATCTCTGATTCCATCACATCATGATGATGTATTCTCATGTTCCTACAATATTATTTCTCCCAGGATTTGAGCAGTATAACTTTAAAATCAAAAGACAGGATTATACCAACTATAGTAACATTGTCTCACTTTCCATCAACTCTTCATGGCTAAGCTTATCAAGTGTGCTATGAATTGGAAGATTAAGGGCAGAATGAGATGATAACTCCAATCAAATGGTCAATTCGATCTGCCAGCTGAAGTTATGCTTATATTAGTTCCAAGTTCAAGGAATATGCTGGGGTTTAGCATCCAAATTGGAGAGCTTGATCATGCCTTGTTGATGACTTGTAGCAGCATTAGCTTCTAAGTCTGCCTCAGAGTTTAAAGTTATGAGAATATGATAAGACCTGAACAGGGTGAAGGTGGTCGAAATTTGACGAATTCGTTGAATGATATGGCTGAGAGGAAGGTTGTTGCAATTAGTGCTAGTAATGAGGGCTCGGATAACGATAAGAGAATCCTCGAAAACTTGAATCTTGTCAATATTATGTTCTCTAGCAATCTGACAGCCTTTCAACAAGGCTAAAGCTTCAGTGAGTTTATTTGAGCTATTTCCCAAGCCCCATCTATAATTCAATATTATGTTCCCAACTCTATTCCACAAGACTCCACCTGCTCCTGCCACGCCTAGATTGTTCTTGGAGGAACCGTCGAAATGAAGGCTGTCCAACTCCTGGTTTGTCCTCCAATCTTGAAATTCTTTAGTTGTGAGTCTGATTTTCTAGGCTGGAGTGAATCTCGGTTGGGGTACATACCTGGGTTGCGATCTGAAATTTCCTATCCACTCCAATTCTACTTTGCTAAGGGTTGAATCTGGCCTAAACTTAGAGTGAAAGAGACAATCGAGCAGTAATCCTTTAGCTTGGCTAGCTGTGTGGATGGGTTTGCAAATCTTTTCTTGGAAGATTTCCTGGTTTCTGGTAGTCCAGATTTTCCAGCATACAAATTTTGGGATGGAGATCCAAAGATGATACCAAAGCTTATCCTTGGATAGGGGGTGGGATATGTAGATTTCCAATCTTTGAAGAGCTGAGTGGTGGAAGTGAAGATGGGCATAGTGATGTTGAGCTCCCTGAGCATATAATTCCAAACGTTCTTTGCATAAGGGCATTCCAGAAAAAGATGATTGCAAGTTTCATTGTTGCTCTGGCAGAGAGTGCACCAAAAAGGCCCGTGAATACCTCTCTTACTTAAGTTATCGCCGGTGAGAATTTTGCAATGATTTAAAGTCCAGGTAAAGAAGTTGATTTTCGGGAGTCCGAATGTATCCCAAACCATTTTCCATGTATTACTTCTTACTTCTTCTTTCTGTTGCAACGCTTTGTACCCAAGGGCAGCCATATACGATCCTATAGGCCCCCAGCCTCGGTCATCCCTTGCCAATAAGTGTAGAGGGGCGCATCCTTTTAGATTCTTTATAAGGATGTCTTTGGCTGCCTCATGAATTGCAAGAACCTCTAACTTTTTCCAGCTATCCCAATTCCCATGACTGTCCTAGCAGCTAAAGTTTTTTAGAGTTATGATTCCTTGTTGGGCCAACCAGTCTAAAATATGTTTTAAATCGTGGTTATTTTGCAATGCTTCATTCTCCATAATTCTATCTTTGAAAATTTCTATTTTCTTGCTGTTGCCTGGAACCCAGTATAATTCTTTTGAGAAAAATTCCCATGCCTCTTTGCAAAGGGACCAGGTGCTTGAGCCTTTGGAGGTAGGCTTTTGATCTAAACATCTTAGGTTGTCTCCATTGAGATATTTCTTCCTAAACACTTGGCTGATTCGGTTCCGCTTGAAATGAAGGATATGCCATAATATATTTCCACCCAGAGACAAATTGGTATGATGAGGATCCCGTACTTGTAGTCCTCCCGCAGCTTTTGTCTTCTTAATCATCTCCCAATTCACTAAGTGGAATTTTTTTCCTTTCCCCGTTATTTTTCCCTTCTGACCAAAGAAATTCTCTCATAAGTTTACTTATCTGATTTGTTGTTCCTTTTGGCGCTAGGAATGTAGAACACTGATATATAGGCGTGGCGGAAATAACTGACTTTACTAGGGTCAGCTTTCCAGCCTTACTTAGCCAGTAACCTCCCCATCTAGTGATTTTCCTTTTAATTTTGTTGATCATATCATCCCACGTTCCAGCCTTGGCATTTCCGTAAGTGATGGGTAGGCCCAAATAAGAGAATTTTTCCCATTGATTATAAACCTTGATGCCTAGTATTCTGCTGATTTTTGCAGCCACCACGTTTTTTGTATTCCAACTATAAACTGCACTTTTCTGAAGGTTGATCATTCCACCGGAGGCCTTGCAATACATATTCATATTCTGCTTGAATTTGCATGCTATGAGGGGAGAGGCTCCTCCAAGGAATAAAGAATCATCTGCAAACAAAGTGTGATTGAGAGGATGGGAGTCCAAGGTCAAATGAAGGCCAGGGAGGGTGCCGTTGAGAAGATCATGGTTTAACTTATGACTAATGGAGTTAGCCAAAATAATGTACAGGAAAGGGGAGAGTGGGCATCCTTTCCTAATGCCCCGGGAAGCTTGGAAGAAGTTTGAGGGATGACCATTAATTAGAGGGGCAATCCAGGGATTGCTAATGCAAGTTACAATCCACTGGATGAAGGTTTCATTGAAACCAAAACGAGACATAATGTTGAAAAGAAAGGAGTGCTTGACCCAGTCAAATGCATTGGCCATGTCTAGCTTGATTAACATACCTTTTTCCTTTCTTTCTTTGCTTGAGTGGATAGCTTCGTGAACGAGAATGACGTTGTCCAAAATTTGTCTCCCTTCCAGAAAGCCACCTTGGTTCTCCGAGATCAACCTGCTTAGTAAGGGCTTCATTCGGGATGCCAACATCTTAATTATGATCTTGTACGAGGCATTGCATAAGGAAATAGTTCTAAATCTACTGAAGGAGCTTGGATTTGTATCTTTAGGTATGAGGGACATGAAGGTGCTATTAGTTCTACCACCTATCTTAGCCTTTGAATGGAAATTCTTAACCATTCTCATAAAATATTTTTTAATGTATTCCCAGCAAGCTTGATAAAAATGAATGGAGAAGCCGTCAGGGCCTGGGGCTTTATCAAAGTCAAATGAGCTGATTGTATTGACCACTTCTTGCTCAGTGAATGGATCCAGAATCTTCAAGTTCTCTTCAGGTGTGATGCTGTTCTGTATATGCTCTAGCAGTGAGCGCTCCTCTTCACCTTTGACCCTGTCATCCTCAACAAATAACGCAGCATAATGTGCATGTGCATCGATTTTAATATCATTTATACCTTTGCAGATCGTGCCATCCTCCAATTTTATCTCCTCGATGTGATTTACTATATGTAGATAATTTTGAATTGATTGTGGAAATATCTGGTGTTTTTATCCCCAGACTTTAGCCACGTACTTCTTGACTTCAGCCGCCAATACTCTTCCTCCTTTCTAAAGGCGTGATATACTCTGCTCTGTTGGGTTGTTTCCTCATGCATCAATTTAGCATCAATGAGATGGTCTTCCATAGCGCATTGTATCTCTTCTAAGACTCCCATGACATTCTTTCTGGGTTCAGCTGGGGCTGGGCAATTGGCTTTTGCCCAAGTCTTTAAAGCTTTCTTGGTATTTTTTAATTTTTGTTCCCATACATGGCATGGAGAGCCCATGATGGGGATTCTCCATGCCTTATCCAGAATAGACCAGAAGCTTGAATGATCTAACCACTGAGGGCTGAACTGAAATGGGATGGGGCCGAGATCCTCCAGGTCATTGAAACGGAGTTGGATAGGATTATGATCAGAGGAAAGGTTAGCTAGAATGCCGGAGGAGATGAATTGTGTATCCATCAGGAGGTTACTGTGGACCAGGAATCTGTCCAGCCTGGCCATGATATTCCCTTTACCTAGTCATTTGTTGGACCAAGTATACTTCCCTTTCTTTGGCTTGATATCGATGAGATCTCTATTATGAATTATATCTTCTACCTACTATTTGAAATAGTCGTTCCCACTAAGTCCTCCTCTCTTTTCAGCTCTGGATAGGGTGATATTCAGATCGCCTGCTAAGATTATATTTTGAGGGTTATACACATCCAGGAAGTCTTCTAGTAGACTCCAACATTATTTTTTCTCTGCATGAATATTTGGCACATAAATATTGAAAAGGCCGATGCGTTTATTGCTCTGCAGGTGGGTGAGGTCCGTATAAATCCAATGCTGCGTAACAAATTGGTTGTGAAGATGAAATTTGTCCGATGACCCTAAGGTTTCCAAGCCTCTTGATGCTCCTCAGGAACTTATTGCATAACCTGTGTTATGCTTCCAATGTTCTTTTCCAATAGCTAATACTATCTTATCATCGAGTTTTGTCTCCTGGAGTAGTAGTATATCAGGCTTGCCAATTTTTTGTAGATCTTTGACTGCTTCTACGTTGTAGGGATTGCCAAGCCCTCTGCAGTTCCAGGAGACCAGATTCATCATTTAGGGTTGAATATGGAGGAGGGAGTTCCTCCTGAAAGATTCCCAAATTTCTTTCCTGCATTCCTGGTTCTGGTATTTTTGTTGAAAACCATATCTATTGTTGCTTGGGAGCCTTGGACTTTCTCTCGCTTTGCTTCTTCTTCCCTCAGATCTTTGGTGGATTTTCGACCCAATTTTTTGTAAGATTTGTTGAAGGGCTCTTCTGAAGAGGAGGGTGAGGTTGCGGTTCTTGATTTTGTGATCTCAGCATAGGAGGGGGTTTCTTTAATCATAGTAGAACTAGTTGGGCTGGGAGTATTCTGGGACGAGGGATTCAATGGAATTTCGGGGTCCCGCTGAGTTGCATGGTTTTCCTGTTGTTCACGAATTTCTCCTTCTTCTTCAACCTCAGGTATTTCCTGGATCTCAGCTGACTCCAGGGATTTGAAGCTGTTCCCATTGTTTGAGGCTATCGGATCTAGATGATGCTGATCTGTTTTCTGCAGATTTGGGATTTTTGAATGATATTTTGTGCTTGCTCTATTATTTTTTTGGATGGCTGTCCATTGCTCTTTTTTCCCATTCGACTCTGGATCCTCCGGCTTCTTTTTGCATGATCGTGCGAAGTGCCCATATTCGTGACAAAACTTGAATTTGAAAGGGATCTTCTCGTAATCGAGTTCTTGTATGTGCGACCAATCTGCTACTTTGAGATTTATTTCTTCCGGAAGGCCATGTTCTAGATCCACTTCGACGCATATTCTCGCGCATGAATATTGATCTTTACGGTCGGCTTTATCGATGTATTTTCCTAGGGCATTCCCGATTTCTTCCAGGGATTCTGTATTCGAACAATGGAGAGGAAGGTGGGGCAGCCTCACCCAGACATGAACAATAGAGGGGATATCCACTGTTGGGTCAAAATTCGGATTCCATCTATTCATATACAGACCTTGCGGCCCCATGAAGTAAGGGCCATTTCTGAAGATAAGCTCGCGATCCTGCTTGTCTTCGAAGACGAAAGCAAAATAACCATTACTAAGGAAGAAGGATTTAACATCCTTGGCGATCAAAGGTCTCCACTTTTTCTCAACCCAAATTTTGGTGGTCTTAGGAGAAGGCCATAGTCCCGTGAATTGGCTGATTAGTGCCCGTTCCGCCAGGCTGTCTTGCAGGGGAGATCCACTGGAAGCACAACTGTGGGGATCTCATTCAACTTCTTTACAAACTTCTTCTGAGTGGAGGAGATCGGCTTCTTGCCTGGATCTGAAACAAGTTTTAGAAATTCAGTAAGCTCGGGAGGGAGGCTCCCAGCTCTCGAGGCCATGAGGCGTGCCCTAGAAGGGGCCAAGGGTATAGAATGCTGGGGCCAAAACTATGAGATAGCGTGAGGAGGATAGAAGCGGTAGGGAGAAGAGGCTAGAGGCTAGCAGAAGGATGGAACCTACTCGGCTCGAAGCCCTTCAGGCGCTGGTTGAAGAGCTCGGTTTGACTTCTTCTCACGAGGCTTCACGAACAGTTTCTCTAGTCCGACCGTAAAATATTTTTAATTTCTACTTTTAAGTGTATTTTTAGAAATTTAACAAAATAACATACATTTATAAGCAATTTATAATGAAAAAAATATACATTTTGCAATTTTTTCTATACAATAAGACATTTTTATGGACAAAATAAGACATTTTAATTGACAAAATTGTCAAACCCCCCTAAACCTATCCCCTAACCCCCCTAAACTATATTGTAATTAAAAAAAAAAATTAAAACCTACCCCTAAACCCCCATAACCTATATAATTAAAAAAAAATTAAAACCTACCCCCCAAACCCCTAAACTATATAATAAAAAATTAAAAAATAAAATTAAAAACTATCCCCCACCCCCTAAACTATATAATAAATTAAAAAAAAATTAAACCTAACTACTAAACCCCCCCAAAACTATATAATAATATTTGTTACAAACAATTAAAACCTACCCCCCTAACCCTTCCCTGTCCTCCTCGTCCCCTCCCTTCCCCATCCTCCCTGCCCCTCCCTTCCTCCTCCTCCCGCCACCCCTCCCTTCCTCCTCCTCCCGCCACCCCTCCCTTCCTCCTCCTCCCCCTTCTCCTCCTCCCCGCCCTCCCTTCCTCCTCCTCCCCTTTGTCATCCTCCCCTCCCTCCCTTCCCCCTCCTCGCACCCCTTCCCTTCCCCCTCCTCCCCTCCCTCCCTTCCCCTTCCTCTCGCTGCCCCTCCCTTCCTCCTCTTCCTAGCCGCGCTCACTTGGGCACCAAAGGGACACCCCTCACGGGTGAAGCAATGGTTAGCATCGTGCTGCCCTTGATCGGTGTCTCTTTGGCACCCAAGTGAGTGGCGCCCCACTCACTTGGGTGCCAAAGGGCCGTCGGAGGAGGAAGGGAGGGGCAGCGGTAGGAGTGAGAAGGGAGGGCGGGGAGGAGGGGGAAGGGAGGGAGGGCGGGGAGGAGGGGGAATGGAGGGGGCGCGAGGAGGAGGAGGGGAGGGAAGGGAGGAGGGGGAAGGTGGAGGATGAGGAGGAGGAAGGGAGGGGTGGAAGGAGGAGGGCGAAGGGAGGGAGCGGGAGGAGGGTGAAGGGTTGGGGGGTAGGTTTTAATTGTTTGTAAATTTTTATTATTATATAGTTTAGGGGGGTTTAGGGGTTAGGTTTAATTTTTTTAATATATAGTTTAGGGGGAGGGTTAGGGGGGTAGTTTATATTTTTTTATTTTATTTTATTAATATATAGTTTAGTTTAGGGGTTCGGGTTAGTTTTTAATGTTTTTTTTTTAAATTTTTAATATATAGTTTAGTTTAGGGGGTTGGGGGTAGTTTTTAATGTTTTTTTTAAAATTTTTAATATATAGTTTAGGGGGGATTGGGGGTAGTTTAAATGTTTTTTTTTTTAAATTTTTTAATATATAGTTTAGAGGGGTTAGGTTAGTTATTAATTTTTATTTTTTTTTAAATTTTCACATGGATGAATTTGAATAATTTCACATGAAGCATTTTAGATGTTTTTTATTAGTATGATATTTGTAGTTGAAACTCTAAAGGAGTTTTTGAATATTTAGATGAATCATTTGTTATTGTATGGTCTAATATATTATTTCATTATGAATCGCATCATAATTTCTTTGTTTTTATATGGTTAGAGTGGTGAAATTATTTATGATTTTTTTTTGGTTTAATATGCAAGTTTCAGAAAAGTTGTAATTTATCTCTTGAAGAAAAAAAACTTTTTCCAATTTAGGGGTTGATTTTAAAGTTTTTGTAAACAACAGTATGGGATGTTTAGACCATGGCACTATTTTTTACCCTGAAAAAAAAAAAACGTGTATATTGGTATCAACACTTTTCTATTTGGGGGGTGTTTTTGGTGCATTTTTTGCAAAAATCATCATTTTTATGTCTAGAGTTCTCGTTTCATAGTATAAGTGGTTAAAGTAAGAAAATGAGAAGAAAGCAGAATAAAGCACAAAAGTAGGATAAAGAAGAAAAGCAGGACAAAAGTAGGACAAAGGAAGAAAAACAGGACAAAGGCATAAAAGTAGGATAAAGCAGAAAAACAAGACCAAGTAGAAAAGCAGGGTAAGGAAGAAAACCAAGGAAAAGGCAGGGCAAAGAAAAAAAGTAGGATATGGTAGAAAAGCAGGAAAAAGCAGGATAAAGCAAAATCAAAAGCAAAAGAAGAAAGCAAAGCAAAGCAGAAAACAAGGCAAAAGATAAAGCAGAAAGCAAAGCAAAGCATATAGCAATGAAAAATCTAAGAAGAAAGCAAAGCAACCTTATCCACTCCATGAGGGTGCCTTATCCTATCTTACTTTCTCAATAAGTCACCTCAATCTATAAATGAAGGATTCCAAGAGTCCATTTCACATCTTTTGATCATTTGTGATTTGAATTGAGTGCAATTTTGCCTCATTGACCTAGGATATGTGCCCCATGCTTCTAATGAAGGGATGATGAAATACATTCTTCATCACTGAGTAAATTGCAGGTCTTGAAATCTGATCCATTGGTTGGTGTTCTCGTTGCGCGATTCAACTCCTTCATTCAATAGGAATAGTGTTGGAGGGCCGAAATAGAGGTTCTGGTTTCAACCTTTTTGAGAATTTATAGACACTGATACCTGTTCCATTGCGTCCATAAAATAATTTCCAGTAGGAAACACTTTTTGTGTCATCAAAAAAGGTGTTCGGATGAGCAAGTTATGGCCATTTTACTAGATTCAAGGGTTCCAACTGTGAAGAACGCGCCCTTGCTTTTCTGTATGGTTTGGTGAATGCACCCATGAGAATATCTTGAGTCTTGGTGCATCTCCCATGAGCATACAAAAACCCATGGTCATCGTATAGATCAGATCCAGTGGTTATACCTCCCCTTCTCATTATCCTTTGAAGCATTCTCCTCCATTCATTGTAAAATCAAAGTTTAATAACTCTCTATACAGTCTGAGCTCTAAGAATTTTATTCAATGCTTAATGGGATATGTTAATACATGATACCATGTCTTATTTAATGTATGGGTCTTTATTATACACCAGAGAATGAATTTGAGATCCTTAGAGGCTGATTGTGTTCACCTTTATGAAGACAAGCTCATTGGGCATTTTTAATTGACTAGTTTTGCAGTAGTTTTAATTAAGAGATTTCTGAATGTTCAATTTCGGTTTATTAGTCATATAATATTATTGAGACCTTTATGAATATCCTTCAAGCCTCTCCCCGAGAATTTGTTCCCTTTCAGCCTATTTGGGAGAGCTTGGAAACAATCTAGTTGAGTAGTCCATCCTAGCTCTTTTTCTCCCTTTGGCTCCAAACACTGCTAGAACCTCCCAAAACCTCTATGAAACTTGTCCATAAATACATTATAATATTATTTTATGATATCCATGCTTTGGTTTCCTTCAATTGTAAGTGGAAGTCTCTAGTATGCATATGCTAGTGTGCCCAGGAAGCCTTGGAGTAGACTTCAGCAGCAGCTGTTGTTGAAACATAAATGGCCCCAATACCTTTTGCATAGGAGTCTGAAGCTAGAATTGATTATGATGTTTATGCTGCTTCAAACTCCCCAGTACATTTGGAAGATCGAAAAGTGTCCACCAGTCAAGCTCTGGGTGGGTTAATCAGTGACCTAGTCTAGTTCCTTCTTCACTAGTTTGGAGAACTAGTTACTGCTTGCAAAATTTCTGATTTTAAGGTTTGAATTTGAGTTGATATCCTCTGAGATCATATCAGGGATATTATAGTGGTAGCAGAGCACTTTCCTCCACACATGTGGAAAGTGATCTCTTAATTTGAAGAATTTGCAGCCATGTCCATGTTCAGTGAAGAAGATTCCAACAGGGATGAGGAAGAAGAAATCATCTACATAGATGGAGGATTACCACGAGATGAGGATGGTTACTTTAGTGACCCAATGGACAGTGAATATCAATGGGATGAACCACATATGGATAATCCTAATAAATATTTGGAAAGTGTAATATCTGCATGTGAGAACTTGCCCCACCACTATTAGGAGTATCTTGCCTTGGGGGAAGATATTTGTAAAGCCATTTTTTTCAAAGATTATTTTTATTACAAATTTGGATTTGAGCCTAAGAATACAGATGAGGAATCATTGAAGAGCAGAAAATTAAGTTGTTCTACTACTCAAATAAAATAAGAATAAAGAGCAATTGAAAGTGAAGTCTCATTGGATGCCATTGTTTCTGGCATGAAGAGGATTTTTAGATTCTCTTCAAACAAAGTCTCCAAGAATTATGATTCTAAGACAATAGAGGAGCAAGATACATCAATTTACTTGAAGGATAAAAAAGAAAGTACAAATCAACCATCTGAAGAATATGAAGGTACAATCCTTACTGAGGAGGGTTGTAAGCATGAAGAAGCATCTCGTGATGGATGCTATGAAGAGGTACTTACTGATGGGTGCCTAAGTTTTGAGGAGACATCTACTGATGGATGCTCACATCTATATATTGGTGACATAGATATCAACCTTGATGAGGTTGCTATAAGTTCCAACTCCATGGAGCACGAAGAAGAAGACCTTGTAGTAGAAAAATATGAACCAAGATCATCTTCCCAGTCACCACTTGAGCTTCCATGTGAAGTTGATACCAAGAAAAAAGAAGAGGAGGAGGCTCGCTCTCATGAACCATCCTTCATTGAAGGGTGTTTGAATATGAGTGAAAGGAAGATCTATGAGGCCCTTAGAATACTCCATGGCACTCAATAATTGGTATCAAATTCTTGTTGGAGAGCCTCTTCATTGGAGGAGCCATCCTCCCTTGAAGACATGGAGAAAATTCAAAGAGAATGTGAAACATCAAAGGTAATTTCATGTCTTTTCTTTTTGATAGAAAAATTTGGTTGAGATTAATGAATGGTTACATGAGGCATACTTGAATAATAATGAGGATATTCATAAGCTCAAAATTCAAAATGAGCAACTTCTTGAGAGGTTGCAAGATACTTGTTCTTCCTCCTATTTTTCAGATTCTCATATGGTAGATTGCTTGGAGGATTCTCATGACATGATGGATAACGAGTAACATGGAAATTTGCATGTGCTTGATGTGTTCGAAGATGAGATTGATGAGAGCCAAGCACTTGTTGCAATGGAAGAGGAACTTGGGTTGCTTCTTAATGATGGTTACACACTTTTTGAAGAAGTGCATGATTCCACTACCTTGGAACCAATCTATGAGGAAATTTTCGCACTTTTGAGGGAGGTGCATGATCCTACCCCTATGGAGCCTTCACATGATGAAACTTTCACACTTTTTGATCATTTGGGTGAGTTGGTTCATTCTCCTACATCCCAATGGGTGAAAGGTTTCTTTTTATTGGTGCCATATGAGGAGTGTGAGACCCCTACACTACATGATGATTCTATGATGAGTACACCACATTCTCTTTTTTAACATAAGCATCCATTGCTATCATTTGATGACTCTCACATACATGGATGCACCTATGATGTTCACTTGAGTCACTTGAAGACTCATAATTTTCCTTGCTCCTTGCTTAGTTCATTTGATGTTGGAAGAAATTCATCCAATACTTGGGTGAAGAGATATATGATTGGAGCACATGCTTATTGGAAGCAACATCCTTTGTTATTTCTTGATGATATACATATTCATGTATGTATTGATGACACTTGTTTGATCCATTTGAAGTCTCCTTGCTTTCTTTGGTCCTTACTTGGTTCAATTTTTGGTGGAGGTTCTTCATTCACTTCTTGGATGAAAGAACACATGGCCAATTATTTGGAAGCTTCTTACAATCTTTTGGAGCAGCATTATAGGACATGGGATCCTCACCTATGTCATTGGAACATATTTGATTTGTCACTTGATGCTTGTGTGCACTTGGCAAGTGGTGGTCTATTTGCTTGGATGGACAAGCACTTTCATGATCCTTTGGTGAGGCACCTTCTTGATGTACATTTGTATGATGCTGATATGTACTTTGATGATCTATATTTTGTACTTATGATGTTTGGGAGGATTCTCATTCGAGAGTGGGATCCTGGCATCCCACACCTTGATGTAAAATTTTGTGTTACTTTTCTCATTGATGGGATGCGCCAGTTATGGGATCCTGGAATTCCACACTTGGTTGAAATAATTTGGAGGATATTGTACACCTCCTACTCTGAGGTATTGTTTTCGGAGACCTTATGCGTGATATAAATGCACAAGCATTGGGACATGGGAATCCCACATTTTGATTTATATTTTTTTACACTATTTTATTGTTGGGGTGCGCAAGTGTTGGGACCCTGGCATCCCATACTTTCTAGATTGGTTCTTGATGATATTGTGCACTAGGAGGGTGCACAAGTAGTGGGAACCAGGCATTGTTGATCATTGGAAGCTCATTGGGAGCACATTTTTGTTGGTTGGTTTGAGAAAGAAATCCTCTTCTCTTCCCCATGGGTTCATCTTGGCAGTAGATGGTGATGGTTTCCTACATGGGAAACATATTTTTGGATGGAATTGTGTTTTTCTTGAAGGGTGTTATGACGAATTCCATGTGATTCTTATGCATTGCATAGGAGAATATATATTTCACCTTGTATTCTTGAGGATCAATTGGGACCTTGGAATCATTTTTTATTTGTATCCACACTAAGTGCATGGTTGGATGCTAATATAACAATATGTTGGGAGAGTTCATGAGCAGTTTATAATCAGAGTGGTGTAGCAGAAGCATGATGGTTCATGATGCTTAGTTGGGTTGGATTTTATTATTGCTTGAGGACAAGCAATATTGGGAGGGGAGGACTATCATGTTCCCTCATTGATGATTAGTGGAAGGAGATACTAGCCCAACCAATCCCTTGGGTTGAAGAGGAAATTTCATGTACTTGGGGTTAATTATGAAGTTAAGGCATTAATTAGTTAGGAAGTTTAATTTTATTTTTATCCTAAGTTTGAAATGCACTTGGTAGAAGTAATTTTTATTAATTATATATTTTTATTTTGGAATATAATGGATAATTCTCCACAAGTGTGCCTTAGAGGATAAGGTTGACTAAGAGGTAACTTGCAAGACAAGAAAAGATAAAGAAACCAAAGCAAGGAAAGTAGGAAAAGGAGAAGAAAGCAGAATAAAGCACAAAAGTAGGACAAAGCAGAAAAGAAGGACAAAAGCAGGACATAGGAAGAAAAGTAGGATAAAGTAGAAAAACAAGAAAAAACAGGACAAAGCAGAAAAACAGGGTAAGGCAAAAAAGCAGGGAAAAAGTAGGACAAAGCAGAAAAGCAGGATAAGGTAGAAAAGAAGGAAAAAGTAGCATAGAAAAGAAAAAGCAGGATAAATCAAAAGCAAAAGCAAAAGCAAAAGCAAAAGCAAAGCAAAGTAGAAAGCAAGGAAAAAGCTAAAGCAGAAAGAAAAGCAAAGCATAAATCAAGGAAAAAGCTAAAGCAGAAAGAAAAGCAACCTTATCCACTCCATGAGGATGCCTTAGCCTATATTAATTTCTTAACAAGCCACCTCAATCTATAAAAGAATGATTCCAGCTCCATTTCACATCTTTTGATCATTTGTGATTTGAATTGAGTGCAAATTTTCCTCATTGACCTGAGAGATGTGCCCCTAGTCCTAGCTGGGAGATGTGACCCATGCCATATAGTCTTCATAACTGATTCTATTGCAAGTCTGTTGTTGCAGCAACATCCCCCCCCAAAATTTTGTACATATTGGGCCCCTCCTTTTACTTTTTCTAGAAAGACTGCCTAAAGAAGTTAATTCTCCTTTTAACTTAGTTTTTGTTTTCAGCTGAGGAATCTGCTTTAAACAATTGAAGTTTTTCTTCTAAGTTAAAATTCACGATTCTCTCCCGAAACTGTGGAAGGAACTTGCATTTCTCTCCCGAAACTGCGGAAGGAATTTTCAAAACTCTCCTGAAACTGTGGAGGGAATTTACAATTCTCTCCCGAAACTGGGGAAGAACTCGGCGAACTCTCCTGAAACTGCGGAAGAAACTTACATTTCTCTCTCGAAATTGCGGAAGGAATTTACAAAAATCTCCAGAAACTGCGGAAGAAACTTACATGTCTCTCTCGAAATTGCGGAAGAATTCACGATTCTCTCCCGACACTGCAGAAGGAATTTACAAAACTCTCCCGAAACTGCGGAAGAAACTTACATGTCTCTCTCGAAATTGCGGAAGAATTCATGATTCTCTCCCGACACCACGGAAAGACTTAAAGTTTGTCACTGAAATAGCGAAAACACTTAGTGTTTTTTTTGGAAGAACTTAAAATTCTCTTCCGAAATTGTGGAAGAATTCAACGAACTGTCCCGAAACTGCTGAGGGACTTGATATTTCCTCCCGAAATTGCGGAAGCTTTCACCAAATGTTGCCGTAGTAATTTATCGATAAAACTTGAACAAAGTTATTTCGTAAGTTGAGGAAAGACATTTTGAGTCTTTTCGAAACTGCGGGACGACTCGGAAAAACCGGTCGCGATAAGCTTCCGAGAGACTGTATTTTGAAAAGATTCACAAAGTGCTCCTGAAACACTGACGCAATTTGCCATCTTGTTCCGCAACTGCGGACGAAACTTGTAAGTCCGCCCCGCAACCGACGGTCGTGCTTAAACACCAAGACGGCTTGAAAAGACCGCACCGTACAAGCATTAAAACCCATTTAAAAAAGCCACCTACCCGTTTAAATGCCGCACGTGTCTAGATTTATATAAGGGCGGTGGGGTGTCATTGATCCCATTGTTGGTTTGTTTTTCAAAGAACACCGTTAGGAAGACCGCGTCGGCTCGCTCCGGCTCAGCGCGTCCACCACCGCGTCCACCTCACTCAACCACTGTCTTATCTCCAGGTAGGATTTTTAACCACCATCTTTGTCTCATCTCCACGTCGAGTTACTTTTTGGGTTTTCCCGTTCATAACTTGGCTGATAGACATTGGTAGCATAGGTCATTTTTTTTTGTTTTTTACGGCCGCCGTGGCCCCTTAGGTTTCTCATTCGTACCAATTGAAATCCGTAGCCATGACCATCCGAGTTTTTCATCGGCTGCATTCCGATCGTTTTCCTACCCTGATTCAAACTTCATATCGGCTATAGACCATTTTGCAAGTATTATTAATGACAGTAGTGGTCGGTTGAGATACTCAACCACTCGCCTTTTCAGCTCGGTTAATGAATGTGGAAAACAGTTCCTTGTTTCATTGTTATTCATAGGATTTTTCCACTCTAGGCCAACCCACCATTGACCATTAGAAGCGCTACGATGAAGGGCACCCTCTCTCCAAGGAATAGGAGGGAAGTAGGTTTTTTCCACGTCATATGCTTACCTTTCCAGAAGCATTCCAAAAGTTCCTGACTAGGCATTGTCTCCCTAGAATAATCAAGTCTCAGGACCATATTTCGTTTTCTGAAATGATCTATTTTGCTTCCCCAGCATGCAGCTTTATAATTTTGTCTATATTTCTCATTAGCATGTTAAAATTGTCCTTCTCTATGTTACACTCTCATAACATGTTGCAATTTTTTATAATGATTCACATTTGGTTGCTAGCAGGGATAAGCCACGATGCCAAAAGGTGGTAGAAAGAAAACTAAAGTGATGGAACCAGAGCCAGTGCAACTAAGGACTGAAACTATTTTTCAAGACACTAAGTGTACCATCGACGTTCCTCCTGAGGTCCGTTGGGGAGATGTTTACCGGATGATCAGGGACCAGGATATCCCAGATGTATTATTGGAAGAAGAACAAATCTACCTCAACATCAGAACTTTCGGCATAGCTAGGGCTTCTACCCGCCCTGAATTGTTCCCATGCTCTGAAGTGATCGGGTGGATACTGGAACATGCCAACCTAGAGACAAGAGTGTTGCATGACAGCAAGGGAGAGCCTTTCGCTTCGTTCCATCCAGCGTATATTGCTGCATCCTACAAATTCTCACGTCCCCAACAAGCTCTAAGTGATGAATGGTTGGGTAAGATGAATAATATTGAGATGGCCAAAAAATGATTGGTCACAGGAAAACACCTGAGGAAGAGAGATAATGATGAATATGATGTTCAGAGCCTAAGACCTCCTTTTAGGTTAATCGCCCTGATGCTATGCAGAATTTTTGGCATGCCCGATGGCACTATATATAGGATACAGTGGGCCCCCATCATCCACTTCATAGCATTCAAAGGAACTGTGTTTGACTGGGCTACTATCCTTTCGGACAGTTTGGCATCCACAGTGGCCTCTGCAAGAGAAGGTCTGTCCTTAAAAAAGTCAGAATTTTACATGTCTTCCTATCTCATTGACTGCATTTTGGCCAAGCTCTCTTTCCCCAGACTAGGTTGCACATGGAATAAAGACAACACCCCGGTCTACACTGCTTATAAAATAATGTGGGCTCAAAATTACAGAGCAAGTTATAAGCTCATCTGCGAAGAATTCATCATGCCTCTATATGAGCAGATGTTCAAGGAAGAGCCCAATTGTCTATCAGAAAATGCCATGGAGGTCCTGGAAAACTATGGCGATTTTTATTTCTCAGAGCAGGGCACCTGCATCAGGATGTTTGGAGGTACCAAAGCGTCATACATTTTGCCAAAATACGCTACTGATTATGTAGTCCTCAAGGAAGCAGCCAGACAAATTTTCCTTGATGGAATAGGAGGGGTGCTTAACAAGCAACATAAGGCTTCTTTCCCTCCTTTGCCCTTCTTCATAGGAGCCTACAAATTCTCAGGGGTTGCATCAGCTGAGGAATTCATTCAAGAGCTGAAAGCTTTCCACTGCGGTGAAATGATCTTCCATAGAAATGATAGGCGGAGCAAGGTTGCCAAGCATTGCAAAGAAGTTTATGCTCATTTTGAATATGCTCATTACTATGATGCCGAGGGAGAAGTGTTTAGAGGCATCAACAACATGACTGAGTTGCAGATTTGTCGTTAAGGCAGTGGAGCAAGCTCTAGCTCTGCCCCAGCCCTAAAAGCCAGTCTGCAGAAAGAGAGAGAAGCAGCTGATGCCCTAGCCCGCGAAGAACAAAGATTGAAAGAGGAAGCAAGGATACAATAAGAAGCAGAAGATGCAAAGTTGCAGAAAGAAGTTGAAGATGCAAGGTTGCAGAAAGAAGCTAAAGATGCAAGGTTGCAGAAGGAAGCGGAAGATCGAGAGCAGAGGGAAGAAAGTGAAAATCAGCAGCAAGTTGAAGAAGAAGAAAGAAGATGTAAAGCTAAAGAGGAACAAAAGGCAGAGGAAGAACTTAAGACCGATGAAGATGCCCAGGAAGGTGGCTCCGGCACCCAAGATATGGAAACAAACATATCTCAAGCAGGTGTTCCCGGCACCCAAAATATGGAGGCAAACACATCTCAAGCAGGTGTTCCCGACACCCAAAATGTGGAGGCAGACACATCTCAAGCAGGTGTTCCCGACACCCAAAATGTGGAAACAGACACGTCTCAAGTAGTACAGACCCCACCCATAGAAGCAGAGGTACATGTGATAGACCTCCCAATCGTCCCTTACACTCCATCAGAAGATCATACTATGTCCCGATGGGACGAATTTGTGTATGAAAAGAAGAGGAAGGTGGTAGTCTTGAAATCGGAAGAGAGGATAAAGAGACTCTTCCAAGAAGATATTGTTACCCGACGGGAAACCACGGTGATGCAAAATACAAATAAGGCTCCCATAGCCATGGCATCCGCCGCTGTGTCAGCAACAAAAGAAACATAGGACAATGTGGTCGATATGGTTAGAGAATTTGAGTCAACAAAGAGGAGAGCTCGCATGTTGCAACATACTATGGCTAATGAGCAGGCTTACAGGGATCTTGTGGTGAATAAATATAATTGCGTGTCTGTTGAGCACAAGGAATTGTCAGATAAGTATCACCATTTAGAAAAAGAAAAGGAACACCTGGCAGTCCAGATGATGGTTCTAGAAGCAAAAAAGAACGATTTTGAAGCTAGAGTTTCTCATCTGCAAGCAGATAAGCAAGCAACGGTTGAGCAGTTAGAGCAGGCAGAGAGCAGAGCAATAGATATGTCTCCCTTTCATGAGATGTCCTGTGACATTCTGAGACAAATGCACGCCACACAGGAGCTGATTACTAAGGAAGTATGCAGGCTCAAAGCCATGATGGTTAGATTGAAAGAAGTCAATGCATAGGCCAATAGGCTTAAGGGAAAATATACTCGGGTTAAAGCAAACATCCTGATCCAGGTGAAGTGGAGAGAAGGGAAGGTTGATTTCCCCAAGCATCTCCCATTCAAGTCTGTAGATAATTTTAAAGAAGATATAGCCCTTATGGAATTTTGCAGGAACTGTGGCCTTAAGATAATGGCTAAGATCCAAGGAACAATGGATAAAAGTAATAGCCTTTATAAAAAAATCCATGAAGTACATGATAAGTGCAAGATGAGCTTTCCTCAGTCCCTCGATGAGTTCCCAAGCAAAGAGCAACGTTTATCAAACTTGAAGGAAGAGCTAGACATTCAAATAGAATATGTAAAGAAGATTGATGTCTTAGCCACCGATGATCTTCATCACTATATTGGGCTGTCATCAATATACAGTCATTTGCTTAAAGAAATCCACCAAGAAGCAATTGCAGAAATTCAGGGTGTTGAAGCAGAACTTTGCAAACATGTGACTTCCAAGAAGATTTTGCTCCCTTCCCCAGCAAATGTGGTTATCAGAGACACTGGTATCTGGTTTAGTTACATAGCAGAGGAGGAAAAGAAAGCAGCAGCAGCAGTAGCAGCCAGTCCGAGCACCTCTCTCCCAGCAGGAGTGCCTTCCCAAGGGTGAACACGTTGATCCTAAGGCATTGTTCCTATTTTTTATTTTGCTCTCCCTATGTTTAAAGCGTAGAATCACTGGACAGCTGTCCTTTTCCTTTTTGATAAATTTTCTGTTTTAAGAAAAGGGCCACGATTTGTTTATTAAGAGGAAAAGTCTGTAGAGGACATGTGTAAAGAGCCAGGTGGCAGCCCAAGAGGCATTTTGTAAATATATAAATAGAAGTTTAGGGAATAGTGCAAGGAATTTTGGCAGGGAAAATAATTTTCTTAACTTGTACGAGCTATCTTGCACTTGCTTCAAGAAAATGAAATTTACCTAATAAGAGCCCGGAGAGGACATATTTTTCATGGAAATAGATGTTGGACGCATGCTGGATTATTCTTGTGACTTTCGTATTCTACAGTGAGAGCTTTCTTTCCTGTCTTGAATTATTTCTCTGTATTGAGTGATCTTACTGTTTCTTGTGCAAATGATCTTTCTCCTACATGAGTAATGGAATGCGTTATATGTGAATTGGAAGCTATCTTCTAATATCTGTTGCTTTCTCTCTGTAGATATATCTTTATGATTTAATGGCTGTTTGTTGATCTTTAGATAACTCTTCCAGCACATTACTCATACTTATAATTTTGCTCCTTACAGGGATAGTTTAGGTTTATTTCGGTTTTAAATACAGATTTGTTTCGAGTTCTGCATTTAGATTAAGTTAGCTTAGGCACTTTCATATCATTTTAAACCATAAAATCAAAAGAACGGTGGATTGGGCCATAACCGGTGTAATTGAAGTAAATTTCCAAACCGAACGGTTGCCGGAACCGCTAACCGGATGTATTCCCCATACCAAACGGTGGACAATCTAATTGGGATAGTCTACCGGGGAGAATCCCTTTTTGCTTGATTTTGTGATCTTCGGGGCATCAACAAGGTCCTAAATTTTTATCCATTGGTTGGTGTTCTCGTTTTGCGGTTCAACTCCTTCATTTAGTAGGAACAATGTTGGAGGGCCGAAATGGAGGTTCTAGTTTTGACCTTTATGAGAATTTTTGGACATTGAGACCTATTCCATTTATCCCGTAGCATCGTTTATAGTATTAAACACTTTTTGTATCATAAAAAAAGGTGTCCAGATGAGCAAGTTATGGCCATTTTACTAGATTCAGGGGTTCTAGCTGTGAAGAATGTGCCCTTGCTTTTCTGTATGGTTTGGTGAATGCATCCATGAGAATATCCAGAGTCTTGGTGCACCTAACATGATCAGAAAATATCCCATGTTCATCGTACATATCATATCCAATGTTTATACCTCTCCTCGCATTCTTCTCTGAAGCATTCTCCTCCATTCATTGTAAAAATACAAGTTTCATAACTGTCTATATAGTCTGAGCTCTGAGACTCTCATTCAATGATTAATGTGATCTGTTAATACTTGATGCTACTTCTTATTTAATGTATGAATCTTTATTATAAATCATATAATGAATTCGAGAGCTTTAGAGGCTGATTGTGTTCACCTTTCTGAAGACTATCTCATTGAGCATTTTTAATTGACTAGTTTTGCAGTAGTTTTAATTAAGAGTTATTTGAAATTTCAATTTCAGTTTTATCAGTCATATGATATTCTTGAGACCTTTATGAAGACCCTCCAATCCTCTCTCTAATAATTCGTATCCCTCTCAGCATGTTTGGGAGAGCTCGGAAACAATCTAGTTGAGTAGTGCATCCTAGCTCTTTTACTCCCTTTGCCTTCAAACACTAATAAAACCTCTGAAAACCTCTGTGAAAATTGTCTATAAATATATTAGGATATTATTTTCTGATATCCATGATTTTGTTTCCTTCAAGTGTAAGTGGAAGTCTCTAGTATGCATATGCTGGTGTGCCCAGGAAGCCTTGGAGTAGGCTTCAATGACAACTGTTGTTGAAACATAAATGGAACCAATACCTTGTGCATAGGAGTATGAAGCTGGCCTTGATTCTGATGTTTATGCTGCTGCACACTCCCTAGTACATGTGGAAGATACAAAAGTGTCCATCAGTCAAGCTCTGGGTGGGTTAATCAATGATCTAGTCTAGTTCCTTCTTCACTAGTTTGGAGAACTAGTTGCTGCTTGCAAAATTTCTGATTTTAAGGTTTGAATTTGAGTTGATATCCTCTGAGATCATATCAAGGATATTAAAATGCTAGGGACCATTACCCCCTGTAATGTCCACTCTCCGCCACTTTCTTTTTGGGAAAGGGTCTTTATTCAGATAGGTCCTCTTGCTTAGACACATGTTTTTATTATTCATTTTCTTCTTTCATTTATTGGTTAACTCTTAAATAAATATTTTTGTTTAGTGTAGGGAAATTTTCTTAAAATTTCCAAAATCCTTATAATCTAGGGCATCCCCCATGATTAGCTCAAAGGTTTCATAACTTCTTTACTTGAATAGTATTTGTATGTATCAAGCCTCATTGCTTTCATTGCAGGTTTCATAAGTTCACATTATGTTATTTAGTTATGGTCTTATTGGAGATGCCATAGCCCATCACCTGCAATAACCTCAGGGCACTTTCAGTCACAATGACATTCAATTACTACTTTTCAAAAAGAAACATTGAATAAACAAGATGTCATAATCATCATATCACTAATTGTACCTGATGTTCCAGATCTTATCGGCTCAATATCAATTAATTTTTAATTACCTATGATGCTCCAGAGTTCTTCTCAACATGAGGGCATGCATATTTTTGTCTCTTTATCCTTGATGCTCTAGGGTTCTCAACCAAACATCAAGTCATCATAAATAGTACTGATGCTCCAAAGTCCTCCGACTCAACATCAAATCAACATAATGCATATAATTAATCTTGATGTTCTAGAGCCCTTCGGACCAACATCAATTAGTGTATTATGTCTCCCAAGATTTCTTTAGTTACCATGTCAGTCACATTGACATATAATATAATATTTTAAATGAAATATCCCTTGTCATATCTTAATTTAGTTATTTTTTCATTTTATAAACAATCATGGGCTGATCTTCCTAAGTGCACATTACCACATAAATAATTCTTGTCTCACCCTAGGTTTAGCTTTTGTAATTAAAACATTCATGCATTTTGATGCAACAACTTTGCACTGATAATTCCACATTGTTTTTTCTAAAGCATTCATTCAACATCATAAAATATGCTACACATCACATTACCAATTCACTAACTAGATTCATGTGTAAAGCATTCCATCATGTCATATATTCTTAACATTCTCATGTTATGTTTACTTCTTTCAATATGATTTCAAATCTACCAATTTGTTCCTATTCGGTTTCTTATAAATATGTACTGGGCATAAGTAAATCATTCGTGCAATTGACTATCATTTGACCAACTTTTACTAGTATCCTGCTATCTTTTCAAAGTAGTCATTGACTAACCACTTATATTAGAAATTACCTCATGTATTGCTTTCCATTTACTTAAGCTCAGTGAAGCTTTTTGAACCTATGTGCCCCTGCATGCTTCACTCATAATTTCTTTCCAGAAGTAACTTACATCATAGTCTCATAAAATATAACAACAAGTTCCTATTTTACTTGCACATAAACTCAAAATATTCTCATGCATGATCCCAATGCATTCCTTTTTCAACAAGCATAGTGACAAGTAGGATTGCATGTATCTTTCATTAACTTTGCATTGTCAACATATTAAGTACAATTCATACCTTACTTTGTTATATATTATACTTTCAGTGCTACCACTAGATTTACTTCATCATGTCTTCTCTTTGACTATCTTTGGCTCCATGTATTAATATCATGCATTTGACCTTTCTAGCATAATATCAATAATTTATGCATAAACTTGCATTTTGTTCTCAACATGATGTATGAGAAAACACCATGAACATATATTTGCATAGGAATGACAATTTGCATTACTATGACATTCTACTATTATCATAATGCATTTAGTTTCGTTTGCATGCTTTAGTGCTTACAACATACGATGCAGATGTCCATAGCATAAGGTAACCACATATGCATCTAAACATATCAATCATAACATTTAGTTCATGCTTTTCTATAGTTTTCTTACTCATAATTTACTATATCATTTTTCCTTATACTTTCAACACCATGCATTCAAATTTGCCTAAGCATGTAAGCTACATCATACCAATATTGTAGATGCACCCTATTCTTTTACACAATTTCATGGTACTTATGGTTCACTAATGTTTGTCTCTATATTTCTATAACATAAGATGACTATTACTTCTACGCATACATACTTCATGAATTTCCGGTCATACAGGAGGTAAACATGCCTATCATTACCCAAACATTGTATACTTTGTCCAAGCAAACATTTACAACAACCTATTTAAAATTCATTACTATGACACTTTCAAGTCATTGAGACCCTTTAGATGCTTTTGATTATCAATTGGAATCATCTAGTCTATGTTTTCTATGCTTAAGAAAACATTTTGATTAATCAACTTAAGTCATACATGTCGAACAAGATAAACAATTGTTGCAAACAACTTGCATTCAATAATTAATATTTCAGAGAGTACACAACATACCTGTACGTTTGTGAGTCCCATAGTGTTGTTACTCAGCTCTGATACCACTTGTAACAAACCCAATTTCCTCATTACCAATTATGGAAAATGGGGTATAATTTTTTTTCCTTTAACTTTACTCAAACATCCAAATATGTTAGTCTGACGGTTACTTGTTATAATAATTAGAGTACATTCATCTCGTTTGCATTTCGACAAGTAAGAATTAGGTACATTAACATTTACTATTACACTTAGTCGAGATGTTAACCTCAACAAAATACTTAAAATCAGAATCAAGGATGCATTCAAGCTTACATAAGTGTAATACCACCTTTACGTCAAATCATATAAAACAAAGTCTATTCAAGCATAAGGGAAGTAGTTTGACAAACTTTTTTAGTCTTTCACAATGAACACTGGTTTATACAATAGACTTATGAAATGACTTGTCATACCAAATAGATTTAACAAAATACTTTTATCTACACATAATATACTCTACACAAGGTAATTCACAGTCCTTCAAGTTAGGTATGTCTTTCTTGTATATGTATATATACACTCTCAATCCTAAATCAACACTTTTCCATATAATCCATCATAATGAAATTGGCCTATGTCTTTGGATGCATTCTTGAGTTTCAATGCGTCTATGTCTTTGTTCAAGGTTAACCGCTTCTGTAAGTAAGTCGAGCTCCTCTTGTGTTGCGTCTTGCGGGTCGTATGTGGAGATTGGCTCGAACTAGTCGAGGTGCATAGATAGGCGACTCTCTTGTTGAATATACTGAAGGTGTTGCTGCTATCTTTGCTCCTATCGCTCTTTTTTTTGTCTCCTCTTCTCTTTCCATTTATTTCTCTTGCTCATTTCTAATGATTCTTTTTGGCCTCATTCTGCTGGTCTGACCCTTTTTGTTGATCAGTCACTCCTGGCTGCTTTTCTGTAATGGTTTGCTTATTAGCAACGACCTGTGCTGTCTGTTCTGGGCTTGCTTGTTTTGCTTCTGTTCTGTCTGTGTTTTCTTGTTCAAGTACTACTGTGTTGATTTGATAAGTTGCTGCTGTGGTGGCTGTGTTGGATGCGACTGTACTGGTGTCTTGTGGTATGACTGTCTCCAGTGTTTCTGTCATTGCTGCTTCAATTGCATCTACTATGGTTGCTTCAATTGTTTCTACTGCAACTGCTTCAATTGTTTCTACTGCGACTGCTTCATTTTCTTGCTGATGTACTGTTGAGTTTGACTTGGAACCATCAGTAGGGTTAATGGATGGAATACTGACATGGGTTGGTGAAGTGGGTGGAGTAGTCGGTAGTGTAGACGAAACTGCTTCTGTCAAAGATGGTGATGGACTGGGGCTTCCAGACGGAACCAAAATGACCGGGGGGGGGGGGGGATGAATTCTGGGATAATAGTTTCAACATATTCAGGGTTAATAGTTTCGGGTGGACTCTCTAAATGTTTGACGGAAGGTCGGGGTGGACTCGAGTCTTCCACTAAAGGTTCTATTGGTAAGGGAAGGAATGATGAAGTTTCTCGTGCAAAAATGAGACCAGATGGATCGGGGTTTCATTCTAGACGGGTTGTTTTATAGTCGACAATTTGTGGTTCTAAGGCCTTTGGTGGTGAAGGATAGTCGGAAACAGAGGTGTCGGGGGAGCTGAATCAGTCAGAAAACTTGTGTCGGCGATGACTGGTTTATTTGTGACTAATTCTTGCCAATGGGTAAATAGGGATGGGAGTTGAGAAATGAATTGATTCAATTTGTTATCCTGTTGTATATTTTCTCTAATTGGATGTGGTAGATTTTGTACCAAGTCTGGGAGATTGGGAGCAGGTACTAGGGGAGCTGGTGGTGTCAAAATATTTTCATCTTCCATAAAAATAGTCGGGGAAGGGGGAGGGGGACTTTCTGTCAGGTCGACATGGGGTTTGACCATGAGCTTGACTTTCTTTTTGAGTGGTAAGTGGATTTGGTGTTGTTCTGCTTCTAAAAATTTCTTGAACTGGTCTTCGAAAGGTATCTTTTTCTTAGCTGCATCGGCTATGATCTGAGTGGCATTGTTGAAGAGTTTAGCTTTCACATCACATTCAAGCAGAGAACAAACTACGCATAGTAACCTATCATCAATAAAGAACACATATTGGGCCAAGCGCTTAACCGTTGTATTCATTCAATAGATGGTATACTTATACATGAAAATATAGGTTGGAGCGGTTCCACCCACTCCAAGCATTCATTTGTTAAGGTTATCTAATTATATCCTTTAGTACATTATAATATATGATGATTTTAGGAAAGGCCTATGAGCCCCCTCAACAAGATGCATATACCTTCAACATGAAATATGTTGGAATTAAATATGATATTAGCTCCTATCATAACTCTATGCAATGATTAAATAATCAAAACAAGGGAAGTCATACTCTTATCAATATATGTAAACTTCTTAAATTAGTTTACAATGACTTATTAGTTGAAGGTGAAGCTTATAAACTAATTATCCCTCACTGGTCATACTCAAGAGTATGGATACATCATGTTTACATCATCCCATTACATAATATAACCGACCACTTCTTTCAATTCAACACAACCACTTTGACATAATTACTATATGAGGTAGTCTACAATATAGTCTTTATCCTCAAGTAACCATAATATCCTTCAAGTAACACACCTCATAATTAAATAAGATAATAAGTAACTAGATTTTTAGAGGAATAATCTCTATCCCTTAGACATTACCCATATGTTCACAATCCCTAACAACATAATTCCCTTATCACCATCATTTTGATATCTACTTGTGAAACAATAATTATTAGGGATGTAATTCTTTTTCCTCAATACAATTAAAGATATAATTTCTTTTTAACAAACTTAATCAACCTATTCAAAAGGGGACATCACATCATAACATATTTCGTCCTTAAAGGCATAAAAGTAATACAATCATGAAGGAACCTAAATTCATAAAAGAACATAAACTATCTAAAACCTTATCGTTATTTAAATGAAAGTAACATAACCTGGAATGATCTTAATATGTTACTTGCCTAATGTGTAATAGTTCCAATTCAAGTTCAACACAAATCACCGATCTTCATACTTAAAAGAGTTAGCATATATTCCGAGCACAATATTTAGACCATGGTACTCTTTTCTTCATTCCTATACCTTCTTGATTCATTCATACTAGACTTACTAAATCATAAAGAAGGGACTATGAAATCATTTACTCATAGATTATCCTTTCATATAACACTCCAAAAAATTACTTAAGAAACTAACTGAATAATAACATTCTTTACTAAAACAATCTCTTACATATTTCATAATGAAGGTTACATCTATCATATCACATGGATCGAATATTGATATCAACGCATCCAACAATAAACATTTCATAGAACTTGACATCGATTTAGCAAATAATAAACAAAACAACCGAGTATACTTATCTGAATCCGGACTGAAGGATTGAATGCAACTTTCCTCCCAACCAACTGGTCCCTATCCAAGGTAGGGTTTCCCACCAAGAAACCACCCCCAAGCTGGGAATAAATCCACTAGGGTAGACTGATAATAGAAAATATTACCCACTCTCAAAGGGGCCTCACCTTAATTCACAACCCCTCTCTCTCCACCTCTCTCTCTTGGAAATAATTTGGTTATTAAACATTTAAGCCCAGACTTAAGACAAAATTCTTGGTTGTTCTTACAGTGAGCTTGGATCTTCAAGTCATGTAGACACACAAAAATAAGAAAAACACCATAACATGCAATGCACGATTCAACTCCTTAAGGGAGATCGCCTTATCGACTCTTGGCAATAAGAAAAAAATTCAAAGGTACTACAATAATGAATGAGAAACATAAGGGCATGAGTCAAATCCCCTAGGGAGTTTGCACTTTGATTTCCATACATACAACGCAAATAAAATAGGTGGAAGTCGATTCTATTTGCTAGCAATCACCCTTTCCAAAGCAGGCAAACTGAAAGTAAACAGAGATACAAAAAATACCAAAAAATGTAAGGCAATGTCCAACATACACATGTGGGATAGTTCTCTTTACCAGAGATCGCCCTACCCAAATGGTAACACACTATAATATGCAGGTGGGATGGCTCTTTTTACTAGAAATCACCCTTCCCTTTAAGCCAATGCATCTAACTTATGGACATGTTGAGACATGCAACAAACACTTATTATTGGATCAAGTTGACTTGCATCTATTATATGAAAGGAAAATAAAAATACAACATTCAAAATACCTTTGGGCATGAGATCGATTCCCCCAATGGGGGCGCCCATCTCTTTGTTGGATTGAAAAATAAAACAACCATCAAATAAATTTTGGGCACTAGATCGATTTCCCCAAAGGAGACGTCGACTATATTTTGGCATATAAATAAAACAAACACCAGCCAAATACACCTTGAGCATGGGAACGATCTATTATATTGTTCACTGGCCTTATTAAATACACATACACAATAAAATATACAACAAGAATTTGATTTGAAGACATGGGTATAAATTTATGAGCTTTTCCAGTTCTCAAGCAACACATCGAAACAATGCAAATATGAAAGAATTGCATGGGTTATTCTATGGTTAATATTCCCTTTTTCACAGTAAAAAACCAATGCAAAAGAGGAGGAGAATGTGTGGATCCCTCTATTCTGGAGATGATCTCCCTTATGCAACGACAACACTGAAAAAATACAAAGGAAGTCATATAGATCCCCTCTGGTGGAGGCGCCCCTTTTCCATGGAAAACATCAATGCAATTGAGAAGGATAACACATCCAATCAACCATGCAAAGGCAAGCACAATACCTCAACAATTCAAGAGTAAAACACATTAAATCTACAATGCAAAGGCAAAACCCCCACCACGATTTTGTATTCATGCTTAAACAATTACTTGTTAAAAAAGAAAAAAAATTAACTAGCACAAGCACTTAACTTGTGTCTGGTGAACACTGATAAGCCGCAAGTTAAGTGCCACAAATAAGTTATATTTTATTTGATCTTTCCTTTTCCATTAATTAGCTAAGAGTTATCCATGCATTAGCTGCTAGTTTTTTTTTCCAAGAAAAAAACATATTTTTATTCATTGCCGTGAAAAACTACAATCCCTAGTGCTAAGAGCAAAAATATACCAGAAAATTTCTGATAAGATTTACAGTCTGAAAAGGGAACCATAATCGTCTCAAAATAGAACATTATGCAATGTCTTAAATATCAAGTGCTAGTACAATACTAGAGTTGAAAAAAATATTATAGAGAATATATGTGGGTAGACACAGTTGTGCCCCCTTGAAATTCTTCTAGCCTCAGAGCTCCATAATTTAGCACAAGACCTTGTTTGGAATAAGTATCAACAAGTTGATTGAATTCACGTTAGATGTGACATAAGATAACTTCCTAGAAGGAGTCTCTAATCAAATGAAGTCGATGACCAAAAGAAAACAAAGCATTGTTTTCTATAATCATCTTACCTTTCATGTTTTGTATAATCATCATGGAATCACCGAATACCTAAATCTTCAAGATATTATGAACTATAGCTAATTTTAATAGATAAAATAGCCCGCTGAACTCCGCAAGGTTATTGGTACCAGAACCAATATACTGCCCTTCCCTAGAAAATATTGGTCACTGCTCAAATGAAGACTGATACAAAATGAATTTCTACCTTGCTGACATGCCCCATCAAAGAAACCCTAGGCCTGTGAGCCATCAATCAATGGAGGATGTCTGATATTCCTCGATCTGTTGGGCAGATCGTGAGAATAATATTGTAATAAAGCATACGAATAGGATACGGTCTGAAAAACATGTATTCTCTTGTCATTGAATATGGCATCATTCCTTGCCAACCAGATCCCCCATGATATGATAATAGGGAGAGGCCTTAACTATAGTAATTCAAAGGAGCTATTTTTTTTTTAAACAAGAATCTACAGAATACTCTTGCCATAATGTAGGGGAGTTGACAAGTTTAGACATATATCTCCATACTTCTTTTACGTAACAATAGTCTACCAACATATGTAAACATGATTCCTCCACTGATATACAAAGAAAACATAGGCCTGGACCATGAAAACCAAAATGCATCAACCCATCCCATGTTAATATCCTATTTTTTAATACTAGATAGAAATGCAAGAGAGAATTGGGAGGTGCCTTGATGCCCTAAATCCTTTTTGACCACCAAGGAACAATGCCCTGAGGAGGAGGTAAAAGAGATAAATACCAAAGTTTCAAGTGTAGTTTCCCCCATTTGGATTGTAGGCCCAACAAAGAGAATCCTCCTCATTCTGCAGATGAATATGAGCCTTAATAAGGGAGTCTCTGAAAAAATTCCATTCCACCTACCTGTCTCCTTCTAGACCAAGAAATTCACCTATTATCCAGTTCTCATGCTAGACAAAGGAGCCTCAATCACAACCAAACTAATCTAGTGTCTGATATCCCCGATTCATCATCACAGCCTTTAGTTCTGAACTGATTCTACCTCCTTCATGAAGTCTAAGTATGGAGTCCCTACCAACCCAGACCAGACGACCATTCCGTACATGCCAAGCTAAATGGGGTTCAATGACCCGATAAGCCTTAAGTAAGGCTCTCCAATGATTGGATACAATTCTGTAATTTTTTTCTCTATGTCTAATCCAATCAATCAAGGACAATGGATAAATATATTTAGCCAGTGATATCCGTTTCCAACATTAGAGGAAATTTGGGGTCTAAAATGGGCCTTAAAAAAATTGTGATATGGACAAGTGTGCGATGAGTAAGATTTATCAAACCAATAGAATTTAAGTATTTTGGTCAACCATTATGGTATAGTTGGACCTATAGAAGTCAAATATGAACTAGGAATTTGACTCTTTTTGTACCGTTGGAAAGGTCTCGATGAGAGCTACAACTTCTGTGTTTTGAGTGTTTCGAGATTCTGCACCGATTTTTCGGGGAGGACATTTTAGTACCCTAGTACTAAAATGTCCTCCTCTGAAAATTGGTGCAGAATCTCAAAAAACTCAAAGCACAAAAGTTGTATCTCTCATCGATACCTTTCCAACTGTACCAAAATAGTCAAATTCCGAGTTTAGGGGATAAAGTTATAGCAACAAATAACAAACAATTATTCTCTCTCTCTCTCGGTCCTATTTTTTATTATTATTTATGATACCTTTTTAAATATTATTTATTTTTATTTATGAGCGATTAATTATATAATGTTTTTATTATTTCAAAATTACTCCACTTTCATCTTAATTAATGTAAGATTTATATTTTAAAGGATTTGGAAGTAGTGATAAAATAAAATAAAATAAAATAAAAATAGTGATTGTTTATTTTTAGTATTATTGTTTTTTCATATAATTTTAGTTTTTTCTTTTAGATTTTATTAAATATATAAAAAGTAGTGGTATATTTATAAAAAAATTTAAAAAATTATAATATAATTTTTTTTTACCACTATATGTTTTATTGTGTATGCACAATAATCTAAGCCTTTCATTATTATTTTTAACCATCATCTCTGAACTCTGCACTAACCCAACATACTTGTCAACTACCACTAATGAGATATTATAAGTTTGTTTTTTTCACAGAAACGGTTAAAGCTTTGATTAGAAAAAGAGATAAAGGTTACATAAGAGAGATGATGAGCTGATGGATAGCTCTCGTAACAGAAGAGAACCCATCATTCCATGATCGTCTTTAGAAGGCACAAAATTGCCGTGAAGTTTCATAAACTTGAGAGTGCTATAGCACCTTACAAATTGGCCCAAAAGAAATAAGCAGGAAAAAAAAATATCACTGGTTTTTGCAGTAACAAAATTCCAAAATCTGGGGGTTTCTATAAGATCGGAACTTACTAAGTAACGCAGAAATAAGCGATCCTCTGAAGGCTAAATAAAGAGTAGACATAGGAAAAAACCAGAGAGTGACTATGTAAGTTTTCTGGGCTTCACCGACGAAGTTAGCTGAACCATTCTTATTTTCACTATCGTCCTTGAAATTTCCTATATGCACAGAGTCTTCTGTGCTCTTAGCCAGGAGGTTTGCAATGATTTTGAGTTTGCTAATGATGTCCTCGAGATGAAATGTATTAATTTCCTTGTGGATGGTGGGAGAGCCAAGATAGTAACTCAATAATTCGAAAATCTCCTCAAGCTTCCTGTTGTTGAGCTTCATTTCCAGATGAGTTGAATGAGCTAGAGTGAAAGATTGAGAATTTGCCTGATTGAAAACCAGATTTTCATTTCTAATATTCCTAACCTGTCCTTCAATATCTTGAGGGTGCTCCATTACTGCTTCAGAGATATGATCATTTCTATGGAAATGTATAGAAACCTTAGACTGATTGGCGCTTGCACACCTGGAACCCATCACCAAGGGAGAGCCCATGTCAACCTCAGTTTCATTGTCCAAATCATGGGGTATCCAGTGATTTCTAATATGAATGAGAAAACCAATCCTTTCAACCCGAATTGAGGCCAGGTCCTTTATGCACATGCCATCCTTCTGTCTAATGAATATGTTGGTGATATTAAGGAGATTAATGAGGGCTGTGGTGACAGTCCAAAGATTATTCAAATTGTAGATTTGGTTGAGAATCCAAAACTTGTTGATATTTTTCCCAAAAATTGCAAACTCCGTAGCTGGGGAATGGATTATTGAAACAAGGGAGCCAGAGTTAAGCAACCCAAACATTCTCAGAGAGGGTGTGATCACATTCCAGGTTTCCATATCCAAGAGTAGCACCATGATTTTCCATAGAGTCCACCTGAGTGTTGAGATTTCTTAGAATGTGATAAAAACTTATATCTTTGAATTCTTTGACGATACTTAAAAGGTGAAAGTGGATTTTGGAGGAGGGAGATTTTCTTTGAATGGATATGGACCTTGCTTCCCTGATGATGATAAGAGAATCTCCCACAACCACCAGAGATTCAATCTCTAGTTCTCTAGCTATATCTAAACCTTTTATTAGACCTAACCATTCAGCTTCATTATTGGTTTTTCTTCCGATTCCCCATGAGTAATTTCTAATTTTGTTCCCCATGGAGTCAAGGAGAATTCCCCCCTCACCAGCCAACCCTGGGTTTCCTTTCGAGGCGCAATCAAAGAAAAGGACTTTGCTATCCAAGTTAGCTCTCTAGTTCTGAAAGTCATCCCTACACATTCTCAATTGCCAATTCAGAGAACTTGGCTTTTTAGGGGGTTTGATCCAAAAGAGTGAGGGAGGAGGGACAAGGAAATATGCCATCCAAATTCTTTCTTCAACTGTTAAGGGTTCCTTATGGATATTCTGCATTCCTCTAGAGAACAAGGCTTCAATCCAGAGAGCTTTCGTTGAAGCATAAACCCTTCCGGGAGTAGATTGGATCCCTTCGAAAATTTCTTTATTCCTACTTGTCCAAATTTTCCAGCTTGGAAGAGCCTCCCAAGCTCTGGAGAAGTCCGACTTATGAGAGAAGGAACCGTGGTAAAAAATTTTCCAGTTTTTTGAAGAGATCAACCCAATTCGTGGGCATGATGATAGGAGTATAAAGACTTTGAAGGGCGTGATGCCAGACCTCCAGGGAGAAGGGGCATTCGAGGAATATGTGATCCAAGGATTCCTATGAGTTTTTGCAAAGGGTGCACCGCAGGGGGCCAACTATCCCATGCTTTCTTAATTTTTTTGCAGTTAGGATCTTTCTGTGTGCTAGAACCCAAAAGAAAGCATTGATCTTAGGCAATCCATCCCTATTCCAAACCTTATTCCAAGTAGAGTCTTTAACATTATTGTGTTTGTTGTTGTAGATGTGCTGATAGCCATCCTTTACCGTGAAAGTACCAATTTTTCCCCATCCTCGTCGATCTTTGAAATTTCTATCGATCGGGTTCTTTTCATGAAGCAGGGTGAGTAGAGCCAAGAAGTCAGGGAGAAAGTGATCCAGAATCTTGAGATTCTTCCAACCGATCCATCTTCTTGAGGGATTCCACAAAGAAAGATCATACAGGGTGATGAAGTTTTTATTATCTAACCAATCCTTTAATTCCCTCAATTCCTGTTGGAAGTTTGTCGAGGAATTCACCCCAATATTGTCATGCTAGATTTTGATATGCTTGCCATTCCCAGTGATCCAATGGAACTTCTCCTGAATGACATAATCCGATTTCTTGCAAAGCTCCCAAATGGGAGAACCTTTCTTATTGATGTCGACTTCTTCTATGCATTGGAGTCTCGATCCGATCATATATTTTTTCTGTAGGATGCTTTTCCACCAGGCGCTCTCCCCAAAGGAAACTCTCCATAAAATCTTAGCAACGAGGGAAAGATTCATGAGTAAGGGATCTTTCACTCCCGCTCCACCATTATTTTTAGGGCTACAAACAGTTTCCCAATTAATTAAATGATATTTTCTAGTATTATTTGTCTTCCCACCTTGCCACAAGAAGTTTTTGATTTCTCTGCTGATTTCTTGGATGACATAAATAGGAGCTAGAGATATTGAGAAGACATAAATCAGGTAAGCAACTAATATAGAATTGATGAGGGTCAACTTGCCAGCAGGGTTTAACCACCTGAATCCCCAAGAAGAAATTTTCTTTTTTATTTTATCTATCAATCCTTGCCAGTCAGACTTCTTCTTTTTCCCTTTGAAAATAGGCACCCCCATATAGTTGAAGGAATTCTAGTTTACTGTTCCCTCAAAACCAAGCGTTCTTGATATTCTGGTCATGAATCTAGGAGAGCAGTTCCACCCATAGATCATAGATTTATTTTCATTTATCTTTCCATCCGTTGCTTTTAGGAAAATGGAGAGAGCACCTTTAAATCTTTCAGCAATGATAGAAGAATCCCCCTCCATGAGAATTGTATCATCAGCAAATTGCGCATTTTTAGCAGCTTGAACACCTCTGGCAATTTTCAGTCCCTTTAGCTCCCCATTAGCTTGGAGAGATTGAAGTTTTCTGCTCAGTGAATCAGCAACCAAGATGTAAAGGAAGGGAGAAAGTGGGCATCCCTGGCGAATTCCCCTGGAGGCTTGGAAGAAATTGGTGGGTCTTCCATTGACCAAAGGGCGATCTAAGGGCTGCTGATGCAAGCCTTAATCCACCTTAAATTTTTTTTAGAGAAACCAAATTTTGACATGACTTCAAAAAGGAATAAATGATTGACCCTATCAAAGGCGTTTTCCATATCAATTTTAATGGCCATACCTTGCTAATTGCGCTCCAAACTTGAATGGATGGCCTCTTGAACTATTATGATATTGTCTATAATTTTTCACCCAGCTATGAAGCCACCTTGGGAATCTGAGATAAGATGCCCCATAATAGTTTTCATTCTATTTGCCATAATTTTAGAAAGGATTTTGTAGGAAGTGTTACAGAGTGATATAGGTCTGAAGCGGTCAATAGCACAAGGATTTTTATCCATAGGAATGAGAGCTAGAAAGGTGGAGTTGGTGGCCCCTCCGATCTTGTCCTTTTTTCTAGTCCAGTTGAGCATTTTCTTCAGATCCTCTTTGATAATAGCCTATCTAGCCCTGTAGAAATTAATGGTGAATCCATCCGGGCCAGGGGCCTTGTCCGACTGCAAAGACCAGATGGCTTTCTTAATTTCATATTCGATGATAGGCTTGGAGAGATCTCTATTTTTAGCTTCTGAAATGAGGGAAGGGATGCCATTTAACAGATCCGCTTGCACAAAGGGATCAGTGCCCCCAATATTTGATAAGAGCTCGTGGAAGTGTTGGAAAATATGAGTTTCAATTTC
This sequence comes from Larix kaempferi, assembly GCA_027924585.1. Lineage (NCBI taxonomy): Eukaryota > Viridiplantae > Streptophyta > Pinopsida > Pinales > Pinaceae > Larix > Larix kaempferi. The sequence goes on along the minus strand of BSBM01000159.1, from coordinate 7,585,529 downwards.
CTCCTGATTGGTAATGCACAAACCATCTTTGTTTTTGATTTCCTTAATGATATCGCGACTGAGCTTGATTTTGGTTTGTTTATGGAAGTAATTGGAATTACTGTCCCCATCTTTTAACCACAACTGTCTCGATTTAATTCTCCATTCTGATTCTTCAATTCTGCTAGCGTTGAGGATTTTCCTGGTCAGGTCTAGTTCTTTCCAAATGAGGGAAGGGGATATATTGGAGTTCTCCATATTAAATTGCAAATATGAGAGCTCAGAATGAAGCTGCCGTTTCAAGTGTCCAGGTTTTATGTAATCCAGTTTTGCCCAATTTTTGAGAGAGTAGCGGACATTTTTGAGTTTACTTTCCCAAATGAAACTCGACGAACCAAAGCAGGGAATACACCAGGTAGTGTGGTTAATGCCAATGATTTTGTCATCATGGATCCAATTGGGGTTAAAACGGAAGGGAATAGGGCCTAAGTTTGTAGGAGGAGATAGAGTCAAGGTAATGGGTTTGTGGTTAGAGATGGTAGAAGGAATAATGAAGGTAGAGGGAATGAGGTCTTTGTTCAGGAACATTGAGCTGACCGGGAAAGAATCGAGCCTGGCTGCGATATGACCAACGCCCGTCCTCCGATTGTTCCAAGTATATTTATTGTTCTTAAGAGCTGGGTCAATAAGGTCTAAATTAGAGATCATGTCGAAAATATTTTTCCCGAAAGGATCCCTTACAACAGATCCACCTTGTTTTTCATCATGTGTCTTAGTGACATTAAAATCACTGGTGATAATGAAGTCCTTACCCGCTAGAGAATCTTTCAGGGCTGAAAGGATGTTCCAAAAATCCTGTTTGACTTTGTAATGAGTTGGGCCGTATACATTACAAATAAAAAGCAGGTTCGGGTCATCCTTTTCATGAAGTTCAATTAAACTCCAATTTTGGAATTCTTTGATAACATTAGATTCATACTTACTTGAGAAAAAAGTCGTGATTCCCCCTGAGGCACCTCGAGAGCTGATCGTGGAGCCATGGAAGGTCTTCCAGAAGAGATGAGAGAGGGCCATGACCTCCTCGTCCCTCATTTTGGTCTCTTGGATTAAAAGGATGTCCAGTCTTTTAGATTTGATAATGTCTTTCATAGCTTCAACTTTGTGCACTCCTCCTAGACCCCTGCAGTTCCAAGAGACCAATTTCATTATTTCTTACCAGATTGAGGAGCTACTCTAGCCCTGCCTTCTACTTTCCTTGGGTTTTTGAGGTTTTGTAAAAGATTAGTATCTTCAATACTTCGTTGTCTTCCTAGCTCCAGTTCCCTTTCTGCTTCTTGCTTGCGGTGGAATCTGTGGGATTTTCTTCCTCTAGTATTAGGATGGGGGCCGATATCAAGAGGTTCTTGGGATTCTTTGGAGGAAGATTCTGGGGATGAGGAGTGGGAGGGGTTTTTACTTTGCTTAACCTTATCATCCCAGGAGGAGCTTCCTGGAGGAGGGGAGTCCCCAAAATCAAAGGCTGAACTTCCTTCACCAGTAAGAGCGGGTATGGAGTTGGGAATTGGCGTGATTCGAGGATCTGATCCTGTCTCATCTAGAGGGGGTTCCGTTTCAGTGATCTCCCCTTCTTCAACGATCAGAGCCGAGAACTAGTTTCTAGAAATGGTTCCAATCTCGGGCTGGGGTTGGCTATTTTCTAGATCATGTTGTGTTTCCTTAGGATCTGGGATTGCAGTATTCATTTTCCTTCCTTTTTTCACCTGATTTCATTCCTCCTCTTGGGGTTTCTTTGGAGTCTCCTGAGCTACTTTTGGGAAATTTTTGACAAAATGCCCGTACTCGTTGCATTTCTTGCACTTGAATGGTAACTATTCGTAGTCAACTTTCTGGGTGTGTTCCCAGCCATCCATGCATAAGCTTACAATTTTCGGAAACCCCTTATTCAGATCAACCTCTACACAGATCTTGGCACAAGAGAAGAGTGGGCCTTTGGGATCGACTTTATCAATAAATTTCCCTAGAGAATTCCCTATTGCTTGGAGGGATTCATCGTTCCAACAATGCAGACGTAAGTGGGGCAAGCGAACCTAGATAGGTACAACAGAAGGGACATCTTTTTCAGGATCGAAGGAGAGCGTCCATCGGTTGAAGTAAAGCCCCATCAAACCCATGAAATAGGGCCCATTCCTAAAAATAAGATCTCGATCATCCTTATTTTCAAATAGGAAGGTGAAAAAACCTTTTCCACAGAAACAATGTTGCAACCTGACGGAAATCAATATAATCCAGTTCTTTTTAACCCAGGTATCCATTGTCTTCGGTGATGGCCAAATCCCTGTGAACTAGTCGATCAAACCCCTTTCGCTCAAAGCAAGGGCTTTAAGGTGTGAAGCTGCCGACTTGATCTAGATTTTCGGAGCATTTGCTCATTTGATGAACCCGTCTCCAGCAGAGGCTGACAAGGGAAGAGGAGGGGGGCATGCCGCTACAAGAGCTCTGAAAGCCTCATCCAGCAAATGCCTATGAGCCTCTGGACTTGGGTTTGGAGGGGCATCCATCTTGGATCAGATCGAGAGATACCCTAAACCAACACAGGGGACACAAGCTCGGGTTCGATTACGCGCAGCAACAGTCTCAGAATGAGATATTATAAGTTGAACTTCACTAGATAACACCTTTAACTTAGTGTGACATGGCATATTTGCAGTGTGACGTGGATTTTTTTAAATTTTCCGTAGGAGGCCCATTTAGAGCCCAAATTTACTCTAATGAGACTATCCTTTGTAAAAAATAACCAAAGAGACTTTGCTGCTAGGGATTTGTTAAAATGAAATATATTTTTCAATCCCCAGCCACCTCGATCCTTTGGAACAACCAAATTCGACCATTTCACCAGGTGAAATCCCATATACTTTGAGCTCTGCCTCCACAGCAAGTTGTGGCATAACTTCCTAATTGAGTCCAATACAACAACATGAATAGAGGCCATCATCTGCCAATACACAGAAATAACTTCCATAAATCTATTAACTAGGACCAATCTAGCTCCCCTAGAGAGCCATTGATTGCACCAAAAATTCAACTTATTCTCAATCCTGGCCACCAACCATCTCTAGTCCTTCTTTCCATAACATTTAGGTTTTAGAATAAATCCAAGGTACTGAATTCCTTCATCCATACTCATGCAATCAAAGGGGAAATAAGACCTCCAAAAATCTACATCACCCAAATGAGACATAAGGACATAGATGGCATATTTCCCAGCACCAATCTCCATTCCATTTTCCTTACAGAACATATCAATATTATATTTAACTTTTAAAAATTCCTTCCCAGAGTAGAGACAGAAAAAAAAATGTCATCCACGAACATAAGGTGAGTAAGGTTAATTCTATCATTAAGGGAGACACCTTTGATATTTCCCAGGACTTTGTCTTCATTCATAATCCGGATGAACCCTTCCATGATCAATAAAAAGAGATAGGGAGACAACGGGACACTCTGCCTTATCCCCCTGGATGATTTAAAATACGGAGAACCAGAGCCATTAATGAGAACAAGAAAATGGGGAGTGGTCACACAACACATTATCCAGTTTTTCATTTCTAAATTGAAACCAATATGAAAAAGTACTAGTCTTAAGAAAATACAAGAGGCTTTATCATATGCCTTGGATAGGTCAAGTTTTAAAGCAACTACCTTTAAATTTCCAGTTTTGATAGTGTGTAACCCCTCCTGGGATGATCCCACATCCTCATAAATGGATCTACCATTAAGAAACCCAAATTGTTCATTAGAAAGATACCTTGAGAGAAGAGGATTGAGTCAGAGTGCCATAATGTTTTCCATGATCTTATAAGCTCCATTGCACAATGAAATAGGCTTGAAATCTCCAAAGTTTTCAAGTTTATCTATTTTAGGGATCAATGACAGAAATTTCAAGTTGATTGAAGTAGGAATGATGCCTTTCACTCTGACTTAATCCACCATATTTAATAAATCATCTCCCACAATATCAAAGAAATCAAGAAAAAATTTCGGGGGCCAGCCATCGGGTTCCGGGCTCTTATCCATCTGAAAAGATTTTAATGTAGATACCAACTCCTCCGAAGTAACAACCTGGAAAAGTTCTTCATTAATATCTTGAGTGAGCATCCTAGGGAGTTTTTCAATAATCTGAAGTATGCCCATCATGTACTGATGTTCAGGTTCAGAGTAGATCTCCTTGAAGTGTTCAACCGCCGCTTTATAAAGCTCAGTGAATCCATTAATATAATTTTCAACATCATTATTCAATTCCCAAATATAATTAATATTTTTTTGGGAGAGACCATTTTTGGAAAAATTTAGTGTTTTGATCCCCTTCCTGAAGCCATAAAGATCTACTCTTGAGACACCACTCAAATTCCATTTCATTGAGGATCTTGTTCTTTTCCTGTTCACACTTCACTATACTTTCCTTTTGTTCTTCAGAGGGGGGGAAATGATCCAAATTTTAGGGGGCATATGGTCTAAATTCGGATGTATAAGCCATAAAAGCATTAAATGGAGAGGCCACCCTCTCCCATTTATCATAAAAAAATTAAATGGAGAGGCCACCCTCTCATATCCATGGTATTTGGTATCACATGGTTTTGGTCCATGGTATTTGGTAGCACATAGTTTTGGCCCATGGTATGGCCTCAAGGAACATTGTAATAATGCTATATAAAGGCCTAGCAAGCCTTCTCAGAATAATAAGTTACTCATTTGGTTTCTCTCCTATTTTCTATTGTTCATTGTGAGATTAATTAGATCTGAGTGACTTTTTGGTAATTAGTTTCAAAGGTGGGTCTCCTCTTTGAGCCTCACCTCCCATTCACTTCATATGTTTTTTTTCATGCTTATTATCATGCAAGATTAGTGTTTTTCATGTGAATTTTATGACATATGTGCATGCTTAATCTCCTCCTCTCTCGACATTCAAGCCTTCTGGTTATCAGCTCCCAAGATCCAAATCTGTGGTATCAGAGCGGGTGCGCTCTCCATCGGGACAAGAGTTTGAAGCATGATGCGAGATCAACGGAGGTTCCATAACCTCTACAACAACCTATGCTACTCTACAAACCCTTGACATCTTTACACTCAACACTCTCACATTCAACAAACTTTGAAAAGATGCCACAGACTCCAAAGGATGTTTCAGAGGCTCTACCATAGCTTATCAAAAAGGTATTTCCGTCAACTCAAATGGGTATTTCGCGGAATTTCATTTCGTTGTCTGGTTTATGAGATATCCTCCTTTGAAGCAACACATATTTGTAACCAGTGTGGCCGCGCACCCTTCAACTTAGGCCTAGATTTTCTCATTGCTCAGGAAACATTAGAAAGAGTTTTACACATGTCTATTAATATCTCTTCAAGATCTGAAATGGTTATTTCATGGAATCCCATTTGGCTTCCTGGTTTGAGAGACATCATCGATTGTATCTCAGCATATTTTTGTGCCAAGGAGGCCGCGCGTACCCATACTTCCATGGATATTTTCTCACTGCTCATGCAACTTCAGAAGGAGTTCCACATATGGCTAGAAATATCTCTTCAAGATATGAGATGGGTATTTCATGGAATCCCATTTGGCTTCTTGGTTTGAGAGATATCATTGATTGTATCTCAGCATATTTTTGTGCCAAGGAGGCTGCGCGTACCCATACTTCCACGGATATTTTATCATTGCTCAGGAAACTTCAGAAGGAGTTTCACATATCGCTAGAAATATCTCTTCAATATCTGAAATGGGTATTTCACATAATCTCATTTTTCTTTCTGGTTTAAGAGATATCATCGATTGAATCATCACATGTATGCTAAATAATGTGCGCGCATCTCTTGAGCTTCAAAAAACATTTTATCACTCTCTGGGCCACCCCAGAGCAAGTATGTTATATGTATCAAAAGGTATTTTTGATATCTCAAATGGGTCTTCAATGGAATTGAATTTCATTACTTGCATCATAAGCTAGGAGTGGATTTGCAGCAAGACATCAACTGCACCAAAGATGATGATTTTTTTTTCAATTTTTGGACTTTTATTAAATCCTATTGTAATCATGGTTATGGGTTAACCATACAAACCTATGGTTATGGGTCAAACCACACAAAACCCATGGTTATGGGGAAACCACACAAAACCCACGGTTATGGGGAAACCACACAAAACCCACAGTTATGTATTGTAATCACAGTTATGGGTCAACCACACAAAACCCACGGTTATGGGTTAACCACACAAAAATCATGGTTATGGGTTAACCACACAAAACCCATGGTTATGGGTCAACCACACAAAACCCATAATTATGTGTTGTAATCACGGTTAAGGGTCAACCACACAAAACTCTTCTCTTCACTGTAAACAAGTTTGTCATTGCTGCCATGGTTATGGGTCAACCACATAAAACCCAAAACCCATGGTTTTGGGTCAACCACATAAAACCAAAAACCCATGGTTCTGAGTCAACCACACAAAACTCTTCTCTTCATTGGAATCAAGCTTTCCATTTCCATCATGGTTATGGGTCAACCTTGCAAAACCCACGGTTATGGGTCAACCACACAAAACCCTTGTCTTCATTGGTAACTAGCACATTGTAATCATGAGTATCTTTTAACATCAAATGATGGGGACCATCATTTCCTAAGGGGGGAGGAATGATCCGAATTTTAGGGGGCATATGGTCTAAATTTGGATGTATAAGCCATAAAAGCATTAAATGAAGAGGACACCTTCTCCCATTTATCGTAAAAACATTAAATGGAGAGGCCACCCTCTCATATCCATGGTATTTGGTAGCACATGGTTTTGGTCCATGGTATTTGGTAGCACATAGTTTTGGCCCATGGTATGGCCTCAAGGCACATTGTAATAATGCTATATAAAGGCCTATCAAGCCTTCTCATAATAATAAGTTACTCATTTGGTTCCTATTTTATATTGTTCATTGTGAGAATAATTAGATCCGAGTGACTTGTTGGTAATTAGTTTCAGACGTGGGGATCCTCTTTGAGCCTCACCTCCCATTCACTTCATATGTTTTTGTTCATGCTTATTCTCATGAAAGATTAGTGTTTTTCATGTGAATTTTATGACAGATTTGCATGCTTAATCTCCTCCTCTCTTGGCATTCAAGCCTTCCGGTTCTCAGCTACCAAGATCTGGATCAGAAAACATAGACATTCCTCATACAATCGATTAAGATTATTCTCAATACCCACAAGATTTTCCTCACGGAGATTCATTCTCTCCAAGTTCCACTTCACCACATCAGATTTCAAACATCTTAAGGACTCAACCATCTGTGTGCAAGCATATCCTCTCCCAACATAAATGTGAATCCAATTCCTCTTAATCAATTCATGGAAATCACTCAACTTATCCCATTCATAATTGTATTTGAAAGAAGTACTAGTCTTTTTCTTAGATAGAACCAACTCAAGACAAATAGGAAAGTGATCCGAGAACAAAGAGGATCGGACCCAAAACCTAAAATGCAAACAAATCGCTAGATTGAGGTTCATGAGAAAACAGTCAAGTATTTTGTATATGCCTTGATTACCAGTTCTCTTATTGCACCAAGTAGGCTTTAATTCCATAGGCTTTATGTCCATCCAATATCCATTCTCCAAAATCTCCTATATTTGTGGTCCCAGGGGGTCTAGTCTAGCAACTTCGCCCCAAATTTCATCAGAGGATAGAGTGAAATTGAGGTCACCACCAACAATCATATATTTAGCCTTAATGAATTCCTTCCTCATTAAAGTTTTCATAAATTCAATTTTGTTGTCATATGGTCTATAAATGTTCAGAATTAGCACATAACTATCCAATTCCTCCATAAAAATTTCAACCCCCAAAACATAGCGAATGGAAAAAGAGTTAAGAACCCTTACCCACTTCGACACTCCCATTACCAGTCATCGCGATCTTCCAGTAGTATCTAAAGCAAAAAACTCCATACCAGGAAAAATCCTACCTAATAAAATAGAAACCTCCACCGCATTCATCACAGTTTCCTGTAACATCAAAATATCAAGGTGCTCAATCGCCATGAATCATTTGAGGGCTATCGATTTGGCCTACCCTCATAGGCCCCAAACATTAATAGAATAAATCTTCATTTTAGAAACCCCTGAGGGGGTTTTCCAGCTCTAAGTACCCCAAAAATTTTCATTTGCCTTCGTTCCGAAATCTCCCACTTGGCTCTTTTCTGATCCCGAGTCATATTAGATTTTGGACCAACCTTAGAAGAAATAGGAATTGAATCCATTTCCAAACCCCCAGAGGATAGTATCCATTTCATGCATGACCGAAGAAAATAAGGACCATGAGAGCTAGTTCCCGAACCACTACCTCCCTTATCCAAAGAAGAGTTTCCATGAGACTCTAGAGAATTCTACAAAGTTAGGAAAGTAATCAATGCATCCTTCCGTGAATCCTCTTCACCACTAGGAACAAGTGAATTCTTAACCAATTCATCAGTCGTCACCAGATCCTCCATTTCCTTAGAAATCATAGATTCGACCATCATTAAACCCAACACTGCATTACCACTCTTCTCCCATAACTGTTGAAGGATTTCCACCTAGCTAGCAGATAAATCCAAGTCCTTAAAAATTTCAGTACTATTCACCTACTGAGGAGTGGGAGGGGCCTCAGTACGCACCACAAAATCGCATACCCCTTCCTCATCCTGAGCCACCTTTTTTGATTCCCTTCCGTCGTCACCCTGCATGGATACATCGTTCATGTAAAAGGTAGTACTATCATCGCCAACATGTGCTTCTTTTATGATCCAAATCTTCTTTGTAAATATTTGAGCACAGTCCGCCACCACGTGGCCATATAAGTGACAACAGGCACATCGAAATGGAACATTTAAATAATCCAGTTGATGAGTAAAGATATTTTCCCCAACCACCAATTCAATGGATTCAAACAAACCTTGTTGAGCATCCACCTCCACCAATATCCGAGAAACCGACCTCCTCCGTGAGATAAATAGATTCGCATCTACTGCCACAAAATTGCCGATAGTATCACCTATCGCTTTGAATCCCTCTAGAGACTAGAATTCCAATGACAGATAAGGAAGTTTAACCTAGATAGGAAAAGACTCCAGAGTGTTTGACCGTGGATCAAAGAGAGGATGCCAATATTTCAGGGCAAGCAGGGCAGACCCTAATAACCAAAGTCTGTGTAAAATTCTTTCAGCCTCCGCGGGAGAGCGAAATTAAAATCCTATCCATCCACGAGCAAGAAAAAATACCTCAGGGACCGACTTAACCATAGATCCCCAAGAGCTCACCACGCACTTCTTAACCACTCCTTCTGAAAAACGATGGCCACAAAATTTGCTTATCAACATGCAACTAGAGAGCCATGGGATCTCCATCACAACAATATTGATTCCCACCACCAGCGAGCGTTCAGGACCCTTGTTAATAAAAACCTTTCCTCGTTTTCTACTTACCGCTTTAACATGAAAGGATGCAATTTGCAATTCATCTAGACTCAGGTTTCTCCCAATGAAACGATTGACTCTAGTGTCAGACTGCACATAGGAAGAATCCCCAGGAAAAGCGGAGGAATTATATAGAGCTTTCCCAGCTGAGGAAAATGACATATAATCACTAACATTCATAATTTGTTCCGACACATGCTGTGTTTCCTTCATCACCTCTGGAGATAATGAATGAAAGACATGTGGGTACGAGGTGGTGGATCAGTGTTGCAGATCCGCTCATATTGGTACCATCATCCCACCACGAACAAGGAACATCCCTTCTTTGTCGCACAAGCATTCGGACTCCCAGGATCTAGTGAAAAAACCTGCCGACATTCCATTTGGGGAATGCCAGCCTAGAGTCGTACCATTTCTAACAGAAGAAGGCTTCAGGGAAAAGTCCTTACTAGTTTCCATAACGGCATTTGGGTCCATCCAATTTCCAACCTGCTCTCCATACCACCCATTTGAAACTCCTAAGGAGGTCTTAACCTCATCATCATGACAAAATATACTATCACTCTTCTCAGAATCATCCATGTAATCAACCAGGGTTCCGTCAATGTCCTCCATGGCTGGAGGGCTCTGCAAAAACTAACCTTAGGGTGAAACCCTAGTTAAACCGCCACCATCGTGCATTAGCGAGTAGTTATTCATGCATATCCATGCATTAGATACCAGTTATCAATGCATGTCCATGCATTAGCTACCAGTTATCCATGCATATCCATGCATTAGATACTAGTTTTTTTTTTTTAATATTTCTTTTCTACTTTTGTAGATAAGCTTTTATAGCCTTTTAAGACTTTAAGCATTTGTTATAAAAGATAATTAGTCCTTCTTTAAAATAATAATCTAACTCACTTCATTTAACATATTTACAATAACTGTTTAAATAGTCAATTATAAATGCTCACTATACCAATATGTTTTCTTGGTATAATAAATGTTTTTATCTTTATTCCTAATTTATAATTAGGAAAAATATTAACCCTTTTCCACTTAGGAGCTTAACAAAATCTATTGACATCCCTTGCCGAGGTTAGGATATCCACACTATTTAGGTTAACTCACTTTTACTTAATGACACTCAATATTGGTTAGCCACATGCTAATAGTTAGGTCATAGGAACTTGTTTCTGCGTTGCGGTGGATAGAAGTTTCTTCGGCGTCCCTATCTAGGAATAATCGTTCACGACACTTATAAACTTAAATGTCAGTCCAATGAACATCATAGTTCAATTTTCATCAAGTGCTCACGACACTAGGATCACACATGTCATCAAACTCATGGATACCTAGCCATTTACCCTCTACCCCTAGTGGATTCCATGCCCATTTCGTTTCGTTGCATCAATCCTTTTAGTCTCCTAAGTCTACAAATTCACTTTACAACTTAGGAACACATAATCATACTTACAAAGTTTTTAATTGTGAAGCTTATGCCTTGAGACCCTTGCCATGGGAGGGTACACAATTGCACTTTCTGTTGCAAAACAATAGGGGTAAAAGAGGGATATTACATAAAGTTGTTCGTGGTTGATTAAAGAATATGTATATATAATAATAGATGTACGTTAGTATGATAATATGATGATTAAGTATACTTATATGTTGTAATATAGGGCTAGAGGTATTAGATAAGTAACTGAATGATATATATATATATATATATATATATATATATATATATATATATGATGGTACAATAGTAGTATATCGTGGTATATTGTTAGTAGAATATGTATGGATATTATATATATCATGTGCTAATAATTATATATAATGTTATGATATATAGTGGTATATGTAGTCTGCATGTATATGGTTTTATAATTAAAGTATAGTAACAATGGTAGTGTGATCCAATGAGAAATTATTCGATGTATTGATGATTATGATTGACACCAGTTGTTACTAGTGGTTACTAGTTGTTATTGGTTGTTACTGGTTGCCATTAGATGTTGTTGGATGTTATTGGTATGCCACTAGTTGTTATTAATGTTACTAGTTGTTATTGGATGATACTGGCTGTTATTAGTTGTTACTGGTTGTTATTGGTTAATATAGGGTTGATGTTTGTATGATCGTTATTGGTTGTTATTGATTACCATTGGTTGATGTATGATTGATAGGTACGGTATTTGGAGGTATTATGTGAAAAATAACTTTGTGATATTTGTTGAAAGGAATTTTGGTAGTATCTTGGTGGTATTTCTATATATATTTTTTGAAAAGTATTTATTGACCGTGTGACTGATTAAAGTATGATTCAGGCACCTTTGTTGTAAATGTATTGCATGCATCCTTTTACATATCCAATACTAGTAGTGTAGAATGTGATACAAGTATCTTTGTTAGAAAACTGTCTAGTTGATCTTGTTGAAAAGGTATCCTTGTGATCTTTGCTGGAAGTATCTTGTTGGCGTATCCTTATGGTATATCAAATACCTTTGTTGAAAACATCTTGTAAAATATCATAGTGATAGTTCATGCATCTCATTAGAAAGTATCTTAGTGAAATTTCATGCATCTTTGTAGTGATATTTCATACATCCTTGTTGTAAAAGTATCTTGATAGAATTTCATGTATTTGTTGTTAAAGTATATGCATGGAATTGATTTTACTGGAATGCATTTCATGAAGGAATAATATATACTTGGTGCACTTCATGAAATTGTTTGATATACTTGATGCACTTCATGAGATTGGTTGATATACTTGATGCACTTCATGAGATTGGTTTCTATACTTGATGCACTTCATGAGATTTGTCAGTATACTTGATGCACTTCATGGGATCGGTTGGTATACTTGATTCACTTCATGAGATTGGTTGCTATACTTGATGAACTTCATGAGATTGATTAATATACTTGATGCATTTCATGTGGTTGACTGATTGGAAAGCATGTTTAATGCATTTCACGTGTCTTATTGATAGAGCATACACTTGATACATTTCATGTGGTTGATTGTTTGGAAAGCATGTTTAATTCATTTCATGTGTATTTGATATAGTATATGCATGATGCATTCTCTGCCTCTCATTGAAAGTATATATATACCTGATGTATTTCAAATGATTGAAATTGATTAGAATGTGTTTTGGGTAGATGTATTCCAAGTTTTTTTTATTTCATGTACATTTGATGTATTTCATGTATCATAGGTGAAGTAGAGTGAAATAGAATAAAAAGGAATTTATTTCATATTGTGATTCCATGGAATTTATTTCATGTCCCTTTGAAGTATTTCATGTGATTAAATATAATTTATTTAATGTATCTTGTATTTTGGAGATGCCTTTTATGTATCTCGTTGAACAGTAAATATATATATGTTTGCTGCTAACTGTGTGTTTGTTGGAATGTGAAGAAAGATACTTGCACATAAGCCACATCTGAAATTTTAATTGACTGAGGTTGGCTTACGTTGGTTCTATTTGACCTCCTTGGGTCCGAATGGCCTCCTTTGGTCTATAAAACCATGATTGACCCCCTTGGGAAGGGGATGGATGCTAATTGATGGAAATTGGATGTAATTCCTACCATTCATGTTGAGAAGCTTGGTATCTTGTGAGCCTGTAAATCCATGCATGCTTTGCTATGTGTGCGAACTATGTGCTTGAAGGAATTGTACATTTGATACACTATGTTTGATGCAAGCTTGGACAACTCTGGTATAGTTCTCCCAAATCCACTACTTGTCTCTATCCCAATCCTACACATAAATCCTAATGGTGGATGGTGATGTTCCGAGGGACCTAGGTGGTGAAGGGATTACCATTGCACTTGGTAGTGAGGTGGAGGAGAAAGTAGGTGATGGGGAATTGAGTTGTTGCTTCTCAGACTGACATTCTTGATATATTCCATTGATTGAGTGCAACTTTGCTTGTGGATCCATAGCCTCAGCTTGGGGGTGGCATATCCAAGAGGATTTGGCTTAGTAGTGCCTATGGCTGGGTGGAATGCGGATCTGTTGGTGCCAGTTTCACTTTAATAATATAAGTGACTTATTTTATGTCGAGTTATATGTTATATGATGTTTCAATTGCTGCTATAGCTGAATTGTTCACTATTGATGTACATGGTTATGTATCAATGGTTGGATGCAGATTTGATGGTTTAACTACTAGATGTTATGGCTCTTTTTAGATCTTAGTTAGATTGGATTGTTGCATATAAGTTTTCCCTGCCTATTGCATAAAAATGCATAAAGTGTTTCATGTAATCTTGTCGATAAAGTATTTTTGTGATCTCTATGAAGAAAGTATATTTGTTGAAGAATATCCTTATATCATGTATCATATATTTTTACACCTGATGTTAATCATATGAGTGATTAAAATATGATTTTCAGGTAGATGTATCTTTGTTGAAGGTTTGAAGGCCTTGTAAAGAGGTTTGAAGACGCTATGATGGGGATTGAAGATTGAACCTTGCTTCCTTCAGTCCAATCTACTAGTCCTCATTCTCGCACAGGAATCTAGGAAATGGGATGGTGGTAGGAGTCACATCCCATAGGTAGTGGATACAGACATAAAATTTTGTGGTAGTTGGAAGTATTGTGTTTTCTCGGAAGAGGAGTTCCGAGAAGGAATACTAGAGAAAAGAAAGATGTATCCTTTTGAGAAATTTATGAAAGGCATGTAAGTAAGTATGCATTGAGGATGATGCATTTTTTTAATGGGGAGGGGATGTAATTCCCTGATGGTAAGCCCCATACATGTGTGTTGATGTTATTTGTTATTATGGTAGCACTAGGTGATTCAAAATTGTTATTATTATTTATTATTATTGCTTTAATTAAATAAATATCTCAACATTGACAAATAACGTGGCTGGGGGACAAGGATTCCACATGTGGGGGGTTGAGGTTATTAGTTGTTACTCTCCCTAACAATACTATATATTTCCTATTTTTTATTTTATTGGACTATGGAGGTCCTAGTACACCTAATTAATGCTTTACATGCAATAATGCGCTTTCACTTGAGAGAATATTCCTATGTTGGTGTTAGTGGGACCCACTCTCTCATCACTGATGTCTTATGCGCCCTACTTGACTATTTTTTCAACCATGCACTTGATTTTATAACTTCCACTCTAATTGGAGTTATTTTCCCAGTTAATTTGAGTTAGTCCCTAGTAAATCTAGTGAACTGGAGTGGCTGTCAATTAAATTGAGTAATTGTGGGTAATTCGAGTTATTCTTCACTGAATTTGAGTAAATATAGGTCAATTCAAGTTACTCTCTAGTTAAATTGAGTAATTTTGGGTAATTTAAGTTATTCTCTAGTTAAATTGAGTAATTTTGGGTAATTCAAATTATTCTCAAGTTAAATTGAGTAATTTTGGTTAATTCAAGTTATTATCTAGTTAAATTGAGTAATTTTGGGTAATTCGAGTTATTCTCTAGTTAAATTGAGTAATTTTGGGTAATTCAAATTATTCTCCAGTTAAATTGAGTAATTTTGGGTAATTGAGTTATCTCCACTTAAATTGAGTAATTTTGGGGCAATTCGATATGCCATTAGATAGTTAGAGTACTCTTTGGGTGAATTCAAGTACCACTCTTGGAATTCAAGTTGCTCTCATGGTATCCAGTGGGTTGGAGTGTTTTTCCAGTGAATTTGAGTCAATCTAGGTGGATTCCAATTTCTCTCATGAGAACTCAAATGGTCAACCAGTGAACTAGAGAAGCTCTCAGTGGGCTTGAGTCACTTATTAGTGAACATGAGTTAGTCTCTTGGAGGCAATTCAAATTGGATTAAAGGTCAAATTTGTCTCTAGGGATGATTCTAAGTTATTCTTGGTTTTGGGGGAGAGCTTCTCTCTCAAGAATTTGAATGCCTATGGATGGATTCAAATTGTCCCTTTTGCACATAAATATCATACCCTTTTGTTTGTAGGAAAACTTAGAGACACGTGAGGGTGATTGAACAAGGATTGTTCCAGTGAGGAGACTGGTCATATTGGCTAATGAACACAAAAATACCTCTAGACCATTACTTGTCTCCATCCTGATCCTGCACATAAATCCTAATGGTGAATGGTGATGTCCCGAGGGACCTGAGTGGCGAGTGGATTTCCATTGCACCTGGTAGTGAGGTGGAGGGGAAAGTAAGTGGTGAGGGATTGTGTTGAGATCTCTTAGTTGTATCCTAGGTTTTTTATGAAGGGAGAAACCATATGTTATGATTCACCTATTTTTGAGCATTTTTGGGCCAGGAGACTTGTTCCATTGTGTGCAAAGTGACATTTCCAGTGAGGAACACTTCTGACTGAGATACAATTGTTTATGTCTGGAAGTGTTTGCTAGATTGGGGTTGAGTGCACCATATTATTTT
The DNA here is from genome assembly GCA_027924585.1 of Larix kaempferi. Taxonomy (NCBI): domain Eukaryota; kingdom Viridiplantae; phylum Streptophyta; class Pinopsida; order Pinales; family Pinaceae; genus Larix; species Larix kaempferi. The sequence goes on along the minus strand of BSBM01000159.1, from coordinate 7,569,655 downwards.
GAGAGTTCCCTAGCATGTGGATCCATGGTCTCAACTTGGGGGTGACCGATTCAAGTATTTGACTTAACTGTGTCTAAGGATGGGTGGAACGTTGTCTTGTTGAAGCTAGTTGCGCCTTTCAAAGATAAGTATTTGTTGACATGCGGTTTGATGAGTCAGCATCACGGATGCTGCGCAAGGCCAAAGGTACTGCAGAAGGCGGAAAGCAGCGCGCAAGGTAAGAAGTATTTTTGTAGTAATTTGGGGTCATTTGGACCACGTCATATGTAGTTTGGGTCATTTTGACCACATTATGTGGGATTGTGGGTTAGTTTTTGTAAATTTTGTTAAGAAGTAGTTAGGCGGTTGCCTAAGTGGACCAAAAATGTAAAGGCGCAAGCCTATAAGTAGATGTAGGTTTGTAAGTGTTGAAGCATAATATTTTGGGAGAGCTTAAGAAGAGAACATCCTGAAGAAGCTGAAGACTGAGTATCCTGTTGTATCTGGGTTTTTGTGGAGATAAATATGATGTGACAAAGTTTTTGAGCAAAATCCTTGTGTTGTTTCCATCTTTCTGTGGTAAATGCCTCTTGCGATATTAATATATGAATGATGCGATGTTTCCTTGCTGCGATTAATGCTTTAATGTTATATTTGTTGCATATTTATGGTTTTGTCAATGATGAGATCTGTTGAATAATGTCGCAATTATGCTTAATGCCTGAGTTGAATGCTTAGATCTATTTCAGAATGTTGCAATAAGTTAATCAATTGATGCACAACATCCTCCTTCATTCGGCGGAAACATGGTTCCGTCAACTCTCCCTTGAACATCTTGGGTGAGACCTCATATGCTCTGTAGGTGTTGCTGGATAGGGTTAAACCTGTCTAGGCCGGTGCTTAGGGAGATCGAAATGGCTTGGGTGTTGACAACGTGTGGAACCCCTGTCAACTGGGTTTTGTAAAATTAGTCATAGTAGATCTATTGAACAAGTAAATCAATCACAATGATGTAAAACAAATTGGAGTAAAAACTATGCAAGAGAGATGCATCAGTGCTCTATAATCCATAATAGTAGAATTGCAATACAATAATGTCACAATGAGTGAGAAATTTGAATTAGCCAAGGAGGTAATTCGAATATACTGCAAGGTGTAGCTTGGCTCCAACTAGGAGTCCTCATCATCAATCAGTGGTGGTCATCAATGCACAATTCACTGTCAGATAGGTGTCCAACTTAGTCTAACTAAGTGTAATAAGTGTAACTGATGGTAAGTGGCACTAATGTAGGGATGGAGGCTCAGTGGAGGGCGCATGAGGAGTTAAATGCACTCAGAATAGGTGGTCAAGTCTCATCAGAGGTCAATCGGAGTGATAACAATAGTGAGGAGTCAGTCTAGCCTCAAATCAAGGAAAGACAACTAACTAACTGAAGTGAACTAGACTGGCAGGTGAGAAAAGGCACCCTTCTCAAGTTGCGGGTGAGAAGTGGGCGCCTCCCTGACTAGGAGAGCTAAAACAGAGTGGAAAGTGGCTCCCGGGTGTTGGCAGACTAGGGACTAGGTGCTGGAGGCATCAAATTGGTGACTGGGCAGCATGCGAATGCATGCAGATGCATGTATGCATGTAAAGTGCATGCAAAGTACATACTGAATGATGAGATATCCTAACACCCCCCTTCAAGCTATACTATGATGTAAAAAAAAATGATAGGGTCCTGGTAACTGAGACCAAAGGTCACCCCAATACAATAATAATCCAAATAAAGAACAATCCATGAACCGCGGAAATGGAGAAAACCTCATGGGAAACCCCCCCCCTTAAAATGGACTCTAACACACCAAAAGATTTAACTGCCCCAAAATCAAATAGATATGTCTGGAGGTATCTTACTCTTGGGAGTAAATGGATCATGCTCCAAAAACATGTGCTTGAATTCTCCATCAGTGTATGCAAGCAAATGTGGAGACTTTATGAACTTGCTCTTCATACTGAAAATTGTGAGAAAAAATATGAAAATATGAGGATGATCCTGGAACCTGTGATTTGAACCAAGTGAGGAAGGAATAGCTCCAATCAGATCAAATAGATCTTGAAACTTGAACTTCTTATCAGTGGAAGTTAAATCAGCTCCAAGATTTGACAAATGGTTTCTTGAGATCTCCTTTGAACCAACAGGGGTGAGATCAAAACCAAAATCAACAAAAATTGCATGAGAATTGAACTCAAGCGAATGGTAGTGCTCTTCATCTTCAGTAAAACTCTGAGAAACTGTGCAAATGATAGAACAAAAGTTTAAAGGAGGCATGTAATCAAGGAGGACGAATGCTTCACCTCCAAAATCATATTTTACATCCAAAACATCAAGTAGATCATTATTTTGCATGCCGACAAACTCATGTGAAAGAGAGGATTCAAGAACCTCTTCGGAATCGAGAGTATGAGCTGGTTTATATTGATTAGAATTCGAAATAGAAGACTTTGAGAGAATGAGTGTTGAATCTACAGTTTCTTCTTCATCTTGAACAATGGATGAGGCCAAGACATAATCGGAGAGAGCACATAAGGAGATCTCACTAGGCTTGTTCTCCAAAAGGCTAGCATGATCCTCTTCTTCCTGCTTTCCAAATTCTCTATTGAGTTGGGCCCATATATCTCTTGGATTTTAAGCAGTAGTACTGAGGTAGCGCATACAAGGAGACATAGCAAGACATATTGTCCCAAAAGATCTGTCACAATCATTAAGCCAATCATTCCCCTCTTCATCGGAAACAAAATCTCTTGTAATACCAATACACATATCAAAGAGACATTGTCTCTTCAAGCATGCAATAATATTTGGTTTCCATTCATCATAGTTAAATGGAGTAAGAAGATTTTGTGAAGAAGAAGCTTCCATCTCTGCAATAGCGAATGCAAATGGAAGAAGTAAGAAACCTACAAATCATAAACAAACAAGAACCATAAGGTCGAACAATCCACCCTTTTAGAGTTGCATCACACCTAGCATAGGAGATCAAGCAAGATTGAAGATCCAATGATTCATGTCCAGGAATTCTATGGAAAGATCAAGGCTTCTAGAGTGGATTGGAGAGAAATTTGAGTCTTGCATGCACATGAGATTTTGCATGCCGCTGCTGAAATATTTTTGTGATCTCTTCACTCAATCTTCATGTAGAACACCCGCAGAAAAGAATTCTTGTCCCTGCCATGGCTATGATACCATGTAAAATTATTCACAGCAGATCTATTGAACAAATAAATCAATCACAATGATGTAAAACAAATTGGAGTAAAAACTGTGCAAGAGAGATGCATTAGTGCTCTATAATCCAGAATAGTAGAATTTCAATACAAATAATGTCACAATGAGTGAGCAATTCGAATTAGCCAAGGAGGTCATTCGAATATATTGCATGGTGTAGCTTGGATCCAACTAGGAGTCCTCATCACCAATCAGTGGTGGTCATCAATGCACAAGTCACTGTCAGACAGTTGTCAAACTGAGTCAAATTGAGTGTAATAAGTGTAATTGATGGTAAGTGGCACTAATGTAGGGATGGAGGCTCATTGGAGGGAACATGAGGAGTTAATTGCACTCAGAATAGGTAGTCAAGTCTCATCGGAGGTCAATCGGAGTGATAACAGTAGTGAGGAGTCAGTCTAGCCTCAAATCAAGGAAAGAAAACTAACTAACTGAAGTGAACTGGACTAGTAGGTGAGAAAAGGCACCCTTCTCAAGTGGTGGGTGAGAAGTGGGTGCCTCCCTGAATAGGAGGGATAAAACAGAGTGGAAAGTGGCTCCCAGGTGCTGGCAGAATAGGGGCTAGGTGCTGGAGGCATCAAATTGGTGACTGGGCAGCATGTGGATGCATGCAATGCATGCAGATTCATGCATGCATGCAAAGTGCATACTGAATGATGAGATATCCTAACATGTTTGTGTCAACAAATGGTTCCATTGCCGGGATCGCAGTGTGAACTGAAAGGAGGATATGTTGTGGCATCCGACAAGACCGAATATCCAAGATTGGTTAAACCTAAAGTTGCGAGAGTTCGCCGAAAAAGAAAATAAGAACCCTGGGTTGTCGACAGATTGGTGGTTGGCGAAGTACATTCATGATGGTCCACACGAATATTTTTTCTGCGAGTTCCCAATCATCCTGTATGAGTGGTTAGCAAAATTGACCTTCCAGAAGAGGAACTTCCAAGGTGGTGGGCCGACATCTTGGACCTCATAACTGATCCAGGAGCTGCAAGAAGTCGACAACAAAGCATCGCGGGATGTTGAGGTTTCAGTCAACATTATACTAGAAGGATATATCACTGAGTTTGGGGTTGATACAATAAAGTCTTATAGTGAGGCAGAAAGGGAATTCTTTGTGAGGCACCTACAACAATTAATTAATACGAATATGCGAAATAGCAGAAATGACAGAACTCATAATCACTTTTATATTGATCACAGGCCACTTCGAGGGGGAAACCTCCTATGAGCAATCTCAATAAAAATAACTTCACGGTGCCTTCATAGGTCTCAACACACACTTATATACTAATTCTAGGTGCCAATACTATGGGTCGAAACCATGGGCCGTTACAAACTATGGATCAACAATACTACGGGCGACTTACAAAGCATATGCGCCAACAACAATAACACAAAAAATTGATCAACAAATACTACGGGACGACTTACAAAGCATATGCGTCCAACAACAACATACTAACAAAGTAAAGACATGGGTTCCTAACATCCCCTCCCCCTTAAAAAAAGCTTTGTCCTCAAAGCTTTAGATGTGGAAATTGTTGTTGAATCTGAAGGAGTGGTTCCCATGTAGCATCCTCTGGTTGCATGCCGTGCCACTGAATTAAGACCTCTGTGATAGAGCGAGAGCGAAGTTGACGTGTGCGCCGATTGAGGATGGCCTCTAGCTCCAAAAGGATGGATCCTTCATTATCCAGTTCGGGTAAAATCGTTTGTCCACTGATGTTGGTGCCAAGAAATTTCTTCAGACAAGAGACATGAAAGACTGGATGAATGCGAGAAGAAGGAGGAAGTTCCAATTTATAAGCAACGGACCCAATCTTCTAAAGAATCCGATATGGCCCATAGAACTTTGGAGCGAGCTTATGACGCCCTTTGATTTTCAAGGAGGATTTTTTGTACGGCTGGAGATGAAGAAAAACCATATTGCTGACTTGAAAAGTGCGCTCCGAACGGTGCTGATCAGCTTGTTGCTTCATGCGATTTCTTGCCATGTGAATATTGTCCCGCAAAATGCGAAGAATCTGATCGCGGTTTTGAAGGACCGTGTCAACTTCCTGAACTGCTGAACTGGTGGGGGTGTATGGAAGAAGAGCTGGAGGTGCTTGACCATAGACTGCTTCATATGGGGTCATTTTAGAGGCAGTGTGGTAAGAGGTATTGTACCACCATTCAGCGAGAGGGAGCCACTTTGCCCACTGATGTTGTTGTTCCGAGGTGAAGCAATGAAGATAAGTTTCCAAGCATTTATTGACAATTTCAGTCTGACCATCTGTTTGTGGGTGATACCCTGAACTCATCTTCAGTTTGGTGCTAGTGTGGCGAAATATTTTTGTCAAAAAATGACTGGTGAAAGTCGCATCACGATCCGAGACAATGGAAGAAGGGATGCCATGAAGACGAAAGATCTGGTCCAGAAAAATTTGAGCGACGGAGGAGGCTGTATAGGGATGGCTGAGAGCACAAAAATGACTATATTTGGAGAGGCGATCAACCACAACGAGAATCACTGTCTTCCCGCCAGATTTAGGGAGCCCTTCAATGAAATCCATAGAAATATCTGTCCAAATCCATGTAGGTATGGGCAAGGGTTCAAGCAATCCTGGAAGGAGTGTTGTTTCACCCTTATTGCGCTAGCAGGTATCACATTCGGCCACCATCTGTTGAATTGTCCTTTTCATGCCCTGCCAAAAGAAGTTACGCCGTGCTCGTTCATACGTTTTGAGGAACCTAGAGTGCCTGCCGATGGATAAGCATGGAGTTCATAGAAGACAACCTGTTGAAGATCTATGCTCTGGGGAATCACCAGACGACCCTTGTATCGCAGAGAAGCACCATCCCAAGAGTAATGTGGTACAGCAGAAGGGTTTTTGGTCAAGCGTTGGATGATTTGAGATAAGGAAGAGTCATTGACATAACCCTGTTGAATAGATTGCAACCAATTTGGAACAGGCATAGAAATAGCTGAAAGAGAACCTTGGGCATCAAATGTGCGAGAAAGAGCATCTGCCACAATATTGTCTTTACCCTTCTTGTAAGTGATCTCATAGTCATAACCCATGAGTTTGCTAACCCATTTCTGTTGTGCCGGGGAGGAGACACGCTGGTCCAAGAAATATTGCAGACCCTGGTGATCAGTCTTGATGCATAAATGATTCCCTAATAGGTATGGGCGCCACTTCTGTACTGCATGCAAAATAGCTATAATTTCCTTCTCATAGGTAGAGGCAGCTAAATTCTTACCTGAAAGGGCTTTGCTGGTGAACGCAATGGGGTGTTCATCTTGAAGGAGAACAGCACCAAGTCCATTGCCGCAAACATCACTCTCAATAGTGAAGGGCTTGGAAAAATCAGGCATAGCTAGCATAGGTGTAGTACATATAGCTTGTTTTAGTTTGTCAAATGCACACTAAGCAGCAGGTGTCCATGTAAAAGCATCCTTTTTCAATAGAGCAGTTAATGGAGTTGCAATCTTCCCATAATCCTTGACAAACTTGCGGTAGTAGCCAGTCAACCCCCAAAAACCACGAAGGCTCTTGAGTGTCTGGAGATGCAACCAATTGTTCATGGCATCGATTTTGGCAGGATCCACGCAAACCCCTTGTGCTGAGATAATGTGCCCGAGATAATCAACTTTCTTCTGTCCAAAAACACATTTAGACTACTTGGCATGGAGATGATGGTCAGAGAAAAGTTGCATGACAAGATCCAGATGCTGGAGATGTTCATCCCATGTTTTACTGTAGATGAGGATATCATTAAAGAATACCAGAATGAATTTCCGCAAGTAGGGTCGAAATATTTTATTCATTAAGGCCTGGAATGTGGAAGGAGCATTAGTGAGGCCAAAGGGCATGACCAAAAACTCATAATGGCCATCATGTGTGCGGAAAGCTGTTTTAGGAATATCATCCTCATGAACTTGAATTTGATGATACCCAGAACGAAGATCCAACTTGGAGAAAAAGTGAGCCCCATGAAGCTCATCAAGAAGCTCATCAACAACAGGAATTGGAAACTTATCCTTGATGGTGAGGTGATTAAGTGCTCGGAAGTCAATGCAGAGGCTCCAGGACCCATCTTTTTTGCGGACAAGAATAACTGGAGAAGAAAAGGAACTAGTGCTTGGGCGAATAATATCTTGCTTCAATAAGTCCCGAACGAGCATTTCAATCTCCGTTTTTTGGTGAAATGGGTAGCGATAGGGCCTGATGTTGGGAGGAACACTGCCAGGAAGGAGCTGAATACGATGGTATTCTGGCCTGGAAGGTGGCAATCCCACTGGTTCAGCGAAGACACCTGTATATCGATCCAGAATTTGTTGTAGATCCAAAGGAGTAGTGGAGACCGTTGATGGTTGCATCTGGATGGAATGGATCTGAGCGATGACACCATGTGAATTATTCTTGAGGAGTTTTTCCATGCGATGTGAACTGATGATGCTGAGAGAACCTGGTTGTAATCCTGTCAATGTGTGTTTTTGTCCATTGAGGGAAAACTGCATCCAAAGTTCAGCAAAATCCCATAAGATAGGGCCAAGTGTGCGTAGCCATTGAGCGCCCAAAACCACATCACATCCACCTAAGGGCAAGGAAAACATGTCAGAGTGCAAGGTATAATCTCCCATAGGGATATGCACATTTCGACACTTCCCTTTGCAAGGTAAGGTGCCCCCATTGGCAACCATGACTTCAAAATTGCAGCAAGGATGGATAAAACAATCAGCTTGTTTGGCGATCCGAGGGTCAATGAAATTATGAGTGCTACCAGAATCAATGAGTATTGTAAGAGGAAGCTTTTTGAAGTAACCCCTGACCCGCATTGTTTGGGGGGTGGTGATTCCAGCTAAAGCATGGAGAGATATCTCTGGCTGGTCATCTTGAGACGAAGGGTCAATAGGCGGTTCCTGAATGTCGACTGGACCATCCAGTGTTTCTGGATCTTCGTCACCAATTTCAGAGGCAGGCAGAGACTCCACATCCAAGAGATAGAGCTTTTTCTGAACACATCTATGTCCCCGAGTGAATTTCTCATCACAATTATAGCAAAGCCCCTTTTCTCTTTTTGCTTGCATCTCTGTTTCAGACAAACGCTTGATAGGAGTCGGTCGAGGAGCCTGTGGATAGGTGGTCACTGAGAACCCATATTTCGGAAGGGAACAAAAGTGGGCTTGGAGCGTTGTTGGGTTGCAATCTTGTCTTTTGCCAATTTAGCCAACCCTAGGGCTTCCATCATTGTGTTGGGACAGAACATTTTGACCTCAGAGCGGATGGCATCCTTTAGACCATTGATAAAACAACTCTGGTAAAAGTCATCAGACAATCCTTCGGTGTGGTTGGCTAGATTCTCAAATTCGGTTTGATACTCTCTCACCGTGCCAATTTGGCGAAGTTGAGTGAGGGCTCCTGTGAAGTCATCAAAAGCACTAGGACCAAATCGTTGCAAAAGGAGCTGGCAAAAGTCTGTCCATTTGGGATCTGGATGAGCCTTGATGTACCAACGATACCATTGAAGAGCTTCCTGTTCCAAGTGAAAGGATGCCAGCGGAACTTTGTTGACATCAAAAGTATTATGCAGAATGAAATACTGTTCTGTACGATAGATCCATCCAGTTGGATTAGTACCATTGAAGTGAGGAAAATCAAGCTTCGGACCACGGAAATTGCTGGAAGAGGAGAACCCATTGTCTGATGAAGACTAGGACTGCCGTTTGTTGTTCATAGCTGAATGTTCAAGATGGAGGCTGAGAAATTTTTCATCCAGATTCTGGAGTTTGGCTTGGATGGCTGCAAGTGCTTCCTCCATGGTTTTTGCTCCTGCACGGGTTTTTGTTTTGTTTTGTTTGGACAACCATAACCAGGAGGGTTTTTTTTTTTTTTTTCCCGGTCTACTGGGTAGGAAAACAAAAACAGAAACTACTTTCGTAAGGGAAAATCTGGACTAGGGAAAAAATCTGAAGGGTAATTGGGGTTTGACTAGGTTTTGGACACTGTTGAATAGACAAGGAAACAAAAATGAGGATTCCAGAAGCGGGGTGAAAGAATGGGAAAATTTGGCAGAGGGGAACAAAGAAGCAAAATTCAGAAATGAACTCTGTGGTAAAATTTGAGGGTGATTGGGTGAAATCTGAGGAAGTTATGGCAAACCCTAAAAATAGACAAATGTGGGATTTCTGGCTTTGGGAAGGGGAATTGTGGATAGGGTCCTCAGGAATGAAATATGCAGAATGGGGTGACAGGGGTTCCCCGAAAATTTCAAGGGAAACGGAGTGAAAACAAGGGAGATATGGAGAAAAAATTGAATTTTATACCTTTTTTTTTTTCCAGACTGGAGTGGCTACGGATCGAAAGGGATCTGAAACGGCGCCAAATGGATTGAAAATGGCTGGATCTGGAACGGCTTGCAAAATGGATCTGAACGACTGGGTGTAAAACGACGCAGCAATGATTGCCGACAGTCCAGCTGAAATTAGATATGGACCCCAGGTATGTGCGGCTTCCTAACAGTTCAAGGGTTTCACTCAGCCACCAATGCTGTTTGACGGCTTGCGTATTGGGGCAGTACCCCTCACTCCACGGCTCAGGTAAAACTGATAATCGCTTTGCCACAAACGACAGCTCTTGGTTTACCTCATGGGTGGGAACTAGTCAATCAGGTAGGGGTCGTTGCCCTTTTCGCTGGCAGGTCCTCTTAATGGGCCAGCTACTTTGGGGTTCCTATGGTACTCCTCACAATGAGTTTTAGGGCTTATGCCCAAGTACTTCCCACAGTTAAGCGGATAGGGATTATTCCCAAATCTGAACCTGCAACAGATGCGAAAATTTTTTTGGCATAAATTTCACCCAGCGAGCCTAAGAAAGTGCTCTGATACTAGATGTGAGGCACCTGCAACAATTAATTAATACGAATATGCGAAATAGCAGAAATGACAGAACTCAAAATCACTTTTATATTGATCACAGGCCACTTCGAGGGGGCAACCTCCTATGAGCAAGCTCAATACAAATAACTTCATGGTGCCTTCATAGGTCTCAACACACACTTATATACTAATTCTAGATGCCAATACTATGGGTCGAAACCATGGGCCGTTACAAACTATGGATCAACAATACTACGGGCGACTTACAAAGCATATGCGCCAACAACAATAACACAAACTATTGATCAACAAATACTACGGGACGACTTACAAAGCATATGTGTCCAACAACAACATACTAACAAAGTAAAGACATGGGTTCCTAACATTCTTCAACGGGATAAGGGGTAGGTTTCTTTTGTCGCTACAGTTGTCCATTAAAATGCTCATTTGCGAAAAGGCATACTGACGATGCACCTAGACCAGTAAGAACCCTGGTGGGCAGAGGCCATGGATACCGCGCCGGCTAGGGGGCAGTACATGGAATGATAAGGGGTAGATGGGTGCAGGTCATGACAAAACTGTAAAGGAAGCCTAGGAAGAGAGTGGTCTTACAAGCGGAGGAGCAAGGTTTTGATAGGAAAAGAGGCAGAGGACAGGAGAAGGTCCTGCTGCGATCGAAACACAAGGCCGCGAAGGAAGATCACATGGGACGAAGTGACCTCACAGTGCCGACAAGGACAACTAGGCTATGCCCAAGATAGAGGCAGGACCAAACCCCAGTAGCAACGTACCCACACCTCCGCTCACTATCTCTCAACCAGTAAGAAATACAACTTTGACACCACCATGTTCATCCAGTCAACATAATTTAATTGCTAGTAGCTCAACGGCTGTAGGAAGGAATCCTAGGATGGTGGGTGAAGATGCAAAGTTACCGCTGTTCCACGTAAATGGAATAGATAACCCTCAGCAATATTAGTTTTTATGTGAAGCAGTATAGACTATAAAACAAATTACTGATGATAATGCCAAGAAAGGACAATTGACGACAACTATTCGGGGTCGCACATTAGACTGGTTCATGAAATTTGTGCAGGTTCTTGTAGGCACTCCAGAAGAGACACTGGATGAAGTTCGAGTTGGATTGATTGCAGAGTTTGGAAAACCCAAATCAGAAGCGCAGTATATTACATAACTAAAAGAGATTAAGCAGTATCCCAATGAAACTGTGTGGGATTTTGACCAGCGATTCAAAACAATGATGGTGAGGGTTAGCTTTAACATGAGCAATGTCTAGCACAAAGAATGGTTCATCGCGACATTGCTCCCTCAAATTCGACTACCGATAATGTAACAAAACATTACAACACCGAGTGAAGCTCTCAAAATTGCGATGTGGTTGGAAAATTCTCCTATTGGTGAAAACGCCACGGGTATGTCACAGATTCAGACGCAGCTGGCCAACTTGACAATACAGCTGCAAGACCTTAAGAAGGTTAAGTAACAATGTGAGGAAGTATGGTGTATGCGATGTTGCGGAGAGGGTCATACTAAGGATAATTGCCCAGACTTCCGCAATTAGTTGGTTTCAGGAGCATCGAATCCATTGAGTGGTGGTGGTATGCCGTGGTGTCGCATCTATCAGCTATATGGGCACCGCCATGAAGAGTGTCAATACATGCAAAAGATGGTCACAAAACCGATGAATCTGTATTGTAGCTTCTGCAAGTCTGTGGGACATGAAGACAAGGACTGCCGGGTGTATGGGTTACTTCATGAGCGAACGTATGATGCATTCTATGTGAAGGATGACCAGCGTTCCGTACAACAATCGCAACCGCAGCCACAAGTAGCCCAGTCGCTACCTCAACCGCAGGTGCAGTTTGTACCGCTGCAGCAACCACAATAGTTTATGCCGCAATATGCTTCGATTCAAATGGATCCACAACAACCACAGTACGTTCAACAACCAAAATATGTGCAGCCCGGGTAGTGTGTGCAATTGCAATCGAATCCCATGCAGCAACAGTTCAATCAACTGCAATACCAGCAGCAAGAGGGATTCCGTGGAGGATTCTGCAGAGGATGCGGTGGAGGTTTTGGTCACAGAGGAGGACGAGGAGGCTGAGGACCTGTCCAATGTTATAATTGCGGAGTGTTGGGACACTACCAGTGAGATTTCCCACAATTGCAGACACAGTGTACGTTTTGTTTTGTTACCGATCACATTGTTGAAAACTGTCTGTAGTTGATTGCGCAATGGAAAGCGGGGAATGTTCAACAATTGCAGAACCAAAATCAAGTGCAGCAACCAGTGCAGAATCAAGCACAACAACCGTCACAGAACCAAAACCAAAATGCCAACCATAATGTGAACCAACCTAGGAATCCACCATTGAATTAGACTCAGGGTGCAACTATCACGACAATTTCTGTGGAATCGAGGGCACAAGATGCCGCTGTCACAGTGATCACTCGTGGGGGTGCTACAACAGGAGAAGATGGTCAACATCCACTCATTTGGTTAGCAGGGCAGAAGGAGGTGACGTTTGATATTGATTCCAAGTGTGATGCCTTCTTTCAAGCGCATCGCGCGATGGAAAAAGATAACGGTAAGGCCATAATTTGTGACATGCCCGCTGTTTTTGATGCCACTTCAGAGGCAGGTCCATCGTTGCAGTCTGGTACCCTACAAAACTTTTTTGAGAGTTGTTTATCACTGGAAATGGATCTTGAGGCTCTTGCCGAGATCGAAGGGCTGTTGTAGCGACCAGCCAGGGGATGACAAGAGTCCGCAGTAAACTCCTTACAGAGGCGGAAGACAGGTAAGGAGATGCGCATGAACATTCGGATTGGAGACTATGAAGTTGATTCCATTATTCTAGATCTTGGTTCGGATGTCAACGTCCTAACTAAGCAGGCCTGGTAGAAAATGGGGAGTCCCATGCTGAGCTGGTCTCCCGTGCAGCTCCATATGGCTAATCAGGCCAAGGTGACACTGATTGGCAGAGTTCCATGCTTGGTTGTGGACATTGAGGGAATGAAGACATATGATGATTTTGATGTGATCGAAGTAGTTGAAGGGGGAAGATCCTATCCCGTATTACTGGGGATTGGAGGGGCTAACGACAGTGCAACAGTAATCAATTTTAAGAAGCGGTTGATGACTTTTTAAAACCGCGACCTCAGAGTCTGTTAGGAACCCATGTCTTTACTTTGTTAGTATATTTTTGTTGGATGCATATGCTTTGTAAGTCGTCCCGTAGTATTTGTTGATCCATAGTTTATATTAGCCCATAGTGCTGATCCATAGTATTGGACACATATGCTTTGTAAGTCGTCCCATAGTATTATATGTCCCATGGTTTTGACTCATAGTATTGGCGCCTAGACTTAGCCCATGGTTTGTATTGACCCATGGTATTGGCGCCTAGACTTAGTATATAAGTGTGTGTTGAGGCCTATGAAGGCACCGTGAAGCTAATTGTATTGAGCTTGCCCCCTCGAAGTGGCCTGTGATCAATATAAAAGTGATTCTAAGTTCTACTATTTCTGATATCTCGTGTATTTGCATTAATTAATTATTGCAGGTTCTTCACATCTGGTATCAGAGCACTTTCTTGGGCTCGTTGGGTGGAATTTCTGCCAAATTTTTTTTCCGCATCTGTTGTAGCTTCAGATTTGGGAATAATCCCTATCCGCTTAACTGTGGGAAGTACTTGGGCATAAGCCCTAAAACTCATTGTGAGGAGTACCACAGGAACCCCAAAGTAGCTGGCCCATTGAGAGGACCTGCCAGCGAAAAGGGCAACAACCCTTACCTGATTGACTAGTTCCCACCCGTGAGGTAAACCAAGAGCTCTCGTTTGTGGAAAAGTGGTTATCAGTTTTACCTGAGCCATGGAGTGAGGGGTACTGCCCCAATACGCAAACCGTCAGACAACATTGGTGGCCGAGTGAAACACCTGAACTGTTAGGAAGCCGTACATACCGGGGGTCCATATCTATTTTCAGTTGAACTGTTGCCGATCACTTCCGCTCCAGATCCAGTCGTTTCAGATCTATTCTGAAAGTCATTCCAGATCCAGTCGTCGTTTTAGATCTAACAATTTTCGATCCCTTCTGCATTGCAGATCCATCTGTTGTGGATCCCTTCCGCGCCGCTGTTGCCGATCCATTTCTGGAAAAAAAAAAAATCCTGTTTTTCGCCCATATCTCCCTTGTTTCAACTCTATTTTCCCTGAAACTTCACTGACATCCCCGCAATCCCATTCTGCATATTTCATTCTTGAAGACCCTATCCCAAATTCCACTTCCTAAGACCAGAAATCCCACATTTGTCTATTTTTAAGGTTTGCCATAACTTCTTCAATTTTTCACCCGATTGCCTTCAAATTTTACCATAGAGTTCCCGCTTCTGAAATCCCCATTTTTTGCTTCCCTGATCCTCAGAAAGTGTCGAAAACCTAGTCAAACCCCAATTACCCCTCCAAGTTTTTCCTAAATCCAAATTTCCCCTTACTAAATAAACTTGTGTTTGTGTTTTTCTATCCATTCCCCCCCCCCACCAAAAAAAAAAAAAAATTTACTGGTTATGGTTGTCACTCGCACAGGAGCAAACACCATGGAGGAAGCACTTGCAGCCATCCAAACCAAACTCCAACATCTGGATGAAAAATTTCTCAGCCTCCATCTTCAGCATTCAGCCATGAATAATAACCGACAGCCAGAATCTTTTGCAGCCACTGGGTTCTCTTCTTCCATCAATTTTCATGGGCCGAAGCTTGATTTTCCTCGCTTCAATGGTACTGATCCGACTGGATGGATATACCGAGCAAAACAATATTTCAGTCTGCATAATACTATTGATGTCCAGAAAGTTCCACTTGCATCCTTTCATTTGGAACAGGAAGCCCTTCAATGGTACCGTTGGTACATCAAAGCTCATCCCGAGCCAAACTGGACAGATTTTTGCCAACTCCTTTTGCCACGATTTGGTCCTAGTGCTTTTGACGACTTCACAGGAGCACTCACTAAACTTCACCAAACTGGCACAGTGAGAGAGTATCAGATGGAATTTGAGAAACTAGCCAATCACACAGAAGGATTGTCTGATGAATTATACAGGAGTTGTTTTATCAGTGGTCTCAAGGATGAAATCCGCTCAGAGGTCAAAATTTTTTGTCCCAACACAATGATGGAAGTCCTAGGGTTGGCTAAGCTGACCGAGGACAAGATCGCAGCTCAACAACGCTCCAAACCCACCTTTGTTCCCTTTAGAAATATGGGTTCCCAATGACCTCCCATCACGCCTGCTCCTCAACCAACTCCTATCAAGCAATTGTCTGCAACAGAGATGCAGGCACATCGAGAAAAAGGGATTTGTTATAATTGTGATGAGAAATTCACTCGGGGACATAGATGTGTTCAACAAAAGATCTATCTCTTGGATATGGATTCTCCGCCTGCCTCATAACTTGATGAAGAAGATCCATATATAGTAGATGATCAGGTCGACATTCAACACCCACATGTTGATACCCCATCTCAGGATGACCCACCCGAGATCTTTCTCCATGCTGTAACCGGCGTCACCACCCCACAAACAATGCGAGTCAGGGGATACTTCAAGAAGCTCCCTCTTACCATACTCATTGATTCTGGTAGCATTCATAACTTCATTGATCCTCGGATTGCCAAATAGGATAATTATTTTGTCCATCCTTGCTCCAACTTTGAAGTCATGGTTGCGAATGGGAGCACCTTACCTTGCAAGGGGAAGTGTCACAATGTGCGTATCTCTATGGAAGATTATAACCTGCGCTCTCACATGTTTGCCTTGTCCTTAGGTAGATGTGATGTGGTTTTGGGAATTCAATGGTTACGCACACTTGGCCCCATCTTATGGGATTTTGCTGAACTTTGGATGCAGTTTGCAGTCAATGGGGCACAACACAAATTTATGGGTTTACAACCAGGGTCTCTCTGCATCATCAGTTCACATCGCCTAGAAAAAATACTTAAGAAGAATTCACATGGTGTCATCGCTCAGCTCCATTCCATTCAGATGCACCCATCAACAGTCTCCACTACTTCCTTGGATAGATATGCAGGTGTCTTTGTTGAACCAATGAGCTTTTTGCCTTCAAGAGACCTTTCCGGTAAGAATTTAGCCGCATCTACCTCTCAACAGGAAATGATGACTATTTTGCATACAGTACAGAAGTGGCAGCCATCCCTATTGGGGAACTATTTCTGCATCAAGACTGATCTCCAGAGTCTGGAAACTTTCCTGGAACAACGGGTCTCCTCCCCAACACACCTGAAATGGGTTATCGAACTCATGGGTTATGATTATGCGACCACTTACTAGAAGGGTAAGGACAATACGGTGGAAGATGCTCCTCCTCGCACATTTGATGACCCAGTTTCTCTTACAGCTATTTCTCTGCTTGTTCCAAATTGGTTGCAATATGTTCAACGGGGCTATCTCTTCTATGAACTCCATGCTTCTTCATCAGTAGGGCACTCTGGGTTCCTCAAAACGTATGACCAGGAACAATGTAACTTCTTTTGGTAGGGACTCAAAAGGACAATTCAACGGATGGTGGTTGACTGTGATACTTTCCAGGTCAACAAGGGTGAAACGACCCTCCTTTCGGGACTGCTCGAACCCTTGCCCATCCCTCCACAGATTTGGATAACTATTTCTATGGATTTCCTAGAAGCACTCCAGTGGTATAGTACCACATCTCAAAGGACACCATATGAAGCAATCTCTGGACAGGCACCACCAGCTCTTCTTCCATACACCTTCAGCAGCTCCCCAGTTCAGGTAATTGACTAAATTCTTCGAAATCGTGATCAACTTCTTCTCATTCTGTAGGACAATTTTCACATGGCAAGAATTCGACTGAAACAACAAGCTGATAAACACCATTCTAAGTGCACTTTTCACATCGCTGATATGGTTCGTCTTCATCTACAGCCTTCCATGCAATCCTCCCTGAAACTCCAAAGGCGCCAGTGGCTCGGAATGCAACCCGAGGATGCTACAGGGGACCCACTCCTTCAAATTCTGCATCAATTTCCACATTTAAAGCTTTGAGGACAAAGCTTTTTCTAAGGGAGAGGGGATGTTAGGAACCCATGTCTTTACTTTGTTAGTATATTGTTGTTGGACGCATATGCTTTGTAAGTCGTCCCGTAGTATTTGTTGATCCATAGTTTATATTATCCCATAGTGTTGATCCATAGTATTGGACACATATGCTTTGTAAGTCGTCCCATAGAATTATATGTCCCATGGTTTTGACTCATAGTATTGGCGCTTAGACTTAGCCCATGGTTTGTATTGACACATAGTATTGACCCATGGTATTGGCACGACTCAGTATATAAGTGTGTGTTGAGGCCTATGAAGGCACCGTGAAGTCAATTGTATTGAGCTTGCTCAAAGGAGGTTGCCCCCTCGAAGTGGCCTGTGATCAATATAAAAGTGATTCTAAGTTCTACTATTTCTGATATCTTGTGTATTTGCATTAATTAATTATTGCAGGTTCTTCACAGAGTCATAGATCCTTTGGATCTGGCTGAAGGACACAGGTATATTCAACCCATAAAGGACTAAGTTCCCATCAGGTGGGACCATGCATACAATATTTTAGAAGATAATATTCATCCGACTGCCGACAGTGAGCTTGGGTGGCACAACGTCAGCTTTGCGTCTTCTGACTCTGACGACGCTTTAGAGAATCGGCATAATCGCTTGCATGAGGTGTCACTCCACAAGTGTGGGTTAGTCACACAGTCATTATGCTGTATTGCGACTGAAATTGTTGCACTACTAGTATATGAAGGGCTGCCCGGCTTGTCTGATTTTCTCTTGGAATTCGAGGAAAAGGTCTCAGAACCACAACGATTGCTGGCATTAGAGGAAGCACTGAAGGCTGCTCGAGCACGTTGGTGGCGACACATAAGAAGTCGATTGATGGGTGGTCGCAATGTCGAAGATTGATGATGGTTTTCTTTGGCGACACCGAATTTTACCACACAGGGAAATATGATGGACAAAATGACCCTGGCAGTCATTGATGGAATGTCAGATGTTGTGGGCATTGCGACCAAAGGATGAGTGGGTCCATGCCTTTGTCCATACGCTGGATGAGATGCCGTGATCCTGGTATACTGCATCTAGATTGCGAGGGGAAATTACCACTTAGTTAGAGTTGACAGTTTGCTTTACTCATACTTTCATCTTTGTGGATGCCAACCCAGACTTGCATAATGCTTTGCAGCTCATCCGCGATGTGGTTCTGAAGGTTGTTCCAGTGGCATATCCTACGGATCCGCATATGCACTGCAAGATGCAGTCAATGATGGAATGTTATAATATCACTTGCAGACCATAGGATGGTGATGATCCCCGGAATGTCAACATTCCAGAATCCGAAGGTAGTCGCGATGTTGTAGCACCTGATGCACCAACTGATTCGATCAGTCAGCTGCTGAAGCTCCGGAAGTTCAACATTGGAACAAAAGAAAGTGCAAAGTTTGCGAATGTTGGGGACTATTGGGATGACGAGATGATGGGGAAATTTATCAACTTGTTGCATGAATTCCAAGACTTGTTCCCCACAAAGTGTTTTGAGATGAAGGGAATCTTGGGGGATTTGGGGGAGATGAAGATCCCATTGAAACCAGATGCAAAACCGATAAGGCAACGACCATATCAACTGAATGCGCGCCATAAGGAGAGGGTCAAAGTAGAACTTGACTTCATGTTGGATGTTGGCATTATTGAACCAGTTCAGGATTCAGACTGGACTAGTCCTATGGTGGTGCAGGACAAGAAGACCGACGAAGTGCGCATTTGTGTCGACTTGCGGAAGCTAAATGACGCATGTCTGCATGATCCATTTCCGACCCTGTTCACTGATGAGGTCCTGGAGGGCGTGGGTGGTCAAGAGATGTATTCTTTCATGGATGGGTTCTCTGGCTATCATCAGATCAGAATCACGAAAGAAGACCGCCACAAGACAACCTTTGTGACAAAATGGGGCTGTTTTCAGTACACGGTCATGCTGTTTGGACTGAAGAATGCATCGCCGATATTCTCTCGGGTCGTTGTTGCTGCCTTTAGATATTTCATCCATGTTGGTACCCCAACAACTCCCCTTGATTTTGCAAATAAAGTGGTCCCCCATTAAACTTTTGTAAATATTTAGCCTTTAGTTTTAGTTTGGTTCCGCTTATTTGATTCTACTCTTCGATTGGATGGTTTACATTTTCATTTCTTTGGATTGGTTTTCTTTACATAAGGATTTGGTGTCTTGGTTGATCATTGTCACTGGCATCTTTTAACTCCTTGACTGCTCAATAACTCTTGCTTCCTCTTACTTGAGCTTATTTAAAGTTCATCACATGCTTTGGTTTGCAAAATTGGATTAATATAATGCTTGACAAAATTGACTTTCTTCGATCCTTAATATTTGAATTGGTACTTTGGAAGATCTTCACATTATCATTGAAAGTCTATTATTAACATGTATTATGCTCTTTGGTTGTCAAATAAAGGATGTTATTAAGGATATCTTTTGAATTCATGTGTAAAGAACTTTATCATTTTTGTTTTCACTTATGCAAAATTTATTAATAATTCATTCTTATTCTTATTTGCATAAAATATTTATTGAACTTTTTGATGAATTATTCTCACATGACCTTAAACATTTAAAGTCCCATGTAATTTACATCCTTTACAATTATTAACATGATTTTATTCTTAAGTTACCTTCATCCCATATCCTTTGGAATAAAGTTTCATATGTTTAACGTGAACTTTATGTAAGACTCTAGCAATATTTTATAATATTTTATCAAAGAGTCTTTATAACTTTAACACATAACAATATGGATATTATTTAATTCTGGGTTAATGTGCCTTTAAAGGAGCATATAAACTTAAGTTTAAAATTTTATATACAAGTGAATTTGATAACATATGTTCCATTTTATCTTGACGACATCATTTTGGAAATAGCACGCAGAAGTTTGCATGATATTCAATAAAGGATTAGATCACTGCTTTATCATTATCAGACTTTGATAAATTATCAACGCAAGCTCACAGGAAGGTTCTACGTGTTCTATTGGGGACCAAACCACTATGTCAATTAAGAGAAATAACAGTTTATCAATTGCGTAGGGTACCGGCTAGTAAATGTTTGTCTTCCATCAACAAAAATATGCCACGATGATGCTGCGTGCTGGGTTTTCTTTCATCAGAATCAGTCCAAACATAAACTAGGTTTGCGGCAACCAACGATACCACACGTGGTGATAATCAGAGATAAGTCTTAATGCCAGTTTGTTAAGCCAGATAATTTTCCAGCGAGATGAAAACGTATTGTCATGTTTTTCTCCGGATTCTTAGACCTTAATTTATCACTAGAATCTGATTTGGCTGCCATTGCTTAGAGGTTGGATATCAGCGCATGCGATCAGATAGCAAGAAATTACAGATCTATCTCAAAGATCGTTGAAGGAGCCACCAAAAACGCAGGTTTGTTATTATGAATTAACTACAGACAGATAAAGACACTCAAACGCAGTAAATGACAGCGCGTCGAAGGATCTCTTGACATTTACAATCGACTAATGAGTTATGCAATCAAACATCTGCTATAATGTAAAGCTTTGATCATTGTTATCGTAATCTTTCTCTCTCAGTTGTCATTCGGTCCACTACTTGATAACCATGCATACAGGATTCGCAATCATTTGATTATCAATATGTGAACTATTGTGTTGATCGAATAAGAGAAATATTATTTTATGATCATAGTTTTATATTCTTTATTATCTTACCATTTGATTGATTGTGCAGGTTATGTAAAATCATATCGCATCATCATAACCACGAGGAGAAAAGGATATATCGCTTCTAGTTCAGTAAAAATTTCTGTTTACCGGAGGTAGCAGTTGGCTCCAGTTAAAAGACATTGGTAATTACCAGATTACTAAGGATATAGGGCCAGGCCAGATAGCTAAACTGTCGAGAATATGAAAGATAAGAACAGTTGCATGGGTTCGCTGATTACAAGGAGGTACTCTTGGCGTTTAGTTATTTGCCAGAAAAGACATCTCATTGCCTATATAAGGGGGAGCTCTAGTTTAAGGAAAGGGGGGAAGAACGCTCCAGGAAACTGGACGAACTTATTTTTCCTTTTTTCTGTATGTTTTTCTGCTGGGGAAGGTCTCCATAAACCAAGCTGAAGAGAATGGTGTCTGTTCTTTCTTTCTGTAAAGGAGTCTTTGGAAAAATAGAATTGGGGGTGTTGCCCGTCACTGTTCGATTTCTGAAACATTTGAGAGAGGCATAATATACAGTATCATATTTTGTTCTGTTTATTTTGATGTCTCTTTTGTTATCTTTTCTTTCATATATATATATTTTGCTATTATATGTGAAATACCTTTGATGAATTTCCAATGGTTATGCTTATCTGAAATATAAATGGTTTATTTTCATATTGAGATTAACTAACTGTTTCATATTTCAATTGTTCATAAATCAATTCTGATAATTCACTAACTTGCAAGTTGACCTTGTTTCATTTACAAGTTAGTACATGATTATATTTATATGTTTCAGAATAGTGTATCTAGTGAATCTTATTGATATTGGGTTTGAATTTCTGTTACAATTATTTTACAACATGTTGTTATCTTATTGTGAGATAATTGAGATTTACCTCTGTGAGCGGGGACTTTTCTACCAATCCAGAAGTGTTAATCATTTTCATGTTTTAAACCTTATGTCAATTTAATAATTTATACTCTCCGTGGAGATAGGTAGCAAGCATTTTCATAGAACAGAATTAGGAGCTGCTAATTTTCTGTATTTAGCTTTAGATAGTCTTTAGCATTAGTTAGTCATTATAGTAAATTTATCTCTTTTGTTAGCCGATTGATTCAAACAAACTTGGCACACACCTACCTTAGAGAGACTCTCTATTTTGAAAACATATCATAAAGGCAGCAGGGCCTTGATCCTGTGAAGGACAGTTACTTTAAACACATACAATATTGCATTAAGTCGAGTGTGTGGGTTGTCTTTCCATAAGTTGGCCTAGGACAGTTTTCACGGTCAACAATCCAGAATATTTTGCAGGTGTACATGGATGACTGGAAAGTCTATGGATTGATCAGCGATCATCTGGAAAATCTGCGATAGATGTTGGAGCGCTGTCGACAGCATCAGATATCGCTGAACTTAAAGAAGTGCATATTCGGTGCACCATTTGGGATATTACTGGGTCACATTGTCTGCAAGTAGGGATTGCTGGTCGACCCAGCCAAGATTGCACTCATTCTGAGCTTACAACTGCCGACTAATGTCAAGCAGTTGAGAGCAATGTTGGGACACACTGGGTATTATTGCAAGTTAATCCGGGGTTATGCAGTGATCACGACCCCTATGGAGAAGTTATTGAAGAAAGATGCGGTATTTCAATGGAGTCCTGAATGTCAAGTTAGTTTTGAGACGCTGAAGGATAAGATGGCTTCAGCGCCGATACCGGTATTTCCGGACTGGAGCAAGGAATTCCATGTCCACGTAGATGCATCATCGATTGCATTGGGAGTAGTGCTCGCGCAACTAGGGGAAGGGGATCTGGATCACCCCATTGCTTTTGTGAGTCGGAAGTTGTCGTCTGCAGAGAGAAACTATACAACTACAGAGGGGGAAGGTCTAGCGATGGTCTATGGGATGCAGAAGTTCATGCATTACTTATTAGGCGGTCACTTTAAGATGTTCATAGACCATTTTGCATTGAAGTATCTGGTCAATAAGCCTATGTTGGGGGGGAAGATATGTCGTTGGCTACTTCTTTCTCAGGAATTTGATTTTGAGGTGATTGTGAAGCCAGGACGCTTGAACGCAGGCCCAGATCATCTGTCATGGATTGAGACAGGAGAGGAACCAACCAACATTGAAGATAGGTTACCCGATGCACAACTATTTAAGGTTGAAGTAGCTGATGACTACTATGAAGAAATCATTCAATTTATGGCGACAGGAACCGCGCCAAAGGGACTTACCACCAGTCAGAAGAAGCAGCTCGTGGTCAAAGCTACATATTTCCAGCTGATTGCAAGACAATTGTACAAACTGGGATCTGACGAGATCTTGAGGCGCTGCATTCTACCTCATGAGCAAGGGCAGATATTGTCAGAAGCACATGCAGGAGTAGCTGGCGGGCACTATGGTGGTTGTGTGACTGCCAGAAAGGTGCTTCGCGTAGGACTTTGGTGGTTGACGCTTCACAATGATGCGATAGATTATGCGTGGACCTACGATGTCTGTTAGCGAACTAGGAAACCCTCTAGGAGGGATGAGATGCCAATGAAACCTCAAGTGACACTACAGCCATTTGATAAATGGGTAGTAGATTTTGTGGGCCCTATCAACGCACCTGGGAAGTGCACTAGTGCAAGATACATCATCACAATGACATATTGTTAGACAAGATGTGCGGAGGCTGCACTAGTCGTAGATTGCACTGCTGCGACAACAACGCGTTTCTTGTTCGACAATATTGTCACTCGGTTTGGCTGCCCAAAGGTATTGATGAGTGATCAGGGAAGCCATTTTATCAATCACACCGTCAGCGCATTGACAGCGGAACTGCAGATATAGCATAAGAAGAGCACGCCATATCATCCGCAGGCAAATGGGATAGTAGAAGCTTTCAACAAGGTCTTGGAGAATGTGCTGATAGGGGTTTGCAATGAGAATCACGACTAATGGGATTTGAAGATTCCAGTAGTTTTGTGGGCATATCACACCACTTATAAAAGATTGATAGGACAGACACCATTCAAACTGGTGTATGGGAAAGAGGCAATTATGCCCATGGAATACATTGTTCCGAGTCTGTGCATAGTGACAGTGACAGTTATGGATGATGAAGCGGCCTTAGGAGAATGTTTGGTGCAACTAGTGGAGCTTGAGGAAGACCGCTTTATCGCAGGTTTCCACCAGATCGTGGAGAAGGATCGGCAAAAGGCTTGGCATGATTGCCATATCAAGAACACACAGTTTCAACAGGGTGACTTGGTGCTATTGTACGACAGCAAGTTCAGGTGGAGCAGTACAGCTGTAGCAGTTAGACGGAGTGATGCTCCCAAAGTTGGTTAATGATAGTAGATTGAAGCCCTATAGGACAGGCTCGGAGTAGCGCGATGCTTGAGTCACATCGTGGAAAAAAAAATTGCAGGATGCACGATGGCGCACTAGCAGGAACATAATGCACAGGTTGGAGAACATGTGTCGCGGTTTAGGCATTGGGTCGTGATAGTGACAGGGTTATGACCAGGTCAAATCGGTAATAAATGCATAAAGTTAAAAATAGTTAATTAGCGCCATGTGATGGAATGATCGGCATTAATGGCGGATCCGACCATTGGATTGAGAGAATTGACAATGGATTTGGGTAATTAAGGCATGATTTGGTTATGATGAATGGTTTTATTTGGTAATGATGGTTAAGGACATAATTCAACCCTATAATAAGGGGTCGGCTCTGGTCGGAAGGAACCATTGCACCGAGTGGGAAGGATAAGCTCAGTGTTGTATTGTTACGTTGAATTGCCGAGTTAGGTGTTGAGTGTTTTTGTTGTTTGCAAGTTGTATCGGAGGGTGAGGAATTGTTGATCCAAGAGGGGCCCTGCTGCGGCATGCCGAGTACACCCATGGTTGAAGTTTCCAGTGGTGTAGAGTCACCAGCTAGGCCAATAAGCATCAAAAAAGAGGTCGTCAACATGCCGGGTGGATCGATTTTTACAGGAATTCCAAAGAAATGGAGGGGGGGTCAGTATTCCGAGTTCTCGTAGAGCAAACGACAGCTACACTCATCCGCAGTAGTTGTGGAGGAGGTCCAAGTGGAGGTAGGACAGTCAAGATGTGGCATTGATGATTCAATTGCTTGGGAAGGGATATCTACTGCGGATATCCCTGGGTATGTTCCCCCCTGTCGGCTGGGTATACCGCTCTGGAAGCTCATGAAGAATCAGAAATACCCCGTGCGGATGCCAATGCTACCAGTCGAAATGGAGTGCTCTGTAGAGATTGTGCCAGCGTTGATCCACCTGAAATATGATGACCACTACATGGTGGCACATAAGGAGATTACATCGGACCCCTATGTGCCTAGGACGCAACTTAGCGGTACACCGATTCCGAAAGATTGGGCGTGAGGGTTGGTCCAAGTGGGATTGCTTGGACTCATTAATATGCCACACTTTGGGCGATTGCCATAGGTTAATGCTTCTGTGAAGTAGTTGCTAGCATGCTTCCACGACGGCACATTATGGCTGGACAGACTGGTTCCAGTCACTCTCGATTTGATTGCTAAGATCACAGGTTTTCCGAAGGATGGAGTGGACCCTTCGCAATACTTCAAAGGGAAGGAGAATGATAAGAAGAGGGTGGAACAGTTGGTCCAGCGCTATGCATTGGAACGTGAATACTGCGATTACTGCACCAACAGTATCAATGATAAGGCGGTCCTCACCGGTGCAGCGATATTGTGTTGCAAAGTGGTCTAGAAGAATCGACCCAACCAGTGTAATTCGGGGGTCGTGGCGTGTGCAGCGTAGTGCGCAGAAGGCGTACAGATGAACTGGTCACTCTTTTTGTTGAACCAGTTAGTGGAGGATGCAGCAGCCATCCATGATGGGAAGGGATCCTTCACGTATAGCTGGCTCTTAATCTTAATTGCCCTGGTCGCCTGGAAGGAGCTTGACACTTACCAGGGCATGGAAGTTGAGGCCACGAAAGACTGTAAGGGTGCATAGTATCAAAAATTGTGGTGGGTGCAAGAACTCGAGCGCCTTAGAGAATGTGCAATGTAGTTTTGGTTGTATTGGGAGATGCTATAAGATGCAGCGACGAAGGTGCCTCGCTTAACTGAAGAAACCACGGTGAAGTACAAGCTGATTGCGTTGTTCGCGATTCGGCCTCATGCGATTCACGTGCAAACAAGGCGCAACCCTGCGAAGTAATGGTTGTTGACACACTATAAGTTGTCCAAGGAAGCACTGGAGGGAAATGTCAATGATTGGCTAGTCAAATGGCGGGACCCAGTTAGTCTAGCGGAGATTGAGGCGGGACCTCCAGCGACGGGCCCAGATGATGCATTATCCATGCAAGACCAGCAGAGTCACCATGACTCGGATTAGGAGTCATCCACAAAGACATCCACGGATGATGAAATTGACTGCTAGCTCGCGGAGGGTAGAACGAAGGTGGATCATGAGTATGTGATGATCAGCGGGGCCTCTCCAACAACAGAAGCGCAGTCGGGACACCTCATAATGGCTGTCACTAATGTGACAAATGTGGTAGCCCGAGTGATGACAGCATAGGCGGAAGCCGGTTTCAAAGAGGTAAATGTTTGGCTTGATTCCTTATGTGATGTTGTTTTGCAGTGGGTACCGGAGGTAGCAACTGGGCAGGCAGTTGGTACAATCAGCACTGAGCCATGGGTTCGAAACATGCATATTCCATCGATTGCAATTGTTATTGACAACGAGGCTCTCCAGGCCTTGTTGCAACAATTAGAAAATTTGACCATCAACATCAATGAGCTTCCTACAAAGGATTTAGTGAATGTGTAGGTGGTTGCCAACCGAAAAATGATGGATAGGCTACAGGAGATCAACGGTCAGTACCTGCAATTGCAAGCAAATGAAGCAACGACCCAGCAAGAGGTTGACGAATTAAAGGGGAAAGCAGTCAAGGCAACGAAGGTGGTCAATGAATTAGAGGATAGGCTCGAGCAGTTGATGGCCAAGCAGACTAGCACCATAGCGAAACTCAAGAAGGAGCAGGACTAGTTGACAGTAGAATGAGCTTCCCTCTGGGACAACAAAGTGCGGTTAGAAGAGGCAGTCTTTGAATACTGTCAACATGTTCTCGAGCCTACCGCGCATCTGGATCCGGTTCAAAGAGCACAGCGACTTAGGGCTATCATCGCCCAATTATAACATGACAATGCGGAGTTAACAACTCTATTGAACTCGACACACCACAAGAGCGTGTAGATGACCGAAAACGCACCATCGAGGAGGTCACCACGCAGATGGCTGAGATGGAACAGACAACGATAAAGCTCACTGCAGCCACTACACAGTTTTGGGGCAGCATCATCCAGGATGAGCAGATAGAACAATTGACCAAGCTGCAGCAAGAAGCAGAGGGGCAGTTGGCGACATTGAAGGCGTTGATGCGAACGATGCCTCCAGTTGCTTAGGTCAACAAATCAACAGAACTGAAAGATTTGTAGCAGTGCATCACAATGGATGAAGAGCGTCAAAAGAGGCACAATGTGCAGCTGGAAGAGTTCCAAGAGATTGGAGGCTAGTTTTTTCTTAAGGCAAGTTACGCACTCCAGGTTGCGCAGTCAGGTCGCTAGCAAGTTGTGGGGAAGCTGAGCAAGCATCTATCTATGCAGGATGTGACAGACAGTCAGGTGGTGGCTGTGGCAGTAAGCGAGCAGGTCTCATAGGTTGATCAACATCATGAAGACTTCAGGTTTAAGACCACTAAGTACACCATGTCTAGCTGACGTGGCTCGAGGGCGAGCCACAAGATTGTGTTGGGGGCCTATTGTCAGGTGGTTTGATGAGTCATCATCGTAGCATCGCGAATGCTGCGCAAGGCCAAAGGTACTGCAGAAGGTGGAATGTAGCGCACAAGGCGACAAGTATTTTTGTAGTATTTTGGGGTCATTTGGACCATGTCATATGTATTTTGGGTCATTTTGACCGCATTATGTGGGATTGTGGGTTAGCTTTTGTAAATTTTGTTAAGAAGTAGTTAGGCGGTTGCCTAAGTGGACCACAAATGTAAAGGTGCAAGCCTATAAGTAGATGTAGGTTTGTAAGTGTTGAAGCATCGTATTTTGGGAGAGCTTAAGAAGAGAACATCCTGAAGAAGCTGAAGACTAAGTATCCTGTTGTATCTGGGTTTTTGCAGAGATAAAGATGTTGTGACAGATTTTTTGAGAAAAATCCTTGTGTTGTTTCCATCTTTCTGTGGTAAATGCCTCTTGCGATATGAATATATGAATGATGCAATGTTTCCTTGCTGCGATTAATGCTTTATTGTTATATTTGTTGCATATTTATGGTTCTATCAATGATGAGATCTGTTGAATAATGTCGCAATTATGCTTAATTCCTGAGTTGAATGCTTAGATCTATTTTAGAATGTTGCAATAAGTTAATCAATTGATGCACAACATCCTCCTTCATTCGGAGGAAACATGGCTCCATCAACTCTCCCTTGAACATCTCGGGCAAGACCTCATCTGCTCCACAGGTGTTGCTGGACAGGGGTAAGCCTGTTTGGGCTAGTGCTCAGGGAGATCGCAGTGGCTTGGGTGTCAACAGCGTGTGGAACCCCTGTCGACTAGGTTTGTGTCAATAATATTTATTTGTCAAATATTTATTCTGTTTTTATGTTGCATATGTGCCCATGGAGGCTGGGTTATCTCTGATATTTTATGCTGCATATTTGATTATATTATTATGTTATATGGTTGAATTAATAGTTTTAAATTGGCAGCTCGTAAAGAAAATTTGCTTATGTTTTATTGTAGCTAGTAGATTCTATTTGGTTTATGTTTTGTGGAAGATAGTAGATCTGGGGGTTATGTTAGTTATATGGATATAGATGAAAGCTTCTAGATCTAATATATCTCCGTCATTACATGATTTTAATTTGTATTCATGTTAATGGTGATTGGCTAACTAAATGTTGATAAATTGACAGCTCAAGGAGTAGGTATGTGGTTGTGTTAATCTAGCTGTTAGAAGTTAGTTTGATTTTGAAAATTATGTTCATTAGGAGGTCTAATTTTAGGGCACTCCATAGGGTAGTGTATGGCTGTTCCAGATCATATATGCCATGAGGGTTAATGGCTTTTATTTAATGTGGTGAATTCTGATAAAAGTAGTGATATAATTCTGCTTTATTGAAATATCATAATGCTGAATTGCTTATTGTTGTAAGGCTGAATTTTATTAACATATGTAGATCTAAATTTGATTGATGGTTAAGTGGCGATGGGAGGCTTACCATATATGTGATGATGATATTAAATTTACATGTGAAAGGGTTACTTAGACTTGGTTGCATTCATGTTACAATTACCTTGCATTGCATGTACATTTAGGGAAAAGTTTGCATCAGAAGCATCGTCTTCCTTTAATGGATGATTGTTTTACTTTATTTGACTTGTTGGCATGTTGTCCTAGCATTAATTAAACCTTATTCCACAGTGCATTCATTCGAATCAGCCCTTTCCTTTTAGGATCTCGGTGTATCTGACCTCGGTGGTGTGATTTGGGGTTGGGTACATTACAATCTCCTACCACTTGTAAAGATAATAATCCTTTATGAAGAGAAAAAAAAGTAATCCCCAAATTGCCATAAGTTATGCTCTATTGTTAGTAATGTCACCACAACCTATCCAAATTAGAAACCTATGGTTGCTAATAAATCCGATAATCATCCCCGACCCACAAGCCCCCAACTGGGAGTCTCCATCAAAGAACTCAATGGGATCTTGAAAAGATAATTTTGTTGTCTTTAAACTGTCCAAAAAACTACTTATTATAGTTTCCAAAATCGAAAAAACATATCATCTTAGGGTTTTTGCTTTCTCAAAATATAGATGTAACATACGTCACTCACTCCAATATGATTACACATTCTTAGCGTGCATTTTTATGCACATGGCTTGCATTTTACACCAAGTGTTTATAACAGTAAAAACTATTAATATTGCACTTTTCATAGCTTGACTGTGAGCATATGAGGTTAGATTATATGAAATTAACACAAAGATATTCATCTCAATATATCCAGCGATCCTATTCCCAAATCCATTTATTATAAAAATTTAATTGGAAGGTCTATCTTGCTTTTTAATTAAAGTATGTGGGCATTTCATAAACACAAGATGACCATGAAGTGTTTATGCATAAAATGCACTTTTTTGTGTCAAATTTAAAAAAATATATAAAAAAGAAGGTGGAAAATAGTAAAATACACCATTTCCAATTGAAAGCACTTGAAAAGACCCAATACTGAGGGTTGGGCGTACATTTTATTGAATTGGGTCAACTTGGGTTTAAAATAGAAAAAATGCAACTTTGTCAAATTAAATGCAAACAAATGAAACTAAATTTTAGGAATTTGAAAGAGGCTTTTATCAACAACATAACTATATTGAATCCATTTTTATTACTTTCAATTAATGGCCTATGCACTTACTGTGGCATGCATTTTACAAAGCCCATTTTTGCAGTTTTGCACTCTATTTTTACATAACAACTCTAAATTTTAGTCATTAATTTTGAATTTGATCAAGATGGTTTTTATGCCCATGGCTTTCATTTTGCACCAAGTGATTATAACATTAAAAAATGGTAATATTGCACTTTTCATATCTTGAGCGTGGGTATGTGAGGATTAGATCAAGGTGTTTTTCCCTTATAAGATGGATCCTTTGATTTGGGGTTTAAGTATCTAGATTATTAGTATTGGTATTATATTGATCGTTTGGGTTTCATATATAGATATCCTATTTCCAAATCCATTTAGTGTAAACATTTGATAGGAGGCTTTGGCTTGCATTTTCATTGAATTAGGAAAGCATTTCATAAATACAAGACATCCATGAAGAGTTTATTCAAATTAGGCACTCTTTGAACCCAAATTAGAAAAATAGGTGTACAAGAAGGTGGAAAATAGTAATCCACACCACTTCCAATTGAAATCACTAAAAAACAAGGATAATTTTGGGGGCGAAATTTAGCCCATGGGCTATTTTTTCATGTTTTTTTCCATAAAAAGATTCGCCAATTTGCATTTTTTGAAGCCCCATTTCGTTCAAGTTTGATGGGGTAAACTTTTTTCACTCTAAAAATCGCCAAATTATTATATAAACTATATAAAATCCTTAGAAATTGAAATAATTCTAGAAAAATATTGCCAAATATTTTATAGTTGACATTTTAAGAATTGGTAAGATTCGTGAAGGTTTATACACTTTTAAATAAGTATGGGTCCTTAAAATTATCCCTGCTCAAAAATACCTAATAATGAGGGTTGGGTGTGCATTTTACCAAAGTGGGTAAAGATGGGTCCATAAAAGAAAAATTGCCATCTCGGTAGATTTATTTCGGGCAACTGAAACATTATTTTAGGAACCTGAAAGAGTTTTTTGTGAACAATGTAACTATCTTCAGGCTCGTGCTTTTACTTTTAATTATTGACCCATGAATGGACTATGACATGCATTTTACTAAGCCCATTTTCCCAAATTTAAAATTTGTTTTTACATACCAAACTGTATAAGTAGTCCATTAACTCTGAGCATACGTTGTTTGAAAAGCTGCCATCTTGGTAGATTCATTGTGGGCAAATGACCCATCATTTTAGGAATATGAAAGAGGTTTTTGTGAACAATGTATCTAGCTTAAGACCTATGGTTTTAGTTTCAATAATTGACCAATGTACAGAACATGGCATACATTTTACTGAACATTTCATAGCTTGACTTTGAGCATAAGTTGTTTAAAAAATTTCCATCTTGGTAGATTCATTGCGGGCAATCTGAAAAAGGTTTTTGTGAACAATGTATCTAGATTCAGACCTGTGGTTTTGTTTTCAATTATTGACCAATATGTAGACCGTGGTGATCATTTTACTAAGCAGTTCATAACTTGACTCTGAGCATTAGTTGTTTGAAAAAATTGCCATGTTGGAAGATTCATTACGGGTAAATGACCCATCATTTTAGGAATCTAAAAGATGTTTTTGTGAACAATGTATCTAGATTCAGACTTGTGGTTTTACTTTCAATTATTGACCAATGTGCATATTGTGGCATGCATTTTACTAAGCAGTTCATAGCTTGACTCTAAGCATAAGTTTGGAAAACTACCATGTTGGCAGATTCATTGCAGGAAAATGAACCATCATTTTAGGAATCTGAAAGAGGTTTTTGTGAAAAATGTATCTAGATTTAGAACTATGGTTTTAATTTCAATTATTGACCTACGTGCGGACTGTGGCATGCATTTTAATAATACCATTTTTTCAAATTTACAATTTGTTTTTCACACCAAATTGCATAAGTAGTCCATTGACTCCGAGCATAATTTATTTGAAAAACTGCCATGTTGGCAGATTCATTATGGGAAAATGACCCATCATTTTAGGAATGAAAGAGGTTTTTGTGAACAATGTATCTAGCTTTAGACATGTGGTTTTAATTTCAATTATTGAACAATGTCTAGAATGTAGTGTGCATTTTACTAAGTAGTTCATAGCTTGACTTTGACCATAAGTTGTTTGAAAAATTGCCATGTTGGAAAATTCATTGCAGGAAAATGACGCATCATTTTAGGAATCTAAAATAGGTTTTTGTGAATAACGTATCTAGCTTCATACATATGGTTTTTTTTTCAATTATTGACCAATGTGCAGACTATGGCATGCATTTTACTAATACCATTTTTGCAAATCTACACTTTTTACATATCAAACTGTATAAGTAGTCCATTGACTTTGATCATAAGTTGTTTGAAAAACTGTCGTCATGACAGATTCATTGCAGGATAATGGAACATAATTCTAGGAATCTGAAGGAGGTTTTTGTTAACAATGTAACTAGCTTCAAGTCCAAGGTATTAATTTTAATTATTGACCCATGTACAGACCGTGGCATGCGTTTTACTAATACCATTTTTGAAAATTTACACTTCGTTTTTACATAACACCCTGTATAAGTTGTTCGTAGTATCTGTTGGTATTAGGGGTAAAAGTGTGTAGTAAAAAAATCAATAAACCATTTGGTATTAGTGGTAAACTAAATTAGATTCATTACAGGAAAATGAAACATAATTTTAGGAATCTAAAAGAATTTTCCGTCAACTTTATAAATAGCTTCAATCCCATGGTTTTACTTTTAGTTATTTCCCTATGTACATACTGTGGGATGCATTTTACTAAGCCCATTATTGCAAACATACAACTTGTTTTTACATAATAACATGTATAAGTGGTTCATAGTATGTATGGGTATTAGGGGAAAAAGTATGTTAAAAAAAATTAATAAACCCGTGGGTAAATTAAGTTATAAAAAGTACTTCATTCACCAATATACCCAAAACCAATTAAAATAAAATAAAACTCATTTGCATGCATTCCTCATTTGCGTGCATAACCAAACCAATTCATGGCGGGCATAAACTCAAAATTGCAGTGAACAACCTTGTTGTCCACGATTTCAACACATATTTTCAACTTCCATGAACGTAGTTGAAACTGGGGTGTCCTGTAGCATGACCATAATTGAAATAGGGGCATTCTCTCCCACAAAAATAGCTGAAACATGGGTGTCCTCTACCACAACAAAAAACTGAAATATGGGGTTCCCAGGTTCTGAGGTTCACTGTGAAAAAATTCAAAGAGTGTGCTGATGCATGGAGTGATGCAAATGAATGGCCAACATGTATGCTAAAGTCCCTTCTAAGAGTAGGTGTGCATCAATTTATTTTTGGGCATTTCAATTTTCAAGACGAGGAGATAGACGGTGCCATCAATAATTATAATCACGATGACATGGAATTGTGTATTTTTGGGAAGAGGGTTTATTTGGAACTTGATTTGGTTTCCAAAGGAACTAAAATTCCTTGCTAAGGGGGAGCAATGCTTATCTCTAGAAAAACCACCAAGCTAGAAAAGATTGAGATGACCAACAAAATTTGTGGGAAGAAGGTAATTGTGCCCAAGAATGTTTTAAAAATGCAAGATGTTCCCTAGGAATCTACAAAACCTTGTTGAATATATTGTCCTTAGAACAATTTTGAATCACCATAGGCATGATATCTTGGGTGAGTGTATGAAGCTAATCATACATTGGGTTGAAGACATGCCCATAAATGTCCCTCATCTATTGGCTAAGAAATTGCACTTTGCATTGCTAGATAGTAAGATTAAGAGGGTGATGTTTAGTTACCCTGGTGCACTAGAAAAAATTATCAATTTACATCAACAGAGTGTTGTGCAATATTTCACTAATAAAACATACAATAGGAGGTAAAAAATGTAGCAAAAAAATGTGGAAGAATGTCATCATTATCCTGGGAACAATTTGGAAGGGGATGCTACTGCCACAACTTCAAAAGTACATCAACAACTTTCAGAGAATGATATCGAAGGTGTGGGAAATAACACTGGTTTAGTAAACCCATTCGAATTTGAATTACATAAACAACCTTTGGAGCAATATGGAAGATGTGGGAAACAAAAAATGTTTAGGAAACCTTGCAAAAGTTGATGCTATTGAAGCTTTGATATACTTACAAGGATATGAAAGTGTAGTTCAGTTGTAGGAATTTGTGAATAATGATACAGAAGCAAGTGATGATAATATTTTTTCTCCAAAGAATTGAATTTCCTCTGATAGAGTTGGTTTAATTTCTCCAACATATTTTTGTGATGGTAGAATTGTTTATTCTCTATTCGACAAAATGGTGCATTTAAAAAAACAAGCTGCCATGCAGGAGGATTCCTGAATGGAGATGTTGAAAATGTGCAAGGTTAAGGATAACAAGATTGTTGATCTCATGCAACATGTTTCACGATTATAGAAATCAATCGTGGAAATTGCACAAAAATCCAAAGTAGACATTGATAGAAAGGACACAATTATTCAACGATTGTCTTCTCAAATAAACATGGTTATAGATGATGCGAAGATTGATTTGGACACACTCCTTGAACAATATCTAGTAGAAAAGAATAATCATGAAGAACATATGACTTAAAATTGAGCTGAAAAACATACTCGAGGTTTTCAACATACTGCCACTAAATACTGCAGT
Organism: Larix kaempferi; assembly: GCA_027924585.1. Taxonomy (NCBI): domain Eukaryota; kingdom Viridiplantae; phylum Streptophyta; class Pinopsida; order Pinales; family Pinaceae; genus Larix; species Larix kaempferi. The sequence goes on along the minus strand of BSBM01000159.1, from coordinate 7,534,573 downwards.
TGGCCAGGAAGAAGAAATTCAACATCAACTAAAATAAAGAGACCAATTTATTGTTTGTTTAAAGGTGCAGTTTGAAGAGAAATACATAGAAGAATAATTTAAACATAGATATGAGATTGAAAAATATGAAAACATTTGGCAAGAATGAAGAAGACAATTGATAAGAAAACTGAGGAGTTGAAAGGTACACAAATTGACATGATTTATGCAACATTGAAGGCTAAAAATGGAAAAGGATCTGATAGTAAAAAACAGGTTCAGGATCAAGTAAATAAGGAGGAAGATGAAATTAAGAGTAAATCTATGTTTGAAGAGAAATTCAACAATGGGTGCATTAAACATAAAGAGGAGATTGTAAAATATGAAGATAACTTGGCAAAATTGAAGGCTTGCATTGATGAGAAAAGTACGTTGTTGATAGATATATATTCTGAAATAATTGCTACAATGTTCAAAACCCTTAGACTCATAAAAGGAAACAAATATTCCAGAAAAAAATTTAAGGTAAGTTAAATAAGGAGGAAGAAGAAAGGAACATTGGAGTTGGAGAGGGTGAGAGTAAAGATGTGGATATTCCAAAACAGAACAAAAAGATTACACACCAACAATCCTTAGTTGAGTATGATGGGTCATTACAAAAATGGGAGAAGAGCTTGCAGGAATCACTAGCAGAAATGAAGGCTGGAGCTGATATTTTTTCCTCATCCTCAATACACGAATCAATGAAGAAGAAACTAGTTGAGAAGTGTAATACCCCTATTTTGACCCCTTAGGGTTTATTGGATTCAATGTGAATATTGTATACATGCAATGTGTGTTTTCCCTAGTGTGGAGCTCAATGCAAAGGCCCCACTAGAGGATGTTCAGGTTTTATTTAAGAGGCAAGTATTTGACAATTTTGATAATCCATGTGTTGTTAAGCCATGTGATATTGTAAATGATGTAATTATTAAATATTGCAATACAAATACCAAGAAAAATGGCTAAGGAGGAAACCAATGAGAAGGGGCCATGTGTATCCACTAGGGAGAGGTGAGGGGGTTGTGGGATTGGAACCCATGCTGCCACATGTCAATTTGTGAACCAATTTGACTCCCATGCCGACATTTAATTCTGCTGTAAGAAGGTGGTTGTGAAGGCCTGTTCATGAGGTCGATCGAGTATGGAGAAGCCCTGAGATCCGTATAGCAGGGTATGGATTTGCTTTACTTGTACCTTAAGCCACTCTACCCTATGGGAATTCGTCCATCCTAATCACTATCCCATGGATGACCAAAAAACTTAGTGATCACACATCGTAGAGCCCAGTAGGGAATGGGAGGAGAAGAAAATCGTGATTATGTGTAATAACGAATCTGCAGAGCCGAAATCACGTAGAAACCCTATGTAGAGAAGTGAATTGATTGGGGATATCCATGGATAAGACCTTGGTCATAAATTCCAGAGCGTGAGTAGCTTAGAAAACCAGTGATAACACCTGGATCTGATAGCAGAGGACCAAGTTGCTGGACAGAGCTTAGGCCGTAACCCTGAGAAGATCCCAGTTAGTATAACAGAGTAGAATATTAGATAGAGGATTGGATCTTCTTGATAAACCTAGTGAAGGATAAAGTCTCATGAAAACAACAACTTGGACCTTTCTATGCCCACCTTGAAGAGCACTAGAGGGAAGAGGCCCTAAGGGACTGTGCAGCAGAGAAGGGGGCCTTCCTTATGTTGGGTGTTGTAGGTATTGTGGGTGCCATGAATGTTGAATGGTTTGAGATTCCTGTATCTCTATGGTTGATCTCACTGGCTTAGCATCATCCTCCTTGTTTTCCCTTGCATGCTTGATAAACCCAACTGTATGTTGGCTTAACATTAGTGTGAATCCTTGACTGTGAAGAGAGCCTATTTAGCCTTCCTTAGTGGATACACATCCCATCTCGGGGGGTGGTCTCTTAGCTGAAAGAGTATAGGATTTACAGAGACCTATGGCTAGGAGGAACGTCACTCTCACTTAGCCAGTTGCTTGGACAACTTCATTCCAAAGATAAGTGCTTTCTGTGGTGTAAAATGATGCTAGTTTTCCCTATGTTATGTAATGCTTGTTATTTTCAAGTTATTGAATGAATGATTACATGAAATTGATCAATAGGGAACTATGTATAAGACCGAGTATGAGGCTGAGTTCATGTTTGAATGCTTCATCATTTGCATGAGTTTAATGTATTGCTAACCTTGCAGGTTGTAGATGCATTGACTAGGTTTTAGTTTTGTAATATGTGTTTAGTTATACATTGCATTCACCTTTAATATGGACCGTTTGGCTTCATATGGACTTGGGGAAGGAAGCAGATAACCCCCTGTTGTGTTTCAGGACCCCTCTGTGGGTCAGGTGTAAGGAGAAGTCATGGAATAGGGTAGGCAAAGCTCCCTACAGTTGGGTGAAGGGGCATAAAGGAAGTTTTGGAATGCTTCTGTTGGAAAACGATGGATTTAGCAACCCCATATGTGGTAGGGGATAACACCGATGCATATATATCTCCGAGAGCTTTCCAATGGTACCAGACTTGTCCAACTTGGTCCATGCATGAGGAAGTTATCAGCCTGGGAAGTTTACAGGTGCAGGGGGATGTGGTCTTAACTTTCCGAATCCAGAATGCGGATTGTGAATTGCGGAGGTCGGGGACCAACCTTTGGATTTGCATGGTTAGACTTCTAAATTTCTGAATCCGCAAGGCGGATTGTAGAGTGCGGAATTCAGAAGGGAGATTTTCCATGGGGTTGGTGCGTTGGACTTCCAACTTTCCGCACCCGCAAAGCAGATTGCGGATTATGGAAGTCGGAAGGTGATTTCCGACTTCCGCAACGCGGGTTGTGGATTGTGGAATTCAGAAGAGGCAAATTTTCTGGGACGACAATTGGAGGTTCCAACTTCCAAGTTCTGCATACGGATTGCAGATTGCGGAAGTTGGAGAAGTAATTCTTCGAAGTTAAGATTTTGGTGGTTCCGACTTCCGAGTTCTGCATTGTGGATTGCGGAAGTCGAAGGCATGATTCGATGAGGTGGAGTATTTTTGGAGGTTCCGATGTTCGAGTTTTGCATGTGGAAGTGAGAGAAGTAATTCTTTGAAGTTGAGATTTTGGTGGTTTCGAATTCTGTGTTCCGCATTGCAGATTGTGGATTGCGGAAGTTAGAGGCGTGTTTTTCCGAAACTGTGTATTGTGGTTCCGCTTTTTCGAATTCCGCATTGCGGCTTGCATATTGCAGACCGAAGATCATTATGGTTGTGTGTAAGAGTAGAGAGAATTATTGCAAAAAAAAGTATCAAGTTGTCTACCATCACCTTTGAAGGGAACTGAGGGGATCGGGGATGTGACAAGAAGGAAATCATTATCACGGAGCTCAAACATAATTTATTGGAGAATATACAAGCACAACATTTGGGATGTAATAGTGAAATTGAAAAAATAAAATCCCAAATTTTCTCTTTACAAAAGACATCCATTCTTCAGCCAGTATCACTTTTGTATACTCTAGATGAAAATGATTTGAAGGCACAATGGTTTGAGTAGGAGGTACAGAATCTTAGAATCAGATTGGAAGAATTTCAATCTTAGCTAGAATATACAAAGAATACTCTTCAACAAAAGGAAAAGGAACACTCGGCCAAGTATAAGAATAATGTGGAGTTGTTGAAGATGTATGTAGATGAAAAAAATAATCTGAAAAGCAGTTTGCAAAATTATGTAAATCAAGTGAAAGAACTGGAAGGAAAATTACAACAAGAGCCCGCTATAACTTTTGAATAAATAGAGGCTTCTCCGAAAGGAAAGAGAGACTGTACCCAAATTTATTCTTCTTAATATGAGTGCTTGCAAAAAATATTAAGCAACCTAGAGTTCTAGAATAACATTGTGTATATATGCTGTAAGATGTAAATACAATCAAAGTTTTAACACACACACACATATATTTCTCAACAATGTCTATTTTTTGATGCAGTTAACGTGATTGATAATTTCTTATTTTTTTACTCTAAAAAAAATTGTAACATAAATGTAACTACATGTAACATAAATGATACCACAATGAAAGAGTTTTTCATTATGGAAAGATTATTAGAAATGCTTATAATTGCATCATAATATTCTTTGACCATTTTCGATACAATGTTACTTTCTGATCATCTAGGACCTTTTTCTTTTTTGATTGTCTCATACTTCTTATAGTGACACCAGTTTTTACAGGATTAGCTTCCAAATTTCTGAAATCAACTATTTCCCTTGAATTTATTGTATTTCACCACTCTACCCCACATCATTTATTGATGATGGAACACCCACTTTATTGCGAGCCATAGTCACCATCATTGACATATCAACAATAACTAGTTCATACAATTATTTTGTTTCACTTGTTTTCCCTACCTCAATTCTTGAGGATGAAACACCGTTTTTATTGTGATTTTCAGATGCCATCATAGTTACACCAACAACAAATACCCCATTAATATCTTGTGTTTCATCAGTTTGAGTTATCATTTTCCTTTTGGATGAAACAATTGTTGTTCTATTGTTATTATCATAAATAACATTGATGTATTTGCAATGACCACCCCTTGTATTTGTTGAGTTTGATCAGTTTGAACTATCCCATTTCCTGAAATTAACAAGATTAACAACGTTAGAGTACAAGTAAAATATCTGCTTTGCACAAATAAGCTAGATGGACAAAGCCATAATTGCATTGGCATAACACTCATGAGTGGGGGGAAAGATACAATGTTTATTTTTTGTTTGAACATTATTTTTTTCCTTACAGTTTCCAAAGCGATGTGACTCATGATAGGACTCTTCACCATATTTACTTATTGGCCTTGATCTAGGAATATGATTACTAAACTTTAAGCAAATATTAATCATAATTAAACACACACACTAGGAACACACACTAGAAAGTGAAATCATATTTACATACCATTTAAAATTAGGGCATACTTACCATTGGTGGTGCAAGTAATGTTTTCTTATATTGTTTTACCCATGAGCCAAAAAGTTGTTTTATTTGTTGAGAAGTGACATCAGGGAAGTAGGATGCCAACTGTGTTGTAGTTTCCTCAATCAATGGACTTCGTGACTTTTCATATTCAACATGAAGTTGAATTATAATATTTGAAGGCAGGAATATTATTTCTTTAAATTTTTGAAATTACCTTTTGACCTCATAACAAGCTTGAAAAATTGTGCTTTCATCTTATTTACAAGACACATTCTGTCATGTTTACATGTGTTTCTATACTCCTTAGAAAATCCTCTCCCTTCTCCTGGTTATTATTCAAAATTTTCATTTCCCTATGCTTACACTCCATTAATTCATTATTTAACCATCCTAAAGTATAAGTGTGAACAACCCTAGTCATTTGAAGAGCATGGGACCCTTGTAAATCCATATAAGGAAACAACTCATCTCTTAAACAAGAGGAACACAACCAAATGCACTCACTGGCAAGGAAGCCAATTCTGCAATGATAGTATATTGAAATTTTTATCGTGAATGAAATAATACCATAATGTTTAAATACATAATATTATGAACTTAATATAAATTAGCGTACCTTTTTTCGTATGCATAATTATCATCACCTCTACACCCTTGCAATTGCAACATGCGGATTTCTTTATAACACTTCCACATCCTCACCAAATTTTTATACTTTTCTTCATATGGTATGCCTTCAATAACCTATAAGCACAACATTTCAGTGTACATGATTAGTTACTTAATATTCTATTAAAATTGCATAAAGAAGAGAGACAATTTCACTATTATGCCATCATAAAATCATCAGTTATGATTATTAGTCAACACTCAAAAAACACATTAAAAATATTGGCTATGCTAACATAATTATTAAATCTTTAAAATTCCCTCATGCCGAATGAGGATCTTGTCTGCTGCTAATCCATCTGATTTCCCATATTTAATATCATCTTACTCTTGGATTTTATGATGGTATGGTTCCCTGGGCTTACATGCAACCCCAATTTTATCCATCTCCTCCCAAATTTTAACAATGTTTTTCTTCTGAAGCCCTATAATTGGATGAACCTTGTCATAATATTGGTGCAATTCTTTGAAATTCACAAAACATATTCAAAACAGTTCTAAGTCTAGCATGGAGAGCACAATATACAAGATTAGAAATTGAGCCAAGGGTCAACTATAATTGGAAGCACACATTTCATAGTATGCAAGAATTAGTTAAATAATAATAATTTTCCTTTATAATTAAGAATTAATTATGAAAGCATGTACCTTTTCATCATTCGTTCTATTCATGAGATACTTCTTGATAATATTGAATTTTTTACCAGATAAGGATGGTTGAATGTCTGTAATACGCTCATCCATATTTTCTTCCCATCCTTCTCTTTGTTCCAAAGCATGATTCAAATCCTAACAGTTTAAAACAAAGAAATATTAAGAAAGTAATGGAAAGATATCAACATAAATGTAAACTTCTAATAGATCTGTATAGCTTGCTATGGGAAAGTTTGGTGACATTGCATAGAACTTGGAAATACTATGAATAGTATCGCCATCTTGGATTTCAATTTCCTTTGTAACCATGTGTAAAGCCTTTTTATGCATAAACACCAAGGACAAAAAATATTTCCCATTGGAGAAACATTATTATTGCATACTAAACTGCATATGGCCACTATATCATGACACTCAAACAAATTCACTTTCACTACCCTACAATCTACCATTAGGATACCATCCTATGAGAATCTGTTTAACTATTTCATTAAGTTATCCTCATTTATAGGATCAATATCATGTGCTAAAACCTGCTTATATTCTTCCTTTCCATCCCATTTTCCAAGTCTTACACAAGACATCAAGCCACTATATTCTAGTAGCTCAAATAATAAATCACATACTTTCCCACCTTGATCATATTGTACATGAGAATCAATACCAATTTTGAAAGAAACTTCAATGACTCTAATTCTAGTCCTCTTTTCATATGACTCAACCATAAAGGAAGCATATGACTTTAATTGCTTCAATGTAACTCCATATGTGAAACCATTAGTTCTCTCCCAACCCATATCAATATCCTCAACTTGTTTGCTCCAATTTTTCATTTCCCTAGAAATTGAAGTTGGATTAACCCCCTTCAATATACTATGATTGTCAATTCGCTTCAGACATTGCAAAGACTTATGGCTCATGCTTGATTCAATAAATACTGAATCCATGTTCTTAGGAATAAAAACATTACGCATCTCTTGCATAACTATTTATCGAATTTTATCAAGCACTCCATCTAGGTGTTCAAGAACATCCTGAATTTTAGACTCTTCACTATAGTTTTTGCTCAGGAAGTACCCAATTCCAACAATAATGCCATTTTCATCTACATCTTTAAGTTCCTTCCCAGAGAACCATCTACCAATTTCCTTAAATTTTTTCTTCCCCTCATTTAGTCTGTGGTTATACCTTCTTGACCGCTTCTTAAGACCCAATAAGGATGTCCTTAGGTGGTTTCCTACTGACCTTCTTGAATCACGCATAGTTTGATCTACTGAACACCCTTCATGCATTCTACTGAAGCATGTAAATTTGTATAATTTATATTTTTGTAGGTGCATTTCTATCCATTTCTTCATCATATTCAGTTCTTTCAATTGTTTCACAATTTCCAATTGCATTTGCATTTATATCCATTTGTTCCTGGAAGATAGTTCTTTCAATTGTTTCATGACTTCTAGTTGCATCCAAGTTCTTAAGGGATGCATGTTCAAATTGTTGTCCACTAGGTATGACTAAGTTTTCATTTCCTTCAACTATAGTTGGAGACAATGGTTTCCTAGGTTGTTGAGCAACATAACCTTGTAGACTTTGAGTAGAGTTATGTGTAATGGAAATAACATCAACAACTGATATTCGAGGGACATTTGGGACCACATTTTGTGAAATAGAATTGAATTTGTGGTAAGGATTTCTATGTTGAACATTAACATTCACTTCAATTGAAATTTGAGAAAAAGGATGCCTAGGTTGTTGAGCAACAAAACTTTCTATACATTGATAACATTACCTGTAATGGAAACATCATCACCAACTGATATTTGAGGGACATTTCAGACCACATTATGTGAAATTGTGTTGAATTTATGGTAAGTAGTCATATGTTGAACATTACCATTCACTTCAATTGAAATTGGAGAAAAATGATTCCTAGGTTGTTGAGCAACACAACTTTCTATACATTGATAACAGTTGCCTGTAACTCCAACAAGATCAGCAACAAATATTTGAGGTACATTTGGGACCACATTATGTGAAATAGAGTTCATTTTGTGATAAAGAGTCTTATCTTGTACATTACCATTCCCTTCAACTGTAATTGGAGACAAAGGCTGCCTATGTTGTTGAGCAACATTGTTGTTTGTTACACATTGCTTACATATTAGACATTGATTTTCAATAGATGCTGCATGATTGACTGCTGTTTGAGGGAAACACACAATATCATTTTGTGGTATGGAGTTTTGATTTGAAAATCCTTGATGTTGTTGACGAGTAGCATGCAAGGAAAATTTTAGGGGTGAAATTTATCCCATGGGCTATTTTTTGACCTTTTTTTTTTTTGAAAAAAGATTCGCCAATTTTCCCTTTTTCAAAGATGATTCGACCAAATTCCACGGGATACGTTTTTTTTACTCTAAAAATCGCAAATATTATCCAAAAAATATATAAAGTCCTTAGAAATTTGAATATTTTAAAAAACATTGCCAAAATTTTTATGGTTGCAAATTTAAGAATTAGTAAGAATCACCAAGGTTTTTACATTTTAAGAAAATTATGGATTTTTTACCTCCAGCAGGCATGAATTGAATGACAATGTTACGTGGTTTGAAAATTGGAACAATAGACAAACATAATTCCTTTTGTCGACCTATATTTCAATGAACATTTTATTGATGTGGTTGGTTTGAATGGTCCATCGATGAGTTACTGTGCAAAATCAACAAAAAAAATCAACATTGGCATTAGAAGGGAGATTAAATTTCTCAATTTAAAAAAAAACTTGTAATTTATCATAACTGTGTATTTAAAACTTAATAAATGTTTGCCATGCACTATAAATGCATTCCTAAATGGTTATAATTTATGTATGTCATACCATCTAACATTAGGCATCCTTATATGTGCTTAGGTCACTCATTCAATGTTTATAATGCTTTGTTAATATCTAACTCACAAATTGTCTTATGGAGGTTAATTATGAAAAATAACACTTGGAGTTTACTTCCCAAAATATATAGCTATCATAGTACCAAATTAATTTAATAAGAGTGATTTGCATGCATTTTAAGAATGTTCTGTAAACCTTTATTTAGAGTAAACATTAATACAAAGTATAGGCTAGGAAACTTAGAAATATTTGCAGACGAGGAAATTTTCAAACTCAATACTAAAATATTATAATTCATGATGATGTAAAATGAATAAATATACATCGTTTCCAACTGGAATGACTACAAATGACCCAATTAAGAAGCATGTGGGTGCATTTTCCTAAGCTGAGGAATTTGATGTAAAAATACTAAAATTAATGCCAACTTTGCAGGTTTAATTTATACATTATACATTGATTCCTATAAATATGAGAGAGGTTTTTGTCAAACATATATCTAAATTCAATAATGTAATCTTATTTTTAAAAAAGGACATGCATACGTATTTTGGCATACATTTTACTGTGTCTAACTTTGAAAAAAACAACTCTGTTTCATATTGCATTCTTGTTGAAAAACCACTCTTGTGATAGAAGATGAAAATGTGGAAGTGTATAAGGGTACAAGAAGAAGAAATAAATCTTATCCAACTTGAACCACTCAATTTGACTTCATAATGAGGCATGTGCGTGCATTTTAGTGTTCATATCCATGCATTTTCAAAAATATGGGCAACTTAGAAATATTTGCAGTCGAGGATACTTTTAGACTCAAAATTAAAATATTATAATTGATGATGATGTAAAATTAAAATATTATAATTCATGATGATGCAAAAGTGAACCAAATAAGAATCATGTGCGTGCATTTTTCTAAGCTGAGCAATTTTATGTAAAAATACTAAAATTGCCAACTTTGTAGGTTTAATTAAAAAATTGTACATTGATTCCTAGAAATATGAGAGAGGTTTTTGTCAAAAATATATCTAAATTCAAGAATGTAATATTATTTTCATAAAAGGACATGTGTATGGAGTTTGGCATGCATTTTACTATGCTTAATTTTGATAAAATTTGACTCTATTTTATACTACATTCTTAATGCAGATATATCATTCTTGTTGAAAAAACACTCTTGTGATAGAATATGAAAATGTGGAAGTTTATAGGGGTATAGGAAGAATAAATAAATCTTATCCAACTTGAACCACTCAATTTGACCTCATAATGAGGCATGTGCATGCATTTTAGTGTTCATGTCTACAGTGCATTTTCAAAAATATGAGCAACTTAGAAATATTTGCAGACGAGGATATTTTAAGAATAAAAATTAAAATATTATAATTCATGGTGATGTAAAATGAGTTAATACATCATTTCAACTAGAATTACTAAAAGTGACTGAAGTAGAAGCACGTGCGTGCATTTTTCTAAGCTGAGCAATTTTATGTAAAAATACTCAAATTGCCAACTTTGAAGGTTTAATTTAGACATTATACATTGGTTCCTTGAAATATGAGGGAGGTTTTTCTCAAAAATATATCTTAAATTCAAGAATGTAATCTTATTTCATAAAAGGACATGTGTACAGATTTTGGTATGCATTTTACTATGCCTAAATTTGATAAAAATTGACTTTGTTTTCTAGTGCATTCTTAATGCAAATATATCATTCTTGCCAAAAAACCACTCTTGTGATAGAATATGAAAATGTGGAAGTGTATCGGGGTATATTAAGAATAAATAAATATTATCCAATTTGAACCACTCAATTTGACTTCATAATGAGGCATGTGCATGCATTTTAGTGTTCATGTCTGTGCATTTTAAAAAATCTCGGCAGCTTAGAAATATTTGTAGATGAGGAAATTTCAGAATTCATATTAAAATTTAATTCATGATGATGTGAAATAAATAAATACATAATTTCCAACTGGAATGACTAAAAATGACCCAAATAAGAAGCATTTGCGTTCATTTTTCTAAGCTAAGCAATTTTATGTAAAAACACTAAAAATGCTAGCTTTGCGGGTTTAATTTAGACATTATACATTGAGTCCTAGATATTTGAGAGAGGTTTTTTCCAAAAATATATCTAAATTTAAGAATGTTATATTATTTTCATAAAACGACATGTGTACGGAGTTTGGCATGCATTATACTATGCCTAACTTTGATAATTATACTACATTCTTAATGCTGATATAACATTCTTGCTAAAAAACAACTCTTGTGATAGAAGATGAAATTGTGGAAGCGTATAGGAGTATAGTAAGAATAAATAAATCTTATCCAACTTGAACTACTTAATTTGACTTCATAATGAGGCATGTGAGTCCATTTTAAGGTTAATGTCTGTGCATTTACCAAAATCTGGGCAACTTAGAAATATTTGTAGATGAGGATATTTTTCAGACTCAAAATTAAAATATTATTATTCATGATGATGAAAAATGAGGTAATACATCATTTCCAACTAGAATCACTAAAAGTGACCCAAATAAGAAGCATGTGTGGGCATTTTTCCAAGCTGAGCAATTTTATGTAAAAATACTAAATTTGCCAACTTTGCAGGTTTAATTTAGACATTATACATTGATTCCCAAAAATCAAAGAGAGGTTTTTGTCAAACATATATCTAAATTCAAGCGCATAATCTTAATTTCATAAAGGCCACATGTATAGAGTTTGGCGTGCATTTTACTAAGCCTAACTTTGATAAAAATTGACTCTGTTTTATACTTCATACTAGTTTTACAACTAATAACTACAATTATGACATTGATTAAGCTAAATACGAGTATTTCAATGATTAATCCAACAAACTTAAGAGTGATATTTTTAATGATTTACATCTTTCAAAGGAACAATTCTTTGGCATATTCTTTATCTAAGGACAGTTGACTTTAACCTGTGGAGTACGTTGTCATTGAATAAATACTGGATGGACATGTCATTGTCAATAATTGGCATTTAACCTTTGTTTTGGTCTGAATAACTTTGTTTTATGATAGACATTGCTTATATACATTTTGTTTGGAAGTTTCTTTCTGGAAATATTACAGCTTCTATTACATGTCTATGTAAGCTTTATTTTATAGGCCATATGTAGACTGATGAGCCTATTAAAGGAGGACTTTCTATATATAAAATTTTAATGATTCTGAAGAGATCTAGTTGTATGTCAGTTTTATAGTGCCTGCAACACCTTTAGAATGCTTTTTTTGTTCTTTGCTGGAGTATAAAATATTTCTTTTTTCAAGAAAAACATATACTATCAATAGTTCTATTGTATTGTAATGCTAAAATAAGCGTGTAGTACAAAATTCTAGATTCTTCATGAGCTAGAGTGGGTCATGAAACATAGCAGTCTATAAATAAAGGAACACCCTAATGTAATTTAGTTGCAACTTTGAGAAGCTTATATCCACTTGCTAAAAAATAAATAAAAACATGACATCCAATGTCCATGCAAACTATAAATAGACTAGATAACACCAACAACCAATAAAACAAAGTTGAGGTGGTTATTATGAAATACCTTTAGTGCAGCAATATAATCAAGATTTTCTATGTTTGATGAACATATAACCCATGAATAAATAATATGGTAGGTAGAAAATAACTCAGTCAACTGCCAATTTTCCAAAGGATGCATCTTACCTAGAGGTTACAAAAAATTAAAAAAATTCCATCGATGAAAATTTGAAGTTACCCGCTAGATTGATTGGTCACTAAATTGATTTCATTCATCCACGCAGATCTAATGCCACCATTATCATAACTACACCACCTTGATATTAATTGCATGGATATTAAAAATAATAATTTAATTGAAGGTTTCACTTTTGAAGGTGGTTGGTATTTAATAAAATGAATGCACACATATCTAATGCCACCATTATCATAGCTGCACCACCCTTATCTTAACTATGTAGACATTAAAAAATATTTAATTGGAAGTTTCACTTTTGAAACCGGTTGGTATTGAATGAAATTTAGAATATCTAGATAGTTAACCTATGATAAACCCATTATCGGTTAAAAATTTTGGTTGGCTAACTCATGTTTAACCATAAACTTATCTAGTTTACCCATCTCTTTGCCAGGAAATTGTCTTAATTTTTCAACTCTCCGGCTAAATTATCTTCTATTCGTTGACCCATAGACCCTCCTTACATTTAAAAACTATATTTCCAAAATCATCTAGCCAATTCTAGCCAATAAAAAAGGCATTTTTTGAAAATGAAAAAATATTTTGACGTGCCTTGATTAATTTTCTTAATGATATAGGATACATCGTAGAAGAGGGTATAACATTATGTGTTTCCTACTAATCATATGGTATCAGAGTCCAAGTTTGAAAGGCTTGGTGAATACCTGTATGGTAAACACCCATAGTGGATATCGAGACAGAGGACAAGCATCATTGCAAGGCCTAGTGAGGACTAAAAAATAAAAAATGGCAAGGAATTCTCTTGGAGAACATGACTAGGAGGACTAGAAATTCAAGTTTATTCACCCAGAGTTCACATTACTATATAGATAGAGATGATAATTAACACAATCATTGGCAATGGAGAGTAAGGAAGGACAATACCCTACATAGGTTGAACATGAAGAAAACCCTTAAGATGAACCCTAATATTCCAAATGCTAGAAGCATTGAACTCATGTAATGACAACTTATTTCCTTCATATTCTAATATTCCCTTTAAAGTTGAAGGGAAGCTTGAAATACCAATGCATTATGGTCAATTCAATATTGAAACATTGAATAACTAACTTCAATAATTGGAATTTTATTTTGGACTGTATCAAATCAAAGAAAGAAAACAAATTTATTGTGTCGGTTTGAAGATGATTAGACATGCTCTATTGTGGTAAGATAGCTATGTGTATGCATTGAGGATAGGAAATAATCCCATGCTTACAAAAAAGGGACTTAAAGACATTGTTGAAGTCACAATTATGTCCAATAGGATACGAAGAGGAGCAATTCATGAAATGGAAATACGTTTGGCAATAATAGGGACAAAGTGTATAAGAATACACTTTTGAATTCTAGAAGCAAGTCATCATGATGGGTGTCTCTTTGGAATAGCCACGAGTTGTCGTGAAATAATTTGGAGGACTATTCAATTGTATCTGAATGCACTTGCAACTTCTTAGTGTTAAAAACGTAAGACAAGGAAAATAAGAAATATCTCTACATTGAGTTGGAATATAAGAAGAGGCAACAATGAAAGGGACAAGAAGAGACTGGCAAGACAAAAAGCAAGAAAATTGTATCCATAGTCCAAAAAAGGAGGGATCTTAATAGGAATTGCAAACATTATGAAGTATATGGGAACACATATGAGAAGTACTAGAAACTTCATCTAAAATTATTTCCAAAGTGGCATGGGTCCAATAAAGGAGAAAATATAGCTACCAAGACAAAAGATGAGGGGTATAAAGCACCTTTGATGTGGATGAAACTAGCCTACACCACATTGCAACAAACTATGGAAAATGGAGAGATGAACACACTATTCCAAATCAAAGTCCAAGTGAAGAAGTGAAAGATGAATGCATTGTTGGACAATTATTCTTAATATAATTTGATTTTTGAATGTTTAGTAGATGAACTTGGACTAAAATCGTGATCTAGTGTAGTGATGTTCATTTGGTTGGATTCAAGAGAATTTATCATGATGATCACTAGGAGATCCAAAATCAGTTTTGGCATCAATTTTGATTATGTTGATGAAGTAAAATGTGGAGTTGCACCACTGAATGCTTGTGAAGTGATGTTTGGTATCCCGTACCTATGAAAAAGGATGCAAATTTATATAGGAGAGAGAAAAAATATTGTTTGGTTAAAGATGGTTATCCGATAGGAAGAACACATCTAGTAGTAGCGGAACAAGGGTGAGCCAACAATTTTAATTGGGAAAATAAGAAGTGGGATTCTTTCATAATCGATGGAGTAGTGGACTTGGAGAGATGAGAGGAGGCCATCTACTTCCATTTACTCCATGGATAAGATTTTGGATATAAAAAGCCTCATAATGAGGAGGTGGGATTTGAAACTAGATTTGAATAAAAGTTGAATGGTTTTAATGGCTCAACAATGACGTAAAACTTCGCAAGATTAGCAGGATGGATTTAAAGAGATGATATAGGTTATGAGGTTGATGACAAGGTTGAAGGAAGTGGTTGATATAGTGTAGGGAACCATGCTTGTCCAATTTTCTATTGCTCACCTCCAAAGTGTTACATAGCCAAGGAAAGAACAAAATAATTAAAGAATTAAAAAATTAAAAGAAGAAAAGGATGAATGATAAGGAACCGTGAACTAGAATGATGCTAGAAAGAGATAAAGAAGAGGAAGAGAACTAGATCTAGGAGGATGAAGAGTTGAGGGAATGCTTGGCCTTCTAATTTCTCCCATTAATCTAGTTCATCTTATAAACCTCTACAAAATGTTGGAGAAAGGTTTCGTTGGAAAATAAGAGAAGGGGTGATAATCATAATTTTGATATTGTAATCTACAAAGTTCTCAATATAGAAAGCACCATTGTAATTTTGTAATTGTTGAGAAGATAAGCTTCAGAAAAGTCATTAAATGTTGGTTTTCCCATTTGGGTTTCAAGGATAAAATTTATATTATTATGGTTTGATTCATGGTTGTGTCATTGAGTTTATGTATGCTTTATTTTTATCCAATTTTAAATCTATTATTTGGGCACTATGTAAACTATAGGCACTATCTAGTAACTACAATGATTCCCTAGCTCTATTATAGTTAATCCCAATCTCCAATTTGTTTAATCATTGGGTGAAAATATGGTTTGTGCACTTCAATAATTCACTACATGAAAAACACATGCAACTCATATGATTTCTTAATTGAGTCATTGGTGAACATTTACCACCATTACATACATTCCCTAAACCTGTGTGCATTAGTAGATTACCCATGTGCCAAATTCTCTCTAGTTAGAGAATTGGCATAAGTAATGAGTATGGATGTTGTGTGGGTTTTGTATTACAACATGTGTATGATCATAAATCATATTTTAAGTTTAATTAAATGTCAGTTGGTTCCTTTCTACCACTATATATGCTAGAGCATTGCATGGATGTTCCTTCAACTAACCTTTGACCTACTCCACTCGAGAGCATTAGAATCTATCTACACATTAACCCACACATAAAAATAGGATATATATATTGGACATTAATCCTAGAGTATATCTTGTGTTTATTGTGTGTATGGTGTGTGATTTGCTTAGCTTCTTTCATTTCAATTTCATTTTAGTTCAATATTCCATGCATTAAGCTAGTAACAATTAAATAGGAAAATCTAAAGTAATACACTGCATAATAAGATATTTTCAGAATATTGTAAGATCTATTGTGACAAACCATTTCACTGGAATATCCATGCAGTTTATAGATAATTGGTACCTTAAGGAAACGAAACAAACAATGTAAGCATTGAAACTAGAGTAGAAACAAATATCTCCTTTCGATATTGAATCCACATGGAAGAAGCACAATATCATCTAGTTTATAAATTGAAGAGACAATTTATTATGTAGTAAACATCTAATTTGATGATACATATAGGTCACATGCCCACTATATCTGGATAATTTACAAAACAAGTAAATAATTTAAGTCACAAAATAGTTTTTAGGTTGCATAGTGTGTTGTAGATACTAGTACACATTGGTGCACATTATATATGATATGCAACAATGCATTTATGTTTGTATGAAGCACCACATACCTCATGAACACATACAATTGCAGGTTTCCGTGCTAATTTGTGTGCTCTACAATACTAAACATAAATGTGTATTTGTTGTATAATGTGTGTAGCGAGTGTTTTCACACCAGCTTGTGCTAAAGAGCACCTACTAAGGATTAAAGAATCCTTAGTAGCAGTTCAGTAAATGGGTAAAAAATAAATGTAAAATAACATAAAGACTAAATGCTAAACTAAAACATGTGCATGGAAATCTTAAGATTCAAATCTAGAATACAACAGTAAACAGTAAAAACATTCATGAGAACTCAGTAATAAATATTTACGTTTTTTATTAATGGAAAACAAAGGTTTGCACAAGTTTTACCTCAAATGTTGAGGTTGTTGGAGCCTTTGCAGCCGTACGGGAGTATTGCACCAGTGCTCCAATGTTTCCTTCTGTTATCCAAATGCTTCAATGGTGGCCAAGGATTCACCTAGAGTGGAGAACTCAAGCTCGAATGGTGGGCTAGGTTCAGTGGGAATTTTGGCAGCATAAGTTTAGAGTGGATGATGGATGTGAAATGAGGGGGCTCCATCACCTTTTTATAGATATTTCGGGTGGTGGAGTATTGACCCATGGTTTTAGGAACCAAATGGTATAGGTAAATGGTTTTAGGGTTTTGCCCTCTTTTTTCCTTTTTAAAATTATTTTGACTTTTTTCCCTTTTTATTTTATTTTTGGGAATTTTGGACCCCTTTTGAGGGCTTTTTGACATTTTTGAAGGAATTTTATTTATTTGAGGAGGGAAATATTGATTGTTTTCCTTTTTGGTAACTATTTGAGGGTTTTTTAAGGTTTTGGAGGCCAAAATGGTAGGGAAAGTGGACAAATGGGTTATGTGACTAGGGAGATGAGCTAGTGAACAAATTTTGGGTGTTAACAATGTGCACTATGAAACCCATTTTTTTTTAAACTTACAAGGACAATTTTTGAATTCCAAATTCCCAAATCGCCCAAAAATAAATATCATTGTGAAAGGACCCACAAAGACCTCTTATAATTTTCTCTTCAAAAAATTTGTCCACTTTGATCTCTTAGTAAATGTCTCTTACACAAGTGTCCCCTTTTACATCTGGCAAAAAAATGGATTAGGGTTTTGTTTAACTCACTTTTACAAAAGAAATCTTGCTCTTTTTTTGTTTCATTTTTTGCCACAATGATGAAAAACACACTGCCTATTGTTTAAATTTTTTTTTGGCATATGGTACATCTATCAATGCTAAGAGAATTAGTGCATTATATTACCATAAATACACGAGAGTGACATTTTCCAATGAAAATGTAAGTGCAAACCTCCACAAACAATACTTTGTAGATGTTTTAGCATAGGTATTTTTTGGTGTGCATTAAAATCAAGTACAATGGTGCATCTTGTATAAACAATCGCATTGGTGTGCATGAGTAAACTAGGTGCATTGACTACTTAAAAAATACATTCAAAATTCTATTTGATGTTAGAAGGTTACATGATTCCCAAAATTTATTTTAATAATGTAGATATCATGTATTAATTATGGTTTGGGCTCATTGAACAAAGGAAAGTGATAATATCAAATGGCTGATTCTATAGATTCCTCATTCCATGTCGTTCCACGTTCACCAAGTTTTCCCTTGCACTTTGTATGAAGTCCATATTTTATTTATATTTTGATTAGAAGATTGAATATACACTACCCTTGCACATGCATTTGAATACTTGTGCATTGTATTGTTGATGTATTTGTAACTTCGGAAGATATTCTTTTATGTATTACATTTGTAATTTATTGTATATCCCACAAAGATGTATTATTCCCCTGATTGGAAGTGTCGTCATTTGTATTGATGGGTTATTAGACCACCAATATGGGGTCGGCCCTGGTTAGCACATATGGTTGGGTTATTAGGCTTGATTAGCAAGCTAGCCCCAGTGAATTAATTGGCAGCTCAAGTCAAGTATAAATAAGATGGTGTGTCCCTCATTCTATTCATTCACTCACTTCTCAAGCTCGCATAGCTAAGAGAGAAAGTGGTGCACTTGTGGAGGAGGAGGAGCATCTCCCAGAGACATCTTATTGGGTTTGATCATTGTGATCTTGTACTAGGGTTTATTCTATCTCTGAGGAAGTTGCGAGGTTTTTAACCTTCTTGGTTTTCCTTGGTGAAACTCTGTGTCTCTTGTGTGATTTATTTTTTGTTTATGATTGATATGCTGTACATGTTATTATCTTAGTGATCCTGAATGATAATGGAATGAAATTATCGAAAAATTAACATGGTATCAGAGCTAACCTAAGAAGAAGGCACTATGCAGCTGTGGAAGCTAGGGCTTCTCAGTATTTGGGTTTCTCTTCACATATCATCAAAGGCAGGAGGCTAGATTGACTCTCCTTGGAAGGGCGCATCTTTCTATCGAAATAGAATTCAATTCTGAGTTGTTTCAGTTTTTGACCTAAAACTTAGGGTTTCCACAAAAAGTGGAATATATGAAATTTGAGACCATAGCTAGAATATCCTTGGAAAAATCAAAGTTTAGAGCTTTGGATCAAACTTTTTGGTTGGGTGAAGCTCCGGGAAACTCAAACCCTAATTCAGGGTCCTCCCTAGTGAATCTGGGAGATTGAAAAACATTTCTGAGGGGTGAAACTTTACAAAATTCAAATTCTGAGTATACCAGCTTGATCAACTCACCAAGGCGCATCTTTCTATCCTTTCAGAATATTGAAATTCAAAATTTTAATTTTTAGGGTTTCTCTAACAAACCCTAAAAATCTGGTTTTTAGCAAATCAAATGGTAAGACCAAAAACTTTCTATTTCCATTTTAAGTACTCTTTAAAATGTCTCACCGCACCAAGCTTGAGGATAAGCTTGAAGGAGCTGATAACTTCTGAGCCTGGAAGTATAGGATTGGGTTAATCTTAGAAGAAAATGAGTTGGACAACTACATAAAAGAAGAGGTCCCAGTTCCAGAGGGAGATGAGGCTAAAGCCTTACATAAGAAGAACTTGTTTAAAGCCAAGAGAATCATTGCTGATTCTATAAAGGACCATCTCATATCCCATGTGTCTTCCCTAAAGACACCTAAGGAGATGTTTGACTCTTTGACCAAGTTGTTTGAAGGAAAGAACATAAATCGGAAGATGACCTTGAGGAATCAATTCAAGAATATCAAGATCCAGAATGTGGAGACTATGCAGTCTTATTTCTCAAGGGTCTCCCAGATAAAAGAACAACTTGAAGCTGTGGGAGAAGATATAGAGAATGGAGAAGTGGTAATGACCACTCTTAATGGCCTTCCCAGGTCATGGGATTCCTTCATCCAAGGAATTTGTGCTAGGAAGAAACTTATCTCTTTTAGTAGACTGTGGGAAGAATGCTCACAGGAAGAAGCTCGGATTGTAGATTGAGAAGAGAAGAAGGGGAATGAAGATCAAGCTCTTACAGCTCACACCAAGGGAAGCAAGTTCAAGAGGGAGAAATATCATAATAAGAACCATTCTCATTTCCATCATAAGAAGAAATATCTCTCCCAGATTCGATGTTACTCTTATGATGAGAAAGGACATTATGCCTCAGAATGTCCTAAGAACAAAAGGAACAACAACAACAACTTCAACAAGAAGAAGAAGGGCATCAAGAAGAGATATCATGCTCATGCTGTTGAGGATGATGGACCTCCCAAGAAGAAGGCTAGAGCAGAAAGTGATGACTCATCTAGTGAAGATGAATATGTTCTAATATATGCTCTCACAAGTACTATCTCTCATGGATGTAATGATTGGCTCATATTGATAGTGGGGCTTCTAAACACATGACTGGGTTTAAAGAATCTCTTGCAGACCTATCTGAACATGATTCACCCCATAAGGTGAAACTTGGGGATGACTATCAATATCCTATCAAAGGAAGTGGTGAAGCCTCCTATAAACTAGAATTTGGGAAGTCTTTGAAGATGAAATATGTTCTATATGTACCCAGGCTCAAGAAGAATCTCCTATCCATATCATCTTTGGATGCAAAGGAATTAGAGTTGCATTTGTAGATGGCCAAGTACTCATGTGGCCAAAGGGCAAGACCATGGATGATGCAGTAGTGATTGGAGAGCAAGAGGGAGGATTGTACAAATTGAAGGGACAACCTGAACATGCCATGGTACATGAGTCCATGGAGCCAAGTGAACTTTGGCATAGAATGCTTGCACATATGCACTATAGAGCACTACCAATTGCAAGCAAAGCTGTAGAAGGTATTCTTGAAATCCAGTCAAAGCATGAAGGTGTTTGCAAAGGATGTGCGAAAGGAAAGAACACAAAGAAGGAATTTCCAAACAGTGAAAGCAAAGCAAAAGAAATTTTGGAGATTATCCACTCCGATGTATGAGGACCAATGTTATCTAGTTCTCGGAGTGGGTATGTATACTATGTTTCTTTCATTGATGATTTCTCTAGGAAGAATTAGGTTTACTTCTTAAAGAATAAAGATGAAGTGTTTGATAAGTTCAAGGAATTCAAAGCCTTGATAGAAAATCAAACAGATAAGAAGATTAAGACTTTCAGATCCGACAATGGTGGAGAATTCACTTCAGGTGATTTCAAGAAGTTATGCAGTGATTCAGGGATTAAGAGGGATTTGAATGCTCCTTACAATCCACAACAGAATGGAGTTGCAGAAAGGAAGAATAGAACTATCATGGAAGTATCATGGGAAATGCTTCATGACCAGGAACTGCCTATGCATCTATGGGCAGAAGTAGTTAGGACAGTTGTGTATGTACAGAACAGAACACCCACAAGATACTTGACAACAAGACACCAGAAGAAGTTTTCTTTGGTAAGAAACCAGAAGTAAGCCATCTCAGAATATTTGGCTATCCAGTATACACACACATTCCAAAAGAAAAGAGGACAAAGCTAGATCCTTCAGGAAAGAGGGGCATCTTTGTGGGTTACAGTGAAAAGTCGAAGGATTACAGAATATACTTTCTAGGGTTCAAGAAGATTGACATCAGCAGGGATGTGACATTTGATGAAGACTCAACATACATCAAATCAAGGACGGCACCTGTTGAATATCGTGAAGAACCAAAGGAATCCATATTTCAAGACACCACTATGAATGAAGCAATTCCAGAAGCAGTTCGTGAAATTGAAGATCCACAAGAACTTGTAGATCCACCTAGTGAGAAGAACTCTCACAAGAGGAAACCTGCATGGGCTAGAGAGCTCATCCAAGATGCATAAAGGTATGGTATTCTGGAAGAGGAACACTGAGAAAGGGAAAGGACAAGATCACATACCAGTTATGTTGTCTTACTTTGTGAAATTATGAACAAAGAACCTTCCAATTATGAAGAAGCAACAAAAAAGAAATAATGGAAGGATGCCATGGTCAAGGAGTATCAGTCGATCATGAAGAATGATGTTTGGGATGTGGTCCGAAGACCTAAAGGGAAGTTTGTTGTGACTTCCAAGTGGATCTACAAGATCAAGCATGCTGTAGATGGAAGCATAGAGAAAGACAAGGAAATGTTTGTAGCTCGTGGCTTCTCCCATAAAGAAGGAATAGACTATGAAGAAACTTTTTCTCTTGTAGACAGATACACTTCCATCGGAACAGTACTTGCTCTAGCTTCAGTGATGAAGTGGAAGATACACCAGATGGATGTCAAGACAACTTTCTTGAATGGTGTAGTCGAAGAGGAAGTGTATGTGGAGCAGCTACTTGGTTTTGAGATGCATGACAGAGAGTCATATGTGTGTAGGTTGAAGAAAGCCTTGTATGGCTTGAAGGAAGCTCCTAGAACTTGGTATGGTAGGATGGACAATTTTCTATCTAGTTTGGGATTTACCAAGAGTAAAGCGGATTCCAACCTTTACTACAAGGTTTAGGAAGGCAATCCAGTGATACTACTCTTGTATGTTGATGACCTGTTTGTTACAGGTGAGGATAGATTGATTGATAGTTTTAAACCTTAACAGTGCAGTAAAAACTCATACAGATTCTTAACCATTAACATAAAATACACAATGGCACACACATAACACAGATATTTTCACCTGGAAACCCTTAACCGGGAAAAAAAACAGCAAAACTTAGAGCCGCACAACTCTTTTCATTATATGTTTTATTAACTATTTACAATACAATATATGGTATTCGTAGCATCTAAAACCCTAATTCGTTTACCCAAAATTAGGTTACAACCCTAATCCCTTTACTGGGATTAGATAGAATACAATGGGCTGAAGAGATATAACATGCACCCACCATGTGAAGAGATATAACACACCCAACATTTATTTCCGACACAAAGAGGAAGCTTGCTGCCAAGTTCGAGATGAAGGACTTGGGGATGTTGCACTACTTTCTAGGCATGAAGGTGTGGTAGAGTGTAAATAGAATCTTCCTTGGACAAGGGAAGTATGTAGTAGAGATCCTGAAGAGGTTTGGGATGATGGACTGCAAGGCCATGGCCACACCTATGGAATCAAACCTGAAGCTTCTAGGTGATGCTTCATCTGAACTAGCTGATGTCACTGTTTATTGTCAGATGATTGGGTCCTTGATGTACCTGACGAATATGAGACCATATATTTTATTTTCAGTGAACACATTGAGCCAGTTCTTGATGGATCCCAGAGGTGTTCACCTGGTTGCTATAAAGCATATTCTTAGGTACCTGAAGGGTATAGTTGATTATGGACTCAAGTATGATGCGAATCAAAATTTTAACCTGGAGGGTTATGTTGATTCAGAATTGGCAGACAGTGCTGCAGATAGGAAGAGCACTTCTGGGTGCTGCTTCAGTATGGGATCAGGTGTGATCTCTTGGTTTAGCAGGAAGCAGTCCTGCGTAGCACTGATTACAGACGAAGCAGAGTATGTTGCAGCTTGTTCTTCTAGTTGTGAGGCAGTATGGCTTAGGAAGCTACTGTCTGAGTTATTTGATCTCCCGTTGGATGCTACTGGTATATTTTGTGACAAACAGAGTTGTGTGGAGCTGTCTGAGAACCCAGTATTCCACGATAGGTCGAAACACATAGAGATCAAATATCACTATATTAGGGATATGGTGCAGAGAGGAGTAGTGAAGCTCCTGTATGTTATGATGGATGAGCAGATTGCAGATGTGTTGACGAAACCACTAGAAAGAGTGAATTTTGAGTACTTCAGAGAGAGGCTTGGTGTTCTTCAGATTGAAGACACTTCTATGAAGAAGTGATGGACACATTTGCAGGAGCCATTCCAAGCATGGTGAGAGGAGGATCCTTCCCATGGCTGTGGATGTAAGCACTGGATCATGAGGATCAGGACGATGCTCCAGCTACTGCTTTGTATCTGCATCATGTTGGATGCTTGATATGATCAGTTGGATCATTTATATGTATATGCATCAGTTGGATGCTTTGTATGATCAGTTGGATCATGTATATGTATATGCACTAGTTGGATGTTGTGTATGATCAGTTGGATCATGGATATGTATATGTATAAGGTGGATACATTATATGATTAGGTGGATCATGTATGATGATATGCATCAAGTGGATGCATTGTATGATCAGGTTGATCATGGATGATGAGCATCAGGATGATGCTCCAGATGATATGCATTAGGTTGATGCTGTGATGATGATCAATATGATCATGAGTATTAGATTGATACTTCGTGGCCATGGTCAGGTTGTGCAGGTAGCATAGAAAAGATCTTGGGAGATCCGGATAGGTAGAGTTGTGTGCTCATAACAGCCTGGGATGCTCTTTCGAGGTTTTGCTATAGTTTCGCATAGAAAAGATCCTGGAGATCCAGACAGGTAGAGCTGTGTGCTCATAACAGCCTGGGATGCTCTATAGAGATCTAGACAAGTAGAGCTATGTGCTCGTAATAGCCTGGGATGCTCTTTAAAGGTTTTCTATAAGTTCACATAGAAAAGATCTTGGAGATACAGACAGGTATAGATGTGTGCTTGTAATAGCCTAGGATGCTCTATAGAGATCCGAACAGGTAGAGCTGTGTGCTCGTAACAGCTTGGGATGCTCTTTAAAGGTTTTTTGAAGGTCACATGTAAAAGATCCTGGGAGATCCGGACAGGTAGATCTATGTTCTCGTAACAGTCTGGGATGCTCTTTCGAGGTTTTGTTGACGCACGTAATTAGTCCTGGGATCCACAGTATGGCCAGTGATGATGATGAAGGCCTATAGGTGGTGGGCCTACATCCAACATGAAAAAGGGTTGGCTCTGTAGAACTTCCTATGATGAGCATAATTCAGAGATAGCCCAGTGATTGAGATGTCAAGTACAGCAGTAGTGATGATGATGATGCTTCGGGATCCAGAGATGATTATCCAGCTCCAGAATTGAAGACTTGCGCCAATATGTATTGATGACCTGTGACGAAATAATACCTTCCTAGTTAAGAGGGAGTGTTGATGTATTTGTAACTTCGAAAGATATTCTTCTATGTATTACATTTGTACTTTATTGTATATCCCACAGAGATGTATTATTCCTCTGATTGGAAGTGTCAACATTTGTATTTGTAAGTGTCGTCATGTGCATTGACAAGTGTCGTCATTTGTATTGATGTGTTATTAGAACACCAGTATGGGGTCGGCCCTGGTTAGCACATGTGGTTGGGTTATTAGGCTTGATTAACAAGTCGGCCCTAGTGAATTAATTGGCAGGTCAAGTGAAGTATAAATAAGAGGGGTGTGTCCCTCGTTCTATTCATTCACTCATTTCTCAAGCTCGCATAGCTAAGAGAGAAAGTGGTGTACTTGTGGAGGAGGAGGAGCATTTGCTAGAGACATCTTATTGGGTTTGATCATTGTGATCTTGTACTTGGGTTTATTCTATCTCTGAGGAAGTTGCGGGGTTTTTAACCTTATTGGTTTTCCCTGGTGAAACTCTGTGTCTCTTGTGTGATTGCTTTTGTGTTTATGATTGATATGCTGTACATGTTATTCTCTTAGTGATCCTGAATGATAATGGAATGAAATTATCGAAAAATTAACATGTATCTTGTAGAATCTTGTTTTGGAATCTTGTCAATATGAACATGATTTTCCATTACAAGTTTCAATCTATATCAAGATACTACAAAAAAATGGCAGATGAAGATGGATAGCTGCTTTACCCCACCAATTATAACATGCCATTTTCCAACAAACATCCTATGCCAATGGTACTTCACCATGAACTACATGATCTATTTTATGACACCCTATTAGTATGTGGTTGTTCAAAATCTAAAAAATTGAAAGTGAAACCTAAACATGTCACACTATCCCATCATGTTAATGAATTCCTACACAAAGTTTATAGTTTACTACTTCCTACTGTAATCAAGGATACATTAGTAAATATAACAAAAACATGTAGGGACACTTCCATATGATCATTTTTTGAATGTTGGAATCCAAATCATCAGTGTTCCATTTGAATTTGACCAATCCATATCCTTCGGTTGATTCAACCTAAATTTTTAGTGAGCCAAAGTACAATATCATTACTACCAAAAAAATCTCTACAAGTAGATCCAAAAAGTCATACAAATTGAGAGTCACAATGTCCAAGTACACAACAAAGTTGATTCACTTGTTGGTGGGCAGGGATGACTTCTCTCTTCCTATCCATATACAAATTAAATACCAAAACTTTTACATTCACACTTGCTAAGGTGCTTGGCCATCTTTCCTACCCATGCTTGATGTTAGGACCAAATTCTCCTTTTTTTGGTAATAATTACATGATTTCCAAGTCTAAATAGATGCTACAAATCTTAGGTTGTTTATTCTTTCACATTTTTTCATTCCTCCCAAATAGTCAAAAGAACTTATGCCATTTTGTAGTCCTCTTTATAGTTAGTATGATTACTTGAATATCACTAAATAGAGAAATAACATTCCCATGTATAACATGTTCTTTTGGAATATTTTACATGAGGAACTTGTTATATGTGGATGGTCATCCATGCACTCATGGAAACATTGCATGGTTCATTAATAGTTGTAGGTTCTCATTGTCAAATTAAAATTATTTGTTTGAGGAATAGTCCAATGACAAAGAGTTATTTATGAAAAGGAAGGCATATAGGTTTTTTGTTGTGCATGCAATATGTATATGTCTCTTAGTGATAAGTCATTAATAAACTATAAATTTTGTAGATCAAAACCACTCATCAAAGAAAACTTGCATTGGGACTACCTTTAGATGTCCCCCTTGGGGGTGAGAAAAAGAATATTGAGTAATTCTATTTTTAGATTTCAATGGAATTAATGTAAATTTATTGCTTAATTTGAAATTTGGTTTATAACATGGCTAAGTACATGTGTATTGGAAAAAAATCCCTTCTAATAAATTGTTATATGTCAAATCTACACTTCTCCGTCCGTGATCACATTGCTCTGTTGATCACACAAAAGGGCACTAAGGATTGAAGAGTTTGATTGAACTGGATGACTTGTTGCTAGAAGTACACTCTTTAGCTGAAAATACTGCATTTTCTCATGTTTTTACCACATGTATGCTCCTCTCTGTATAGAAAACCAGCATACACCTTGAGAAAATACGCTACTTTTCTCAAGGACAACTAGCATACATCTCCCAAAATGTTGTAAAGCACAGAAGTTGCTCTCTGTATGCTACTCTTGTTGTATGAAACCCGTGTACATCTTAAGATGAAATCAAAAAATATATCAAATTAACGAATTGGGATTAGTTGAAGTTGGTTCTGCAACTTCCACAACCTCCCAATTCAACCACCTCTCGATCTAAACTGCCTATCTTGTCCCATAAATAAAAGGAGGATCCATGAGAGAAGTTAGTCATAAATGACCTAGAAAGAATGCTTTGAGTACTGTTACGCTGGAGGAATTCCCAAGTCAGAGTGAAGAGCAGGAGCCCAGGATCCGGTTGCAGAAACATCTCTAAACGTCAGGTATATTGTACTGATTCATGTTTCTTTGACAGTAAAAAGGTCAAAACAGCCTTCATGTCCCAAATCGAATGTCTACTAGATTGTATATTCATTTGGATTAATATCTTGTTATATTTGATGATCAAGTTGTTTATTCTTTCATCATATTTATTATATCCAAGATACGCCGAGGAAGGTATCTTTTGTGTTGCAGGTTCATCAAGCAGAAGATCAAGTGAAAGACCAAGCGAAATCTAGGACAAGCTGTCGATAAGAGGTACTTCTTTCAATCTCGATCTCTTTCTTTTGTAGTAACTAAATGCAATACAATTAATGTGTTTACCTGTCAACCCCACCCAATTGGTAGTTTCCATCTCCTCACTATAAGGTAGAAATCCTGAACAATAGACTGGTGACTCCGCTGGGGAGTAACTGGTAGTTATTATGCTCTAGGAGATGTAGTTAGGTGTTCTTCCAACCCATTTTTTTAGTCTCTTTGATTATCTGAGAGGCCTTGTAGGTATATGTTATCTGTCCTTTTTGCTTGGCTCATCTCAGTTGTCTATTGTAAATCCTATTTGTGCCCTTCTAGGGCATGTACGCTGGTCTACCCTACTCACAATATCATTTATTTCCTGATGAATGCCCCTCCTTGCACTACATAGTAGCGTACCTCTCCTGATGCATGTTGGTTTCTAGATTGCACAGTAGTGTATTTTCTTGTAGTGTCTAGTTTGTTGTTAGGGTTTGATTTCCAAGCTTTTGGTTTCTCTTCCAGCCTGTTGCTTTGCCTTCTTAATTGACCCCTGAGACTTCCATGTATTTGTTGAGTCTTGTTTGCTTCTCCAATGTCTTTTAGTTTGTTCTTGCTTGCTTGAGTCTTTGTTCAGTATCTTCACTACTTTCTAGCCCTTTTTGAAGTTCGTGCACTATTCTCTTTTGGACATAGCTGCACGCTTTGGCCCTAGTTGCTTGTTGCAGTCATACAAACCTGCGTCATTATTGTTTGTTGTTTGTAGCAACGTTAGCACGCTTTGTCTTTGTCTTATCCTTTCCATTAGGGTTTGATCTTTAAGTTTGAGTCCTTAGGGTTGATTCCGAAAGGTTGCTTGGTTTAGATACTTCTTGATTGTATGTTCAGTTTAGTTCAAGTGAGTCAAAGCCTCCTAGTTAGTCTTCTTTTGAGTCCGTGTGTTTAGTAAGCTCACTTGTTGGTTCGCTTGCTTACTTCTTTACTTGGATTAGTGTTTTCTTAGGGTTTTGATGCTTAGGAGCATCCTGTTAGGCCTGCCTTTCTGTTACGAGCATTTCTTTTCCCTGTCTCTTTTACACTTTGTTTCCAAGTCTCAAGTTTTTCTTTTGTAAAAACTTGGTAAGTCAAATCTTCCTCAAATCGTTTGATTTTTTTTTTTTGAACTTTTTAGGTGTTAGTCTTACTCGCACTTCACATTTAGGTCTTACTTGCACTTTTACAAGTTCTTTTTCTTTCACATTTATTAGAAAAAGCAAAAAATTGTTTAAAGTAGCTTAGTAGTAAGGTCTAGCATTGCTTTGAAGTAACATAGTTTGCTTCGAAGCATTAAAAAAAAATACAAAAATATTTTGATTTAAGTTTGCTTAGGTTTCAAGTTTTGAAAGAATTATAAACAAAAAGAGAAAAGTTTTGTGAATTTGAAAGTGTTGTTTTACAAGTACTTTACTTTCTATACAAACCATTCCACACACTGCACTACAACCCTCGAGTAACAAGTAGCCGTTAAAAAGAAAATATTAATAAAATTTATTAGCAACATTTTTCTTTTTAGGTATACATGACGTCAACTAGCTTAGGCCATAGTTTCGAGCTTAAATCACCTTAAACTGCTTGGAACTAGCTTCATTACTCAACAATCGTAGTACAACTTTCATTTAGGTAAATCCATCTATATCAAATAATCCTGGAAAACTCTACTTAAACCAGAGCTAAGCATGAGGCTATGGGAGATTGGAACTACTGAGGATATCCCCTCACTTTCCTCTCAACCAAAAACCAGATTTGACTCGCGTATGGGGGTCCTTTCGGACTTCGGGATTTACTACCCTGCCCACGTGTTTCGATTAGGCTGACGACTGCCCCCCCAGGTTATTTCATATTGATGGTAGCCTTAGTATTAGACCTTTAGGATTCTACACATGTAGAGTGGGTGGTTATTCCCACTTCACCTTAGACAGACGTGGAAGGTAACCCTCTGGCAGTAATCTCGAGAAAGCGGTTTGGTGATTCAAGCGCTTGCACCGAGTGGACCTCCGGAGGATGCCACGTAACTAACCGTCAATACTATGTTAGTCTGTTCTGGGCCCTAATCATCCTAGAATTACTTCCGAAATTATTTGCCATTGTTTGCCTATTTTGACTACTTAGGAATTTTTTTAGTGGTATGCTGTTTGCTCCTTAGTTGTAGTGGCCATTAGGTTTTTATTTAGTTTTATTTTTTTGTAGTTGTGGAGGACCAACATATTTTTCGGTCTTGGAGGTTTCAAAACCTCCCCCCACTCATAGTGAAGCCTCCATGTAATGTCCCTTGTTAGTAATTTGATCAAAATGGCAATTTTTCACTTTTGTTTCCCTAGTTCGACCTTTGACTAATTTTGAGCTCTAGGTCCCCAAATTGATCCAATTGATCCCAAATATTCTAATAAGGTATATGGATGATTTTAGAACATAAATATGTGTTTCAGGGATGCTTTTAGACCTTTAAAATACTTCTGAAAATCCTCTTTCAATTCTGGCCAATGTAGGGAACTTTACTAGTAATTTCCCTTTGACTAGTATTGGTCTCGGTCTCAAATTGACTCCAAATGCCTTCAAATATTCAAGGAAGGTGTATGAATGATATTAGGACTTGAATATAATGTTCAGGGATGAGATATGGCCACCAAAAAACCTCTGCAAACTCTATTAAGATTCTGGACCAAGTATGCAATTTTACTAGTAATTTGGGGTTCAAATTCCCCTGGGGTAAGTATTGAAAATGGCTTCCCAAATGCCTCCAAACCTAGTCAAATTTATGAACAGAGGTAGGGGATGTCTCAAGGATGTTATTAAGGTCTCATGTTCATCATTAATTCATTATTATCTCTGGTCCAAGCCTCTCCCATTCAGCTGCAAAAATCACCAATTTGACCCTTGGGGAAATGGCACTATTTCTTCTCCCAATGCAATTAAACTGAGTAAAAATACTTCAAATGCTCAAGTACAGTACATGAAAATTGTAAAATACATCCATGGAAGTCTATTAATCATAAATTTATCATAGAACCATCCATTCATTCGAAATCATCAGCATTATTATGCTATATATCAAGGTAGTGGGGAAATGACACTGTTCTTTCATTAAAAATGAGATTTATACATTTATACTTGGAATTTCGGCTTGAAATTTTTTGGAGATGAAGAAAAGAGTATTTAATTCATATTAAAAAATAATTGGGGCATTAGAATCTCCCCCAAAGAGTACAATAGCTCACCAAAAACGCTCTCCCTCAAGGATCAAGAATATGCCACCAAAATTGGAAATGGTTGAAGGAGTGAGCTGCAATAAAAGAAACCATGAGATGCCCTATAGCTTACACCTGCAAATAAAGAATCCATTAAATCTCCAAATGAAAGGTTTGAATGGCCTTTCCAATTACCAACTTGGATGAAAATCTTCCACCCTCGAAATTGGCTAAGGCAAGAAACTAGTCATCCACTAGCTCTCCCTCCTCACAAATGAAATTGCAAATTTCTCAAATGATCAAAAGCTAGTTTCATTCTTTTTTATTGACATTTATAAAGTTATAATGTCCTCCATGGGTCGAATTCCTTCCAAGAGACCTTTTGCTTGGGATTTCTCCCAAGCATGTGCAAATGGTGCACCTGCTAACTTGTAGCAGCAGTCTCAAATAAAGCAATGTAAATAAGCAAATATAAACTATACATTGATGGCAGTAAACAGTAAAATAAAGAATTCTAGATTGATAACAATGAACAAAATTGATTCATAAGCATGTAAATAAAAATTAAAACTTTTGTATTACCTCAAATGG
Source organism: Larix kaempferi (assembly GCA_027924585.1). Classification (NCBI taxonomy): domain Eukaryota; kingdom Viridiplantae; phylum Streptophyta; class Pinopsida; order Pinales; family Pinaceae; genus Larix; species Larix kaempferi. Next base: position 7,502,564 of record BSBM01000159.1, on the reverse strand, counting down.
TGAGGATGGTGAGTTTTGAGCAGCTCCAAGGTTGAGATGCTCCAATGTCCAATGGTCTCTTCTTCTCCAATGCTTCAATGGTTGGGAAAAGCTCAAAAGATGGGCAAAGATCAAGATGGATTTTGGCAGCATGCAGATAGGATGAATATGGAGTCAATAGTGAGGAGCTGCTATCACCTTTTTATAGTTTTTTGGTGATGGGAAATACCATTATGGTTTTAAGGAAATCAATGGTATTGCTAAATGTGGTTTAGGTCTCTTTTTCCCTCTTTTTGAATATTTTTTGAATATTATTCCCTTTTAATTGATTTTTGGGAATTTTGGACCCTTTTTGAGGGTTTTTTGTGTTTTTTGAGGAAAAATACATATTTTGAGGGGAAAAAGGTGTATTATGGTCTTTTTGGTGACCTTTTAAAGGTTGTAGGGGAAAAAATGGTAGGAAAAATGGACAAAGGGGTCATGTGCATAGGGAAATGAGCTAGTGAGCACTTTTTGGGTGTCAACAGATTGCCCCTTGATGTTTGAGGGCAGGAGCTCATTGTATGGCCGATATACATCATAGTTTTCTTTGTCTTTTTCCTAGGGTTTGGAGGAGAGAAGAGACCGATTGGAGATTGGAACACCGGGCCCATGGAAGCTGCAAAAACTAAAAAAATACAAGGCCTCAAAATGAATGAGGAATAATCTTTGATAATGGACGAGGCGGGCATACCCATGCTCGTATCAAGGCATATACATAACAAGTAGGCCCAAGAAGGGGGGACCTGAATAATACATAAAAATCTGTTGGTACATCATGATGGTCCAGAGGGGACACAATGCTGGGTTATACTCATGGTCATACCATGACTGATCTGAATAAATGATACACTGGAAAAGAGCAACAACCATTCTGAATAAAGTATCAGAAGGGTTGATGAACTGCTGAATCTGAAGGTGTCCAATAGTTGTAGGGACTCAAAAACTGTGATCCAACTTCTGAAGAGAATATGGAACCTGTATACGCAAGGGAGTATGTAATTGGGGTACTTCTGAATACTGTCGCCAAGTGCAACCCGGATATCCATAGGAACATGTAACTGGTTGTTTTCTCAAAAAGACTCATAAATGTGGTAGAGTCAGGTGATATCCGGGGTCTTCAACAAATAATTGAAAGGATCAATACCCTGTATGAGTCTCAACAATGCAATCAAGGTGTTGACGTCGAGCATGTGAGAAACAATCATTTGGAGAGGCACTGAGGACCCCTTTCAAAATGATCCGTAGGCACTCACCACTAATGGTGATGAGTCTAAGGCACAGGGACCTCTGGGTCTATCCTCTAGAATAGATTGGTTGGCGTCAACAGAGGGAGACCTTGCAACTACCAAGGCAATGATGTTTCCTTGATAGGAGCACAAGGTGTACGACTGAGGTGTGATAGTATTGATGGTAGGATTGACATACTATGGGGATGGGGAATAACTGGGAAAATAGAGTGGGTGGACTCAAACTTGCTTTGTTTAGAGTATGATGACATGGTTGACCTGGAAGCATATGAAACTGATTTCTAGGTGTGGGTATCATAGCTTTAAGGGATCATGGGGGAGTTCTACAGACTGGAGTGACTCTGGGGGACGAGCTGGTGGATGATATCAGGAGGCTCTCAGGGTGACATATTACAGAATACTCTGAACAAAGGCAACCATAATGGGGAAGCTACCATGTGAGTAGACATGATCTGTTGTGGTGCCGAGAGGCACCGTTGGGTCCTTCTTCATAGTTTTAATGAGCTCCAAGAAGGGATAAAAGTGTGCTCTAAAATGGTACTGTCCTGTGGATTTTTGCGAGCCCAGGACTGTTCATGTTCGTGAGTGCTTTCATTTCTGAAAACGATAAGAAGACTCTGAATTGGTGGAGGAGTACCATCCTGTGGATTTATACGATCTCAAGATGATGATTGCTTGTGGTTGTTTTCAATTTTAGAGAGTTTGAAAGTGATAAGTAGACTCCATTGGTGTTCTTTTTCGTATGTTAGTCTCCAAGGCCCGAAAAAGCATAAAATGATGCAAATGGAGAACTCTTCTAGCCGATGTGACTAGAGTATTCCTTTTTCGTAATTAGTCTACAAGGTCCCGAAAAGGGGTAAACTTATACCAGGTAGACGCCCTTTAAAATAATTTTAGCGAGCATGAAGGGAAGCAAGATTGCTCGGTGATATTTTCATTGTTTTAGGAGTCAGAAAAGAGCTTAACAAAAACTCCCTAAGTGCCTTTTTCGTAAAAGAGTTACTCGGCCTGAAAAAGGGATAAAATTATACCAAGAAAATAGGCATGGGTTAGAGCGAGGAGTGATCTCGAGCATCGTCATAAACACGGAAAACTGAATCCGGTGATATAAAATTCATCAAAAACGGATAACGGTCGATGTGGCACCCAAACCGAGGCAACGAGGGGCATGGGAAAAATGCCCAAAAAATATGGTGGTGAGAGCGAGAAATGATCTCAAGCATTGTCACGAGCGTGGAAAATTGAATCCGACGATATAAAACTTGTAAAAAACAGACGACGGTCTATGTGGCACACAAATCAAGGCGACAAGGGGTATGGGAAAAATGCCCAAAAATGGTACCTAGTGGAATCAAGAAAAGGAGTCGACTATCATGAAGTTCTTGTTGCATTGATTCCGATGGTACCAACGGTTTGATAAACGGATGTCGTATGATGTTGAAATGGTTGATTGAAAATTGGTCAAATTTATAGAAATAACAAGTGGACCCAATGTGACAAGTGTCATTTTTACCGTTGAGTTTCACAGAGTAATTTGGTTGAGTGAGAGCGTTTTCATGATTTGCGGGAGATTCAACCATTGGTTTTTCATTCTGCGAGCTTTAGGTAAGCCTATATGCCTTGGCCTTTCAATTTATTTACTTTTTCGTGAGCGTCAAGGTCTCAGAAGCGGTGAATATTCCACGTTGGCTTGCCAACCTGGAATATCGCGGGTTTTGGGCCTTTTTCCACGATGCACATCGCCGGTATGGGCTGGACAGCCATGATGTTCATCGCAGCTGTGGGTGCCTACATCTGCAATGTTCATCGCGGCTGTGTATGCTTACAGCCGCAATGTGCATCGCGACTGTGGGTGCTTATAGCCGTGATGTTCATCACGGCTGTGTATGCTTATAGCCATGATGTGCATCGCAGCTGTGGGTTCTTATAGCCGCGATGTTCATTGCGGCAGTGGGTGCTTATAGCTGTGATGCACATCGCAATTGTGAAGGCTGAACGCCACGATGTGCATCGCAGCTGTGAGGGATGAAAGCCACGATGTGCATCGTGGCTAGGAGTCCAAAAGTCACGATGGGGATCGCTTGGTCAAGGAAAAATTTTCTTTTATTTTTCTAAATTTTTTTTGTGCTGTTTTGGCAGGATGCTGAGGAGGCCGCAGGTATGATGGAGGGAGAGGGAGATTTATGAGGGGCTTATGGACATCATTAGGGAGAGCATGTATGTGCGGGTGGCCTTAGCTTTGGGCAGACTGCTGAAGTTCACTCAGATCCCTCTCGTGCGTTCAGTCAGGGAGCTGCTGAAGAAATTGATTAACTTTTGGGATTTGGAGGAGATGATTTTCGTGGTGCAAGGTGAATGACTGGAGCTCACCTTGATTGATATGTACTTTCTTACTGGCTTGCTTTGTTTGGGTGAGATAGGGGACACCCAGCCGAGGATTCTAGCTGGTATGGATATTGAGGATCTCCTTGAGAGATTGTGTGTTCAAGGGGCCCATGCGCAGAATAGCGCACTGAGTGTCTCAGATCTCCGAGAGGTGGAGATGTAGGTAGTAGTTGCTTGTGTTTTGTGGGTGCTTGGTGCACAGGCGCCCCATCGTTTGTCGGGGGGGCAGACGATGATGGTTCATCGTGTCATGACGGGGACATATTTTGCTTAGGGCCAGATGTTTCTGGCTTGTGTTCGGTGAGAGTTGAATAAGGTTAGGCGGTAGGGAGGAGAGTTTAGTTATGCCTCTTTCCTTTGTTGTTTATTTTTTGAGTGAGTACCTACTTTGCGGCCACGTGTGCCGGTTCGAGATGGGCTGAGGAGTGAGCCACAGATGGTGTGGTAGGGGGAGATGATGCCCCAGGTTAGTGGTGGCATTCAGTGGTTCTTCTCATCGGAGATGTATGACCAGTGGGAGAAGATTCCCATCATGATTGACGACTATCCATACTGGGAGATGGACTTCCGAGGAGACATCGAGATGCCTTGAGCTCAGGGACAGGCTTGGGGATTGGATGGTATGTCATGTTTTTGTTTTTCTTGTTATATCATGTTTAGATGTTTTGTTATGAGTATAGGTAGAGATGTTTACATGATACTAACTTGTTTTGGTGTGGGTCATGGCAGATGTTGGTCCGAGGCCTCCAGTGGATCTTATGGGCCGTAGGGGATGGGTGATGGTGGTGGTACCTCCACCGGTAGCGGCATCCCTACCTCGCGCATGAGGAGATGTGCGTCATCGGGATGATTCACTAGAGGATGTACGTGATACCTTGGAGGCACTGCTAGTGGATGTACCAAATGATGGTTGGAGGGATCTAGATCAGCATGTTCTTGATTGTTGTTACGATGCTCCTCGTGAGTGGAGATCGATCTTGCGGAGAGTAGCTGTAGTGACAGCTGAGAGGAGGGCTCAGGCTCTGTATGATCTGGAGAAGCCATAGGAGGAGGATCCAGAGGAGCCTAGTGATCGTGATGATTAGGTTATCTTGTACCTGCCCCCAAATGCTGATGAGCATATGGGGATGTATTTTGTTAATACACATTTTGTATGGCTGGTGTGCCTTTTGTATATTTGGGTGCTGAGAGAACTCCTGACATTGTGACTCTTATGATGATATATATATATATGTATGCGTTTTTGGTATATAGTCATGTATTCATGTGGATGCACATCTTATCTTTTCATTTTATGTTGTGTTGCACGTGGATGCAATACTATGATGGCTAGTTTGTTTATTTGATTTTTTGATGCTTTATGTGATGCATTGTTTTGATGCCCTACATGTTTTGGTTGGCGTGCCAATCTAAGATGTTATTAGCCATTTGATCTGTGACATTGTTTCGATTTCTTGGTACATGAGTGAAGCAAATGGATTCAAAATGTCGAATCATTTGTTTAGTGCGCAAGAATTTTCTGAAGAGATAGGGATTGCGTACCTGGTACCAGTTATTGAGCTGGGAAACAAGAAGTTGGGAGTCTAGGAAGACGTTGAGGTAACTTATGCCCATTTGGAGAGCAGCAGTTAAGAGACTGATTACGGCATCATACTCAGCTTGGTTGTTTGTGGCAGCAGCTATGCACACTCCGTCGAGGTGGATTAACTCATGTGAGGGGGAATAGAGTACCCAAGTTGCCGAGGTGAGATTTGGAGACCAGCGACTTGCACCATTGGCAAAAACAACATAGTATATTGGAATAGGATCCATCTGTGTTCATGTAGAAAAAACGAAAATGTAAGGCTGTGAAAATTTGCAGTGGGAAAAAATGAAATAAAACAAACTATACAATCTGGACAATGGTGTCCATAAGATTTTTTTTTATGGATATAATCGTTTAAGATACAACCTGTTACGGGGGTTGCGCATGGGGTTTCCTTCTAAGTCAGTTAAAATGTATGCCCCATGTCCAAGGCAAGTTTGTATGATGTATGGGCCTTGCCACATGGATTCAAATTTTCCTTTTCCCGTTTTGTCGTGGGCTTGATCGTAAACGAGTACAAGGTCTCCTTCACTGAATGTTCATTGGTGAACATGTTTATCATAGTGGAGTTTTGATCTATTCTTTGCAGCTTCGATTGTTTTTAGGGCTGCGCGGCGATCCTCGTCGGCTTGTTCTAGAAGAAGTAAGCGTTCTTCAATCGGTGAAGTATCTGAGAGGAGTTCTATGGAAATTTATAATGTCGGTATCTGACACTCGATAGGGAGGACAGATTCCATGCCATGGACCAAATGGAAAGGGGTAAAATTGGTGGCGGTTTTAGTGGATGTGCGGTAAGCCCATAATGCGGGGAAAAGCATGTGATGCCAATTGGACTTATGTCGGTCGACAATACGCTGGAGGATGGTCTTCAAAATTTTGTTGATAGCTTCAACCTGGTCATTCCCTTGGGGGTAGTAGGCGGAGGAGAAATGATGTTCAAAATTAAGAAGGGTTGATAATTCTCGCCAGACAGAGTCCTCAAAGTGAGAACCATGGTCTGAGAATAGTTGCTTTGGTATTCTGAAACGAGCTATAACATGGTTGAGGAAAAAATGGGCTGCAGTGTCCGCTTTGTAGTTATAAGTAGGCATAGCTTTGACCCATTTTGTAAAGTAATCGACAACCACAATGATGTGTTTATGGCCGCCCACTGATGTGGGATTACAATCCATGAAGTCGATGGCCCATTTGCAGAAAGGTCCAACGGTAACTATTGGATGTAGGGGCGCGGGGGGTGTTCTTGCCTTCGGGGCAAAGAGCTGATAGTTTTGGAAATGTTTGATTACTGTGATGAAATCCGTGAATAATGAGGGCAAAAAATAACCTACGCGGATTATCTTTTGGGCAGTGGCCATTCCAGAAAAATGGCCTCCGCAGGCACCGCCATGACAGTCATTAAGGACTTGTTCAGCTTCTTCTCGAGAAAGGCAACGTCTTAGGATTGTGTCGATGCCACGTCGATAGAGGATTTCACCTAAAAGGAGATAACAGGGGGCATGGTGGTGAATGCGACGACATCCGTCATAGTCGACATTGGGTCAAAACTTTTGTGTACGAAGGTAAACCAAAATATCACCGTACCAAGGGTCGTCAAACGAAATGATGAATAAATGGTTGTAAGTAATGTCTGTATGGATAGCTGGTGATGACGATGAGGATGGTAGGTCCGTAATGAGCTGGGCGAGTGCTAAGGCTTTGATGCTCTTTGGAGTTTTAAAAGTCAGGTCGTATTCTTGTAGGATAATCACCCATTTAGCTAGGCGACCTTGCAAAAGGTGATGTGTTAAGAGATAGACCATTGGGTTTGAATTTGAGACAACTGTAGTCTGGCTAAGGAGAATGTAGTGGTGTAACTTTTGTATTGAAAAGACGACAGCGAGGGCCATTTTCTCTTCATGTGGGTACCGTAGTGGTGGGCCTGATCAGGTCTGGCTTACATAGTAAATGACATGCTCTTGACGAGCAGAGTCTTCTTGGACGAGTACTAAAGAAATGGCATAGTCAGATGTCGAGACGTAAAGGATGAAGTCTCTTGTGAAATATGGAGGAGAAATCATGGGGGCATTCGTGAGTGATTTCTTTAGGTCTATGAAAGCTCCTTCCATTTAGTTATCTGATGCAAAACGAGTATGAAGGCATAGTAAATGAAGGAAACCATGCACGGTCGTAGCATAATCAGGGACAAAGCGGCGGAGGAAGTTAGACTTCCCCTGAAGGCTTTGTAGCTGTCTTAGTGTGCGAGGTGATGGTAGGTCCACGATGGCTTGGACTTTTAACGGGTCTATGGTGATCCCTTTTTTTGAAATGACAAAACCCAACAGACGTCTTGCTGGAATGCAAAAGACACACTTGAGTGGGTTCAAGCAGATTTTGTATTTTCGACAACGCAAGAAGACTTGTCGAAGATCATCTAAATGGTCAGATCATTTCTTAGATCGGGCCGTGAGGTCGTCTAGAGAAACTAATATGATGTTATTTAGGTCGTGAAAACAATAAGTCATGGCTCGTTGGAAAGTGGCTCCAGCGTTCTTGAGACCGAAAGGCATGATGCGATAGGTGAAGGTGCCCCATGTGGTAGTAAAAGCAGTCTTGTATTGATCTTCTTTATGGATTTTGATTTGGTTGTATCTGGAGAAACCGTCCATAAAAGAAAGTACCTCATGCCTAGCACATGCATTGATTAGTTGGTCAATAAATGGCGTTGGAAAGTTGTCTTTGGGATCAGCTAGATTGAGGTCACGGAAGTCAGTACAGACGCGGATGGTGCCTACTTTCTTATTGACTGGTACTGGGTTTGAAACCTAGGTGGTATATGCAATAGGGTATATGAAACCTGTTGCCCGAAGCTTCTCAATGTCGGCCTTGATATCTGGAAGCTTAGATGGGTGAATGTGGCATTGTTTCTCATGGACAGGTGGTATGTTGGGCCACGTGTCTATGTGATGTTCTACAATGTTAGGATCGAGACCAGGCATTTCAGTGTAAGACCAGCCAAAGACATCTCGAAACTCTTGGAAGAGTTTCTTATAGGCTTGGGTTTCCTTTTCAGTGCATGATGCGCCTAAAGTGATAAGCTCGGGTTTTCCAGGGGTGGTGGAGATGTCAATTTTAATAATAGGCGAAATGTTGGCCATATTACATTCTTCAAAGGCGTCAGGTGCTAGGATTGGATCTTTAAACCAATCTACCTTGGTTGGTAAAAAATCTTTTGATTCGACAGATAGTTGGTTTTTTATGGTGGAGGAAGATGCCTCAGGGATGAAATATGACCAATGATGCATATCATCCCAGGGGTAGTTCGTTGCAGTAAGTGTTTCTAGAATCTCCTCATCGCTACGGAAGTAGCATGTCATCAAATCAATCGGTTCAGGCTTGTAGTTGGTTGAAATCATATAAATGGTATTGATTTCTTCTGAAGGGGAATATTCTGGGGGAAATGTTTCTTCAATGTGCGGGGGTGATATCTCGAGGTTGGAATTATTCAATTCATATAGTGCTGCTCTATAATCTAGGAGATCGGGGCAGTGATGTGAATAATGGCCGTAGATGCCGCATATCGCACAAGGGTGGTTTGTGCGCAATGATTTATCGCGAGGCTTAGGGGGGAGTTCTAGTTTGACAACGGGAACGTTAGTGTCATCATCCAACATATTCATGTGTTCTTGAAGTGCTGGTAATTGTGGACATCGATGGGTAGCATGGCTTATATCGTCGCATAAAGAGAATTTAGGGAGCACACGGGTTGTTGGGGGATTCTTTGCCAACTTGGGGGTTGATGGGATGGTGCGGGTTGTGGGCCTAGTGGTATAGGTTTGTGGGCCTCTGCCCCCATTGTAGTGAGAGTGAGGGGGAACATAAATAGAGGTTGATGTGGTTGCCCCTTTTGGAGGTGCTCAGTTTTGGGGGTTTGGTACGCCAGGTGGTGGACGATTAGAAGTATTGATGGGTTGCACCGGTTGTAAAATGACGGTTGATGTCGGGGGAGGGGTTGAGGCGGGTAGGTACCATACAGGTAATCCTAACGTTAACCCTGGAAGGTTAAACATAGCCATTACCGGCGTTCTGAAAACTCCTGAAAATGGAAACAAGAATGGGATAGTGTGAATCGGTGTTGCTTCGATGTGACTAGGCACTGTTGGGGGTTGTGGCAACGGTTGGGGTTGCTGACTATGCTATTGTTCGTTGTGCGAGAGGGTGCATAAATCTGATATTTCAGTCACCTATAGAGGGGGTGGGACAGATGGGAAAGTGGTGGTCATGGGAGTATCCGAATATATCCCAGGTCCAACTGAGGAGACGAAAGATGTGGGTGCACTCTGAATGGGTTGTTCGATCATAGGGAGAACGTTTTCAGGTGCTGCAAGGGCATTGGGATCACAGTATGTTATCTAGTCGATTTTGACTATACATCCTTCGTGGGGAAACATCATGAGGCGGAAGAATGAAGAAGAAACTGCTTTCATTTTATACATGTAGCTTCGTCCCAAAAGGAGATTGTAATCAAGTTGAGCGTTGATGACCTCTATATCTATGAGTACCAGTTTTCCCCCAAGCTGCACAGGTACGTTAACTAACAGGCCCTGCGGTTGTGTTGAACAACCATCATAGGCTCGTAATGTGGTAGTTGATGGTTGTAGTGTGGGGGATCCAAGCTTCTGCCAAACAAGAGTTGACATGACGTAGGTGGAGGCACCTTCGTCGATGATGCATCGATGAATGACAAGGTTTCGAATGGATACAGAAACTTGAAAACTAGTGTTGAAGGTAATCGAGGTTCGGCCTAGTCTAAGTCAAATTCCATCATATGGGAGTTGTTAGGGTCTATGGCACCAATGGAAGACAACAATAATTTCTTCTATGCAGGGCATTTCTTTAGGACTTCTAGAGCAGACATAGCAGTGGGGGATTGCGCTAAGTCTTCTACAATGTTATAGTTCGAAGATGCACAAGCATTAGGGTTGTTTTTTATTCGTCGTAGGGGGAAATGAGGGGCTTTAGGATCCCCCTCCATTGGCATATTAGGTATGTGCAAAGGCTAATCCATTGGAAGAGTACTTGTGGATGGATCAGTGGGCGAGGTTTCAGGAGCTAAGATGTACTAGTTCCTGTTAAATTTTGAGCATTAATTCACAATAGTCTATGATCTTTACTGAGAGAATAACATATACAGTATATATCAATGCATGACAAGCATCACAAGAATCAAAAGCATGAGAGACAAGAGACAGAGTTTCCGTGGGGAAAACCCTAAGGTGAAAAACCCCACAACTTCCTCAGAGATAAAGAGAGCAATGGCTCAACCAAAGTACAACCAAAATACACTGAGACAGTCTCCTAGTAGCAGATGATCCTCCTCCTCAATAGTGCGCCACTTTCTGAGTGAGAGAAGTGTGAGTTTTCGAGTGATCCAAATAGAGATATCTTGATCTCTATTTATACTAACCTGTTTTCCCAGTGACCTTATGGGGCCGACTTGTTTAGCTAGGTACATCCACAATATAATATATATTTCAGGGCCGACCCCACACATGGTGGTCTAATAACCCGTCGCCAAGTACACACACTTGCGACACTTGTCAATACACATGACGACACTTCCTTATAGAGGAATAACACATCTCTTATAAGGGTACAATAAATATATATGAAATACATAGATGAAATACATTCCGAAGTTACATATACATCAACAGTTTCGACGGGTTTGAAGGTTGATATAATTAGATGACATCATCAACAGATGGTGAGTGCTCGACTATGCATTATGGTAATCATTTGCAGTATAGGTGATCTGTTATTGTGCAGCAACGGATCCTTATGGGGGATCCATTGGATGGGTGTTTACTACTCCTTGGTTGGGTAGAGGATTTTGCAATATCATGGGTTGCAGTTGAGGAGGTGGTGCCTGCTGTGCAGCATGTCCTTGTCATTGGGCGTCATCGGTCCAGAGTTGGCGTGCTCGGTCCAAATGGGGGCAATTATGTGTGTAATGGCCATAGACTCCACATATGAAACATGGATGGTTTGTTCTCAGGTTATGATTTTTACCCTATTTTGGTGGACGATTAGGGTTTTGATTGGGAGGAGTAGCATTATTATTAATTGGAGGATTAGGTGGTTGTCCACCTTGGTTCTGCTGTTGGTTGTTTCCACGGTTACGTCCTTTTCTGCGATTCTGTTGACCTCCTTGGTTATGCTGGTTGTTTTGGTTTTGAGGTTGGTTTTGCTATGCATATACATGCCCTTGGGCAGTAGGTGGGTTTTGAGGTCGCGTAGCTGCTGGAGTGGGCTGTGGTGGATAGTAAGCAGGAGGGTTTTGAGGTGGGCCTGGTGCCTGTTGCGGTTGTTGTTGGTAACCTTGAGCGATTGGAAGTGTTAGAGCAGGAGGTGCCGTTTGTTGAGGGTAGTAAGCCGATGGAGCTTGTTGGTGAACTAGAGTCTGATTGGCCTGTTGGTTATAATATGGAGGTGGTACATAAGCTAATGGTGCTTTCCCGTAACACTGCGGTGGACATGAGGGTCCGTGAGTGTGGTGGGTGTGCATCATTGGAGCATACAAAATTGTAGCTCTAGAATGAGATGTAGCCCTAGAAAGGTCTGGGGCATTGTTGGTACTCATCATGGTAAAAGGTTTGTTTTGTGCCATAACCTGGCCAATGATACCGTCAGCGACATGGGATTCCCCCAGTGAGTCGCTCCAAGATGGATCGCCGCGAGGGGCGTCCAGTAAGATTGTATATAAATATCTAGATTTTGCATATATCAGGTCGAACTACTAAGCTTTTAAAATGGCTTCTTCTTCCGACTGGGCTTGTTCAGAAGCTACATCCTTGGCTATGAGAGGGAGGAGTGATTTCAGGAACCAATCTAGGAAGATATAGTTGTCAAGTTTTATCTTGCAGAGACTACGGTGCTTACGCCAGTCATGGATATGATCGGTGATGTGTGTAGCGGTGTTTTGTACACAAGACAATAGTATTTCCACTCCTGCATCATAGCAGACAGGTAATTGGAAGAACTGTAGGAATGTTGAGGCAACGGATGTGAACATAGGGTGTGTCCCATGGGGTTGTTCGATGTACCATTTGGTTGCTGAGCCAGTAAACGTTTGTTGTAATAATCGAAGATGAATGGAATCATCTACTATGGAGTTTGAGGAACACCATAGGTGAAAGGACATGAATTGGTTTTGGGGGTCTTCCCCAGTCTTCCATTCAAATTTTTGGATGTCTGAGGGGAGATTTGTGGGCATGGGGGGCCAAGTGGGGTCATGTCTAATAGGATCATTAGTTAGTCTTTCCAAGTCTGGCAAATTCAGACTAGCCATAAATGGCAGACTAGCCGAGGGGTGTGATGTAGTGGTTGGGGCATATGTGTTAGTGGTAGCATTATGGTGTGGGCCACTACCCCCAAAGGGTATCTGATTTGTGAAGGGGATCTGTCCCCCAATCAAAGGTGTATGGGTGAAGCCTGTGTTCCCAAGTGTAGCTTGAGTTACAGATGGGTTTGGATTGGGTATAGTAGACCTAGGGTTTGGTATGCTGGAAGTGGTTCCAGTCAAAGGTATACCTATAGTAGGTGTAGGTCCCATGTTGGGAATCCTTAGAGTAGATGCAGTTCCCATATTAGGCATGTCTAGAGTGGAAGCAGTTCCCAGGTTGGGCATACCAACATTGGTTGTGGTGGTGGTGGCTAATGTAGTAGTGAGGATGGTGGAAGAAGTTCCACCAATAGTCCCTGTGTTGAAAGGGTTGGAAGAAAAATTAGCCATAGGGCTAGTGGGTGCGGTGTATGTGGATTTTTTGGATTCTACCACAGAGTCAGCTGTGAAATGAGGTGCGTTAGAATTGGATGATAGGGTTCTGTGCCGATGACATGCGGAGTCAAGGGAACCTTACTACGGGGGTTCACCCTTGAAACCTCGAGAACATTTCGGGGACTCAATGGTGACAGTTGTGAATTAAATCTACTAGGTGGTGATGAGTGGAAAGCTCGAAAGCCCTAATGCAACCGTGTGTGCAAGAGGGGAGCATAAAAAATAATGGCACTCAGGCCAACAACCAAACTCAAAACACTTACTATAACAGTTGTGCTATAGTAAGTGGAGCAATAAAAAAATGTGGTTAGAAAACCAACATGCAAACGGTTCCTAAAAATAGAAAAAGGCGTCCAACGAAACATATCCTTTGTAAGGTGATGAAATCCAAGTCAGACAATATGAGTAGTGGAATCAAAGGCTAGATATCCCCCTACTGGGAGGGACACGAGGTAGACAATCCTATAAGTTTGGCCACTAAGATACCCCGTTCATGACACGTCCGGTTGGGTGAATCTGTAGCTCATGTTCTATCACTGTTGTAATCCCACAAGGGTGGTACAACGAGAACAACGAGTAGGTGTCCTTCGGTGACTGAATGGATTATGGTATTCCACTTAGGCCTCCAGAACCAGTCTGGCTACTTCAATCCTCCTAAGGGAGAGGCCTTCCCGATGAATTGGTTTTAAACCATGTCAACAAATAATAAGTGATTTTGGTACCCTAAATGTCAACCACTATGTCTCAACATGAAAAATGAGTGAGGGGGGTTATTTGGATACTTATCCCCTCAGTCCCACCTAGATACAAAATTCTTTTGGTGTTCCCCAAGTGGGGTTAGAATGTTTGTTTAGTTAAGAGGATTTTAAGGCTCACTTATAATTATTGTGACAGCTTGTGTGCTTGTGTGGGTGTATACCAAAACAATGTGCCACGCATGGGCGATTTAATCACAAACTAAAATAACGATTCCAATTTGCGAAAAATGAAAGACGTTTCAAATGTAAATGATTTAATAATCTTTTCAAAAAATATGGATTCTTTAAAAAGTTTTGTAAGGTAAAGCAAATAACATATGTAAAAATAAATGGATTTCTAAAGTCTTTCTTGGGCAAAATATTGAGCAATTTAGAAATATGGTTCTAACCTCGCAATGTATGAAACTTACAACTTTAGAAATACTTAACAAATCTTTCTTTCAATTAACTGAAAATTTTCAAAAAGATAAGTGAAGCATGTAATCGAATATGAATTAATAATGCTGCAATAATGACACAGTAGGCTGTAAAAAATTGCGGAAATTAATGTTGGAAAAAATGGGCTGATTGGGCAAATTTTTTTTGGAAAAAATTGGCCAAACCGAAGCAGGAAATATTGTGGCTGTGAGGTAAAAAGCCACGATGAGCCGCGTGGCGATGTGGGTGAAAGCCGTGATGTGAATGGTGGCACGGTGGGAAAAAGTCGTGATGAGCCGCACAGAAAAATGTCGAAAAGTCGTGATGGACCACGCGGAAAAAGGTTGCCCAGTTGCAATGGGCTACGCGGAAAAAAGCCGTACGGGCATGATGCACCATGCCGAAAAAAGGCTCAGAGCCGCGATGGACTGCGGGGAAAAAAGGCGCACATTTGCGATGGACCACGCAACTGTGGGTGCCGAAAGTTGCGATGTATGGACGGAAATCGACCGACGAAAAACGAACCCAAAAATTGAAATTTTGGGCTGTTCCGGGCTGCAGAAAGGGCCAATGGCTAGGGAAGCTATCAAGAAGATAACTAGTATGGTAGATCTACAGTTTTAAATGGGAAAAACGACTAAAATAAAGATCTAAAGCAAAGATTGAAAATTCTAACACAAGCGGAGTCGCCAAAAACTGTAGCTTGGGATTTCTCCCAAGCATGTGCAAATGGTGCACCTGCTAACTTGTAGCAGCAGTCTCAAATAAAGCAATGCAAATAAGCAAATATAAACTATAGATTGATGACAGTAAACAGTAAAATAAAGAATTCCAGATTGATAACAATGAACAAAATTGATTCATAAGCATGTAAATAAAAATTAAAACTTTTGTATTACCTCAAATGGTGAGGATGGCGAGTTTTCAGCAGCTCCAAGGTTGAGATGCTCCAATGTCCAATGGTATCTTCCTCTCCAATGCTTCAATGGTTGGGAAAAGCTCAAAATATGGGAAAAGCTGAAGATGGATTTTGGCAGCATGAGGATAGGATGAATATGGAGTTAATAGTGGGGAGCCCCTATCACCTTTTTATAGTTTTTTGGTGATGGGAAATACCATTATGGTTTTAAGGAAACCAATGGTATTGCTAAATGTGGTTTAGGTATCTTTTTCCCTCTTTTTCTTTTTTTTTGAATATTTTTTGAATATTATTCCCTTTTAATTGATTTTTGGAAATTTTGGACCCCTTTTGAGGGTTTTTTGTGTTTTTTGAGGAAAAATACATATTTTGAGGGGAAAAAGGTGTATTATGGTCTTTTTGGTGACCTTTTAAAGGTTTTAGGGGCAAAAATGGTAGGAAAAATGGACAAAGGGGTCATGTGCATAGGGAAATGAGCTAGTGAGCACTTTTTGGGTGTCAACAAGACTCATGCCAACTCAAGTTGGGAAGAGATTCCAAAGGATGCCACTTATACAACAATTGATAGTCTCCCACTTCCACCAAATCACATGGGGAGGCATCTTAGCTTCCCTAACATCCTTGAGCACCCTATTGGAGTCTATTTTTAGCCCTAACATGTCATATATTTCATATGTCATCCTTCAGGTCTGATTTCTGTCATAGGTGTCATGGCATCTTCATCATTGTTGTCATAAAGCTAGGGAATCTAGCCCAAGTGTCTCACTAGCTCCAAATTGCCTCTTCCTCTTCCATGGGAGTTACTCTTCCTCTATATTTCAACCTCATTGACTCATGCCAAGTATTATTGACCTTATAACTCATCCCAAGAACATTAGTCTTCCCATGGAATTTAAATTGCAAGAAGATGATGCCATGTGGCACATAAATTCTAGCTTGTGTGGGTCCCACTTCCTCCATGTGTCTTCATGATCAAATGCCACTTTGATTTTCACTTGTATATATTTATTTATATCCTTTATTAAATATTTATGCCATCCTAATGTTCCAATATCATTTATTATCCCCATTATTCCAAATGCCAAAGCTTCCACCCCAAACCTAGGAAACTAGTAATTTTCCTCCTTGGCAATTATTTGACCTTTAACATCAATTTGACAAACTCTAATGAATAGGGACAATTTGATTAGGCCATTGTGACCCAATGCCAAATTTGGGACATGAAACTCCATCGCCACCATGACATAAGAGAATAAATTCCCGTGGTTCTTTTGAACTTATAGGTGACATGGAGGTTCTTGGAGAACCACAACCTAGAACACCGGATCGACAAGTCTTTGATACTGTTGAGGTTGAGGATCTAATTGCTACAGAGTTTGATACTCCTTTTAACCCTCCTCTTACTAGACCCAACGATCCACTTCTAGTACCTGTTGGCTTCCAACAACCTGAGTATAGTGCTTATCTGTTTACACTGGGTTATACCATGGTTAACCTAGGAGACGAGCAGAGAGTTCCACAAACTCCCACAACTTCTATGGATACAAGGATTGTTAATACTTCCTTCAAAAACACTGCGACTTCGAGTTCATCGTAGGCTGCTTCTGCCTCAACTCCATCCTTCAGTTTTAATGCTGGTATTCTAGGCATGCCGAGCTCATTACCTTCGACATTTTCCTAAGTTTCTACCCCAACTTTTGGAGCAAACAATGTCCCTTTGTCATGGATACCCATAGTGAACTTCACTCAGTCTTCTTCAACACAATAGGTTCAAGGTGTAACACAATCTGTTGCTTCCACTTCCACTATAGGATCAATTCCCTCGTCAACTATGCCTGTCATGGGTACCATGACAACGCTGTCCGCTACAACCACACCTGGTTTCAACCCCTATGCAGGGTACAATGTGAATCCATTGAACATACCTGCAAGGAGTGTTCCCTTCTCTTTGTTTGTTGGAGGAGGGGGTAATATGTTTAACCAGCAGTATTGCGGGGCTAACACCCAGCCACAGTGGACAAACACATAGGGATTTAATCCGCTTTATTTTGGGTGGAGTAATTTCAATCCTTTCATTTCAAAACCAATGGCTGGGGGAAACCCCCACCAACAGTACACGAACCAGGCGATGGGGTGGTTCCCAATACCAGGTTCCTATCTACCAGATTCCATCAGCTCAGCCACGTTTACCATTTCTGGCAACTTTAAACTTGCCAGATCTTTCAAAACTCATGAACGACCCCATGCATCATGACCCTACATGGCCACCCGTTCCCACTAAGTTGCCCTCGGACATTCCGAAGTTTGAAGGAAATACTAGTGAGGACCCTGGTGAGCATGTCACAACATTTCATCTCTGGTGTTCCTCCAACTCACTGAACGATGATTCCATAAGGTTGAGGCTCTTTCAAAGAATATTAACTAGTGTCACAGCCAAATGGTACATTGAATTGCCTGCAGCTTCCTATGGCACCTTTCGGGATCTTGCAATTGTGTTTTTGAACCATTTTCAACTTCTTGTCCGGTACGATGCTAGCATAGACCTTCTCTCGACCTTTCGAAAGAATAAAGCACTCATCTATCTAATCACATTCAGGAGTGGCAAAGGCGAAAGAGGCTCATTAAGGCTGACATCCCCCGATCATTCTTATTAGAATGGTACCTTAAGTCACTTCTTCCTTATGTTTCTAAGGAAGTTGCCACTTCAGGGGTGTCCTCTGAAGAGGAAGCCATTTTGAGAACCCAACAACTTGACTTAGTTTACACTTAGTATGGGCTATTGTATGAAATTATTCCTGATGCACCAAGGTCTAATATAGACTTAGGTAAACCTAAACCTGGATCACATGCCAATGGCATTGTGGGTTCCGTCGATTCTGCAGCGTTTGATTCCTTAACAAAGCAGGTTCATGCCTTTTCAGTCAAACAGTCTATTGCAGAAGAAACTTTTGTTGCATCCTCCCCTTCAACTACAGAATCTATACAGTAGGTGCAGACAAACCAAAAGGACTCTCGAGAGCCCAAAAGAAAGGGCAAGAAAGGGGAGGGAAACCAACAAAATCCCAACAACACATAAAATGCCAAGGAGGGTAAAAAAAGAGAAATGGAAGGCTAAGTTCCCTTGCAAACTATGTCAAGAGGACCACCTTACCCATCAATTCCCTCTAATGGAAGAAGTCCAGAAGCTGATCCGTGAAAAGAAACCAGCTGTTTTAAAAGACCCTTTTCCTCACGGACAGAGTTCAGCTTCTGGAAGCTCTAGTGCTGGGGGAACCACTCATGCCACCTCTGTTGATTAGTCATTCATTAACATGGCTAACTCATATTCTCTATTGCAAACTCGAGAAAGGAACTATACCCTAGATCGGCAGTAGAAAGATGCTCCTGAATCCTCTACTCCTCTTCACATTCCAGTGGAGACGCTGCCGAAGATACCAAAAGGTGTCTTCAAACGGGCTGTGCACAACCCCAACGTGCGGGTTCCCCCCAACTACAATGTTGTGGAGGACTTAGCCCAAACCCCCTGTGCCATGTCTAATTTGGAGGTACTACAAAGTTTCCCATTGCAACGCAGTGCACTCCTCGCAGCGATTGGGAGTGTTGATTCATCTGCCATGCTTGCATGTTTTGATATGATAGATATCAAGTACCGGTTGTCGTATCATGTCGCTCTCCAGATAGAGGTCATCCATGGTCCCATGACCATTCGACGAGATGTTGTAGATGAGGGAGCATCAACGTGCGTAATGTCTATCTCTTGCTAGAAGGCTTTGGGAAAACCTAAGTTAGCTCCCTCGAACATGATACTTACTGCCTTCGATGGAAGATCTTTCCATCCACACAGAGTCTTACCATCTTTCGATGTCGAACTGGCAGGCAAAATAGTATCAGTAGAGGTCGAAGTTCTAGATGCCCCGCTCGATTAAAACATATTATTGGGTAGGATCTAAACATATGCCATGCAGGTAGTGCCATCAACTATCTTTTGGGTCATAATGTTCCCTCACGAAGGGAAGATAATCACAGTTGATCAACTTTCATTTTCCCAAAAGACCAACCAGACTTCATCGGGTTCAACTATCCCATTGATTGATCAGTCCCACCCAGTCACTAAGAGTTTGGGAGCAGGTCTCTATGGGTCATTAATAGAAAAATTTGACCTACCTTCTCCCATTAATTTTATTGGTTCTGAATAATGTTCTTCATCTGAGATATTCACGGCTAGTTCAACGACAGATCCATGGATTATCCATACCGAATCAGGACCAGTCGTGCCTTTATCTGTTGCAGAGGTGGCTTACTTGGATTCACAACAAACTGCAATAGAACATATCATGACTCCGTTGGTCTTTACTGAGTCAGATATGGACTATGCTCCTGCCTGGTCAGTAGAATTTGTACACTCTTTTAATTGTCTAGACACTGTTTTTCCCTCTGATGAGGCAATCTTGGAAGCAATGATAGGCCTGGATCACCCTTGGGAACATATGCATCACAGGTCCTATTTCCTTCCTGAACTAGACAGGATAGAGAGGGGTGAGTTTTCTATCAGACCTGGTGTAATTTTTGATTTGTCCACTGTTCCTTCTACTTCACAAGCTGTTTTTTGCCGAAGGGAATAGGATAAGTACATTGAGAACCATCCCGATCAACATTGCCACTGAACCTAGGGTCATGGAAAATATTTTTATTAGAGCAGACTATTATCTCGATGAGATCATTCCATACACCAATCTATTTAATGATTTCCATGACATCTTTTCCCGGCCTCATGAAGAGATCCCAGGCATTGACCCTACTTGAAGAAGTACTACGCTTAGGCACCTATTCTTTTTCATGTATTTTTATGTGTAAATTTTTTATAGCTAGCTTTGTTTATTGTTGTATTTATGTCTTATGCATTTATTGCCTTGTGTTTCAGATGTCAACTGAACACTTTATAGGATTTGCTGATGGTGCTAGCCGCCACACTCGTCAGTTGGCCGCGACTGCTTAGGTTATTGACTCACCAACTGGTCAACTGGTGTCTTCGGGAGGGTCTTGTTTAAATCCCACAACGAACAATGTGGCAGAATACTGTGCAGTCATAGAGCTACTCTGAGATGCTATGTTTCATGGCATTTCACATTTCGAGGTACGGATCGACTCACAGTTAGTTGTTTTTCAGTTACAGGGTGTTTATCAGGTTAGAGATCCTACTTTGCTACGTCTATTCATGCGCGTTAAGTTACTTGAGAGACAGTTTAATTATATAACATATCAACATATCCCAAGGAATTTGAATGCATTAGCTGATTCATTTGCAAATTATGTTCTAGATTGGCATTTGCATCATTCACATACATAAGTAATTCATGCATAAAACACAATAACACACATGTAAATATAACTGATACTGTATCAAAAAATAGTATGAGTTTGGATCATAAGTCTGTTACAGAGTCATGTCATAAGATACAAAATTGGGCTCGATGGCCTCAAAAATATATGTAGAATATCCTTCTCCTATGGAGAAGGTGTGGCTTCATCTGCCTCTTCTACCTCTCGGTAGCATATGACCAGCCTAGCTACTTTCCGCATTAAACTAATCCAGGCTAGGGGCAAACCAACCACATCCTCCTCTATATCAACTGGAATCTGCTCAATCCAATATGTAGGAATGTCATGAGTCAACCGACTCATCTTCCTCTCTATGGTCCCCAGTGTGGCATCAACTACACCCACTTCTACTGGTCTCACGAAAGTATATGGGTGTCCCTCAAGGCGTACTGGTCCAACATCTGCATTTGACACTTTGTTTCAATACTTCAAACTCATCATAAAAATCATATATACGTAAAATTGAAAAAAATAAATAATTTTTCAAAAACATAAACATACCTATATCTCCCTAGGCTGTTCATGGAGGAAGTATCAGCTCAAGATCATGGCAGAAGTCTAGGCCTGCATACAGAAACTGCTAAAGAGCTGGCACTTGTCATTCCCACCAACCCCAGAAGTCATCCTCTTGGTAACAAAGGTTTCTCTCGCCACCACCCTGGCGGAGGAAGATCTCACCCCAACGGGCTAGCATTGGCTCACGAGCGTTGACAGGGGCCATTGCCATGCCCAAACTAATAGCAGGCATCCTCTCAAAGAAGAAGGTGCAAAGTATGCTCCCATACCCAAAATTCTTCATTCTCCCGGTCTTACACACCAAGAGTTGAAGCTTCATGTTCGCCAAAAGACTCGAACACCAGTCATAAACATGCCCTTGCAAGCATTCAACACCTATATGCATATAATGCCTTGAGGCAAGATGTTGAGAAGCACTTCCCCCCATTCGGTTGAGAACACTTAGAATAACTCGGAGAGGGAAGCTTGTAACAGTCAAGATGAGAACTTGAATACCACATTTCTCACTTCCTGGTTGGCAGTAAGCATTGACATATTCTTGCGCGAACAAGGAACCCACCTTGAGAGAAGAACCTTTTAAATTCACCAACTCTCCTCTATGAGAGAGACCCGTGATAAAGTAAATGTCATCTATGGTGAGCTCCAGTATCTCACCTCGGATATCAAACACCATGGAATTTGCATCCCAGTATTGGACAAGTCTTTCAAGCAAGCGGATTTGAGCCCGCATGTTGACCGTTCTATAGAATTTTAGTAATCTACATCTTCTGAGAGTATGAAGGGTTATTGGATCTTGCAATGCTTCTCAATCCATTTCCTCATGCCCTCTTTCTCGCCATACCAATACCATCCTTCCAAACAACAGTCAATTTTCAATCTTTTTTCCTACTTTTAGCCTACTTTCAGGGGTGTACGCTGCTCTTTACACCATAGAGGCACGTTTTGAATGCTGCTCTTCCTCATGCACAGTAGCATACACATAGAGCACGATGTGAGCATTGCCTAAAAATGTTTTTTGACCACAGAAACTGACAAAAAATACATGAAAATGCAAGTTTGGGAGGAATGAACTTACTTGGTGGAAGCGGAAGGTCGATTGGTACTCCTGTTTAATTGCAGTGAGTGGAAGAAGATCAAGGGTTTGTTCCAATTCTTTCCCTAGAATTTTCAATTGTGATATTTGTTTTCTAATTTGAAACTAGTTATATAAAAGTGACTTTAATTTTTACGCACTTTTTGCAAAAGTATATAGTTTCAGATTGTTCTTAAAGGGTCCTATTTAATCACTAATACCTACAAGTTTTGGTGAAGTAATTGTACCCTAGATATTTCAAATTTTCACTAGATTCTCAAAGCATTAAACCAGTATGACTTAGCTTCTTTATTGACGTACCAGTATAGACGTTGTATTGGTCATTTATTATGTCATGGAGAAAATTTGTCATCACTTACTAACTCGATTATTGAGATTATATTTTTGACAGGTCATGAACATATGATCCTAGTAGCTATCTTTTAAGTCGTTTTAAGCTCTTGTTTTGACTATGAAAAACTAAACAAGATTGCCGAACAAACTTGGTCTCTTCAAGCGCATTAAATGAATTGAAGGTCCATCTGCTTAGGTATAAGTTTAACCATTTTCCGGACCTTTGCGGATTACTTACGAAAAAAGGAATACTTTAGTCATACATGGCTAGAAGAGTTCCCCTCTCATTGTTTTATACTTTTTTAGGGGAGGGGACTAACTGTACGAAAAAGGACTTTTGGAGCCTCTCTTTAGGGTTTTCAGGCTCTCGAAACATGAAAACACCAAGCGAGCAGTCACCTACTCGGGTTCGATGTGAAATCCATGAGAGGGTATATAGAGGATTGTTTAAGTTTTTTAGACTCTATAAACAGGAAAACACCGATGAGCATTAACCTACTTGGGCTCGATATTAAAATCCACGAGTAGGTGTATGGAGAATTGTTTAAGTTTTTCAGACTCCTTAAAATTGAAAACACCGGTGAGCAAGAACAGATATCGGCTCGATATTAAAATCCAAAGATCAGTTTTATAGAGTATTCATCTTCTTCGAACTCTTTAAAAAATGAAGAAGGTCTTGAGTCTTCCTCCCATGGGCTCATTAAAATTATTACATGGTTGGACTTATTGAGTTTTCTATCTTTCTTGGACTCATTAAAATAACAAGAAGGCCATTCTTTTACCAAAGATAATAAGGGATAAGAAGGGTATATCACATCTTTTCAGTTTCAAAGGCAGTTAAGTCAGTCATATCCTTGAACACAACACCTATTTGAGTCTTTTCATGTCAGTTGGGGTTTAGTTTTTGGCCTTAGGGTGAACTTGATCTCCGAGTTCTTACTCCCCCAGTTGGTTATTCTTCCAATCATATGGAGGGTCTGTTATGTCTCCTACATCACAGGCTTATATCATTTTCCCCTTCAGGTTGAAAACTGCCTAAGTCACTCTGTGTCATGCTCACTGTTCAAGGATACAGCCTGTGTCAGTCATTCTGCAGTTTACCTTGACTTCATGTGTCGATCATCTTGGTGTTAGTTTGTTTCATCTTGTTACTCGTCCTACTCCACATTCAGCTCATACCTATGATTGTTCCTCATGTTGGATGATGGAGGATGCATTAATGCCTCCCTTCCAACGGACTTCTTAGTACAACAAGTAGACAAATGAATATACAATCTAGTAGACAAGTGGAAGGAGCAACTCACTCATCATAATACAATAGTATCCCTAAATACATGTCGGTATAGTACAATAATCTGATACAATGGCCATGAGTAGGAAGTACATAGTGAATACATGTCATAAGTGATCACATCCATGATCCCTCTATAGTAAGATATGGTCTCCTACTAAAAAGGGGACAACTGGTGAGAACTGGAGGTACAAACTGCTGATATCTGAGAGGTGATATCTCATCTGTACAGTCATAATCATAAGTAGCATATTGAATGCCACTATCGCCTAGGGTCTTCTACACAAGTTTCCGATGGTGCAAGTCCCATCAAGTGAATAAAGGAGTTGAGGTCGAACCTGATGTGACATCGTCTGATTACTGGTCAATGATGTATACCGTCAATGATGTATACTGTTAATAGACGTGAGATAACCCACCAATAATGAAAATGGGCATCAAGGCACAGAGTAAAATCATTGGAGTATGAATATATGTGTTGAAGTCGAACACTAATATGAATCCATTGATCAGGGGACATTGATGTATTCCCAAAACTATCGATGGTGAGAGAACCTACCACTAATGACTGCAAGCCTCAAGGTAATCAACCGAACTCTAAGCCTCAAGTCTCAGAATAAATGGGTTGAAGTCGATGGAATGAGACTCGCTAGAAGGAGGGCATTAAGGCATCCCCCATCAACCAACATGAGGCACCAGCTACGCTGAAAGATTTGGCAGATATCAGGTGAAATAGAATGACTCAATAAGGATGGCCGACATGCAATAGTCAAGAAATCTGAGGAGTCGCCAACTCTGGTTTTAGGACTTCCTTTGAACAAGAGCATGAGAAGATGGATAGACTCAGGCAACATAGACTCAATATAGACTGTGCAATGCAGGAGACACCACCAAGAGCTCCATAATGACTGGAAGCTTAACCAATCGGTGGAGTAAATTGAGAAACAAGTACAGCTCCTTAGGTCCAACTATAGTCCCGACTCATAATGTATGGAGTGGAATGAATGCTCTATTCAAAGGAGACACAACAGTTGCCAACATGAAGTAGTAACCATAATCCCGTCCGGCTTTTTGGAATATTTGATTTTTTTGGTCTTTTTCATATTTGGAAAAGCTTGAAAAAGAATAAAATTGCTTATAGTACAACAAGTGAGGGAACGAGTGTCAAATAACGAGCAGACTAGTCCCAAGCAGTGGAACATACCTATGATCAATTTAAGGAAGCGTATGAAAGATGTGGACACTCGGGGGGGTGTTCCCTTAGGGTCAAAAGGTCATCAAATTGTGAAGGACAAATGGAGGCTCTGCAAGGCTTGACAGGGAAAAGTGCTTAGGCACCAGGCTAACAACTAAGTGAGCAGGAGCCGGCACAAGGCTCAAGAAGCAAGCAGGACGATCCAATGCAATCACAACTTGATATAACTAAGGGATTCCTCATGGGAGATGGCCAGCATAAGACAAACTGGAGTATGAATCTTCATCGCAAAGTCATGGCGTAACTACAAAAGACTCCCGATCCTAAGGACACACAACGACATGGGCACCATAATGCAAAAAAGGGGGTTCTAAATAGGGTGCCCATGTTCGGAAAGGCCCTACTGCCACATAACGACACTTCTATAACAGTGTGAAGGTTCTGTGTCGGTTAAGAAGTGGGGTCGCACCTAGGGTTTATGAAAATGGTCAAAAGGTCAAATGCATAATGCATGTGAAAATGACATCTAACCTATATGTCAGGTGTGAAATATACCTGCCGTAGGCGCGAAATGGTCCAAAATGACTCTCGCCGAAGAAATCTGGTCAAAAAATGCTACTCCAAGCCATTATATTAGTCCAAAACAACTTAAAATGGTGGAAACTATAGACAAGTGGGTTTCAAAAATTATAAATAGTAATAAAAATATCCAATTTACAATTCATTTTTACTATTCACCCATTTGGAGTTTTGTGGTTAGTTTTCACCTCAAAGTTCAACTGCTGATTCTGGGAGCTACAGGGGTCCAATCATCGAACCGTCAGGAGTAGGTTGGTAGTCTCATCCATACCTTTCATTTTAATGCTTTTATTTCAATTTTCATCGGTTGGATTTTTTATGTGGCCAAGCCCTAAATGGTCATAGCGGCACTCGTGGGTTATAACTATGTGGGTTGCGAGTAGGGCAAGGTACTCCCAGTCAATGCATGCGTTGACCATGGGTACCCAACTCTATGAGAAAATTAGCTCACGGGTACGACCATGGAGTTGGTTTTTAAAATAAAACTGACTAAATTCTTTGGTTTCTCTTCCTCCAAGATGGTTCTAGAGTGGAGAGAGAGGGAACATGACCTTGTGGATGAGGATGTCCACAATGATGTGTGTGCACAGCAAGCCTTACAAGCATGTGGGCTATACAAATTTTGGAACATAGGGGGTTTGAGGGCCCAAAACCTATTGCTTCGCCATTTTATAGACTACTGGGACATCGATGCACATAACTTCAACCTAGACGGGAAAATACTCACTCCGAAAGTGGAAGATATCTACTTCATTACTGGTTTGTCCCACCGAGGTGAAGTGGAAATCCTTCGATCTCGTTCCGTGGGTGGTGGGATCACCATCACCGACTATATAAAGTGGTATTGTGTTCCAAATGCTCGGGAAATGGGGAGTCAGGTGCCCATCAGAGCCATAGTTAATATGAGCATGAAGATCATAGTAGAAACCCTAGTGTGGATTATTGGTTTGAAAGCTCTTCACTAGTCATCCAGGACAGTGATGTTCTATGCATCACATTGTATGCAGCCCATGATATTTGACTGGTGCACAATGCTACTGGGGTCCATGAAGACCCAGCTGACAAAGTGTAAGCAAGGGGAGGCAAAAAACTTCGGATACAGTAGTATCTTATGCAGTTTCTTCTTTGAGCAAGTTTCGGGGGTCAATCTGAGGGTTGAGGTCCCTCCTCATAGTCTCTGTGACCTAGCCCTGACCCGGTGGGCAGAGGTCTTGACTCAACAGGGTGGTGGCCGTCAGGCGTCACCATACACAGAGGAGTTCTTTCATTGGTGGGACCGACAGGTCATAGCTATAGAGGACTACCCCTATGCAGGGATAGACTTCCACCAGGATTGTGACATGTCACTTCCACTAGATGCAGCATTCAGAGACATTTGTGAGTACTCTTTTTATGTTTTTGGTGTATTAGATTTTTATGGATTTTTGATTATAGATGTAAATGAAAAAATATTTTTGGGGGTAGTATCATATATTAATGTTTTACTGTTTTCTCTCAGATAAGGCCCCAGTGAGACCTGAGGGCTTCTCGAGACATCATCGCCGAGGCAGTGGTGATGAGGCAGTGGGTGCTGCAACAGAGAATACACTACAGATTCTATGGGGCAACCTATCACAGATGACTACCAGGGTACCACAGATAGAGGTGGTGCAACTACCTGAGGATATGCAATGTGACGTAGTGGGGGTGCCATGTAACTGGGTACAACTACTGCAGCATATAGCGAATGCAGTACAGTATTACTATCAGACACATCCTGTCAGGGTGGCAGCTAAGCCTCCTCATAGGGAGTAGATATCTCAGGGTCCCATTTTTGTATTGATATGTATATTTTTGAGGGCTACGGGCTCCAGTTTGGTATTATGACAATACCATTTTGGACATATTATTTATAAAAACTATGGTTCTCCGGTTCTACTATATGTGTGTATGTACAAATGTATGGATGTCTCTTTTATTTGTGTACTTCATTGTGAATGTGACAAATGCCAATCTAGGACATACTTAGCGTATGCATCAGATATGTGATTAAAAATTCTCGGAACATGAATGTATGTAATTGAAACAAAATGTCGTTCCAGGAGTCTTACCCTTAAGAATTTCCGTAGTAACATAGGATCTCTTACATGGTACTGACCATTCAATTGAGACACAACTAGTTGTGAGTCCAGGCAAACTTCTAAAGACTAGATACCATGTGAAA
The DNA here is from genome assembly GCA_027924585.1 of Larix kaempferi. Taxonomy (NCBI): domain Eukaryota; kingdom Viridiplantae; phylum Streptophyta; class Pinopsida; order Pinales; family Pinaceae; genus Larix; species Larix kaempferi. The sequence goes on along the minus strand of BSBM01000159.1, from coordinate 7,474,827 downwards.
GAGCATCCTGAAGTAAGTCAATCACGACACTATACTCATCCACATTGTTAGACGTAGGACCAAGACAAGCGCCTCCTGAGGACACAACTAGGTGGTCATGTGAGTCCAGGAAACAGAAGCAAGCTGTTGCGTATGACGGCTAGCACCGTCTGCGAACCCTAAGAACATAGGAGACTCCGCTGATATCTGTCAATCAAATGGAAGCGAATCAACAGACCCAAAAACCAAAAGAAATCTAAACTATGTACAGAAGCAACTATACAATAGTGTACAAAATTATTAGCTCGAACTAGAAGTTCAAGCGTAATACCGCTTGAGGTAGAGCCCATTTTTAGGCTCCTTCAAGGCGTTCCCCTCATAATCCTCTAATTCATAGGATCCTTTTTCGAGGACATGCCTCACAATGTAAGGATTGTGCCACATGGGGTTAAACTTGCCTGCCCCTAGGGGTTCTTTAGCTTGGTCATATAAGAGGACCAAGTCACCTTCAACATAATGCCAGATATGAACAGACCTATCATACTGAACCTTAACACGACATTTATTGGCATCTATAACCATGGTGGCATCTCAACATTGCTTGTCAAGTTGCTTAAGGTGGATTAAATGTTGCTCAATACCTGTCGTTTCAGGGAGGAGCTCTATGGCCAGTTTAAGCAAAGGCATTTTGCATTCAATCGATAAAATTGACTCCACATCATGTACCAACTGAATCGGTGAGAACCCAGTGGCAGTCTTGACTGCAGTTTGATATGCCCACAAAGCAGGATATAACATAATATGCCAGTTGTTATTGATTTTTTGGATGGTACGTTGGAGAATGGTCTTTAAAGACTTATTGACTGCTTCTACTTGACCATTCGCTTGGGGATAGTAAGAAGATGAGTGTTCTTGATGAAACCCAAGCTTGAGTGAAAAATCCTCCATCATTTTGTTCTAAAAGTGACTGCCATGGTCAGTGACAATCTCTTTCGGAATACCGAACTGAGTAATAATCTGATTGAACATGAAATGGGCTGCTGTAGCACCATCGGATTTTATGGTAGGAATGGCCTTAGCCCATTTGGAAAAGTAGTCCATGGCCACTATGATATGGTGATGCCCCCCAGCCGAAACTGGTTTGCAATCCATGAAATCCACCCCCCACTTTGTGGAGGGACTGATTGTGATGACCAAATGAAGGGGCGCTGGATGTGAGTGTATATTATGAGAAAACACCTGTCAAGGGTGACATCTCTTCACAGTGTTCATACAATCTTTTGATATGGAAGGGAAAAAATAACTAGCTCGCATAATACATTGGGCTATAGAAAGCCCGAATAAGTGACCGCCACACACCCCAGCATGGCAATCATTAAGCACACGCTCCAATTCTTTGTGAGTCAAGAAAAGATGGAGAATAGAATCCTTTCCTCGGTGATACAAAGTGTCACCGACGATAGTATAATCTTTAGCGTGATGTTTCACACGTCGTCACTCGTCCTGTGAATAATGCGAAGGAAACTTCAAAGTTTGGAGATATACAATGACATCCCCATACCAAGGGTCCTTTGACGAGATAAGAAACAAGTGTTCATCCACAAAGGAATATTCATGGATGACATCCTCATCAAGTCTCGGAAGGTCCGACATAAGCTCAGCAAACACCAACGATTTCAACGACTTTGCCAAAGCGAAATCGAAATTGAACTCCTGAAGGATCACAATCCATTTATTGTACTTCCCCCCTATAAGGCGTCGTGATAGCATGAACTGAAAAAGATTGATATGAGCTACAACTGTGGTTGTTCTAAGCAAAATATAGTGTCGTAACCATTGGACCGCATGGACCGTCACAAGTGCCAACTTTTCCACATGAGTATATCTCAGTTCAACATCTACTAGATTTCGACTAAGGTAATATATCACATGCTCGAAAAGCATATCATCAACCTGAACTAAGACCATGCCAGTCATCTCTTGAGATGCAACCACATAAAGTATAAAATATTGGGCGAAGTCGGGTGGACTAAGCACAGGGGCTGATACCAAAGCTTTCTTAAGGGCATCGAAAGACTGTTGGGCTCGCTCATCCCATATAAACGGTGTGTCTTTCTTCAACAAACGTGCGAAACCTCTGGTAATATTAGCATAATTAACTACAAAGTGATGTAGAAAAGTAGCTCTCCCTTGGAGGCTATGCTGAAACAAGTTGCACGGATGAGGCAACCGAAGTATTGCCTCAACTTTAAGAGGATCGACTATAATACCCTCTTTTGAAACTATGAATCCTAGAAGGTGACTTGACCTCACCACAAAGATGCATTTATTGGGATTCAAACGGATCTTGTAGTGTATACATCATTCGAGAATCCAACATAGGTGCTTGGGGTGGTCCATTCTCTTGCGCGAATGGGCGACAAGATCATCCAAGAAAACCTCCATTATACTTTTAAGGTCATAAAAGGCATAGGTCATGGCACACTAAAACGTAGCTCCGGCATTTTTAAGGCCGAAGGGCATTTTTCGATATGCAAATGTGCCCCAAGGACAAATGAAAGTAGTCTTTTGTTGGTCCTCGTGTTTGATTTGAATTTGTTTATACCTCGAAAAGCCATCCATGAATGAAAAAAATCTCACTTCCCACACAAGCATCCAAGATTTGATCAATGAATGGCATGGGGAAGTTGTCTTTCGGACACGCGTGATTCAGGTCTCTGAAATCAGTGCATACGCAGATCATTCCCTGCTTCTTATCCATAAGAACGAGGTTTGACACCCATTCGGTAAGGGGAACGGGGTAGGTAAAACCAGCTCTGAGCAATTTCTCCACCTCTGCCTTAATATCTACTGCCTTCCTAGGGTTAACGGCACAAAGCCATTGTCGAACCAGTTTAGCGTGAGGGTACGTACTAATCTTGTGCTCAACAATATTGGGGTCTATATCTGGCATCTCCTCATATGACTAGGCGAAAGCTTCCCTAAGTTCTGCAAATAATTTGGTGTAGATGACAACCTCCTCAAGAGAGCAATCAGCATCGATGTAAATATTTTCAATCTTTTTGGGAGTGCGAGAGATGTCGATTGGTATAGTCGGGGAAATATTAGGCATGTTCCCCTCTGCGAAAATCTCATGTGAACCCAAAAGAGCCCTAGGGTGACCAACCATCTCAACAAGAGTCATCCTAAACTCTTATTGCTCGACGAGATCGAGGTTGGGAAGGAAATAAGAGTGATGGTGCATATCCTCCCAATGCCTCTCACTACCACACATGGCCTCGATAATAGCTTCATCTGAAGGTAAATTACCATCAAGGAAATCGTTTGAACAAGATGAGTCGACTGCCCAAACTGGCAGCGTAATGGGATCTTCCTCATCTGTCCGAGAAGAAGAGAGATCCGGCTCGGCAGTGGCTTGTTTAATATCCTGGTAAGCAAGCTCAGCTACAGACAATGGCATAGACATCCCAACGTGCATAATGTCTCCAGACGTAGAACTCGTGGATGACAAACTCCACGGATCATCAAAATATGAAGTCCAGAATAGTACATTATGTAATGGAGGAGATGCACTATCGTAAATGGTTCCAATAAAATTCATGGGTGCAGGGAAATCATAATATCCCATCAATGAAGGGTACATACCAACACCCATGTTCCCAGTTGCCGGCTGAGAATCTGTAACCTACGGGACTATGGATCCCGTGGATGCTCTGGGAGGAGGATTAAGGAAATCCAGCTGATCGATTGTCACAATCTTTCCTTCATGTGGAAAACAAATAACTCTGAATACAGTAGACGGCTTTCATAGTGTACATCCAATTCCAACCCAGTAAAAGGTTGTAGTCGATGTCCACATTAACCAATTTGACTTCAATAGGCACAGGTTTACCCTCTAAGTGGACAAAAAGGGAAGGGATAATCCCATGCGGCTTGAAGGACCAACCATCAAATGCAATGAGCATGGTTCTAGACGTGAGTAGAGGAGGAGAGCCGAGATCTTTCCAACAAGTTAAAGACATCACTGATGCACAAGCACCTTCGTCAACCACTGTTCTCCTGACAAAATTTTGAAGTCACTCCACATGGATTTTAAAAGCCACGTGGTAAGGTAAGCGAGGTTGAACATCAGTAGTGTCGAACTTGATAACATTGGGACTTTCCCCATCTTGAACTCCTAACACACTCAAAAGGGCATGCCTTTGAGAAGGACACGCTTGTAAAACTTCAAGAGCCGACATGCACACGAAGTTTGGCCCAAATATTCTACAATGGAGTAGTTCTAGGAGGCTTGAGAATTGGGATTATGCATAGAGCGCTTAAGAACACCTTTCGGTATCCATGGAAAAATAGAGGGCTTCTCGATATGAAAGGAATTATCAAGAGGAGGGGGAGGCTCACTCCCCATATTAGGTTGTGGTGCACCATAATAGCGTTTATGAGTAGCAACACTAACCTCCGATTGAACCATATTCACGCATCCATAACCACTAGTATTGGAAGAAGATGCTGCAGTCTCATTAGGTCCATAACCAATGGTAGGAACATGTGAAGCCATGTTTTGATGATGAGGAAGGGGATCCTTCAACATCGCTGGGCTCTGTGCAATATGCTTCGATGCTTCTTTGATTTGAGGACACAAGTGAGTAAGATGATCTTCCCCACAAAGCTTACAAGGAAATTTCACCTTACGCCTAGGTTTACGGTCCTCACCAGCATTTCTGCCTTCTCGAGGAGGGTTGGCATTCTCCTTACGAGGGGTATTGTGATTTCTATTATTGTTCCCATTTTTTCCACCCTTACGGTTATTTCTCCCCTTCTTCTTACCACCAGGTTGCTAGTTACTCGATGGGTTCGTTGATTGCACACTGTGTACATCAGATGATGGGGTGGAAGTGGACAAGGTGTGGATTTGTCTAGGAGTAGACTGGTTAATCGAAATTTTTTGCATTTGATTAGCCACCAAATCTACAGGGTGAGTACTTGCGGATCCCACAATGCCATCGGTATGTGGTCCAAGAACTGACTTGGGCTCATGTCGTGTTCGTGGTGTGTCAGGAATAATGTTGTACAAAATTCCAGATTGAGAGTATAGTAAATCTAACTATTGGAATTTTAAGATGGCTTGTTCCTCAGTCACAATGTCAGACATTGAAACATCCTTAGCAATATATGGAAGTAAAGACTTGAGGAACCATTCCAATAGAAACTCTGGAGGAATGTTGGCTTTCACTAACCTCTTCCGTCAACGCCACTCTTGAATGTGGTCAGAAATATGTGTGGCCTTATTCTGACAAAAGGTGGACAAAAGTTCAGTACCAGTATCGTAATGAACCGGTAACTGGAAATGATCCAAGAAAACCAAAGCGATCTCATTGAAACCCCTATAAGTGTTCCCAGGAAACTCAACATACCACTTCGCAGCTGCCCTCGTGAGGGTGCATTGAAATAGTCGTAATCGAATGGAATCGTCATTCAACGAGTTGGAAGAGCACCAAAGGTGAAATGTTGTGACATGATCGCCTGGATCCTCACCACCTTTCCCCTCAAACTTAGGAATGTCCGAAGGGAGATTGGTAGGGACTAGAGGCCAATTAGGGTCATGACACACCAGATCATTCGTGAGCTTCGAAAGATCCAGAAGATTCAAATGTTCAAGGAATGGGAGCTGCGGTTGGAAAGCTTGATTATAAGCCCCCCATAAAAGGTTGGTTGTATGGAATCGAATTATAAGATGGACCAAATGCCTGACCATGAGCATTAAACTACTGATTCTACAGACCTGATAGACCATAAGCTTGACCATAGCCATAAGGTTGATAACCTCCTCCGACCTGACTCGTGTGAGAGTAATCAAGTATATAAGTGTTTTGGGAACCATATTGAGGTGGGTTGTACTGGTGGCTAGAACCGACTGTGTTGTTGTAAGGGTTTCCACCATAATTATGGGGCATATACGTACTATTCATAGTGAGAACCATGTTGTAATGACCATGATGATAAGGTATGTTCCCACCCCCAACATTAGCATTAGGATTAGCGTGAGTGGTCGTGTGGTGACCATAAGCATGAGATGTATTCCCAAACCCAACATTGGTGTTACTAGTAGCAGGAATGGTGGCGTTATGACCATGAGGATAAGATATATTCCCACCTCCTACATTAGCATTACTAGTAGTGGTAGCAGACGCAAAATTATGCAGTATATGTCCACCCCCGTGGTTGGGAGGAGCATTAACATTCGTAAAAGTGGTCCTAGGTTGAAGGGTAGCAGCATGTGTATTAGGGTGTGGATGGCAAGTCGTGTTACGAACAGTGTTCCTATGTGGTTGGGTAGCCCTAGGAGGTGGCTGTCTTCCAACATTAGCATTGTTAGGAGGAATATGACTGGTCCCCATACTATGTGTGTGAGTGGACAACGTGGTGCCCCCAGCAAGGGTATTTCCCCCACTGGGTGCAGTGTTGCGAACACCATGATTAGTGCCAGCATGACTACCAAAAGCAGTGGAAGGATCAACTGTGTTGTAATTAGGAATACCATATGAGAATGCGGTAGGGTTGATAGTAGGACCCGTGTCATCATGTAACTCTGGAATCCCGTATAAATAATTATGTGGCTATGAAGGATCGAATGGGTCGTCCTCGGGTGGATCTGGACCAAACAAACTAGGTCAAGTCTCGGGTGGATCTGGACCAAACAAACTAGGTTGGGTCTCAGGTGGATCACCCCCCCACGCCTCACGAGGAGTAGGGGTGTCTAAAGTGTGTTTGACTCTACCCAATGGAGTCATATGGATTTATCCCATGTCAGAGTGTGCAATCGTCATGATGTCTAGGATGTATGTATCGTAAGAATCCGAAGACTCAGAGGGAGCCCGCTGGCATCCCCTAGCAACACGGTGTGAAAAGTTCGGTAGGATGTAAACCAGCCAACCGATGGGATCGACGGAGAGTAGGACTCCGTGCCATGATATCTCTAAAGAGAATATAAAATCACAGCGTCCCCTTACTACCAAACTATCGATCAAAAATAGTAAATCAAGAGCACACACCTAGAGAAACTACAGCCAAGAGCAGACAAACAGAGTGGCTAAATGAGCTCCTGACACTAGAGCCAGTATGTCTTGTCTAGGAGAGGCTTGAGACTCCCAAACTATAGCCAGAGGTAACAAAATCAGTTGTAACAGTCCCCAGAATTCACTGTGTGCACAGGGTCGAGTCCCTATACAATGGCAACTGTGCTGTCTGACCCCTATCTAACTCAAGACACAAACAATATAACCACTGCAAGTACCCTATGCAATACCTAGGTAGGGAAACTATGGTCACTGCAATATAACCAATGCTCATGAGGACAATCGCAAGTGGGATCTGTTGTATGGGAAGGGTAGCTAAGCCCGAAGCATAAGAGGACGAACCTCCGATACCCCCAGAGATGAACAAACCCTGGAAATATCTCCCACGTTCAGCTGGTATTGGAGGGATATCTCCACAACCAACCTCTCGTGACCTCATACTTAACTCTGGTCTGAGTAGAGCTTCCTGCGAACACTGATGTATACCATGGATTTCACCACTCCCTGGTCAGACACATAATGTTTCATCTAGTAGTCTTGGATTGTTTACTCACAATGATCTATTCCAAGACTCTAAACCTATGGTAGTTGGTGTACCCTATAAATAAAATCGTTCTAATCAATTTTAAGATTAAGCATTAATTTTAATGGCTATGGTTACTCAAAGGATATGGCCGTGAAACTAGTGATGTATATGACTCAATAGTATGCAAAATTGTCAAACTCTAGAATCATATATCTAATAAAAACAATGCCACTAACATGCAAAATCAATCCAACGGTTTCGAAATAAAAATGCAACTCTTTTATATTTTCAATGCACAAGTACAACCTAAATGAAAGCAGCAAGCATTCAATGCAAAATGTAGTACATAAAAGTAAATTTTTTTGTAATTTATCTTATAAACAAAAGGAAAATGCAAAACTATTTTTTTGTATTTTTCAATATGATGAAATGAAAAATGCAAGCAAATCCTACTATTCAGTTACATAAATGCAAAGGGAATCACTCAGACAACGTAACAGATCCTAAACAGTAAGACTCAGCCGATGGGAATGAGCTATATGGGTAAAAACCAATAAGGCAAAATCCAAGGATGGGAAAAACCAACAGGGCTCAAACCAATAGAAGAGAAGAGTTCTGGTCACGAACAAGGCATGGAACAGTCAAGAATCAGGCCAACAATGAATCGGGATCATCCAAATCCAACCCAACAACAACCAAATCTGGAGTTGTACGCTACTGTCAAAGGAAAAACTACGCTACTGTTCGCATAGCTAAGCTCACCCGCGGGTAGGGAAAAGCAAATGAAAAACCAAAGAGTCCAATGGCTTAGAAAAAACCAGTTTTCTATAGTGTATCTCAACGGCTAATCAGTGACACAGAGTTTCGACAAACAACAACTCTAAATAAGGACTAATGCCTAAAAATCCCCAAAAATGAATGTTTTCCCCAGTGGAGTCACCATTTCTGTGTTGGAGAAAACTTCCTATGGCTTGGGGTGAACCACAACAGAAAGTTGACTACCAGAAATTACCTCAATTCTCAATACTATGCTATATAAATGACAATGCTAAGATAATGAAGAATATAACCAACCTCGATCCAAACGTTTGATGTAGATCCTCGTTGGAGCTTTCAACTCGTGCATTTGAACCTGCAAATTAGTCTTGACAGCCAATATAAACGATATTAACATCATCAAGCGCAATGGTCCCTGATATTATAAGTAAATGCAACCCAATGTAATGTAAACAACATTCACAACATTAATGGACGAGAATATGAGTATTTCTATTATCAAATAACAAGAAGTACAATGTGATATGACCTCTTGTCTGCAACCAATCTGAACCAAGATATGGGTCAATCCACTTGTACCTCCACCATTTCAATCCTCCATGGAATGGCAAACTCAAACTATGATAGGAGTTTGGAAGGTGAACATAAAGGGTTCACAACTACAAGGATCAATGAGTGTAGACTCAAGATAAGGCAAAAATCCACTAGAGTTCTCTTGCTCTCCTCTCTCCTCCCATCCATAAGCCATATGTGCTTAATATATAGTCCTCCCAAAGGTAAGTGAAAGGACACATCGAGGCGTTTCGGGGAAAATGGAGGGCCAAAGGTCACCCTATGACCGCTTTTTGGGAGTAAAAAGTAATTAACTAGTGATTTTTACCATTTTACATGCTACTCGCGGGCTATAACGATGCAACTCGTGGGTATGCCCACTGTAGTGACGCAGCTAATGTACAGGGGAAAAAATAGGGAAAATAGTGTGTCTGAAGGATATAAAGTGGATCTGAGTCAGTAAAATGGATCCTGTAGGCCAAAGAGTGCTGATGCTCACAAGGTGAAAATTACGTTGTAACATAAATGAGCACAATTCATAAAGGAATCATACCAAACATGGTTGAATCAACCACATATTCAATTCCCACAACATATGGAACCACTACTTCACAATGTCTATAGTAAAATTGGTACTTCGCATGTTCGGAATGAAAACAATGGTACAAAAGTTGGTATGAATGAACTATTATATGATACCCATGCATTAGTGGGAATTTTTTTTAATTCATTACAATAAAATGAGCCAGGGTATGATGCTTACATCATTATTACCTTCTTCAAAAGGCTACTATTTGATTCCACCACCCGTCTCTTTGGACATGAGTCAAGGTATACCCAACTATGGACATCAATGTTACTATATAACTTGAAATAAATGTATGGTATGTCAGATGCATGCTTTTTGGCACTATTTAGGTAACAAAACATTAATTCCCATATATTTTTAATGAAGCTTGTGTGACAATTGGAAATGCAAAGTTCTTTTATGCATGCTTAATGAAATTGTACATTTAAATTTCTTGATAATTGCAAGTTATTAAAAGATAAGGTACCTCAAAGTGGTAATGAACTCCCCTACAACTATGAAGATGCAAAGAAACTACTATAAAGGTTGGCTGCATAATCATATATTATATCATATTTGTTTGAATGATGGAAGACAATTGTGAAGCAAATGGTCCTCTTCACATCCCCGATATTGAAGTGTATTTCTTAGCTTGTATCCCATCATATTAGATGTCTTAGTCACATGCTATGTTGGATACCTTTTCCAATTTCTAAAATGAGGAGGTTTGAATCCCCTCTTTGTTTGGTCAAACTTTTCCTTCTTCTTGTCCTTCCATGCCTTATGGAATTCTGGCCTTCTTTTGTTCCGATCATAACAATACTTGGCCTTCCTTATAGTTTCATATAGAGTTTGAGATTCATAAAACTCAATTCTATCCTTGTTGTATGAGGTAATCCACTTAGGAAATGTTGAATTTTAACTTTATCATCTCTGGTATACTTAACATACCTTGGTAGCTCCAAGAATTTATTTTCATACTCATCCATGATCATTTTTCCTAGTTCTAACTCATGGAACTCTTTGATTTTGTCATTATAATACCTATCCGATAGGTACTTTTGTTTGAAATATATTGTAAACATAATAATAAAAATAAAATAATATTGTCACCATCAATAATAATGATAATAGTAATAATGATAATAATTAATTATTTAAGCTAAATGAAAGGTCAAGAGACATACTTCTTACCTTGTGACTAGTCAATGCATATGTATGCACACCGCCACGAGGATTTGTAATCACCTATTCATCTATTAATTTATCAAATATATATTTTTATACAATTATTGTCTAAAGAAAAGGAAATATTATTTCTAAAGAATAGGATATGTTCTTCTTCTTACATTGGTATCGGATCCCATGCTCCTCTGCACTATGCAAATCCTCCACCCTCCATCTATCTCGCTTCCCCTATGTTGTTCCCCTCTACAACTCCACTCCACGTACCTTATACTCATTACCTCCCTCTCACCCTCTATGTATTCTCCTCCACTCCTTCACATCCACGTCCTCCATATCCCCATGCCTCAGTCATTCTCCCCCACCACCATGACCTCCTCTATTGTTTCCCACCTCCTTCCACACCTAATCCAATTCACTACTCCCATGCCTATAAAAACATCCCACTGTTACTTCCCCGTAACTATCCATTCCCCTATCCATTGTTGCATGGACATTCCTCTGCCTACATGGACGTTCTACCACCCTACTTGTTTGGACATTATCCTACTCGCTTATACCTGTGTTGACGTTCCAACTCATCCTCTAGGGCATCATCCATAGCCTCCTCTCCGCTCCCACCTCCCACTTTCCCTATCTCCCTAGAAATTTTCCATCCCTCCCTCTCTCCTACACCTCCCGCTCCTAGATCTCCTCTTCACTCCCTCCTCCACCCTAGCTCCTTCTTCCTCCTCTTTCCAACGTCGCCACTCCCTGCATTCCCATTCCCTTCCCTTGCATACAACTTCTCTTCTCCCCACACCTCTCTCTTCTCCATCCTTCCACCACTCCCCTCCTGCACTTCCTCTTCCCCTTCCAACCACCACCTCCCGCCACTCCCTCCATGCTATCCCTACACCAAACAGCAACAAAAATATCAGTAAAAGAATAAATTATATATATATATATATATATATATATATATATATATATATATATATATATATATATATATATATATATATATATATATATATATATATATATATATATATAGACTGTAATATTCTTCGTCTTTGTTAATCCAATAGGACCTAAGAGAAGAAAGGAAGAACAATCATGCGACAATAAAAAATGAGATCAAAGAAGAAATCATTGAAGTATTGGAGAACAAGATGGATGTGATCATGAATCTTATACAAAATCAAGGTAACGCATACAATCGGTATATGTGGTGGAAATGAAAAAATTACTCACACACCTAACGCTTGTTTAAAAATGACTTTTTCAAAAGATTCAACGGAATTACCAAAACCAAATTCTTTTGAAACATACCAGACTACAACAAAAGGGAAGTGTTGAGGAATTCATGCATCAATGGGAAGCTCTCGCTACATGAGTATTTGGTTTATCTATACAGTAATTACTTGAAACCTACATGGGATTCCTTAAAAAACATATCCAAAATTAATAAATTGCATGACATTCCGATCATTGAAATAACAAGGCTCAAGGCAAAGGAAACAAAAGAGAAACTAGAAGGGATATCCAAATCAATATTTGACAAGGTTTATTTACAAAAAAAAGAGGTACAATGCAGATATTACAGAGACAAGTGGTCACTGGGACATAAGTATAACAATTCCAAATCATATGGATATCAAGACAAGAAAAAATCAAATACATCCATTAACCATTCTGACAATGAAAAAAAGGAGAAGAAAAACACTTTTCATCAATGTGGCGAAAAATGGATCCTAGGTCATAGTTGTATATCCAATCATACATCTCACTACAAAATTGTAGATGAGAATGAAGTATAGGTTTATTCCAAAGAGGATACATTCAATTATGATTTGGATATAAACTCACATGAGGTGTCAATAACAACAATCACATTCATCCAAAAAACATGTAAAGAAAATGGTTCATTAATACATAATAAAGTTGCCACACAAAAGGAAGAAATTCAGTTATTCATAGGACGATATATTCCAACCCATTTGAGAAATCTTGATAACATTAAGGATGAAAAATTCTTATCCCATCTGACAAAATAAAAAAATATAGAACCAAAGAGGTTACAACTTAAAGGAACTATTAAGAATAAAGAAATCACAATTTTAGTTGATTCATGAAGTACACACAATTTGTTAGATATCAAAATGGCCCAAAAGAACTTAATCTTTTTGTATACCCTGTAAAGAATCTCATAGTATCAACTATCGATGATCCACATGTGGAAGGAGTAGGGAAATGACATAGGGTTCCCTTATATATTCAAGACTTGAATATCAAATCAAATGTTATGCTCTACCGCTCAAAGGAGTAGATATGGTGTTAGGTGTAGAATGGATAATGCAATTAGATACCTACCACTAGTACATATTGGAAAAATTTCGATGAAAGGCTTGTGACGGTATAAACTAAATTGCTCGTACTATCGAAAAATTAATGATAAATGTTAAAATTTTTAAGTTTTTTTTAATCCCGCCCGATATCGTTGGTATTGCAATGATGTCTTTATTTTCGTCACAATTGTGACAATAGGTGCCATATCGTCACAAGAGATATGATACATGACATTGTGTCACAATTGAGACGTTATGGGAAGTTAGGTCGCAATTGAGACAAACCAAATAGTAGTCATTTCCCTTTCCAAATGGTCACCCACTGTTTGACAAAGTCAACTTTGACTTGGTCAATGTTCGTCAGAAGTCCGATGTTGCAAAAATTATAAATATGTTCCGTTTTAAAGATGTTGCGACAATTTTTCTATAACAATGACGGTTTAGAAAGGGTGTAAGGTCTTCTTGCCGAGTAATAAGAAGATTTATTTTTATAATCATTACTGTATTTTTGTGGGAAGAATGTCAGAAAATATTAGATGTGGGGAAAGAAATGAATAGGGTGAAAAGGGTGTCGGTAGATGTTTTTGCCCTTGCAATAGTTGTTTTATGAGATGTCCTGAGAGAATTTTAATAACAACAGTTATACAACATTGTAGGAAATATGGGCACATGGATGGGGGACTAAACGAATATCATCCAATGGTAATTAGCTCTCTACATATTCATTATTTTTCTTAATATTGGTTGTATTTGTAAAAATCTATATTGTTTTAAATATTATTTGTCATACATGCACTAATTTTTCATGATTGCTTGTAATTATAAAGTTAGAGCTGCCCCCTAACTTTCTGCAGAATACCCCTAGTAGTAGTAGAAATGATGTTGTACAAGATGAGGAACATGAAGCAATTAATGACGATCAAGATAATGATCCCATGGAAGTATATGACGACCATAAAATAGTTCAAGATGACAGGACAAATAAAATGATCCAAGACTTGTTCGTTCGACTAGATGAGGATGGGGATAGTGATGGTATTTATGATGAACCTTTGATGGAAAAGGAAAATAAACAACTTTATAAAGGGTCAAGAGAAAATCTTCTCTTTGCTACATTGCTTTTGATGAACTTAAAGGTTATGAAGAATTTGTCGAACACTTGTATGGCATAGATCCTAAGGTATGTAATATGTTTCATCAGATATACATAAAGGTTGACTTTATCCCCCTTTTTTAGTGTTAGTTAATGTGTTACATAAGAATGAAATATTTATGATTAATATTCTTTACATTAACTAGTTATTTTGTATGTTGTAGATTGTTAGGTGAATTTATGTTACCATCGTCAAATATTTTACCTCACACATATCGAGATTTACTTGCCATTATGAAAGACGTTGGAATGGATTATCAAAGTATATATGCATGTCCTAATGATCATATTATATATTATGGACAACATGCATAAAAAATTGAATGCCTGGAATGTCATATTAGTAGATATCAAACATATCAAGTAACAAAAATGGTGCCTTGAAAAGTTCCTTTTCATATTCTCATAATTCCATGTTTGCGGCGACTTTTCAGGTGCAAAAGCAGAGCACAGTATATGGATTACCATGCACATAACATAAGTGGAGATGTTGTTCTTCGAATGCCTACAGATGGTTATGCATTTAGAGAAATTGAGGAAAAATGGCTAGATTTTAAAGATGAACCTTGTAATATTAGGATTTCAATGACAATTGATGGTGTTAATCCATTTATAGAGATTAGGTCTATTTAATTAGTGTGGCCTATTTTTGTTATCAACAATAACATTCCTTCTTGGATGTCAATAAAGAGGGAGCACATAATGTTGAAAATGATTGTTCCAGGCATTTGTCTATATTAATTTTTTGAATGTAACATTTTCATTTGTCTCATTTTTGGCATAATATCGTTTATTTATTTATTTACTTACATATACATATCATGGTAGTAATCATGTGTAATTTCAAACAATTAGGTAAGTACAAATTTAAAGATATGAATGTATATATTGAACCTCTTATCAATGCGCTAATACAGTTATGGAACGACATCACTATGTATGATATCTCTAAACCAATCAGGTAGAAGACATTTCAATTTTGTGGAATGCTTGTATGGACAATTCATGATGCCCTAAGACTAACACATTTTTGTGATATTTAAAGTTCAGTTGCACTTTAATACTATATACTTATTTTGAAGATATCGTGAATGTTTTTTTTACAATCCATTGTATAATTGACATTAATCCATATGTTGCAGGTCTTCAAACAAAATGTAAATTTGCATATCTAGTTTGTGGTCCTAAGATGAAGTATCATTATTCAAAAACTTTAGGAAAGATGGTGTTTGATGAGTATAGGAACTTACTCTTGAAGACCCATAGGTTTCGTACTACTGAGAAACATATTTTCAATGGGAACGAAGAGACTAGATTAAAACCACGAAGAATGACACCTCACCTATGGAGGTTGGAATATAATAGAAATCATCAATGTACACAATTTGTTTATGTATAATATATGTAATGTTTTGAATTTGAAATTCTATTTTAATTATTAAATATATTTTACCGTGTTTGATAATTATTGTTGTGTTTCTTTTATGCTTCATCAAGGTCGTCATCGTGAAGGTAGTAATAATGGGATTCCATGAGGAATGAAATGTTATCCCACCCAATTCATGAGGTTTCCCTACCATGAGTAGCTAAAAATAGATCATTTGTTTTATACAATGCATATTGGGAAGAATGTGACAGAAAAGTTATGGCGAATCATAGATGGAAGGAGGTATAAATAAAAAATTGTCAAAATTTGTACTAACATTTAGGAAGCCAATCATGCAATGTGAAGTGATCCGATCAAATAGCGATGGAGACCAAAATAACCTTCCATGGTGATTAACAGAGCAGGAAAGCAGTGATGTGAAAGAGGTCATTTAAAGAATTAAATTTCTCACAGGTTTTTCTTCAAACATAAATAATATCTTAACGAAGAAAGGTAAATTTGGTGGGGTAAAACCCCATGACTGGCATACCTTCATTAAGGTAATAATTTTGGTATTCATATTTATATATTGGCAGTATATATATTTTTAGGATTTTTATTTTTTTGTCTACTTTTGAAACAAATAATGATTCTTTTTTATTGTTACAGTATGTTCTACCTCTATCTCTCCCAAACGACTTTGAAAACAATGTCAAACAAGTTATATATGATCTTGGAAAATACATGAGGTAAGTAGTTGTGAATAATTTCATGCAAAATGTTTTTTCAATTTGTTGTTGTACTTAATGACATGTGTTTTACTTGTATTGTAATATATATTATGTTTTGTTGAAACATGTTTATTTCTTGTGTCATGATCTATAGATGGTTGTCATTGAAAGAAATCCATCAAGATGATATAAAGTATTGGAAGAGATAAATTCCTCGGCTAATGTGTGAAATGTAAAAGTATCTACCTCCAAGATTTTTCAATGCACAAGAACACTAACTCATACACCAAGTTGAGGAGATTGAAATGTGTGGACCTATACACACAAGGTCAATGTGGATAGTGGAGAGGCACTTGAACTCATTGAAGGCTTTGGTTAGACAAAAAGCACACCCTGAGGGTTCTATGATGAAGGGATATATGGTATATCAATCCATGGTGTATATTAGTTAGTATCTTCCGACTTTAGTAGTGCGAGCTATGCATGCATTGGATTGTATTTGGGATGTGAAATCCATCAAAAAATTTGAAGGGGAACACCTATTGGGGAAAGGTAGAATGAAGAAAGTGAGAGGTAATTAAATTGTGGAGATTTATGATACACATAAATTTTTTGTTTATTTGTGTATATGTTCATACTCATTTAATACTTATTCTTTCATCATTTATTAATATTTACCATGGTTATAACTAATATCTAATATTGTTGAATTATGATTTTTGAGTGAGATCATCAAGATTGGGAGGCACTACATTTATACATTGCAAACAATCTCGACTGGATGAAGGTATGGGTTAAAAGATGTAAATAACATCATGGTGGTAGGTTATCATGGAAACAACTATTTGAATTGGTTAGAGAAGCTTGTCATAATGGAGATGCTGATGTTACACAGAGGGAACTAGACTGAGCATATGGTTTGAAAGATGGAAAGGAAAACAAATTCACCCATTTTATTTAGTTATTTTATATTATATTAATGTGATTTTTTTTTATTTTCAGATAATTTCCAAGTTATATAAATATGTTTATTAATTGTCAATCCATATTTGATATGTCTCGCATATTGCAGTTGAAACACCACAAGGCTATGTCGTGCATGGTTGTAAATTTCGCGTCAAATAGTTGGATGAAACTAGGAAAAATTCTGATAGTGGGATAATTGTAGTATTCCAGGTCACTAATGTTTCCTCTAGGAGAGATAGACATCCTCGAGAAAATGAAAATAATTACTATGGGTATTTGGATGATATAATTGAGTGTGACTTTAATTACTTCAAAATAGTTTTGTTCAATGTCAAATGGTATAGGTTACTACTACATGGAGGTGATGAGGATAAAACTATTATTTATCATGCCAATGCATTTCGGATGATTAAAACAACGGTGTTTGAAAATAAAAATGATTGCTGCATTTTTCCAAGCCAATGTGAATAGGTATTTTACTCAAAGGTTCCAGGTAAGAGGGATTGGTCATTTCTTGTTATATATGATCCAAGAAGAAGGCCAATAAAGTATATTGTAGAGGAAGAAGATGATATTGAAGAAGAAGATGATGCAGAGCCGGAGCAGGAAGATGGGCCAACAGATGAAGACTATGGAGAAGATGAACCATGCGCAGGATAAAATGTACTGGTTCTTGATGATATCAATGAAGATATGCTCGAAAATAACAGTGATGATGATAATGATATCATCATTCCTTTCAACACTATTTCTGAATCGGATAATGATATAGATGCCGAGTTGGAGGAAGAAGAAGATACAGATGTTGAGTTGGATAAGGTACGTAGCTATATATTTTAATTTGTATGAATTATTCTCTTTAAATAATTTACTTATGTGGGTTTATTACATGTTTTTAAGTTTTATGCCATTTTTTTATATCCTACGTTACATGTTGTTTATCATGTCAAACTTGGAAATAGTGGCCATAGCGTGTGTCATCATGCTAAACCAAAATTATCATTTACAAACACATGATAATTTACTTTAACTTAATTAATTTTTGTTTAGGTAGTTTCTATTCCTGAATCTAAATAGTGTGTTGCTTTCGATTATTTTCTATTTTGTAGATTGGGTATTGGGGAATTGAGAGTGATGTGAGGGGGAGGGGATGGGCCATATGAGCGTCCACCTTCACGTGGTTGGCCCTTTTCAATAGAGAATAAATTATTTTTGAAATCAAGAGAAGCTCATTCATCTTTATACCATTCAGTATTGGCGGTAGATGACATTTCATCTTGAAATAATCGGTTTGTACTACTCTATATGGAGCAGAAAAATTAGATGAGAGAAAAAAACAAAGACAAGAAATAACTAATGAAGCTTGTGCAATTTATCATGAAGTACTTGTTTATCGACATTATTTCCCTTGCACTAGATGCAGGAATGTGTGTTTGGAAGCAACTTTAAAAGAAACAACTAAATTAAATACATTGTTATAGTGTGAGTAGACATGGGAAACAATGACCTTTGAGTGGGGCCAACGTTGAAATTTACTCAAACTATTTTTGTATGCACTGAAATTTGACATGGATAGACTGTTCGCATGGTTTCACAATATGGGAGGCTTTCCAGACTTAGAGATGACTCACACCCCCAGTACTACGCTATATCTACGATCTCGTTCTAGTTTTGTTTGAAATTTCATGAAGAAGGTGGTAGACAACATTTCATCTTGAAATAATGGGTTTGTACTACTCTATATGGAGCATGAAACTTAGATGAGAGAAAAAACAAAGACAAGAAATAACTGATGAATCTTGTGCAATTTATCATGAAGTACTTGTTTATCGACATTATTTCCCTTGCACTAGATGCGGGAATGTGCGTCTCAAACCAAGTTTGAAAGAAACAACTAAATTAAAGACATTGTTATACTGTGAGTATAGATGGGCAATAGTGACCTCTGAATGGGGCCAACATTGAAATTTCCTCAAACTGTTTTTGTATGTACTGAAATTTGACATGGGCGGACTGTTTGCATGCCTTCATGATATGGGAGGATTTTTGGACTCAAAGATGACTCACACACCCAATACTACTCTATATATATGATATCGTCCTAGTTTCATTTGAACTTTCATGAAGAAGGTGGTAGACGACATTTCATCTTGAAATAATGGGTTCGTACTACTCTATATGGAGCAAAAAACTTAGATGAGAGAAAAAAACAAAGAAAACAAATAATTGATGAAGCTTGTGCAATTTATCATGAAGTTCTTGTTTATCGACATTATTTCCCTTGCACTAGGTGCAGGAATGTGCATCTCAAACCAACTTTCAAAGAAACAGCTAAATTAAAGACATTGTAATAATGTGAGTAGACATGGGAAACAATGACCTCTCAATGGGGCCAACATTGAAATTTCCTCAAACTGTTTCTGTATGTACTGAAATTTGACATGGGTGGACTGTTCACATGCCTTCATGATATGGGAGGATTTTTGAACTCAGATATGACTCACACACCCAATACTAATCTATATTTATGATCTCATCCTAGTTTCGTTTGAACTTTCATGAAGAAGGTGGTAGACTACATTTCATCTTATATTTTGTATCCTTAATGTATTCTATAATGTCTATTAATCAAAGAGATTGTGAGAGAATCATGGTTTTGTTGTCCCATAATATTAAAAGAAAGAAAAAGGGGGAAATCAGATTTATATTGGGTGCAAGAGAAGGGTAAAAGAAAGCACAAGAATGATGAAAAATGATTCCCATGAGTAAGAGTTGCAACGAATGACTCTAGAATCCCCTTATGTTTCGTGCTTCTCTTATATAATGGGGCTCCAAAATCCATGTTCATTAAGAAAAGCATGTCATTCAATTAAAGGTTTGTTAAGAATGATTCATTTATAATTTCTTGTTCAAACATTTTCCTATTCATAATATTCAAAAACCTTCTATTCCTTTTTTATTTTGATACTAAGGGGTAATTACCTCTTCCCGTGTTCAATGGTATCGTTGTAAATTCTATTTTTGATACTAAGGGGTAATTACCTCTTATTGTGTTCAATGGTATTGTTGTAAATTCTATTAAAATAAAGGTGCAACGTAAGGAAACCTTATCAAATGTGTATCTATAAGGGATATATTCGAAATATTCTCACCTAGTTTGACAACCTATGTTATTCATATGATTTGTATTTTCTCTCCTTAAATAGGTTGCCAAGAAAATATCAACATTTAATTTCCATTTTCATGGTCATCTTCATCCAAATCAAATAGGGTCATTTCATGTTTGTTGGCAAATATGGTTTTCTCCCTTCTCTTTTCCCTTTGAGTGGCTATATATATTTCTCTTATTTAATATGAGTTGCAAATTTGGTATGTTGAGTTTTACATCATTTTTATTTTGAGCATGGGTCTCTTCAAGTCATGCAAAGTTTAAATTGCTTCATTGTTGTCCTTTGTAAATAATAGGCCCAACTTGTCATGTGGTAATCTATGAATAGTCCAATTGTCCACCTTTAGGTTACTAATAGTGCCTTTCCATGAGGGTACCATGCAAATCCACTATATAAATAATGTAAACTTAAATATAGAATTAATTGTAGATAACTAGAATATCTTATCGTGCTCTCATTATAATACATTTGATACAAGGTCTCTCTAAATTCCTTTTACAATATAACTGTGGTGGCCTATTTATACAATTTTAGAAAGTGTTGCTAATCATTTTAGATAAATAATATAGTGAAATGACACTAATTAACATAATCAATCTCAAAGAGTTTGACTCAGTGGAACACCCCATATATTCAATTATCATCTAATAAATCCTAATCTCTCTACAAAGTCTACAAGATTTAAATAAATGGTAAAAAGAGTGGAAGTGTCTTCACCTTTAATGTTTCCATCATCAAAGTGAAATATAGATAGGAAACCATTTTAGAAAAAAAAGGAAAACAAGTTTAAAATCATCAAGAGATGCCAAAATCCTATCTTTTGTATCCTTTTTGTATTCTATAATGTCTATTAATCAGAGTGAGTGTGAGAGAATCATGATTTTGTTGTCCTATAATGTTGAAAGAAAGCAAAAGGGGGAAATTAGAGTTATATTTGGTGAAAGAGAAGGGCAAAAGAAAGCACAAGAATGATGAAAAATCATGAGTGATGAAAAATGATTCCCATGTGTAAGATCTACAACGAATGACTCTAGAATCCCCTTATGTTTCATTCTTCTCTTATATAACGGGGCTCCAAAATCCATGTCTATTAAGAAAAACATGTCATTCAATTAAAGTTTTGTTAAGAATGATTCATTTATCATTTCTTGTTCAATTTTTTTCCTATTCATAATATTAAAAAACCTTCTATTCCTTTTTTATTTTGATACTAAGGGGTAATTACCTCTTCTTGTGTTCAATGGTATCGTTGTAAATTCTATTTTTGATACTAAGGGGTAATTACCTCTTCTTGTGTTCAATGGTATCGTTGTAAATTCTATTTTTGATACTAAGTGGTAATTACCTCTTATTGTGTTCAATGGTATTGTTGTAAATTCTATTAAAATAAAGGTGCAATGTAAGGAAACCTTATCAAATGTGTATCTCTAAGGGATATATTCGAAATATTCTCACCTAGTTTGGCAAATTATGTTATTCATATGATTTGTCTTTTCTCTCCTTCAATGGGTTGTCAAGAAAATATGAATATTTAATTTCCATTTTCATGGTCACCTTCATCAAAATCAAATAGGGACATTTCATGTTTGTTGGAAAGTATCTCTTTCTCCCTTCTCTTTTCTCTTTGAGTGGCTATATATATTTCTCTTATTTAATATGAGTCGTAGTTTTGGTATGTTGAGTTTTACATCATTTTTATTTTGAGCATGGGGCTCTTCAATTCATGCAAAGTTTAAATTGCTTCATTGTTGTCCT
Source organism: Larix kaempferi (assembly GCA_027924585.1). Classification (NCBI taxonomy): domain Eukaryota; kingdom Viridiplantae; phylum Streptophyta; class Pinopsida; order Pinales; family Pinaceae; genus Larix; species Larix kaempferi. The sequence goes on along the minus strand of BSBM01000159.1, from coordinate 7,452,693 downwards.
TTGTAAGTAATATGTCCAACTTGTCATGTGGTAATTTATGGCTAGTCCAATTGTCTACCTTTAGGTTACTAATAGTGCCTTTCAATGTGGGTACTGTAAAATTAGTCACAGCAGATCTAATGAACAAGTAAATCAATCACAACAGATGAACATAGAAAATATGGTGTAAAACTGTGCAAAACATGCAACAGTGCTCAATATCCCAGTAAGGGTGAATGATTACAATAAAATATAGTAACAATGACTGAGCAATTCGAATTGCCTAAGGAGGTCATTCAAATCACTGAATGGATTAGCTTGACTCCAACTAGGAGTCCTCATCATTAATCAGTGGTGGTCATCAATGCACAAGAACCAGTCATCCGGGTGTCAATCTGAGTCTAACTGAGTGTAACATGTGTAACTGAAGTGTGTAACACTGATATAGGGAAGTGGGATCAGTGGAGGGTGAATGGGAGACTAACTGAAGTCAGAACAAGTCATCTAGTCAATCTGGAGGTCTAACGGAGTGAAACAATCAGTCGGGAGTGAAACTAGCCTCAAATCAGGGAGAATCGGAGCTAACTGAGTGTAACTAAAGTGGAACTGTAGTGGAAGGTGAAGAAGTGCACCCTTCTCTGGCAGTAGGTGAGAAGTGGGTGCCTTCCTGACTGGGAAGGCTAATGAATTGATGTAAGAAGCTCCGGGGTGCTAGAATAAGGTGGCTAAGGTGCTGGAGGCATCAACCTGGTGACTGGGATGCATGCAAACCCTAGAATTTGCATGCAAACCCTAATTGCATGCAAGATCCTGAAAAAGATGATGTGGATATCCGAACACCCCCCCTTAAGCTAAAGCATAATAATGGATCAATCTGTCTCCACCATGATGGAACTCACCCCCAACAGTGAATGGAGGTAAGAGAACTTCTTCTTAGTGAAGCTCTTGGTGAAGATGTCTGCAACTTGCTCATCAGTAGGGCAATATTGGAGAATGATGGTGTGATCATGCACCAACTGTCGAATGTAATGCATATGAATCTCAATGTGTTTGGTCCTCTACCACTGAACTGGATCTATGGAGATCTTGATAGCACTTTGATTGTCACAAAATAGGACAGTCGAAGTAGTGCCACCAAAACCAAACTTGGAAAGAATACCCTGCAACCAAACTGCCTGAATGTAGGCATTGACTGCCCCTCGATACTCTGCCTCTGTTGAAGAAAGTGCAATGGCTGCCTGCTTTTTGCTGGACCAACAAATAGCACCATGACCAATCGTGAAAGCATAACCGGAAGTGGACTTCCGATCAATGCTATCACTTGCCCAATCTGAATTAGTAAAACCAATCAAATCAAACTCATAATTTGCAGCATAAGGTATGCCAGTATGTTTCGTACCTTGCACATATTGCAAGATTTGCTTGGTTGCTCACCAATGAAGCTCATGGGGCTGCTGCATATACCTTGACATGGCACTCACGGCATATGAAATATCAGGCCTTGAGTGTGTCAAATAAAGTAGTGAACCAATCAACTGTCGATACATACTGCAATCTGCAAGCGGTGTAGAATCTCCCTCCTCAAGACTGATTCCTGAGAGGAATGGGAATGGGGATTCCTTACATTCAGCCATATTAAACTTCAATAATAGGTCGGAAGCATATTTTTGTTGAGATATAGTGATCCCATCAAAATTTTCAGCTATCTCCAAGCCCAAAAAGTGACTCAGCAAGCCCAAATCGCTCATGTCAAAAGCTAGATTTAAGGCAGTTTTTAGCTTGTTTATTGAAGTAAGAGTGCTACCAGTAATGAGAAGATCATCAACATAAAGTACAATAACCAATAAGTTACCTTTAACTCGCTGAAGATACACATTCGGATCAGATTTGCATCTTTGGAAATTCTGAGAAAGAAGGAAGGAGTCCATCTTTGCATACCAATCTCTTGGGGCCTGTTTTAACCCATACAAAGATTTCTTCAATCTGCAAACTAATGATGGATATGATGTGTAGCCCTCTGGATGCTGCATATATACCTCTTCAGTAAGGTCTCCATGTAGAAATTCACTCTTCACATCCATGTGGTGCACTTCCCAGTGCTTGGATGCGGAAATAGCCAAAACAAGGCGGATGGAATCCATCTTTGCAACTGGTGCAAAGGTCTCAGTGTAGTCCACTCCTTGGACTTGGGAGAAACCTTTTGCCACCAAACTTGCTTTGTATTTGCTGATAGATCCATAAAAAAAAACTTTTGTGTGGTAGACCCATTTACACTTCACTAATTTTCTTCCAGGTGGAAGAGAAATTAGCTCCCATGTATTGTTCTTTTGAAGAGAACTGTACTCTTCATCCATGGCACTTTGCCATATCGGTTCTCGGTGGGTAGAATAGTATGATGTGGGATCTAAACCAGTCATCAAATAATAAATATCAGGAATTAATGGATCAAAAATAGAAAGAGCCATACATGCTCTTTGAAAGTCTGCTCTTGTTCATCTCGGATCAGCAGGATTTCCAAGGTTCGAACCAGCAGATTGAAGAGTGTTTTGGGCCCACTTTGGTAACTGAGGAGGATCATATGGTCAGATTCCGAACCTGATATGTCATGATCATCATGTGATGCTAAAATATCAGAAATATCAGAACTCATACCTTCATTATTGCTGCACGGATCTTCTTCTGGTGAAGGCGGTGAAACGACAGTTTCTTCCTCAACTAGTTGCAGTTCTTGAAGCGGTTCTTCAAATTGCACACTACGCTCTATGAATATCTTTTTAGATATGATATCCAAGAGTTTATATGATTTTGATTCTTTCCCATAGCATATCAGTATGTACTCAATACTTTGTGGATCCAAAGCTCCTCTCTTCTTGGGAGGAATTCTAGCCCATGCAGTAGAGCCAAAAACTTTCAAATTTGACACATTCAATTTGTGACCAAAGAATGCTTCGAAAGGAGTCATACCTTTCATGGATGAATGTGGAACATGGTTCTATATGTATGAAGCAACATTGATTGCTTCAGCCCAAATATTTGCAGCCAAACCTTTTGATTCAATCATGCATGTAGCCATCTCTTTCAGTGACCGATTTTTCCTTTCCACTACACCGTTCTGTTGGGGTGTGTAGGGAAATGTATGTTGGATCTGAATTCCGCTTTGGGAACAAAGTTGCAGCAACTCAGACTTGATATATTCTCCACCATTATCAGATCTAAGAGCTTTGATCTTGCTCTCAGTGGCGGTCTCAACAGAAGCCTTAAAATCCTTGAATTTTCCAAGCACTTCTGACTTGTTTTTAAGAAAAAATACCCATGTAAAGCGGGAAGAATCATCAATAAATGTCAAAACATACCTTGAACCATTTAATGATGTATGGGGCAGTGGACCACTGATATCAAAATGTATCAACCCCAAAACTGTAGAAGCTTTGCTAGCTTTTCCGCGGTCGAATCTATGCTCGGGGTGCTTCCCAATAATGTAACCAGAGCATATTCCCTTCGAGGAACGAAGTTGTGGAATATCATATACCATGGAATTGTTTGATAACAGCAGCAAATACTTATAATGAAGATGTCCAAATATTTCATGCCAAAGCCTACTAACCTCATTACCATGTGTGCGAAGAGTAGTGGGCTTTGCAAGCGGAATAAAGTGTGAAAACTCATAGCATTTTGCAGTGTGGTTCGCCTTTCCGATTGCAACAAGTCTTCCACTTTTGATATCAAAAATTTCAACTGTATTAGGGCTGAATGTAAATTTCTTTGGTTCACCAGTGTGTGTCATTTGATACATAGAAAGAAGATTTGAAGCCAAGGAAGGCACATAGAGAACATTCTGAAAGCTTCCATGATCTACATGAATCGTACCTTTGCCCTTTGAAGAAATTTTTGAGTCATCTCCCAAATGGATGGGGATGGAGCTGTTTGGATCGAATGAAGAAAAAGAATCAATATTTGCAGCCATATGATTTGATGCACCCAAATCTATCAAGAGAGTAGTGGGATTTGAAACGGTTTCCATGAGTGCTTGTCCTCTTTCATGATCATCATTCCTATCCTTCTTCCTTGCACTGTCAGGAAGAGTTATGTTGTTCTTTTCCAAAAGGAGGGCCATTTGATCTATAGTCTTCTTCAGACATGAACTTTCAGGATGAAAGCCATGGTTGCAATAAGTACATTTAGATTTTTGGTTACCTTCTTTGCCCTTTTGCTTGAACTTCGAATTGGATGGTGCATCCGTTTGTTTGCCTTTCTCTCTTTGCTTGTGAGGTTCGAATTTGGGCTTCTCCTTCTTTTTCTTTCCTTTACCATTTGAGATCTTGGGTCCTTGAACATATAGGGATGAATCTTTCGAGCTTATGGACCCCATTTGAATAAACTTATCATTCTCTTTTGTGACGAACTCAATGAAGGCATTCAAGGTAGGCATCTTCCAATTTGGGGTAGTTAGCCGACCGGAATTGAAAGTAGAGACAAATACCGAATAATCTTTACCAAGCTTGCTGAGAATGGAGAGGATCAATTGCTTATCCTCTTTGATAACTCCACTGTTCTTCAATTGCATGTTCAAGTTCTTGAATTTTGTGAAGAATTCATTAATGGTCTCGAAATTCTCAAGACTAAGGGCAATCAATTCATTCTCTAATTGAAAAGCCCTAAGCTCGTCCTACTTGCCAAATAGTGTTTCAAGTTGCTCCCATATAGATTTTGGAGTCTTCAATCCGCTGAGATGGCAGTGAAGATCTTTGGAGATGGAGAGACAAAGAAGACCATAAGCTTCATCAAGCTTGTTGTAGTGTTCGGTTCTATCTGACAAGGTGTCTGGCTCCAATTCAAGACCAAGATTGATTCGGTAGTAACCTTTTGAACGTAATATGATCTCCATATCATCTTTCCAATCAAAATAATTGAATGAGGTGAGGATAGGATTTGAAGAAGAGTATTCCATTGCTAGGAGCGAGTGCACACTGATGTAGAAAGGATTGCAAGGGCAAGGTAGCGAATGCAATTGATGGAGACAATAACCTGCAAATCACAATAAAACCAAGAACAATGAGGTCGAACAATCCACCCTTTTAGAGTTCCATCACACCTGGGATTAGAAATCAAGCAATGTTGAATGGGTCCAATGTATCAGTTCCAGGATTTATGTGGAAACTCAAGCTTCTAGAGTGCTATTGGAAGTATTTTCAAGCTTTGCATGCACAGGAGCGAATGCCCTTGAGATCTTTCATGCCAAAACTTTTGTAATTTTTGAGCAAATTCACTCAAATCTTCTTGTAGAAACACCTGTAGAAAAGAGATCTTGTCCCTACAATGGCTTTGATACCATGTAAAATTAGTCACAGCAGATCTAATGAACAAGTAAATCAATCACAACAGATGAACATAGAAAATATGGTGTAAAACTGTGCAAAACATGTAGCAGTGCTCAATATCCCAGTAAGGGTGAATGATTACAATAAAATACAGTAACAATGACTGAGCAATTCGAATTTCCTAAGGAGGTCATTCGAATCACTGAATGGAGTAGCTTGAATCCAACTAGGATTCCTCATCATTAATCAGTGGTGGTCATCAATGCACAAGAACCAGTCATCTGGGTGTCAATCTGAGTCTAACTGAGTGTAACATGTGTAACTGAAGTGTGTAGCACTGATATAGGGAAGTGGGCTCAGTGGAGGGCGCATGGGAGGCTAACTGAAGTCAGAACAAGTCATCTAGTCAATCTGGAGGTCCAACGGAGTGAAACAGTCAGTCGGGAGTGAAACTAGCCTCAAATCATGGAGAATTGGAGCTAATTGAGTGTAACTAAAGTGGAACTACAGTGGTAGGTGAAGAAGTGCGCCCTTCTCTGGCAGTAGGTGAGAAGTGGGCGCCTTCCTGACTAGGAGGGCTAATGAACTGATGTAAGAAGCTCCCGGGTGCTAGAATAAGGTGGCTAAGGTGCTGGAGGCATCAACCTGGTGACTGGGATGCATGCAAAGTGCATGGAAACCCTAATTGCATGCAAGATCCTGAAAAAGATGATGTGGATATCTGAACAGGTACCATGAAAATCCACTATATAAACAATGTAAACCCAGATATAACATTAATTATAGATAACTAGAATATCTTATCGTGGTCTCCTAACCAATGTCAATTCAATGTTAAATATTAGTATCGATGCTTGGTCAATGTACCTGAAATGCCCAACACAAGTCGATACTATAGGTTTAATGTCAAAGAGTTAGAAATTAGAGGATTTTAAGGGTTACTTTTTGGAGTTATATTCACTAAAAGAGTGCAATAATATGTCCTCTAGGTGTTACGTAGTATGAATTATGCGTTATAAAAATCAATGGTGATAAGGGTTTTGAAGACAGAGGTTATAGTGGATAAATGTGAAACATTAAGCATGATTATAGTGGTAAAATATTATAAGGTATTAGGTTAGTGGTGATCACATAACCCTTATAGAGGTTATAAGATTATGTGTTTAAGATGGGTTTAAGAGAGAAGGTGTTAGTCGAGGTTATAATGGTTAAGATTGATAGGGTTGATAAGATTTAATTGTTACAAGGGATATGTTCTATAATTATAAGGCTATATACGAGCGTTAATTGTGTAGCGTTTAGAAGTTAGGGGTTAAGGATTAGTTTTGAGGGTTATATGATGTGGCATGGGCTATATGGGTTAAATTTTATAGGGAATTCATGGTCCATGGCCGTGATAAGATATATAAGGTCACGATGATGATGATGATGAAGGTATATGATGATGATGATGATGATGAAGGTATATGATGATGATGATGATGATGATGATGATGATGGAAATGATGATGATGAAAATGATGATGATTATGATGATGACGGTGATGGTGATGATGGTAGTGGAGATGGTGATGATGACAATGACATTGATGTTGATGATAAATATGACGATGATGTGGGGTTTTATAAGTGTTGTGGGTTACACGTTTTAGGTGTTATAGGGGATGATGACGAAGAAAACAATGACAATGATGATGATGACAATGATGAATATGATGACGATTATGATGATGATGATGACGATGATAATTATGATGAGGATGATGATGATGATGATGATGATGGGGATGATGAAGATGATGACTATGACGACGATGATGATGATGATGACGATGGGGATGTTAGGATATCTCAGCATTTAGTATGTACTTTGCATCCACTTTGCATGCATGCATGCATCTACATGCATTGCATGCATTCACATGCTTCCCAGTCACCAGTTTGATGCCTCCAGCACCTAGTCCCTAGTTTTCCAGCACCTGGGAGCTTCTTTCCATTTATTTTTATCCCTCCTAGTGCTTAGTGCGCCCTCCTTCCTTTATTTTAGGATACCACTTGAGAAGGGCACCTTTTCTCACCTACCACTCTAGTTCACTTCAGTTAGCTAGTTGTCTTTCCTTGATTTAAGGCTAGACTGACTCCTAATTGATGTTATCACTCCGATGGACCTCCAGTGAGACTAGACTACCTATTCTGACTCCAGTTAGCTCCTCATGCACCCTCCACTGAGCCTCCTTCATTCAATTAGTGCCTACATGTGCCAGTTACACCTACCACACTTAGTTAGACTCAGTTTAACACATGGTTGACCATTGACTTGTGCATTGATGACTCCACTAATATGATGATGAGACTCCTAGTTGGAGCCAAGCTATTCCACGCAGTATATTCGAATGACCTCCTTGGCTAATTCGAATTGCTCATTCATTATTACAGTATTGTATTGTATTCTGACCCTTTTTGGGATATAGAGCACTGAAGCATCTCTCTTGCACAGTTTTTACTCCAATTTATCTTACATCATTGTGATTGATTTACTTGTTCAATAGATCTATTGTGACTAATTTATCATGGTATCAGAGCCATGGCAGGGACAAGATTTCTTTCCTGTAGGGATTATTCATGAAGATTGAGTAATTTTTGCTCACTTTGCAGCAGTTTTCTACAGTTGCAGCACTTTCTGTAGTTGCAGCTATTGCTCCATAATGGTTCTTGTTTGCTTGTGATTTGCAGGTTTCTTACTTTCTCCATTTGCATTCGCTATTGCAAAGATGCAATATTCTTCTTCAAAAAATATTCTTACTCCATTCAACTATGGTGAATGGAAACCAAAGATGATTGCATGTTTGAAGAGACAATGTCTTTTGGATGTGTGCATTGGTATTACAATAGATTTTGATTCCGATGAAGAGGGGAATGATTGGCTTAATGATTGTGATAGAGATTTTGGGACAATATGTCTTGCTATTTCTCCTTGTATGCGCTACCACAGTACTACTGCTGAAAATCCAAGAGATCTATGGGCCCAACTCAATAGAGAATTTGGAAAGCAGGAAGAATAGGATCATGCTAGCCTTTTGGAGAACAAGCCCAATGAGATCTCCTTATGTGCTCTCTCTGATTATGTCTTGGCCTCATCCATTGTTCAAGATGAAGAAGTAACTGTAGATTCAACACTCATTCTCTCAAAGTCTTCTATTTCAAATTTTGAGCAAGATAAACCAGCTCATACTCTATATTCCAAAGAGGTTCTTGAATCCTCTCTTTCACATGAGTTTGTCGGCATGTAGAATAATTATCTACTTGATGTTTTGGAGGTAAAATCTGATTTTGGAGGTGAAGCATTCATCCTCCTTGATTGCATGCCTCCTATAAAATTTTGTTCTATCATTTGCAAAGTTTCTCATAGTTTTACTGAAGATGAAGAGCACTACCATTCGCTTGAGTTCAATTCTCATGCAATTTTTGCTGATTTTGGTTTTGATCTCAGCCTTGTTGGTTCAAAGGAGATATCAAGAAACCATTTGTCAAATATTGGAGCTGATTTAACTTCCACTGATAAGAAGTTCAAGTTTCAAGATCTATTTGATCCGATTGGAGCTATTCCTACCTCACTTGGTTCGAATCACAGGTTCCAGGATCATCCTCATATTTTCAGATTTGTTCTCACCATTTTCGGTATGAAGAGTAAGTTCATAAAGTCTTCACATTCTCTTACATCCATTGATGGAGAATTCAAGCACATGTTTTTGGAGCATGATCCATTTACTCCCAAGAGTAATATACCTCCAGACATATCTACTTGAGTTTGGGGCGGTTAAATCTTTTGGTGTGTTATAGTCCATTTTGAGGGGGGGGGTTTCCCATGAGGTTTTCTCCATTTCCTCGGTTCATGGATTGTTCTTTATTTGGATTATTATTGTATTGGGGTCACCTTTGGTCTTAGTTACCAGGGCCCTATCATTTATTTTTTACATCATAGTATAGCTTGAGTGGGGGTGTTAGGATATCTCATCATTCAGTATGTACTTTGCATGCATTGCATGCATCCGCATGCATTGCATGCATCCGCATGCATTGCATGCATCCGCATGCATTGCATGCATCCACATGCTGCCCACTCACCAGTTTGATGCCTCCAACACCTAGTCCCTAGTCTGCCAGCACCTGGGAGCTTCTTTCCATTCAGTTTTAGCCCTCCTAGTGCTTAGTGCACCCTCCTTCCTTGATTTTAGGATACCACTTGAGAAGGGCACCTTTTATCACCTACCACTCCAGTTCACTTCAGTTAGCTAGTTGTCTTTCCTTGATTTAAGGCTAGACTGACTCCTAACTGCTGTTATCACTCTGATGGACCTCCAGTGAAACTAGACTACCTATTATGACTCCAGTTAGCTCCTCATGCGCCCTCCACTGAGCCTCCTTCATTCATTGAGTGCCTAAATGTGCCAGTTACACCTACCACACTTAGTTAGACTCAGTTTGACACCTGGTTGACCATTACTTGTGCATTGATGACTCCACTGATCTGATGATGAGACTCCTAGTTGGAGCCAAGCTATTCCATGCAGTATATTCGAATGACCTCCTTGGCTAATTTGAATTGCTCATTCATTGTTACAGTATTGTATTGTATTCTGACCCTTTTTGGGATGTAGAGTACTGATGCATCTCTCTTGCATAGTTTTTACTCCAATTTGTCTTACATCATTGTGATTGATTTACTTGTTCAATAGATCTTCCGTGACTAATTTTACAGGGGATGACGAAGATGATGAATATGGTGATGATGACGACGTTGATGATGGTGATGATGAAAATGACGATGACATTGATGATGAGGATGATGATGGGGACAATGATGATGATGATTATGATGATGACGACGATGATGAATATGATGACAATTATGATGACAATCATGGTGACAATGATGATGTTGATGATGATGAGGATGATGATGAGGATGAGGATGATGATGATGAGGATGGGGATGACAAAGATGATGACATTGACAATGGTGATGATGATGACGATTATGGTGTTGATGATGTTTTCAAAGACAATGATGATGTTGATTATGGTGATGATGATAATGATGATGGCATTGATGATGAAAATGATCATGAAATGGATGATGACGATGATGTCGATTTGTTTATTTTTTTTCTTGAATTGCTGGGGGTTACATGTTTTATTATCTATAGGGAATGATGAAACTGATAATGTCAATGATGATGTTGACGATGATGACAATGCAATGACAATGAAGAAGAAGATGATGAAAATGAGGTTTGATTAGTCCATCTAATGCTTAGTCCCATGCCATGCATTCATAATAAGATGATGATGTTGATGATGACAATGATGATGATGATGACAACGGCGACGATGATGGTTTATAAGTGTTTCTCATTTGGTTTATATGCTATATGATTAAGGCTTAAGAGTTACAAGAGACACAAATTAAGGGTTATATATATTGATGTTGATAAAGGTTAGATGTTAATAATTGTAAGAGTTGGGGTATATATGTTGTCAATTAGGGGTTTCAAGGGTTAGTTTTGTCAAATTTATATGGCCTTGATTCCATGCAAGAATTTTACAAGCTAAGATCTAGAAACAAATTAGTCCTCACCAAGAATTTACACAGAGTTTAGCAGAAAATAGAAGAAATATTGAAACATAAATACATGAGATAGAACACAATTGATGTAAAATACATTGTTGTATTATTAAGTAAGATGTGTACAATATATAATTAATCTCAAGAGAGAAATTCGTGAGCCTTAGGAGGCAGTTGGGTAGCTCACATTAATGCTAGGCTTAGTGGAGTAATTCCCCCAATCTATGACATTGTGCCAAGTGTGACTCCTATATTTGGCCATAATGTGTTCCAATGAACCTATGATGACCATTAGGATGTTAGGATAGTCAATTAATGTGGATGGAATCATTATGAGGGTGAACTAGGTGGTTTAGGGATTTGGTACTAGCCATTAATGAGAAATTTGACCATTTCTAGTGCATTAGCACCCTTGGTCCAACCTTAACCCATAAAACAGGGAACATGGGTGCCTCCCTCATTAATTTCATTATGATGGGTGCTTTTGACTCCCCAGATTAAGGAAATAGGGATCACTTGTGGACAAACTTGGCTATTATGACAAATCACTAGTCTAATATGTGGACAAACCCCCTAGACTAGGTACTATGAAGCCAAACCATGGAACAAGTTGCACTAAACACTTGGAACCTTATGCAAGGAGTATTATCCAAGGTCGAGATGGGAATTATGTTCGAACACCCCCCCTTAAGCCAAAATGGTTGTGAGCAATGAAAATTATTATGAGGGCCCAAGCAACAAAGGCTTATGGTCACCCTTTACAATTTCTTAATCCATGTAAATGAGGAAAGAGGAAAAACCACATGGGAAAAATCCTTCCTCTAAAATGGACATTAAATACACAAAAAATAATGTTGAACTACTCCAAAAATAAAGTAGGTGTGAACTTGATCATATGTATGGAGGAACCTTCTTCTTGGAAAGAAGTGGATGTTTCTCCCATGCTTGGATCATATGCTTGATTCCTGCAACTATGGAAGAAAGCACAAGCAGGTTCTCTTCATACTTGATCATCATACCAAATGTAGCTAGAACAAATCCAAATGAGACTTGATGATCTTGAGAATCAATCCCAAGTGAATGATGGTGTCCTCCATCTTTTGTGCAAATATAAGAACAAGTGCTAATCATAATCATGCAGTGGATAGCAAGCATGACAGTGGAGCGAATGCAACAACTCCATACTGAAATTCAGCCTCCATATCATCCAATGTCACAACAAATTGCGAACCAATGAGAGGCTCTAAGTGTGAATGAGCTGCAACAATTGACTGATGATCCTAAGAATTCGAATGTGAAGACTCATGAGAGAACAAAGGGGTTTGGAAATCAACTCCAAATGATTGTATATGGTCCAAATGCTTGAAATTCAAACCAATGAAGCTTGATGTGCTTCAGACTTAAACCCAAGCGAATGCATCCTGTATTCAACTTAAATAGTACCTTGAGGAAATGTGCATGTGACCATGTAGGAAGTGAGATGAGGCATGGTACCAAGGAGTGTGAATGCATGAAATCCATAATCTGATCTAGACTCCAAAATATCCAAGGAACCACAATCGTGCACATCAACAAATTCATAAGAAGAATGGTTATCTTCTAGAGCAAAATTGATAGAGAATCCTCAATAAAAGAAGTATGATAGGAGAAAAATGAGTGGAGAGAGATTTATTCCTCAACAATGGCAGATCCATTTGTTGTATATTCATCATTAGCAGCAACATGTTGTGCAATATATGATGTCTCTTCACATTCTACTTCATGACATGCAGATGAAAAATTCAAATCAAAGAGATATGCACCAACAAGAACTTGTGTTGAAGATTATGCCATTTGATCTTCATGAACAACTTCACCAAAGAGAGTAGAATCCGAGACATTAGGAGGGAGAGAACATGTTGAGGTGTCCATATGATCATTCCATGCACCATTATTCAGCTTATCGAGAGCCTTGTCCAAGTTGGACCATAACTCAAATGGATAGTGTGCAAAACCAATCAAGTAGTGCATATTTGGAGACATGGCTAGACACATAGCTCCGAATGCTCTGTCACAGTCATATAGCCAATAATTTTTCTCTTCATAAGACTTTGGTTCTCTCTCAACACCAATAGACACATCATAGATACATTGTCTCTTGATATATGCACACATTTTAGGCTTCCACTCAACATAACTGAATGGAGTAAGAAGAGGAACTTTCAAATCCATGTAGAAGTTGTTGTACATGCATAACAAACTTTGAAAAATTATACTGTAAGACTATTTGGATCAATATTTCTCTTATACCATGTAAAATTTATATGTCCTTGATTCCATGAAAGAATTTTACAATCCAAGATCTAGAAACAAATTAGTCCCCACCAAGAATTTACATAGAGTTTAGCAGCAAATAGAAGAAATATTGAAACATAAATATGTGAGATAGAACAAAATTGATGTAAGTTGTATTATTCAGTAATATGTGTACAATATATAATTAATCTCAAGTGATAAATTCATGAGCCTTAGGAGGCATTTGGCTAGCTCACATTAATGCTAGGCTTAGTGGAGTAATTCCCCCAATCTATGACATTGTGCCAAGTGTGACTCCTATATTTGGCCATAATGAGGTCCAATGAACCTATGATGACCATGAGGACATTAGGATAGTCAATTAATGTGGAATGAAATCATTATGAGGGAAAATTATGTGGTTTAGGGATTTGATAGTGGATACTAATGAGCAATTTGACCATTTCTAGTGCATTAGTGCCCTTGGTCCAACCTTATCCCATAAAACAGGGAACATGGGAACCTCCCTCATTAATTGCATTAAGTTGGGCACTTTTGACTCCCCATATTAAGGAAATAGGGTGCAATTGTGGACAAACTTGTCTATTATGACAAATCACTTGTCTAAGATGTGGAAAAACCCCCTAGACTAGGCACTATGAAGCCAAACCATGGAACAACTTACACTAAACACTTGGAACCTTATGCAAGGAGTATTATAAAAGGTCTAGATGGGAATTATGTTCCAACATGTTTTTTAGGGTTATATGGAATTCAAGAGAACAATAATATGGTTTATAGGCTTTTCATGCTATGCACTATAAAGTTAAACATTAAGCATGGTGATAATGGTCATAGTGGTAAAACATTTTAAGGTTTTAGGTTACTAGTGGTTTTAGGGTTATATAACTTAGGGGCTATAATATTTAAGGATTATAAAAAAGTGTTATAAGGGATAGGGATACAATGTTTTAATATAAGAAAACATGAGCTATAAATATAACCTTCACTAGCATAGATCAAAACTTAAAAATAGTCAAGAGCCCAACAAAAACAAAGGGAAGATCCCAACTAAAAGCTCTAAAAAGTGACTATTGTCAATCACTAGATGCATTTAGTCATAGTCATTCAATGGAGGTAGATCCCATCCAAAAAAATTTGGGGCTTCAACATCAATAGGTTCTGAAGGATCCCATCCATCCTAAGCGGCTCTGTGGACTTAGCTGAGCAGAGTAAACTAGCGGGTAGAATTGATCCATCAATTATTAGTCGAAGAGATCCTTTTCGAATCAATTGGAGAAGTAGGTATTGTAAGAATCCCCATCCCTCTGTTTCCATCATTGCTAATGTGACGAATTATATTCGAAACACTGCTTCATTTTCCATACCATATTAAAGCTCTCATTTATCCTCTTTCTTTCCGCACGTGAACAAAGAAATCTCAAGTTCGTGCTGGCCTAGAGAAGCAATCTTGAGTTCGTGTATAAGCTAGGGTTCATGCAGAAGCTAAGGAACCAAATTAAGCTCACAACCATCTTTGTCTACTTCATTATCTGATTTTTAGTTTTTTTTAATGACTTGGGATGATGCCAAGGGTTATTATTGCGTCTGTGTAGGGGAGAGAGAGGCTGAGTGGAGAAAGCCAACCTGTGATAAGAGAAACCCAGCCTATGCAGACCCATGGATGCGTCAGTGTTGTGGTTTTTCTTTTGTTGTTCATGCTGGCCTAGGGAAGCAATATTGAGTTCGTGCAGAATCTAGGGTTCTTTTAGAATCTAAGGAGACAATGCCACCAAAATCAGTGAGTAATATGTCCAATTCCTCTTTTCACTGCCTTCATTAATGAACTTGTATAGGGTTTTTTAAAGTTGTTGAAGCTATGTAACAAATATCCACAACAAGCTATGTCACAAGATCCTTCAAAATCACAATCAAAATATGCATAAAAATAGCTTTAAACATTCAAAATATGACCCGACTCTAGGTTGCTATTGGAGGACAATGTGAGAAATATAGGATTGATTATGTTATGAGTTGATACATTAATGAAATGAAGCAAATGGATGAACTATGCCCATAACAAATTATATGTTAACAGGTTTTTACAACTGTGTGCATTAATTTTTACATTTTCATGACTTCCACGATGAAATCCATTAATACTGTAACCTCCACACAAACCTAGCATTAGGAAAACAAGAAGTACCAAGTTTAAATTTTCCACAAATATACTCTAATCTGCATGCCAAAGCTAACATTCCATCCAAGAAAAATCCCAGATGCATTTTCTAGTCCCATTAATTCATGTTTAATTCTCCCCTTGATCCTTGTAGAGTTCAAGAGCCTTACGAGAGCATGCAAGGATTTATAACTCCATTATGGTGCCTCTTCCACTTTTACACTTGTCACAAGATTCCCTTTCCATACCATGCATGAAATGTGATTATTATCGATTCATGGTGATAAGGTATTACTAAATTTCGAGGGTACCCCCATTTTTCACCAAAACTCCTTTGTCCAAGTATGTTGCTTGATAAGCCATATGCTTGGTGTGAGAATTATTGGCCCTTCATATATGAAAGAGGTCTATTGTGTCAAAGAAGATGTGAAGGGCATACATTCTTTGTAGCATTCTGGATAGTGATGTTCCATTGGTGACCTTGGCCTTTCTAGTTTGTCCAATGATTAGAGAAGAGTCCCCAAAAACCATGAGTGTATTGGTTCTAAGTTATTTGTAGATTTTATTTTTACTATAAGAGGCCAAATATATGTTAGTAATCATGCTCAAAACCCTCAAATGTCTATAAAGAGTCCATTGAATAAAGGCTCAAGGCTTGAGAATATTTTGGAAAATATTTGAAAATTTGTGTAAGGATAGAAATGAGAAGTGGTGGAAGCAAGTAGTGTAGCCAAGCAAAGTGAAAATTGAATGTAGAGTTATATGAATGCAAATATTTGGAAATAGAGTATAGATTGGTTGTAGAGTATGAAATGTGGAGCAAATAACAAAGGAAAAGTATGTAATTTAGAGTGAGAGATGACGAATAATGATAGGTTAGACCTCCTCCTTTTGTATTATGCACACCATGCATCAGATCTTGGATAAAACAATTTGGCACATAAAAATGATGTAAAGGAAAAGGGGAGATCTACACCATGCATCAGATCTTGGATAAAACAATTTGGCACATATGATCCACATAGGTGTGATGTGGAGGAAAATAATTTAAGGAAGGTTTCACACTCTTGAGGCCTATACCTATGGGATGTGATGCAAATGATGTCAATGAGCATGATGTAGACGGAAGGGGGGAAGATATGAAACCCCCAACTTTGGATTACCTTGGTGGTACTCAAACCTAAAGGCAGAGGATGCAGTTAGATGAAAGGACTTGTCAAATTTTCTAGTGCATTTAAGAACATAGTTTGAGGAAAACATCATATTGTGTATTTCAAGACACAAAGTGAGATGGAAGGAAGCACACCTTTGAGCTATAAAATTTGGGAAGCCATCAATTCATGGAGCATGCATTATCTTCTCATGCATTTTAGAGTGTAATCAAGATTTGGGTCTCGAAATACCTCAAATCATCCATTGCCAATGAAGTGATGTTGCACTTCCCAGTTATCATGTTTAGGGATTCCTATTAAAGAAGACATTAATTCTTCAACCACATCAACTATATATATAAGGTGTTTTATTAAAATACAAAATTAAACAAATTGAATTAATTCATTGACAATGAAATGGTTAAATTGCTCAACTTCTTCAGTCAATATTGACCCTATGTATAAATGAGAGGACCATGATAAAGGAAAGGGCCTTTGGTTGTCCATTGTTTTGGATTTTGTAGTGTTGGTTTTTCTGGGATCCAAAGTCTTATGCATAGGATCTGAGAATGTAATAAGGTTTGAAAGCATTAGACAATAGAATAAGTAAAATCAACATAGGTTGTTGTTGAATGTCTTTGTTATACTTTAATTTGATAACATGCTACATGAGAAATGTCTATATGTATTTAATGAATTTAAATATTTAAGTTATGTTGTGAATGATTTCACTATGGCCTTGATTGTAGTCTTGCAAATATTGTAGCATGATCTAAAGAATTTATTTAGCTCATTTTGGTGATCCATTCTTCGTGATCCTTTTTTTAAAATTAGGTTAGAGCTATAGTCTCCTTTAATGACATTGCATGTCTTGCCAAAATAATCTATGGTTGGTCCCCTCTCTCCAATCGACCTCCTTCTCTTTGTCTAGTCCTCTTCTCCACCATTATACCCTTTTTCCTATCAACTTCTATTCTCTATTGGCTTCCTTTCACTTCCATTTGTCCCTCGATTGTGTTATTGATCAAAATCCCACCACTATCTACTTCCCTATTTTGATGGCATCCTATTACTAGCCTACTTCATGTAGCCCCTATAACTAATCCATGCAAACCTTGTCATTCCGATGGAAGTAGGCAACCGATGCAATGTTAGCAATGTCTCCCATTCAACATTCTCCACCATGTCAAAGGGACCATTAATCAGATAAATGAGCATCATAGTGATTTATATATAGTCAACCACCTAGAGAGTTTCACATTTTTGTGCAATATGAGTCATGCAATTAGAACCATGTCAACATCTAAAGGAGAATACATCATTAGGCATCCAATCTCACAACTCTAATTTCAACTAGTCATTCCTTATCCATATATAGTCATTTTTTATGCATTTTTTTAAGAATCTCCATAAAGGTTTGAGCTCCAATCTATTTTTGAAAATTTTATGATTTGATACTATAAATTTTTGTTTCTCAAAACTATTTTCTTTATCCCTATTTAATTTAAAAACTTGTAAGGACATATATTTCAAATATGTGCACTCTTTTCAGTGTCAATTTTAGAGAGTTAAAACTTTCACATACTTTTTAGTGTTGTATTCATGTTCTATGTTATCAAGCATTTTTTTTTTTTCATAATAGCTACTAACCATCATAAGGTATAACAAAAATGATTTTATTTTGGATTGTATTGTGTACTTTTTTTGTAAGTGTAGGGTTTCCTAGAAAAACAACAATTACATACTTGAAAAAGGGTTCTAGTGAGGTGCTTAAACATGAAACCCATACATTGGTTATAGTGAGGGTTCTATTGAGATTGCATATGTGTATTGCCATAATGGTTTGACGAGGTTGCATGCACAATATTATTAAGTTGTTCGAATGAGTTATACATATGAATTTGTAATTTGGTTAACGCGCTTTCTATCTATAAGTGAATGCTATACTTACATGTGGGAAATATTAGTTAACTATATATATGATTCAATGGACTAAAGGTACAACCAAATAATTAAATTTCAGATTTTTTTTGTTGAGTGAGGGAAGCTCAGGACAAATAGAGGAAAATGTGACTGCATCTAGTAGATTTGATAAGAGAAGAAAGACTAGAGGTGAAAAGGTTAGAAGAAAATTCCGTAGATGCATGGAATTTTTTCTTTTCGAAGGAGGATCATGATCCTACAATGATGAGAGCATAGGAGACATCGAGGTGCCACCTAGGTATTAACATCTGGTAAAAGAATAGGTACCTAAGGAAATGGCTCCATTGGACACTGACTTCAGTTTCAACAATAAGATGTATCACGTTGCACCATCCTCCCTGCATGGCCTTGGCCTATTTTCCATAGATGGAATAACTATAAAATAAAATATAGTAATTGAATTGATGGACTATGTCATACAGTGTTACGATTATAATTATTGGATGATGTTGGTCCAGTACATGCAAAGTATGCGGAGATATGCACTCGCCGCAAATTATATACATCTAATAAACAACGATAAAAATAAGGGAGCAACTATCTATATTGATGGAAGGCCTAAATCCTCTAGTAATATCATAGGGTTTATAAACAACACACGACACAGGACAACAAACAAGCAACCAAATTGCATATATGAGGTAGGTGAAGAAAATAAGGTAGTCGTGTGTGCAATAAAAAAGATATCTCCTGAGAGTTATTAGTGGATTACCATTTGAATCGAGTAGATACATTGACTAATAGAGTACGGGTACTTATGCAACACCTATTTAAGTAACCTCTACTTAATGCATTATATTTTTTTGATCTTTAATAATGTATTAAATATTTCATGGTTCTAATTTTATTGTAATGTGGCAGGATGATCCTGGAAAAGGAATAGATTCAAAACAGGTAAACAATTAACAAGTTTGATTTACATTTAACGTGAATATTATTATTTGTTTATATAATTTTATCTATGTGGCGATCAATTTTTTATATCTTTAACAATTTTTAAAATATTTCATAGTTCTAATTATATTATATTGTGGAAGGATGATCATGGAAAAGGGCCAGCCCTAGAACATGTAAATGAGTAACAAATTCAACTTACATTTAATGTGATTTTTATTATTTGTTTATATAATTTTATTTGTGTGGCAATCAATTATTTTATTTTTTTACATAACTGAAATAAAATTGATTTTGTTGAAATATGTAGTCGTCGAGCCATGATTCTCATGATTCACTTGACCAAGTGGATTTGTACTCATCCCCCGACACGATGGTATTAATACATAAAAATATCAATAAAGCGAACACGAAACTTGATCGCTTGTTAGACATTGTAGAAAAAATGCTTGAAATCAAAGAAACGATCTTTCAAGTTTCAAGTTATGACACAACTTAACACATATAAGGTAATAACCATAATTTAAAGTGATATTTTTATTTTTATGTCATAAGATCAATTATGAAAGTATTTTTTTTAACTTTTACATTATTTCAATGAAAAAACATTTTCTTTCTTATATAGAGATTTTTGCAACCTATTGACACCAACATGCATGGTCTTGGTAGTAGTGGGATTGCACAAATGCCATAGATTCCTGACATAGGCCCTCGTTTACCTACCAGTTTATTCAATACTCAACCTTCCACACTTGTAGTTGGAAGCCATGACACACACTCCCAGGAATCCACACAACCAAGCTCTGGATACCGTGCTGACACTAGAGATGAGGCTGATGATTTGGATGATTATATGGTTTCATTTCCTAGAGTGAGATGTGTTACCTCCATGGGGACCCTTTCGAGCACATTTATCTTCAATGATGAAGGACTTCCATTAAATCAAGTAAGACTACCAGGTAATTTTTAATATTTTAACTGTTTCCTGTTGTCCACCTCAAACACAAATCATATCAATTATTATTTTTAAATTAATGATCATATCTTTTTGTGTGTAGGAAACAATGATTTTTATAGGAACTTGGAGACCAAGGCGTTGGTGATTTTTGGGTCCACCATATGCACGAGGTGGAATTCACAGAATTTCAAACTAAAAAAAGAACTTTTGGATTATCTTGAAGGCCTCTTTGGGGTAAACACATTTAATAAAACTGTGGTCACCTATGCAGTAGGCCAACATTTAAAATATACGTGTGAAAATTATAGGGTTCACTTGGAAAAGAACCCTAGGTATCAGGGTCATCTCATGATTCTAGAGAGGGAACAGAACGAACTCATTGAGGACACAAAAGAAAAGAAATTTAGAAAAGAAGGAAAAACACCACCTGGTCCCGCAAGGTAAATTACATCTTGAATTCAATACCTTTATTTTTCTTTAGATCTAAATAAAAGTGTGGTGCATAACATACTTGAAAATTTTGATGATAGGTTTCCTGACACTTCAAAGGAAACAAAATCAAGGATTGCCAAACATGTGCAACACAAGCTAGACCAGGGAGGCTACTTGAAGTTACTGTCACAAATTGTAATTACCCAGATACCTTAAAAATATTATTTGTATCGCCTTCCAACTTTCAGTTAATTGTAGCCAATAACATAAAAAATACATACTCTTATGCAATGTAGGGCGATGACTTTGGAACTGCAACCATGGAGGAAGACCTCAAGCTTGGTTATAGTTCCGACTATCAAGCTATCATTGAATGACAAAAAATCTTGGGGCAAATCCCAAGATCCAATGTGCAAGATAAGGTGAATAAAAATCAAGCCACCTTAACCTTTAATCACTTATAAAAATACATTTGTGTTTGATAATGTCCATAAATTTAATGTGTTACATCTTTGTTTTAATAAGGGGAGCAGCACTATCGACGAGCCCATAAGTACTGGAGAGTAGTACTGCGCTGATAGATAAGTGTTGCCACAAGATGGTGCTCCCATGTAGCCCCATGATGGTGCTATGACTGAGGTCCACAACAGTAATATGGATGAATATTAATATATTATATACTTAATAATTTCATAGTTACAGATTTTGCACTTCTATTTTTTTTACTTATACATCTAGGATTGTGTCCTTTTAAACTTAGTGGTTTCAATGGAAGAAAATGTTGTACTTGAGGGTCCTACACCCGAAGAGGGACATAGGGAAATGATTCCAACGATGCCAACTAGTGCACCAAGTAAATAATTACATTGCAAAGGATTTTTTTTAACATTATTGAACTACTTCAACGAAATTTAAAAACTAGCCATATAAATTTAATATTGTTTGTTTTTCTAGGCGATGTCCCATCACAGAGGCCTCCATGCCATGAGTACCAGACTAGGTGTGCTTTGTGTGAGAGGCCATAATAAAAAATAGTTTCTGAATAGCACCCTAAAAAATAAGACAACATGGATGAAGATGAATTACTTGATAACTTTCGTAAGAGGGATACAAATAAACGATGTTGTATAAACTATTTTTTGGACACACGCCTAGCTTCAAATGAGTTCTTGCATACTTTCTGTTGCATTTCCTTTGAATGGGTTATTGCATAATTTTTTGTACTCACTATTAGTGGATAAATCCGTCGATGTGGACACCAACTGATCTCCCTAGTCTAAATGGTTTAGATCTAGAAAAAACTCTACAGAACATACAAAATCTCCTAGATTGATCAAATTACAAAAGATGTAGAGGATTGCTTACCTTGAAACCGTAGTTAATATGTCTCTTTGCTTGATGTATCCCTTGATCTTCAACTGCGAAAAAAGATACAACAAACAAGTGGAAACACACAAACGGTAATAATATGCAATATTTATTAATCTAAACTAGTAGTCAAGGAAACTAATTCTAAAGATATATAATGTACAACAAACCTTTATGGAAAGAGTATATATTACTGTATTAATGGAAATAAAAGAAGAGGAGATTACAACCAAGCCTTGATGTTGCAATTTCTTCCAAATGATCTTTGCCTCAAAGATCCAATATTGCCTCCAATGGATGAAAGGGTTTCAACTCTAGCAGAATTTCACTAGCATTTAGATGCTCTAATCCTTCCTCCCCTAACTATGAAGAGGAGGCTTGAATATATAGGACAAAGAGGATAGAAGGGGTTGAGGATTCGATGGAGAAGGCTAAGTGATCATCCCAAGAAGTTAGGGGATCGACTGCCACATTCACTAGCTTGTTGTGATAAGCCTCAATGAAGGGATTCGTTCTAGAAGGCGCTTGAAGCTTCTCTTTTTCTCCTCTAACTGATAATGAAGCACCTTTCTACTTAGAAACTTGTGTCAAGAATGGGGTGACGCATGTTGAATGAAGGGAAGAAGGGTCAACTATGCACTTTTCCAATGGATAGAGGGTGTCACCATAGGTATGACACTACTTGTGAATGTGTAGAGTGCATCGGTGTCACAATATTAGGAAAAAGGCATGGAAATCCTTCTTTTCAGACAATTTGGCATCAATGCTTCAGGAATTATGACAAACCAAGGGTACATATGTCATGATGGTAGGATTTTGGTGTAATAGAATGCCCCCAAAAGCCCGAAGCTATAAAAATATGATAGGTGAAGTTATTTAATGTATGGAAGTTTAAGGCAAAGATCATCGGTTGAAATGATGAACAGGGATTTTTGTAGTATAATAGACTTCGAGATACATGTCCTAAAACAACTCAAAACATGGCTGCGACCAATATATTGTAGATCCATGTTAGTATTGACTGATTGAACACAATCATGGCTACTAGAATACAAGAATAGATCCATGATGAAATAATTACACAACCATGACCAATACAAGAGTGGATCCATCTGATATGACTCAAAAAATATCGATCGCGGCCTAGGTAAGATACATAAGTTATCCTAGGGTCTTCATACGGAACCCTCAAAAGTACAATTCTCACCATGCAAATATATGTCTTGACATCGAACATGGTAGAAATCACTTGATTACCGGTCATTGATGTATACCGTTAACAAGTGCGAGGGAAATCATAATTAATGTCAATGACTCCCAAGGTACCCTATTACATTCCTCTGAATGTGAATCAATGAGCTGAATTCAAACATTCGGTGGAATCTCCCAGTTAGAGGTCAATGATGTGAACCTACTGCTGAAAGCGAGGTAACCTTCCATTAGGGCATGCAACACCAATTTCATTAAATTTGGACATATTAGGAAAATTTTGGACTAAGAAAGTGTGAATTTAGACTTTGAAAGTGTCAATATCAACCTTTCTAAAGTGCAAAATTAGCTTCTAAAAGTATCAATATTGGATTTGAAAAGTGTGTTTTTCTATTCGAATAATGTGTTTTTTGACTACTTATGAACCTTAAAATTGTAGTTTTTTGTTATGAAACTATGAATTTCAATTCAAAAAGTGTGAATTTCAAATAAAAAAATGCAAATTTTGATTTGAAAAGTGTGAATTTCAAATAAAAAAATGCAAATTTTGATTTGAAAACTGTGAATTTAAAATTAAAAAATGCAATTTTTTACTTGAAAAGTGCAATTTTCATTTGGAAATGTGCAACATTTTAAGGTGAACAGTTCAATGTCTATAATATTCAGTCCTTGTTTGAATATCAACTTTATTAATTCTTGTTTCTTTTTTGATACAATATCAAGAATATCTATATTTTTACATAAATAAATTTAATAGTTTCCAAATTAGGCAGGAATTCTTTGCATAATATGTATAGGCACAAATCGTGGACGTTCTAGATGCTCGACGTTTTCTCACCCATCCAGGTTGATAGACAGACTAGAAGGATTGTAACAAAATATAAATTTGTTGGGATAAGATCACATCAAATGATATTCGTAGGAACATCCATCCCACTCTCAAAACTATGCCCCATGTGTTCTCATTGTGCCTTAACTGTTGCAAGGCCCTTCTTGTTTATTCTAATTTTTTCTCCTATCCATCCTAGCCTTGGTGACCATCCCCATATGATGTTATTTACATCGATCATCATATTTTCTTCTGCACCAACAACCCATTGTTGCTTTCTATATAAACAGTTTTTGTACAAGACCTTCAAATCCTTTGATGCTCCTGTTGGCTTCCACCATTGCACCTATACTTTGTAAGACCAAAAAGTACTAGCATTTGAATCCTGATAAATATTTCCAATCGCCCTTCCCAACCATATTGCACAATATGGATCTAGTGATTTCACAATGACCATTTGTCCCTTTACAACATCCACTCTTGGAATGAATTCATCTCTAGGCTTGTTGCATACTGGTCCAACAAAGCAATCCTGCCAATCAGGAACATTTTCCTTCAAATAGGAATCCATAATTTCATGTTCAGATCTTGTAGGTTCATTTCTATGAATATCATGGCTTGTCGATGGCCAAAAGTTAGTTGATGACTGATCAACACTCTCGACGGGACTGTCCAAATATTTATATACAGGCTCCCAATAATTTAACTTGGGGCACCAAAATTGTTCACCTACCTTCTCAATCCCTCGATTCAAGAATAACTTATATGTTTATATTCATTTTTATTTATTTATTTTGTCAATGTCCGAAGGTCTTTTTGATTGCATATTTAATAACCTAGGATGTCCCATCGACAAGTCTGGGCTACCATCTGGCAATGACCACCATAGATGAATAGGAGACGACCAAGCTTTGTCTTGATGTGATGCTCTCCATGGAATGACTGAAATGTTATCTATGAGCTGAAATTTAAAAAACTTGCATTTTTTGATATCAATTATCTTGGCATTTCCACCCCAAAGGTGTGGTTTCACAAAACTCTTAAAATCGTAAAGTTCATCAATTAGATAAGGGACATAGAAATTATGACCTTCACATGTCCTATATGTATCCATAATTTCCGAGAGTGAAAGTATATCCTTGTGCATTAGCTTTACTGATAACCTTCCATAAGTTCTATCTATGTCTTCATGGGTGTGCCTGACCGGGAGGAATCCAACTTCAACTATCATGAACACTCTCCTTGCTGTTAAAAGATATAAAAATGCAAATACAAATCAGTTTTTGTTATCGCCTGAACAATTATCCATTTGCAACAACAAAATGGGTGGTATTTTTCTATTTGGCATGCATTGATTAGTACCATCAACACACAATATATCATGTTGCATTACATCTTATCTGTAAATCACACTCTTTTCATATGATTATGATTGCAATAGAGCATCATGCAATTGGTGCTTAGATGTTTCTCCTTTGTAGATAAAATAACCATATTTATCAACCACTGGTTCTTCAAGACTCTTCACGCATTTAGCCAGGGATGTCACAGTGAAATTTGATCCCATCTCTAAAAATAAGAGGCTGAAATGGGAAAAACCCCAGTCTTGTGCCCATGAATCAACATTCCATTCAATGATATGGGAAGATTCATAACATTACTAAAATATTTTTCCTTCTTACCCATCCTTGGAATGGAAGTCTTTGACTTATCCCTTTTGTCATGAACAATACTCAGAAAAGTATTTGGATTTTTTTGTGAAGCTAATCTGTGAGAATAATATACTTGGAGACAACTAGCGATATATTTATTATGAGCTTCTTGATGTCCTCGCAACCTTTCCACCTCAGCTAGATCAGTAGTCCCCTTAAGCCTATCCTGTATTGTAATGTACTCATTACACCTTGCAAAGGAGTTTTATTTAGAAATTTTAACATCTTGAAAATATTCTCTCGTCACCTTGCTAAAGGAGGATTGTGATACTGGAGGCAAACCGATACTTTCAATTTATTCATTTTCCATTTTTCGCAGCAAACCATGGGACAAATTAGATGGAAATAATTTCAAGGTTGTCCGTGTTCCATCTTCACTGATTAATCATGTAAGATGTGGATATTTGTCTGAATTCCTTCTACAATTTTATTAATAGTAGCTACCAACAAAACAATGTTCTCCCTAGTTTTTTCCAAGCCACTATTACCATGATTGAAGTGAAATTTTTGAGATACAAAGATTTGAGCAACAATGTTCAGTGACAATTTTTGAAAGGAATGAACCCTAATCAATTCTAAGCCTATAAGGTACCGAGCTTGAATTTCTTTTAGAAATTTTAGTTCCATCTTGCCTCTTTATGGAATTGTATGGCCTTGTTCCACTACCTTTAACATCTGTATTCACATAATGGGGAGCACCTGGAAGGACCATCTGTAAAGGACATTCTTCAAAAATATTCCAAATGTTGACCATGCATTCGTCTGTGTTCTTTTTTAGTAAAACGTCTGAAGGAACATCATTGAGGTCAAGAAAATTGTTTTCATGCCATCTTACAAGAGAGCCTTCAAATACACCACAATCCTCGCAATTGTAGAAGAATTTATTAACTAACATACCAAACTCACCACCATCTAGTGGTTTGAATTGTACAATGTCTCCCTCAAAAACAGTTGAAACTATTCCCCGAGCAACATAATGTGTCTTTAAAGAACATTGATGTATCAAATTAACTTTCTCACCCACAAACTTGACATTGTGATTTTCTCTTAATACTTTAAAAGTACTTTCAAATTGATTATTGGTGAAATTTCTTTCAACAAAAAGCAATGTTTCTGTATTAAAATATATGACTCTATTAATCGACCATACAACAAAACCTCCACTTCTCAATATTGGACAACATGCCATACAAGAAAACACCATTTCATCCACTAGAATACCAAAGGAGAAGTCACCCAAAAACTTCGCCCCAACAAAATTTGTCCCACTCACATTTGTTACAAAACCTATGGAAATGCAATCCTTCTATTCTGAACACTTATGTAACAACTTAAATTTTCTCATAATAAAAGAAGATTTATTCTAAGTTGTTATGATATGTTCTACACTCGGTGAAGTAGAAGCTGGTATATCATTCACCTCATTCTCATGAATAGCAGACCCAATGTGGTTAACTATTTCAGATACAGGCCATTGAATATAACCACCAAATGCCTCTGACAATGTATCTGCACCTTCTGATGTATAGGGAAATTGAAGACTTGCATTTAAATTCTTGGTAACATTTACAATGATACATCCATCATGAATGTTGATATTATGCAATATTTTTCTCTATGGAAAAGAGATTCCTACATAAACTTTCAATCCATTCAAAAGGAGGTCCACACATTGTTGAGATCCAAAATCCATTTCAAAAACGATTTTTGAAATATAAAATAGCATGGCACATTGTTCAGAACCAAAATCCATTTCAGAAGCAATTTATGAAATATAAAATAACAAGAGCACATAAAAAAAAAAATTTATTTTAAACAAAGAATAATTTTTTCACTAGTATATATTATCAAATAAGTCAATAAGAAGGGTAGACAAACCCTTCATTTACTAGAGAAA
Source organism: Larix kaempferi (assembly GCA_027924585.1). Classification (NCBI taxonomy): domain Eukaryota; kingdom Viridiplantae; phylum Streptophyta; class Pinopsida; order Pinales; family Pinaceae; genus Larix; species Larix kaempferi. The sequence continues at coordinate 7,424,884 of BSBM01000159.1, read as the reverse complement.
TGTAAAATATTTAATCTGAAAAGGCTAGGGCGACAATTTCCAAATCCTGATTTCCGCTGTAGATAGTAGGGACCCGGACATCGGCTAAGTTATAACATATACAAATTGTTTGTCCTGACTTCCGACTTTTGACAAGAAGGATCGGTCGCCCATTTGTTTAGTAGAGAATTGTGAACACCTATATCCATCAATTCACTTGCATCCATAATGGTGAACAAAAGAATGATCGACCGACCCTTCTTGTAGTCTAAAACTATTAAGAATAGAATACTGGGCATAAGAAGGGTCAGTCGCCCCTTCATTTATGAGGGAATTGTAAAAATATTCATCCCACGAAGGTTAGGCCGTCAATTCATGTATATCATAAATTCTCAACACTGGAATAACACTGAGCACATGAAGGGTCGAATGATCCTTTATGTACGAGAGAATTGTAAAAATATTTAATCTACGAAGTCTAGGCTAACAATTCCCGACTACCGATTTTCGCTGTAAATAGTAGGGATCTTGGCATCAACTAAGTTATAACATATAAAAAATGTTTGTACGGACTTCCCTTTTTTGACAAGAAAGATCAACCACCCCTTATTTTAGTAGATAATTGTGAGCACATATATCCAACAATTCCCAATATCCAGAACGACAAACACAAGAAGGATCAAATGACCCTTCTTGTAGGTTAGAACTATTTTGGAAAGTATACTGGGAAAAAGATGGGTCGGCCACCCCTTCATTTATGAGGGAATTATAAAAATATTCAACCTACAAAGGCTGGGACGTCAATTATGTATACCCAAAATGGTGAACACTGGAAGAATACCTAGAACAAGAAGGTTCAACCGACCCTTCTTGCATTCTGCAACTATTATGAAAAGAATACTGGGCATATGAAGGGTTGGATGCCCCTTCATTTAAGAGGGAATTGAAAACGTATTCAACCTATGAAGGCTCGGGCATCAATTCATGTATATCCAAAATGGTGAACACTGTAGGAATACCGACCACAAGAACGCTCGATCGACCCTTCATTTACGAGAAAAATGTAAAAATATTTAATCTACGAAGGCTAGGCCAACAATTCCCGCCTTCCGACTTCCGTTGTAAATAGTAGAGATCTGGATATACACAAGGTTATAATATATAGAAAATGTTAGTACCTACTTCAATTTCCGGTATGGAAGGATTAGCCGCCCCTTCGTTTAGTGCATAATTGTGAACACCTATATCCAGAAATTAACTTTATCTAGAATGGCGAACAAAAGAAGTATCGATCAACCCTTCTTGTTGTTTAGAACTATAATGAAAGTAATACTGAGTAGAAAAAGGGTTGGCTGACCCTTCATTTATGAGGTAATTGTACAAACATTCAACCTACGATGCTTAGGCCTCCAATTCATGTATATCCAAAATGGTGAACACAGGAAGAATACTAAGCCCAAGAAGGGTCAGCCGACCCTTGATTTATGAGAGAATTATAAAAATATTTAATCTACGAAAGCTAGGTCGACAATTCCCGTTTAGTAGATAATTGTGAAAACCTTTATCCAGCAATTCAACTATATCCAGAATGGAGAACACAAGAAGGATCGATAAACCCTTCCTGCAGTCTCTAACTATAATGAAAATAATATTGGGAAGAAGGAGGGTCGACTGCCTCTTCATTTACGAGGTAATTGTAAAAATAGAACAACTTGGCGAAAGAGCGACAGCTCTTTCTTTGAGAATATTTCCACTTGCCAACAAACTGTGCGAAGCAATGTTCCAATGAAATTTGTGTTTAAAGTGTCGATATCTACTTTCCCCACTCCTATAAATCATCCCTGGAGGAAGGAGCGGATGCTCTTTCTCCTAAACATCTACTTCCAACACCCCGAAATAGAACAACCTGATGAAAGAGCAACCTCTCTTTCTCTGAAATTTTTTTGACTTGCCAGCAAACTCTTTGAAGCAAAAATCCTATAAAGTTTGCTGTTGAAATGCCTATATCTAATTGCCCAGGGAGACACATGGAATGCTCATATTGTGACACGTGGCATGTTTGATTTTTACAATTAGTCTAAAGATTGTATAAATGAATATTAAGGATATTAGTGGTACCATTTCAATATAAACATATGGATTTAACTTATATAAATTTTTGGGATAGGTATTAGAGATCAAATTTGAAGGGTTGAACTTAATTTCAGGTTGAAGGTTGTATATTCATACCACCCTTCTAGCATGAAGGGATTTAATTAAAAAAATTACACTTCAAATAAAAATAATAAATTAACTCAACGTTTCATTAAAAAAATTGCTAAATAAAATATTACTAGATATAAGTAATACATTACATATTTCTTTGCATACACTTAAATAAGTGATGTCTAACAATCCCATGCCACCCAGCTTAATAAGGAACATCAAACAAATTGTTCAATTGAAATTGATCCTATGGACAACTATATCTCCCTTGTTGATATAACTACAAATCCATTAAGATAACCCCTATTATTTTGGTCGGTTAGATGTTTTATGACTTGAAAGATCAGAAGTACTAGTGTTTGGGTCATGTCCTATAGTTTATACTGGGAAAACTACAGGACATCACATATGTGATATGGGATATGTAAGGATTTTTTAATGATGATCTATTCGGGGACTATTTCTAGATGTCGTATTTTGGTAATATGGTTTTGAAAGTTACATTGTCCTTTTTTGTAAAGTCTTATCTAGAGAAGACTGAGCTCTGATAAGTTATTATCCTGATAAGTCTTTTAAAGAATTGAACATCCATGTACTCTTTGATTCAACTTGAATATCAATAGTATGTTTTTTTTTGTTGAAAAAAAATTTGCAGCGAAAATAATAATTAACCCCATCTCAGAGATTCATTTATATAAGAGTTCAATAGCCTGGAACTTGCATGGACTTTGGAGTAGACCGAGAGTGTGGAAGCATGCAACTAGAGTCTGAAAGAGCATGGAACCTGCGTAGGGCTTGAGCTACGTTGGACATAGATGGGACCAAGTGTAAAATAGAGCTCGCTGCATGGAAGTGTTACCCAAGATTCAACTATCGCACCAGAGATTTCTTGCTATTGCAGGGGAACAGGAACCCAAACCCTCAAAAATTCGATCTCGTAACTATTTCCCAGAACTACTGTGAATGTTTTGGTGGTTAGGTAAATACAATGGCATCCAGACAATGCTCGCAAAAACTTGATGCGTCAAACAAAGTAATTTATGACAAAATTAATGGTTTAGATTCTAAGAGGGTTGAGATCTGTGGCAGACATGGAATCCGCTAGGAAAAGTTGCATGTTCTATAATGTTGGAAACTTTGGAGAAATGACCTTTGGTACGTGTTAAACTCAGGAAGCAAATCTACGGTGGGTGAGCGGCACAAAAAAGGATATATGGTTGATGTTGATTTCGCACTTTCAACTAGTGCGGAGAATGAAAAGGGTAAGCGGTGTCGTATTTTTTACCGCTTACCGCGTGTTGACTTGAGGATCGTTCCATTGAATGAAAAATTGTAATGGAAAACCACTTCTCGTGATCCTGAAACCACCTACACGAGATATTATAAAAGCTGGTATCTTCTTACAATTGATGGAACTTACCCATGCAACCAGGTCTGATCCTATGTGTCCTTCAATATATTATTTTTTCCCGAAGTAAAAAATTGGAAGACAATCAGATGGTTATTGTACCGACGACTTATATTTATTGGAAATTTATATTCTTAATCGAACTATAGATAATGGGAATCATTCATGCAAGACTACTGGCGATGGCCGATATATATATTAGTCCACTCGTTATACCATATTAATACTTTAATGTGCACTTAGTATCAGTATTTTTAAGCATGGCCAAACACCAAGCATTTCAATCTTACTCTCAAATAAAGGGGGAGAAGTGGATGATTTCCTATAATTACAGCACATGATAAATATGGATGCAACAAATATGAGCAAAAGAATCCTTTAACCCATCCATTTAATTAATCCATGGTTCCAATAATAATACTTTGATTGAATGCAAACCATTGAACCAATTGGTAACCACCTGGGAATCACCAAAGATGGAAAAAGAAAAGTATGTTGAGTATGGTTTTCATTGATGACAAAGGAGTAACAAGGTTGAGTAGAAAGGAGCAACAAGGAGTAACAAGGTTGAGTAGCGTTGATACGTGAGGAGACTTGAATATTTGATTGTGAAAACAATGACATGATAGTGGACATGTTGATGAGAGTGACACCTACTGCAGAATGATTTGACAGAGTAACAGAAGTGGACAAGTTTGTTGAAGAAGAATTGATGACAAGTGCAGCAGTTGATTAAAAGTGCATGACAGTAACTTTGAAAGGAGTGACATGAGTGTTTAAAAGGTTGATGACAGTAATCAGTATGGATTTTCAAGCTGGGTCTTGCACACCTTTTTCTTAGTTGGATCTAAGAAAAAACCAAGCTGGGTCTTGGAATAGAAGTTGGTGCTTCTCAGTCAGTTGAAGCTGATGCAAACCTGAAGGTTGTGGCCTCCATTGTAATTCATACCAAATTAAATATAATAAAATTTACAATGCTTATATTGTGATGTGTCTCTTGTCACATACCCCAATTTTGTAAAAATAATGTAATTATTCTATTATATTCCTAAGACATTATGTTAAATTTAATGCTAAGTAGGAATTGATGACTCAGCATAGTCACCAGAAATGGAATGTAATTCTGAATATTTTATTATTAATAAATAAATTATGGAGACAACAGCAATGGGAGAGCTGTTAAAATAGGTTACTGGTCTAACTGGTGGATGGAACTAGGTGGAAAGGAAAAATACAAGTGGTAGCATCCTCAAACACTTCCTAAGTTGCAGGTGGCAACTTCCCTATATTTTGGGGTCATGATTCCCCAAGAAAGTGGAATCTGAGCAGGTGGCTCATTAATGACAGTTAACCCAACAAAGACCTAGGCAATCTTTTAAATAGTACTCAATGAACTGAGCTGGGGGTTCAGCATTGTTCTAGAGGGAGAATACATTCAGGTGAATGTTATTCAGGAGTCCCATTGAGGAAAAAGGGAAAAACAGTAAGGAAGTTGTTTGGAGGGAAATGCTGCAGTAACTTGGTTCCAATTTAGCTGTTTGGGCTGAGTGAATTATTCTGCTGCACCTAGTTCCAGCCAGAGAGATCAGAGCAAGCTCGGGGGTCCTGAGAAGTGCTGTCTGGGCACTCTCCAGGAGTTGGTAGGGAGGAACAGCCTCCTATTGCTGTTGTTGTCCTCAGTTTAGACAGGTTCGGTTATTTATTGCTTTGTGTTTATTAAGTTTACATGAATGTTCGTTATGATTATCATTTAATCGTCTGAATAGTATCAGTTTAGTAAAAGATAGTATCCTATAATATCAGCATGTAAGATTTTAAATAATTACTTTGTTTTCAGTATTCCTTATAGCATTATTTCAGTACTGATAATGTTTTATCCTGCATGCCGTACAATAGTAAAATTGTAAGCATTGGTTTATTTATGTAAATTCTAGATATAGTTTAATTAATTCTGTTAAATAGATAGGTAGGGTTTTAGTACAAATAATCATTCTCTGGTTTTACAATTGGTTAAAAACCGTGATAGGAACAAAAATAAATATAATTTTTATAAACTACAGTAAATATATTATCATAGACATTATTGCAGATACAAACCCTAGCTAACAATTGTACAGGTCATTATCTGTCACATAAATGGATGAGCCAAATTACAATAGAAATTATATTTAGTCATTGACTGAACATACAAAAGGACCAGCAGAACCGTATTTGACTCAACTTTGAAACTAAAACAACAGTATAGCAATGGCCTTCATCTGTTTAACTACTGTTCGACAGAGTCTTAGCTAAAACAAACCGAATAGTTAACTAAACAATAAGTTTGACCGTGGAGCTCGAACCAAAACCTATCTCCCTAGTTTTCTACAACAAGAAACCATTCGACAGAACTTTGACCTAGTTATTAACTTTTAAAACAGAAGAAATCAAAGACAGAACAATAACTAACTCTAGGCCGAGTTAAACAAGTAGATTTTTTATTTATTTCCTTAAACTTCCATTATTTCCTTATGGTCATAATCATTATAACAGAACCGTATATTTAGCTCACTATCGAGCTCTAATTCTTTTAGTTTTAACTTTCATGTGAATGCACAGTACCAACAGAGTCTTATCATATTAATACATAATCATCCAAACAAAACCACCGTTGTATCAGTTTGAACCTCCCACCTTTCCAAACCTTACAGGGGTCCAAACGTTACAGCTATAGCCTTGCATTAATATAAGCTTTCTATATAAACTTCAAAACTTGAAACACACACCATACACCGACTCTAGCATATAGAATGACTGTAAAAAGTCATGTTTCAAAGAGCTTACATCTCACAGGAAATAAAAACAAAACCATTCCTCCCTAGCTATTATAAGATTCTAACTACAGCCGAGTCACAATCCACATTAACAACGTTTTGGAGAACAAAACATGTTACCACCACTACACACAGTTATAACAAAAATAACACACGCCTTATACAAGCCTGTGTACAGGCAGAAACTTATATTAAATTAACTATCCAAAACCCTGGGCGTTTTCCAACAAAACCCTTTAAAATGTTACATCGAAACATAAGAACCGAGGTCGTAACCCTGCCTACAGAATAGCCCTCAAGCCTTTTCCTCTTCAAATTTTTACATTACATTCCTTCTGTATAAAAACAAAACTAAGTGCCAGAAGGAGTATACTAGCCCCGTTATCGACTGAATCCATATAACCAAATCAACGCAGGGTTAAACCCTTATCTATTCATTTAAATTATACAGTTACAAGATTTTTTGCAAGGTTGCCGTAACTTATAAGTCAAACCAAAACCTACCACCCAAACAACCCACAAGGAGAAATTTGCCATGGTAAGAACCAGGCTTACCCGGGAATGCCAGCTGTTGCAGCTTATGCCATCCAATAGTTAAGTGGAGCTTGAATCTGCAATGAAACAACAAGATTGTAAACCTTCTGTGGATGCTTGGAGATTTAAACAATTGCTTGCAACCTTAAAATAACAATTTAAAAACCCTGTAGCTTACCGGAGTGACGGACACAGATGCAAATCACGAGCCAAGTAAACCCCACATTAGTCACCAGAAGGAAATGGTTGGGAAACTCCAATGTTACCTTCCATAAAGGAAGCCGTGATAGAAAACTAGTCAGACGATGCCCTTATACCATGGCCAAACTTGTATTGGAAGCACGAAGACAAAACCCTAGGTTATAACCATTTTGCAAGCTACCAACAACAAGAAATACAATGGCTCCCAATATTACAGTGGATAAATACGAAGGAGGAAATAACATGGAAACTTTTAGCAAACAGTAACAGCATCGAAGGTAGCCAGAAGTATTTAATAAACTTATAAGATGCCAAATAGCAGGATATGAAGACTCCCGAGTGATACAAATAGAGAATTTCGAGGAGTCTGTAGCAGCACTGAAGCTGTTACTTCAGAACCACAGATAATTTTGGACAGGAGGGTTCACAGGACCGAGCTCGAAGGCGAGGGAGAAGTGCCCAGCTAGGGTTCAGTCAACTTTTTATATCACCAATACTTGGATCAAAAGCCACCACGTAGCACCTAAAATATTTCCATGCAGTGGGTCGAGGATAAATGTTTCACGACGAACTTTAAATCATTGGCATTTCAAATAAAATCATAGTGTGTGTACAATTCAATCAAAGGATAATCAACATGCATATTCCAATATGGTCGAGCCACTAAATCTTCACCCCACTATTTAATCCATGTTGACCATGCCTTCGAATATCGCCTAGTGAACTTAATGGATTTCCCTACAAACAACAAAGTTATACATTATCCATATGTGCAAGGTTATGTGAGACTTTCATCTATTGTTATAGAAATAAAAAGTTTAGCATGAGTATTAGAACTATTCGTAATGTTACATAAAGGTTGTAGTAGTATAATTCCTATGTTATTTTTTTTAAAACAATAAAAACAATAGGATAAAAACCTCAATTCTTAAATTTTATAGATAGAACCTTGACTTAATAATTCATGTTCTATGACCATTATAAAGTATTTTGCATTATAAGTGATTCAGAATAATCATTTCCACATACCCTAATCTTATGGGAAGAGACAACAGTTATGGCGTCACTCCTGAGTCGTGAGGATACGAGTGTCAATGTTGGGAAAACTCATAGTTCTTAATACTTTGACAGACATAGAAATAAGAATAGTTTTCCAGCTAAACAGATTCTGAAAAGGTTAAAAGGAAGACAAGTAATTTACAGGATATCTGCAAGTATTGAGACAAGCAAAGCATAATTTTTTGGTACTTTCCGATTTTTATTTTTTTACAATGCGTATCAAATATTCCAATTACAAAGCATGAATAGATACAATGATAATGTAGGAGCAACAAATTGAACAGATTATGAATTGTCGGTCATACTCTAAAATCTCTAGTCAAGAAATTTATGTATATCAATAGCTTTCATTTCCTTTAGAAATTCCAATTCTTAAACAGCTAGATCAAAAGGAGATCATAGGATAAATGTTACCTGTAAACATTTGATAACCTGGCTAGTATACTTAGATTTTACTGAATGATATGGTACAGATAATTGGAATATAATACTGTTAAATTTTAAATACAGAAACCCGTACCTTACCTGTGTATCTGCAAGAGGAAGACAATTTCGATGCATTAGGTCAAAAGCTAAGTAAGCCCAGTTCGACATACAAACTCCCCCTTGTGGTTACAAAACAAAAAAACAATCAGTAGCAGAAAAGAGAAACCCAAACAACAATTAAGTATGACAAAAGATCATTTAGACACATTTACGACCACGTAAGCTAAAAACAAACAGTCATGTGGCTGCATTTAATGTCACGTATTGCTATCTTAAAAATTTTTAAATTTTTTGAAATTTTTGGGTTTTGACATGTGGTATCAGAGCATGGTTCATACACTAGGCCTGGATGTGACTCAACTAGTTTCCGCAAAACAGTGACCATGAAAGAAAAATTTATATATATAATGTACTAACTTATATTTCTGTTTCATAAAGACAGAGCAGAAAATTTCCTTTTTCTGAATCTAACAGGCAGGTATGGAAAAGCTAGGAGAATATGCTAAGGAAGGATCTCCAAGCACTACGACAAGACAAATGTCGAGAGAACCTGTGACAGAGGAGGTAATTGCTCACTCCTCAGAACTAATGAAGACCATAAAAGGTTTAAAGACGGAAATAGAAACAGTCAAGAAGGATAATGAAAGGATTCTGAAAACTCAAGAGCAGCTAAATCAGTTATTATTAGAAAGATTTCAGACAGAAGGAAGAAGCAAAAGAGCTGACTCAGAAGAAGCTAGTCATCAAAGAGGGTCTAAAAGGATGAAACTAGCTAAATCTGACAGCAGTTCATCATCTGAAGAAAGAAGGGAACAACACAGCTATCGCACTACTAGTGACAGCAGTGAAGCTGAGTTGCATAACAGAAAGAAAAAGTACCGACCTTATGAAGAGATTTCCGGGGAGTTTAAGAAAATAAAACCCCCAAATTTCAATGGAGAATCAGAGACAGGAGAAGAGGCAGAATCCTGGTTATCCGGGATGAGAAAATATTTCCAAATTTACAACTATTCAAATCAGCTGAAGGCACGAATGGCCATCTACAACCTTTCTGGAAAGGCGGACATATGGTGGCAAGACCTGAAAAGGGTCAAGGGGATCAAAGAAAAAGAAGTCAATTGGAGTACCTTTAAAAGGTACTTCAAAAAGAAATTTATGTCCGAATAGTACTATGAGGAGAGGGCCAAGGAATTTTATGAATTGAAGCTAGGATCTATGACTATGAAGGACTTAAACAGTAAGTTCTTAAGTTTGTTAAGATATGTGTCGTATTTTGTCGAAGAGAAACCAAAAATACAGCGGTTTCTTAGCTGTCTGCCATATCATATCAAGGACAGAATCGAATATGATAACCCCAAAACTCTAGAAGAAGCTATGCGAAAGGCTAATTTCTGTTATGAACAGAATAAAAAGAAAGAAGGGATAGCTAACTGGAAGGCTAAAAAGAACAGTAATCAGCTTGAGCACAGGAAAAAGGAGTTTGTACCCCAGAAAAATTTCAAGAATAACAAGAACGGAAACCATTTTAATGGTAAAAGTTTCCAGGGAAGCAAAAATGGAGTTGCTAATAATTCCAGTAACTTCAAGGACAGCAAGGAGGTTCCTAACAATCACGGAAATTACACTAAGAATTTTGAACGGAAGGAGCCTGTTAAGTGTTGGGAGTGTAATGGCCCACATTATGCTTCAGTTTTCCCAAATCGAAAGAAACCAATCAGTAATATTCATACTATACAAGAAGAAATGACTATTGGAGACTTTGCAGGGACTATGCCCCGAATAAATGCAGCGTTGGAGAACCGCCAAGCGGACTATCAAACTTCCACGGTGGAAGTAGGAGGTATGATTAACAAAACCCCTGTAACTATTTTAATAGATCCAGGTGCTAGCCTTAGTTATATTTCACCACGTATAGTAGAAAAATGTAATCTGACTATTGAAAGATTTGATAACTCTTGGTCAGTACAACTAGCCACTGGGGCAAAAAGGAAGGTGAATTGTTATGTTAAAGAATGTACTTTAGATATGAATGATTTTCAAACTACTGTTCAATTAAATATTCTGCCACTTGGCTCGTATGACATGCTTATTGGTATGGACTGGTTAGAACAGCATAAGGTAGTTTTAAACTTTTTTGACAAAACTTTTAGGTGTGTAAACAATAATGGACAGCCTGTAACTGTTAAGGGTATTCCTAGGAAAACAGTAGTCAGGCAGATTTCTGCTTTACAACTTAAAAGGGCAGTCAGAAAAGGGTAAAAAGCCTATGCTGTAACTATTACATATGAGACAGATAAGTCTGAAGGCAGCAAGATAACAGTAGAGGATATCCCTGTAGTAAATGAGTTTACTGATGTTTTCCCGGAGGAAATCCCAGGAATTACCTCCCAAAAGAGAACTGGACGTTACAATTGAACTTGTACCAGGTGCTGTACCCAGTTCAAAAGCTCCGTATCGTATGAATATTTTGGAGCTTAATGAATTAAAAACTCAGTTAAAGGAGTTAATAGATAAGAATTACATTCGACCCAGTGTGTCCCCTTGGGGAGCACCAATAATTTTTGTTAAAAAGAAGGACGAAACTATGCGACTTTACATAGATTACCGTAAACTGAACAAGATGACAATTAAAAGCAGATATCCGTTGCCTCGCATAGATGATCTGTTTGATCAGCTACGTGGAGCCACAGTGTTCTCTAAGATAGACCTGAGATCGGGTTATCATCAGGTGAGGATTCAAGAAGAAGACATTTTCAAAACAGCTTTCAGAACAAGGTATGGACATTACGAATTTGTCGTAATGCCATTTGGGCTTACTAACGCCCCAGCCATCTTTATGTGCCTAATGAATAACATAATTCATAAGTACTTAGATAAATTTGTTGTCGTATTCATCGATGACATTTTAGTTTATTCTAAGAATGAAGAGGAGCATAAAGAACATTTACGGATAGTCTTACAAGAACTACGAGAGCAGCAGCTCTTTGTGAAGTTTAGTAAGTGTGACTTCTTCAAAGATGAAATCCAGTACTTAGGACATGTAGTCACCAAGGAAGGGATTTCAGTTGATCCTGAAAAGATCTGGGCAATTGAGGATTGGCCAGTACCAAAAGACGTAATAGATGTTAGGTCCTTCATGGGAATTACCAGTTACTACCGGAGATTCATTGAAGGCTTTTCAAAAATAGCCAACCCAATCACTTCCTTGCAAAAGAAAGGCAAGAAGTTCTTTTGGAACATGAAGTGTGAAGAAAGCTTTAAGAAATTGAAGACTTTATTAACAACCGCGCCTATTTTAAGAATAGCAGATCCTAATAAGGATTTTGTAGTCTGCAACGACGCTTGTAATGATGGTTTAGGCGGAGTGTTGACTCGGGATGGGCATGTCATTGCCTGTGAGTCCAGGAAGCTGAAGATTCACAAAAAGAATTATGCCACTTATGATTTGGAATTGGCTGCTGTTATCCATGCTTTAAAGATGTGGCGACACCACTTAATAGGCAGAAAATTTACTCTAATGACTGATAATAAGGGTCTAAAATACCTTTTGGATCAGCCTAACTTAAATGCAAGGCAAGCCCGATGGTTGGCCTTCTTAAGTGAGTACGATTTCAAAATTCAGCACATAAAAGGAAAGGAAAATAAGGTGGCTGATGCTTTGAGCAGAAATGCAAGGCTGAATTTTATATCAGCTATCAACACTTATAATTTTGATTTAAATGAACAGCTGGCTGAAGGGATAAAATTGGATGAAGTTTATCAAAATTTACAAGCTACAGCCAAAGAACAACCTACAGAAAATTTGATAAAAGGTTATAGTTTAAATAAAGATGGATTTTTATTATTTAAAGACAGGCTGTATGTTCCAAATGTACCTAAAGTTAAACTGTTAATTCTGGACGAAGTTCATAAATCCCCTTACTCAGGGCATCCAGGCTACCAGAAAACCGTCACTATGTTGAGAAAAGATTATTTTTGGCCTAATATGAAATCTGAAACAGCTGAGTATATAGCTAGATGTTTAGACTGTCAATAAGTAAAAACAGAACACCAGCATCCAGCTGGGTTATTACAACCTTTCCCTATTCCTAGTTGGAAGTGGGAAATAATCGGCTTAGATTTTATTACGGGATTACCCAAAAATCAGAATCAGAATGATTCAATTATGGTGGTAGTAGATAAATTGAGTAAATCAGCACACTTTATTCCTGTTAAAACCACTTACAAGGCTGCAAACATAGCCGATATATTTCTGAAACAGATTTTTCGGTTACATGGTGTCCCAAGAGTTATTATTTCAGACAGGGATCCTAAATTCATAGGAAATTTCTGGAAATCTTTGTTTAAAGGATTAAACACAACTCTGAATTTCAGCACTTCTTTCCATCCTCAGACGGACGGACAAACTGAAAGATTTAATCAGGTATTAGAAGATCTGCTAAGAATGTATGTTAAGGATCAACCAAGTAAGTGGGAGGACTATTTACATTTAGCAGAATTTGCATACAATAACAACTATCAATCGTCAGCTAAGTTCAGTCCTTTTGAAGTTCTGTATGGACGTAAATGTAACACTCCTATCTCTTGGAGTAATCCAGTAGATAGATTAGTGTTAGGTCCTGATTTATTAAAATAGATGGAACAAATTGTGAAACAAGTGCAGGAAAATTTGAAGATTGCCCAGGATCGGCAAAAGAGTCAAGCAGATTTGAAAAGAACTCCTAAAGAGTTCCAGGTAGGTGAACATGTGTTCATCAAGGTAATACCAAAGAAGAGCTCCCTAATGTTAATTTTTCTGAATTTACTTCAATATGATCTAGGATCTTAACTGAGAGAACAACATGTACAGCATATCTACAGCATATCAATCATGGAGACAATAATGCAAGCACACAAGAGACACAAAGATTTACTTGGGGAAAACCATAAAGGTGAAAAACCCCAATAACTTCCTCAGAGATAGATAGAGCAATGATACAACCAATCAAGAGAGATAGACATAACCTAGTAGCAGATCCTCCTCCTCCATAAGTGCACCACTCCTCCTTGAGTGCATGTGTGAGAAGTGAGTGAGTAAACAGAGTGCCTCCCGCACTCTATTTATACTTGACTTGACTTGCCTTTTTACCTAAATCATGTAGGCTCGAACTTAACCACATAACATAATGCTGAGTGGGCCGACCCCCAATAGGGTGGTCTAATAACCCTTTGACCCACATGGCCGACCCCCAATAGGGTGGTCTAATAACCCTTTGACCCACATGACTTATACAGGGCCAACCCCAAATAAGGTGGTCTAATAACCCATCAAGTATAAGTTACGACACTTACAATATAAATGACGACACTTCCTTATAGAGGAATAATACCATCTCTATAGGAATACAATATACATATATGTGAAATACATTCCGAAGTTACATATACATCAACACTCCCTCTTAACTAGGAAGGTATTTCTCAGCACAGTTCTTCTAGCACAAGTCATCTTCTCTGGATCATCGTCACTGGATAATCGTCATCGAGTCATCATCATCGTCACTGCTGCTGCTATTTCAATCAATCTCTGAATCTACTCGTCATAGGAAGTTCTACAGAGCCAGTCCTTTTTCATACTGGATGTAGGCCCACCACCTGCAGGTCTTCGTCATCACTGGCCATACTGTGGAATCCTCAGGACTTTTACATGCGTCACAAAACCTCGCAAGAGCATCCCAGGCTGTTACGAGCACACAGCTCTACCTATAGGATCTCCCAGGGCAACGAATTACATGTGGTCATGGAAAAACCTCGCAAGAGCATCCCAGGACTGATTACGGGCACACAGCCCAACCTATCGGATCTCCCAGGGAAACGAATTACATGCCATAGGACAAAACCTCGCAAGAGCATCTGCCAGATATCCCAGGGCAACGAATTACATGCCATAGGCAAAACCTCGCAAGACTATCTGCAGATCTCCCAGGGCAACAAATTACATGTCCTCCCAGAGCAAAACCTCGAAAGAGCATTTGCCAGATGTCCCAGGGCAACGAATTACATGCCATAGGCAAAACCTCGCAAGACCATCTGCAAATCTCCCAGGGCAACGAATTACATGCTCATCTGCACAACCTGATCCCCGGCCACAGAGTATCAACCTGATACTCACCATACATCATCCTGATGTATCCATGATCATCCTGATCATCATCACTGCAACGTCCTGCTGCATGTCATCTGGAGCAACATCCTGAAGCTCGTCATCTATGATCATCCTGATCATCACTGCAACATCCTGCTGCATGTCATCTGGAGCAACATCCTGAAGCTCGTCATCTATGATCATCCTGATCATCACTGCAACATCCTGCTGCATGTCATCTGGAGCAACATCCTGAAGCTCGTCATCTATGATCATCCTGATCATCACTGCAACGTCCTGCTGCATGTCATCTGGAGCAACATCCTGAAGCTCATCATCCATGATCATCCTGATCATCAATACAACATCCTGCTGCATGCCAAGTATCTACCTGATACATATCATCATACATGATCCTCCTGATCATCAATGTATCCACCTGATACAAATACAAAACATATGATATATATCACCATACATGATCCACCTGATCATACAATGTATCCACCTGATACATATACAGATACATGGTCCAAGCATCCAACATGATGCATATAAAATTCATACACATGATCCAACTGATCATATCCAGCATCCAACATGATGCGTACATACATACATAAAATGATCCAACTGATCATATCCAGCAGAAACTAGAACATCATCCTGATGTTCATCATCCAGCGCTTACATCCACAGTCATGTGAAGGATCCTCCTTCCAACATGCTTGGAATAGCTTCAGCAAATGTGTCCATCACTTCTTCCTCAAAGTGTCCTCGATCTGAAGAACGCCAAGCCTCTCTCTGAAGTACTCGAACTTCACCCTGGCTAGTGGCTTCGTCAGCACATCTGCAATCTGCTCGTCCGTCGCAACATACAGGAGCTTCACAGCTCCTCTCTGCACCATATCCCTGATATAGTGATATTTGATCTCTATGTGTTTCGACCTGTCATGAAACACTGGGTTCTTGAACAGCTTCACACAACTCTGGTTATCACAGAAGATACCAGTAGCCTCCAACGGGAGATCAAATAACTCAGACAGTAGCTTCCGTAGCCATACTGCCTCACAACTAGCTGAACATGCTGCAACATACTCTGCCTCAGCTGTACTCAGTGCTACGTAGGACTGCTTCCTGCTAAACCAAGAGATCACACCTGATCCCATACTGAAGCAACACCCAGATGTGCTCTTCCTATCTGTAGCACTACCAGCCCAATCTGAATCAACATAACCCTGCAGGTTAAACTTTTGATTCGCCTCATACCTGAGCCCATAATCCACTGTACCCTTCAGGTACCTCAGAATATGCTTTACAACAACCAAGTGAACACTTCTCGGATCCGTCAGGAACTGGCTCAATGTGTTCATAGCAAAGCAAATGTCTGGTCTCGTGTTCGTCAGGTACATCAAGGACCCAATCATCTGGCGATACATAGAGACATCAATCGGCTCAGATGAAGCATCACATAGAAGCTTCAGATTTGATGCCATGGGTGTGGCCATGGCCTTGCAATCCATCATCCCGAACCTATTCAGGATCTCTACTGCATACTTTCCTTGTCCAAGGAAGATTCCTTCTGCACTCTGCCACACCTCCATGCCAAAAACAAATAGTGCATCATCCCCAAGTTCTTCATCTCGAACTCGATAGTAAGCTTCCGCTGCGTGTCGGCAATCAATCTATTTTCACCTGTAACAAACAGGTTATCCACATACAAAAGTAGTATCACTGGATTGTCTTCCTCAACCTTGTAGTAAAGGTTGGAATCCACTTTACTCTTGGTAAAGCCCAAACTGGATAGAAAGCTGTCTATCCTACCATACCAAGTTCTGCACACATATATGACTACACCATGATGTCTTGAAATCCATCTGGTGCATCTTCTATTTCATCACTTTTATATTTCTCAATGCTGCCATCTGCAACATGCTTGATCTGATAGTTCCATTTGGAAGTCATAGCAAACTTCCCTTCATGTCTTGGGATTACATCCCAAACATCATTCTTCATGATCGACGGATCTTGGCATTTCATTTCTTCATCCCAGATCCTGGGAACTTCAATATCTTCAATAGATATCTTTGTTGCTGGAACAAATGTTGTAGTTCTTCTTTTGTAGGAGATGGCATACGATCTTTCCTACACAACAAGTTAAATTGCATGATTAGAAAACATCTCATATTTTTCAGAACAAATTCTTACACATAAAGAAATATGCCATACAGTCATGCAATTATCTTAGCCAATGCTTCAATACAACATTTATCCATATTCTGTAACTTTCTAGATGCCTTCCAATCTCTACCAGAACATTGTTAAGAGTGTGCACAACTCCCAATATGTCAGCAAAGAGGTTTCATTCTAGATAAGTAGCAATGGAATGTTGTACAGTGCCATAGGCCACTTACCCAAGCATATTAGGAGTATACTGTTCATCAATGCAATTATTCTAATATGCATAATACACAACCTAATTCTAGGAACATCAGTATATACATTATTGAACAGTATTATTTAAGAAATGACAATTCAAATACTTATCTTTGTTTGTTCGTTGGGTGGACTCCCTCTGAGTCTTCACTTCCTTGCAGGAGCTGCTGGAGTCCTAATCTGAAGTAGCTTCTTCTACACCTTTCTATTGTGGGATGTAGAGAGATGGTCAACTCCCTCTGAATATTTGCATCCTTGCATAAACCACTAGAGTGTACTCCCTCTTGATCTTTGCTTCCTGGATTACCTGTTCTTGAGATCATATTCATCCTTGGTCCCTATGCATGCTTATTAGTATCATGAATGTATTATCCTTGTGATCTCATATAAAATCATACATTCATTAGTATACTATTAAAACACAATAATCTCAAGCATGTATAGTCATGATCATTTCAAACAGAAAATAATAAGCATTAGCATTCAAGGTTTATGTAGAATTCTTAAGGTTAGTCAAATCATAAGAAACATAACATGTCTAAACCTGTAATTACTCAAACCTATGACTCTTCAGGTTAGTTGAATCATCAATCAAGATAAGAGATATATTATGCATAAGACCTGTGATTATTCCAACCTATACCTTCATGATTCTTCTGGTTAGTCATATCATCAATTAAGGTAAGAAACATAATATGCATACAACCATGATTATTCAAACCTATGACTTCATGAATAATCATTATCAACAATAGTATAAGATCCTAACACAAGGTAGGATTCTATCTTGATATAGGAAAAACATACCTGGATTAGCATGCTAGCTATTTATGTCTAACATACTCACATGATGTCTTCTTGTTCTTCTTTAATGACTTGTGCTAGTAACCTGTATATCTCATAGGTTAACTATTACAAAACCAAGTTATACATACCTCGTAGATGGATCTTCTATGAGATCCATGACAATGGATGAATCTTTGTCCTCATGTTATCATGATCATATGTTCTTGGACCAGAACATGATTTGTCTTTCTTGGTGTACCTTTCATGTTAGTAGACAACATAAACCTCATACAACACCATAATGCATTAGTACAATCATAAGTGTCAACACCCTAACCAATGAGTATCTTCTATCATGCATTCATAATTTTGTTAAGGTGATACGACAAATCTAAAATCAAAATTGTACTAACCGTAATAACATGAAGACAAACATACCATAAACTTAATCATGGACAAATATCGAAACATACCTCGATGAGTCATACCTGTTGAGATCGCTTGTAATCTTCTTATGTAAGGCCTTAGCCTCATCTCCCTCTGAAACAGGAACTTCTTTACTCATGCAGATGATCAATCCATCTTCTTCTAGGATTAACCCAATCCACTTGATTTGCAAGAACTGGACCTGGAGCTGGATATGGGTTTGTCAGAGAAACCCCAAAAATTCAAACTTTGAATTTCAAACTTTCGAAAGGATAGAAATATGCGCCTTGATGAGCTGATCAAACTGGTATATTCAGAATTTGAAAACTGCAAAGTTTCACTCCTCAATTTTGCCTTTGAAACTTCCGGATTCACTGGACATGACCCTGAGCTAGGGTTTGATGAATCCCACTCTTTTGCCCCATCAAAATGTTTGATCCAAAGCTCTAAGCTTCTATTTTTCTGAGGAGCTTCCAGCCGTGGTCACAGATTTCAAAAATTCTCATTTTTACAGAAGCCCTAATTTTCCACTTTTCTGATCAAAGTCCCGAACTAGGGTCTAATCAAGCCCGGCCTTCTGCCCAACCAAAAATTCTGATCTTGGTCTCTAAATTTCTATTTTGATGAGTAGAATCTAGCCGTGGTCTTCGATTACAAAAATTCCAACTTTCTTCAAAGCCCTAAATTCCGGAAGCCATGAATGAAGGTACCAAAAAATAATTCTGTTTTGACAGAAATATGTACCTGATTTTTTCTGGTGTAACTCTGAAATTTTTGATCCACAGGGTCCGAAAACGTTTCCTGAGATAGCCTGACCTGTTATCTTTCCATCCTGACAGCTCTGACCTCAATTGGATTCTCTGAGAGAGAGTTATGCCAAATGTCGCAACGTGACCTGTTTTGGGATAAAACAGGAGAGCAAACTTGTAAGGAGTGCCACGTGTCACTGTTTTAACTTCGGCCTCTGAAAACGTTTTCTGAGATAGCTCGGCCTGTTACCTTTCCATCCTGACAGGTCTGACCTCAATTGGACTCTCTGAGAGAGAGTTATGCCAAATGTCGCAACGTGACCTGTTTATGGGATAATACAGGAGAGCGCACTTGTACGGCATGCCACGTGTCACTGGTTCAACTTCGGCCTCTAAAAAATTTTTCTGAGATAGTACCGACTGTGTACTACCTGTAACGTTTTACGAAATTTCATTTGGAGCTTCCTAGCCCAAGATATGACCTTTTTCCCAAGGTCACCTGATTTTGACTCAGATCTGGAAGAGGCAGAAACCCTATATTGAACAAATCATAAATCACAAAGTACAACGAATTAGAGGTTGTCCTTTGGACACAAGATACCTGGAGATCTTCGATTCGTCCTGTAACAATTTCAGATCCGAAAAATTTTCCAAAACGGATTTATAGCGAAAGTTCTACGATGACTGGTTTTTGCTATATCAAGCCCTAGCATCGTAAGTGCAACAAGTGTCATACATGCCATATCATGCCTTCTTTCAGGCTAGCTCTGATACCATGTTAATTTTTCTGAATTTACTTCAATATGATCTAGGATCTTAACTGAGAGAACAACATGTACAGCATATCTACAGCATATCAATCATGGAGACAATAATGCAAGCACACAAGAGACACAAAGATTTACTTGGGGTAAACCATAAAGGTGAAAAACCCCAATAACTTCCTCAGAGATAGATAGAGCAATGATACAACCAATCAAGAGAGATAGACATAACCTAGTAGCAGATCCTCCTCCATAAGTGCACCACTCCTCCTTGAGTGCATGTGTGAGAAGTGAGTGAGTAAACAGAGTGCCTCCCGCACTCTATTTATACTTGACTTGACTTGCCTTTTTACCTAAATCATGTAGGCTCGAACTTAACCACATAACATAATGCTGAGTGGGCCGACCCCCAATAGGGTGGTCTAATAACCCTTTGACCCACATGGCTGACCCCCAATAGGGTGGTCTAATAACCCTTTGACCCACATGACTTATACAGGGCCAACCCCAAATAAGGTGGTCTAATAACCCATCAAGTATAAGTTACGACACTTACAATATAAATGACGACACTTCCTTATAAAGGAATAATACCATCTCTATAGGAATACAATATACATATATGTGAAATACATTCCGAAGTTACATATACATCAACACCTAAGACTGGGGAGTTGTGCAAAATTAGCGCCACATTACTGTGGTCCATTTGAAATTTTATATAGAATTGGTAAAGTTGCTTATCAGCTAGCATTACCACCTAATTTAAAGGTACACAATGTTTTTCATATTTTTGTCCTGAAAAAGTATGTTCATGATGCTACTCATGTTATTGATTGGAACATTGTATAGGTAGAACCAGAAGGGGAAGTTCTGGTGGAACCGGATTGTATCCTCGGGAGGAGGGAAATTACTCTACGAAACCGCACAATTGGACAGCTGAAGGTGCAATGGAAGCACCTTAGTCCTGAAGAAGCTACCTGGGAACTGGAAAGTAAGATGCGGGAAGCATACCCAAATCTATTCCAGCAGGTGGCTGAGGATGAGGAATAACTAACATCGAGGATGATGTTACATTTTAAGGGGGTGTGTATGTCACATACCCCAATTTTGCAAAAATAATGTAATTATTTTATTATATTCCTAAGACATTATGTTAAATTTAATGCTAAGTAGGAATTGATGACTCAGCAGAGTCACCAGAAATGGAATGTAATTCTAAATATTTTATTATTAATAAATAAATTATGGAGACAACAACAATGGGAGAGATGTTAAAAGAGGTTACTGGTCTAACTGGTGGATGGAACTAGGTGGAAAGGAAAAAGACAAGTGGTAGCATCCTCAAACACTTCCTAAGTTGTAGGTGGCAACTTCCCTATATTTTGGGGTCATGATTCCCCAAGAAAGTGGAATCTGAGCAGGTGGCTCATTAATGACAGTTAACCCAACAAAGACCTAGGCAATCTTTTAAATAGCACTCAATGAACTGAGCTGGGGGTTCAGCATTGTTCTGGAGGGAGAATAAATTCAGGTGAATGTTATTCAGGAGTCCCATTGAGGAAAAAGGGAAAAACAGTAAGGAAGTTGTTTGGAGGGAGATGCTGCAGTAACTTGGTTCCAGTTTAGCTGTTTGGGCTGAGTGAATTATTCTGCCGCACCTAGTTCCAGCCAGGGAGATCAGAGCAAGCTCGGGGGTCCTGAGAAGTGTTGTCTGGGCACTCTCCAGGAGTTGGTAGGGAGGAACAGCCTCCTATTGCTGTTGTTGTCCTCAGTTTAGACAGGTTCGGTTATTTATTGCTTTGTGTTTATTAAGTTTATGTGAATGTTCATTATGATTATCATTTAATCGTCTGAATAATATCAGTTTAGTAAAAGATAATATCCCAGAATATCAGCATGTAAGATTTTAAATAATTACTTTGTTTTCAGTATTCCTTATAGCATTATTTCAGTACTGATAATGTTTTATCCTGCATGCCGTACAATAGTAAAATTGTAAGCATTGGTTTATTTATGTAAATTCTAGATATAGTTTAATTAATTCTGTTAAATAGATAGGTAGGGTTTTAGTACAAATAATCATTCTCTCGTTTTACAATTGGTTAAAAACCGTGATAGGAACAAAAATAAATATAATTTTTATAAACTACAGTAAATATATTATCATAGACATTATTGCAGATACAAACCCTAGCTAACAATTGTACAGGTCATTATCTGTCACATAAATGGACGAGCCAAATTACAATAGAAAGTATATTTAGTCATTGACTGAACATACAAAAGGACTAGCAGAACTGTATTTGACTCAACTTTGAAACTAAGACAACAGTATAGCAATTTCCTTCATCTGTTTAACTACTGTTCGACAGAGTCTTAGCTAAAACAAACCGAATGGTTAACTAAACAATAAGTTTGACCGTGGAGCTCGAACCAAAACCTATCTCCCTAGTTTTCTACAACAAGAAACCATTCGACAGAACTTTGACCTAGTTATTAACTTTTAAAATAGAAGAAATCAAAGACAGAACAATAACTAACTCTAGGCCGAGTAAAACAAGTAGATTTTTTATTTATTTCCTTAAACTTCCATTATTTCCTTATGGTCATAATCATTATAACAGAACCGTATATTTAGCTCACTATCGAGCTCTAATTCTTTTAGTTTTATCTTTCATGTGAATGCACAGTACCAACAGAGTCTTATCATATTAATACATAATCATCTA
This sequence comes from Larix kaempferi, assembly GCA_027924585.1. Lineage (NCBI taxonomy): Eukaryota > Viridiplantae > Streptophyta > Pinopsida > Pinales > Pinaceae > Larix > Larix kaempferi. Next base: position 7,402,182 of record BSBM01000159.1, on the reverse strand, counting down.
AACAAAACCACCGTTGTATCAGTTTGAACCTCCCACCTTTCCAAACCTTACAGGGGTCCAAACGTTACGGCTATAGCCTTGCATTAATAGAAGCTTTCTAAAGAAACTTCAAAACTTGAAACAAACAACATACACCGACTCTAGCATATAGAATGACTGTAACAAGTCGTGTTTCAAAGAGCTTACATCTCATAGGAAATAAAAACAAAACCATTCCTCCCTAGCTATTATAAGATTCTAACTACAGCCGAGTCACAATCCACATTAATAGTGTTTTGGAGAACAAAACATATTACCACCACTACACACAGTTATAACAAAAATAACACACGCCTTATACAAGCCTGTGTACAGGTAGAAACTTATATTAAATTAACTATCCAAAACCCTGGGCGTTTTCCAACAAAACCCTTTAAAATGTTACATCGAAACATAAGAATCGAGGTCGTAACCCCGCTTACAGAACAGCCCTCAAGCCTTGTCCTCTTCAAATTTTTACATTACAGTCCTTTTGTATAAAAACAAAACTAAGTGCCGGAAGGAGTATACTAGCCCCGTTATCGACTGAATCCATATAACCAAATCAACGCAGGGTTAAACCCTTATCTATTCATTTAAATTATATAGTTACAAGATTTTTTGCAAGGTTGTCGTAACTTATAAGTCAAACCAAAACCTACCACCCAACCAACACACAAGGAGAAATTTGCCATGGTAAGAACCAGGCTTACCCGGGAATGCCAGCTGTCGCAGCTTGTGCCATCCAATAGTTAAGTGGAGCTTGAATCTGCAATGAAACAACAAGATTGTAAACCTTCTGTGGATGCTTGGAGATTTAAACAATTGCTTGCAACCTTAAAATAACAATTTAAAAACCCTGTAGCTTACTGGAGTGACGGACGCAGGTGCAAATCACGAGCCAAGTAAACCCCACATTAGTCACCAGAAGGAAATGGCTGGGAAACTCCAATGTTACCTTCCATAAAGGAAGCCGTGACAAAAAACTAGTCAGACGATACCCTTATACCATGGCCAAACTTGTATTGGAAGCATGAAGACAAAACCCTAGGTTATAACCATTTTGCAAGCTACCAACAGCAAGAAATACAACGGCTCCCAACATTACAGTGGATAAATACGAAGGAGGAAATAGCATGGAAACTTTTAGCAAACAGTAACAGCATCGAAGGTAGCCAGAAGTATTTAATAAACTTATAAGATGCCAAATAGTAGGATATGCAGACTCCCGAGTGATACAAATAGAGAATTTTGAGGAGTCTGTAGCAGCACTGAAGCTGTTACTTCGGAACCATAGAGAATTTTGGACAGGAGGGTTCACAGGACTGAGCCCGAATGCGAGGGAGAAGTGCCCAGCTAGGGTTCAATAAACTTTTTATATCACTAATACTTGGATCAAAAGCCACCACGTAGCACCTAAAATATTTCCATGCAGTGGGTCGAGGATAAATGTTTCACGACGAACTTTAAATCATTGGCATTTCAAATAAAATCATAGTGTGTGTACAATTCAATCAAAGGATAATCAACATGCATATTCCAATATGGTCGAGCCACTAAATCTTCACCCCACTATTTAATCTATGTTGACCATGCCTTCGAATATTGCCTAGTGAACTTAATGGATTGCCCTACAAACAACAAAGTTATACATTATCCATATGTGCAAGGTTATGTGAGACTTTCATCTATTGTTATAGAAATAAAAAGTTTAGCATGAGTATTAGAACTATTCGTAGTGTTACATAAAGGTTGTAGTAGTATAATTCCTATGTTATTTGTTTTAAAACAATAAAAACAATAGGATAAAAACCTCAATTGTTACATTTTATAGATAGAACCTTGACTTAATAATTCATGTTCTATGACCATTATAAAGTATTTTGCATTATAAGTGATTCAGAATAATCATTTCCACATACCCTAATCTTATGGGAAGAGACAACAGTTATGGCGTCACTCCTGAGTCGTGAGGATACGAGTGTCAATGTTGGGAAAACTCATAGTTCTTAATACTTTGACAGACATAGAAATAAGAATAGTTTTCTAGCTAAACAGATTCTGAAAAGGTTAAAAGGAAGACAAGTAATTTACAGGATATCTGCAAGTATTGAGACAAGCAAAGCATAATTTTTTGGTACTTTCCGATTTTTATTTTTTTACAATGCGTATCAAATATTCCAATTACAAAGCATGAATAGATACAATGATAATGGAGGAGCAACAAATTGAACAGATTATGAATTGTCGGTCATACTCTAAAATCACTAGTCAAGAAATTTATGTATATCAATAGCTTTCATTTCCTTTAGAAATTCCAATTCTTAAACAGCTAGATCAAAAGGAGATCATAGGATAAATGTTACCTGTAAACATTTGATAACCTGGCTAGTATGCTTAGATTTTACTGAATGATATGGTATAGATAATTGGAATATAATACTGTTAAATTTTAAATACAGAAACCCGTACCTTACCTGTGTATCTGCAAGAGGAAGACAATTTCGATGCATTAGCTCAGAAGCTAAGTAAGCCCAGTTCGACATACAAACTCCCCCTTGTGGTTACAAAACAACAAAACAATCAGTAGCAGAAAAGAGAAACCCAAACAACAATTAAGTATGACAAAAGATCATTTAGACACATTTACAACCACGTAAGCTAAAAACAAACAGTCATGTGGCTGCATTTAATGTCACGTATTGCTATCTTAAAATTTTTTAAATTTTTCAAAATTTTTGGGTTTTGACATCTCTAATGGTTTGTATTGATTGATTAATGTTGATGCATTTAATAACTTGCAATTGATGATCTCTGTTTAAGTATTGAAGAAGTGAAACTGGTAAAAAGTGTTGGCCCACTGATTTAGCACCCCCTCTCAGTGTGCCATTGTGTCTAACAATTGGTATAAGAGCGGGCCTTCACCACAAGCCTAGCCAGCTTGAAGGAGACCCATGGACACACAATGTAAGCACAAGAAGAACTCTCAAACAATGATGTTCCAGTATTTCACATAACATATTATTTTGGTTGGAGAAGAAAGATGAAAACCTTCTTGAAGAAGTTTGGTGTCTGGGAGGTTGAGGTCAATCCACCCATTAGTTCCAACAAGAAGACTATGACTGCTACACAAAAGGAGGTCATGAAGGACAACTCTATTGCTTTGAAGTTTCTTATGAATGGACTCTCAAACTCTATCAAAGAGAGTCAGGAGAACACACTTCATCCAAAGACCTATGGTTTAAGATGGAAGGTGAATACCAAAAAGGAAACCAAGACACAAATAAGGAAATAGAAGCTAAGCCCACTGAAGATGTGATGTAAGAAGAAAAGAAAGAGCAAGATTCAGATATCAGTAGAGGTAAGGATCCTTCTGATGACAGTAGCAATGATTTTGATAAAATGGTAAATGATCTTAAATATTCTAAGAAAAAACTCCTAGCACCCATTTTAAGGGAAGAGGATGTCACAGACAATTCTATACTTAAAAGGAAAATTTTGTAGTCCTTCGAAAAATACCATGAGATGTCAATAGATCTGTTCAAGAAGCTAAATTCAAGTTTATAGGATGAGCCAAAAGACAAAAATGATGAAGTTGAAATACTAAAGATTCATCTTACTAGTCAATAAGAGACTATTGAAGACCCTAAAGAGCTTGTAGAAACAAGAAGGGACAATATTGATTTGAAGACTCGGTTGGAATAAGCCAAAAGGATAGAAGAAGTCTTGAAACACCAATTGGATGAGAAAGAGAAGACTTGTCAAAATATTGAAATGGAGGTGGTTGAACTCAAGAAGAAAGGTAAAAAGTCTGATGCATATGTCAAGTTCAAATACAACTCAGTTATCCTGGATGAGATATTGGATTGTCAAAGATCTCCATTTGACAAATCTATTCTTGGCTTCAACAAGGAATAAGTGCACCAAAGATGGTTTCCATGCGGCAAGCCAAGATTGAGGTCTTTAAAAGACCTTAGTATACCTTGAGTTCATGGAGCTGGAGGATGAACTCAAAGGAAAATAATGGCTACTCCAAGCTAAGAAATAGGTCCTAGGATCGGATTGCAAACATTGACAGAAGGAAAGCAGGAAGGGATGAAGTCTGAAAGGTGTGAGGTAATACAATTTGGATTTATGTGACTCAAAGAAGATGCATATTTATAGGGGGAGTAGTATGATTAGATAAAGGAAAGCAAATAAAGTGAAGTAGCATTGTGATGTTTTCATTGATGCATGCTTACCTGTTATAAATTTACTTGATGACTATTGATACATTCATTATAACATCCAATGAACTGAAGAGGTCATGAATAAGCCACACCAAGAATATGTTTAACACTAATTAAGACTTTTTTTTTACTTTTTCTCTCTTGTAATCTCAGTTTAAAAATGTTGAAGGTCAAATCTTGTGAAGGATTTTGAAGACATATAAATGCCCGGACACAAGTAAAGGAGAAATGCCCACTTGTTGAAGATATATGAAGAAAGCTAATCTCAGATATGAACATTATGGTGACATTATAGATAAGAATACTTAGGAACAATCTCAGACTTCAAGACACAACTCCTATTAATGTCAAGGCACACCTGCAAACAACAATTGGTATGGAGGACAAATAGAATGCATGTAAAGCGAATAAGTCTTGATGCATTGTTTGAAGTTGTTGTTGAATGCATCCCATTGAATAACTGATTACATGAGCAAATACTAAAGGACTATTCCAGACAATTAGAAGGAATATTGGTGGTAAATACATCTAATATTGAATCCTTGTGCCCAAAGCAACAAACAACCAAAGAGATTGAATATTTCCAACATTCCAGTGATAAGTCAAAACTAGTAGAACTAGATTAAATGATGTGTCAAACAAGGATCAACCATGTACATGAGAGAACATCTTTTGTGACTATGACATATGAGCAATTTGATATCATATCAGGAGCTTTTTGGTTCTCATAAAAAGAGACAGAGAACTGATGTACAATGCTACAGGGAGTTGATGTTTACCTCAGGAAGCATTGGCATATTCAAAGAATGAACTGTATAATTTGATGTTATATTTGGCCCTTGTGAAACCTTAACTGCCAAATTAGATAAAATACAACATGTTTTGAAGTACATATACTCCAAGCATACACAAATCTCAGATGTATAAAGACAGTTAAGAAAAAGGAATTATGAAAGCATTGATTTATGTGAAAGCATTGGTATAAATCCAACTTATTAAGATAGGTTAAGACACATAAAATTCCGATCTTGAGCTATGAATATAGCCAAAGGATAGGAGGATCCTATCTATCATTCATGAAAGGTCTGAAAAGTCAAAAGGGACATTTATTAGCAGCCAAGATTCATATGTCAAATCTAATCAGATAATACTATGCATTTGATAGGAGCAACCAAGACAAGGGAAGCCATAATAATAGTGTTGATTGAAAGGGGGGGCATAAATGTTTAATAAAAATGAAAAATAATGAAAATACAATTGAGTAAGCAGAGAAATATATTGTTGGAAAAAGTTACATGTTGACAAGAGATTTAAAGAAGAGAAATGATGACAGGAAGAACTAATCCACTTGTCAAAACACTGAGTTGGATGATAAGGAGAAGGGATAGAAGTAAAGGGGAGTAGATATATAAAGACCAAGGAAAAATGGAGAGCAATCATTTCAGCTTGATCTCAAAAACTATTCAAGGATCCATTTCGTTTGGGCAATGTAAAGCTTTTGATGAATAAATGTTTTGACCCTTTTTCATTAATGTCAAAGGGGTAGAGTAATTGAAGAAGGTTTCCATCGATGACAAATGGGGAGTTTGTTGAGTATGGTTGTCATTGATGACACGCCATTAATGAAAAAGGAGTAATAAGCTTGATGACATGCCAGCATGACATCGGTGTTTGGGCATTGAGACACTAGGTGGTCCAAATGACCCATTCTATGGTCATTTGTCGCTTGATGAGGTCTTAAAACACACACACTTGGTGGCTTGATGGGGTAATGGCACTTGGAAATTATATGATCATGATGGATCTTGTACCACTCTCTGCATGGTTTCATATGATATGATGCACCATATTTGATAAACGAAGAGTCATGGTTTGAATTTGTACTTGTCGAATCCAAATACACTTCCCCTTTTTCTTTTGGTGAAGGAATACCACCAGTTGATTGTTCTTCCTTAGATCCTGTGCTCTTCTCAACTCCTGTCAACTTATAATCCTATATATAGTGCCTAAATCTACCATATTGCCAAAATTTTCTCATTTTCGGATGAGGGGATTTAGATCTAGTCTTATATCTACCCCTTGACTTTGATCTTCTACTATAGGATTTACCTTTTCCTCTGTCGACTAGTTGACCTATCACAATCAAGGTGTCATGGTTTGAAACTTCCATGTTCTTTCAACTCACCACCTTTGAAAATAGAGATGCAACCACATCATCGATATTCAATGTGGTATTATTGCTTCCAATAGCCATGACTAGGCTATCCCATGAGTCTGGAAAAGAACACAACATAATGATATATTTTTCCTCCTCAATGATTTTAATATCCATGGAATTCAATTGACTAATCATAGTGTTGAACACATTCAAGTGCTCTATAATTGAGTCTCCCTCATTTATCCTTAGAATGTACAGTTTCTTCTGAAGAAACAACTTGTTACTAGAGATTTCAATTGGTACAAGTTCAGCAAATTTTCCCACAATTTTTATATACTATCTTCTTTTGAGACAGTCGTCAATACAAAAACTAATAAAGAAAGTCTCATTGTACTCCTTGATTTCCTGTTGATTTTCTGCCAATATTTCTTCGACATAGCTATTGGAGTGGTTATGGGGTCGACAAAAACACATTTCTCTTGATCTACAAGGAGATCCTCCATCTTAAGCTTCCAAAGGTCAAAATTCTCTCCATTAAAATTTTCAATTTCCATCCTCAAACTACTGAAAATTATCAACTATGAATTAGTCATTCTAGAACTCCCATTGAAACTATGTATTCTATATATCCAATACCAAGACAAATCCTCAACAACAAAGGCATCCCCTTGAAGCCAAATATAGCTTTGACACCAACTATTGGGTTTTAATTCCTATTACATTGATTATGCATAATGGTTCTTATAGTTAAATAAAAAATTAAACAATGGAACACAATGCATTCACCTAGTACACGCAAATTATCCTGGAAAAAAATCTACAATGAAAAACTAGTAAACCAATAAGATTTACCACTCATCTATTAACAACACTCGTAATCAATATTTACAACAATAATTTACAACATCACAATAACTTAAGCATGAATTCACTTACACTTTATCAACTTATAAAAGTACTATACTATATTGTCCTATTACACTTAGCCTTTTCATCACATCCTATTTATAGATGCAATACTCTAATTCATTACAACCAACTACTCCATTAATGGGAATCCATAACTTCCTAACAAATTTCAATTATTTTGTTACAGTCAACTTGACTGGGTCAACCTTGGTCGATCTTCTCATCATCCAAGTGTTCGTCAAATTCCTTCCCACTTTATGCTCATCGACTTCCCCATCGACCAGTTGTGGTCGTCGACTAGTCGACTATTCTAGTCAATTAGTTGACTAGAATTCCATTATCTATCAACTTCAATTCTAGTCAACTTGTTAACCAATCGACTATCTAATTTGACCATCGACTTCCATGAAAAGAATATAACACACCCAACAATCAATCACCTCAAAGGTTGATATGGGTGCCACGAATAGGTTAGTTGCACAACAAGAATGGGTCTATAGGTTTAGCTAATATCACCTCAAGACAATAAGGACCTTTTTCCCTAAATTATGTTTCTTGTATTCAATTTCCATGAACAACACTTACAATCCACAAAACAATTCCTCTCTTAGGAGTCTTTCGATTATAAGCAGTTTAACATGGGACAATATGATGTTTTTAGTAACATCTAGAGGTATCTACATATTGAAAATGGTCAAGGAAGGATAAAAAGGGCCGTGGGAGTTTAATAAAGAATCTTGGGCTCAAGCATGATAAAAGATGTATTGAAACACCACATAGTACCTTTCTGTAGGATCTTTGGCGTTTAAATGAGATATGGTTGCAATTAATTAGTTTTGGGTAGTAGTTATGGGACTAAGGGCCTCAATCATGGTAAAAAAGGAAAATAGAGTCCTTACATAAAAAAAACCTTCCAGGCCTCCAACACAGTGAACACAACCTCCAACCATTATAGATGTTATCACGAGTCTAACATATCTGGCTCAAAATTGAAGCTTCATCCCCTTCTGTTGATTGTGTGGCACTACCCAAGTTTCTTTTTCGGTGGTTAGATCATATCATTTTGGAATCCCGACAGACTATGCCTATTAAAAACTTACACTTCACACTTGTTCAAGTTCTTACTTAGCCATTCTCATATTTAACTTATTAATAATTGCACTTATGTTAAAGAAACACACAAGAACACAAGAATAAGAAGTGTGTCGGCACCTCCAACTGAGAGTGCCCGAGAATTCTTATATATATACAAAGAGTTACAAGTTACATCAAAATGGTCTACAAATAGTTTCCCATGAGCATTCCAATCAACAACGTCTCAATAAACCGTAAAGAATTACCCACTCCACAAAATTCATCTTCCTCTTCCCGACGGTTTCCCCCTGAAGCACCTATAGGTACATTGCCTATGGAACCTAGTCACTACTGCCTGAAAATTACCCTAGTTCAACTTTATACGAATGTGCATTGTTGTCTTCCAAGATGTGCCCTCCTACTAAGGTGCACCTATCTTGAATGTGCCCATATTCCTTGCCAACTCTGCTTTGACTTTATAATTTTTAAACCTGTGTAGAGAAGCAAAGAATGCAGATTCATTTAAGAAAAACATAGATTACACCACAACATTCACACATAGTACACAGAGCTTTAACCTGGAAACCCTTAACCGAGAAAACCAACAAACCTTGAATCCAACACTCATTTTTTTCTCATGAATCATTATGAATCACTCACAATACAATATAGGTATTCTGTAGCATCCAATACCCTAATCTATTAACCTAGATTAGTAAATAGACGCCAATCCCTTAACTGGATTAGCGATCATCAAGCGCACTCTCCCCTCCACATACATGCAAAGAATATAACGCATACCCAACAGAATTAGCCTAAACTTATATCCTTGTTGAATTACTTTAGTTTCCACCCACTCGCCTCATATATATCTGCTCTTACTTGCCGATGAGTTGAGTGGTGTCCACGTTTTTACAACTAGGGGCTCCTCCCTAGATCAATCCTCCAAGGTAGAACCTACTCATGACACTTGTCATGCTAGTACAAATCAATTTGACTTGGGAGTTTTCCCCTTGTGGGTTGGGTGCATACCCACCTTCCCTCCAGATGTCTCTCTTATTGGAACCCATATTGGCATGGGTGCATAGCCTGAGGCCAAGGTAGGACCATGGAATCCCCCCCAACCCAAATAGTTTTCGTATCGGAAACATCATCAGTCATGTGTATTTTGTGGACTTGCTCGAACACCTGAAGCTTCTCTATGTACTTCCATAAGGACTCCTTCCATTCCCAATTTTTTTTCTCCTCCAAAAAATCCTTCAATTTGATGAAGTACTAAATATGTATCGTTGGCCCATGTATCACAAAATGGTGATCCAACACATCTTCAAATTCACGATTTGGTTGGTCGTTTATCAATGCAGGAGCCTAGCTAGACAAGTTTTTTCTTGGTTCATCCTCGTTGAATTGGAATGCATTGAGTTGGATCACATGGAAATCAAATGAAATGAGCTCATGGGTTCCAATAGCTTTAGTTTATAGGGAAATGTCTTCTCAACCTCTTCAAAGGGACCATAAAACCTCCACAGCAACGTACCTTCCATGCATGTCGATGGGGTGAAATTTTCATTTCTAAGATTGAGAAGCACTCTATCACCAATATGAAACTCCATATCAGGCCTTCTATGATATTCCCATTTCTTCATCTTGTCGACTACCCCCATCATTTGAGCACGAGCCATTTTCGACTTATCCTTCCAACTCTTCATGAAACTTAGAGCTACCATGTTCTTCCCAAAAGAACTAGTTGCAACAATGTGAGGGGTCAATGAATGCTGCTCAGTTTCCAACTCAAAAGGTTTGTATCCTATTGTCAAACTCATCTACATTTTGTAACTAAATTGAGCTATGTCCAAGTGCTTTGGATAGTCTTGTTCATCTGCATGCATAAAGCATCTAAGGTAATCCTGCAAAATGCTACTGGTTTTCTCCATTGACCCATCCGTTTGCGGATGGTATCTCAAACTCATCAACAAATTGGTTCCCACGATCTTTGTCACGTCTCTTCTACACGATTTTTTTTTCAAATATTCTAACCACTCAAACAAATGCGGAAACATAAATACTAGCTGTCACTACAGCCTACTTGATTAATATTATGACTGTGTGTGCACTATGATTTATTAATAATTTTGTCTCTATTCACGCAAGTGTCGACACTTGTCAAACTCTTATAACTGCAATGGTGTACTTATACGTAAACACGTTAGTATAGGGTCCACTTCGAAATACGAACCAAAAAGCATAACGACTCTATGCTACAACATTTGCGACACTTCCAATTATAAGTGACATTAATAATTCAATACACAAATCTATTAAAACTATTAATATATTGACATCATGAAACATGAGACTTTATAGTTTGTATTCTCATTAATTTAATTTAATTTAACATAGTTATATGCTATACCTATGTTAATAGCATATAACCTAAACTCTAGGATTATTCATAAAATACCTAGGCTTACAACTTATACCTTATGTACTCATGCTAACTCCATAAATAGCCAAACATAAAGCAACATTATAAAATGTAAATGCATTGCATTACAAACATGTTAATATATCATATATGCATTATAATATAATATATGGATATATTATATATATTGGTCATGCGCTCCAAGGTTGACATAATGTCGAACCATGGTCGAATACATCCATACTACTGTTGATGTATATGTAACTTCGGAATGTATTTCACATATATGTATATTGTATTACTATAGAGATGGTATTATTCCTCTATAAGGAAGTGTCGTCATTTATATTGTAAGTGTCGTAACTTATACTTGATGGGTTATTAGACCACCTTGTTTGGGGTCGGCCCTGTATAAGTCATGTGGGTCAAAGGGTTATTAGACCACCCTATTGGGGGTCGGCCATGTGGGTCAAAGGGTTATTAGACCACCCTATTGGGGGTCGGCCCACTCAGCATTATGTTATGTGGTAAAGTTCGAGCCTACATGAGTTAGGTAAAAAGGCAAGTCAAGTCAAGTATAAATAGAGTGCGGGAGGCACTCTATTTACTCACTCACTTCACACACATGCTCTCAAGGAGGAGAGGCGCACTTATGGAGGAGGAGGATTGCTGCTAGGTTATGGATATCTCTCTTGGTTGGTTGTATCATTGCTCTATCTATCTCTGAGGAAGTTATTGGGGTTTTTCACCTTTATGGTTTTCCCCAAGTAAATCTTTGTGTCTCTTGTGTGCTTGCATTATTGTCTCCATGATTGATATGCTGTAGATATGCTGTACATGTTGTTCTCTCAGTTAATATCCTAGATCATATTGAAGTAAATTCAGAAAATTTAACATGGTATCAGAGCTAGCCTGAAAGAAGGCATGATATGGCATGTATGACACTTGTTGCACTTACGATGCTAGGGCTTGATATAGAAAAAACCAGTCATCGTAGAACTTTCGCTATAAATCCGTTTTGGCGAAGTTTTCGGATCTGAAATTGTTACAGGACGAAGCTAAGATCTCCAGGTATCTTGTGTCCAAAGGACAACCTCTAATTCATTGTAGTTTGTGATTTATGATCTGTACAATATAGGGTTTCTGCCTCTTCCAGATCTGAGTCAAAATCAGGTGACCTTGGGAAAAAGGTCATAACTTGGGCTAGGAAGATCCAAATGAAATTTCGTAAAAAGTGACAGGTAGTACACAGGCCGAGCTATCTCAGAAAAAATTTTCAGAGGCCGAAGGTCAAACAGTGACACGTGGCACGCCGTACAAGTTCGCTCTCCTGTATTTTCCCAAAACAGGTCATGTTGCGACACTTGCCATAACTCTCTCTCAGAGAATCCAATTGAGGTCAGACCTGTCAGGATGGAAAGATAACAGGCCGATCTATCTCAGAAAACTTTTTCAGAGGCCGAAGTTAAAACAGTGACACGTGGCACGCCGTACAAGTTCGCTCTCCTGTTTTATCCCAAAACAGGTCACGTTGCGACATTTGGCATAACTCTCTCTCAGAGAATCTAATTGAGGTCAGAACTGTCAGGATGGAAAGATAACAGGTCAGGCTATGTCAGGAAACGTTTTCAGACCCTGTGGATCAAAAATTTCGGAGCTACATCAGAAACAATCAGGTACATATTTCTGTCAAAACAGAATTATTTTTTTGGTACCTTCATTCATGGCTTCCGGAATTTAGGGCTTTGGAGAAAGTTAGAATTTTTGTAATCGGAGACCACGGCTGGATGCTACTCATCAAAATAGAAATTTAGAGACCAAGATCAGAATTTTTGGTTGGGCAGAAGGCCGGGCTTGATTAGACCCTAGTTCGGGACTTTGATCAGAAAAGTGGAAAATTAGGGCTTCTGTAAAAATGGGAATTTTTGAAATCTGTAACCACGGCTGGAAGCTCCTCAGAAAAATAGAAGCTTAGAGCTTTGGATCAAACATTTTGATGGGGCAAAAGAGTGGGCTTCATCAAACCCCAGTTCAGGGTCACGTCCAGTGAATCTGGAAGTTTCAAAGGCAAAATTGAGGAGTGAAACTTTGCAGTTTTCAAATTCTGAATATACCAGTTTGATCAGCTCATCAAGGCGCATATTTCTATCCTTTCGAAAGTTTGAAATTCAAAGTTTGAATTTTTGGGGTTTCTCTGACAAACCCATATCCAGCTCCAGGTCCAGTTCTTGCAAATCAAGTGGATTGGGTTAATCCTAGAAGAAGATGGATTGATCATCTGCATAAGTAAAGAAGTTCCTGTTTCAGAAGGAGATGAGGCTAAGGCCTTACATAAGAAGATTTCAAGCGATCTCGACAGGTATGAATCATCGAGGTATGTTTTGAGATTTGTTCATGATTAAGTTTATGGTATGTTTGTCTTCATGTTATTACGGTTAGTACAATTTTGATTTTAGATTTGTCGTATAACCTTAACAAAATTATGAATGCATGATAGAAGATATTCATTGGTTAGGGTGTTGACACTTATGATTGTACTAATGCATTATGGTGTTGTATGAGGTTTATGTTGTCTACTAACATGAAAGGTACACCAAGAAAGACAAATCATGTTCTGTTCCAAGAACATATGATCATGATAACATGAGGACAAAGATTCATCCATTCTCATGGATCTCATAGAAGATCCATTTACGAGGTATGTATAACTTGGTTTTGTAATAGTTAACTTATGAGATATACAGGTTACTAGCACAAGTCATTGAAGAAGAACAAGAAGACATCATGTGAGTATGTTAGACATAAATAGCTAGCATGCTAATCCAGGTATGTTTTTCCTATATCAAGATAGAATCCTACCTTGTGTTAGGATCTTATACTATTGTTGATAATAATTATTCATGAAGTCATAGGTTTGAATAATCATGATTGTATGCATCTTATGTTTCTTACCATAATTGATGGTATGACTAACCAGAAGAATCATGATGGTATAGGTTTGAATAATCACAGGTTTTATGGATTTTATATCTCTTATCTTGATTGATGATTCAACTAACCTGAATAGTCATAGGTTTGAGTAATTACAGGTTTAGACATGTTATGATTCTTATGATTTGACTAACCATAAGACTCCTACATAAATCTTGAATGCTAATGCTTATTATTTCTGTTTGAAATGATCATGACTATACATGCTTGAGATTATTGTGTTTTAATAGTATACTAATGAATGCATGATTTTATATGAGATCACAAGGATAACACATTCATGATACTAATAAGCATGCATAGGGACCTAGGATGAATATGAGATTCAAGAACAGGTAATCCAGGAAGCAAAGATCAAGATGGAGTACATTCCAGTGGTTTATGCAAGGATGCAGATATTCAGAGGGAGTTGACCATCTCTCTACATCCCACAACAGAAAGGTGTAGAAGAAGCTACTTCAGATTAGGACTCCAGCAGCTCCTACAAGGAAGCAAAGACTCAGAGGGAGTCCACCCAACGAACAAACAAAGATAAGTATTTGAATTGTCATTTCTTAAATAATACTGTTCAATAATGTATATACTGATGTTCCTAGAATTAGGTTGTGTATTATGCATATTAGAATAATTGCATTAATGAATAGTATACTCCTAATATGCATGGGTAAGTGGCCTATGGCACTGTACAACATTCCATTGCTACTTATCTAGTATGAAACCTCTTTGCTGACATGTTGGGAGTTGTGCACACTCTTAACAATGTTCTGGTAGAGATTGGAAGGCATCTAGAAAGTTACGGAATATGGATAAATGTTGTATTGAAGCATTGGCTAAGATAATTGCATGACTGTATGACATATTTATTTATGTGTAAGAATTTGTTCTGAAAACTATGAGATGTTTTCTAATCATGCAATTTAACCTGTTGTGTAGGAAAGATCGTATGCCATCTCCTACAAAAGAAGAACTACAACATTTGTTCAGCAACAAATTTATTTATTGAAGATATTGAAGTTCCCAGGATCTGGGATGAAGAAATGGAATGCCATGATCCGTCGATCATGAAGAATGATGTTTGGGATGTAGTCCCAAGATGTGAAGGGAAGTTTGTTATGACTTCCAAATGGAACTATCAGTTCAAGCATGTTGCAGATGGCAGCATTGAGAAATATAAAAGTGATGAAATAGAAGATACACCAGATGGATTCAAGACAGCTTTCTTGAATAGTGTAGTTGAAGAAGAAGTGTATGTGGAGCAGCCACTTGGTTCTGAGACACATGATAGGAAATCATATATGTGCAGAACTTGGTATGGTGAAGATAGATTGATTGCCGACATGCAGCGGAAGCTTACTATCGAGTTCGAGATGAAGAACTTGGGGATGATGCACTATTTGGTTTTGGCATGGAGGTGTGGCAGAGTGCAGAAGGAATCTTCCTTGGACAAGGGAAGTATGCACTAGAGATCCTGAAGAGGTTCAGGATGATGGATTGCAAGGCCATGACCACACCTATGGCATCGAATCTGAAGCTTCTTTATGATGCTTCATCTGAGCCAGTTGATGTTTCTATGTATCGTCAGATTATTGGGTCCTTGATGTACCTGACGAACACGAGACCAGACATTTGCTTTGCTGTGAACACATTGAGCCAGTTCCTGATGGATCCGAGGAGTGTTCACCTGGTTGCTGTAAAGCATGTTCTGAGGTACCTGAAGGGTACAGTGGATTATGGGCTCAGATATGAGGTGAATCAAAAGTTTAACCTGCAGGGTTATGTTGATTCAGATTGGGCTGGCAGTGTTGCAGATAGGAAGAGCACATCTGGGTGTTGCTTCAGTATGGGATCAGGTGTGATCTCTTGGTTTAGCAGGAAGCAATCCTGCATAGCACTGAGTACAGCTGAGGCAGAGTATGTTGCAGCCTGTTCAGCTAGTTGTGAGGCAGTATGGATATGGAAGCTACTGTCTGAGTTATTTGATCTCCCGTTGGAGGCTACTGGTATCTTCTGTGATAACCAGAGTTGTGTGAAGCTTTTCGAGAACCCAGTGTTTCATGACAGGTCGAAACACATAGAGATCAAATATCACTATATCAGGGATATGGTGCAGAGAGGAGCTGTGAAGCTCCTGTATGTTGCGACGGACGAGCAGATTGCAGATGTGCTGACGAAGCCACTAGCCAGGTTGAAGTTCGAGTACTTCAGAGAGAGGCTTGGCGTTCTCTAGATCAAGGACACTTCGAGGAAGAAGTGATGGACACATTTGCTGAAGCCATTCCAAGCATGTTGGAAGGAGGATCCTTCACATGGCTGTGGATGTAAGCGCTGGATGATGAACATCAGGATGATGTTCTAGTTTCTGCTGGATATGATCAGTTGGATCATTTTATGTACGCATCATGTTGGATGCTGGATATGATCAGTTGGATCATTTTATGTATGTATGTACGCATCATGTTGGATGCTGGATATGATCAGTTGGATCATGTGTATGTATTTTATATGCATCATGTTGGATGCTTGGACCATGTATCTGTATATGTATCAGGTGAATACATTGTATGATCAGGTGGATCATGTATGATGATATGTATCATGTATTTGTATCAGGTGGATACACTGATGATCAGGAGGATCATGTATGATGACATGCAGCAGGATGTTGCAGTGATGATCAGGATGATCATAGATGACGAGCTTCAGGATGTTGCTCCAGATGACATGCAACAGGATGTTGCTGTGATGATCAGGATGATCATAGATGATGAGCTTCAGGATGTTGCTCCAGATGACATGCAGCAGGATGTTGCAGTGATGATCAGGATGATCATAGATGACGAGCTTCAGGATGTTGCTCCAGATGACATGCAGCAGGATGTTGCAGTGATGATCAGGATGATCATAGATGATGAGCTTCAGGATGTTGCTCCAGATGACATGCAGCAGGATGTTGCAGTGATGATCAGGATGATCATAGATGACGAGCTTCAGGATGTTGCTCCAGATGACATGCAGCAGGATGTTGCAGTGATGATCAGGATGATCATAGATGACGAGCTTCAGGATGTTGCTCCAGATGACATGCAGCAGGACGTTGCAGTGATGATGATCAGGATGATCATGGATACATCACGATGATGTATGGTGAGTATCAGGTTGATACTCTGTGGCCGTGGATCAGGTTGTGCAGATGAGCATGTAATTCGTTGCCCTGGGAGATTTGCAGATGGTCTTGCGAGGTTTTGCCTATGGCATGTAATTCGTTGCCCTGGGACATCTGTCAAATGCTCTTTCGAGGTTTTGCTCTGGGAGGACATGTAATTCGTTGCCCTGGGAGATCTGCAGATAGTCTTGCGAGGTTTTGCCTATGGCATGTAATTCGTTGCCCTGGGATATCTGGCAGATGCTCTTGCGAGGTTTTGTCCTATGGCATGTAATCCGTTTCCCTGGGAGATCCTATAGGTAGAGCAGTATGCTCGTAACAGCCTGGGATGCTCTTGCGAGGTTTTGCCATGACCACATGTAATTCGTTGCCCTGGGAGATCCTATAGGTAGAGCAGTATGCTCGTAACAGCCTGGGATGCTCTTGCGAGGTTTTGTGGTGAGGTCACATGTAATTCGTTGCCCTGGGAGATCCTATAGGTAGAGCAGTATGCTCGTAACAGCCTGGGATGCTCTTGCGAGGTTTTGTGACGCACGTAAAAGTCCTGAGGATTCCACAGTATGGCCAGTGATGATGAAGACCTGCAGGTGGTGGGCCTACATCCAGTATGAAAAAGGACTGGCTCTGTAGAACTTCCTATGATGAGTAGATTCAGAGATTGATTGAGATAGCAGCAGCAGTGACGATGATGATGACTCGATGACGATTATCCAGTGACGATGATCTAGAGAAGATGACTTGTGCTAGAAGAACTGTGCTGAGAAATACCTTCCTAGTTAAGAGGGAGTGTTGATGTATATGTAACTTCGGAATGTATTTCACATATATGTATATTGTATTACTATAGAGATGGTATTATTCCTCTATAAGGAAGTGTCGTCATTTATATTGTAAGTGTCGTAACTTATACTTGATGGGTTATTAGACCACCTTGTTTGGGGTCGGCCCTGTATAAGTCATGTGGGTCAAAGGGTTATTAGACCACCCTATTGGGGGTCGGCCATGTGGGTCAAAGGGTTATTAGACCACCCTATTGGGGGTCGGCCCACTCAGCATTATGTTATGTGGTAAAGTTCGAGCCTACATGAGTTAGGTAAAAAGGCAAGTCAAGTCAAGTATAAATAGAGTGCGGGAGGCACTCTATTTACTCACTCACTTCACACACATGCTCTCAAGGAGGAGAGGCGCACTTATGGAGGAGGAGGATTGCTGCTAGGTTATGGATATCTCTCTTGGTTGGTTGTATCATTGCTCTATCTATCTCTGAGGAAGTTATTGGGGTTTTTCACCTTTATGGTTTTCCCCAAGTAAATCTTTGTGTCTCTTGTGTGCTTGCATTATTGTCTCCATGATTGATATGCTGTAGATATGCTGTACATGTTGTTCTCTCAGTTAAGATCCTAGATCATATTGAAGTAAATTCAGAAAATTTAACAACTACAACATTAGTAAAATTAATCCAATATAATACACATATATGTATTAACATAATATATACATATGACAATGTAATATAAAAGGTGTGGGTTATGTGCTCAAGGTTGACCTGGGGTCGAACCTTAGTTTCGTGTCAAACCAAAACTCATTATCCACTACTATATCAACCAACACCAACCCTTAGGTAATGTCGTGATAATTCTTATGTTATAACATATTAATGTGATGGCTTGTAACTATGCAATGTGGTGATTATGTGCATAATGTTTTATGGTGTGATTGTGTAATGACTTAACACTCTGCCACGCAGACTTCAATGTGAAACAAAGTTTTAACCCCCGTGGAGTGCCCTCTTGGCAGGTGGTTCTACTCTCGACGACGTGGATACATTACTCAGAAATGGAAGGCACGCTTGTGTTCTAGCTAGCCCAAGCTGGCTAGCGCATGAGGTTACCAACCCAACATCCATTGCATTAAAGCTCTGTTGGTTAGAATAAATGCACAGTGATCTACATTTGTCGATCATGATCCTGGTCATCGACCTGGGTAATGGCGATCACCTCTGGCCCATTTATTTTTTTATGGTGGTTGGAGCCCAAAAATTCGACGTACCAAATAATAAAGGAAGGAATCAACCAGGATCAGTGGTCATCACTGTCTTGACCGGTACCAAAATGCTCACAAAAACCCTGGCCTTGTCAATGAGTGCTCATTTGATGCTGTGACGAGGTTCATAGAGCACCTTTTCTATGAGTAGAGGTCTCACACCCGAAGTAGGAGTTAAAGGAGCTCTCAGGATGACTACAAGCAAAACGGGAGGTCGTTGGTTACACGACCACACAAGGAAGGTAATACATCATGTTGTTATGCTTTGTTACAAGGTTTCGTTGGTTAGTATCAGTTGTAACAAGATGTTGTCGAATGTCACTATTGTGGTTCCTTTGTGCAAGTAGGGTGCAACCACGACTTGGACCTCGCGTCCAGCTTAAACCCAAAGGGTGAGCGGTTACAGTAACTACTATTTTTACCATCAATATTTTTCACATTAACTTATTACTGCTCCAACTGACTTTTATTTGCATGATTTGGTAAAACAGGTGCAAGACTGTCGAGGGCATGTTGGGTGAATCCACAGCTAGCTCCACGACTTGGCAAGGGAAAACAATCTTCAAGCATCCAGGTAACCCATCCTCTCTTGTCCCTCGGGGTTAAGCCTCTCGGTGGTTAGAGGTGGGTTACTTAAGACTTGGTTCCATCCTGTCTGCAACATGAAACAACGATGGACTTCAGCCTTAATCTCATGGTACAGGACTGTGTTTAGTTGGTAGTTCGCCCTTACGGACTGTAGGTGGATGCAAGCGATGAATTCATTAATGTAACTGCGAAAAAATACATTATTTATGTTTATTATTTTGGTTTGACCACGTTAGTGGGTCGTCGGTTCTCAAACTTGGTTTTGCATTTCGTTTCTCCCCTATAGGGACTTTGGTTTGGAAAAGAAATATGATAACTCCGCAAAAATTAAGGGTTTTGTTTTGTAAATAATGAATGCATTAAGTGAACAGTATCAACCCTAATGCGGTTGCATACACAGTGTTATTTTGAAACGTTTTTCTTCCTGTCTTTCAATTTCTCGTTTGAATAAAAGGATAGGGTTATGATATCATATATATAAATGCATTCCTGTTTCAATTTCGACTGTTTAAAATGAAAGTAATACTATAACAAGAAATACAATAGGTATTACTATAACCTTAGCATGCATGCATAGATTAGACAGTAGTTACTCAACATTTAAACTTAGGGTGAAATCGTATTAACGTTGGGTCGTCCTGCTAGTCGTATTTAGTTCCACTAAATACTTATGGTTGACCTCTTACCAAAAGATTCGCTCGGCTCCCATTCCGAATCTTACGGCGCAACCAATTAAAATATGGAAGCAAACAATACAATGCTATCGTTTGGTTTGGAGTTCTATTTAAACTTAGAAAGTAGAATACTCGTTGAGCATAGGTTTATGCATACTTGATAGCTAGTTGTGATATCTAGGGTACCCAATACCAATAAAACTCAACACTATTTAAAATCAAATGCTTACTGTATGCACACCATGGATACTACGCCACTGTCTACTAAGTCATAGAACTCAGGGTAATATACCATTATAGAGAAAATGTGGATGCATAAAGGGTTTACATTTTGAAAACATGCCTTGCACTAAAACTTATGCAATGCATATGATTTGGTTTAAACCCGTAAATGGGTAGCAGTTCGTCCAAGGGTCGATCTCCTATGCTAAGAGCATAGTATGAGCTTACCCAAATAATAATGCATTTGCACATTAAGTCAAAGCATCATGTACATTAAATTTCATTTGTTTATAATTACAATGGAATCCACATCGAATTCGATATCCAATATCATGCATGAACATAGTTGGTGTCAAGTCAGTTGAAGAGCATAAATTTCCCTTAATTTCACTGCTCTTAATATCCCTTGAATCTTTTCAAACTGTCCAACATCATTCACAAATGTAACTGATTTTTGGTAGCAGTCTATGATAGCCCTATGTTTTTCCATCCAATCCATATTGATAAGCAAATCGTAATATCCCAATGGATGCATGTACTGGTTTTTGATAAGTTTGCAAGACTCACAAATTTTTTGGTCTATATAACTTTTACATGCGCTAGAATCAATCAAGATAGACAAAGGTGTCCTGGAAATCACACCTTCAACCTCGATTATAGAAGCCCAATGTTCTGCTTGATGGTTGTTTAAAGCATCATAGATTTTTGGATTCCTTGCTATATCTTGATCTACAGAAGCCTCTTGAAGATTATGTATTGTTTTGTTTTTATCCTTCTTATGAGGACATCCATACCCTCTATGATTTTCTCCACAGCCCCAACGTTTGAGTGGTGGCTTAGATGGTGTGTCTTCCGTCTTTATGGTGCCTTGCGTGTTCATCTTCTTGCTTGGTGGAACAGTGTTAGAGTGTGACCTGCTGCCATCAAATATGTTGTTGAAAGGTGCCCGCGTAACTTGGTTTCTGAAATGGTTGGGCTTGTGACCTTTCTGGCTACTATCAGATTTGCTTTTCTTCTTTTCATTCCACTTTTTTGACACTTCATCCTTGTTCTGAACCTATTCGAAACACAATCTAGACTTTCTAAAAGCATCCTCCAATGTCCTTGGATCGTCAAACTCTATCCGGTCCTTGAAACCAAATGGTAAACAGTTCAGGAAACGTTGAGTTCTGAATTTTTCATCTTGGATATAAGGAACATACTTGAGTAATTCTAGAAGTTTGTTGATTAATTCCTCATGGTTTGTTGTCCCAGATTTAGGTCGTAAAAGTCTTTTACTTTTCTGTCATAGTACCTTTCGGTTATATATTTTTGTTTGAAGAAAGTTGCAAAAGCTTTCCACTTTACCTTTTTCTCGTTGATAGCTTGGGTTAGCTTGAGGTCATCCCACCAAGCTGAAGCTTTCCCTTGCAGATTGAAAACAAAAATCCTAGCCTTTATGAGACTAGAATAGTCAAACATGCGCAAATATTTCTCCATGTCTCTAAGCCACAGTTTAGCTTCTTCTCTGGTTTTAATTTCTCCATTAAAAGTAGGAGGCTTGATCTTTCTCAATTCTGAGTGTAGCTGATTTAATTTTCCAATTTTCTTCTTCTTCTTAGGAACATACTCTTTGGAATCTTTGCCATGTGACTCTTCGTCACTGCCATCCATATTATAGCTCACAAAATTTCTTGGAGGTGTAGTCTTAAACTTGCAATTTCATTTCGTCACTAATTTTTCTGCGTGTTGTTCTTTTGGTGTTGGGATGTGACTGTTTTCTTTTTCAGTTAAATTTTGTAGCAGAATTCCATTTATTTCTCGTTGTTCTTCAAATTTTTTAATGTTGTCTTCTTTAATGCTGAGCAACTCAGCCTTTAGGATTTCCACTGTTTCCATCATCTCATTAGATGTTGTTGCTCCTTGTGGAGAGTTTTGATTCCTCTCCTGCCTAGTGGCCATTTCTCCTCATTGAATAGATGTTTTTATAGCCAGCCTTCCTTCTTGTTCTGCAAAATTCATTTATGCTACTTACTGTTTCAGCCACCTTTCTGTCTAAGTGTGGCCAACAGCTGTTTGTTAGAAGTCATAAACAACTATGCATTTATTAATAAACAATTTAGAAATAGTATGCTACATAATTTTTATTAGTTTATGTCTACAATACAACAACATTCATGCAAGCAAGCCTAAAGGTCCTAGTTTAGTGACCTTAGCTCTGATACCAATTTGTCATGTCTCTTCTACGCGATTGTTTTTCAAAGATTCTAACCACTCAAACAAATGTGAAAACATAAATACTAGTTGTCACTATAGCCTACTTAATTAATATTCTGACTGTGGGTGCACTATGATTTATTAATACTTTTGTCGCTATTCACGTGAGTGTCGACACTTTTTATACTCTTATAACTATGATGGTGTACCTATACGTAAACATGTTAGTATAGGGCCCCCTTCGAAATACAAACCAAAAAGCACAACGACTCTATGCTACATCATTTGTGACATTAATAATTCAATACACAAATATATTAAAATTATTAATATATTGACATCATGAAACATGAGACTTTATAGTTTGTATGCTCATTAATTTAATTTAATTTAATATAGTTATATGTTACACCTATGTTAATAACATATAACCTAAGCTCTAGGATTATTCATAAAATACCTAGGCTTACAACTTATACCTTATGTACTCATGATAACTCCATAAATAGCCAAACATAAAGCAACATTATGAAATGTAAATGCATTGCATTACAAACATGTTAATATATCATATATGCATTATAATATAATATATGGATATATTATATATATTGGTCATGCGCTCCAAGGTTGACATAATGTTGAACCACGGTCAAATACATCCATATTACAACATTAGTAAAAGGAATGCAATATAATACACATATATGTATTAACATAATATATACATATGACAATGTAATATAAAAGGTGTGGGTTATATGCTCAAGGTTGACCTAGGGTCGAACCTTAGTTTCATGTCAAACCAAAACTCATTATCCAAAAGTATATCAACCAACACCAACCCTTTGGCAATGTCATGATAATTCTTATGTTATAACATATTAATGTGGTGGCTTGTAACTATGAAACGTGGTGATTATGCGCATAACGTTTTATGGTGTGGCTGTGTAATGACTTAACACTCTGCCACGTAGACTTCAACGTGAACCAAAGTTTTAACCCCCATGGAGTTCCCTCCTGGCAGGTGGTTCTACTCTTGGTGACATGGATACATTACTCAGTAATGGAAGGCACGCTCGTGTTCCAGCTATCCCAAGCTGGCTAGCACACGAGGTTACCAACCCAACATCCACTGCATTAAAGCTCTGCTGGTTACAATAAATGCACAGTGATCTACTTCCATCGATCGTGATCCTGGTCATCGACCTGGGTAATGGTGATCACCTATGGCCCGTTGATTTTGTTATGGTGTTTGGTGCCCAAAAATTCAACATACCAAATAATAAAGGAAGGAATCAACCGGGATCAGTGGTCATCACTGTCTTGACCGGTACCATGATGCTCACAAAAACCATGGCCTTGTCGACGAGTGCTCATTTGATGCTGTGACGAGTTTCATAGAGAACCTTTGCTTTGATCAAAGGGCTCATGCCCGGAGCAGGAAGTAAAGGAGCTCTCAGCATGACTACGATCAAAATGGGAGGCCGTTGGTTACACTACCACGCAAGACAAGTAATACATCATGTTTTTATGCTTTGTTACAAGGTTTCGTTGGTTAGTTTTGGTTGTAAAAAGATGTTGTCGAATGACACTGTCATGGTTCCTTTGTGCAGGTAGGGTGTAGCCACGAATTGGACCTCGCATCCATCTCAAACCCAAAAGGTGAGCGGTTACAGTAACTACTGTTTTACCATCAATATTTTTCACATTAACTTATTACTACCCCAACTAACTTCCGTTTGCATGATTTGGTAAAATAGGTGCAATATTGTCGAGGGCAAGCTGGGAGAATCCACAGCTAGCTCCATGGCTTGGAAAGGGAAAACAGTCTTCAAGTAGCGAGGTAACCCATCCTCTCTTGTCCCTTAGGGTTAAGCCTCCCAATGGTTAGAGGTGGGTTACTTAAGACTTGGTTCCATCTTGTCTGCAACACAAAATAGTGATGGCCTTCGGCCTTGCTCTCATGGTACATGACTGTGTTTAGTTGGTAGTTGGCCCTTGCGGCCTGTAGGTGGATGCAAGTGATGAATTTTTTAATGTAACTGCGAACGAATACATTATTTATGTTTATTATTTTGATTTGACCATGTTAGTGGGTCGGCGTTTCTCAAACTTGGTTTCGCATTTCTTTTCTCCCCTATTGGGACTCTAGTTTGGAAAAGAAATACGATAACTCCGCAAAAATTAAGGGCTTTATTTTGTAAATAATGAATGCATTAAGTGAATAGTATCAACCCTAATGCGGTTGCATACACAGTGTTATTTTGAAACATTTTGCTTCCTGTCTTTCAATTTCTCGTTTGAATAAAAGGACAGGGTTATGATATCATATATATAAATGCATTCTTGTTTTGATTTCGACTATTTAAAATGAAATTAATATTGTAACAAGAAATCGGATAGGCATTAATATAACCTTAGCATGCATGCGTATATCAGAGAGTAGTTACTCGGCATTTAAAATTAGGGTGAAATCGTATTAACGATGGGTCGTCCAACTAGTCATATTTAGTTCCACTAAATACTTATGGCTCATCTCTGACCAAAATATTCGCTTGGCTCCCATGCCGAAGCTTACGACGCAACCAATGAAAATATGGAAGCGAATGATACAGTGCTATCGTTTGGTTTGGAGTTCTATTAAAACTCAGAAAGTAGAATACTCCCTGAGCATAGGTTTATGCATACTTGATAGCTAGTTGTGATAGCTAGGGTAGCCAATACCAATAAAACTCAGCACTATTTAAAATCAAATGATTACTATATGCACACAGTGGAGATTACACTGCTGTCTACTAAGTCATAGAACTCAGGGTAATATACCCTTATAGAGAAAATGCAGATGCATTAAGGGTTTACATTCTGCAAACGTGCTTTCGCACTAAAACTTATGCAATGCATACGATTTGGTTTAAACCCGTATATGGGTCGCAATTCTCCCAAGGGTCGAGCACCTATGTATGAGCTTACCCAAATAATAACGCATTTGCACATTAATTCAAAGCATCCTGTACATTAAATTTCATTTGTTTATAATTACAATGGAATTCACATCAAATTCCATATCCAATATTATGCATGAACAGAGTTGGTGTCAAGTCGAGTTCCATATAGGAAATAAAATAGCATGCTTACTCAGATTTAAAAACGCATCTGAAAATGATAATGCATTATGAGTTAATTTATTGTTGGTTATGATTTTGATAGAAATCCAATCGATCTTCACACTAAAGTTTAATATGCTATGTGTATACCAATTCAACCTGACTTTATAAACTTTGTCAATTAAATGAAAAACCGCCCACTGCAGGTTTACAATCATTTAATCATTGCATTTTCATTTATCTATGTAATGATAGAATACAAACTTAATTAATGAAATGGATGGACATGTAAACCTCATGGTTTACATGTCTGCCTCTTCTCAACCATTAAATAAGGATATAAGTTATGCTAGTAAACAGGGATATGATGAGTACAAGAAACATGTTCTATTAAAATATAATCAACATATCCTTAGGGTAAAATATAAACAATGATCAATTCAAACTACCTATCTCAGGCTTATAAATCATTATTTAAATTATATGTATAGCTTCCTACTGCATAAAGAATGTGTCCATCAAACATAAACTATGAAACTAAAGGTGTTTCCAATAGATCATACTTATGCAAAAAATTACATAGACCTATGAGTCTATCTATGATCCATAAACAAAGATTCAGTATAATAACACAGTCATGTTCAAATCTGATAAAAAATCCATTCAACAGTAGATTAGAGTTATACAACGATAAACCCTAGCAACTATTCCATAAAATTTAATAGATAAATACAATATATACACTTATCTGTATTCTGAAGACCAATATACCTAGCACAAACCTCCCAGCCTTTGACCAACAAGTTCACCTTGCTTTTAGGTCACCCCTGAGATGAGTTCACATCCCGCTCTGGTTCAGGGTTTATATTTTATTTACCCTTAACTTGTTCCCCAAGTTATTTAGGAAATTTAAGTGGCAGCAGGAAACCTGACATCCAAATCAGTGCTCCTGAGCTCCAGGATGCTCCAAGGGATTTTAAGCCTCAACCATTAAGAGAATCATTAAATAACAGCCTATTCAGATTATTTCTATAGTGCTCCTAGAAGCTTGGGGTAGTGATCCTACCTGAACACAACCAAGTGTCCAAGCTATACCTAGCCGTTTTGATTTCTCTTAATTTGGTCCAGTTTTGTGCTCCAAGATTGTCCCTCTTTACTTGTCTTCATTTATTCTAGTTATTGTTCTCCCCAGCTCCCATTTCTTTTGTGTGATAATGATCTTGATAATTTTAAGAATGAAGTGTTTGAATGAGTTTCACTTTTTATTCTCTTAGGTGTGAATTCTCTCATTTTGTTATTTCTTTTATTTCATTATTCTCTCAAATCTTTTCTTTAGGGTTTTCCATTTTCTCCAATAATAATTTCTCATTATTATATTACTCGGAATTTTCCCTTCAACCCATAGGGGACTGTGACTCTCATATCATTAATGTGATGGTCCACGTGGTCATTAGAAATTAATTTCTCAAATTTCTAATGTCATCTAAGTAAAATGAAATAATACTAGCAAACTATAAAAGTGTTTAAAGTCCAGGATTTGGGGTATTTCAAACTTGAACAAATATTCCCAAAAATGACCCATGAATCGGGTGTCATGATCCGACACTATGCTCAACGGAATCCCTCGATACTTCACAACATCTCTAAAAAAAATCCTCTGCATCCTTGGCTTGGAAAGGTATTTTTGTTAGCATGAAAGCGGCATACTTCGAGAACCTATCCACCATGACAGAGATCTTGTTATAACCCTGCAAAACCAGTAGTTGCATGATGAAGTCCATTGAAATTCTTTCCCAAGGCTTCTCCATAATTTGTAGGGGTTGAAGTGGACCTACAGTCATCTTGGAATTGGGCTTGTCTTGCTGGAAAATAAGACAAGTGTTGACATAATCCTCTATGTACCCCCTCATGTGCTCCCAAAAGTAACCTCTCTCCAAGAGTGCCAAGTTCTTGTATTGCTTTGGATGACCTTCCCAAATCGAGTCATGACACTCTCGTAGCAAGTCCCACATGAGGTTAGCCATCCAAAACACATACAAGAAACCTCCAAAATATAGAAACCCATTTTCCATCCAAAACTATCTCGTTTTTCCTTCCTTCACCTGCTTCATCATATTCTTGGCAGTGGGGTTGCTCTCCAACCCCTCCCGGATTCGTTGTCACAAATATGAAGTAACTTGTGTCATTGGTTCCTCTTGTTGCATCTTATCTAAGGCATCAAGGTGTGGCTTCCTGATCAATGCATTGATAACAGTGTTGAGTTTGTCAAGTTGATACTCTAGCCTCATGTCAAACCCTACTAAGAAGTCCTGCCAATGTGCCTTCCTAGGAAACAGTTTCGATTGTGTGGAAAAGTAGCTTTTCACTATGTTGTATGTCTTCATGATGAACATATTTCACAACAAGTAATTTCTCCAAGCCTTCAAACATAGTACCCGCGGAAATCATCTCTTTTTCATGCACAGGATATCTCTATTCCTAATCGTGCAACTTCCTGATTTCGTAAGCCATCGGGTGACCTTCCTATGTTAAGGCCCCTCCAATGGTGAATTTTGAAGTGTTTGTTTTCACTTCAAACATATTCTCAAAATATGACAATTTCAACATGGGCATCGTTGCAAGTTTGAATTTTAAATTGCAAAATTCTTCCCAGCACCGTGACATCCAACTCCATGACTTGTTCTTCTTTAGAAAATTGATAAGAGGGGCTTCAATCCTAGAGTATCCCTCAACAAACCGGAATTAGTAGTTGGCTAAGTCCAAAAATATTCTCACCTCCTACACCATTTCCAGCTCCTCCCAATCCTCAATGGCCTCAACCTTTTGTTGATCCATGAAAAATGCATCCTTGGACAATCTAATGGCCCAAGAATGGGATTTGTGCTTGTCCAAACACAAACTTGGATTTCTTCAAGTATAGTTGATTCTACCTCAACACCTCAAATAATTTCGTTAAATGCTTCTTGTGTTCCTCCATAATCATTCTAAAGAACACAATCTCGTCAAGGAAGACCACCACTTATTTGTCCAAAAACGATCTCAATAAGTCATTCATGAGGGTGTAGAACATTGTGGGAGCATTACAGAACCAAAAAGGCATCACCAAGAACTCAAAGCTCCCATACCTCATCACACAAGTTGTCTTATTCTCATCCCCTTCTAAAATCCTCACTTGATAATAACCCTTCCTCAAATCCAATTTTGAGAATTCCTTGGCATTATCCAACTTGTCAAAATAGTTGGCTACCAATGGAAATGGATACCGATTTTTCACTGTCTACTTGTTGAGTGCCATGTAGTCCAAACATAGTCTTAACTCTGAGGTATCCTTCTTCTACTAAAAAATCACGGGTGTGCCATATGGGGACCTTGAATTTCTGATGAACCCGACATAATAAATCTCTGCAAACTGCTTCTTCCACTACTCCAAATCATATCTAGACAACCAATAGGGATATTTTTCCACGGGCTTCGATCCCTGATCAATATCAATGCAATGATCAATGGTGCATTGTGGTGGGAGCACTTTTGGAAAACTCTCTGGCATCAAGTCCATATTTGCATCGAACAAGTCGGTAAGCTTGGAAGGCCTAGGTGTCCCCATATCTCCCACAGTTGCTTCATGAAGTAGTGCTGCAAAATACAAATGCGAGTCTGGTCGTCGAGTGAGCCTCTTCATTCATAGTGCAGACATCAATCACACTCCTCCATCCGAATTATTCGTGGTAGTGGTAACCACAGATGATTTATTACCATATAAAATCACCATCTTGCTCGTGAATGACAACAGAATGTCCTAATATCTTCTCAAGAAGTACTGCCCCATAATCATTTCCAAATCATCTAGAGTCATAATCATGAAGTCTACTCACCCTTCCCATCTTCCCATTCTCATGTGCACCTGAGAAGCGATGGTTAGTATTGTCTTGGCTAAGAAGTTAAGGAGTTAATGGCCTTGAGTTAATATCCTTATGCATAAATTTATGTGAGGCTCCCATATCCATGAGTGCTTTCGGACCCCGTCCATTCATAATCAAGTCCATGAAACAAAGCTGGTTCAGCTCCCGACCACCCCTCATGGTGCCAATCTACAAAAGAATTTCTATTGGGTGAGGAACCTCTCACATCCTGTATGTCGAAACAATATGTATGCATCTATGTTCATCTCCCATGTTGTGAACCACTTGGATCCAACATGCATCCTCAATATCACTTCACTCTTTTTCATCATGCAATAATCCTGAGGTTGTGTGCCCAAGTATGTCAAACTTGAGGTTGGTCGGAATCATTTCTTCCACTAGTACAAAATGAGAAATTAGTGACTAGAAAAATGACTAAAATTCACATATAAACGACTATTTTTGAGTCGGCAACTAATAGTAGCTAATTTCTAGTATCTTGTAGCTTGACTAACTTAGTGTTGATGCCTCGGATGTGCAGGGTAAGTGCAAGATGCTGGAATGTGTCCCAAGGCACACAAAAAGGGGTGAAAACCCAGCCAAAGGCTTCGAAAGACCCTGCGCAAGGGAAATTCTATCCTCGAGTTGTTTGGTGTGGTGATCACCCACGAATACAAAGGCCTCCGCTGACACTTGTGGTTTTGATCCAAAATGGATCTGTCCTACAGAGATGTAAGACAAAGGTAACCAAACTCTAAAGGTTGATCTAAGTCTTAGGTTAATCCTATCTAGAATGAAGTCTAAACTAAGTCAGATCTAATCTAACAGAGTGGAAGTTGTGGAAGTTTTGTGTGCAGGGTAATTTGGTTTGTAAATTAATAAGTTAATTTAACCAGCTTAACAAAAATGCAAAACCAGATGGTTAACTTATTACTTCAAAGCATTGTCAGATAATGAAAATTATTGACAACAATTTAAAGATTTAGTGCATCCAATGTTATCCTATTGTTCCTTTTTTTAATTGAAAAATTAACCTGAACTCTGATATGAACTACATATCATTTGTAAAAGACTAAAAATAAACATGTTGCATAAAGAAACTTATTCAACACATTCATACATTCATATCATCAATAGTGATAAACCAAAATCTCAGATCTAGGAATGTTAATCGTTTACAAATTAGTAGACAATTACTGATAATAGACTCAGAGCAATCATCAAACTGATCAAAGAAACTTGAAGAGTGAACAAGAAAGTCATATGAAGAAACTTTACTGTATTAACACAACTATAAGAAATTATAGCGTCTGTAAAAACAAGGTGTGTCCAACAACTCCTTGCTGATCCAAGCTCTAAAGTCCATCTCCCTAGCAGTGTGTCATCAGTATGCTTCTTTGAGCTCTAAAAGAAAAATCTATCCATCCAAAGAGAATTACAGAGAAAGAAAAATCATTCTCTGGTCTGAGAACGCCCCCCCCCCCCCCGCTGTCGACTTCTGCCTGCTTTTATACAGTGACTATCGCCTATTTCTGGCGAACAATCATGTTAATATTATTCTAATTTGACTAGCAAGATCACTGAAAGAAACATAATCATAATATAGACAAAGATATTACCCTGGGAAACCCTCATGGGGTAGAAAACCCAGCAAAGCTTTCCTCAATAAGATGATCAACCAAAATACAAGATGTGCTCCAAGACTTGACCTCCTTCTTCTCTACCTCCTATGCAGACCTCTCAAACACAAGTGCGCTACTTTCTGATTTGAGCAAGTGTGTCAAATGAGTAGCTCTCCTCCTCTACTTATATTGATTCCCGACTAACCAAAATCCCTAATGGGGCCGACCTCTCCTAGTGAATTCTAATAACCCCTAAATAATAAACTCAGGGCCAACCCCCACATGGTGGGTCTAATAACCCTGGTTACCACAATTCATCGGAGGAATAAACATCTTCGAATACATAATAGAATTATCTCAGAGGGATGACACATCTTCGGAATAATAAAGTACAAATATAATATTCTTAGAAGTTACAATATTCAACACTCCCCCTTAACGAGAAGGATACTATAACAACATCTGCAGGAGCAAGGAGTCATAGACTACATCATACATGATACATCTGTAAATCATCGAAAGCTTTCTTTAATACATCATCATTAGTAGCTCAACCAGTTACTGGAACATCAACATCATCATCATTGTCATCGCACGATCATCAGCATCTTCATCACACGATCATCTTACAGGATGATCAATCCTGATATCTTTAGGACATAGGTCCATGGATGATACAATCCAAATCATTCATCTAGGACTATGTCCAAGGATGATTTAATCCCCACCAAACATTTAGGACTATGTCCAAGGATGGCTTAATCCCCACCATACATTTAGGACTATGTCCAAGGATTACTTAATCTCCACCGTACATTTAGGACTATGTCCAAGGATGACTTAATCCCCACATGTCTATCAAGGACTTCATTCTTGAAGACCATACATGTACGGATCAATTCAAGGGACCGAAGTCCGGGGACGATACAATCCCCACTTGTCCACTAAGGACTTCATTCTTGGAGACATATGTCTACGGCTCACTTTAGGACTGAAGTCCAGGGATGATCTAATCCCCACTTGTCCACTAAGGACTTCATTCTCGGAGACATATGTCTACGGCTCACTTTAGGACTGAAGTCCAGGGATGATCCAATCCCCATATGTATCCTCATCAATACAGATATCGTTAGTACATCAATAGTACAAGTACATATAGGTATCCTCATCAATACATGTATACATATGTATCCTCATCAATACATCAATATAAAAACAAGTATCCTTATCAATACATGTACACATATGTATCCTCATCAATACATCAATATATAAAAACAATTAGTGTAAGTATTCTAAGTATAAGTGTCCTAAATCTAAGTAATCTAAGAATACATAAATGTCTAGGTGTAGTAAAGAGGTATCCTCATCATTGACCTGGCTATCGATGAGGGCAATCTCATCATCAGTGACTATATCACTCCCCCTTTCGAGGAGGGTCCTTTTGAACTACACCAAGATTGTCTTGGAAATATTCAAATTTTACTCGAGACAGAGTTTTGGTCAATATATCAGCAATCTGTTCCTCAGTGCTCACATACTCGAGCTTAATAGCTCCTCTCTGCACCATATCTCGAATGTAGAAATATTGGATCTCTATGTGTTTTGACTTATCATGGAAAACTGGATTTTTTGTCATCTTAATACAACTTTGATTGTCACACATGATCACAGTAGGATCCATTTCTAAGTCAAACACTCCAGATAATAATTTCCGAAGCCATACTGCTTCACAACTAGTAGAGCAGGCAGCTATATATTCTGCTTCGGCAGCACTAAGAGCCACACTAGATTGTTTCTTGCTGAACCATGAGATCATTGCAGATCCAAGACCATAACATCCACCTGATGTACTCTTTCTGTCTGAAACACTTCCTACCCAATCAGAATCTGAGTAGCCATGTAATTTGAGTTTATGATTTCCAAGATAGTATAGACCAAAATCTAATGTACCCTTTAGATACCCCATTACATGCTTTGCAACTATTAAGTGAACCTTTCTAGGTTCTACTAGATACTGACTGAGGGTATTTACATCAAAGCATATATCTGGTTTGGTATTTGTTAAATACATCAATGACCCAATGATTTGTCTATATAGAGTTACATCCACTAATTCTGATGAGTCATTAGCTAATAAATTCAAGTTGGAGTCCATGGGAGTGGCCATGGCTTTACACTCCAACATATCAAATCTTTTCAAAATCCCTACAGCATACTTACCTTGATTTAAAAAGATTCCTTTTGGTTCTTGCCATACTTCTAGACCTAAGAAGTAATGCATTAATCTGAGATCTTTCATCTCGAATTCTGAAGAAAGCTTCTTCTTACATTCGACAATTTGATTCTCATTTCCTGTTAGAAATAGATCATCTACATACAACAATAATATAACAGGTTCATCATACATGATCTTGAGGTAAAGATTTGGATCATCTTTACTCTTGGTAAAGCCCATGCTTGTTAATAAACTGTCAATCCTTCCGTACCAAGCTCTGGAAGCTTGCTTTAATCCAGACAAAGCCTTTTTTAGCTTGCATACATGTGTTCTTCCATCTTTAACCTCAAATCCTTGATGTTGTTCTATGTACAGTTCTTCTTCAATTACACCATTTAGGAAGGCTGTCTTAACATCCATTTGGTGTAATTTCCACTTCATCATAGATGCAAGTGCCATGATAGTTCTAATTGAAGTGTACCTAGCAACTGGTGCAAATGTTTCTTCATAGTCAATTCCCTCCTTTTGAGAGAATCCTCTGGCTACAAATATTGCCTTATATTTTTCAATGCTACCATCTGCAGCATGTTTTATTTTGAATATCCATTTGGAAGAAACCACACTTTTATCTTTTGGTTTCGGAACTATATATCAAACATCATTTTTCATTATTGATTGATATTCTTCTATCATTTCTTATACCCACTCTTTCTTCTGAGCTGCCTCTTCATAGCTAGTAGGTTGTTGATCCACAAGATCACACATCAAGGCCACATAGTTGGATACTAGCTTTGGTTTCTTTCTTTCTCTAGTGAAGCCTTCAGGAGCTCCATATTTTTCAGCTCCTTGAATAATGTCTCTAGCCCATGTTGGACTTCTTTTCTTATATAAGTTTGTAATCGGGGGTTCTTATGGTTCCAACATGTCATGATCCTCTGGTGTATCATCTTCAGGAATGGGCACAGCTTCTGTGATTCTAGGAAGTGTATCTTCTTCATAGATTTCTTCAAGTTGGCACTTCCTAGATTTCTTAAGAGCTGCTTCTTCATCAAATGTTACATCTCTACTTATTTCCATATGATGAAAACTAGGTATGTAAATTCTGAAAGCTTTAGATGATTCATAATATCCAACAAATATTCCCTTCTTACCAGAGGGATCCAACTTGGTTCTCTTTTCTTTTGGAATGTGAATGTACACAGGACATCCAAATATTTTGAGATGACTTACCTCAGGCTTCTTTCTTGTGAACACTTCTTATGGAGTCTTGAAATCAAGAGCACTATGGGAAAGTCTATTTTGTGCATAGATTGTTGTCCTAGCTGCTTCAACCCATAGATACATGGGTAGATCTTGGTCATGTATCATAGTCTTTACAGCTTCCATGATAGTTCTAATATTTCTTTCAGCAACCCCATTTTGTTGGAGATTGTAGGGAGTAGTTAGTTCCCTCTTGATTCCAGCTTCCTTACAAAAATTTTCAAATTCCTTTGAAGTATATTCTTCGCCATTATCTGTTCTGAGAATCTTAATTTTCTTTTCTGAGAGATTTTCTATTAGGGCCTTGAACTCTTTGAATCTTCCAAAGACTTCATTCTTACCTTTTAGAAAGTATATCCAAGTCTTCCTTGAATAGTCATCAATGAAATAGAGATACTATTCAAACCCACTTAGGGATGTGGTGGGCATTGGTCCACATACATCTAAGTGTATTAACTCCAAAATGTTCTTAGTCTTTGTTTCACTCTTTGGAAAAGGGTTCTTGACATTCTTCCCTTTTTCACATCCTTTGCATGAGCCATTATGGTCAATTTGTAAGTCTGGTAATCCTATGACCACCTTGCTCACATAGGGTAGGGCCTTTTAGTTAATGTGAGCAAGCCTTCTATGCCATATTTCACTGGGGCTAGTGGTTTCATGGACAAGGGCAGCTTCTGGGTGACCCTTGAGTTTGTAAGTACCTCCTTCTTCTTCACCAATGACAATTGCATCCTCAATTGATTTTCCTTTGGGCCACATAAGTACTTGACCATCAATAAATGCAATTCTAAATCCCTTCTCTAGTGCTAAGATAGAAAGTAGGTTCTTCTTCAAACCTGGAACATATAAAATTTCTTTCATCTTCAAGGGTGTTCAAGAATCAAGCTTGTAGCTTGCTTCACCAATTCCCTTGATGGGATATTGATAATCATCTCCTAGAGATACCTTTTGTGGAAAAGACTTTTCTTCAAGTCTTGAGAGAGTTTTCTTTTGACCTATCATGTGCTTTGAAGCACCACTATCAATGAGCCATATATCTTTTCTAGGAGACACAGATTCAGAGAGTGCAGAAAATAGAACATACTCTTCTGCATCTTCTTCTTCATTCCTTCTAGATCTTTTCCTAGGGAGAGGCCTTTCTTCTTCTTCTTCATTTCTTTTGGGACTTTTCCTATGAGGCCTTACTTCCTCTTCTTCTTCTTCTTCACTATCATATTCTGCAAGATGCGCTTGATGTCTTTTATAGTGAATATTTTTCTTCTTGATTGAAGGACAAAATCTAGCAATGTGTCCTTCTTTATGATAGTTGAAACATTGGAAGGAAGAGAACTTTCCTTTTCCTTTCTTTTGAAATCTTTGTGGAGATTTAGACTCCTTGTGCTTGTCCTTCTTGAAGTAAGATTGATTCTTCCTTCTCTTAGTGTGTGTAGCCAAGGCTTGGTCATCCTCCTTGAGAAGGGCTTCTTTGTTGGCTACCCTAGCTTCTTCTTGAACACAATCCTCTCATACTACATCAAATTTCATACTTTCTTTTCTGGAACACATGGTTTGTATGAATGACTGCCAAGGTCTAGTGAGACCATTTAGAGCAGTTATCACAAGTTCATCTTCATCTAGAGTATCATCAATGGCATCTAGTTGCTCCTTGATTTGGGAGACCCTTGAGAAGTAGTCTTGAATGGATTCTCCTTTGTGCATCTTGGTACTCTTCAACTGAGTTCTTAGATTCATCTTCCTATTGATGTTCTTTCCTTCATAC
Organism: Larix kaempferi; assembly: GCA_027924585.1. Lineage (NCBI taxonomy): Eukaryota > Viridiplantae > Streptophyta > Pinopsida > Pinales > Pinaceae > Larix > Larix kaempferi. Next base: position 7,365,627 of record BSBM01000159.1, on the reverse strand, counting down.
ATTCTTCCTAGGGCATCATACATTTCCTTTGGAGTCTTCTTGGATGCCACTTGGGGAATCAAGTGGTCTTTAATAGAATCAGCAATGATTCTATTTTCGCTAACCAAATCCTTTCTATGCTTCTCTTTGACTTCATCTCCTTTAGGTTCTGCAACTTCATCTTTAATATATTGAGCAAGATCATTCTCTTCAAGAATGAGACCAATTCTGTATTTCCATGCCCGGAAATTCTCTATACCTTCAAGCTTAGTGCTTAGAGCCATCTTCTCTTGGGGGAGTCCAAGAGATAAATGATAGAGTAGGAAACTTTACCTTTTCACTTTTCTGGATCTGCAACAAAAATTCTGGTTTATTGCACTTTTGGTAAAACTAGGGTTTGACTTTCCGAGAGTTCTACCCAACCAAAAACCTTGATCCAAAGCTTAAAAGATAGATCTTTAGAATGGCTATTCAACCATGCAACCAGAATCCAAAAATACTAACTTTTGCAGAAACCCTAATTTTCGGAGAGAGAGAGAAATATAATTTCACCTTGTGAAAGATGTTCTATTTAGGCTAGCTCTGATACCATGTTAAGATTATTCTAATTTGACTAGCAAGATCACTGAAAGAAACATAATCACAAGATAGACAAAAATATTACCCTGGGAAACCCTCATGGGGTAGAAAACCCAGCAAAGCTTTCCTCAATAAGATGATCAACCAAAATACAAGATGTGTTCCAAGACTTGACCTCCTTCTTCTCTACCTCATATGCAGACCTCTCAAACACAAGTGCGCTATTTTTTGAGTTGAGCAAGTGTGTCAAATGAGGAGCTCTCCTCCTCTACTTATACTGAGTGAAGTCTAATAACCCCTAAATAATAAACTCAGGGCCGACCCCCACATGGTGGGTCTAATAACCCTGGTTACCACAATTCATCGGAGGAATAAACATCTCCGGATACATAATAGAATCACCTCGGAGGAATGACACATCTCCGGAATAATAAAGTACAAATATAATATTCTTAGAAGTTACAATATTCAACAAATCGTACCCTAGATTTTCTCTCACGCAGTCAGTGAAACGGGATAACAAATCCCCAGAATAGCGATGATGATGATCACTTCCAGCTCTGAGTTGGCCAATCGAATTCCTCAGCTTCTGGCCTCGTTTGTTGAATTGATTTCTTTTTACATGTTGCCACGCCATCAGATTGTCCCAACGCATCTTCATTATTGAACCTGCAAATATAAACACAAAACAAATGAAAGTCTTCCACGGAATGATAATGTGATAGAAAAACCATAAACATTAAAATAATCAATCAAAAGAAAGATCTTGAATGACAAACAAGAAAATAAAATAAAGAGTGCCTTTCGATCTATTGTTCCCGTCATTTCGCCATCGGGCATGCAATCTCTATGAACCATTAAATTTTTTATGCGATTCTATGGAAGAAAAAATTGGGATCAGACTGAACATGCTTACTCCTCCGTTAAGCTATTACTGCCATGAAGTTTACGGTTGCGCGAATCTCTACATTTTGATGAACTAATCAATCTAATTCTCAATACTCTGTGTTCTCTTTGTAGCGATTCGGTGAATTAATTTGGAAATCAATATTTGTCTTCTTTATGTAGCAGCTATTTTCTCAACATGATGGCAGATATGATAGCAATATCATCCTCTGGCGTGCTATTATTTAACAACGTGGCATCTTTTATTGGCAAGGATTTTGTGGAGCGATCTCAACAAAAACGAAGGAAATCATTCATTGCCATCCTTTATGCAATCAAATCTTATTGCATCGAAAATGTTCTCTGATATCTTCAGATTTCAATTATACTGTATTAATGCCAATCTACCATTGCGGCGTGATCTTCTTTGTGAATCTATATTAAATTTAAAAATATCTTGATACGAATGGCAGCTGGCAATGTTGTAGTCCAGTAAAAACATCCCATATTGGAGTCACGATCCTTCTTCACACAACTTGGCAACCATTCCAAAGAAAATAAGAACTACAATTCAAAGATTGATTATAATGATATTATCGCAATGTGAGATAAAACAAATCTGATAAGATCAAGTCACGTAATCTTGCTTGCAGGGTAATGGTGATAATGATAAGTTATTTGACTTTTACTTTCATGATCTATGCATAGGATTTTTTCCTCGTTAGGATTTTATTTCTTGTATAGCCATAAAAGTTAATGGCAAATACCTAAAATATTTTATTATAACAGTTTTGTATTAAGTTTAAACCAACCATTCTGGAAACTCACATTTTGGCATAAAACACTCTATGATTTTTCCTTTTTTCTTTTTCCTTAAATGTATGCCACGTTCATGTAAAAAAAATATATATGACCTTAATCCATCTCCCATGAAAAACTATGGATTCTTATTTTAAGAATACTTTTTCAAGAATATAATTTATAAAATTGATACTATAACAATAAAAGAATACTTTTTCAAGAATATAATTTATAAAATTGATACTATAACAATAAAATGATATATGTATCAAATTAAGATTATTAATAATTTGTTTATTAACTTTATCAAATGAAGTAATTAAAAGCATCTTTTAACACCTTAATAAAATAATATTTTATCCCAAAGTAAATGCATGCCAAAAATCTTTATGAAAACTTCTCAAAGAGGAGTTAATGATCGATCACCTCATTTAATCAAATAAATTTCCAAATCTATTTTGTTCAAATTATGGTCTCTTAATTACATATAATGGCCATAATTGAATTATGGAATAATCCCAAAAGTATCATGTAATCAATTATGATGCTAAAAGAATCAATCAAGAGAATAGTCAAAACCACCAAACCATTATCTCATGAAAGCACGACCACAAAATCGATAAGTACAAGATAAATCATTGTCCAAAAAATAGAAACCAAGCCATACTCAAGATTTAAACAAGCAAGCGAGAGCAAGGTATTTACAAAATCGAAATGGGGGTTTATTCGTAGGCTTTATTTATGACTCCCGAAAGCCGCAACCCGACACTAGCGGATTGCGGGTTTCGGGTTCGCAAAAACAAAAAGCGGGAAACAGGATTCCCAAAAGCCGCAACCTAACACTGGCGGATTGCGGGTTTCGGGAATGAAAATAATTGCAAATTCAAAGGCTTATCCCGAAAGCCACAACCCGACAGGTGCAGGTTGCGAGTTTCAGAACATGCAACAAAATTAAATCAAAAACCAATTCCCGAAAGCCGAAAGTTGCAGATGCGGGTTTTGGGTCTCGGGTTTCGGGTAGAAGATTTCCAAAACTTATTAACAACTAAACCTGGAACCCGCAATTGTCGGGTTGCGGGTTTCGGGTTTGCAAAAACCAGAAAACAAAAAGAGCAATCCCGCAACCCGCACCTGTTGGGTTGCGGGTTTCGGGTTTCCATAATGTCAGGTTTCGGGTTGACGAAAACGAATGACAAAATACTGAGAATTTGAGTTTTCTCTGGACAAAAACACTTAGAAAAATTATTGAAAAGCATGGTAATGAAGCAAACCAAAGGAATGGGAAATGAATCCTTAAGATGTAAATCAAAATCTAGTATTTACAAGACAAAATCACCCAAATACCTTTGCCATTATTCAAAAAAATGGGGCTCCTGTGCTTAATCTAAGCATGGGATCTGTTGTGTCCACAACACTTAGTCATATTTATTTTAATCATTAATAGTTGCCTTATTTAGTAGTATATGTGGTCATTGATTTCCACAATTAATGACTAAATCAATGACCAAATATACAATTAGTGATTGTCATTGAGGCACACACTTGTGAAGGTTATCTCTAATATTTGTCCTTTGTCGAATAATGTTTATATTCAACATATAGTACAACCAATCCTTGTTCCAAATCATTATCGTTTAACACCATTTGTATGGAGCTTATTGATGCAACTGTTCCAAAATCTCTGTTGATGCTTGTTTGTGAAACAATTCTAGAAATAGGAGTTAATAACCCTACCAAGCGATAGAAAAATCATCCTATAGGTGTGCACCATTTGAAATAAAGCTACAAGAATTCTTATGTCATTGGGTTTTGTGAAAACTTAGATGCATATCTAGAGTGATTTTTCTAAGATTTATGTCATTGTTGTTTTAAAACTGTGATTGGAACAAATCACCGATGAGAATTCTTTCTGCAGTGGATAATAGGTTTAGCATGATTTCCTAAAGTTCGTATCTCAACTTGAGTGCTTTTACTAAACTCTTGTGATTGTTCTTGGAATGGAGATGTAACAGTTGGGTGGGTGTTTTATTTAAGGCTATTCTTATCTCCCATAATAAAGGTGCACCCTTTGGCATTTATTTGAGTTGTTATTCGTGCAAGGGAGGGGCATAACCAGTGAGGAATATGCATGCTATTTTTGGACAACATGTAGAGCTATTGACCAAGTTGCATCTTGAATCCATCCATTTACATATGTAATTCACTAGCACATTCACACAATTACAGGGTGCATTGCATGAGAATATTGTTGCAAATTTAGAATGTGATGTGAGCTATTCTTACCATCTATATAATGGTGCACTAATTTTCTCTATTTCACCTTGTTTGCATACCCTATTATGCTTCTAAATCAGACACTCAGTAGTAGTTGGAAGGGTGCTCCTTTTAGTACATAATTTGATATATTTTTCGCTATCTACATGTTGGAGATGTGTTATATTCTTTGCATGAGATTTGTGTTGATGTATTTTTAACTTTGGAATATATTCACTTGTATATTGTATTTGTACTTTATTGTATCCCCAATGGACATGTATTATTCCTCTGATTGGAAGTGTCATTAGTTGTACTTGCAAGTGTCGCAAGTTATATTGTAAGTGTCGTAACTTATACTTGATGGGTTATTAGACCACCTTGATGGGGTCAGCCCTGTATGAGTCATGTGGGTTAAAGGGTTATTAGACCACCCTAGTGGGGTCATCCTAGTCAACATTATGTTAAGTGGTTAAGTTGGGGTCGACCTAGTTGAGTAAAGGTCAAGTGAAAGTAAAAGTATAAATAGAGAGTGTGACTCTCTCATTTGACACATTCTCTCACTCACTCACTTCGCATTATTGAGAGAGAGGAGGAGTGCGCACAAGTGGAGGAGAAGTAGATGCTATAGACATTTATCTTTTGGGGATTCATCTTTGTGATCCTTATATTGGTGCTTATTCTATCTCTGAGGAAGTTGCGGGGTCTTTCACCTTCTTGGTTTTCCCTGTGAAATGATTTGTATCTCTTGTCTCTTGTGTTTGATATGCTGTACATGTTGTTCTCTCAGTTAAGATCCTAGATCAAATTGAATTAAATTTGAAAACTAACAAGTTGTGTCAGGTGCAAATAACCATAAGTCCATTTTTGGTTCATTTTGTGCTTTCTTGGCCAATGGTTTTTTAGCCCATTGTAATTTAATCCCATTTAAGGGATTAGGGTGGTAATATGATTTGGATTAATAGATTAGGGTTTTGGATGTTGTGTAATGCCTAAATATTGTATTGTGAATAGTCAAGTTAAAAAAATGAAGAGTACAGAGGTGCAATTTTAAGTTAGGTTAGTTTCTGAGTTAACGATTTCCAGGATAAATCTATATGTATTGTATGTGTTCCATTGTTGTCTTTTCTATTTTTCTTAACAATCAGTATGCATTGATTCACTTGCATAGGTTTAAAAATTTCACAAGAAGGCATAAACAATATTTTGTGAATGCACTCAATGGTGGAGGTATAAATTGATCCATGCAAGTGGACGGGGTGAGTGTACTGGAGATTGGTTTACTGTTTTTGACTCATAAAGGAGGCATATCACTTTATCCTACATTCATACCTTTTCATATGATAGTTTTGGAATATTACATTGGTTTTATCATGAGAGGAAGGTGTTGTTAACAACAATTGCATAGCCTATTCTAGGGTGAATTATAAGGGCACAACCACTACAGCAAAGACATGCCTACTTTAGACAACATGCATATTACATGCAATTCCTAGATGTGGCAGCATGAGGATGCAAGCTTTGGGAAGATATTGGTCTATTGAATGAGGCAAAATCGATGTTAATCGGTGATGGATACAGGGGGATTTGATCTATGCCTATAGGGATTCAAAATTTGTTATACATGTCATCACCAAACTATTTGGAATGGATAGAAGCATGGGTACTTGGTCGATGATACTTTTTATTTTATTGTATGTTAATCACTATTAATAAATGTTTACAACTCTCTTTTTTAGTCTAGTTGAGTTAATTTCATGATATTGTGTGGGTTTTCCTCCCTTTGTTTCACTAAGGGAAGTATGAAATTATGAATATAAGCAATTGTCCTTTACTCCAAAGATTTGTAGGGTGACAACTTTCATTTGATTAGGTTTGCAACTAGGATAGGGTTGTATCTAGGCATTCATTGCAGGGTTCAAAGCATTGTGACCTAGTGAGATTCATTTAACGCAAATGTCTCCACCTTTAAACAAAAAATTTCTATATCTTATTTGACTCTATGACCTAATGGTAGGCATTGGTTTTTGGATCTTTCCCTAAAGTTGTTAAGATTTTCCTTTGAGTGTTTTGCTTGCTTGTTGACCCGATTTTCTCTCTTTAATTCATTCCAATATAGGTCATAGGATGGTTTTGTGGATACCCCCTAGTGGTGGCACAAACCAATCCAAAGTGTGAGGAGCTTGAGAGGTGATATATATTTTTCTTTCAAACAATTGAACTTGAGGCTCATTCTAGGTGTTAACAATTTTTTATGATGGCCCAAATACAAAGGTGGACCCAATTATTTGTTAGAAGAAGAGAGTAGGTTTGTGATGGCCCAATACAATAAAACGATATACCCAATAATTTGTTGGAAGAATGTTTCCACCAAAATCCAATTCATATTGAAGACTATGATATTGAACTTCCAGCCTAATAAAGAAGTGCTAGAACAAACATGATGTATGGAAATCAACTCTAAGTTGCTCATCTCTTAGAGGAAAGTGATCATTGAACTGCTCGTCCATTGAAAGAATACTTCCTCCAAAATACTCACCTATTGGAAAAAAAATCCATTGACCTGCCCATCCAATGGAGGTATGGAAGCCACATCCCAACCATACTCCACGTCTATTGGAATATTAGTGCTATTGATCTGCCCATTTGAAGAATTCTCAAAAGGAACATTTTGTAAGAAAGAATAGATGGGAGTACCCCACACTAATAAATTAAGTTTTCATTGAAATCATAGTAGGAAGAACCAACTCCATATATTTGAAAGAGCTCAAAGATAATTGAAAACACTCAAATACAACAGGGGAGGGTCTACATGAATACTCAATGCAGAAATGCATGAGAGAGCATACTGAAGTAAGAAAATTCAATACATTTTGAGAGATTGAACAAAACTGAGAAAGCTCAAATACAATAGGGGTGTGGTTGTGTGAATACCTTGTTACACTTCATATTGTATGAGGTTTCACATTGGAGCTTTCAACTAGTACCTTGGAGCATCTTGATGTTACGATGCTCTAGTTATTACTAATGGTGCTTCTACAATCACAAGGATCTTGGGGATGAATTTGTCTTCATAAAATGCTAATTGTGTATGGTTATTTATATATGTATTAATGTATGAGGAAAAAATCAGAAAGAAAGTTTAGGAACCCTTTTGGTAGACATTTTGAAGAACAAAAAGATGATTGAATTATCTTGACGTATTTTGGTGAATTCTTGGAAAAGATAGTTATGTAAGCTCAAATGAGGATTGTAATTACATTTCAAGCTGAAATATAAATGTGTTTTTTTCCAAGGGAAAAAAAGCATTACATAGGAACAATTTTGAATCTCCTTCTGAATACAATTGTAGAAAACTAGCCTAGTCACAATGCCTGGTCACTAAAAGTAAATCATTGTGAAAAATTAACAACATTCTCTTTTAAATTAGACAATTTTGAAATGCCGAGAGTATTGCACAAAAATACACAGCACCTGAAACTCCCTATGAATCACTTAGAAGTTAGTGAAATTTTTTCTTGGAAGGTGCAATAATTCACCCCATTCAGAAGCCTCGTTCGTTCGTAGGGGGAATTGAACAACATGCAAACCGAGAGGATTTCGTGTGAAAAAATTGGATCCTTGAGGAATTTTTTTTTTTTCCAACAAGATATAAATAGCTTATTCTGAGTTAATATGAGCCGAGGAAAAGCCACCTTAGGTTAAAAGTTGTAGAACGTCGGTTAGCCTATGAATTTTTTAATAAATTGATTGAATTTATGATAATATGTATATTGAGAACAGAGTGAGCATTTCTTTTAACTATGTGATTTTGAAATATTCTCACTGTGGATTTTCATACTTCATTGACTATTCAAACCTAAGGGTTCTGAAATCCCCGTAAAAAAATAAATGAGAATTTGTAGCTAGTCATATTCATAGCACAACTGACAAATCCTCTTAGGATGCAATATGAGATGTTTAGACTCCACCTAGAGTTGGTGAGAAAAACCCAAACACTAACAAAGTGGAATTTGAAATTCATGCATCCAATTTCATCGAGAATATTTTGATAGAACAATAATCCCATCCCTAAGTTGAATGAAATGATGTAGGTACTTAACATCACGTTGCAAGAAATACGGATTATGATATCCCTTAGAATTACACAATTCTTTATTGAAACTTCTTCCAGCACTTTTCAAAGAAATATATTTGGTGATTTTATTCTGTATTCAAGAAAAATCCAGTGAACACCAATTAGAATAGGAAGAAATTTGAATGGAAAATGAGAGCTCACTTCATAAAAATGGGAAACTAACCACCCCATTCAGTTGCAAGAAGTTAATCTTGAAGGATGAAAGGAGATCCCCAACCAGCTCAACTCTCCCAGCAAGATCCTTTATCAGGGGTTGTCCAACCTATTCTATCAATTGGCTTAGAACCCCATCCATATTTCTTCTCATTTCCTCAGCCCACAGGTGCATATTTATCTTCCTCATATGATGTCCATCCTAAGCTACATGCTGCTGTATTGAATCTATTATCAACTTGATCTCCACAAAAAGGAGAATACCTATAACATCCCCCTCACCCAATCCGACCATCGGGAGGGGACGTTGGAAAATCCTAGGCTCTAAAAACTCGCCCCAATGCATAATACGATTTTCAATAATAAACAATGTGTGCAGAAACTTAATAAACATGCACAACGGAAATACAAATCTAACCACACACATCTAGCATACAATTACCAGCATAACATTATAGGCATCAAATAAAACAATTCAGGTTCAAATACATAAGATTACTTATCTTTAAGAAACGCAGATCCAAAAAATTGGTTGTGTAAGAGCGCTTTTCCACCCAACCATAGGCACTCAGTCCAGCATATACTCTTTATGCTGCTAAGGCCACCCCCAAGCTGGGCTATGAGGCCACTAGGGTGAAGGAAACACCTACAGGATTCTATCTCTCATCCCATAACCCATTCTGCTCTCTGTGCTTAGTCAAATTCTCTTCCAGAGCTCTACAGGGGTCTCACTCAGCCCTCACAACCTTGGCTTCCACAATACCTTCCCCACACAACACCCTTCTAGATCAAGCATCCCCTTCACCGATCCACGGTTCTCTTGGGCGATCCATCTTGCTGGGTGCCTCTAGTGTGTGCATAGAAGAAGTCCAACCTAATATGCCTGATATAGAACGACTTGTAGCCTTAATTTGTGACCTCTCAAGCACCTACAAGCAGCAAAACTCCATGGGTAAGGTTCCTAGCTTTCCCAATCTTTCTGCTCACATACAACCAATGATATTCCGTTCCAAAAATGTAGCTCTGTATTCTAATTCGAATTTCTAGGTTTAGCATACAGCTTAGTAATGGACATGAACAACAATGGTAACTCTACGTAGTGTAGCAGCTTGCATGAGAGAATGAGAATGGGATAATGATCAAAAGAGTGTTGAATCCAAGGATATGAGGTTAGGATGAAAAGACATCTGACATGGATTCTGACCATAGAAGAAATAGGACTGCTGACAGATGACATAACTGTCACAATCCCCATTCTCAATAACTACATGAAGTGACTTTCTCCACCAACCTCACATGTGCAATAAATGATTGGAAAATGGTCAAAAGGAGATCATTGGCTTATTCCCTTCACATGACAGAATTTTGGGTGAGTTCTAAGGTTGACACTTGGCAGCATAGGATTTGGTTTCCCATAGACTCCCTTCCTCTTCCCCTCTAGTGGAATCGTAGCCCCTTTGGTTCTCTTTACACAGCCATTGTTGGAGCATTTTATTATTTATGCACATAATATTTACATATACTCTAAATCTGCATAAAATCCAACCAAACAGTCCAAATAACATCATACATGCCTATCCATTCACTATTCGAGCCTTGGCCTTGAGCTCCGCACTAGGAATTAACACTATCATATTTACATCATTTACATTTTTTAATGCAATGGGGTCAAAATCGGGATATTACAAGCCCATGCACGTTTCCAGAATATATCCACCCTATTTTAGCTGTCATTATTGAATCCTTCGTTGGCTTAGTCTAATTTCCCAACCTACAGAGGTTTCCATAGCGCTTTCACTAACATAGCAATTTGCATTACATGTATTATGAGTATTCCATCTAGATTTCTTTTTCTACTCCGACCTTGTTGAGTTTGCATCATTATTTTCATGGACTCCCCAACCTATCCCACAGTAGATTTGACACCCCATTTAGGGCCAAATTGATCATCCCACCCTATATGAACACGGGGGCTTCACTGGAAGGCAATATAATACCACATTCATTCATATTGCAGTATTAAATATTCATGGAAACCTAAAAATTATATTGCTTATATATTAAGGGGCAAAGGGTTTTTTTTATTTAATGTAACAATACAAAAATACTTTGGGGTCTTTTTTATATGGGCAGACTCACAAATTTGCACCAAATGGAGATGGCGGGATCACGGCCGGATGAGAAATCGGCTTGAGGCAAGGCTCAGGATTACCAATATGCAGGGAAATCGCGTCTTGAGGCATGCTTGAGGCCAAGGGTTTCGTGGTGAAGTGGGTTTCCAGTCGATCATAGTTGAGAGACAGTGGTCATTGACAACCAATTGTTACCAATAGCACTCAGCCAATTGTTAGCAATAGCCTTGGGAGGCTCTAAGCCTCCAGGGCCTGTTATAGGCCCTCGATAGGCCTTGGGGGATTGAATACCCAACCACTTGTGCCTATTACAGGCCTTGGGGGCTTGGATACCTAGCCCACAATAGGCTTAGTCAGCGATTGGGGAACTGAAACATGCAATATAAATGTTGTACTATGTGCATTGGCTCTAGTGACATACAAGAAGTGATCTCCTATCTCTTCATTAGACCATTAGATGTTGCAAATCATAATGATATGTGGTTGAGTAATTGCATTGTGGGTGAAGTAATGTGCATCCACAATATACATCGAAAGAAGCAAGGTGCATTGTAGAATGCATGTGGGGTCATAAGAGGGGTATCATATCAATATACTAGGTAGAAATATAAAGAGGTATAAAAAATGTTAATGAAAAAATTGATACATACAATATCTAGTGAAAATAGGGTTTTTTTAAATTGGGAAGGCATATTGGGCGAGGGTTAAAAAAATGATTTTGGAAGGTATTTTGCAATATTTAGTGAAATTAGGGGTATTGTTTCATATGCCACGAACGAACGTGCTATGATAGCAGTTTATTGAGTGAAGCCCCCATGTATATGAACCATAGAGGGATTTTCCTCATTTTGAGCACAATCTTTAGACATTATTGTCACATTTTTCTTGTTATTGTTCCAATCCATTGGCCATATCATTTCTATAGAACTTTGATTTTTCCAATCTGGTGCATCTGAAGAGGTATTTTTAGTGTAAATTAACAACATCCAGTTAATTAGGTAAGGTTGTTAAGCACATGGAAATGTTGCGAATAGAATAAATCAGCACTTGAAGTTAAATTCCTTACTTATCAACCCTTAGTATCACTTTCCATGATAAACCACAACACTCCATAGTAAGCTCTACAACACAGAAATACCAGAATTAAGGAGGGGGATCTTTAATTAAACATTTATGCTAAGGCAATATTTGAGGTAGGATCCAAACTAACTAGAGAGTTATTTTCCAAGAGGAATAAAAATTAAAAACCCATCGTAGCATCTTTAAGGACCCTAGGAATGGATAAAGGATGTCAAAAACAATTTCAACATGTTATGAGAGGGTAACCAATTGGTAGAATTAGTTAGTGGCAAACCTAGAAATCGAGGAAGGGTCTAAAATTCAAGTTAACAGCTTTCCTTGGAATCTAAAAGGATGGAGAATAAAAAAATCCTTATGGCCTTAATTGACAAGAATGAACATAAAAAATAAAAATTAAAAACATTGGTTTCTAGATTTTTTTTAAGATTAATCCAAGGGCATTTGGAGGATGTTAGGAACCCATGTCTTTACTTTGTTAGTATATTGTTGTTGGATGCATATGCTTTGTAAGTCGTCCCGTAGTATTTGTTGATCAATAGTTTGTGTTATTGTTGTTGGCGCATATGCTTTGTAAGTCGCTCGTAGTATTGTTGATCCATAGTTTGTAGTGGCCAATGGTTTTGACCCATAGTATTGGCGCCTAGACTTAGTATATAAGTGTGTGTTGAGACCTATGAAGGCACCGTGAAGTTATTTGTATTGAGCTTGCTCAAAGGAGGTTGCCCCCTCGAAGTGCCCTGTGATCAATATAAAATTCATTCTGAGTTCTGTCATTTCTACTATTTCGCATATTCTTATTAATTAATTGTTGCAGGTGCTTCACATCTGGTATCAGAGCACTTTCTTGGGCTCGCTAGGTGAAATTTTTGCCAAAATTTTTTTTCGCATCTGTTGCAGGGTCGGATTTGGGAATAATCCCTATCTGCTTAACTGTGGGAAGTACTTGGGCATAAGCCCTAAAACGCATTGTGATGAGTACCATAGGAACCCCGAAGTAGCTGGCCCATTGAGAGGACCTGCCAGTGAAAAGGGAAACGACCCCTACCTAATTGACTAGTTCCCACCCATGAGGTAAACCAAGAGTTGTCATTTGTGGCAAAGCGGTTATCAATTTTACCTGAGCCGTGGAGTGAGGAGTACTGCCCCAATACACAAGTCGTCAGACAGCGTTGGTGGTCAAGTGAAACCCCTGAACTGTTAGGAAGCCACACATACCTGGGGTCCATATCTATTTTCAGCTGAACTATTGTCGATCACTACTACATCATTTCAGATCCAGCCGTTCAGATCCATTTTGAAATCCATTCAAGATCCGTCCATTTTCAATCCATTCAGCACCATTTCAGATCCCTCTGTTTCCGCTAGCTTCTTGGCCATTGCAAATCTATCTGTTTCAGATCCCTTCTGAGCCGTAGCCACTCTAGTTTGAAAAATAAAATAAAAATAAAAAATAAAAAAATAAAAAGTATAAAATTCAGTTTTTTCTCCATATCTCCCTTGTTTTCACTCTATTTCCCTTGAAATTTTCGGGGAACCCCTGTCATCCCAGTCTGCATATTTCATTCCTGAGGACCCTATCCCCAATTCCACTTCCCAAAGCTCGAAATCCCACATTTGTCTATTTTTAGGGTTTTCCATAACTTCCTCAGATTTCACCCAATCACCTTCAAATTTTACCACAGAGTTCCTTTCCGAATTCTGCTTCTTTGCCCCCCTCTTCCAAATTTTCCCATTCTTTCACCTCGCTTCTGAAATCCTCATTTTTTGCTTCCCTGTCTATTCGATAGTGTCCAAAACCTTGTCAAACCCCAATTACCCTTCATATTTTTTCCCAAATCCAAATTTTCCTTTACTGAAGTTGTTTCTGTTTTTATTTTTCTACCCAGTCAACCAAAAAAAAAAAACTCTTGGTTATGGTTGTCACCTACGCAGAAGCAAAAACCATGGAAGAAGCACTTGCAGCCATCCAAGCCAAACTCCAGGATCTGGATGAAAAATTTCTCAGCCTCCATCTGGAACATTCAACTATGAATAACAAACGACAGTTTGAGTCTTCATCAAACAATGGGTTCTCTTCTTCCAGCAATTTCCGTGGTCTGAAGCTTGATTTTTCTCGCTTCAATGGTACTGATCCAACTGAATGGATCTATCGTGCAGAACAGTATTTCAGTTTGCATAATACTTTTGATTTCAACAAAGTTCCGCTTGCATCCTTTCATTTGGAACAGGAAGCTTTTCAATGGTACCGTTGGTACATCAAGGCTCATGAAGAGCCAAAATGGATAGACTTTTTCCAGCTCCTTTTGCAACGATTTGGTCCTAGTGCTTTTGATGACTTCACGGGAGTCCTCACTAAACTTCGCCAAATTGGCACTATGAGAGAGTATCAAACCGAATTTGAGAAACTAGCCAACCACACTGAAGGATTGTCTGATGACTTTTACCGGAGTTGTTTTATCAGTGGTCTAAAGGATTCCATCCGCTCTGAGGTCAAAATGTTCTGTCCCAACACAATGATGGAAGCCCTAGGGTTGGCTAAGTTGGCAGAAGACAAGATTGTAGCCCAACAGTGCTCCAAGCCCACTTTTGTTCCCTTCCGAAATATAGGTTCTCAACGACCACCCATACTGCAGGCTCCTCGACCAACTCCTATCAAGTGTTTGTCTGAAACAGAGATGCAAGCACGCAGAGAAAATGGGCTTTGCTATAATTGTGATGAGAAATTCACTCGGGGACATAGATGTGTTTAGCAAAATCTCTATCTCTTGGATGTGGATTCTCTGCTTACCTCTGAAATTGGTGATGAAGATCCAAAAACAATGGATGCTCAGGTCGACATTCAAGAACCACCTATTGACCCTCCGTCTCAGGATGACCAGCTGTTAACACCCAAAAAGTGCTCACTAGCTCATTCACCACATTATATGGCTCATTTGTCCATTTTCCTACCATATTTCCCTTAAAATCCCAAAAAATCCCATTAAAAAGCCTCCAAAAGGCCTAAAAATGCCTCCAAAAGGCCACAAAACCCTCAAAATAGCCTTAAAAAGGCTAAAAAACCCCCTTTTCCTGCAAAAAATAGCAAAAATCCCCTAAAAAGGGAATAAAAATATAAAATAATGAGGAAAAGGAGGAAAAAACCCTATACAGCTGCACAAAACCATGTGTTTCCTAAAACCATGGGTCAGCACTCCACCACCAAAAAACTATAAAGAGGTGATGGAGATCCCTTATTCCATATCCACAATCACAAGCACCCTTACTCTGCCAAAATCTCTCTCGAAACCCTAGTTCACCATTGAACTACTTTCACCTTGAGAGCCACTTTTGGCCCATTCCCATCATTGGAGAAGGAGAAGGAGCATCTTGAAGCTTGGAGCATCCTCTTGGACACTGCAAAGGGCTTCATCAAACCTTCTCATTGAAGGTAATATCAATACAAAAAGCCATTCTTTATATCTTTTGTTTAAGTTTCATGCATGTTTTAGGAGTAATTTAATTTCTGTTTTAGTTTAATTAGTTTAATATACTGAACTGCTACTAAGGAGTCCATTCTCCTTAGTAGGTGCTCATTTGCACAAGCTAGGGGTAAAACCCTAGCTACAGTTTTGGCGACTCCCCTAGATTTTGAATTTCTGGTTTCCGTTTTGAATTTTTTACTTTCGGCTGTCCCTTTCGGCCGCCGCATACCGCGTCTTTTCCCTCTGCAGTCGCGTCCCGACCGCGCCTTTCAGGCCTTTACCTGCGACCCGACCGCGGCTCTCAGACTGTTTCCGACGCTCCGCCGGCGGATTCAAGTCTGTTACCTGCGATCCGACCGCGGCTAATCAGCCTGTTTGCCGCGATCTGACAGCGCCAGTCGGCCTTTTCGCCGCGACCCGACTGCGTCTTTTTCCCTATTTCCTGCGTCCCGACCGCCGCTGTTGGCCCGAAAGCCGCGACCTGACCGCCGCTGTTTCCCTCAAACCCGCGGTCGGCCTGTTCTAATTTGCCACAGACCCGCGGTCTGATTTCTGCTCTTTTCCTGTTTTGAGCCCAGCCCCTTTTGCTGCAATATTTTCTGCATCTGAACAGCCCTCTGTCCCACCTGCAGCCTCACTACCTTACAGCCTTTCTGCAACATAATTTCTGTGCCCTTTACAGAATTCTTTTAAAATTTCGTTATTTTTAATTCAGAAAATTTTGCAATTTAAAATTTCAATTTCAGCATTATTGATAGTTGGAAGTTGCACCCCTTGTGGCACTTCTATATTTTGGGTTCATCACCTCACGAGCACACACTCTGTCACATAAATCAAGTGAGCCTTAAAAAGTACCTAATTGAACCAACATTCTAACCCCACTTGGGGAACACAAAAGAATCATTGTAGTTAGGTAGGGTCGGGGGGATAGGCTTCCAATAACACCCCTCGGTCACTTTCACTTGAGACATAGTTGTTGTCCAAATAGGGAACCAAAATCCCCTAGTACTTTTTGGCACGGTCACGACCAGTTTGTCAGAGGGCCTCTCCCTTAGGAGGGTTGAAGTCGGGAGACTGGTTCCGGAGGCCTGAGTGGAATACCGCACTCCATTCAGTAACCGAAGGGCTACCTTTCGCGGTTCGCGGGATATCCCTGTATAGGGGTATTGCGGTCAACGAACTAAACGGCAGATTCACCTTTCTGGACGTGTCATGAACGGGGTATCTTAGTTGCCATTCTTCTAGGATTGACTACCCGGTGTCCCTCCCGGTAGGGGGATATCATAGCCACTTGGCTTTCCTACTCATATTGTCTGACTTGGATTTCATCACCTTGCAGAGGATATGTTTAGTTGAGTCAGAATACTTTTAGTTAGGTGTTTGCATGCTCCTTTACCTCCCTTTGGTCTAGTGAGTCCACCATTTTTTCTTTTTAGGAAACCTGCTGCTTGTTGGTATTCTGACCATCTTTGTTGTTACTCCACCTATTGTAGCACAGCTTTTGCAGTGGGTGTTTTGAGTTGGTTGTTGGCCTGAGTGCCTTGCTTTTTAGCTCTCCTCCTGCACACACGGTTGCATTAGGATTTTTTGAGCTATTTTTATACTCACCTCAACCCACAGAGATTAGACACCATCTGTCACCATTGAGTCCCCGAGACATTCTCGACGCCTCAGGGGCGAGCCCCCACAGCACGGTTCTCTTGACACCACACGTCATAGATTCCGATCATTATCCGTTGATCCCACTCATCACAGATCTAGAGCCTTGTCACTTGACTCCACTCGTCAGCGACGTAGGTCTCCGTCACCAGATAGTGACGCACCTTACTTTACCTCTGATTCTGACGAAGAGTCTGAGAACCCTATTTATACTGCCCCTACTAGCCCCATGGCTGGTACGACTTCCACTCTGTTTGTCATAGGGACCATTGGTGGCACATCCACCACTACACCAGTTACTACACCGGTTTTGGGTATGCCCTCCATGGGACCCTCAACTACTGTTCCCCTTACAGTACCTATTCCCGCAGCGGGAATACCTATCCCCACTACATCAGTGGCTCACACTATCCATGGTGGTGATGGACCATCCTCCACTACCTCAGTTCCCCCACTTGGGGGCACCACCCTAAATCTTGTCCCTCCACTTGGGGGCACTGGCCCCAACTTGGTCCAACCCACTACTGTGTCACATCCTTCTTCCAGTTTGCCTTTCATGGCTAGCCTCAACCTACCTGACCTGGCCAGATTGACCAACGATCCTATTCGACACGACCCTACATGGCCTCATATGCCTACCAAGCTCCCCTCTGATATCCCTAAGTTCGAGGGGAAGGCCGGTGAGGACCCACAAAACCATATCATGTCTTTCCACTTATGGTGTTCCTCTAACTCCATTGTGGACGACTCTATTCGCCTCCGTCTCCTACAGCGCACCTTCACTGGCTCTGCAGCCAAATGGTATATCGAGCAACCACATGGGACCCACGCCACCTTTGCTTCCCTGGCCTCGACCTTCCTGCAGTTCTTCCAGTTGCCTGTTCGCTATGATGCGGGCGTTGAGATCCTTCTATCTTGTAGACAAAACATGGCTACCCATATCACGGACCACATCCATGAGTGGCGTCGACGCCGTAGCTTATGCAAGATCAAACTTGACGACCGTATCTTCCTAGATTGGTTCCTCAAATCCCTTCTCCCTGTTATCGCTAAGGATGTAGCCTCAGAAAGACCCCAGTCTGAAGAAGAAGCCATCCTTAAGGCTCAACAGTTCGACCTCATTTACGCCCAATCGGGTTACCTTTATACCATTATACCTGATGCCCCTCGCGCCGAGTCCTCCCAGCATGATGCGCTGGGGGCATCCCACGCTGCAGATGGTATCATTGGCCGTGTTTCTTCGCATCCCCAACCATTTTCTATAGCACGTCCTACCCCTGGCCCCGACCTGTCGCGGGCTACTTCACAGTCTGGAGCAACCAACTCGTATGCTCCTATGACACATCACCATTCCCATGGACCCTCATGTCCACCTCAGTGCTTCGGGTATGCGACTCCTGCTTATGCTCCTCCCGTCGCCCCTCAGCGTTACTACCATCAGCAGGCTGCCTCAGCTCCTGCGCCTTCACAAGCCCCACCAGCTTATTATCCGCCACAGGCAGCCCCTGCGGCACATCCACAACCGGCTCCGCAGTCCTACCAGCAACCCCCTCAAGTTGCTGCACCTGCTCAGCCTCAACCTGCATATCATCCACCGCAGCCTGCTCCAGCACCTGCGCAACCTCAAAATCCACCTGCTGCCCAAGGGCAAGTTTACGCCCAACAGAACCCGCAGCAAAACCAGAATAACCAACGAAACCAGGGCCAACAGAACCGCGGCAAGGGCCGTAATCGGGGGAACAACCAACCTGCAGACCAAGCTGGTCAACCGGCTAATCCCCCTGACAACAACAATGCGGCCCCCGCTAATCAAAACCCTGATCACCCACCCAAGCAGGCTAAAAACCCCAATTTGCGAACGAACCACCCTTGTTCTATTTGCGGGGTCTATGGACATTACACACATGCTTGCCCACACTTGGAGCGAGCTCGGCAACTCTGGGTTGACGAGGCCCATCGCCAAGGGCATGCGGCTCCCCAAGTGCCACCCAACCCCCCCCAACCTCAACAACCCCCTTTGGTGCTGCAAAACCCCTTACCAACCCAAGGTGTGGTGAACACTCAGCCGTTGGCCCCTCAAGCTAACGCGCAACCCCAACAACAACAGATCACGTACGCTGCTCCTGATCAACCCATGTTTGACTCAGGAACCCACCACTTATTGATGATGTCATCTGCTGACGTCAACCTCCAGACCCGTCGGAACCAATATGGCTCCACCTCTGAAGCCAATCCCACGGATAAAACTACTAACGCCCATCCCACCGATCAGGCGTTACGTATACCTCCGCCGCCCATAGACGGCGCTGCGAAAGCAGCTCGTTTCCCACTTCGCCGAATCAATAATAACCCTAATGCGCGCGCTGCGTCAAACTACAACATCGTAGACGACCTAGCTCAATCTCCCGCAGCCATGTCTGCACTAGAGGTATTGAAGAACTGCCCTTCCCAGTGCAAGACCTTACTCTCCGCCATTGGGGGCATTGACCCAAATGATTCGAAGATGATGGCATTTGATTTAGACCAGTCTGAACCACGCCTACCTTCCAGCTTAGCATTCCAAGTTACTGTCTCCGTTTGGAATCTTGTCATCCATCGGTGCATCATCGATGAGGGTGCCTCCACATGCGTTATGTCTACATTCGTATGGCAGAAGCTAGGATCCCCTCCTCTCCAGCAGTCCACCATTGCGTTACGCGCCTACGACGGTCGTTCGGCCCAGCCCCAAGGCCTCCTACCCAACGTTCCCGTCCAGTTAGGTGGTAAAACAGTCCTTATTGACATAGAGGTAATCAATGCCCAATTGGATTACAACCTTTTACTTGGCCGCAGCTACATGTATGCCATGCGGGCGGTTGCCTCTTCCGTCTTTTGCACCATGATGTTCCCCCATGAGGGACGCGTGGTTAAAATTGACCAGCTCACATACTATGATCCCAGTGCTCCGGCGGCACCTGAAAATGTTCTCCCCATGGTCGAACAACCTGTTTCTCCTGCCACCACTTCGTTTGTTTCCTCTTCGGGGCCTGGAGTCTACTTAGACGCGCCGATGACCTCCACCTTTCAATCCATTCCTCCGCCGTCATCTACGCCCGAAATGTCTGACTTATGTACCTTGTCCCATGACAACCTACCACCTAATCCTCAACCACCCTTGTTTCCTAAACCACCATTGGTACCTAGCCACATTGGTGTTACACCGATCCATACGATCCCCTTCCTAGTCCCTCCATCAGGAGTAGTAAGCGCCCCGGTCATGGCTACCCTTAGCCTCCCTGGGTTAACCTTGGGATTACCTGTATGGTATCTTTCGCCTCCCGTTCGCCCGCCGACACCAGATGTCGTCCTCCAACCGGTGCAACCCATGGCTACGACCACTCAGCCACCTCCCGGTGTCTCTACCCCTTCGTCCTCCACGACGCCTCCTCCTCCTCCCCACCCCACTGGGGGTAGAGGTCCACAACCCTACACTGCTGTCCCACCTCCCAAGACAGTCAAAAACCCTC
Organism: Larix kaempferi; assembly: GCA_027924585.1. Taxonomy (NCBI): domain Eukaryota; kingdom Viridiplantae; phylum Streptophyta; class Pinopsida; order Pinales; family Pinaceae; genus Larix; species Larix kaempferi. The sequence goes on along the minus strand of BSBM01000159.1, from coordinate 7,345,001 downwards.
CAGTATTTCGTGCTCCTCCCAAATGCTCGCTGTGCGATGAGTTAGGCCATGCCACTCACCAATGCCCACAGTTACCAGCATTACAGAAGCACATGCAGATGCTCGACGATGACCCTAATATCCCAACTGTCGAACTCAACCCCACTCCCAAGCCTAAAGATAAGTCCCTACGTACCAACCACTCCTGCGCCATATGCGGTATTTACGGGCATTATTCACATCATTGTCCCGATCTCCCGGATTACAGAGCAGCTCTCTATGAGATGAACAATCTGGATCTTGAGACGACACCACCTACCATCGAGGAGATCTACCCCCCGGTCTCTCCCCCTTCTGAAGAGGTTAATATCATCTATATGATCTCTTCAACCACCACTTCAACCACTACCCCCTTGTCAACCGATTTGACGACGCAAACTTTCCGTACCGATGAGGAAGTTCTTGAGGCCCTGACCGCCCCGGATTATCCCTGGGACGATATGCACCATCGTTCCTCTTTCATCCCAGAAGAATCCTCCTCTAGCACAGCTAACCAATTCACAGTTGAGTCTAAAGACTTCCTCCCCACCAAGGTCGACTGGTTCAAGGACCCTATTCCTGCTCTTGACGCCTTTGAGGAGGGTAACATGGCTAACATCTCACCTGTCATCCAAGTTGATATCGCTGCCCCAGGACGTGCCCCTGAACTCATCACTTTAGGAGCATTCTGCAGTAAACAAGAGATTGAGGACTACATAAACTCTTCCGAGAGTTCCGTGATGTCTTTGCCTGGTCTTATACTGAAATGCCTGGTCTTGACCCCACCATTATAAAGCATCACATTGACACATGGCCTGATGTACCCCTCGTTCGTCAGAAACAACACCACCTTGACACCTCTGAGTCAAGGAGCATAATAGATTCCCTCGACCCTGGGATAGGGGGCATGATCAATCATTTTGAACCTTCCCCATCACATCTATCTCAGCATGTCAATGAACCCATTGTTCAAACCCACACATATGTGATCCATAATCACAAACCCCATGCACATAGCATGGGGGCAAGTCATTAACCCTGCTCACTTTTTCACACTTGTGATCTCAACCATTTTTGAGGTCACATATCATTTGTAGATTTGATTTGATTTTATACACCTAGTATTCTGCCCCCGCGGGCCATCATGATACACCTAGTATTATGCCCTCCTTTTTTTTTTTCGCACCATTTGCACCGCCGGATTCATATTTCCGTGCCCATGATGATGCTTGAGATCATTTCTCGCTCTCACCCCCCGATTTTTTGGGTATTTTTTCAGACGCCACTAATCGCCTCGGTTTGCGTGCCACATCGGCCGTTCTCCGTTTTTCACATGTTTTATATCATCGGATTCATTTTTCCGAGCTGGTGATGACGCTTGAGATCATTTCTCGCTCTCACCTCCAGATTTTCTAGGCATTTTTCAAAATGCCCCCGTCACCTCGGTTTGCGTGCCACATCGGCCGTTACCCGTTTTTGACACCCTTTATATCGCCAGATTCATTTTCCGAGCTCGTGATGATGCTTGAGATCATTTCTCGCTCTCACTCGGTACAATTTCAACATTGTGTCCCGACACCTTGCTGCCTCGGTTTGCACGCCACATCGGCCGCTATCAGATTGTTCCACATTTTTACATGAGCCATTCACTCCTGTCATACTGCAAATGTTTCGTTATTTTACCACCATTTCATCTACCCCGCAAGGAGGCCCACCAGTGTTCCCCCCTACCCTCGCTCTTGGTCATCATTACTGATCCTTGATTGAACACTTCCTCCTTGCCTGGCTATTCCTTTTGTTCGGTATATTTTTATCCCTTTTTCGGGCCGGACAAGTCCTTTACGAAAAAGGCACTTAGGGAGTTTTTGTTAAGCTCTTTTCTGACTCCTAAAAGAATGAAAAGATCGCCGAGCAATCTTGCTTCCTTAAAGTACCTGAAAGTACCTGCTCGTTAAAGTACCTGAAAGGGCGTCTATCTGGTATAAGTTTAACCCTTTTCCGGACCTGGTAGACTAATTACGAAAAAGGAATACTCTAGTCACACCGGCTAGAAGAGTTCTTCATTGCATCCTTTTATGCTTCTTTGGGCCTTGGAGACTAAACCTACGAAAAAGCAACCCCCTGGAGTCTTCTTACTTGCTTTCAAACTCTCTAAAATTGAAGGCAACCACGAGCATGAACTGTCCTGGGCTCGTAAAATCCACACGACAGTACCATTTCATCATTTCAGAGTCTTCTTATCACTTTCAGACTCCTTAAAATTGAAAGCAATCACGAGCATGAACTGTCCTGGGCTCGTAAAATCCACACGACAGTACCATTTTACACACACTTCTTCTAGTTCCGTAACCCATGACGAAGTCCCATCCCGTGCCTCCTGGCACTTTGATCTATCATCTCGGCAGCACCCCCAATCAGGTCGCCTTTGTTCAGAGTATTCTGCAGTCTTCTGCCATTTTTACACCAGCTTGAGTCTCCCTCAGCCAGTTATCCTCCCAGATCCATTACAGCTATGATCCCTTTCCCCTCAGTCAGTTTCATATGCTGCTAGATCATTCCCATTATCATACTCTGAACAGAGGAAGTTTGAGTCCACCCACTCTACTTGCCCAGTTGTCCCCCCACAGTTTATTAGTCCTGCCATCAGCACCATCACATTTCGGTCTTGTACCTCGCGCTCCTGTCAAGGAAACATCATTTCCTTGATATTTGCAGGTCTCCCTCTGTCGACGACAGCTCCTCTATTCCAGAGGATAGGCCCAGAGGTCCCTACGCCTTGGACTTATCACCATCTGTGGTAAGTGCCTACGGACCCTTCTGAGAGGAATCATCATTGCCTCTCTGAGTGGTTGTTCCTCACATGCTCGACTTCAGCACCTTGATCGCATCGTTGAGGATCGCGTAGGATTATATCCCATCAGTTTTTAGTCGAAGACCCCGGATTTCCCTTGACTCTAGCACATTGGTGAGTCACTTCGGAACGCCCAGTTGTATGTTCCCGTGGATGTCCGGGCTGCGTTGGCGATTGTATTCGGAAGCCATCCAGTTACATGCTTCCTTGAGTACCTAGTTTCAGTTCCAGTTCCGTGTACCATTGTGAGTGTACCCCTTATCACTCTGATCCAGCAGCTCATCAGCCCCTTTGGTACCACACTTAGTAGCACTGTTGATTGTTCCAGTGCACCAGTTCTGCAGTTCACGCATGATCCGCTCAGCAGTATGTCCCAGTTTTGTGTCCCCTCGGGACTCTTATGATGTACACAGTGGTCATGTCTATTACAGGTCCCCCTTTTCGGGCCTCACAGTTCTGTTTATGTATCTTGATACGAGCATGGGTATGCCCGCCTCGTCCATATATTGAGATTATTCCTCATTCAGTTTTTGAGGTCATGTATATGTCAGGTCCCCATTTTTTGGACCCCATTGTTATTATTATGTTATATCCTCATACGAGCATGGGAATGCCCGCCTCGTCCATATGATCAGATGATTCCTCATCCATTCTTGAGGTTATGTACTTTTAGTTCTTGCAGTTGTTCGGGATCGTTGTTCCGGGCTTCAGTTTGTTTCTTCTCTTCTCTCCACATCCCAGGAAAACCATTCATGACTTATGATGTCCATCGGCCATACGATGAGCTCCTGACCTCGCACATCAGGGGGCAATCTGTTAACACCCAAAAAGTGCTCACTAGCTCATTCACCACATTATATGGCTCATTTGTCCATTTTCCTACCATATTTCCCTTAAAATCCCAAAAAATCCCATTAAAAAGCCTCCAAAAGGCCTAAAAATGCCTCCAAAAGGCCACAAAACCCTCAAAATAGCCTAAAAAAGGCTAAAAAACCCCCTTTTCCTCCAAAAAATAGCAAAAATCCCCTAAAAAGGGAATAAAAATATAAAATAATGAGGAAAAGGAGGAAAAAACCCTATACAGCTGCACAAAACCATGTGTTTCCTAAAACCATGGGTCAGCACTCCACCACCAAAAAACTATAAAGAGGTGATGGAGATCCCTTATTCCATATCCACAATCACAAGCACCCTTACTCTGCCAAAATCTCTCTCGAAACCCTAGTTCACCATTGAACTACTTTCACCTTGAGAGCCACTTTTGGCCCATTCCCATCATTGGAGAAGGAGAAGGAGCATCTTGAAGCTTGGAGCATCCTCTTGGACACTGCAAAGGGCTTCATCAAACCTTCTCATTGAAGGTAATATCAATACAAAAAGCCATTCTTTATATCTTTTGTTTAAGTTTCATGCATGTTTTAGGAGTAATTTAATTTCTATTTTAGTTTAATTAGTTTAATATACTGAACTGCTACTAAGGAGTCCATTCTCCTTAGTAGGTGCTCATTTGCACAAGCTAGGGGTAAAACCCTAGCTACACCAGCCAAAGATATCTCTCCATGCTTTAGCTGGAATCACCACCCCCCAAACAATGCAGGTCAGGGGTTACTTCAAGAAGCTTCCTCTTACAATACTCATTGATTCTGGTAGCACTCATAATTTCATTGACCCTCAGATCGCCAAACAAGCTGATTGTTTTATCCATCCTTGCTCCAACTTTGAAGTCATGGTTTCCAATGGGGGCACCTTACCTTGCAAAGGGAAGTGTCGAAATGTGCGTATCTCTATGGGAGATTATACCTTGCGCTCTGACATGTTTTCCTTAACCTTAGGCGGATGTGATGTAGTTTTGGGTGCTCAATGGCTACACACACTTGGCCCTATCTTATGGGATTTTGCTGAACTTTGGATGCAATTTTCCCTCAATGAACAAAAACACACATTGACAGGATTACAACCAGGGTCTCTCAGCATCATCAGTTCACATCGCATGGAAAAACTCCTCAAGAAGAATTCACATGGTGTCATCGCTCAGATCCATTCCATTCAGATGCAACCATCAGCGGTCTCCACTACTCCTTTGGATTTACAACAAATTATGGATCGATATACAGGTGTCTTTGCTGAACCAGTGGGATTGCCACCTTCAAGGCCAGAAGACCATCATATTCAGCTCCTTCTTGGCAGCGTTCCTCCCAACATCAGGCCTTATCGCTACCCATTTCACCAAAAAATGGAGATTGGAATGCTCATTCAGAACTTATTAAAGCAAGGTATTATTCGCCCAAGCACTAGTTCCTTTTTTTCTCCAGTTCTTCTTGTCCGCAAAAAAGATGGGTCATGGCGCCTCTGCATTGACTTCCGAGCACTTAATCACCTCACCATAAAGGATAAGTTTCCAATTCCTATTGTTGATGAGCTTCATGGGGCTCAATTTTTCTCCAAGTTGGATCTTCGTTCTGGGTATCATCAAATTCGGGTTCATGAGGATGATATCCCTAAAACAGCTTTCCGCACACATGATGGCCATTATGAGTTTTTGGTCATGCCCTTTGGCCTCACTAATGCTCCTTCCACATTCCAGGCCTTAATGAATAACATATTTCGGCCCTACTTGCGGAAATTCATTCTGGTATTCTTTGATGATATCCTCATCTATAGTAAAACATGGGATGAACATCTCCAGCATCTGGATCCTATCATGCAACTTTTCTCTAACCATCATCTCTATGCCAAGCAGTCTAAATGTGTTTTTGGACAGAAGTAAGTTGAGTATCTCGGGCACATTATCTCAGCACAAGGGGTTCGCGTGGATCCTGCCAAAATCGATGCCATGAACAATTGGCCACATCTTCAGACACTCAAGAGCCTTCGTGGTTTTTTGGGTTTGACTGGCTACTACCGCAAGTTTGTCAAGGATTATGGGAAGATTTCAGCTCCATCAACTGCTCTATTGAAAAAGGATGCTTTTACATGGACACATGCTGCTCAGTGTGCATTTGACAAACTAAAACAAGCTATGTGTACTACACCTATTCTAGCTATGCCCGATTTTTCCAAGCCCTTCACTATTGAGAGTGATGCTTGCGGCAATGGACTTGGTGTTGTTCTCCTTCAAGATGAACACCCCATTGCGTTCACCAGCAAATCCCTTTCAGGTAAGAATTTAGCTGCCTCTACATATGAGAAGGAAATGATGGCTATTTTGCATGCAGTACAGAAGTGGCGACCATACCTATTAGGGAATCATTTTGGCATCAAGACTGATCACCAGAGTCTGAAATATTTCTTGGAACAACGTGTCTCCTCCCCAACACAATAGAAATGGATTAACAAACTCATGGGTTATGACTATGAGATCACTTACAAGAAGGGTAAAGACAATATTGTGGCAGATGCTCTTTCTCGCACATTTGATGCCCAAGGTTCTCTTTCAACTATTTCTATGCCTGTTCCAAATTGGTTGCAATCTGTTCAATAGGGTTATTTCAATGACTCTTCCTTATCTCAAATAATCCAATGCTTGACCAACAACCCTTCTGTTGTACCACATTACTCTTGGGATGGTGCTTCTCTGAGATACAAGGGTCGTCTGGTGCTTCCCCAGAGCACAGATCTTCAATAGGCTATCTTCTATGAACTCCATGCTTCTCCATCGGCAGGGCACTCTGGGTTCCTCAAAACGTATGAACGGGCACGGTGTAACTTCTTTTGGCAAGGCATGAAAAGGACAATTCAATAGATGGTGGCTGAATGTGATACCTGCCAGCGCAATAAGGGTGAAACAACACTCCTTCCAGGATTGCTCGAACCCTTGCCCATACCTACACGGATTTGGACAGATATTTCTATGGATTTCATTGAAGGGCTCCCTAAATCTGGTGGGAAGATAGTGATTCTCATTGTGGTTGATCGCCTCTCCAAATATAGTCATTTTTGTGCTCTCAGCCATCCCTATAAAACCTCCTGAGTCGCTCAAATTTTCCTGGACCAGATATTTCATCTTCATGGCATCCCTTCTTCCATTGTCTCGGATCGTGATGCGACTTTCACCAGTCATTTTTGGACAGAACTATTTCGCCACAATGGCACCAAATTGAAGATGAGTTCAGGGTATCACCCACAAATAGATGGTCAGACTGAAATCTTCAATAAATGCTTGGAAAATTATCTTTGTTGCTTCACCTCTGAACAACAACATCAGTGGGCAAAGTGGCTCCCTCTCACTGAATGGTGGTACAATACCTCTTACCACACTACCTCTAAAATGACCCCATATGAAGCAGTCTATGGTCAGGCACCTCCATTTCTTCTTCCATACACCCCCAACAGTTCACCAGTTCAGGAAGTTGACACGGTCCTTCGAAACCGCAATCAGATTCTTCGCATTTTACGAGACAATCTTCACATGGCAAGAAATCGCACCATTCTAAGCGCACTTTTCAAGTAGGCGACATGGTTTTTCTTCGTCTCCGGCCATATAAGCAATCCTCCCTGAAACTCAAAGGGCATCATAAGCTCGCTCCAAAGTTCTATGGGCCATATCGGATTCTTCAGAAGATTGGGTCCATTGCTTATAAATTGGAACTTCCTCCTTCTTCCCACATTCATCTAGTATTTCATGTCTCTTGTCTGAAGAAAGTTCTTGGCACCAACATTAGTGGACAAACTATTTTACCCGAACTGTATAATGAAGGATCCATCCTTTTGGATCTGGAGGCCATCCTCAATCAGCGCACTCATCAGCTTCACTCTTGCTCTATCACAGAGGTCTTAATTCAGTGGCACGGCATGCAACCAAAGGATGCTACATGGGAACCACTCCTTCAGATTCAACAATAATTTCCACATCTAAAGCTTTGAGGACAAAGCTTTTTTTTAAGGGGGAGGGCATGTTAGGAACCCATGTCTTTACTTTGTTAATATATTGTTGTTGGACGCATATGCTTTGCAAGTCATCCCGTAGTATTTGTTGATCAATAGTTTGTGTTATTGTTGTTGGCGCATATGCTTTGTAAGTCGCCCATAGTATTGTTGATCCATAGTTTGTAGTGGCCCATGGTTTTGACCCATAGTATTGGCGCCTGGACTTAGTATATAAGTGTGTGTTGAGACCTATGAAGGCACTGTGAAGTTATTTGTATTGAGCTTGCTCAAAGGAGGTTTCCCCCTCGAAGTGGCCTGTGATCAATATAAAAGTGATTCTGACTTTTGTCATTTCTGTTATTTCGCATATTCTTATTAATTAATTGTTGCAGGTGCTTCACAGAGGATGGCATGAAAATGAAGGGAGAAATTTTTGGAGGTTAGTGCTGATTATAGTCTATCCCAAGGTGGGAAGAAAATCTAAATAATTTCTCCAATGTTTGACCAAAAAATTTTTAGATGACAAATTTATTGTGGTCCCAAGCCAATGTAAAAGTGGAGAGGCCTTTTCAGCAAAGCTTACAAATTTGCAGAGGTAAAGTAACAATGAATTTATAGAGATAAAGTAACAATGAAGTATAGACCCAAAACAAAGTTACAGTTTTAATATAGGATGTACTTGTAGGAAGAGAGATCATTCTACTATTAGGAAAAATATCCTGCAAATACACACAAAAAAAACCACCTAAGAGCCACATACACGCAACAGAACCTTATGTTTCCCATAAAGAAGAGCACTGATTAATGAAAGTGGTTAAGCTAATTTCAAGGAACGGCTAAGAGGGAGAACACAGAACCATATCACAAGGGACTGATTTTCTCGCCACATTGTTATAGGAAATGTGTTGGATAAACATTTGAAAGAGGAGCCACAAGAGAGGAGAGAGTTAGACCAATAAAATCTTGACTCAGGCTCAAACCCAAACTCATAGGAATGTGCATATGGTTGCAAATGAGTTAGTAGCTCAACTACTAAAGTTTGAAGGAAATAAATCCTTGTTCTTTGAGCTTTCATAGTGACATCCTAATAATGAAATGGGAGGTTCCCAGTGAAACAAAAATGTTGAAAGGAATATTTTTGGCACTAGTACACACATCCTATTATGTGACACCACCAAAATAAGTGATTTTCTCTATGGAACAACGCCTGCAAAAGATAGTTATTGATGTCCATATTTTGAAGATCCCAACAACTGATGGAATCTCCAAGAAATCATTTGACATGTGATTTTGTTAGACTTCTTAGAATCTCCTTGCAAGCTTGCTTTTGGTTTTTGGCTCAAATGACTAAGCTTCTTTATCAGTAGTAGTAGATTTCATTTCGCAGAGATTATAGTCAGAAATATCTCTTGGGACTGGACATATAAGATAAAAACAATGGTTTATCTTTGAAAAACACCATATGCAAAATGAGCTCTGGAAGGATTGAGGATTTATAGCCAAGTAAATAATTTGTACTATATTTTGAAGTTAATATAAACTGTTATCATTTCCTAGAAACAAAACATGTTTCCAGTGATCTAGAGATTTTAACAGCCCTGAACATATAGGAATAATATAATAGCACTTGGAACCATGACAATTTTTCGTTTTGAATGTTAAAAATAATTCAAAAACATTCTTAAGCTCAAAAGAGATTCGAAAGAATCCTTATATTTACAATAATTAATCGATAGAATCTTAAATTAAGGGAATATGTTGCCAAGAAATTAAGACACTTATGGAGATGAATATAATACAGTTGAGCCACCTAGAAGTTTCTTTATGACATACACTTAATGTAATCCTAGGTGAAAAATGTTTCTAAAACCAAATATCCTACCATTATGTAGACATTTCCAAAAATCAATCATAAATAAATAGAGGTACTTTCAACCTGAACAATATCCAAGTAAATAAAGATAAGTAAAATACTGCAAAATCCTACAGTCCATTATCCATATTGTACTCAAACTCCCTGGAAGAATAACTATTTGAGAAATGATTTCAATCCATCACACCTCTCAAATCATCTAAATTTTCTACTAAATGAACACAAGGGAAGAAACATCAATCTTGATTTTCTTGACATCTTATAAACTTGCACTGAGCACACTAAATAGGAAACAAATCATAAGCTTATCTACAACATTCCTACAAAGTTACCATCATGTAGGCAGTGGTAAATCATAATCCATAGACACTAGATGATGCATGAACCATACATAAAATTTTCTAAAGCCTTGCCACATTAGCAATACTACAAATCATGGACTGCAAAACCAAGCAACACTACAATCAAGTATTCAACAAAACATGCAATGAGCATTTCTTTGACAAAAATAGTAAAACAAAACTTATCAACTCCCTCAAATTTTCCAAAACAAAGGAACGTATCCATAAGTTGAAATAAGTTCACGTGAAGGAAAAAGTTCTGAGCTTCATATGTACACATTAAACTTCATCAAAATCATTATGGATAGAAATATAATCCTAAGAATTGGAAACCATTAGAAAAATAATGCTATATTTTTCTCCGAACAAGATACCCATGCCACTACACGAGGTTTTTTATATTGCTCAATCATAATTGGCTTGTTCTCATTAGCTTTTGGCCTCTTCTCCTTGGGATTCTATTCCTCAGATTTCCTGCAGCATAAACAACCACATTCAAGTTATGCACAAAAAAAAAGTTCAATAAAACTAAAATGTCTAGGAGAGTATTATGAATATTACTAAAAAAAATGAGAAGACACATATAACAACAAATAGATAACCACCCGTACTTGTACAATTAAATTCCTTCCAGGACATGTTATAAATCATGGCAACAAGCCATTACAACAATGTTAAAAGATAAAATTATTGAGGGGGTAAAATGTAATTGGTTTGTCTGTCTTATCAAATTTTCCTCAAAATATTAATAGAAACACTACCAGATGGTATGAACAGTAATCAACATACTAATTTCAATGCAATACATAAAAATATTTACCTTGATGACATACTTCTAGGTTATGCCTTGCACAAGTTTCCATAGCACAAGGTTTCAAAGGTCAACTCCACACCTCAAGAGGTTTAGAAAGAACACTAGGACATATCTACAACATGTTAACTATCCTTTCAAATCGCATATTTAACATTACTTTGATGTTACAGATTATATTGTGTTTAAACAAGAATCCCATGTGCACTAACCTGACAACCACGAGCTTGCAAATGCAGACAAAGAGACACATATTGGGAGAATCTAAAGAACTGCCTCATTGAGACAATTTAAATATTACACAACATTACCCTCTCAATATTAGCTAAGAATACCAACCTATCTATGAAGACCAACATCAGTTGTGTAGTAATTAGGTAAGTATAGATAAGAATATCAAGAATCCAAACTCTAAAATCTAACAAAAGATATATTCATTCCACTTCTAATAACACATTTTCCAGATATATTCATGCTTTAATCTTTGTAGTATATATATTTGAAAAAATCATATCTCAGTGCAATGGAAGATATTCATTCCACTTCTAATAAGACATTTTCAAATATATTCATGTTGTACTCTTTGTAGTATATATCTTTGAAAAATGAGATCTAAGTGTTGTGGAAGCTTTTAAATATTTCTTTCGAACTACAACAATTTTCATTTATCTTGGCCTTATCCTTGGCCCTTCAATACATCATACTTTTCTCAGAATCATTACCAACGGAGACAATAATATCAAGTGTGGTCATTTTTCTTTTTCAACGTTTCGGAAAGAGGATTGTTCTTCATCCATAAATACTAATTAGTAATAACATATCATGACATTTATCACTAAATGCATGTTACACTGCAACCCCAACTTTTTGAAAATTAACCAGTTTTTTTGAAACGTCGGGATCCATATCTCTCTCTCTCTCTCTCTCAATGCCTTCCATAACATGTTATAACTCATTGAAACAAGCCATTGTAACAATGTTAAAAGATACCCGAATGTGGGTGAAATGATTATGCACATGAGGGCAAGAACGGGGGTCTCTTCTCTCAACCACGTGGAGCATGATTGATTTTCGCAACATGCGAATTAAATGGATCTCTTCCTCGATGCACTTGCTCATTTACTCACTGGTCATTCGATCCTTTGATTGAGCTGGTGAAGGTACCTGGACCTCCTTTCCTCCACCGCACAAAATTATGGCCTCTGCAGGTGTTGGTTTAAGGCCTTCAGGCCGACATTACTTCTCCATTAGATCCTACATCGGTGAGAATGGCGTTAAGGTCCATCCTCTTCTTTTTGATAGCCACTTGTTGATGGTTGGGGTTTGGCGCTCTCATACCCACACTTTGTTATACATTGGTTTTTTTTGTTCTGGAGCACAACTCTGAGCCCGCTCGACTCTCCTTCGAGACCCACTAGTTCTTTAGGGAGAATTATCAGCTGGATAAGATGTCCCGAGTGTCACGTCCCCCATTTTGACCCTTATAATATTTTGGGCTATAATGTAAATATTGTATGTATATTATGTATGATTCCTAGCGTGGAGCTCAAGGCCAAGGCCCCACTAGTGAACACTCGATCTAGAAGAGGCAAGTATTTGAAATTATGCTACCCATGTGCTAGTGAACCATGGGAATTGTAAATATACATTTTAATATAAATGCCCACAACTAGCTATGCAATGCAACAAGAGATAGGGGCATGATGTTACAAGGAATTGGGAGGGAAATATTCAAACTCTTGGAGCCAATCAAGCCAAGCCAAGTGTCAATGAGAAAACCAATCAAACCCTCAACTACCCATGTTGACTTTTGTACCCAATCATTGATTTCTCCCAAGAGTTGGTTGAGGTAGTTAATGCCTTGGGGAATGGGAGGTATGGATGTCCAAATTTGGGTATGGGCAAGCCACCCTGCATGGAAATTCATGTTTGGCTTCTTGGGAAAGAAAAGAGCCATGATTTTCTCCTCAAGCCATTACCCATCAACCCACTTTGCTCTCGCACGAGTTTAGAGCTACCTGGGCATTTTCTCCATTGATTTCCTATGTGTTCCTTCATTTTTCCTAGCTGGGAAGGCCGTTTTTGCTGTGGCTAACAGTGGGGAAGAAGGGGGAAATGATTTGGGGTTTTATTGAGTCCGTTTTGGCCCACTGAATGCTCATACATCTGTGGGAGAAATCGGTTTTCTTCCCTGGGATTGATTCCCTCTTCCCACAATCCATTTTTGGTGTGCCCACGTTTTGGGGAAAACCCATAGACCCTATTTTGTGAATCCATGGTTGAATTGTGTATCCATGCCAGTTTTGAGCTACTGTGTGTAAAAGAATGTTGGGGTTGAGATGGGTATCCATTACTTTGGCTGAGCACGGTTTGAGAGTCCCAAGTTCCTTGTAGATATCATGCCCAACTTGGGGGTGGTCTCTGGGTGTTGAAATAATACAGGCTGGGCAGAGACCTATGGTTGGGAGGAACGTTGCAGCGACATAGCTAGTTGTTGGGACATCATTACATCAAGATGAGTATTTTATTATGTAATTACTTCTGCAAATGTATTAAGTTGGCTGTGTTAAATTGAATGCCATCATGTAATGTGTGTGGATGAGGTTTTCATTCCGCTGTGCATGTTTAATTGATTTACATATGCACACATGTATTTCTTTGCTTTAAAATCTAATGTATGGGCTGAGTTTATGTAAAAACCCCATAGAATGGCATTAGGTTCCCTTCCTTGCATTGGATCCAAGGGTGTGGACGTTACATTTGGTATCAGAGTTGTTGGTTGCAGCATTGGGCCTTCATGGGCTACCTATCACAGCTTGCAGAGGTAAGTATGCTTCCTGCCCAGCACAGACTGTTAAGAAAAGTTTCAAAATTTCAAAATTTATCAAAAAAATTTCTAAGTATCTATATGAGTTTTCTGCCAAAAACTTTGCTAGCAAATCTCGGCGAGTTGACCCGAAACGGCGGAAGAAGTTGGCGAGTTTCTGCCGCTGTGCCGGAAGGAATTGGTGAGTTCCACCGCAATGACGGAAGGAAAAGCTGAGTTTTCGACTGGAAGAACTCAACAAGTTTGTCTGCAACAGTGGAAGAACTTAGCGAGTTTGTCCGCAACGGCGGCAAAACTTGGTGAGTTGCTCCGCAATAAACCGACAGAAAATCAATAAGTTCACCGAAAAAGAAGGAAAAATTCCAGTGGAAAGTTATGAGTTTTGGTTCGTGGTGGAGGAAAAACTCGGTGAGTTGGTCCGCAATGGCGGAAGGACTCGATGAGTTGGTCCGAAAAATTTCAAAATATTTCTAAGTGTTTACGGTGGAAAGAACTCGTGAGTTTTTGCCGAAAGGGCGGAAGAGATGGGCGAGTTCATCTGCAACGATGGAAAAGGTTGGTGAGTTTCCGCTGCAGTGTTTCTAAGTGTTTACGGTGGAAAGAAATTGTGAGTTTTTGCCGAAATGGCAGAAGAGATGGGTGAGTTGCTCCGCAATGGTGGAAGAGATGGGCGAGTTCATCTGCAACGGCGGAAAAGGTTGGTGAGTTTCCGTCGTAGTGTCAGAGGAAGTTGGCAAGTTTGTGCCGCAATGGCGGAAGGAAAAGCTGAGTTTTCGACCGGAAGAACTCAGCAAGTTTGTCCGCAAAGGGGCATAAGAGAATTGCTAACCTCACCGAAATAGAGAATTTCAACTATTTTCCAGGGTGAATTTCTGGTACCGAAAGTTGAAAAATGGCTTTGAACTCATAGGCCAGATTGCACGAAATTGAAGGATTTACAAAAAAAAAAAAAAAAACAAGGGCGCTGCCCTCAACCCACCCTACAACCACAAGGGGGCAAGCCCCCTTGACCCTCGTCGTCTCCCAGAGACAGTCGCTAAAGGTGTGAAGTGCATTCTCTATGCTTGGGATGAGAAGCAAGGATTGCATTAATAGTTGTGGAATTCTCAGCAAGAGTAATGGGTTGTAATATCCATTATAGAGGATGAAAGGGAAATTCCTCACCTTAAAACTAATTCTGTTTGTAGCATAAGAATTGCATATTTGGAAAATAGCAAGAATGAATGATTACACATATGTATATGTTGAATTGCTAATTCATGAGAATATCATAGCTAATGATTGCTTGTATTCTTGGTAGGGAAGCCAAGGAAAAGATTAGCTATGATGTGGATGAGGAACTCCATGTTAGAATGAGGAATTGGGAAGAATTCCTTAACTCCTCTCTTGCTATTGTATTCATATTTCCTAAGTTTCATAAATTGAAAATTATGGCATAGGGATTATAGAAATGCAAGAGAGTAGTGGACTAAATGCATATGAATTAATGGGCATGATTAAGGAGTCATTGCACAGTGCATATGAATGGCTTATGCATAAAGCATGATGTTGCATATGGGTAAAGGTAGTGAAAGTTACACATGCAATAGCCCATTAATGGTATTGCTTATGGTTGATCACCAGTAATGTTGTTAATAATGGTTGTATGAATCAGACCATAGAAGCATGATTGAAAATGACCAAAGACAACCGAAGCATGGCTAAATATGTGGATGATGTTATTGCATATGATCAAAAACCTTATGAGGAAAATATGGTGCAACAAATCTCTAAGCATGAGGTTGGGAAAAAGAACTATGAAGCCTTGGTAAGAGGCCAACTGATCAGGTAGCATCCAGTGATGTTAATGATAGCCATGCACGTAATGGTTATTTATGCTTAAATTGCATGAATGTTGAAAGAGGATTTGGTAAGATCCCTTCAACTATGTTTAAGCTATGTTGATTGGTTTGCATATGGTATTGAGTGCCTGAATGTGAATATAATCCTACCAAGTATGGTCAGGAGTGGGTGAGTGAAGGCAAGGAACCTCACACCCTATAGTTTCTTAGAAACCTTAATGCATTCATATGAAATTATATCATGCCATTTGTGTATGTTGGCTATGAGTTTAACAACCAAAGCAAGTAATGACTTATGGTCCTGTTGTAGTGTATGCCATATGAGATAGTCATGGTTAGACCATAATATGTTGGAATGCATAGTATTCATGGATTAATGCAAGGTTGTATTGAGGGGTTATGCATTGAGTGAATGCACATTAAAATATTATGTAAATGTTGTGAATGTGCATGCATATGTGTGAGTGCACATGTTAAGATGCATTGCGAGAATGAACGGTTGTGATATGTATAGGTTTCAATGCATTTAGATAATAGATGAAATGGTGAACCATTGTTAATACTGAGTGAATTTCATGAGCTGCTATGAATGCAGGAGAAAGATTGCATGAAGAAGGTAGACATGATGATGGGCTACCAGAGTGCTTTGTGGAAGGACAGAGATTGCATGGAATGTGAAGTAATGAGTACTTACCATTTATTTAAATTGCACGGATTGTGTACCCATGTCTTGCAATTTTATTGATGATAACGATGCATATATAGATATATACATATATTTCATTGCACCTCAAATGCTAACAGCTGAAGGTGTTTGAATTATTGAGTGTTATAATTCTGAGATCACTTCAGTGACTGTTGTAGAAATGAAAGGATTATATGCATAGATACTCACAACATGTTTGGCTTATTGAAGTTTCAGATTTCAAGTAAATTGTTTTGGGCATGGAAAATGTGGGTAAGTCCATGACAAAGATTGGAATCTACCATGAGAAAGATCCAAACGATATGAGAACAGACTCATGGCTAAGCAAATCAATTTCTATAGAGAACAGAATTGCAAATTCATACTTGAATTTAATTATTAATGCCATTGAATGATTATTGTTAAATGCTATTGACTGTTTGGTTATTTGATAAATGTGCTAGGAGACACATTGCAGAAAGACCATGTGTGATGACCTACAGAAGCCAAACTCCATGGGAAGGACCCCATGCTTTGGAAATGGGTTTCGGGTGAAACACCATTACATCTATTAAGGATGACATCTCAGCTAAGCTGTATGTTGGAAAACCATGAGAATGAGATGGTAAAGCCATGCCAAGAGGGCATGAGTGGATTATGGAACATGGAAAGATTGGAGTGGCAAACCGAAGAACTGTTGACTCAGAGAAGGGAGCCCCCATTCTTTGCAAATGAAGAAAAGATACATCTGCAAAATGAATGAGTATTCTGTGACCCTAGATAGAACATGCATGTCTAAATTATTAGGGTTAATATGCAGATCATGCTCTACTTTATTTATATATATCATTTCATACTGCTTGAGTATGATTAGGGCCTACATGGCTCACATTGGAAAGGGGGTGCACACCTTTTCTGGTGGCGGGTCATGATAGGGTTGTCAATATTGACTACACCTTAAGGGAATGGATGCATTCCTGGTGTTTCAATACTTGATAGTGAATGTTATGGAATGTGGTTACAATTTTGAGAAGCAATAATGATAAGCCTGCTTATCCTTCTTGTGTTGTCAGCCTACACAAATGCCAATTGGTACTGCACATTAAGAGGCAAAGTGAAGAAGGGTACACAGAAGGACTGTATAGGAATTGAAAACCTTTCTATGCTCACACTAAATAATACTGGAAGGGATGGACAAACCCAGGGAGCTGTGTAGTGAAAAGGGGTATCATCCTTATGTGAGTGGGGCCATGTTAACCCGTAGTCAAGAAAGTCACCTATAAAGTTCCTAAAAGGAACCACTGATTTGCACAAGAGAAGGAGTGGCGTCCTTGTATGAATGAAGAGTTGATGTGTGTGTGAAGGGTTATGGTGCAAGAAGGTGTGGTGAAATTGGTGAAGGCATAAAATCTCTATTGGGTCAGCAGTAGGAAGGCGGGTGCCAAGACTAACTGGAAACCCTAAGATGCCTATTGGATCAGCAATAGAATGGTGGGTGCCAAGAATGACTAAAAACCCTGAGATGCCTATGGCTCCATAGCATAGCCTTGACCTATAATGGTCAGGTGGCGCAGTTTCCTTCCATTGGTCGATGACCCAGACGAATGTGTTGGCTTAGCACTGGAGAGGGCCAGCCAGGTATGGGACTAGTTGGGCACCACCAAATGCTTGGTAAATCCAACCAATGGGGAGGTGTACTGGTTAAGCATTAACTACATCAAAGTCCATAGGTGATTCCAAGGCTTGCAAAGTGAAGTAGGACCCTGTGGACCAGAGGGGAAATGTGCAATACAGATAAGTATTCATTTTCATTTATGTCTTGTTTGGAATAACGAAGATTTCAGGTATAAGTCTTCTAACAACTAAGCTGATACACTATTGTTTCTTTGTTGGAAACCTTGGTCATTGCAGGAAGGCAAGACCCTGAAAGACTATAAATTGTTGGTAAATCTAGAGAGTAAATGAGTGGGCGATATAAATTGCTGGTAAATCCATAGAGTAAATGAGTGGGCGATATAAATTATTGAGAAATCGAGGGAGTAGTTGGTTGAGCGCTATAAAGTTCTTGATAAGTCCAGAGAGTGACTAGTTGGGCATTAACTACTTGATATGGTAAAGCAACGTGTACGCTGGCCCAACACCCCTTAAACAATTGATAAAACTAGTCAGAGCATTGGCCTAGCATATTGCTAAAGGAAATGATTGATAAACCCAGTCAGTGTACTGGCCTGGCATTGCCTATTCGAATGATTGTGGAGTAGCCTACGTGCTAGGCCAACATTCATAATTGTGTCCACAGGAAATCCAAGGCTCGTGAAGCAAAGAAGGATCCCATGGAATAAAGTGAAGACATCCAATACAGATAAGTATTCGGTTATCTTGCAACTTTTTGCTTATGAATATACATGTGTATATAATTTGGTTATGATTTCCTAAAATTTTGTTTAGAGATAAACCCTATGGAAATAAACTAAACATGTGAATCGATTCAATGTTTGAGTGTAGGTATTGTTCGAAGCAAGGACTATGAAGGAATCATAGGGATGCAGATGGATATGTGACCATCCTAAAGATCTCAGTATGAGCAGTAATGAAAGATGGTGCTAGTGGACATGAGGGGGTCATAGCAGCTAAAGGTTCTATAGGCAACTATGGAGAAGGGTTCCTAGTTGAAAATCCTTAGACAGACCTTAGACACTAAGTGTCATAGTCAAGAAAGGAAAGTCAAAGCATTCACATTGAAGTGAAAGAGACTAAGGAGCATGAAACCACAGTGATGGTGTAGCTCCATAATAGAACAAGACTAAGAGGGAGAAAATCCTACTCTTCTCT
This sequence comes from Larix kaempferi, assembly GCA_027924585.1. Classification (NCBI taxonomy): domain Eukaryota; kingdom Viridiplantae; phylum Streptophyta; class Pinopsida; order Pinales; family Pinaceae; genus Larix; species Larix kaempferi. The sequence goes on along the minus strand of BSBM01000159.1, from coordinate 7,326,056 downwards.
TTCCTTTCGATTGATGCATTTATAAAACAAAAGATTGTTGAGTGCATGTCATGGTTGAAAATATATTGTGTTTAATTGCTTGAGATGAATTGTCAATGCTGAAATAGTAAATTTTCTGTGAAAGAATGAACATGAATGAGTTCATTTGTATGTTGGAAAGCACGAAAGTGTAGAAGTCCCATGAATAAAGCATGGACACTCCATGTTAATTGGGAAAATAATTGACTAATCTTAATGTTTATGTTATGCTTGTCCTAACAAATAATTTCCATGATGAATTTCACAGGTAAGGAAAGTGAAACAATTGGTTGCAGGTGGCACAAGAAAGTGTTGCTAGCAAGCAAAGTGTGGTCAGTTATGCCCATTGACTATGGCAGCAAACCGAGGGCTATTAGACTTGGCTGAAAGTCTTCTTCAAACAATTGCCAGAACCCAAGAAAATTTTGGAGAGATGCTCAAGCTACAGAGGCAACAGAATGAAATGAACCATAAGGTTTTGCAGGACTCTATTCGTCTGCAAAAAGAGGTAAAAAGCATTCTGGGAGCAATTAGTAAGAGAAAGGAAAGTGGATCCATGAAGAAGCATTCATCCAATCGGCCGATTAAGAAACGTTCCAGGTGGGAAGATTCAAAGGACATCGAGTAGGAAAAGGTAAAGCAACCAATGAAATGTTGGGGATGTGGAGGAAATCATTGCCTCCGCGACTACCCAACAATGGAACATCAAGAGGGTAGCTGCCATAAAGTTTCCAGACTTGTAGATCATCGGGAAGGTAAAGAAAGGGAAGGGATTATTTCGGAACAATGCCCTCATGCAGAGCAAGAAGGTCCCGGCCAGCAGGAGCAGTTTGTGAAGGCCAAAGGACTTGATCCCGAAAACCCAAAAAAGGGTGAAATGCAGGACAGGCCTGCCATATTTTGTGAATTTTGGACATGTACATAGTGTGTATGTATTCCTAGGTATTGGAACACTAAGGACGGTGTTATTCCAATGGGAGGGGAATGTCACATCCCCCATTTTGACCCTTATAATATTTTGGGCTATAATGTAAATATTGTATGTATATTATGTATGATTCCTAGCGTGGAGCTCAAGGCCAAGGCCCTACTAGTGAATGCTTGATCTAGAAGAGGCAAGTATTTGAAATTATGCTACCCATGTGCTAGTGAACCATGGGAATTGTAAATATACATTTTAATATAAATGCCCACAACTAGCTATGCAATGCAACAAGAGATAGGGGCATGATGTTACAAGGAATTAGGAGGAAAATATTCAAACCCTTGGAGCCAATCAAGCCAAGCCAAGTGTCAATGAGAGAACCAATCAAACCCTCAACTATCCATGTTGACTTTTGTACCCAATCATTGATTTCTCCCAAGAGTTGGTTGAGGTAGTTAATGCATTGGGGAATGGGAGGTATGGCTGTCCAAATTCGAGTATGAGCAAGCCACCCTGCATGGAAATTCATGTTTGGCTTCTTGGGCAAGAAAAGAGCCATGAATTGCTCCTCAAGCCATTACCCATCAACCCACTTTGCTCTCCCACAAGTTTAGAGCTACCTAGGCGTTTTCTCCATTGATTTACTGTGTGTTCCTTCATTTTTCCTAGTTGGGAAGGGCATTTTTGCTGTGGCTAACAGTGGGGAAGAAGGGGAAAATGATTTGGGGTTTTATTGAGGCCGTTTTGGCCCACTGAATGCTCATATATCTATGGGAGAAATCAGTTTTCTTCCCTGGGGTTGATTCCCTCTTCCCACAATCCGTTTTTGGTGTGCCCACATTTTGGGGAAAACCCATAGACCCTATTCTGTGAATCCATGGTTGAATTGTGTATCCATGCCAGTTTTGAGCTACTGTGTGTAAAAGAATGTTGGGGTTGAGATGGGTATCCATTACTTTGGCTGAGCACGGTTTGAGAGTCCCAATTTCCTTATTGATATCAGGCCCAACTCGGGGGTGGTCTCTGAGTGCTGAAATAATACAGGCTGGGCAGAGACCTACGGTTGGGAGGAACGTTGCGGCGAAATAGCTAGTTTTTGGGACAGCATTACATCAAGATGAGTATTTTCTTATGTAATTACTTCTGCAAATGTATTAATTTGTTGGTTGTGTTAAATTGAATGCCATCATGTAATGTGTGTGGATGAGGTTTTCATTCCGATGTGCATGTTTAATTGATTTACATCTGCACACATGTATTTCTTTGCTTTAAAATCTAATGTATGGGATGAGTTTATGTAAAAACCCCATAGAATGGCATCAGGTTCCCTTCCTTGCATTGGGTCCAACGGTGGGACGTTACACCGAGGGCTTCACAGTGGTCCCCATCAAGGTGGTGGAGGTCGTTGTTACCGTGGGAGTGGAAGATTAAATCTCAGTGGGTATAATAATTCAATACCGAAGGATTTGAGAACAATTCTCAATGAATGGGAAGAAGAATTAGTGTTGTAACATATGGTCACACAAAGGACTCGCGATAGGTGCAAACACTTCTAGATAGTTTAGAATATGTTGGCCAATATCCTCGTGATAGGCGCAGACACTTCTAGATAGTTTAGAATATGTTGGCCAATATCCTTAGGCAGGCCCAGGATCCCCAACAGGGAATTCAACCACCACCTCCACCTCCTTCTCTTTCCCCTGCTAAATACTCCACCTCCTCTCCCATCACGTCACAGATTTCAAGGCCAGCAGATTCCAAAAATCCCCAGCACAAAATTTTCCAGAAGGATCCCACCAACGTGGCCACAAACATGAGAGGGTGGAACATGTTGGTGCCTCCATCCTGTTTTCTCCCAGAAATATTGAACCACTTCCAGTTAAAAATGCTATCAATAGTTCCTCAAGATTTGAAGCCAAGACAACTAGGGACGACTCAACGGATTCCAGCAACAAGAATGCCCATGACAGCTCTTCTAGCTCTCGAGATTATCGTTGCCCCATAGTGGAAGAGAATATCAATTCAGCTAATTCCAATGGCATCTCCAAGTAATCTTATGTTTTTCTCTCTGTTTTTTACAGCTCTATTTGGACACTATGCTTTTTTTTCCAACTCTCATGCTAGAAGTTGTTACATGCTCTTTTGCAGCAGGTCTAGTCCTAGGTTATCAAAAGTTTTTGCAGTTATGTAAATGTCATATACATTGATGAAATATCAGACTCTCAAGCCACTTGTGGGAAGGTCTATAAGGGCCTTACTTTGGCATTTTTTTCTCCATGATAAGCCTCAGAAGGTCCTCAGAACTACAGTCTATCCTGTGCTTTTAATATGTTTTGTACTTTAATATAAATTCTCTATGAAGTTTACAAAAAAAAACAATGTTAAAAGATAAAATTATTGAGGGGGTAGAATGCAATTAGTTTGTCTGTCTTATCAAATTTTCCTCGAAATATTAATATAAACACGACCTGATGGTCTTGAATAGTAATCAACATAATAATTTCAATGCAATACATAGAAATATTGACCTTTATGACATACTTCTAGGTTATGCCTTGCACAAGTTTCCTTGGCACAAGGTTTCAAAGGTCATCTCCACATCTCAAAAGGTTTATAAATAACACTAGGACATATCCACATCTCCACATCTCAAAAGGTTTATAAATAACACTAGGACATATCCACAATAGGTTAATTGTCCTTTCAAATTGCATATTTAACATTACTTTGATGTTACATATTATATTGTTTTTAAACATGAATCCCATGTGCACTGACCTGAAAACCACGATCTTGCAAAGCCATACAAAGAGACACATATTGGGAGAATCTAAAGAACTGCCTCATTGAGACAATTTAAATATTACACATCATTACCCTCTCAAGATTAGCTAAGACTACCAACCTATCTATGAATACCAATACCAGTTGTGTAGTAATTAGGTAAGTACAGCGAAGAATATCAAGAATACAAACTCTAAAATATAACAAAACATATATTCATTCCACTTCTAATAACACAATTTTCTGATATATTCATGCTTTAATCTTTGTAGTATATATCTTTGAAAAAATCATATCTTAATGCAATGGAAGATATTCATTCCACTTCTAATAAGAAATTTTTCAGATATGTTCATGTTGTACTCTTTGTAGTATATATCTTTGAAAAAATAGATCTGAGTGCTATGGCAGCTTTTAAATATTTCTTTCTAACTACAACAATTTTCATTTTCTCTTGGCCTTAGCATTGGCCCTTCAATATATCAAACTTTTCTCAGAATCATTACCAACCGTGAAAATAATCTCAAGTGTGGTCATTTTTATTTTTCCAACATTTCATATCAATAAGCATAATCCATGTTCAGGAAGAATATGAATGCAACATGCTAGATTGTCATTATAATGCTATAGCAACTGAAGAAATTTTCAGAAAGAGGATCATTCTTCGTCCATAAATACTAATTAGTAGTAACATATCATGCCATTTATCGCTAAATGCATGTTACACTGCAACCCCAAATTTTTTAAAATTAACCAGCCTTTTTGAAACGTCAGGATCCAAATACTGGGAGAATTTCTATGCACTGCTCTCTCTCTCTCTCTCTCTCTCTCTCTCTCTCTATATATATATATATATATATATATATATATATTCAAGAAAAACATGAACAAGAAACAGAGAAAATTTAGATCTTGAGATATATTTCACTATAAATGCCTTCACAATATAAGAAATGCCAACTACTATGAAAAACTTGCTGATCAAACTCAACTCAACATGCCTTGACCGACCGAGTAAGTTTTACAAGTACATGAAACTCAACATTTCCATTGCATTATCTTAGTTGGACCAAATAAGGAAAAACAGGTACTTTCCATCCATCATTTTAACTCGCATCCCTTCTACTGGTTTTACTGTATGATAATGTTTGCAACTGCTAAATAATTTGGAAGGCTTGCTATAGTCTAATTTGTTGTGGGACTATTTAGTATTTTCAACCACTTGGAAAAGAAAAAAAAATGTTGGAAAAACTAGAAGTTACAGTTAGAGACACGAATTGTGCTTGGGCACCATTTGTTTGCAAATCCAAGCATGTTGGGAAACGTTTTGACATTAAAGGAGCATTTTTTAATAAGGGCATGAAATACTGGAAATTTCTCAAAATATTTTACCATTTTCTAGTTCATTTTCCTTCTACATCAAAAACTGGGATATTTTTCTCATCCATCTAACGTCCCCCCTAAATCCATAAAACATTTCAAAATAGTACAAGGAATATATTTTTTGTTAAAATTTTTACAAAGGCCTTGGTAGGGAAAAGATCTAGTGCAATTTTAGAAATAAACGAATTAGTGGAGTAACAATTTGAACTATCACCTAGGGAAAATCAATGTTACTAGTGTAAAAAAGTCCCTATAGATGTCACACATCAATGTTAAGCCAATCTAGACTACATCCCAACCTCTAAAAATTAGAGACAAAACAGAGGACTACATTAGGAGTTAGGAAAAGGTTCATATAAAAGCACTACTAACCCTATTGATATTATAAGAGCTTATACTTTCTTGATGTAGATTTTTAATCTACATAGTTTTCATGAAAAGGAAAAAAATCTGATTTTATATTTGTGAATTTTTTTAATTTTATACACTTTCAATATGAAAAATTATTGTTAATCTTTGTAAAGCATCTGAGTTGACACCATTTTGGCTCTTCCAAGTCCTTGCATACATAGTCGGAGTCATATGGAGAGATTTGGGCAACACATATTTGAAGTATAGATCAAGGGCGGTTAAGGAAAATACTTACATACAAGGTTATGTCAAATAGCATGGCTCATAAAACCTACCTAGATATAAATATTTGAACCCACATCAGATCAACAATGCCAATAGGCATCGAGGGACGTCAACACTATAAAAGTTTTTAAAAGGGAATAATATGCTCCCATATTTCATCCAGTTGGGAATATTTTCAATGGATTCTCCACTTGCTCTGATACCAAAAATTGGTGCACAAAGCTCACATAATGGACCTAATCCAATACCAAGGTGCCTTCCCACAAGGTTATGCAGAAAGTCGAAGAAAGCAATAAGAGGGTATATAATTAAAAATTTTGAAGCTTTGGAAAAATTTGGAAGTCTAAAATACAAATTCAAAGTCATCAATAATACTTGTAAATAGAATCAACAGGTCCTAACCCACTTCATATCTGTTGGTTGTGGAGCATGATCTTCTTAATTCAGAGATGTTGTTTTTCAGCCGTGTTTGTACCCCAATTTTATATGATATGTAGGTGGACTGTACATTCATCCCAGCAGAGGGTTGTGGGGGGGCATCGGCCCCCCATGGGGGTCCAGGGTGTTGACGTATATGTAACTTCGAAATGTATTTCACATATATGCATATTGTATTCCTATAGAGATGTTATTATTCCTCTATACAGAAGTGTCGTCATTTATATTGTAAGTGTCGTAACTTATACTTGATGGGTTATTAGACCACCTTGTTGGGGTCGGCCCTGTATAAGTCATGTGGGTCAAAGGGTTATTAGACCACCCTATTGGGGGTCTTCCATGTGGGTCAAAGCGTTATTATACCACCCTAGTGGGGGTCGGCCCAGTCAGCATTATGTTAAGTGGTTATGTTGAGGCCGACCTAGTTGAGTAAAGGCCAAGTCAAGTTAGTGTATAAATAGAGAGTGTGTCTCTCTCATTTTACACATTCTATTCTCTCACTCACACTTGGGAGAGTGGAGCACTTGTGGGGGAGGAGGCTCTGCTGCTAGGAGAAGACTATCTCTTGTATTCTGGTTGTATCATTGCTCTATCTATCTCTGAGTAAGTTATTGGGGTTTTTCGCCTTTATGGTTTTCCCCAAGTAAACTCTGTGTCTCTTGTGTGCTTGCATTATTGTGTCCATGATTGATATGCTGTAGATTTGCTGTACATGTTGTTCTCTTAGTTAAGATCCTAGATCAAAATGGAGTAAATTCTAGAAATTTAACATGGTATCAGAGCTAGCCTGAAAGAAGGCATGATATGGCATGTATGACACTTGTTGCACTTACGATGCTAGGGCTTGATATAGCAAAAACCAGTCATCGTAGCACTTTCACTATAAATATGTTTTGGCGAGGTTTTCAGATCTGAAAAGTTTACAGTTCGAAGACCAGATCTCCATGTACCTTGTGTCCAAAGGAAAACCACTAATTCGTTGTACTTTGTGATTTATGATCTGTACAATATAGGGTTTCTGCCTCTTCCAGATCTGAGTCAAAATCAGGTGACCTTGGGAAAAAGGTCATAACTTGGGATAGGAATCTCCAAATGAACTTTCGTAAAAAGTGATAGGTAGTACACAGACTGTACTATATCAAGAAAATTTTTCAGAGGCCGAAGTTGAACCAGTGACACGTGGCATGCTGTACACATTCCCTCTCCTGTATTATCCCATAAACAGGTCACGTTGTGACACTTGGTATAACTCTCTCTCAAAGAATCTAATTGAGGTCAGACCTATCGAGATGGAAAGACAACAGGTCGGGTTATCTCAAAAAAAAATTTCAGACCCTGTGGATCAAAAAGTTCAGAGTTACACCAGAAACAATCAGGTACATATTTCTGTCAAAACAGAATTATTTTTTAGTACCTTCATTCATGGCTTCCAGAATTTAGGGCTTCGAAGAAAGTTGGAATTTTTGTAATCGGAGACCACATCTGGATTCTACTCATCAAAATCGAAATTTAGAGACCAAGATCAGATTTTTTGGTTGGGCAGAAGGCCGGGCTTGATCAAACCCCAGTTCGGGACTTTGATCGGAAAGATGGAAAATTAGGGCTTCTGCAAAAATTGGAATTTTGGAAATCTGTGACTACGGCTGGAAGCTCCTCAGAAAAATTGAAGCTTAGAGTTTTGAATCAAATCTTTTGGTTGGGTGAAGCTCTGGGAAACTCAAACCCTAATTCAGGGTCCTCCCCAGTGAATCCATAAATCTAAAAGGCAATTTTGAGGGGTGAAACTTTGCAGTTTTCAAATTCTAAATATACCAACTTGATCAGCTCATCAAGGCGCATATTTCTATCCTATCGGAAGTTTGAAATTCAAAGTTTGAATTTTTGGGGTTTCTTTGACAAACCCTAATCCAGCTCCAGGTCCAGTTCTTGCAAATCAAGTGGATTGGGTTGATCCTAGAAGAAGATGGATTGGTCACCTGCATAAGTGAAGAAGTTCCTATCTCAGAGGGAGATGAGGCTAAGGCCTTCCATAAGAAGATTACAAGCAATCTTGACAGGTATGGCTTACAGGTATGTTTCATGGTTAAGTTTATCATATGTTTGTCTTCATATCATTATAGTACAATCTTGATTAATTACTGGACTTGTCGTATCACCTTAATAGAAGATATTCATTGATTAAGGTTTTGACACTTATGATTGTACTAATGCATTGTGATGTTGTATGAGATTTATGTTGTTTGCTAACACAAAAGGTACACCAAGAAAGTCAAATCATGTTCTACTTCAAGAACATATGCTCATGGTGACATGAAGACAAAGATTCATCCATTGTCATGGATCACATAGAAGATCTACTTTCAAGGTATGTATAACTTGGTTCTACAATGGTTAACTTATGAGACATGCAGGTTACTAGCACAAGTCACTGAAGAGAACCAGAAGACATTATGTGGGTATGTTAGACATAACTAGCTAGCATGCTAATCCAGGTATGTTTTTCCTATATCAAGCTAGAATCCTACCTTGTGTTAGGATCTTATACTGTTGTGTTGTTGATAATGATTATTCATGAAGTCATAGGTTTGAATAATCATGGTTGTATGCATATTATGTTTCTTACCATAATTGATGATATGACTAACCAGAAGAATCATGAAGGTATAGGTTTGAATAATCACGGGTTTTATGCATATTATATCTCTTATCTTGATTGATGATTCAACTAACTAGAAGAGTCCTATGATCAAATAAGAATATGTATGAGTAAAAGAAGACTTCCCTGAAACCTTGAATACTAATGTTTATTATCTGTGAATGATCATGAATATACATGTTTAAGATTATTGTGTTTTGATAGTATTAAGATTATACTAATAAATGTGTGATTATGTATGAGACCTCAAGGATAACACAATGATGATACTAATAAGCATGCATAGTGATTAAGGATGGATGTAATTTCAAGGACAGGTAATCCAGGAAGCGAAGATCAAGAGGGAGCACACTCTAGTTGTTCCTGTAAGAAAGCAAAGGAGCACACTTCAGTAGTTTTTGCAAGGATGCAGATATTCAGAGGGAGTTGACCACTTCTCACAATCCACATAAGAATGGAGTTGCAGAAAAGAAGCAAACACTGAGAGGGAGTCAACCCAACAAACAAACAAAGATAAGTATTTGAATTGTCATTACTTGCATATTTTATTGTTTAAATAATACTATTCAATAATGTATATACTGATGTTCCTAGAATTAGGTTGTGTATTATGCATATTAGAATAGTTGCATTGATGAATAGTATACTACTAATATGCATGGGTAAGTGGCCTATGGCATTGTACAACATTTCATTGCTACTTATCTAGAATGAAACCTCTTTTCTGACATGTTGGGAGTTGTGCACACTCTTAACAATGTTCTGGTAGAGATTGGAAGGCATCTAGAAAGTTACGGGATATGGATAAATGTTGTATTGAAGCATTGGCTAATATAATTGCATGACTGTATGACATATTTCTTTATGTGTAAGAATTTGTTCTGAAAACTATGAGATGTTTTCTAATCATGCAATTTAACTTGTTGTGTCGGAAAGATCGTATGCCATCACCTACAAAAGAAGAACTACAACATTTGTTCAGCAACAAAATTATCTATTAAAGATATTGAAGTTCCCAGGATATGGAAAGAATACCATGATCTGTCGATCATGAAGAATGATGTCTGGGATGTAGTCCCAAGACCTGAAGGGAAGTTTGTTATGACTTCCATATGGATCTATCAAGATCAAGCATGCTGCAGATGGCAGTATAGAGAAATATAAAAGTGATGATTGGGTCCTTGATGTACCTGACGAACACGAGACCAGATATTTGCTTTGTGGTGAACACATTGAGCCAGTTCCTGACAGATCCGAGGAGTGTTCACCTGGTTGTTGTAAAGCATATTCTGAGGTACCTGAAGGGTACAGTTGATTATGGGCTCAAGTATGGTGCGAATCAAAAGTTTAACCTACAGGGTTATGCTGATTCAGATTGGGCAGGAAGTGCTATAGATAGGAAGAGCACTTTTGGGTGCTACCTCAGTATGGGATCAGGTGTGATCTCTTGGTTTAGCAGGAATCAGTCCTGCGTAGCATTGAGTACAGCCGAAGCAAAGTATATTGTGACGGATGAGCAGGTTGCAGATGTATGTACCAAGCCGTTGGCCAAAGTACAGATTGAGTACTTCAGAGAGAGGCTTGGTGCACTTCAGATCGAGATTCCTTCCAAAGGGAAGTGATGAGTCCGGAAGATGCAGATGCACATGATCTTTTCTGACATGGTTGATGTGTTCTCCCTTGGTCGTGATGTAATTGTTGAGCCATTTTTCACATGGTGGTAGATGTGTTCTCCCATGGTGAAAAAGTAAGGGCTGGAGCCTTCCCCGAATGGTGGTAGATGTGTTTGTTAAGTTTAAACCAAATAGACAAACAAGATCTCTGAAAGAAACACAATCACAAGATAGACACACAATATACCCTGGGAAACCCTCATGGGGTAGAAAACCCAGCAAAGCTTTCCTCAATAAGATGATCAACCAAAATACAAGATGTGCTCCTTCTCCTTGACTCCTTAGCAGATCTCCTCAACTAGTGCGCACTCTTCCACAAGTGAGTGAATGATCTAATGAGGAGTTCACCTCCTCTATTTATACTTGACTCCCAACTGACTAAAAGACTAATGGGGCCGACCTCACCTGGAGAAGTCTAATAACCCCTAAAATATAACTTCCGGGCCGACCCACACATGGTGGGTCTAATAACCCTAGTTAATACAAACCCCTGGAGGAATAAACATCTCCAGATACATGATAGGGTTACCTCGGAGGAATGAACCATCTCCGGAATAATAAAGTACAAATATAATATTCTTTGAAGTTACAATATTCAACACTCCCCCTTAACAAGAAGGATATTATAACAACATCTGCAAGAGCAAGGAGTCATCATATCTGATACATCTACAAATCATCGGAAGCTTTCTTCAATTCATCTTCATCAGTAACTCAACCAGTTACTGGAACAGTGTCGATATCAATCCGATCATCGGCATCGTCATCAGCATCGTCATCATACGATCATCAACATCGCCATCATACGATCATCAGCATCGTCATCAGCATCGTCATCACACGATCATCAGCATCGTTGTCACACGATCATCAGCATCGTCATCACATGATCATCAGCATCGTCGTCACACGATCGTCAGCATCATCATCACATGATCATCAGCATCGTCATCACACGATCATCAGCATCGTCATCACACGATCGTCAGCATCATCATCACATGATCATCAGCATCGTCATCACAAGATCATCAGCATCGTCATCACACGATCATCAGCATCGTCATCACACGATCATCAGCATCGTCATCACACGATCATCAGCATCGTCATCACACGATCATCAGCATCGTCGTCACACGATCATCAGCATCGTCGTCACACGATCATCAGCATCGTCGTCACACGATCATATTCCTAGGATGATCAATCCTGCTCCTTTTAGGACATAGGTCCATGGATGATACAATCCAATCTCCAGTTCTCGGAGACTTCAGTCTACGGATCAATTCTGGGACCTCAGTCCGGGGACGATGCAATCCCCTGCCTGTTCATTCAGGACTTCATTTATCAGAGACCCAGTCTACGGTTCTATTCTGGGACCTCAGTCCGGGGACGATACAATCCCCCACCTGTTCATTCAGGATTTCATTATCGGAGACCCAGTCTACGGTTCTATTCTGGGACCTCAGTCCGGGGACGATACAATCCCCTACCTGTTCATTCAGGATTTCATTATCGGAGACCCAGTCTACGGTTCTATTCTGGGACCTCAGTCCGGGGATGATACAATCCCCTACCTGTTCATTCAGGATTTCATTATCGGAGACCCAGTCTACGGTTCTATTCTGGGACCTCAGTCCGGGGACGATACAATCCCCTACCTGTTCATTCAGGATTTCATTATCGGAGACCCAGTCTACGGTTCTATTCTGGGACCTCAGTCCGGGGACGATACAATCCCCTACCTGTTCATTCAGGATTTCATTATCGGAGACCCAGTCTACGGCTCTCTTTAGGACTGAAAGTCCAGGGATGATCCAATCCCCTCAACTGTCCGCTAAGGACTTCATTCTCGGAGACCTCATGTCTACGGCTCTCTTTAGGACTGAAAGTCCAGGGATGATCCAATCCCCTCAACTGTCCACTAAGGACTTCATTCTCAGAGACCTCACGTCTACGGCTCTCTTTAGGACTGAAAGTCCAGGGATGATTCAATCCCCTCAACTGTCCACTAAGGACTTCATTCTCGGAGACCTCACGTCTACGGCTCTCTTTAGGACTGAAAGTCCAGGGATGATTCAATCCCCTCAACTGTCCACTAAGGACTTCATTCTCGGAGACCTCACGTCTACGGCTCTCTTTAGGACTGAAAGTCCAGGGATGATTCAATCCCCTCAACTGTCCACTAAGGACTTCATTCTCGGAGACCTCACGTCTACGGCTCTCTTTAGGACTGAAAGTCCAGGGATGATTCAATCCCCTCAATCTGTATTCTCATCAATGCAAGTACAAGTATCCTCATCCATACAAGTACATAATCAATATCTAGCATCAACAGCATGTATACGTCATATATCAAAAGCATGTATTCTTACTAATACATCTAAAAGCATGTATACATCTGTCATCAAAAGCATGTATTCTCACTAATACATCTATCATCAAATCATATATACATCTAACATCAGAAGCATGTATATATCTAGCATGTATTCTCACTAATACATCTATCATCAAAATCATGTATACATCTAACATCAAAAGCATGTATACATCCAGCATGTATTCTCACTAATACATCTATCATCAAAATCATATATACATCTAACATCAAAAGCATGTATACATCTAGCATGTATTCTCACTAATACATCTATCATCAAAATCATGTATACATCTAACATCAAAAGCATGTATACATCTAGCATGTATTCTCACTAATACATCTATCATCAAAATCATGTATACATCTAACATCAAAAGCATGTATACATCTAGCATGTATTCTCACTAATACATCTATCATCAAAATCATATATACATCTAACATCAAAAGCATGGATATATCTAGCATGTATTCTCACTAATACATCTATCATCAAATCATGTATAAGTGAAACTAAATGAAAATAAAATAGTCCTAAATCTAACTATTTCTAAGTGACTAGGTGAAGTCTCATTGTTGATGAGACTTGCTTGTCATCAGGAACCATGCTACTCCCCCTTTCTAGGAGAGTCCTTTTGAACTACACCAAGCTTGTCTCGAAAGTATTCAAATTTCACACGAGACAGTGGTTTGGTAAGGATATCAGCAATTTGATCTTCAGTGCTCACGTACTCAAGCTTGATAGCTCCTTTCTGCACCATATCTCGAATATAGAAGTATCGGATCTCTATGTGTTTTGACTTATCATGGAACACAGGATTTTCTGTCATCTTGATGCAGCTTTGATTATCACACATAATCATAGTGGGATCCATTTCTAAGTCAAACACCCCAGATAACAGTTTCCGAAGCCATACAGCTTCACAGCTGGCAGAGCAAGCAGCTATGTATTCTGCCTCAGCAGAACTGAGGGCTACACTGGATTGTTTCTTGCTGAACCAAGAGATCATGGCAGATCCAAGGCTATAACATCCACCTGAAGTACTTTTTCTGTCTGAGACACTGCCTGCCCAATCAGAGTCTGAGTAACCATGCAACTTGAGTTCATGACTTCCATCATAGAGTAAACCAAAATCTAATGTACCTTTTAAGTACCTCATTACATGCTTTGCAGCTATTAGATGAACCTTTCTGGGTTCTACTAGATACTGACTTAGGGTATTTATAGCAAAGCATATATCTGGTCTAGTATTTGTTAAGTACATTAGTGACCCAATGATCTGTCTATATAAAGTTAGGTCCACTAATTCTGATGAGTCATTAACCAAAATCTTTAAGTTGGAGTCCATGGGAGTGGCCATGGGTTTACACTCCAACATATCAAATCTCTTCAGAATTTCCACAGTATACTTACCTTGATTCAGAAAGATTCCTCTTGGTTCTTGCCACACTTCTAATCCTAAGAAGTAGTGCATCAATCCGAGATCTTTCATCTCGAATTCTGAAGAAAGCTTCTTCTTGCTTTCAATGATTTGTTTCTCATTTCCAGTTAGAAATAGATCATCTACATATAATAAAAGTATAACTGGTTCATCATCCATCACCTTGAGATAAAGGTTTGGGTCAGCTTTACTTTTGGTAAAGCCCATGCTAGTTAAGAAATTATCAATCCTTCCGTACCAAGCTCTGGGAGCTTGTTTCAACCCATATAATGCCTTTTTCAGTTTGCATACATGAGTCCTTCCGTCATTTACCTCAAACCCTTGTGGTTGATCTATGTATACTTCTTCTTCAATTACACCATTCAGAAAAGTTGTCTTAACATCCATTTGATGTAGTTTCCACTTCATCATGGATGCAAGAGCCATGATAGTTCTAATTGAAGTGTACCTAGCAACTGGTGCAAATGTTTCTTCATAGTCAATTCCCTCCTTCTGAGAGAAACCTCTGGCTACAAATCTTGCTTTGTATTTTTCAAAACTTCCATCCGCAGCATGTTTTATTTTAAAGATCCATTTGGAAGAAACCACACTTTTGTCTTTTGGTTTGGGAACTATATCCCAAACATCATTTTTCATTATTGACTGATATTCTTCAGTCATTGCTTCTACCCATTCTTTCTTTTGAGCTGCCTCTTCATAGCTGGTAGGTAGTTGATCCACTAGATCACACATCAGGGCCATATAGTTGGATACTAACTTTGGTTTCTTTCTTTCTCTAGTGGAGCCTTCAGGAGCACCATATCTTTCTGCTCCTTGAATAATGTCTCTAGCCCATGCTGGTCTTCTTTTCCTTGACAATTCTGTAACAGGAGGTTCTTGTGGTTCCAGCATGTCATGATCCTCTGGTGTGTCCTCTTCAGGAATGTGAGCATTCTCTGAGATTCTGGGAGATGTATCTTCTTCATAAACTTCTTCAAGTTGACACTTTCTAGATTTCTTGAGGGCTGCTTCCTCATCGAAGGTAACATCTCTACTTATTTCTATATGATGGAAACCTGGTATGTAGATTCTGAAGGCTTTGGAGGTTTCACAATAACCAACAAATATTCCCTTCTTACCTGAGGGATCCAATTTGGATCTCTTTTCTTTTGGAATGTGTATGTACACAGGACACCCAAATATTTTGAGATGACTTACCTCAGGCTTCTTTCCTGTAAAGACTTCTTCTGGAGTTTTGAAGTCAAGAGCACTATGAGATAGTCTATTTTGAACATATACTGCTGTCTTGGCTGCTTCAGCCCATAGATACATGGGAAGGTCTTGATCATGTATCATAGTCTTTACAGCTTCCATGATGGTTCTATTTTTCCTCTCAGCTACCCCATTTTGTTGGGGATTGTAAGGAGTGGTTAGTTCCCTTTTGATTCCAGCTTCTTTACAGAACTCTTCAAATTCCTTGGAAGTATATTCTCCACCATTATCTGTTCTGAGAATCTTGATTTTCTTGTCTGAGAGGTTTTCTATTAGAGCCTTGAACTCTTTGAATTTTCCAAAGACTTCATTCTTACCCTTTAGGAAGTATATCCAAGTTTTTCTTGAATAGTCATCAATGAAAGAGAGATAGTATTCAAACCCACTTAGAGATGTGGTAGGCATAGGTCCACATACATCTGAGTGTATTAGCTCTAGAGAACCCTTAGTCTTTGTTTCACTTTTCGGAAAGGGATTCTTGATATTCTTCCCTTTCTTGCATCCTTTACATGAGCCATCATGATCAACCTTCAAGTTTGGCAAACCTATAACCATCTTACTCACATATGGTAAAGCTTTATAGTTAATGTGAGCTAGTCTTCTATGCCATAGCTCACTGGGACTAAAAACTTCATGAGCAAGGGCAGATTCTGGATGACCCTTGAGTTTATAAAGTCCTCCTTCTTCTTCACCAATGACAATTGCATCTTTGATTGATTTTCCTTTGGTCCACATGAGTACTTGACCATCTATGAAGGCTACTCTAAAGCCTTTCTTGTCTAGTGCAGAGATAGAAAGTAGATTCTTCTTTAAACCTGGGACATATAAAATTTCTTTCATCTTCAAAGGTGTTCCTGAATCAAGCTTGTAGCTTGCTTCACCAATTCCCTTGATGGGATATTGATAAACATCTCCTAGAGATACCTTCTGTGGTGAAGACTTCTCTTCAATCTTGGAGAGAGTTTCCTTATGACCTGTCATGTGCTTTGAAGCACCACTGTCAATTAGCCAAGTGCCTTCACCAGGGGACACAGATCCAGAGAGAGCAGAAAATAGTACATATTCTTCTGGTTCTTCTTTCTTTACTTTAGATCTTTTCTTTTGAGGCCTTTCCTCCACTTCTTCTTCTTCTTCTTCTTCTTCTTCACTGTCATCTTCTGCCATATGAGCATGATGTCTTTTGTGAACAAACCTTTTCTTCTTCTTCTCTGGTAGGGTACAGTCTCTGGCATAGTGTCCTAGCTTGAGACAATTGAAGCATTGGACTGTGGAGATGTCTCCCCCTTTCTTTTTGAATCTATGAGAGGGTTGAGGCCTTTTGTGGTTCACTTTCTTGAAGTAGCCTCTCTTTCCTCTTTTGGTATGGGTGGCCAAAGCTTGGTCATCCTCTTTGAGAAGTGCTTCTCTGTTGGCAACCCTAGCCTCCTCTTGAACACAATCTTCCCATACTACATCAAACTTCATACTTTCTTTTCTGGCACACATAGTTTGAATGAATGACTCCCAAGGTTTAGTGAGACCATTTAGAGCTGTCATCACAAGTTCATCTTCATCAAGAGTATCACCAATGGCATCTAGTTGTTCTTTGATTAGAGAGACTCTTGAGAAGTAGTCTTGAATGGATTCTCCTTTGTGCATCTTGGTACTTTTCAACTGAGTCCTTAGATTCATCTTCCTGTTGATGTTCTTTCCTTCATACATTCTTCCTAGGGCATCATACATTTCCTTTGGAGTCTTCTTGGAAGACACTTGGGGAATCAAGTGGTCTTTAATGGAATCAGCTATGATTCTCTTTGCCCTAATCAGGTCCTTCCTGTGTTTTTCTTTGGCTTCATCATCTTCTGGTTCTGCAACTTCCTCCTTGATATAATGAGCAAGATCATTCTCCTCAAGAATGAGACCAATTCTGTATTTCCATGCCCGGAAATTCTCTATGCCTTCTAGCTTGTCTTCAAGCTTAGTATTTGGAGCCATCTTCTCTTGGGGGAGTCCAAGAGACAGAGCAGACTTACCTGGGAAGTTACTTTTCACTTTTCCGGAATCTGGAACAGAATTTTATCGCACTTTTGGTAGAATTAGGGTTTGACTTTCCCGGAGTTCTATCCAACCAAAAAGTTCGATCTATAGCTCAAAAGAATGCTCTTGAGAAGATCTATCCAGCCATGTAATCAGAAATCAAAAATTACAACTTTTTTCTGAAACCAAAATCTGACGTATCGCACTTTTGGTAGAATTAGGGTTTGACTTTCCCGAAGTTCTACCCAACCAAAAAGTTCGATCTATGGCTCAAAAGAAAGGTATTGATGAGAGCTATCCAGCCATGCAACCAAAAATCAATAATACCAACTTTGGGCTGAAAACCCTAACTTCACCAAAGAGAGAGAAAGAGGTATTCTTACCTTGTGAAAGATGTCCTATTCAGTCTAGCTCTGATACCATGTTAAGTTTAAACCAAATAGACAAACAAGATCTCTGAAAGAAACACAATCACAAGATAGACACACAATATACCCTGGGAAACCCTCATGGGGTAGAAAACCCAGCAAAGCTTTCCTCAATAAGATGATCAACCAAAATACAAGATGTGCTCCTTCTCCTTGACTCCTTAGCAGATCTCCTCAACTAGTGCGCACTCTTCCACAAGTGAGTGAATGATCTAATGAGGAGTTCACCTCCTCTATTTATACTTGACTCCCAACTGACTAAAAGACTAATGGGGCCGACCTCACCTGGAGAAGTCTAATAACCCCTAAAATATAACTTCCGGGCCGACCCACACATGGTGGGTCTAATAACCCTAGTTAATACAAACCCCTGGAGGAATAAACATCTCCAGATACATGATAGGGTTACCTCGGAGGAATGAACCATCTCCGGAATAATAAAGTACAAATATAATATTCTTTGAAGTTACAATATTCAACAGTGTTCTCCCTTGTTGATGCTGTAAGTGCTGGATGATGTGTATCTGGACTGTGCTTCGTGGATGATGAGATGATCTGAAGAGGACGATCCTATGATGATCAGGAGGATCATGGATGATGAGCATCAGGACGATGGTCCAGTTACTACTCTGTATACGCATCATGTTGGATGCTGGATATGATCAGTTGGATCATTTATATATGTACGCATCATGTTGGATGTTGGATATGATCAGTCGGATCATTTATATGTATATATGTATGTACGCATCATGTTGGATGTTGGATATGATCAGTTGGATCATTTGTATGTATTTTGTATATGCATCATGCTGGATGCTTGGACCATGTATCTGTATATGTATCAGGTGGATACATTGTATGATCAGGTGGATCATGTATGGTGATATGTATCATGTATTTGTATTTGTATCAGGTGGATATACTGTATGATCAGGTGGATCATGTATGATGATATGTATCAGGTAGATACTTGGTATGCATCAGGTAGATGCATTATATGATCAGGTGGATCATGTATGGTGATATGTATCATGCATTTGTATTTGTATCAGGTGGATACACTGTATGATCAGGTGGATCATGTATGATTATATGTATCAGGTAGATACTTAGTATGCATCACATAGATGCATTGTATGATCAGGATGATCATGGATGACGAGCTTCAGGATGTTGCTCCAGATGACATGCAGTAGGATGTTGCAGTGATGATGATCAGGATGATCATGTGTACATCAGGTTGATACTCTGTGGCCATGGAACAGGTTGTGCAGATGAGCATATAATTTGGCCCTGGGAGATCTGCAGATAGTCTTTCGAGGTTTTGCCTATGGCATGTAATTTATGCCCTGGGATATCTAGCAGATGCTCTTTCGAGGTTTTGACCTATGGCATGTAATTTGTGCCCTAGGAGATCCGATAGGTTGAGCCGTGTGCTCGTAATCAGTCCTGGGATGCTCTTTCGAGGTTTTTCCATGACCACATGTAATTTGTGCCCTAGGAGATCCGATAGGTTGAGCCTTGTGCTCGTAATCAGTCCTAGGATGCTCTTTCGAGGTTTTGTGGTGACCACATGTAATTTGTGCCCTGGGAGATCCGATAGGTTGAGCCTTGTGCTCGTAATCAGTCCTGAGATTCTCTTTCGAGGTTTTGTGGTGGGGTCACATGTGATAAGTCCTGGAGATCTGGACAGGATGAAAAAGGCCTCAGATGCTCTTTAGGGTTCTTGCTAGTCAAGAGACTCTTTTAAGGTTTTGTGACGCACGTAATAAGTCCTGAGATTTCCATAGTATGGCCAGTGATGATGAAGACTTGTAGGTGGTGGGCCTACATCCAGTATGAAAAAGGACTAGCTTTGTAGAACTTCCTCTGATGAGTGGATTCAGAGATTGATTGAGATAGCAGCAGCAGTGACGATGATCCAGAGAAGATGACTTGTGCTAGAAGACCTATGTCGAGAAATACCTTCCTAGTTAAGAGGGAGTGTTGATGTATATGTAACTTCGGAATGTATTTCACATATATGCATATTGTATTCCTAAATAGATGTTATTATTTCTCTATATGGAAGTGTCATCATTTATATTGTAGGTGTCGTAACTTATACTTGATGGGTTCTAAGACCAACTTGTTAGGGTCGGCCCTGTATAAGTCATGTGGGTCAAAGGGTTATTAGACCACCCTATTCGGGGTCGGCCATGTGGGTCAAAGGGTTATTAGACCACCCTAGTGGGGGTCGGCCCAGTCAGCATTATGTTAAGTGGTTATGTTGAGGCCGACCTAGTTGAGTAAAGGCCAAGTCAAGTTAGTGTATAAATAGAGAGTGTGTCTCTCTCATTTTACACATTCTATTCTCTCACTCACACTTGGGAGAGTGGCGCACTTGTGGAGGAGGAGGCTCTGCTGCTAGGAGAATACTATCTCTTGTATTCTAGTTGTATCATTGCTCTATCTATCTCTGAGGAAGCTATTGGGGTTTTTCACCTTTATGGTTTTCCCCAAGTAAACTCTGTGTCTCTTGTGTGCTTGCATTATTGTGTCCATGATTGATATGCTGTAGATTTGCTGTACATTTTGTTCTCTCAGTTAAGATCCTAAATCAAAATGAAGTAAATTCTGAAAATTTAACACAGGGGTACCATCCCCCCCGGATGGTGGGTCCGAAGGAAAGAAGGCCCCTGGAAGGGGTTCGGGGAAGTGCCCTTGAGAAAGGGGGTTCGGGGGGAAATCCCCCCAAAGAAATTTTATGGGTTGTTTTGTTGGCCAACATTTTATGGGCCCATGGTATTGGGTAGCCCACAATATTTTCCCATGGTAATTCCCTTTAAAAGGAATACATTGTAATATGGATGTGTAATGTATTGTAGAATTGTAAAGATCTTTGTGATTGTGTAAGAGAGATTGAGAGAGAGTGAAGACGAAGTTGCGGCAGATGTGTTGCAAGTTGTATCCCTTCATTTTTTGGATGCTATAATAATAAAAGGACTAGTAATTTCTCTGTGGACATATCCTAGATTGGGTGAACCACATTATATTGGTGTCTCTCTTGTATTGTGTTTATGTGATTTATATTTGCATCTTGGTTATTATTATTTCTCTGTGATCCTTTTTTCTAACAAGATCAACCAAGCCAACAAGGGCCAAAGGACATGAAAGCTGCAACATATGTGAAGAACTTATTGTCGACATTAAGAGAATAATGTAGCAACAATTTTGATAATCTCTCACAGAATAAAAAATGCAAGAATAAAAGCAAAAGCAAAATCTTCTCAAAAATATTTGCATGTAAAGAATCATCGATGTAAAGGCTGGAAGATAAAATAACATAAGCCATACATCATAAAATTTGTGGAAGGTCAAATTTGAAATATTTTGGGGTAGAGGAAACCATTGGAAGAGCTAGAGAGAAGAAAAAGTAAAAGGGATAGCTCCAAGGTAAATATTTGTGTGTTGTGTGTGTGCCATTCCATATTTTTCGGTAAAAGCTTAAGAATCTATTTGCATTTTCATCACTTTTAATATTTAAAACTTACAATAAAGAGATATATAGAGCAGTAATTTAGGAGGATGACGGTCTAGATTTAGAATCTCAACACACTGGAAAACTTATAACTTTTTGGAACATTTCTATTTTTCTTATGCTATGAAGCAAGGGGCTTAGTAACTCAATCTAAACAAAGAGGGAGAATTGAACAAATCCTTAAGGCCTTATTTGACAACAATGAACATTAGCAAAAAATTGAAGTAAAAGCATTGGTTTATGAATTTATTTTATCATTAATCCAAGGGAATTCCGAGGATGGCATTAATTGAAGAGAGAACTCTCTAAAGGTGGCTAATTATTGTCTATTTCAAGGTGGGAAGTAGATCTAAATAAAATCTCTATAGGTTGGAAAAAAATTATCAGGACAACAAATTTATTGTGACGGAAAAATATTTATTGTGATCCCACCCCAGCATAAAAGTGGAGAGGTCTTATCAACCAGGCTTACAAATTTGTAGAAGTAAACTGCAATGAAGTGTAGGGAACAAAGAGGTTAGTTTAAAATGTAGTAAGGTGAGAGTGTTGGATTATTTAAAACCCATCCATGTCATTTAATACCTTAGGATAGCATTATTGATCATTTTTTATTAATTCCTAGGTGTTAGACTAGGTAGTTGGCTAAAATACCCATTGTGTGGACCACAAGCATCCTAGAGTCACTTGACTGCATTTCTGAAGATTATGGATAAGATCTAATCTGATTCTGGTAGATTTTATCCAATCCTCGAATAGAAAGGCGCTTTCCTGCTTTTTACTGATTTTTACCAATTTTTGGTGAAAGATGAAAGCTAGTTGACTAGTCTTAACTGTTTTTTGGCCAACTCATCCTCCGTGATGTTTCCTCCTTCCAAATTTTGGATTAGGATTATTTTCCATCATACATCACCATCTGATCACTACTTCACAAATTCATGAGCTTTAGAGGTGACTTGGAAAGAACTCTTTCCATCTAGGGAGGTTTTACATAGAATTAGTAAGCCTTCTTTTGTCAGGATTTGAATGGAATCTTTTTCCTTCAAATATCTGATTTAATATTATATATTTTCAGCCATGTTATTTACCAAGTTTGGCTGATGTAAATTTATTCAATAGATATATTATGTTTGCATCATATACTAGATTGTTTTTCAATGTTCTTGACTAGTTTTGTGAGACAATGTGTGAGAGGATGCAAGTTCTTGATCAGATCTTGGTCATGTGAACTAAATTTCACATGGTATCAGATCTATCAAGATATTGTTTTCTCCTTCTATTGTCCTGCAGGATCCAACCAGTCTCAAGAAGGGCGCATTCAATCATCCAAAGGGCACATTCATTCACCCAAAGAGCGCAACTGAGCACATAGGGGCGCACCCAAACCACTCCAAAAGATATTTCAGAGCTTCCATGGATCAGTCACATCAGATAATCCTCACTCCATTCAATTATTTTGACTAGAAGGCACAAATGGAGATCTTTTTGAGGAGCAAAGGCCTCTACAAAGTGACTATGGTAACTGAAACTGAGCCCGCCTCAGCAATTGAGAAGGAAAAGTGGCACAACAGAAGAGATGAATCATATGGTATCTTATTTCTCAACACATCCAAGTATCTCCTATTCCATCTAGATGGTCTTACTACTCCAACTGAATTTTGGGAGAATCTCAAAGACTTGTTTGGAAAGACAGATGAATTGAGAGGCCACCAACTGGATAATGAACTAGTTTCACTGAGTCCACATAATTTTGAGAACCTTCAAGACTTCTTCTCAAAGTTCAAGTCACTTGTTCTTCAATTGAAGAAATGTGGAATTGTTAAAAAATATGAGCGATTGATCTTGGCCATCCTCTCCAAGGTTGGCCCAGATTACTTAGTCTTTGTTTCAACCTTTCATGCTACAAGAAAGGCAATTCGAAACTGGAAGAGTCCTACTCTATCAGAATTCATGGAATCTCTTACACAAGAACAAGACAAGTTGGTCTTGATGGGAGCAATAAAAAAACCATCCAAAGATCATTATTTGGCTGCTGGAGATTCAAATCATTCGAAAGGAAAGAAGAAGGGCAATTTAAAGAAGCCCATTGATCAGAAGAAAGACAAACATAAATTTTATTAAGACTCCTCTAATTTCAAAAGGAATCCAAATAAGAAGAAAGAGAAGGCTAATTGCACCTATTGCAATAGGGGCTTTCATCCTGAGAGATCATGCATGAAGAAGACCATTGATAAAATGGCTCAACTCCTTGAGAAATCAAATATCCCTCTTCCTGAGAGCGCAAGAAGGAAGGATGGAGGACATAATTCTGAAGACAAGGAGTGGGTGCATGATTTGATGGAAGGCACATCCAAACCTACCTCTTTCATCATAGATTCTGGACCTTCAAGGCATATGGTGTCTATAAGAGATATATTTTCCTCTCTTAATTCTTGTAGTGGTCCAACCATTGTTTTGGGTGATGATTTTGAAACTTCATACAAAGTTAAAGGTAGTATTGATCTAGATTTTGGTTCATTCACTAATTTGTTGTATGTTTCGGGACTTGATGCAAACCTCTTGTCAGTTTACCAAATGACTCACACTGGGTCTCCCAAAAGGGTGATCTTCACAACTAATGATGTTGAAATATGTGAAATGTCAACAAGCTGAATTGTTGCCTTAGGTACTGCTGACCATAGCTCAAAAATCTATAGATTCTCTCATTTTGTGCCTTTTGATCACCTTCTTCTCTACTTACCCATTGTTGATGTATATGTAACTTTGGAATGTATTTCATCTATGTATTTTATTGTACTCCTATAGAGATGTATTATTCCTCTATACGGAAGTGTCGTCATTTGTATTGACAAGTGTCGTAACTTGTAGATGGGTTATTAGACCACCATGTGTGGGGTCAGCCCTGATTAAGTTAACATGGGGTTATTAGGATGAGATAGAGAAGTCGGCCCCATAGGTTTAGTAGGCTGCTCATAACAAGTATAAATAGAGAGCAGGATCTCTCTATTTGATAACTTCACTTACTCACTTATGTATCACTTGGAAAGTCGCACACATGTGAGGAGGAGGATCAACTACTAGGAGGAGTCTATCTCTGTGTACTTGGGTGTACTTTGGTTGTGCTATTGCTCTATCTATCTCTGAGGAAGTTGTGGGATTTTTCACCTTAGGGTTTTCCCCACGGAAACTCTGTGTGTCTATTGTCTCTTATGATTGCATCTTGTGATGATTGATATGCTTGCTATGATTGATATGCATTGATATACTATACATATTATTCTCTTAGTAAAGATCCTAGAGTATTGTGAATTAATGCTCAAAAATTAACATGGGGTCAGAGCTAACCTGAGAAAAAGACACTGTGCAGTTGCGGAAGCTAGGGCTTCTTGTTTTTGGCCTTCTCTCCATATATTTTGGAAATGCAATATGATAGATTGACTCTCCTTAGCAAGGTGAATCTTTCTGTCCACTCCGAATTCAGTTCTGAGCACTTTTAGTTTTGGCCCTAAAAATTAGGGTTTCCTCAAAAATAGGAATTTCTGAACTCTAAAGACACAGTTGGAAGCTCCTTGGAAAAATCAAAGTTTAGAGCTTTGGATCAAGATTTTTGGCTGGGTAAATCTCTAGGAAACTCAAACCCTAATTCAGGGTCCTCCCTAATGAACCCAGGAAGACTAGAAGGCATTTATGAAGGGTGAAGCTTTGCAGATCTCAAATTCTGAATACACCAGGTTGATCATCTCATCAAGGTGCATCTTTCTATCCTTTCAGAAAGTTGAAATTCACATTTTGAATTTTTAGGGTTTCTCTAACAAACCCTAATCCCGGACGAGATCCAGTTTTCAGCAAATCAAGTGGTAAGACCTAAATCCTTTCTATTTCCATTTGAAGTACTCTTTAAGATGTCTCACCACACCAAGCTTGAGGATAAGCTTGAAGGGGCTAATAACTTCCGAGCCTGGAAGTATAGGATTGGGTTAATCCTAGAAGAAAATGAATTGGATACTTACATAAGGGAAGAGCTCCCTGTCCCAAAGGGAGAAGAGGCTAAAGCCCTCCACAAGAAGAATTTGGTCAAGGAAAAGAGAATCATTGCTGATTCTATCAAGGACCATCTCATCCCCCATGTGTCATCTTTGATGACACCTAAAGAGATGTTTGATTCCCTTTCCAAGCTATTTGAAGGGAAGAACATAAATCGAAAGATGACTCTGCGGAACCAATTGAAAGGGGTAAAGCTTCAGAATGGAGAATCCATTCAATCTTATTTTTCTAGGGTCTCTCAGATCAAGGAACAACTAGAAGCTGTGGATGAAATGGTGGAGAATGGTGAAGTTGTCATGACCACTCTGAATGGTCTACCCAGGTCATGGGATTCCTTTATTCAAGGAATCTATGCAAGAAAGAAGTTGGTATCCTTCAACAGACTGCGGGAAGAATGCTCACAAGAAGAAGCAAGGATTGTGGCACGAGAAGAAAAGATCGAGAATGAAGATCAAGCTCTCACAGCTCACACTAAGGGAAGCAAGTTTAAGATGGAGAAATATCATAACAAAAAACATTCTCACTCTCATCACAAGAAGAAAGATCTATCTCATGTTCGATGTTACGAATGTAATGAAATGGGACACTTTGCTTCAAATTGACCCAAGAAGAAGAAAGACAACAACTTCAACAAGAAGAAGAAGAATAACAAAAGAAGACATCATGCTCATGCTGTTGAGGATGATGAACCTCCTAGGAAGAAAGCTAGAGCAGAAAGTGATGATGACGACTCATCAAGTGAATAAGAGTATGTTCTAATCTCTGCTCTCACAGGTACTATTTCTCATGGTTGTAATGATTGGTTGATTGAAATTGGGGCTTCTAAACACATGACTGGGTTTAAAGAATCTTTTGTAAATCTATCTGAACATGAATCACCCCATAAAGTGAAACTTGGGGATGATTATCAATACCCTATCAAAGGAAGTGGGGAAGCATCCTACAACCTAGAATCTGGAAAGTCCTTGAAGATGAAAGATGTGTTATTTGTACCTGGGATCAAGAAGAACCTACTCTCCATCTCTGCATTGGATGCAAAAGGCATGAGGGTTGCATTTGTAGATGGCCAAGTCCTAATGTGGCCAAAGGGTAAAACTATTGATGATGCAGTGGTGATTGGAGAGAAAGAGGGAGGATTGTACAAATTGAAGGGACAACCTGAACATGCGATGGTACATGAATCCATGGATCCAAATGAACTTTGGCATAGAAGACTTGCACATATGCACTACAGAGCATTACCGATTGCAAGTAAAGTTGTAGAAGGTCTTTCTGAAATCAAAACCAAGCATGAAGGTGTTTGCAAAGGATGTGCAAAAGGAAAGAACATAAAGAAGGCATTTCCAAGCAGTGAAAGCAAGGCAAAAGGTCTCTTGGAAATTATCCACTCCGATGTATGTGGCCCGATGTCATCCAGTTCTCTGAGTGGGTATACTTACTATCTCTCTTTGATTGATGACTTCTCAAGGAAGACTTGGGTTTACTTCTTGAAGAACAAAGATGAAGTGTTTGACAAGTTCAAGGAGTTCACAACCTTGATGGAGAACCAAACTGATAAGAAGATCAAAACATTCAGATCTGACAATGATGGAGAATTCACTTCAGGTGACTTCAAGAAGCTATGCAGTGATTCAAGGATTAAGAGGGAGTTGACTGTTCCTTACAATCCACAACAGAATGGAGTTGTAGAAAGAAAGAATAGAACAATCATGGAAGCAACAAGGGCAATGCTGCATGACCAAGATCTACCTATGCATCTATGGGTAGAAGCAGCTAGGACAGTTGTATATGTGCAGAATAGAACACCCCACAAGATATTGGACAACAAGACACCATAAGAGGTCTTCTCTGGTAAGAAACCTGAAGTCAGCCATCTCAAAATATTTGGTTGTCCAATATACAAACATGTCCCAAAGGAAAAGAGGACCAAGCTAGATCCTTCAGGAAAGAAGGGTATCTTTGTGGGTTACAGTGAAAGCTCGAAGGCTTACAGAATATACTTTCTAGGGTTCAAGAAGATTGATGTCAGCAGGGATGTGACATTTGATGAAAACTCAACATTTATCAAATCAAGGAAGACACCTGTTGAAGATTATGAAGAACCTAAGGAAACTAGATTTCAAGACACTACTATGACTAAAGCAATTCCAGGTGTAGTTCGTGAAATTGAAGATCCGCAAGAACATATAGATACACCCCATGAGAATAACTCTCACAAGAGGAAACCTACATGGGCTAGAGAGCTCATTCAAGATGCAGAAAGATATGGCAATCCAGAAGAAGAACACAGAGCAAAGAAGAGAACTAGATCTCATACCAGCTATGTTGCTTTACTCTGTGATATCATGAACAAAGAACCTTCCAATTATGAATAAGAAGTGGAAAAGAAAGAATGGAAGGATGCCATGGTCGAAGAATACCAATCAATAATGAAGAATGATGTTTGGGATGTTGTCCCAAGACCTGAAGGGAAGTCTGTTGTGACTTCCAAATGGATCTACAAGATCAAGCATGCTACAGATGGCAGCATAGAGAAATACAAGGCAAGATTCGTAGCTCGTGGCTTCTCCCAGAAAGAGGGAATAGACTATGAAGAGACTTTTGCTCCTGTAGCCAGATACACTTCCATCAGATCAGTACTTGCCCTAGCTGCAGTGATGAAATGGAAGATACACCAGATGGATGTCAAGATAGCTTTCTTGAATAGTGTAGTCGAGGAGGAAGTGTATGTGGAGCAGCCACTTGGTTTTGAGACACATGACAGGGAGTCATATGTGTGCAAACTGAAGAAAGCCTTGTATGGCTTGAAACAAGCTCCCAGGACTTGGTATGGAAGAATGGACGGTTTCCTATCTAGTTTGGGCTTTACCAAGAGTAAAGCAGATTCCAACCTTTATTGCAAGGTTGAGGAAGGAAATCCAATGATACTACTTCTGTATGTGGATGATCTGTTTGTAACAGGTAATGATAGTTTGATTTTCGATACCAAGAGGAAGCTTGCAGTCAAGTTTGAGATGAAGGACTTGGGAATGATGCACTATTTTCTAGGGATGGAGGTGTGGCAGAGTGCAGATCGTATCTTCCTTGGACAAGGGAAGTATGCAATAGAGATCCTGAAGAGGTTCGGGATGATGGACTGCAAGGCCATGGCCACACCTATGGCATCGAACCTGAAGCTTATGTGTGATGCTTCATCTGAGCCGGTTGATGTCACTATGTATCATCAGATGATTGGGTCCTTGATGTACCTAAAGAACACGAGACCAGATATTTGCTTTGCGGTGAACAAATTGAGCCAGTTCCTGATGGATCCGAGGAGTGTTCACCTAGTTGTTGTAAAGCATATTCTGAGGTACCTAAAGGGTACAGTTGATTATGGGCTCAATTATGATGCGAATCAAAAGTTTAACCTGCAGGGTTATGTTGATTCAGATTGCGCAGGCAGTGCTACAAATAGGAAGAGCACATATGGGTGTTGGTTCAGTATGGGATCAAGTGTGATATATTGGTTTAGCAGGAAGCAATTCTGCATAGCACCGAGTACATCCGAAGCAGAGTATGTTGCAGCATGTTCGGCTAGCTATGAGGCAGTATGGCTCCAGAAGCTATTGTCTGAGTTATTTGATCTCCCGCTGGAGGCTACTGGTATCTTTTGTGACAACCAGAGTTGTGTGAAGCTGTCTCAGAACCCAGTGTTCCACGGCAGTTCGAAACACATAGAGATCAAATATCACTATATTAGGGATATGGTGCAGAGAGGAGCAGTGAAGCTCCTGTATGTTGTGACAGATGAGAAAATTGCAGATGTGCTGACAAAGCCACTATCCAGAGTGAAGTTCGAGTACTTCATAAAGAGGCTTGGTGTCTTTCAGATCGATGACACTTCGAGGAAGAAGTGATGGACACATCTGCTGGAGCCATTCCAAGCATGGTGAGAGGAGGATCCTTCCCATGGCTGTGGATGTAAGTGTTGGATGATGAGCATCAGGACGATGCTCTAGTTACTGCTTTGTATATGCATCATTTGGATGCTTTGATCAGTTTGATCATATACTTGTATGTATGCATCATGTTGGATGCTGGATATGATCAGTTGGATCATTTATATGTATGTACGCATCATGTTGGATGCTTTGATCAGTGTGATCATGTATTTGTATATGCATCATATTGGATGCTTGATATGATCAGTTGGATCATGGATTTGTATCAAGTGGATACTTGTATGATCAGGTAGATCATGTATTTGTATATGTATCAGGTGGATACTTGTATGATCAGTGTGATCAAGTACTTATGTATGTATCAGGTGGATGCATTATATGATCAGGTAGATCATGTATGATGATATGTATCAGGTAGATACTTTGTATGCATCAAATGGATATATTGTTTGATCATGATGATCACAGATGACAAGCTTCAGGATGTTGCTCCAGATGACATGCATCAAGTCGATGCTATGATGATGATCAAGATGATCATGGATGACGAGCTTTAGGATGTTGCACCAGATTATATGCATCGAGTTGATTCTATGATGATGATCAGGTTGATCATGTGATGATGTATGGTGAGTATCAGTTTGACACTCTCTAGTCATGGACAGGTTGTGCAGGTAGCATAGAAAAGATCCTTTAAAAATCGGACAGGTAGAGTGGTGTGCTCGTAACAGCCTGGGTTTCTCTATTGAGATCTGGACAGGTAGAGCGGTGTGCTCGTAACATCCTGGGATGCTCTAAGTAGGTTTTGCTACAGGTAGCATAGAAAAGATCTTTTAAAAACTGGACAAGTAGAGCAGTGTGCTCGTAACAGCCTGGGTTGCTCTATCGAGATCCGGATAGGTAGAGCGGTGTGCTCGTAACATCTTGGGATGCTCTGAGTAGGTTTTGCTACAGTTTCGCATAGAAAAGATCCTTTAAAAACTGGACAGGTAGAGTGGTGTGCTCGTAACAGCCTGGGTTGCTCTATCGAGATCCGGATAGGTAGAGCGGTGTGCTCATAACATTTTGGGATGCTCTGAGTAGGTTTTGCAAAAGTTCACATAGAAAAGATCCTTTAAAATCTAGATAGGTAGAGCGGTGTTAAATTTTGAGCATTAATTCACAATACTCTTGGATCTTACTGAGAGAATAACATATACAGTATATCAATGCATAACAATCACAAGAAGTATGACAAGCATCACAAGAATCAAAAGCATGAGAGACAAGAGACACAGAGTTTCAGTGGGGAAAACCCTAAGGTGAAAAACCCCACAACTTCCTCAGAGATAGAGAGAGTAATGGCTCAACCAAAGTACAACCAAAATACACTTGAGATAGTCTCCTAGAGCACATGATCCTCCTCCTCACTAGTGCGCCACTTTCTGAGTGAGAGAAGTGTGTCTTTTTTAATGATCCAAATAGAGATCTCCCGATCTCTATTTATACTTAACCTGTTTTCCCAGTGACCTTATGGGGCCGACTTGTCTATCTAGATACATCCACAATATAATATATATTTTAGGGCCGACCCCACACATGGTGGTCTAATAACCCATCGGCAAGTACACACACTTGCGACATTTGTCAATCCACATGATGACACTTCCTTATAAAGGAATAACAAATCTCTTATAAGGGTACAATAAATATATATGAAATACATAGATGAAATACATTCCGAAGTTACATATACATCAACACTCCCTCTTAACTAGGAAGGTATTTCTCGACACAGTTCTGCTAGACAAGTCTTCTTCTTGAGATCATCGTCATTGATGCATCATCATCATCATTATCACTGTTGCTGCTATCTCAACCAATCTCTGACTCTACTCGTCATAAGAAGTTCTACAGAGCCAGTCCTTTTTCATACTAGATGTAGGCCCACCACCTGTAGGTCTTCATCATCTATGCGAACGGTCTGATAGAGGTGGCCTCTCAGGACTAATTTTATGTGCGGATGCAATACCCGAAAGAGTATCCCAGTAACATTTATGTGCCTAAGCACGACCGACAAGATCTCCCAGGACTGATTACATGCATCTCCTCCACAATACCTTTAAAGATCATCCCAAGAACATTTATGTGCCGCAGCACGACCAGCAAGATCTCTAAAGAGCATCCCAGGACTTATTACGAGCACACAACTCAACCTCTCGGATCTCCAGGACTAATTACATGTGGATAGACAAAACCTTTAAAGAGCATCCCAGGAACATTTATGTACCACAGCACGACCGGCAAGATCTCTAAAGAGCATCCCACGACTAATTACGAGCACACAGCTCAACTTCTCGGATCTCCAGGATTGATTACATGTCTTCGTAGTAATACCTCATCCCAGGACTGATTACGAGCACACGGATCAACCTATCGGATATCTGAAGACTGATTACATACTACATAACAATACCGAAAAGAGTACCCCAGAAACATTTATGTGCCGCAGCACAACCGGCAAGATCTCCCAGGACCGATTACATGTTATTTGCACAACCTACCACATATCATCTCTGACCTCCAAGTATCAACCTGATACTCATGATCCAATGGATCATCATTGCATGAGGCATCATCCTAATGCCCATGATCATATAGATCATCATCACTTGTACCATCCTGGTACATATCATCTGGAGCAACATCCTGAATCTCATCATCATGATCAACCTGATCATACAATGCATCCACCTGATGCACACCAAGTATCTACCTGATACATATCATCATACATGATCCACCTGTTCATATAGTGTATCCACCTGATACAAATACCAATACATGATCTACCTGATCATACAAAGTATCCACCTGATACATATACAGATACATGGTCCAAGCATCCAACATTATGCATATACAAATACATACAAATGATCCAACCGATCATATCCAGCATCCAACATGATGCGTACACACATATAAATGATCCAACTGATCATATCCAGCATCAACACGATGCGTACATACATACAAATATAAATGATCCAACTGATCATATCCAGCATCAACACGATGCGTACATACATACAAATATAAATCATTTAACTGATCATATCCAGCATCCAACATGATGCATATACAAAGCAGTAACTGGAGCATCGTCCTGATGCTCATCATCCAGCGCTTACATCCACAGCCATGTGAAGGATCCTCCTTCCAACATGCTTGGAATGGCTTTAGCAAATGTGACCATCACTTCTTCCTCGAAGTGTCGTCGATCTGAAGAACACCAAGCCTCTCCCTGAAGTACTCAAACTTCACCCTGGATAGTGGCTTCATCAACACATCTGCAATCTGCTCGTCCGTCGCAACATACAAGAGCTTCACGGCTCCTCTCTGCACCATATCCCTGATATAGTGATATTTGATATTTATGTGTTTCGACCTATCATGAAACACTGGGTTCTCAGACAGCTTCACACAACTCTAGTTATCGCAGAATATACCAGTAGCATCCAATGGGAGATCAAATAACTCAAACAGTAGCTTCCGTGGCCATTCTGCCTCACAACTAGCTGAACAGGCTTCAAAATACTCTACCTTAGCTGTACTCAGTGCTACGTAGGACTACTTCCTGCTAAACCAAGAGATCACACCTGATCCCATATTGAAGCAGCACCCAGATGTGCTCTTCCTATCTGCAGCACTACCAGCCCAATTTGAATCAACATAACCCTGCAGGTTAAACTTTTGATTCGCTTCATACTTGAGCCCATAATCCACTGTACCCTTCAGGTACCTCAGGAGATGCTTTACAGCAACCAGGTGAACACTCCTCGGATCCGTCAGGAACTGGCTCAATGTGTTCACTGCAAAGCAAATATCTGGTCTCGTGTTCGTCAGGTACATTAAGGACCCAATCATTTGACGATACATAGAGACATCAAACGACTCAA
This sequence comes from Larix kaempferi, assembly GCA_027924585.1. Taxonomy (NCBI): domain Eukaryota; kingdom Viridiplantae; phylum Streptophyta; class Pinopsida; order Pinales; family Pinaceae; genus Larix; species Larix kaempferi. The sequence goes on along the minus strand of BSBM01000159.1, from coordinate 7,292,568 downwards.
ATGAAGCATCACATAGAAGCTTCAGATTCGATGCCATGGGTGTGGCCATGGCCTTGCAATCGATCATCCCGAATCTCTTCAGGATATCTACTGTGTACTTCCCTTGACCAAGGAAGATCCCACCTGAATTCTGCCACACCTCCATACCTAGGAAATAATGCATCATTCCCAAATCTTTCATATCGAACTCAGCAGCAAGTTTCCTCTTAGTATCTTCAATCAATCTGTCATCTCCTGTTACAAATAAGTCATCCACGTACAGAAGTAGAATCACAGGATTTCCTTCCTCAACCTTGTAGTAGAGGTTGGAATCCTCTTTACTCTTGGTAAATCCCAAGCTAGATAGGAAATTGTCCATCCTACCATACCAAGTTCTGGGAACTTGCTTCAAGCTATACAAGGATTTCTTGAATCTGCACACATATGACTCCCCGTCGTGTATTTCAAAACCGAGTGGCTGCTCCACGTATACTTCCTCTTCAACTACACCATTCAAGAAAGCAGTCTTGACATCCATCTGGTGTATTTTCCATTTCATTGTTGCAGCCAGGGCAAGTACTGTTCTGATGGAAGTATACCTGGCTACAGGTGCAAAAGTTTCTTCATAATCTATTCCCTCTTTCTAAGAGAAGCCACGAGCTACGAATCTTGCTTTGTATTTCTCTACACTGCCATCTACAGCATGCTTGATTTTGTAGATCCATTTGGAAGTCACAACAGACTTCTCTTTAGGTCTTGGGACAACATCCCAAACATCATTTTTCATTATTGATTGGTATTCCTCAACCATAGCATCCTTCCATTCTTTCTTTTCCGCTGCTTCTTCATAACTGGAAGGTTCTTTGTTCATAATGTCACAGAGTAAAGCAACATAGCTGGTATGTGATCTGGTTCTCTTATTTGCTCTGTGTTCTTCTTCTGGAATGCCAAATATTTTTGCATCTTGAATGAGCTCTCTAGCCCATGCAGGTTTCCTCTTGTGAGAGTTATCCTCACGGGGTGGATCTACAGGTTCTTGCGGATCTTCAAACTCACGAACAACTTCTGGAATTGCTTCAGTCATGGTAGTGTCTTGAAATCTAGTTTCCTTAGGTTCTTCATAAACTTCAATAGGTGCCTTCCTTGATTTGATGAATGCTGAGTTTTCATCAAATGTTACATCCCTGCTGACATCAATCTTCTTGAACCCTAGAAAGTATATTCTGTAAGCCTTCTAGCTTTCACTGTAACCCACAACGATACCCTTCTTTCCTGAAGGATCTAGTTTGGTCCTCTTTTCCTTTGGGACATGAGTGTATACTGGACAACCAAATATTCTGAGATGGCTGACTTCAGGTTTCTTACCAGAAAAGACCTCTTCTGGTGTCTTGTTGTCCAATATCTTGTGAGGTGTTATGTTCTACACATATACAGCTGTTCTAGCTGCTTCTGCCCATAGATGCATAGGTAGATCCTAGTCATGCAGCATTGCCCTTGCTGCTTCCATGATTGTTCTGTTCTTCCTTTCTGCAACTCCATTCTGTTGAGGATTATAAGGAGCAGTCAACTCCCTGTTAATCCCTAAATCACTGCAAATCTTCTTGAAGTCACCTGAGATGAATTCTCCACCATTGTCGGATCTGAATGTTTTGATCTTTTTGTTAGTTTGATTCTCCATCAAGGTTTTGAATTCCTTGAACTTATCAAACACCTCATCTTTGTTTTTCAAGAAGTATACCCAAGTCTTCCTGGAGAATTCATCAATAAATGAGACATAGTAAACATACCCACTTAGAGAACTGGATGACATAGGACCACATACATTTGAGTGGATGATTTCCAGGATATCTTTTGCCTTGCTTTCACTGCTTGGGAAAGCCTTCTTAATATTCTTACCTTTTGCACATCCTTTGCAAACACCTTCATGTTTGGTCTTGATTTCAGGAAGACCCTTTACAGCCTTGCTTGCAATTGGAAGTGCCCTATAGTGCATAGGAGCAAGTCTTCTATGCCAAAGTTCACTTGGCTCCATGGATTCATGCACCATGGCATGTTTAGGTTGTCCTTTTAATTTATACAAACCTCCCTCTTGTTCTCCAATCACAATTGCATCATCTATGGTCTTTCCCTTTGGCCACATTAGGACTTGGCCATCCACAAATGCAACCCTCATACCTTTTGTATCCAATGCAGAGATGGAGAGTAAGTTCTTCTTGAGACCGGGTACATAAAGGACTTCTTTCATCTTCAAAGATTTTCTAGAATCTAGGTTGTAGGAGGCTTCACCACTTCCTTTGATGGGATATTGATAATCATCCCCAAGTTTCACTTTATGGGGTGATTCATGTTTAGACATATTTACAAAGGATTCTTTAAACCCGGTCATGTGTTTGGAAGCCCCACAGTCAATTAACCAATCATTACAACCATGGGAGATAGTACCTGTGAGAGCAGAGATTAGAACATACTCTTCTTCACTTGATGAGTCATCATTACTATCATCACTTTCTGCCCTAGCCTTCTTCTTTGGAGGTTCATCATCTTTGGTAGCATTAGCATGGTACCTTATTTTGTTACCCTTCTTCTTCTTGCTGGAGTTGTTGTTGTTGTGGTTGTCCCTTTTGTTCTTGGGACATTCTGAAGCAAAGTGACCCTTCTCATTACAAGTGAAACACCTTAGATCTTTCTTGTCTTTGTGAAAATGATGAGAAGATTTATTCTTGTAATGGGATGGCTCCCTCTTGAACTTGCCCTTCTTAGTGTGAGCTGTGAGAGCTTGATCTTCATTTCCCATCTTCTCTTCCATTGCCACAAGCCTTGCATCTTCTTAAGAACATTCCTCCCATAATCTGCTAAAGGAGATTAACTTCTTTGTGGCACAGATCCCCTGGATAAAAGAGTCCCATGACCTAGGTAGGCCATTCAAAGTAGTCATAACAATTTCACCATTCTCCACCATTTCATCTACAGCTTCAAGTTGTTCCTTGATCTGAGAGACCTTGGAGAAATATGATTGAATGGTTTCTCCATTCGACATCTTGACCCCTTTCAATTGATTCCGCAGAGTCATCTTCCGATTTATGTTCTTTCCTTCAAATAGCTTGTTCAAAGAGTCAAACATAGCCTTGGGTGTCTTTAGAGAAGACACATGGGGTATGAGATGGTCTTTGATAGAATCAGCAATGATTCTCTTTGCCTTGACCAAGTTCTTCTTATGCAATACCTTAGCCTCTTCATCCTCTGGGATAGGGATGTCTTCTTTTATATATGAGTCCAACTCATTCTCTTCCAGGATTAACCCAATCCTTTATCAGCCCCTTCAAGCTTATCCTCAAGCTTGGTGTGGTGAGACATCTTAAATAGTACTTCAAATGGAAATAGAAAAGATTTAGGTCTTACCACTTGAAATGCTGAAAACTGGATCTGGTCTCGGATTAGGGTTTGTCGGAAAAACCCTAAAAATTCAAAATGTGAATTTCAACTTTCTGAAAGGATAAAAAGATGCACCTTGATGAGCTGATCAGCCTGGTGTATTTAGAATTTAAGATCAGCAAATTTTTACCCTTCAGATTTGCCTTTTTGTCCTCCCGAGTTCACTGGGGAGAGCCCTGAATTAGGGTTTGAGTTTCCCAGAGATATACCCAGCCCAAAATCTCGATCCAAAGCTCTAAACTTCAATTTTTGCAAGGAGCTTCCAGCTATGTCTTCAGATTTCAGAAATTCCTATTTTTGTGGAAACCCTAATTTTTAGGGTCAAATCTGAAAATGCTCATAATTGAATTCTTATTGGACAGATAGATTCTCCTTGATGAGTAGAGTCAATCTACTATACTACTTTTCCAAAAACTGTGGAGAGAAACCCAATAAACAAGAAACTCAAGTTTCCATCACTACAAAATGTCTTCTTCTTAGGTTAGCTCTGATACCATGTTAAATTTTGAGCATTAATTCACAATACTCTTGGATCTTACTAAGAGAATAACATATACAGTATATCAATGCATAACAATCACAAGAAGCATGACAAGCATCACAAGAATCAAAAGCATGAGAGACAAGAGGCACAGAGTTTCAGTGGGGAAAACCCTAAGGTGAAAAACCCCACAACTTCCTCAGAGATAGAGAGAACAATGGCTCAACCAAAGTACAACCAAAATACACTTGAGATAGTCTCCTAGAGCATATGATCCTCCTCCTCCCTATTGCGCCACTTTCTGAGTGAGAGAAGTGTGTCTTTTTTAATGATCCAAATAGAGATCTCCTGATCTCTATTTATACTTAACCTATTTTCCTAGTGACCTTATGGGGTCGACTTGTCTATCTAGATACATCCAAAATATAATATATATTTTAGGGCCGACCCCACACATGGTGGTCTAATAACCCATCGACAAGTACACACACTTGCGACACTTGTCAATCCACATGACGACACTTCCTTATAGAGGAATAACACATCTCTTATAAGGGTACAATAAATATATATGAAATACATAGATGAAATACATTCTGAAGTTACATATACATCGACAAGCGGTGTGCTCATAATAGCCTGGGATGCTCTATCAAAATCCAGACAGGTAGAGCGGTGTGCTCGTAACATCCTGGGATGCTCTTAGTAGGTTTTGTGAAGGTCAACATGTAAAAGATCCTGGGAGATCCGATGGGTTGAGCAGTGTGCTCATAATCAGTCTTGGGATGCTCTTTCGAGATTTTTTTGAGGCACGTAATCAGTGCTGACTACTCCACAGTATGGCCAGTAATGATGAAAACCTATAGGTGGTGGGCCTACATCCAGTATGAAAAAGGACTGGCTCTGTAGAACTTCCTATGACGAGTAGATCAGAGATTGATTGAGATTGTAGCAACAGTGATGATGACGATGATTCAAGGATGATGATTCGCTGATGATGATCCAAAGAAGAAGACTTGTGTTAGCAGATTTGTGTTGAGAAATACCTTCCTAGTTAAGAGGGAGTGTTGATGTATATGTACTTCGGAATGTATTTCATCTATGTATTTTATTATACTCCTATAGAGATGTATTATTCCTCTATACGGAAGTGTCGTCATTTGTATTGACAAGTGTCGCAAGTGTCGTAACTTGCAGATGGGTTATTAGACCACCATGTGTGGGGTCGGCCCTGATTAAGTTAGCCTGGGGTTATTAGGCTGAGGTAGACAAGTCGGCCCCATAGGTTTATTAGCCTGCTCAGAACAAGTATAAATAGAGAGCGAGATCTCTCTATTTGATCACTTCACTTACTCACTTATCCATCACTCGAAAAGTGGTGCACATGTGAGGAGGATGATCAGCTGCTAGGAGGAGTCTATCTCTATGTACTTGGTTGTACTTTGGTTGTGATATTGCTCTATCTATCTCTGAGGAAGTTGTGGGGTTTTCACCTTAGGGTTTTCCCCACAGAAACTCTGTGTGTCTATTGTCTCTTATGATTGCATCTTGTGATGATTGATATGCTTGCTATGATTGATATGCATTGATAAAATGTACATATTATTCTCTCAGTAAAGATCCTAGAGTATTGTGAATTAATGCTCAAAAATTAACAGTCAATGAATCAAGCAAGTTGTGACATGAGATATTTGGTCACCTAAACTACAAATATGTCTCTCAACTCCATGAGAAGGGTATGGTCATAGGGCTTCCCATTATCAAGTTTTCTAAAGGAGTCTTTCAAAGCTGCATCCTGGGAAAGCACCTCGAGCATAAGTTTGAAAGAGCCAAAACCAAGCGAACCTCAGCACCCCTTGAGCTTATCCATAGTGACATATCAGGTCCATTTATCCATGAGTCTTTGAACCATGCCAAGTACATCCTAACCTTCATAGATGAATTTTCCATATATTGTTGGATCTTCTTCCTCAAGTTAAAGTCAGAAGTGTTCAATTTGTTCAAGCTCTTCAAAGCCTCAATTGAGAACCAGTTTGGTAGACATATCAAGATCCTTAGATCTCATAATGGTGGGGAATACATCAAATCTGATTTCCAACAATTTTGTGCCTCAACAAAAATGGTGTTGCTAAGAGGAAGAATAGATCTCTTAAAGAGATGGCCACATGCATGCTTGAGGCCAAGTCCTTATCTCCAAGACTTTGGGATGAAGCAATAAATTGTGCAGCATACATACAAAATAGAGTGCCTCACAAAGCATTAAAAGGAACCACTCCTTTTGAAGCTTGGACTGGGCACAAACCTGATGTTTCTCATTTCAATATTTTTGGCTCAAAGGCTTGGGCTAAAATTCCACTTGAGAAGAGGGCCATGCAGCCCCAAATCCAACCATGTAACCTTTTTGTCTATTCAGAAGACTCCAAGGGCTACAATTGTTTGAGCATTCCCTCTCAAAAATACTTCATTGAGAGGAGTGTTCAATTTGAAGAAGAGCCCTTGCAATGTGTTGAAATTGGAGAACCCTCTACACAACCACCTGAGAGTGTAAGTGATGCTCCTCTTGAATTTTTTTAATATGATATTTATGATGATGAATACCATATTATTTCAGATCCAAGTTCACCTACAATGCCTAAGTGTGATGCTAAGACTCTCCAAGCAGCTGGTGAACTTGTGGGAAATCCTCAGGATCCTAGGAAGACTAGATCACAATTTGAGAGTGCTCTCAATGTGAATGATCCTTATCTATATGAGAAATGGTTTTTGATGGTTGATTATGATCATCATACATATGAGGAATCCTCACATGACCCAAGATGGCAGGCTTCCATGGACGAGGAGTTTCATTCATTGAAAAAGAATGAGACATGGGAGCTAGTCAAGCTCCCCCCAGGCAAAAAATTGGTAAGGTGTAAGTGGATCTTCAAGACTAAATTTTCATTTGATGGTGCAAAAGTGAAATATAAGGCTAGGCTGGTGTAAAATGGTTTCTCCCAATTCCATGGTATTGACTACAATGAGATTTTTTCACCAATTGCACAAAAGGATTCGATAAGACTAGTTTTGGCAATTTCTGCATCCAAGCGCTGGGAAGTGCATCACATGGATGTAAAGAGTGCATTCCTCCATGGGGATATTAATGAGTAGATATATATGCAGCATACAGAAGGGTATACATCACATCCTAACCTTTTTGCAGGTTGAAGAAGTCCTTATATGGGCTTAAGCAAGCCCCCAGGGCTTGGTATGCCAAAATGGACAACTTCCTCTTGTCACAATCTTTTGCTAGATGCAAATCTGATCCAAATTTTTACATGAAGCTAATTGATGACTCCATATTGATTATTGTTTTATATGTTGATGACATACTAATCACAGGTAGCTCTACTGATCAAATAGCTTCATTGAAGACCTCCTTGCATCAAGCCTTTTCCATGACTGACTTGGGAATTCTTAAGCAGTTTTGGGGGCTTGATATTTCTCAATCAAAGTTTGGAACCAAGGTATCTCAATCCAAATATGCCTCTAACCTTCTAAAGAATTTCAATATGGCTGATTTCAAGCCTTCAAAGACTCCCTTCCTTTCAGGAGTCAGAATTAGAGAAGCAGACTATACACCTTTGGTGGACAGCACCCTGTATAGGCATCTAGTTTGTAGTTTGTTGTACTTGACTCATACTCGACTTGATATTGCTTATGTTGTGAGTGTGGCCTCAAGATACATGGAGCAGCCACATGGGCTTCATTGTAGGGCTTCAAAAATAATATGGCATTATGTGCAAGGCACCAAGTCTGATGGGATTCACTATGTTGCAGAATCTAGCCTAGATCTTCTTGGCTTTACTGACTCAGATTGGGCTGGCGATAGCCTAAAAAGAAAATCCACTTATGGATTTGTTTTCATGATTAGAGGTGGCCATGTTTTTTGTTCAAGTAAGAAACAAATTGCAATTGCACTATCTTCAGCAGAGACCGAGTACAGAGGAGCAATGAATGCTGCTACTCAGTGTGTGTGGTTGCAGGATATTCTTTCAGAGTTTGGGAATTTCCTTTAGCACTCCCATAGTCATATTTTGTGACAATCAAAGTGCTAAAAGGGTCTCAAGTGATCTAGTACATAGGAAAAGGACTAATCATATAGAGATCCATATGCACTACATTAGGAGCTTAGTGCATGATCACATCATTGATCTGCAATATTTCCCATCAGATAAGCAAATTCCAGACATCTTCACCAAAGATTTTACTGAGAATACTTTCAGCCATCTGAGACCACTGCTTGGGATGGTTGAACATGTGATGGAGTGAAATATTGATCAGCAATCTTTCAATTTTGATTATGTCCATTTTTTGAGGGGAGGTTTTTCCCATGAGGTTTTCCTTCTTTCCTTGTTTTGTGGACAAGGCAGTATGTTAAAGGGTGACCATGCCAAGTTGTTGGGCTCTATTTATTTCTTATATTTAGCACATAAATTCAGGATTAAGGGGTGGTTTGGGAGTATTTAAAACCCATCCATGTCATTTAATACCTTGGGATAGCATTATTGATCTTTTTTATTAATTCCTAGGTGTTAGACTAGGTAGTTGGCTAAAATATTCATTGTGTGGACCACAAGTCATCTTGGTGTGGAACAAAAGAATCCTAGAGTCACCTAGGCGCATTTATGTTGATTCTAGATAGGATCTGATCTGATTTTGGTAGATTTTATCCAATCCTAGAATAGAAAGGCGCTTTCCTACTTTTTACTAATTTTTACCACTTTTTGGTGAAAGGTGAAAGCTAGTTGACTAGTCTTAACTGTTTTTTGGCCAATTCATCCTCCATGATATTTCATCCTTCCAAATTCTATATTTAGGATTTTTTTCCATCATGCATCACCATCTGATCACTACTTCACAAATTCATGAGATTTAGAGGTGACTTGGAAAGCACTCTTTCCACCTAGGGGGGTTTTACATAGATTTAGTAAGCCTAGTTTTGTGAGGATTTGAATGGAATATTTTTCCTTCAAATACTGATGTAATATTATATATTTTCAGCCATGTTATTTCCCAAGGTTTGCTGATGTAAATTGATTCAATAGTGATATTTTGTTTGCATCATATACTTGATTGTTTTTCGGTGTTCTTGACTAGTTTTGTGAGACAATGTGTGAGAGGATGAAATTTCTTGATCAGATCTTGGTGTGCACTAAATTTCATAGAGAGATCATTAAGCTAATGTAATATCACCAAAAAATCCACATAATTTTTTGTATCGTCAATAAACTAGGTTACTAGATGGTTTGCTAACACTCACAACTAAACTAATTATAAGGACTGATATATGGAATTATAGTCTCTTGTTGAGGTTTATTTACCGCTTTTCCAATTGTTGGATGTATTTGTTCTCTTATCGGCTTGTATATAATTAATATTCATAATGACACATCAGTGTTCGTCTTTATTATCTATTTGTTTAGGATCCATCCCAACTCAATGTCAAGACTTGATGATCTTTAATACTCAAACTGTATTAGTATCCTTTCGTTATGTGAAAGGCTAGTATATTAATTAATGATCTGCACAATTTTTAATCTTATATAGAAATTACAGGAACAAATAATTTTTTATATCTTTGTGTGGAAATTTACTTTTGTTTACCATTATCACATCCTACACTTCCAGGTCTGCTAGAATTTAACCATTAATTACTTGAACCTTTACAAAATAAGAATTTAATTCCTTCTCATTTTTCAACCATATAAATGATGTTTAGTTAACTTTGATTAGAAGGTTTCGTATAAGCATTATACCATCATTATAATGGCTTAGATATAGAAATTTGTTTTCATTTCTCTTTTATGAGATTAATTGTTTAGTCTAGACTTATTACACACATGAAGTTGGGTGACATGTATTGATTTACTTGGTTACTTCAACATTGACCTAGATTGGATTCCGTGGTCCATAGGTGGATCGATGATTACTATCATGGCCTAACATCCACATTATTTCATGCAAGTATCACGTAAGGATCATAACGTTGGCGAGGGGTTTGGACAAGTCTAAGTCTTAGCATTAAGACTTTTCTCTTTGCAAGGTGAGGCCAATTTGTATTTATCCATGTTATGATAATTAATACTCCATCCTTTTCCTACTCAGCATTATTTTCATTTACCTAGCAGTTGATGATGTCATTTTCCCCCTAGTGGTGTGAAGATGTCATCCAGGACCCATTAGCCACCTAATGCACCTTGCATGCATTATTTTAGGACCACATGAGTCAGTTCCCTAGATTTTAGGAGCCAAATAAGTGTTCTAGTTCAGTCCACCTGAGTTAGCTGACTCTTGTTGGGGGTTTATGCTTTGATTTCCACTATTTCTGGGCTCATGCGCCCTTTTCTAAGAGATTTTCATCAAAAACTCACTAATGTGCGCCTTTTGGTCAGTTAACTGAGTTTTGGTTCAGTTGAGTTGAGTTTGGGTATTCCGGAGCACTCCAGTGGTGACAATTCCTATGCTAGACTGACTGAGACTCGATTTATCCTAAGTGATTCGAATTATATCCATTGTAACATCATTGTTGAATATACTGATTATTGGATCATGTGACATTATTCTATTCCTATCTAAATTCTCATGCATGATTAATTGTCTGCTCATTTTTACTGCAATTTTCACTGTAATTCATCTTTTATGCTCATTCTTTCTCTGTGAGGTATACTCATCTCCATGATCTGTTGTGATTTAGAATTTCACATGGTATGAGATCTTAATGAGCATAGGTTGAGCAGCTTCTTTCATTAGTGCACAAAAAGCCTCTGAATTTCCACAGCAAATCCCGATGCCATTGCATTGAATTCATTGGAGAAATCATTTGAGTTATAGCCAGGTGTGAGGATCCAAAAAAAAATGTTCCTATTTTCCTAAAGGAGTGCTCAATACTACTCTATCTCCAAAATTGAGAGTGTTTTCCATGATTTTGAATTGTTTTCAGTACAGCAGTAGCATTTGTTCAGTTTGTATTCACTCCAACAGTTCATATGGCGAATTTGAATGTTCCTCTGTCTTCGAGGATCCTAAAACCCTTAAATTATCTTGATTGAAGGGATGATATGCATATGGTATTGCGCAACAAGTCACTATATAGGATCACAATGGGAAAGGAGGTCAAACCTCAAGCAGTTGTTGAGAAGGCCAAATATGTGAATAGATTGGATGAAGCATTTGGTTTCATGTGTATTCATATTTCAAGAGATCTACTCTTTTACCTCGATGGATTGAAGACTCTAAGAGAGGTTTGGTTGAATCTAGAGACCCTCTTCGGAAAACAAGATGAGTTGGGGGGCCATATTCTGGAGAATGAGTTAATTGCTCTTCAACCCAACAATTTCAAAACTATACAACAATTCTTTTCTAAATTCAAATCTTTGGTCTTGCAATGCAAACAATGTGGCATTGAGAATAAGGAATGAGCAGTTGGTGCTATCCATTCTAAGCAATCTTGGTCCATAATTTTTCATTTTTGTTTCTACATTCCATTTAGGTATATTATCAATCCCCAACTGGAAAATTCCCTCCTTAGATGCATTCACCGAATATTTCATCCAAGAACAAGACAAACTGATTCAAATGGGTGCTTTGCAAGCCTCCAAAAATCTGGCTCTTATGGTTGGGGAGTCAACAAGTGTGAATGAAAAAAGGAAGAACAAGGGTAAAGAGAAGAAGCAATTTGAATCCAAGCAGAATGCAAATTCTAATATATCAGAAGGAGCCTCCAGCTCCAAGAAGGATAAGCAATAGAGGTTTGAGAAGACCAAGTGTTTCTAGTACAAGAAAGGAAACCATCCATAGAGTTCATGCATGAAGAAGAAGATAGATCAAATGAAAAAAATTATTGAACATCACAACATTTTCCTCCCAGAAAACACGAGAGAGACTGATTTATGAAGTGAGACAAATGATCATGAGAGATGCCATGTACTGAAGGCTGGATTCTCATAATCACAAGCCTTCCTCGTAGATTTTGGAGCCTCCAACCACACGGTTTTTTCCAAAGAATAATTTTCTTCTTTGGATCTCAATGATAGTCCTAATATTCACATGGGAGATGATTCTCAAATATTTGTTGCAGGGAAGGGCACAATACAACTAGAGCATGGAAATTTCAAAAATGTTCTATTTGTGCCTTCTTTGTTGGCAAATGTTTTGTCTGTTTATCATATGACTCACACAGGTTCACCGAGTTCGAGTACACAGGGTATTCCCAAAAGACTGAACACCTAGAGCAACCACTTTACACAAACAGATCACAGATCGACACACGATGTTTTGACGTGGTTTAAACCCTCGAGAGGGAAACACTCCACAGCCCCAGCCAAATAGCTTCTACAGAGCAGTTTATTATGCAAAAGAAAGAAAGTTACAAATGAGCTTCTCATAATCGATCAACTAGACAATGACCCTCCATGCTCTTTAAATAAAGATCATGGACCAATCGGGTGCTAAGCCACAGATCAAGGGTAGGTGTGATCTAAGAGAAGTTGAACCGTCAGATCACTCTATGTCTAGAACATATCGTGACCATCAGATTTAAATATTTACAAATGCATACTAATGCATACTAAAGAAACACACTTTACCTAATGGATCTATTACACAAGTTGATCTTAACTAACTCCTAAGTGTCTAAATATCCTAACATCCCCCCTTAAGAACAACTTGGGATAGGATTGAAGGATTTACAAAAGTGACACCATTAGGAGAAGGAAGGAGGCATTAGAGCCTATCCCCCCTTAATGAAAAATTCTTGAACTCCTAACATAGATTGAAGTTTAGGAAATTCGCTTATGTAAGAGACATGGTGAATATGTCTACAACTTGATCATCTGTAGGGAAAAAGAGCACTTCAAGAACACGATCATGAACAAGATTTCTGATGAAGTGCATATGTAGATCAATGTGTTTGCTGCGTTGATGTAAAACTGGATCTTTGGCAAGCTTGATGGCACTTTGATTGTCGCACCAAAGTGGAGTAGGCTGATGCTTCTCGAAACCAAACTTTGAAACGATATGTCGAAGCCATAAAGATTCCTGACTCGCATTAACCGCGGCTCGATATTCTGCCTCTGTTGGAGAAAGAGAAAGAGCTTGTTGTTTCTTACAAGCCCAAGTAATAGGTCCAGATCCCAGACTAAAAGCATAACCTACAATAGACTTTCGATCATCAGGATCTCCAACCCAATTTGAATCAATGAAACCAACCAACAAAGGTTTCCCCCTTGTACTGTAATGAATCCCAAACTGAATTGTACCTCGAATATATTGAAGTATTCTTTTAGCTGCTTTCCAGTGACTTTCATGAGGTGTTTGCATATAACAGGAAACATGACCAATGGCAAAGGAAAGGTCAGGATGGGAATGAGTCAAGTATAAGAGACTACCAACAAGCTAATGATACAAGGTGGCATCTATTGTTAATTTTTGAGCATTAATTCAATATACTCTAGGATATTTACTGAGAGAATAACATGTATAGTATATCAATGCATATCAATCATAGCAAGCATATCAATCATCACAAGATGCAAACATAAGAGACAATGGACACACAGAGTTTCCGTGGGGAAAACCCTAAGGTGAAAAACCCCACAACTTCCTCAGAGATAGATAGAGCAATGATACAACCAAAGTATAACCCAAGTACACAGAGATAGTCTCCTCCTAGCAGCTAATCCTCCTCCTCACATGTGCGCCACTTTTCGAGTGATGGATGAGTGAGTAATGAAGTGATAAAATAGAGAGATCCGGCTCTCTATTTATACTTGTTCTAAGTAACCTAATAAACATATGGGGCCAACTTGTCTAACTCATCCTAATAACCCCAAGTTAACTTAATCAGGGCCGACTCCACACATGGTGGTCTAATAACCCATCGGCAAGTTACGACACTTGCGACACATGTCAATACAAATGATGACACTTCCATATAGAGGAATAATACATCTCTATAGGAGTACAATAAAATACATAGATGAAATACATTCCGAAGTTACATATACATCAACATCTACTTCAGGGGAAGTACAAGTGGCAGAAAGTTTGACTCCGGACTGGAAGGGAGAAGGGGCTAGTTTACAATCGTCCATGTGAAAGCGACGAAGAATGTCACAAGCATACTTAGACTGAGAAAGAAATATTCCTTCTTTGGTTTGCAGGACTTGGAGACCAAGAAAATAAGGCAAATGTCCTAAGTCTGACATTTCAAAATTTTGCTTAAGACTAGATTTCACATGGGTTAAAAGCTTAGGGTCACTACCAGTAAGAATAAGGTCATCAACATAGAGAATAAGTATGATGAGATGGTTTCCTACTTTCTTGGTATTGACATTGGGGTCAAAATGGCATCTAGAAAAACCAGTGTCAAGGAGAAAGCTATCCATTTTGGCATACCAAGCTCCAGGAGCTTGCTTCAGGCCATATAAGGATTTCTTAAGGCGACAAACAAGGCTTGAGTTATTCTGAACATATCCAGGAGGTTGTTCCATGTAAATTTCCTCTTGTAAATCATCATGTAAGAATGTAGACTTGACATCCATTTGATGGAATTCCCAGTTATGTAAGGCTGCAAGGGAAAGAACAAGGCGGATGGAGTTATTTTTGCGACAAGAGCAAAAGTTTCATTGTAGTCAATCCCTTCAACTTGTGAAAAACCTTTGGCAACTAACCTTGCCTTAAGTCATTCAACACTTCCATCTGATGCATACTTAGTTCTACAAACCCATTTACATCTAACAAGTTTTCTTCCTTTTGGAAGAGGTACAAGATCCCAAGTATCGTTTGCCATTAAGGAACGATATTCTTCATCCATAGCTACATCCCAATCTGGATTTCCTGAAGCTTCTGCAAAAGTTTGTAGATCATGATTCTCAGAGACTTGAGCCAAAAGAGAAGAGGCTCACTGAAACTGAGAACGTGTTCGATGTTGATCTCTAGGATCACCGGCAAGATCACTAGCTGCTTCACATGTTGAACGGACCCATCAAGGAAGTACTTGTGCTGGTGCAACTGGAGGAACATGAGAAGGAAGAGGTGGATTTTCATCCTCATTTATATCATCAGAAACTAGAGTCGAAAATATGTCAAAGAAGTTAGAAGTCGAAGAAGGCACAATCGCCGAATCAGGCTCGCAGGCGAAAGATGGAAAAACCGTCGAGTTAGGCTCGTAGGCCAAGAGATTTTCATCAAATTTAACATCTCTTCTAATGATTATATCATGAGAATGTGGTTGAAGAAGTCTATAACCTTTTACATATTCAGAATATCCAACAAATATGCACTTTTCACTTTTAGGCTGCAATGCTTTTCGTTTTTCATCCGGAATGTGAGCCCATGCTTCACTACCAAACACACGGAAGTGACTTACATCAGGTTTAGTTTTACTCCATGCTTCTTCTGGTGTGATACCTTGTAAATCTTTAGTGGGGGTGTGATTAACTATGTAATTTGCACAATTAATGGCTTCAGCCCAAAATTAAAAACTTAGTCCCTTAGATTGGATCATACAATTAGCTATTTCTTTTAAATTGCGGTTCTTCCGTTTAGCGACACCATTTTGTTGTGGTGTTTATGGAACAGTGTGTTGTTGTTGGATTCCTTGTTTAGTGCAGAAAGTAGTGAACTTTTTGTTAACATATTCTCCTCCATTGTCGGATCTTAACTTAATGCTTTGATGACTAGATTGTTTTTCAACAAGGGCCTTGTAGGCCAAGAACATGTTAAATACTTCGCTCTTAAGTTTTAGGAAATAAACCCAAGTGCATCTGGACTAATCATCAATGAAAGTTAAAAAGTATTTAAAACCAGAAAATGAAGTAGATGGAAGAAGACCACACAAGTCACTATGCACAAGCTCCAAGGGAACCGAGGCGTGCCAAGAGGCACGTTTGTCAAAACTGTCCCGATGATGTTTTCTGAGTACACAACCGGAACAAACACCATCCCTGCAAGATACCATCGAAAGACTTGTCACCATATTGTCTTTACATAGTTGTTGCAATGAGCGATAATTTAAGTGAGCAAATCGCTCATGCCAAAGTTTGCTCAAGTTATCACTATGAGCAACAAGAACTGAAGGAAAAGGTGATGACCCAAAGTTGTTAAATTTGTACAACTTGGTAATATCATCAACAATTCCGGTAGCTAGGACATGTTGACGATCTTTAAGATCCTTGACTACAACTTGGTGCGGTGTAAACGTTACAGTTTTACCTTCACCAGAATGAGTGATCTGATAGAATTATAACAAATTGGAGGAAATTCTTGGAACACATAATACATCAAGGAAATGACCATTATCTACTGGAACTGTTCCAGATCCTACAACACATAGAGATCTATCATCACCAACACATATTTGTTTGGTGTTACATTCATGCATAGTAGAAAAGATGGCTTGATCCTTAGCCATATGATAAGAAGCTCTAGAATCAATGAGCCATTCATTTAAAGTAGAAGAAAAAGATGCAGTATAAGAATAACCAGAAGCATAAAGTGCATGTCCATGAGAGTTAGATTCTGAAGGCGAATCTAGGCTGATGTGGTGCTTCTTCATTACTGCTTCCAAGGTTGCCATCTTCTTGAAACACTTAGATTCATCATGATTATCTTTCCCACAATAGTTTCAATGACGCTCAGTCTTCTTTCCTTTTGGCTTGGATCCTTTGTCATTTTTTAAAGAAGGAGCTGACTAAGAGGGTTTGGAACCCTTGTTTGACTTATTATTGAGAAAAATTTGTTTCTTGGGAGGCTTGAACTTTTATTTTTGTTGGGACAAAAAGGCTTTTTCATATGTATCTGCATTATTGATTATTCCAAGATGGATGAGCTTATCTTGCTCTCTAATCAAGGAATCACAAAATGATTTAATACTAGGCTCTTGATAGCTAACTGCAATCAAAGATTCTTTTATGGAGTAAAATGTAGATACAAAAACAGAATATGCAGGTCCAAGTTTTGAAAGAATATGATAAATGCATTGTTTGTCTTCTCTCTTAATCTTGCATTCTTCACATAAGAGTTTAAGAGTTTTGTACTTAGATAAATAATCTTGAATGCATGAAAAATCACTTGGATTTAAAGAAGTCAACTCATTTTCGAGTTGATAGCCTCAAATCTCATTGTGTTTTCCAAATATAGATTCCAACTTGTCCCAAGCAGTATCAGGTTCATCAATTCCAAATATGTGGAATCGCAAATCAGTAGACATTGACATCCTAATCAATCCACGAGCTTCATCACATCTATTTGCCCATTTTATTTTCTTATCATCATCTGTGGGTTCTGTTTCTCTCCCTGAGGTAATTCTGAAAAAGTCCCCTACTTCATAGAACATTCTCCATACGAGATTTCCATGAGAAATAGTTGGAACTGGTAAGTAGATTGTCACAAGGGGCAGCCATTTTGTAAAATTAATGGCTATAAAAACAGAAACCAATAGTCTGGATACGAAGAGATTGAAAAAATAGGCGGTTTAAAAAAAACGGCACTGAAAACTGACTCCGTATGATGAAGTTATGCTTGAACAAAGAAAATGTTGAAGATGTCCCCAATAGTGATGTGGCAGATAGAGAATGTCCAGCTAAAAAAAGGAACCCCCCTCTGCCCAAGATGAACCTTTGAAAATCACTTTACAAGAAAGTTGCTTTAAGTGAATCACTTTTGTAAAATAAGTGATTTTCACTTTTACAATGATGTTACTTTAAATAGTGACTCACTTAAATAGTGCAGCAAAAAAAGAACTTAAGTGACTCACTTTTTATTTTTTATTTTTATTATTTAAGTGAGATGCACTTTTACAATAAAGTAACTTAAAATTAGAAATTGCATGCACTTTGTTGAAAAGTAACTTAATAAGACTTGAACTCAAGACCTATTAAGGAATAAAGCAACTTTGAACCAAGTGAGCTAATGTAAAAAGGTACGTAAAATAAGGGAAGGAGGAAGGGGGCTTTTTTTTTTACTCTTCTCTCTCGATTTCCGTGCTTGCCTCTTTTCCTGCAAATCACTCACAAACCGAAACAAAAAAAACTTTTTCCACACATATGGGGTTAGATCTCGTTAGCTTTCCTGGAAAGTCTACGTTTTCTCTCTGTTTCTGATTTGCCAAGATCGCACAAGGTGCACAGCAAAGAGCATACGCAGCCGAGAAAAAACATTTCCCTTTTTGTTTCTGATTCACCAAGATCACACAAGGTGCATGGCAAAGAGCATACGCAAACAGGGAAAGCAACTATCTGAAACTAAAAAAAATCTAATAATAAAAACTGATAAAATATGAGATAGTTTTAAAATAATAAAAAAACGTCACTGTAACATTATACCTTCACATATGATGAAATATGCATTTCTGAAGCAACCAGAAACCATTTTTTATCAAACAAAAACTATTCCACAATGGAAACGGTGCTCCGGATACAATGGAACATCTCCCACGGCCCAGAAATGCACAGAAATTCTAGAACCAAAAACCCTTTCAAGTTTCGGCAATACCAGTTCAAGATCTAGATCATAATCGGAAGCGGCTCTTCATAAAAGCTCTGATACCATGTTTGGGTACACAGGGTACTCCCAAAAGACTGAACACCTAGAGAAACCACTTTACAAAAACATATCACAGATCGACACACGATGTTTTGGCATGGTTTAAACCCTCGAGAAGGAAACACTCCACGACCCCGGCCAAATAGCTTCTATGGAGCATTTTACTATGCAAAAGAAAGAAAGTTACAAATGAGCTTCTCATAATCGATCAACTAGACAATGACCCTCCATGATATTTAAATAGAGATCATGGACCAATCGGGTGTTAAGCCACGGATCAAGAGTAGGTATGATCTAAGAGAAGTTGAGCTGTCGGATCACTCTATGTCTAAAACATATTGTGACCATTGGATTTAAATATTTACAAATGCATACTAATGCATACTAAAGAAACACACTTTACCTAACGGATCTATTACACAAGTTGATCTTAACTAACTCCTAAGTGTCTAAATATCCTAACACACCGAATAAAGTTATCTTTGGTCCTGACACAATTGATATTGCAGATATCTCTTATGGGAAACTTATAGCGAAAGGGTTTGCAAACCATGGTTCAAAGGCATATGAACTCTCTCACGTTTTTCCATACTCTCTGCCTACTCCATTGGCATATGATGAAGATCATAATGATGTCTCATCTAATGATCCAGTTTCAGATTCTAAATATGTAGACCAAGATCATGATGTTGAGTATGAAGTTCAAGCAGATCCAGATCCAATTCCAACACCTACTCCCAATCCATGGCCAAGGCAAATATGGGCTCAAAAATTCCTTGAAGCTAATGAGAACATAGATGGGGATCCATCTGACCATAGAAGAACTAAATCTTAGTATCGAGATGCAAACCTTAAATTATGTCATACAGATCCACTTCTCTTAGAGAGGTGCTACATGATGATGGGGTCTGATTGATCCGAAAATGGGTAAAACTCAATTTTCTTCCATTAACGAATACCTAATCAAAATTCTCAATTCATCATTATTCATAAATAAATTGGCATCATAATCAACTTTGATTTTTAACAAATTGGATATTAACAAAACAAGCACATGAAAAATATATGCAAACTACAGTTGTTAACGGAGTTTGCCAGACCTCCTAGCTACGTCTCCAGACTCATTGACACTTTGAGTTGCTTTATTATCTCCTTCAAAGATATATGGCTTTCATAAGTACAATTGCATGATTTTCACTTCAAGTGGATCATTCCCATCTTGGGATGCCTTTCCCTTCGTCACCAGAAAGAACCAAGGCTCTCATATGAACTAAACTATTTCTCCCATCTTGGGATGAATTTTCTCATACAAAGGTTACTAAAAATCTTTTCTCCAAAAATGATTTTCCTTCTCCAAATGAGAGTTATTTATAGTTTTTCCATGGATGATTACTCATCATACATGTTAAGGAGAATATCTCTCCCATGGTCCCCTGAATTGGGATCTAGAGACACCTTAAGTGATTGGTGGAGAAATGGTCTCCTCTTTTTCCATGAAGATCTCAACACTCCCTTAGGACTAGGAAACCAATTGGTGAGGTGTATTCTCACATCTATTTAAATTTCCTTTATAAATTTAAAAGAGCATTTGTATGATCACTTTCATATATTTCCCCTTTAAATTACATAGTTTTCATTGAACTTTCAATTTTAATGTGAAATACACTTTGTTCAATGTCTTGTGAACTTTTGTTGGAAAATAGCCTCCTTTTTATCCGTAATTTCAACCTGCAATTTCTTTCACAAACGAATTTCATTCGATCCCGTTCAAATTGCATTAGGAATCTCTCTGCAAGCTCTTCGTCAATTGAATAGATTTGGTGCAAATGAAAACATTATGCATTCTTCGACTGTGGAGATCCTCCTGGATCAAATATCCCCACTGAAAATCACTTTTGGACCTCCAAAAGTATAAATTTCAACCTATACCAACTTGATGGCAATTATTCTTTAAAAAAGCACATTCCCCTTCTCATTCACCTTTGTTCTTTGGAATCGGAATGTTGATGCAAATTTGTACTGATAATACATGACTCACATCTTTGCAAGATTCGGAGCACTTCTTGCCAAGAGTTTATAAAAACACTCTTTTGTCAAGTTTACAATAAAGACCAAAATAGGCCTATGAAACAATGCCTCTCTCTCAAAAGTGGCAATAGGGTCATTACAATGTTCACAAGGCCTTAGGCATAAAAACAAAAATGCTTCTTACTCCTAAAACTATAAGAGTGGCCTAATAAATCCTTTTACAATATTTCATGGTATCTTCAACCTTCAAACCAAATGGAAATTACATCAAATTTTAAGGCAACCTTACATTAGAGAAAATTCCCCAAATGTGCAGTGGTGAACAACCCATGGTTTCAAAATCCCCACTACAAAATATTGTGCAACATATAAAAGTTCAAAGATAAACATATATATGTTTTACCAATGATCCATTGTAGGGGCATCATTTTAAAAGGTGCTTGATATATAAGGTTCGAACCCATCATGTGGCTTCCATCGAAGCACCTCGGCCTCTAAACAAAAGCTTTGAACCTTTATCCATAGCGTACTTGGATCAACAAGAACCATAATTTTTTTAACTACACGTGGGAAAATTCGAGTGGAGCGTTGATTTCTTTACATATTTAGGTAGAATGGTAGTAGCAATAGCTCTAATCAAATCCATATCTCTCCGATGTGGTCCAAGCTCTTCATAGGGTTGTTCCAAGTTGGACCTATGGGAAACAACAGATCTGTGCAGGTTTCCAGCGAATAGTTTGATCAAAAGATTCTTCAAGCCGACGACCACTCTTCCATTTTCTTTATTTGTTGGCTGAGTATAATCTTCTGCGCTACAGTATTCTTCTTCAATTGACTATCCAAATTAGAAGCCGCTTATCAAATAGCAGATCCATTCACTGCCTTTAAACAAGCCTTCATAACTATGAACAAGAGTTACTTGATCGAATATTTGTCTTGCACAATGATCAGGTAATGGCCTCGACAATTATTCTGGTCTTATTCGTTATATATTCTTAGATCTATTTGACAATATATTTAAGAGATCGAATCAGATTGCGTGCTTCAATTGTGAATCTAATTTAGACTATCAGCAATAGAAACGACCACCAATGATCAATAGGATATGATCTCCACAGTAATGAGAACTATTCTAAATCTTTCTGATCTAGATCACACCAAATTGCTGAGGAATTACTTGGATGCTTAACACTTCATAAATATTGGAATTGAAACCTCAATATTACCTCTTGTTGGCTTGGAAACAATTTGTTGTGGGAAAGGAACAACCATGCGTTCAATTCTGTGATTAGATCGTTGGTGCAATGAACAGAATCAAATTCGGAAGGGAATCTTGAATTCTTCTCTAGATTCTTTGACAGCTTCAGATGCACTGTGCCTCAGCAGGAATTGTATACTACATTCAGAATTGCAAAAACTCCCTCCTTTTTCAATGCGACGAGGTTCATCTTGCCATTCACACGAATATTGCTATCATGTATACTATCCATCTGGTATTTTAGGGACAAATCCTGTTGTATCGCCCAGAATCCCCCAACATGGAACATCATCACATATATCTTCTATCATCATCATAACGATTTTGATCATATTCAAATTTTTGAGCAACGGATTCAGGATCACCATAACGGTTTCTCCATATTTATCTTCATACAGAAGACTACGGGAATCTGACCGAGATAAATCTGCTCTCCTATTTTCTGAGGCATCATCTCTATCACCCAATTTGCCTCGTGGAGGTTTATCACCCATCCTGTCACCGCTAAACCTCTTGCCAACGTATACATGCTTTATGAAGTCTCAAAGCTTGTCAACATTGCTGATGTCCAGGTATGGATGACACTACATGTCAAATTTTTGTTTTTAATATTTCTTTTGCTTTCTGATTGCCACCTTGCCACGATCTCCAATAGATCGGGCAAATAGTTAACCTCTGACAGCTAGCCACCATCACCTCCGTAGCCAAAGCCATTTATTGCAAACTCTATGGGATTTGCTCCATGTATTCAGCCTCGTGTAAGCAATAATCATGCACCGATATTTCGAACAATCCAATGTCCATCCTGCGATCCTCCATGGACGTTGTAGACACCAACTCAGGGATAAATGAAATAGCGTCTTTATGCGAGCCAATTGTGAATCCCTTTCGCCAGCGCGACCAACAAGATCCAGCGAAGTTCTTATCTTAAACTAACTTTGTCTTTTCCACACGCTACACCCCCCCTCTCATTAGGTTCACGTCTGCCACTTGCCATATCGCGGTGACTTCCATATTTGAAAGGTCACTCCCTCAGTGTAATGTCCTCATTTTGATTCTATGGCATTAAAATCGTAAATAATGTAGTATTGTTATAAAATCATGGTGAGGAGCTCAAGGCCAAGGCCCCGCCATCTATTTATTGATGCATATGGTTTACGTGCTATCCATGCACAATGGAATTGAGAATATCATGTAAATATGCATTTTCATAAAATACCCACAACTAGCTATGCAATGCAACAAGAGATGGGGGCATGATTTTACAAGGAATTGGGAGGGAAATATTCAAACCCTTGGAGCCAATCAAGTCAAGCCAAGTGTCAATGAGAGAACCCATAAAACCTTCAACTACCCATGTTGACTTTTGTACCCAATCATTCATTTCTTCCAAGATTGTCATCATGTTCCCTTCCTCGAATTGGGTCCACAGGAGGGGACGTTACATTTTGGTATCAGAGCAAAGGTTGCAACATTTGGGCCTTCATGGGCTACCTATCACAGTTGCAGAGGTAAGTATGCTTCCTGCTCAGCAGTGTAAGTATGCAGAGGTAAATATGCTTCCTACTTAGTTGATGAATAGAACTGATGGCTCCCTTATGAAGGTATTTTGCCCATATTGTCCTCTTGCTGCTCTCCCAAGAATCCATAGATCTGCATCTCTCAATGCTTGGGTCAGTGGACTCTCTTTCATTATGTCCACACGATCATGTTTTCCACTCTGGTGATGGATGTCTTGTTGCCTTTAGCAAATCCACACAGGAAACTGCATATTGATCTCTATGACTAGCAATTTGCAGCTTCTTCATAACACGGCTGTCTGCCACATGCAACGCCCTTTCCAGGCATCCTTCTCTGCCATTTTAACTTCAATCAAGAAGTGGAATTCGAGCACCAATATAAGTAATTATAAGACAGAGATTGAAATTTATACAAGCAACATATAGAGTGTAACATCCCGAAAATTTACAAAAATTTAAAAAAAAATTAAATTACCAATAATTACTGAATTTGCTAATGCGGAAAATAAAATAATAGTTAAATCTTTTAACTAAAATAATTAATGATAACGACACATCGAAATTCTTAAAACAATTTACGATGATAGTTGTATTTGCTAATGCAGAATAAAATGGATACTAATATTTTAACAAAAGACAATTTACGATCATAACACAAAATACATCTTCCGATCTGCTTGTGTTTAATTGTAAACTACATGTTGTACATAGGTTTGTATTATGATTAATTTCTTAGTAAAGTACTGATAGTTTTCTTTTGAATGATGACGAAGGGGTCCTACGAGGTACCCTAAGGTTTACTTAGCTACGTTTAGCTAAAGTATTTGAACATGTTTCATTGTGCAGAAACACAGGTAAGAATAATACGACAATTCAAATGTTTAAGAGTAAATATGTTTTTCAATTCATTGTCAATGTATTGTGAAAAACTCTAAGTACTTCCATGCATGAAATTTATTGAAGGTATAGATCCTTTGTTCTATTTCTCGTTTACGTGCTAGTTTACAAACTCATCAGTACTATAGAAATCCTGTTGTCATTTCGCCATTATGCAAGGAGTAGTAGAATCATATACATTATACTTACACTAAGAACTTCTTAATTACGTGTTAGATTATATTGTATAAGTGCCATTATAGTTTCTAACATACTTATTTGTTTAAGAATGTTTCAAATTGTAATTGCATGGAAAATTCATATTAGTTAGAGCAATGTTTACTATAATACTTACCATCACCTCGTACTCATGATGACAATAATGTGCATTTGCCACACTTATAGGATTGAACCTTACTAATTTAATATTTGTGCATTGTAATATAATATACACTTTGTGAAAAGAGATGGTAAATAAATAAATAAACAAATATTATGATGTGCAAGATGATAAATTCTAACTATACATTGAGCATGCGATCTTTGGCATTTTGAGAAAACAATATACAATGTATATAAACCATACATTTGATAATCAATATTTGGAATGAAAATAAACTATACGTTTAAACCCTAAGTTTTGGAGCTGACATATGACATGACAGGGTATTGAATGTAAAGGGTTAACGTGCTGGCAGTCTGTCAAAGCCTGGTCATAGCTTTAAAGTCACGAGCCTACTGTGCTTGGTGGAAAACCTAGTGGATGCTACCGTGGTTTGGATTCATGTGATGGAAGTCACAAATACTACCAATATTTCGAGATGTTCCTTGTTTTGTACCTTGGACTACCGAGCTAGCATTATGATGTAAATGATAATCAATAAGGAAATTAATATGGTCGTTGCCCATTTTTTGACGTACCTGGCTGTCTTCATACCCAGCGTTGATCTCTTATGTTCTTGTATTTGGTGTCTGAAACCCTAGTCCTTTGTTATGACTTGCAACGAGTTGGTTCCTCGGTCTTCATTTTACATGGTAGTGGCAAGGTAGAGAGGTCGACATCCTGCTACAATGTAGGGTTTGGAAATTGGTTTTTTGGAGGACTCCTTCCTCGGTTTCGATCCTTGGATCTGTAAGGTATTCTTTAAAAGTTGTAGGTGTTTGTATTTCTTGAAGAGCCAAGTTACTGTGTATCTTTGAATGGTGTAAGGAATAGAATCAGATAGAATTTGAACCAGGTTTTCGATACTCCTGGCCTATGATAAAGGGGTTGCTAAAATTTATACTCTCTGTATTATAAGGTGGCTCTGTTGTCTGGTTTGCTGGATGTGTCTCTTATTCTAGAGCTACGTCGAAGAGGTAATGTTTAAAAATGGCTATGTGCCAAATGCTTCTATCTTACTCTTGAAATAAAACCTTACTTTGTAGGTTTCGATGGTAGATTGTTTTAGCTAGCGACTGTAATGTTGTTTTGATAAAGGCCAAGAAGCCGTAGGTTAACTGTTTTCTTGAAAACAAAACTCTGAGTTTGAAATAAAACAAAAAAAATAGTTTTCTGGGAGTTTTCTAAGTTTATAGAGATTGATACTTTGATTTGAAAATACAATATTGGTTTAGGCTGACATCCGAGGGTTACCTTAATTCTCAAATGAGAAACCCTGTGATTTGAAACATTTATGTTGAAAATGAAATGGTGATAATGCTCAGTTTTGTAAAGACCCTTAATTTGAAAGATCATTACGATAGAAGAAAATAGTAATACTATTGTCGGGACTTTATTTTGTATAGTTAGCTGTCGTAAAGTGAGAGTGTAAGAAAATAGTAATATGCTTAGTTTTCGAAATTGATATCAAAGCTATTTCTAAAAGACTACTTTAGTAAAGAAAAGAAATAGAACATTGTTAAAATATTTGCTATGTCCTCGAAAATAAAGACCTAAGATATTTATTTCGGTAAAGGATGGAACATAACAAGTTAGCCTGAAAGATAATGAAAATTCACAGCTGCTTAAAATTCTTAAATATCGTTGAAGGAATGAAATGAACTTATGATACTTTACAGTTCTTGGATGAAACAATAGTAAAATGCATGAATATTTGAAATGCAGTAATGATTCAGAATGTAAACCCTAGTTTTGTTTATACAAAAAGGTAATATTTATTTATGACAGTATGTGAAAGATAACAGCATTAATTTGTGTTACAGAAAGGTAATATTTATTCATTCATCTGACAATCTATCTATCAAATCTTCTATCTTAAATTTTCCTTCTCTGTACTGGAGTACGATAAAAAGTTCGCATGGGGAAAAATACAGAAAATATTTCTTTATCAATCATCTCAATGCTTAATCATCCTTAAACAAAATCATCCCTAAGTCAAAATTTGAAAACAATTGCTTCTATATGTCATTAACTGTAAATACTAAACCTACAATTTCAGAAAATCATTTAACTGTAAACAATAAGGTAGAACAGTAGAACCTGATTGATTGTAGGAGAAACAAACAACCCAAGGAGCCTGTTCCACCCAACCTATTCCTGAAGACAGCCAAATTACTTGCCTTAGGACCCCTGAGCTTGTTCACTGAACCACTAAGAAGAAGAATCTGTAGAAGCTTTAGGTCATCTACTTGCAACAACAACGTAGTTTATCTAGTCATATAGACTTGGAAGCCAAAGAGACCTGCACCAGCACCTCTAGTTTCTTTCTCAAAAATATTCAGCAGCCTCACAATGCACTTCCACTTAGCCTCCCTATTTGAATCTCTCAATGATCACCTAATACACTTGAGGAATTATTTCTGCAGAAAATAATGTAGAGCTGCCTGCTCAATTCGAATTCCTTATCTAAGCTACCTAGGCCTTTCAATGGTTAACCTGGTCATTAATGAGCCATCAGCTCTCTTCCACCCACCTGGGGGATAATGCCACAAATTTAGGGGTAGTTGTCCCATAACCAACAGCTAGTGGTGGAGTGCAAATGCTGACATCTGTCCCATGCCTTCTAACAGCTTCCATTCCTCCTAGTGGGTCAGTGAACACTCATTTAATAGTTTCGTTGGGTGTTTGTCTCCTGTTTTAACTAATTAAATAATAATAATCAGTCATTACAATCATCCTTGACCAAATTTGGTCATAATTACAAAACTTTGTAATTATAATTTAACATAATGGTTTTTTTTAAATAAAATAAATAGTCTCAAAATTTGGGTAGGTGACATACACCCCCCCTTAAGTCTCAACATTGTCCTCAATGTTGTTTATTCATTCTATGCGTGTTCCTGAAACAGAGCTGGGTATGTTGCCCGCATACTACTCTCCAACTCCCAAGTTGCCTCTTCTGGCCTAAGGTGCTTCCATTGCACCTTTACCTGCCCAATGGTGCGATTCCGTAGTAGAGTTTCCCTCCTTTCGAGGATACAGTCCGATTCCACCTGAAAATCGTCGTCTTGTTCCACCTGTACATCATTCCAATTTATAACTGAAATATGAAAAAAATTATATATTTTTAGATTTGGCGGCAAAGCTATTTGATATGCCATAGGTCCAACCCTCGAAATTTTTTTGAAAGGACCACAATACCTGGGTGCCAGCTTGGCACAACTTACCAATTTTAATGAGCTCTTTTTTGGTCTTACCTTAATGAAAACATGCTCACCAACCTGGAACTCTTTATGAGTCCTTTTTAGATCTGCTTGACTTTTTTTCCTATCTTGGGAAGCTTTAAGATTTATTTGTACCTGTTGCACAGTTAGTTCTATTTCCTTCAACAATTCAGGTCCTAAAATAACTCTATTAACTAGGTCATTCCAAGAAACTGGTGTATTACATTTCCTACCATAAATAATTTCAAAAGGGATAAGCGTGGATGATGCATGATAATAGTTGTTATATGCAAATTCTACTAAATGCAAATAGTCCTCCCACTTACCAAGCTGGTCCTTAACATACATCCTCAACATGTCTTCCAATATCTGATTCACTCTTTTTGTCTATCCATCTATTTGTGGATGAAATGTTGTGTTGAAGTTTAAAATTGTATTCAACCCTTTAAACAAAGATCTCCATAAGTTTCTAGTAAACTTAGAATCATGGTCTGAAACTATCACTTTTGGTATTCCATGCAATCGAAAAATCTGTTTCATGAAAATTTCTGCAATGTCTGGAGCCTTATGAGTAGTTTTTACTGGTATAAAATGTGCTGCCTTGCTGAGTTTATCCACTACCACCATGATGGAATCATTTTGTTTTTTATTCTTGGGTAGTCCTGTAACAAAATCTATGCTTATGATCTCCCATTTCCAGCTAGGTATAGGTAATGGCTGTAACAGTCCAGCCGGATGCTAATGTTCAACTTTTACTTTTTGACAGTCAAAGCATTTAGCTATATATTCTACTACTTCATCCTTCATCTTGGGCAAATAATACTATTTCCGTAACATAGTGATGGTTTTCTGATAACCTGAATGACTAGCATAATGACTTTTGTGCATCTCATCTAAAATCAGAATTTTTATCTTTGGTACATTTGGCACATAAAATACGTTCTTGTACAGCAGCAATCCATTTTCTGTTAACTTGAAATTTTCCATAGAACTTTCAGAATTGTTGCCTACTATCTTTTCATGTAAATTTCTGTACTCTTCATCTGTTTTAATCCCTTCGAAAATCTGATTTTCTAAATCTGTTTTGTATGTACTGATGGCTGAAATAAAATTTAACTTTGCATTACGACTTAAAGCATTGGCAACTTTGTTCTCTTCACCCTTTATATGCTGAATTTCAAAATCATATTCACTTAGAAAGGTTAGCCATCTAGCCTGTCTAGCATTCAAATTCGTCTGATCTAGTAAATACTCCAGCCCCATGTTATCTGTCATCAAGGTAAATTTTCTGCCAATAAGATGGTGACGCCACATTTTCAAGGCGTGTATTACTGCTAATAATTCTAGATCATAAGTAGAGTAATTTTTCTCATGTATTTTTAGCTTTCTAGACTCATATGCAACAACATATCCTTCTTGTGTTAGGACTCCACCGAGTCTGTTATTACATGCGTCTGTGCATGCTATAAAATATTTATTAGGATTTGCAATTCTTAGAATAGGCGCTATAGTTAGTAATTCCTTCAACTTTTTAAAACTGTCTGCACACTTTGGATCCCATGCAAACTTCTTCCCCTTCTTCTGTAAGGAGGTTATGGGGGTTGCAATCTTTGAAAAACCTTCTATGAATTTTCTATAATATCCTGTAATCCCCATAAATGATCGAACGTCCATCACATCTTTAGGAATCGGCCATTCATTAATGGATTTTATCTTATCGGGATCAACCGAAATTCTTTCCTTAGAAATTATGTGACCTAAATACTAAATCTTATCCTTGTGAAAGTCACACTTACTAAACTTAGCATATAACTGATGATCTCTCAGAACTTGTAAAATAATACGTAGATGTTCGTCATGTTCTTCCTTACTTTTAGAATATACTAGAATGTCATTTATGAACACAATGGCGAACTTATCCAAATATTTGTGTAGAATATTTTTCATTAAACACATAAATACTGCTGGGGCATTAGTCAACCCAAATGGCATGACTATGAACTCATCATGTCCATATCGAGTTCTAAAGGTTGTTTTAAAAATATCCTCATCTTTCACACGAACTTGATGATATCCTGACCTCAAATCAATCTTTGAAAATATCGTTGCTCCATGCAGCTGATCAAATAGATCGTCTATGCGGGGAAATGGATATCGATTCTTGATTGTCATCTTCTTCAGTTGGCGATAATCTATGCAGAGTCTTAAAGTGCCATCCTTCTTCTTAACAAATATAACAGGTGCTCCCCAAGGAGACACGCTGGGTCTTATATAGTTTTTATCAATCAGTTCCTTCAACTGTGATTTCAACTCATTTAATTCCAGTATATTCATCCTATATGGAGCTTTGGATTTCGGTACTACACCCGTTATCAACTCAATGGTAAAATCTAGATCTCTCTTCGGGGGTAACCCTGGAATCTCTTCTGGAAAAACATCCTGGAATTCTTTTAGGACGGGTATATCTTCTAGTTTCAGTTTGTCCTCTTTTGTAATTGACTATTCGTGTACTACATAAACTGCGAACATCTTACATCCTTTTCTAACTACTCTTTTTTCTTGCATAGCAGAAATCTGTTTAAGCGATGTCTTTCTAGGAATACCCTTTACTTCTAATGTTTCTCCTTCATCATTTTGACAAGTAAAACTTTTCTCATAACAATTCAAAATAACATGATGGGCTTCTAACCAATCCATTCCAATTAAGATGTCATAGGATCCTAAAGGTAAAACATTTAACTTGGTTCGTGTCTTTAACTGATTCATAGATAAAACGCAACTTTAAACAAAACCAAACAATTTTCTTTTTGTTCATGTTGCTAGTCTAACTAACCAGGATTTATTAAATTTTTCTGTTTTCAAATTAAGATTTTCTACAATATCAGGAGATATGTAACTCAGGCTAGCACCTAAATCAATCAAAATAGAAACTGTGTGGTTTTGTAGCATACCTTCAATCTCTACCATAGAGACTTGATGCTAGGCTTGCCTGTTGTCTAGAGCTGCATTAATTCTGGGCATATCTCTTGCCAAGTCTCCCATAGTAGGTTCAGGTTGTATGGAGTGAATATTATTGTCTATCCGTTTCCTTATGGGGCATTCTGAAGCATAATGAGGACCTTGACACTCAAAACATTTTATAGGTGCCCTCTAATCATTAATTCTGGTAGTATTGGGTGTATTTCTAGGACCTGTTAAATTCTGCTACTGATTATTTCTAGGATTGTTTCCTTGGAAATTTCGATTTGGAAATTTTTTCTTTTGAAAACCATAATTTCCATTGAACCTGAAATTCTTCTTCTTCAGCTCAAAGTTGTTGGGTTTATGATTTTTCCAGTTAGATACCCCTTCTCTTTTTCAATTTGTATCATAGCAGAAAGTTGCTTTCCTCGTGGCTTCTTTTAAGGTCTTTGGATTGTCATACTCTATTCTGTCATTGATGTTGAAAGGTAGACAACTCGGATACCTCTGAATCTTTGGTTTTTCCTCCACAAGATATGGCACATACCTTAGCAAGTTCATAAATTTGTTGTTCAGCTCTTTCATGTTCATGGTTCCCAATGTTAGATCATAAAATTCCTTAGACTTTTCTTCGTAATATTGTTCAGATAGGAATTTCTTCTTGAAGTACCATTTAAAAGTGCTCCAATTCACATCTTTGTCCTTGATTCCCTTCACTCCTTTGATGTCCTACCACCAAATATCTACCTTACCGATCAGGTTGTATATAGCCTTCTTTTCTTTTAAGGATTATGAATAATCATAGATTTGAAAGTATTTCTTCATGTCGGACAACCATGCTTCAGTTGTCTCTTCTTTCTCAGTTTCACCATTGAAGATTGGGGGTTTGATCTTCTTAAACTCCCCAGAAATCTATTCATACTGTTTGTGGCTTTTTCTTCTTGGTTTGTAATCCCCTTCACTGCTATCACTTGAATAATTACGTTTCTTTTTACGTATCTCATTTGCAGCTCCTGCTGATGTTGAACTGTTATCATCAGTTTTCAACCCTTCTATCTTGTTTATCAGTTGGACACTGATCGAACGGTACTTGGTTCAGTTCTTCTTGTGCCTTCAGAATTCTTTCATTATCTTATTTAACAGATCTCACTTCTGCTTTCAACTCCTGAAAGGAACCTAACAATTATGATGAACTGTCATTAAATCCACCATGGACTTCTTCTTCGTAATGTTGTCCAATGCTATGACTTTTTGGTCGAAGTCTGTCCTCCATGTGTTCAGCTAATCCTTCCATACCTGTAACTTAGAAACAATTTTCTGTATACTAAATAATTTAATTAGTAAAGATTTTTGTTGTCATAAATTTTCTGTTTCGTGTTCTTTGGACCTTTTCAGGACGAGAGTTCGAACATGAGCTCTGGTACCACATGTAACATCCCAAAAATTTATAAAAATTAAAAAAAATAAAATTAGCAATAATTACTAAATTTGTTAATGCGGAAAATAAAATAATAGTTAAATCTTTTAACTAAAATAATTAATGATAA
Organism: Larix kaempferi; assembly: GCA_027924585.1. Taxonomy (NCBI): domain Eukaryota; kingdom Viridiplantae; phylum Streptophyta; class Pinopsida; order Pinales; family Pinaceae; genus Larix; species Larix kaempferi. The sequence goes on along the minus strand of BSBM01000159.1, from coordinate 7,260,297 downwards.
TGACACATCGAAATTCTTAAAACAATTTACGATGATAGTTGTATTTGCTAATGCGGAATAAAATGGATACTAATCTTTTAACAAAAGATAATTTACGATCATAACACAAAATACATCTTCTGATCTGCTTGTGTGTAATTGTAAACTACATGTTGTACATAGATTTGTATTATGATTAATTTCTTAGTAAAGTACTGATAGTTTGCTTTTGAATGATGACGAAGGGGTCCTACGAGGTACCTTGAGGTTTACTTAGCTACGTTTAGCTAAAGCATTTGAACATGTTTCACTATGCAGAAACGCAGGTAAGAATAATACGACATTTCAAATGTTTAAGAGTAAATATGTTTTTCAATTCATCGTCAATGTATTATGAAAAACTCTAAGTACTTCCTTGCATGAAAGTTATTGAAGGTATGGATCCTTTGTTCTATTTCTCATTTACATGCTAGTTTACAAACTCATCAGTACTATAGAAATACTCTTGTCATTTCGTCATTATGCAAGGAGTAGTAGAATCATATACATTATACTTACACTAAGAACTTCTTAATTAGGTGTTAGATTATATTGTATAAGTGCCATTATAGTTTCTAACATACTTATTTGTTTAAGAATGTTTCAAATTGTAATTGCATGGAAAATTCATATTTTTTAGAGCAATGTTTACTATAATACTTACCATCACCTCGTACTCATGATGAAAATAATGTGCATTTGCCACACTTATAGGATTGAACCTTACTAATTTAATATTTGTGCATTGTAATATAATATACACTTGATGAAAAGAGATGGTAAATTAAAAAAACAAATATTACGATGTGCAAGATGAGAAATTCTAACTATACATTGAGCATGCGATCTTTGGCATTTTGAGAAAACAATATACAATGTATATAAACCATACATTTGATAATCAATATTTGGAATGAAAATAAACTATATGTTTAAACCCTAAGTTTTGGAGCTTACATATGACATGACAGGCTATTGAATGTAAAGGGTTAATGTGTTGGCAGTCTGTCAAAGCCTGGTCAGAGCATTAAAGTCAATAGCCTACTGTGCTTGGTGGAAAACCTAGTGGATGCCACCGTGGTTTGGATTCACGTGAAGGAAGTCACAAATACTACCAATATTTCGAGTTGTGGCTTGTTTTGTACTTTGGACTACTGAGCTGGCGTTATGATGTAAATGATAATCAATAAGGAAATTAATATGGTCGTTGCCCATTTTTCGACGTGCCTGGTTGGCTTCGTATCCAGTGTTGATCTCTTATGTTCTTGTATTTGGTGTCTGAAACCCTAGTCCTTTGTTATGACTTGCAACGAGTTGGTTCCTCGGTCTTCATTTTACATGGTAGTGGCAAGGTAGAGAGGTCGACAGCCTGCTACAATGTAGGGTTTGGAAATTGGTTTTTTGGAGGACTCCTTCCTCGGTTTCGATCCTTGGATCTGTAAGGTAGTCTTTAAAAGTTGTAGGTGTTTGTATTTCCTGAAGAGCCGAGTTACTGTGTATCTTTGAATGGTGTAAGGAATAGAATCAGATAGAATTTGAACCAGGTTTTCGATACTCCTGGCCTATGATAAAGGGGTTGCTAAAATTTATACTCTCTGTATTATAAGGTGGCTCCGTCGTCTGGTTTGCTGGATGTGTCTCTTATTCTAGAGCTACGTCGAAGAGGTAATGTTTAAAAATGGCTATGTGCCAAATGCTTCTATCTTACTCTTGCAAATAAAACGTTACTTTGTAGGTTTCGATGGTAGATTGTTTTAGCTAGCGAATGTACTGTTGTTTTGATAAAGGCAAAAAAGCTGTAGGTTAACTGTTTTCTTGAAAACGAAACTCTGAGCTTGAAATAAAACAAAAAAATAGTTTTATGGGCGTTTTCTAAGTTTATAGAGATTGATACTTTGATTTGAAAAGACAATATTGGTTTAGGCCGACATCCGAGGGTTACCTTAATTCTCAAATGAGAAACCCTGTGATTTGAAACATTTATGTTGAAAATGAAATGGTGATAATGCTCAGTTTTGTAAAGAACCTTAACTTGAAAGATCATTACGATAGAAGAAAATAGTAATACTATTGTCGAGACTTATTTTGTATAGTTAGCTATTTCTAAAATAGTAATATGCTTAGTTTCCAAAATTGATATCAAAGTTATTTCTAAAAGACTACTTTAGTAAAGAAAAGAAATAGAACATTGTTAAAATATTTGCTATGTCCTCGAAAATAAAGACCTAAGATATTCATTTCGGTAAAGGATGGAACATAACAAGTTATCCTGAAAGATAATGAAAATTCACAGCTGCTTAAAATTCTTAAATATCGTTGAAGGAATGAAATGAACTTATGATACTTTACAGTGCTTGGATGAAACAATAGTAAAATGCATGAATATTTGAAATGCAGTAATGATTCATAATGTAAACCCTAGTTTTGTTTATACATAAAGGTAATATTTATTTCTGACACTATGTGAAAGATAACAACATTAATTTGTATTACAGAATAAAACTGATAGGGAAAATTTAAAATATATAGCAACATTATTCTATTCATTCATCTGACAATCTGTCTATCAAATCTTCTTTCTTAAATTTTCCTTCTATGTACTGGAGTATGATGTAGAAAGTTCGCATGGGGGAAAATACAGAAAATATTTCTTTATCAATCATCTCATTGCGTAATCATCCTTAAACAAAATCATCTCTAGGTCAGAATTTGAAAACAATTGCTTCTATATGTCATTAACTGTAAATACTAAACCTACAATTTCATAAAATCATTTAACTGTAAACAATAAGGTAGAACAGTAGAACCTGATTGATTGTAGGAGAAACAAACAACCCAAGGATCCTGTTCCACCCAACCTATTCCTAAAGACAGCCAAATTACTTGCCTTAGGAGCCTCGAGCTTGTTCACTGAACCACTAGGAAGAAGAATCTGTAGAAGCTTTAGGTCATCTACTTGCAACAAAAAAGTAGTTCATCCAGTCATATAGACTTGGTAGTCAAAGAGACCTACACCAGCACCTCTGGTTTCTTTCTCAAAAATATTGAGCAGCCTCACAATGCACTTCCACTTAGCCTTCCTATTCGTATCTCTCAGTGATCACCTGGTACACTTGAGGAATTATTTTTGCATAAAATAATGTAGAGCTTCCTGCTCAATTCGAATTGCCTTATCTAGGCTGCCTAGGCCTTTTAGTGGTTAACCTGGTCATTAATGAGCCATCAGCTCTCTTCCACCCACCTGGGGGATAATGCCACAAATTTAGGGGTAATTTCCCCATAACCAACAGCTAGTGGTGGAGTGCAAATGCTGACATTTGTCCCATGCCTACTAACAGCTTCCATTCCACCTAGTGGGTGAGTGAACACTCATTTAACAGTTCCCTTGGGTGTTTGTCTCCTGTTTTAATTTATTAAATAATAATAATCAATCATTACAATCATCCTTAACCAAATTTGGTCATAATTACAAAACTTTGTAATTATAATTTAACATAATTTTTTTTTTAATAAAATAAATAGTCTCAAAATTTGGGTAGGTGACATAGAGGGTTCATGATCATATCGACTCTTCATCGTAGTAAGGAAACTCAAAAGGGTGAACCCCGGCCTGGTCCACCAATGAGTCTAATTCTGTTAACTATTTTAATTTTGGAAAAATGACAACCACATATTACCCATCCATTCAAATGAATGTTGCTCGTTGCCTTTGGATGAAGAAACCTCATCTTGTGTATCTTGGATTTTTTTTTTTCATGCTTTGGCTATTTTTGTGCAATTTATTTCCACAACTCTTGACCGCTAACAACGCCATCCTCCTCCTTCAGGCGGATATAAGGATTTCCTTCTTGTGGTTTACTCTTAATTGCACCCTTTCTTCGTCCATATATTTTAAATTTCCAACATTCTGTAACATGATGATTCCTTCTTCCATAGAAAGAACAAATAATTACGTCTTTCATGCTATGAAAATTTTCATCATAAACATACCTTGGATGTTTTTTAACTGAACTATTGCTTGCTTATCCACTTGATGTTTTTGAATGACTACTTGCATTCATTTTCTTTTTCCTTCTCAAATTTGAAACCATTTTGGTTTCAACTCTAGATGCAAATCCCAACAATGGTCTATAGCATGACTTCGCTTATGGCAATATGAACAGTTTTCCCAAGAGATTTCACTGGATGTTGTCTCCTGATATCCCAATCCTTGGTATCAGGGACGTTCTTCAACCATAATTGGCTGAACAATACCTTGTCCATTAGTGCCAATACCTCCTCCATTGTATCTCATCATTGTCAGAAGTTTCTTGCCAATCCTACAAGTATGTTCTTCAAAAGAACCTAAACAAGCATTTGTATGTGATGCAACTGAATGAACATAATTGTTACTTACCTCATCTTTTTACTTGGAAACAAATCTATCCAAATACACCTCTTTTATCCTTGAGGTATCATCCTTTTGTTTGTTTGAAGATTTTAAAGACGAAAAATCCATGTGATCTTCTTTCACACGAGGACAAAAAGTGCAAATTCTATCATCTTCTATTGTAGAAGGACTTCTTGAATTGTCAGCTTGTTCATACCTGGCTAATAACTCTTCCTTAATTTGCATCTCAGGATGCATCTCTTTTATTTTTTCTTGAACTTCTTGCTTCTCTTCTACCAAAGCTTCCCATTGTCTTCGCAGCTCAGCACTTTCTTTTCCTTCATTATACAATTCTCTTACCTTTTTCTCCATGGATAAGAATCTTTCATGGAAATATGCATCTCTACAAAGATTTTCAAATACTGAAATAGAAGGATAATTGTTTTGTGGACTTTCCATATTAGATCTACAATCAAGATGATAAATTCCCACACAAAAGCAAACATAAATCCTAAATCATATTGGAACTGCTCTGATACCAAACTTGACCCAAAAATGGGTAAACTCAATTTTCTTCCATGAACGAATACCTAATCGAAATTCTCAATTCCTCATTATTCATACAGAAATTGGCATAATAATCAACTTTGATTTTTAACAAATCGGAGATTAACAAAACAAGCACATGAAAAAGATAAGCAAACCAGAATTGTTAATGGAGTTCGCCAGACCTCCTGGCTACGTCTCTGGACTCATTGAAAGTTTGAGTTGCTTTATTATATCCTTCAAAGACATATGGATTTCATAAGTATAATTGAGTGGCTCATTCTTATCTTGGAATGCCTTCCCTTCCTCACTAGGAAGAACCAAGGCTCTCACATGAACTGAATTGTTTCTCCCATCTTGGGATGAATTTTCTCATACAAAGCTTACTAGAAATATTTTCTCCAAAACTTATTTTCCTTCAAATGAGAGGTATTTATAGTTTTTCCATGGATGATTACTCATCATACATGTTAAGGAGAATATCTCTCCCATGATCCCCAAAATTAGGATCTAGAGACACCTTAAGGGATAGGTGGATAAATGGTCTCATCTTTCTCCATGAAGATCTCAACACTCCCTTGGGACTAGGAAACTAATTGGTGAGGTGTATTCTCACATCTATTGAAATTTCCTTTATAAATTTAAAAGACAATTTGTATGAGCACTTTCATATATTTCCACTTTTACATAGTTTTCATTGAAATTTCAATTTTAATGTGAAATACACTTTGTTCAGTGTCTTGTGAACTTTTGTTGGAAAATAGCCTCCTTTATGTCCATAATTTCAACCTACAATTTCTTTCACAAATGAAGTTCATTCGATCCCGTTAAAATTGCATTAGGAAGCTCTCTACAAGTTATTCTTTGATTGAATACCTTTGGTACGAATGAAAACCTCCTGCATTCTTCGATTATGGAGAACCCCCTGGATCACTAATCCACAATATTTCAAGGAGACTTGACATGATGGATCTACAACCAAGTACAAAGCTCGGTTGGTTGACCAAGGCTACTCAAAGGTTCATGATTTGGACTGCAATGGGGCATTCACTCCAGTAGAAAAGATGGTTTCTAAAAGACTTGTTTTGGAAAATAAAGCTTCGACACAGTAGGAGGTACATCAGAGGAGCAGATCCAAATCTAGCACCTACATTACTATCCTACGTAGGAGCAAATTGTCTACATTTTTACAAAGTATTTCACTCACAAATTTTTTGCACATGTGAAGGCTACTTGAGTTTCCTACTGTTCATTTTTTAGGGGGGTGGTTTCCCATGAGATTTTCCCAATTTCCTTGTTTCATGGACATTTATTTTTCTTTTTATCATTCATTTGATTGTATGGGTGACATTTGGTCTCGGTAACCAAGGCCAAGGATTTCCAAGTTTGGATTAAGGGGGGGGGTGTTAGGATAATTAATACTCCATCCTTGTCCTACTCAACATTATTTTCATTTACCTAGCAGTTGATGATGTCATTTTCCCCCTAGTGGTGTGCAGATGTCATCTAGGACCCATTAGCCACCTAATGTGCCTTGCATGCATCATTTGAGGACCACATGAGTCAGTTCCCTACATTTTAGGATCCAACTCAATGTTCTAGTTCAGTCCACCTGAGTTAGCTAACTCTTGTGGGGGGTTTATGCTCTCATTGCCACTGTTCATGGCCTCATGCACCCTTTTCTGAGTGATTTGCATGAAAAACTCACAAGTGCACCCGTTTTGGCTAGTTAACTGACTATGTCTTTAGTTAACTGAGTTTTGGTTCAGTTGAGTTGATTTTGGGTCTTCCAGAGCACTCAAATGGTGACAATTCCTATGCTAGACTGACTGAGACTCGAATTATCTCCATTGTAACATCATTGTTGACTATACTGATTATTGGATCATGTGACATTATTATATTCCTATTTGAGTTCTCATGCATGATTAATTGTCTTCTCATTTTTACTACAATTTTCACTATAATTCATCTTTTCTGCTTATTCTTTCTCTGTGCGGTATACTCAGCTCCATGATCTGCGGTGATTTAGAATTTCACAATCCAAAGTTCATATCATTAGCAACCCATAATAATTGCTTGACTGGTTTTGGCATTAAATGAGACAGGTGCTTACTTGGTATGTAGCCCTCCACCTGGGCCATCGATTTCCTACAACATTTATTCACATGTACTCTCGGGATTTACATAAAACAGGTAGATCTGAGCTCGGCTTGTCATTTCTGCGTGAGGGTTTTGGGGAGAGAGGGGCTTCAACCTCCTCTAGAGCGTTCCTCTATTTGTTGTTTTTCCCATGGGGTTTGTATGGGCCTCTTGGCCACTTAGAACTCATGCCACGAATATCTGCTCAAGATTAATATTTTCTAGTCAGAATGAATGGAGATTAAGGATTCTTTTCAACATTTCCCACACTGCTAGGGTGTGAGTGTTGGCATTGTTTTCCTCTTATCCAGTTCTGTCTCCAACTTCCAGGTACTAAGCGTTTTCATGTTTATGGTAAATGTAATTATTATGGTTACTGATCTGCCATATATGTTTATTTTCCTAATGGATTGGCATATTTTGTTTACAACTAAATGAAGTGGAAGCCTCAACCTTTCTTTTGGATAAAACTCAGGTAATTATTTCCGGTATTTTCTACTCTCTTTACTGTATATTAATACATATATATTGTTGATTAATCTACTATCCTAATGAAGCCTATGCATTGTTGATGGGAGGGTTTGGTGGAGTTGGAAGCAACCACAACCCTACCTAGATTATTGTCACTTGAGGCATGCTTCAAAGGGTAAGCTCAATCCAACCTTGGCTCACCCATTTCTGGGCATGGGTTAACTACCCCGAAGTAGAAGTTTTTTATTATTTAAGTTTGGGTCTGTAGTTTGTCTTAAGGATCTGCACAACCTCTTCATATGTGGCCTGTGTAATTGTTAGTTCGGGGTTTAAACTTATGGGAAGATAAAGATCCTACAGGCTTATGCTTTTTTATTTTCACGGCCATGTATATAGTTATCAACATTGACTAGCAAAGGGTATTTATAGGATTTATGCCTTTTTGTAGTTGTTTTTATTTTTATAAAAAGATTACTGTGAATCTTTGAGAATATCATTTGTTATTATGAAGGATGTCAAATCCTGAGAATCGTCCATGCATCTTATTCTATGGCAATTTATTTTATCTCTTTGATGAATAGTATGCTTTGAAAAATGATTAAATTGTTTTATTGTGGGGCTCGACCCTAGGTCGTGATGCCCAATTTTCACTTCAAATTGATTCATGTGTTCTATTATTTATGATTAAATATCATTTCGATTGTACAAGAGTCCTCAGACATAATTCTAGGCTCGATCTACCCTAAGTCTGTGGATTTAATTATTTAATGTGACTATGATGAGTCCCGAGCTTGGTCTTGGGCAATTTTTAGTTCTGGAATGTATAGATAGTATCTTGTAATGTGATTTTTTTTCCCGTGCAGGCCATAAGACTCAATTGAAAAATTGTTTATATTAAACAATTGGCCGAGGAAGAAGCCTGTGAAGCTCGATCCTGGATTTCAAGCACTCTTGTGGTGGATATCCAATAATTGAGGCGTTTTTTCCCAGGGTTCGATCCTTGCAGGATTTGATGGAATATATGATATGTGATGTGTGTTAATGGATTTGTCTTTGGTGTTGACCCTATGCTTTTGTGATGGTTATATTATATGATAATTCTTGTTAATAATATTATGTTGGTTTATTACCATGTTGTACTATGTTTTCATACTTGTATTAAATATTAAATTTATCATATATATAATATTAACATATGATCTGGTTAAGGGAGTTATCCCTGAATTCTCTTGAATCCTTTCTAATCATATGCATAACGAGATATTTCTCTCTAGGGTTGTATTTTCCCTATGATAATCTCATAATTAGTATATTATAGTACTATGTTTGTTTTTGTTGATTCTTTAACTAATTTCTAACATCTATATTAATTTAGGATTAAATTGGAATGATAATATCATAGCATATTTAAATTGCATATGCATATTTAATTACCTAAATAAATAATCACTAGTTAGACAAGAAAATCATTAATCCAAAACATAACTAGATAAACGCTACTTAGCTAGAATTCATTAATCTAGAAAAACATTAAATAAACATTAGTCTAACAAGAATTCATTAACCTAGAACAATTTGGGAGAATAAGCACTATACTGTATAAATACACCAAATAAATTAGGTTTGATCATAATAAGTTTTAAATGAAACATGTACAATTACTCCTGCATAATTTTTATGTTAGATCAACCCAATATATAAATATTCTCAACCAGAACTAGTTTAAATAGTGAATAAAATCTTTCCATATGCAAATAAACAATTTAATCATTGATGACCAAATCATAAATCCATAACAGTCTTGTTATATTCAACACTAATTCAGATGTAAAACAATAAATAAACAAAGATAAAATACTTATCGATCGTTAATCCTACAATTGTTTGGGGAACTTCCACATTCCTCCCAACCTTAGACCTTGAATAGTTCCTTGTCCATTGCACAAGTCACCCCCAATCTAGACCAAGCACACTAGAGAAGAGAGACTTAGATTATTTTTATCTATCCTGTTTACTAACTGCAAAGTAGCCACGAGGTTTTTTACCATCTCTATGTAGAATCCTGTAATTTCCATCCCCTTACACAGACCATCCTATACTACCTATATACTTATTCATGGAAATTTGAGCACTCAAGGATCTACACCTGAACCCTCCAATGTACTAGGGGGCACTACCCCCTGTAATGTCCACTCTCTACCATTTTATTTTTTTGGGGGAGAAAAACTCCTATTCTTTTTCTATTGGCTGCTTTCTCTATATTTAGGAAAACTCTCTTTTATTTGCTTTTCTTTCTTTCTTTTTATTTTCTTTCCATAAAACAGTTTGATTTTCTAGCTCTCTTTATCTTTCTAGTTTCTTAATTTTCTTAATTTATTTTTTATAGATTGTCCTCACATTATGTCCTATCTCTTTATTACTTTTATTTAGTAACTACTTAAATAGTCATCCCATCTCTATCATGATTGGTCTCTCTTTAGGTGGTTGTTCCCCAACAATTAGAAATATTAAAAGAAGACAAGTAGCATAATAATAATGTCCTTTATGTATTTGATGCTCTAGATCCTATCGGATCAGCATCAAATATAACAATATAACCGGTCTCGATGCTCCAGATCCTACTAGATCAACATCAAAACATAATGAGTATAGATAATTCTTGATGCTCCAGAGCCTACCATTTGAACATCAAATAAAAAATAATAATGTAACTAGTATTGATGCTCCAGAGCCTAACAGCTCAACATCAAAACAACAATAAGTCTAAATAAATCTTGATGTTCCAAACTCTACCAGCTCAACATAAATTCAAACATAATAATGTAAAGAGTATAAAGTTGGGATATTACAGCTAAGTGATTGATATATCCTGGTTTTAGAAAGATTTTGGGTAGAGCATAAGACATTCAATCCAGACATAAGCAAAAGAGGTAGTTGGAGGAAGAGCTAGTCTACCCTAATCCGCTATGAATTAACAAGCCTAGGATTTGTCTTCAAGATGAATGGTTCTACACACACACTTGAGAGATAGGTAGTGCAACAATTCAAGTAGACTATAGCCTAGAAGCTCAAGACAATGGGAAATTTTGAACTCATTGGAACATTTATGATGGTTCTTCGAGGAGTTCACCAATCCTTTACAGATTGGGGTGCTCTCCTAGAAGAATAGAAGCATAATGATGAAAGACAAGAGGATATTACGTAAAATATGGAAGAAAAGGGATCCATGCTAGATTTCTAGAAGGGACCAAAGTAGGGACCAAATTAAGGAGGTCACTAACTAATTGGAGGGGAAACTCGGCATGCTTCTAGATGAGATTGTTGAAAAGGCTATTTACACAAAAGATGAGAAGGTTAACAATCGCCACATGGGTGGTGCCAGTATTGAATTTAGTCATAATCACTCTGAGTGCTCTTCTAGATTTAAGGGGAAGAAAGACCAATGGAGGTGTAGAATGCACAAGATCTAGATAGTTTTGAACATTCACAATAAAGAATCAAGATGCACTATACTAAGAAGCTAAACTTTCACATAAAACCATGAAACCAACATGCGATTCTATAAGGGAAGAATGATATTTTGACTCTAAAGCTGCATAATTCATCGTCCTCCTCTTAAAGAGCCTCCAAGATCTCTCTAATGCTCTTCTATCCATGGCAGCACTAGAAAATAATACCTAAATTATAAACCCTCAGAAATTGTTAATGGGCATCACATTTTCCTCAATGGGAATCAATTGTGACCTAATAAATGCCCAAAAATGCCTCTCAGACCCAATTCAAAACTATTCTCCTCTCAAAACCCACCAAGCCCTCCTCACTCCACGCCAACGGAAAAAATTTGGTACCAACGGTCTACTTGGACTGGTTATTTGGCGCCAACGGACTGCTTGACTAGTTATATGGGTAATTCAATGAAGAAATCTCCATGTAGATGCAGAATTCAGGATAATCCCCATTAATGAAGTCAAGTAGAGGTCGATCATATGTTTTAGGTCAGTTGAAAATTTAGGTTCAAGCTAGAGGTGTTATGGTCATAATTCCAATTATCATTATTAGTTTACATGTTGCATTATCATTGTATACCATTAGTGTATACCATATGGTTATATATTTTTTGTTTATTTTATATTGAACTATGTGTTGTATTGTATTATATGTTTTATTTATTATATATATATATATATATGTGTGTGTGTGTGTGTTTTATAATATATATGGTATTTATATTATATATTTTGTTTGTTTTATATTGTTTTGTGTTATATGTGTGTGGGTGTGTTTTATAATTTGTATATGGTGTGTTTTGTAACTATATAGTATGTAATATATTTATGTATATGTTTTGTGTATTTGTGAACAGAGTGTTTCAAGCAAGTATACCTTGTCATTGCTATCTACCTTTGGGGATTTCTGGATGTGGTATGGTACAGTAGAGTTTTTCTATCAAATAGGTCGATCCTTAGTCCTTGATTGGCCTTGTATTGACATGTTATTAAACATGTCTTGTCACATCCCCTCCCATCTATTAACGCAAGGAAGGGAACATGATACCCAAATCTAGGATTTTATAAAACTTAGCCCATTTCAACATTCATGATTCATATAAATATAAACAATTTCCCAACAATCAGGAAAACATGTACGGCGGAATAAAACATCATCCACATACATTTCACATGCATCAACCATATCAAGAACAACCATCCTTTAATTAAAACAATGAAGAAGTAAATACACATAAGAGACTATACTTATCTCACTGTAATGTTGTCCCAAACAACTAGCTATGTTGCTGCAACGTTCCACCCAACCATAAGTCTCTGCCCATCCTATATTCTTTCAGCACTCATAGACCATCCCCGAGTTGGGCATGATATCTACAATGAAAAGGGGACTCTCAAGCTTAGCACAACCCAAAGCAACGGATACCCATCTCAATCCGAGCATTCTTTTGCACACACAACAACTCAAAACTAGGCATGGATACACATTTCAGCAATGGGATTCACATAATAGGGTCTATGGGTTTTCCCCAGATCGTTGCACACCCAAAAACGGATTGTGGGAAGAGGGAAACAACCCCAGGGTAGAAACCGATTTCTCCCACGGATGTATGAGCATACAGTGGGCCAAAACGGCCTCTATAAAACCCCAAAACCGTTTTATTCTTTTCCCCACTGTTAGCCACAACAAAAACGCCCTTGCCAGCTAGGAAAATGAAAGAAAACATAGGAAATCCATGGAGGAAAAAGCCCAGGTAGCTCCAAACGCGTGAGAGAGAAAAACTGATGGGTGAATAATGGCTTGGGAGAAATTATGTGGCTCTTTTCTTACCCAAGAAGCCAAACATGAAATTCTAGGAAGGGTGGCTTGCCCATACTCAAATTTGGGCAGCCATACCTCTCCATTCCCCAAGGAATTAACTACCTCAACCAACTCTTGGGAGAAATGAATGATTAGGCACAAAATTCAACATGGGTAGTTGAGGGTTCATGGGTTCTCTCATTGACACTTGGCTTGACTTGATTGGCTCAAGGGTTTGAATATTTTCCTCCCAATTCCTTGTAAATATCATGCCCCCATCTCTTGTTGCATTGCATAGCTAGTTATGGGCATTTATATTAAAATGCATATTTACAATTCCCATGGTTCTCTAGCACATGGGCAACATAATATCCAATACTTGCCTCTTCAAGGTTGAGCGTTCACTAGCGGGGCCTTGGCCTTGAGCTCCACGCTAGGAACCACACATAATATGCATACAATATTTACATTATAGCCCAAAATATTATAAGGGTAAAAATGGGGGTATTACATGTCCATTCTCTCCCCGAAGTATGCTTTATATTGTAGTATTGGGTCTAACTTGGGTGGTCTAGGTCTCGCTTTCTTAATTTTAAGGATACAAAATGGTTAGAGATATTGGACATAACAATATGGTAAACATGTTCTTGTACTTATCCTGCACAAACTTATGGGTTATGTTAATTAGGATTAATTCATCAGAAACCCCCTATGACTTGAATCCGTATATAGTGTTACAATTCACTAAATGTTAACACTGTGGATGGATTCAAAGACCCCCTATATAGTGGTCTATGAATGATAGGGGGTCACTGAATCCATCCGCAATGTTAAAATTTAGTAACTTGTAACAATTCATGGTCAAAATTGCATTTTTCCATTCTCAGAGTGACAAAATTAAAAATTACTAACATAAATGACTAATTCATATTCTTGTAGCTATTCATATTTCATTCCTTAACTAAATTAGTCATTTGTGTTAGTCATTTTTAATTGTGTCACTTATTATCTAGTCGTATTTTTTAACCCATGACTAAATTAGTCGTTTTTAGTTGGGTCACTCAAAATTGCTCAAATTTGGTAGTAAATCACTTGAAAAAACTATGGTGACTAACTTTTTTAGTCACATAGCCACTAATTTCTCATTTTGTACTAATGTTTGGATTTGGGCATTGATAGATCTGCACTATTCAAGAGAGCGCCTAGCGTGCCGACAACGAGTCCACCCAACTCTTTTCCCTTTTTGCGGCTAACTCCAAAGGAGGAACACCCCCGCCATTATCCCTTATCCACCCATGTAGACTATCCAACTACAATTCCAATGACACCTCCTTGGGTTGTCTAGGAAATTGAGCAAAAACAAGCCTCTGTATCCTTTGTTTCCTCTGTCACATCATCCCCACCAAAGTCTATCTCTGTCGCCTTCATTGACCTTTGATACTACATGTCACAGGTCTAACAGACCTGGCCCAAAACAAAAGCTTCGTCCCTTTCTGTTGACCGTGTGACATTGCTCGAGTTTCTTTGCCGATGGTGAGACCATCCTGGTTTGGAAGCCTACAAAACACTTACACTTTTCACTTGTTCAAGTTATTACTTATCCATTCCTATGTTTCACTTATTAGCAATTACACTTATGCTAAAGAAACACACAAGAACACAAGAATAAGAAGTCGGTCGGCACCTCCAACCGAGAGTGCCCAATAATTCTTATATATAGACAAAGAATTACAAGTTGCATTAGAACGGGAGCATCCGCATATTGCTACCCGTGAGCATGCCAATCAACAACATCTCAATAAACCCCAAAGAATTACCCACTCCACAAAATGTGTCTTCCTCTGCCCGAGAGTTTCCTCTTGAAGCAACCACAAGTCCACTGCGTGTGGCACCTGGTCACTCTTGCCCAAAAATTACCTCAGTCCGATTATTTACCAATGTGCACTATCATTTGCTAAGACGTACGCTCCTGGAGGTGTGCCCCTTTTGACTACTCCCATATGCCTTGTCGATTGTGCTCTAACTTAGCCCGAACTTGGATCCTTGTTAAATGCCTTTGGTTTCCACCCACTTGCCTCATATATAGTCGCTCTCCCTTTCCAACGGGTGTGACCAAGGGTCACAACCCTTGTGGTTTCTTATCAAGCCAACTTGTCGATGAGTTGAGTGGTATCCACTTTCTACCAACTAGGGAATCCTCCCTAAACCGCTCCACCAAGGTAGCACCTGCTCATGCCACTTGTTGTGCCCATGCAACTCACTTTTCGTTGGGAATTTTCCCCTTGTGGGTTGGGCATACACCCACCTTCCCTCCAGATGGTCCCTCTTTCCAGAGCATCTGTCTTGGCGTGGGAACTTAGCCTAGCATCGGGGAGGACCATGACACATGCCCTCTTTGTGGGATCATTTACCTTTGAATAGTTTTCAAGTCCATTAGGAAATTTACACAAAGGGGATGGGTTTAGGGTCCTTAACTATCCACAGGAGAGGAAAATAGGTTTTTTCCCTTAAAAGAAGGTTTCAACTCTAAATATTTTCTTTTCAAACCTATCAAGGTGAGGGAGTTTTGTATATTTTTCATTTTATGTAAAAAATCATGCATGCACATTATTAATAAAAAAGCTAGGATTTGGGCTACATAGACAAAAAAACATGCTCAACTCTCTATTCTTATTTTATTATTTACATGGTTTTAAATATGGTCCACATATTCATCATCCACACTTATAGAGTTCTATATGTAGATTCCAAATATATAGATATTTTAAGTTATAAAATATTGGTTTCTATCTTTATTATTTTGTATTTATACATATATCATAATTCTAATTTGTAGCTTGAAAATTTGTTTCAAGAAATTCAATCATGTAAATACCAAATTGATCTCTTAGGGAGAAGATACCAATGATTTAGTGAGTTATACAAATTTTCCATACATAAATACTATACACTATGAAGAGAATTCTATTTTGAGTAATTTCTCCTGAGCAATAGATAATTGTTTTTTAAATTTTCTTTGCAACTAACATATCTCATGATAGGAGCACTAGCTAAATAAATAATTTAACTTAATTTTTAATGGTGTAGTCTAAATATTCTAGATTTTCAACCTTTAAACTGCTCCATTTTTAATTTATAATTAAATAAATAATATATATATATAGTGTGTGTGTGTGTGTGGATCAATGCCTCTACAATCATTTGGATTTTCAATATATTGTTAACATTTTTTTTAATATATACTATGGAATGGAAAAAGTAACAACCATTCTTACCAACTATCTTCACCAATCCAATTCACTTTTGTGTAGAGTTATTAAAACCATGTGGAAAAATGACACTATAGTGAACATGGTATTTGTGTTGAGTTGTTAAAATCATGTGGACTTTTTATATAGTCCATCCTAAAATCCAAAAAATAGAATAAATAGAATGCTTATTTTTAATTTATAATAAAATAAAAATATATATAGTGTGTATGGGGATCAATGTCTCTACAATCCTTTGGATTTTCAATTATTATTTAACAGTTTTTTTATAATATATACTATTATAATGAGAAAAGTAACAACCATTCTTACCAACTATCTTAACTAATCCAATTCACATATGTGTGGAATTAATAAAACCATGTGAAAAAATTACGGAAAAGTAACCATCATTCTTACCAACTATCTTAACTAATCCTATTCAAATATGTGTAGAGTTAATAAAACCATGTGAAAAAATTACTATACAGTAACCATGTGGAAAAATTACGATGCAGTGAACATGGTATTTGTGTTGAGTTGTTAAAATCATGTGGACTTCCGGTCAATGAAACCATGTAGAGTTTCTGTATCAAAAGTCAAGGTCAACGAAAACACGGAGCGGCTTTCTATATGATAGTCAAGGTCAATGAAACCATGTAGACTTTCAGTATGAAAGTCAAGGTCAACGAGAATACTGGGCTAATAAGCCGCCTGGACTTATGGATGAAGAAATTACAGTACGGAAACTCAAGGTATTTGAGGATATAAAGGGACTTAAATTAAAGGTATAACCAAATTCAAGCTCCGTGAGAAGAGGGGATGATAGAATCAAGAAAAATATTCATATAGCATCGTTTTAAAATGGATTATGATGTATTAGCATCGTTTTAAAATGGATTAAAATTTGGATAAAGATTTATGATCAAAGTTTTTCAGAATGATATAGAATTTTGATTTTCATCACAACTTCTGTTGAATTTGGAAACAATATTTACTAAACTAATTGAGAATTTACAAGAACTTCAATTCAATTTAAGGTAGATTTTAATCTAAGTTGAGTGAGAATATAGGGACGATAGGGGCTGAGGTGACATAGACTAGATAAAAATATTCAAATCAATGTGTGAATAATATATAAATGATCGATATTTTTAAAATGGATTAAATTTAGGTAAATTGATTTTAAAATGGATTAACCATCAGTTCAATTACCCTACTATCCAACTGTATTGAAAGGTTTCCTTTTGAGAAAACCACAATGCAATCGCAGGATAAGAGACCACCAAAACACCCTGTGTTTTCTCCGATTCAAAATCATTATGTTTGAAATTGTTATTTTCACATTTTTGTAATTTTAGTAATAGGGATTGGTTATTTTAGACTAATTGTCCAATTTTAAAACTATCCAGATCGCGGAATTTGTAATCTAAGCACTCCAAATTGAAATTTTGACAAAAATTACATTGCCAAATTCTAGCTAGTCAAAAACACCTTATACAGCTCCCAATGCAATTACCAAACAATTTGCAACTAGCCATGGATGGGAACAAACAACTGTGGAATAGATCTGCAGCAGATGAATGTTTACAGAACAGTTTCAGAGTATTTTAAATTTAATACGCTTGATTCCTTTTAACAGCACATCTACCACATACTATGCAAATTTTCCTCAAATGATTCTTCCGGATATGCTTCAGTGCAGATACCTTTGCCAATATGCCAGCCCTACTATCTTTTTCAAAACGGATATCGTTGGTTTTCTTGTGAGATACACCAATTACAGTTACATTTTCGTCTTCTCTTGCTTCAAATTGCAGTAACAATCTTTTCTATATTCTTCCTCTGATGGCCGCCCAAATCACCTGACTGGTTGGATTAAAATTCACTCCACATCGGAGCTGAGAGAAAGTATAAGCACCTAATATATAATAATGGTGGGAGGTGACTTCTACGGATTGGGATCTTTCAAATTCGTCAAATTTATATTTTAGAATTTGGGGTGTAATGTCCAGATTAATTTTATGATAGTTGTTCCAAATTTGAAATAAATAATTATAAAAAATTGAATAAAAAAAACTGGTAGCTGATGCATGGATTACTGGTAATTGATGTAACTCAAAGCTGATGTGGATAACCAGTGGCACACAACCTTTTAACTAGAAAAACGCTGGTGATTATAGATAGTTGAGGCATAGACAACAGATTATTACAACTAAATGTAGAGAACAAGTAACAGATAACTTGTTCTTAGCACTTAACTTACCACATATTGATATTTGACCATAAATTAAGTAGTTGTGTTACAGATTTCTAAAATGTATGTTTTAATTTCGTAAATTAAAGTTTTTTTTTTCCACAGAAAAAATCATATTCTTCTCATTCATAGCGAAATTAGGAGAATACATTCCACATACCTTGCTTCTGCATGATTTTAAACTTTTCAGTAAGTTCAGAATTTTTGCACTGTCCACAATTACAAAAATAGTGCATTTCACAAAAAAAAAAAGCTTTTAGTTAGCCTGTCCAAAAGTCTAGAATCATCCAGTTAATTTCCTATAAACCATTTCTTTTTTATTTCTTTCAATAGTTATCATGCACTTTCCAACTTCCATTTTTAATTCTTCTTTTGATAATTCATCAGCTTTCTCATTTTATTCCCTATAGACATGGGTAAATTGAAGTTAAGCAGCATCAATATAGAATAGATAAGAAAAGAGGTACCATTAAACTTTCAAGACATTTTCTTATCTATTTTGTACGTTTGTTTCCAACTCTACTCTCATTACGTTATCAATCAAGACAGTTGGACGGTGTTCTCTTTGTTCAATTGCTAACTAGAAGAAAGAATAAGTGTTGTCAGTTTTAACTCCTTGGATGTCCTTAAACTGCATCAACGAAAATGCAAAAACCTATTAACATTTTTTATAAAATAGTGTAATAAAGTGTCATTAATTCTTGACGAGTGACCAGGAGGTCATGGATTTCCCTTCGGTCTCCTCGCATTATCGTCGGCGTTGAGTAATCTCCTTTATATCATGCTCGAATCTAGGGAAGGAGAAGATGCATAGAATTCACTTAAAGTTTTAAAATTTTCCCATAGATTGTAACTTTACAATTAAGTGTGTGCTAATTCCAGCAGTATGAGAATCCAGAATATCTGAGCTAGACAACATGAGGTTGTAGTTGGATGTATGATTTACATGGGTTAGGAAAAAACAGAACTCGAGACCAAGACTTAAATATAGTTTTTCAAGTAAGACAAAGTACTTGACATTACTGACTCATCCATCCTTAAGAAAGGCAATTGGTAATATCAGATATTAATTGGATTTTTTTTTTATAACGAGGAATTTTTCATATCCCAAATCTTTGGGTTTATAACTTAGGCCACCCATAGCAATAGCTTTAATGTTAAATGGAAGAAATTAGAGCTCAACGTCTCATGTATCAGTTTAATTTCAGCGTCCCATGAATCAGTTTAATTTTCTTCATAGTGGCTCAACCCATGACCTGCAGGAATTGAACAAATGATTTATAGTGACTTAATCTCCACAAATCAAACTTACACAAACAGACACAATGACTTGAAAACCCACAAAGAATAAGAAGAATAATGACAAAGAATAAAAAGAATAATGACAGGTTAGATTAAATAGCCTTATTGGTGATTGTCTTTTGACATAAAACGTAAACGAAGTTGAAAGAAGAATGATGAGTAACTCATTTTTGTTTATTATATTTTATGAGAACAAGTACATAATATTTTATAACATATTTTTAATAATGTTTATGTTGGGGTTGAGAGTGGTAGCAGCTGTGAGGCCTTATCGCCGACCTATGCCCCAGTGGATGTAAATTATTTAATTATATTGCTGTCCTAATCTATAATAATTTCAACATAGCTCCTTCCGTTTCATTGACATCAACTGCCCGAGTATATAAACTCTTGAACACCCCTCCTCTGTTGCATCAACTGTCCGGGTATGTAAACACTCGAATAACAATCTCGAGTAATTTGTGGTCACAAATTCAACACCTCTAAGCTATTTTTTATACCTCTAATTTGCTATATTGCAGCCGTCTAGATTTCAACATTGGTAATCTGCACATTCTTCTCATTATCGTATTGAGATTGAGATGGCGCTGAGTTTTCTGTTTCTCGAAACTGGGCATATATATCAGTTCTGTAGAATTGTCTCGTTCTCAAAACAAGAATGCCAGAAATTAGAGCTCCAAGAAAGGTCACCAGAGTCATAATGATAAATGAAAGCCGAAAGCATTCTTTCCCAATGCAAGTAATCTCGTTTTGAGATAAACAATTCTGGAGAGCCAAACACTGCCTTCTTGCTTCACGGTCGTACATGTACCCCACAACTCTCACAGACAAAAGATAAGATCCCAAGGGGCTTGCTGCTGCTCCAAGATTATAAAGAGTAGCATAATACTTGAGACCAAAAAGCTCCGAGATAACAGCGAACAAAATAGGCCATTGAGCTCCAAAACAAAGTCCAATTATAATGGACGCAACGTATAAAGAACCAGGAAGAGCGAAGGCTATGAAAATATGCCCAATACAAGCAATAAATAAAACTATGGTCATCATCAGTGGCCTCGGAAATCTATACCTCCGGAGGAGGATTTCTGATAAAAAACCAGCAACGACTCGGCCTAGAAAATTCCATATGCTGATAAGAGCAACAAAGGTGCTTATATTCTGGTGGGTGTATCCAAGAGCTTTCCCAATCTGTCCCATATTATCAATGGCGGTCAGAGTTGATCCAATCCCACAAGTAGTGGCAACAAACAGGATCAGCATATCGATGCTTACAAGAGCTTGAGGAATTGTAAAGTCATCTCCTCTTTTGGGACCTTTGAACACTTTCACAATACTGGATTTAAGAGAAGATCTCCCTTTTTTGCTATGATTATCAGTATTTTCTTTGCTGCCCAGCAACTTTCCTTCACGGAGGTAGTTTTGGGTTTCGGTTTTCTTCTCTTCATTTTCTTCTATACGCACAGTGATTTTGGCACCATCTGCAATTGCAATCTCTACGGTTGAGCTCTCGGTGGAAATCTGTTGCTGCTTCTTTTTGTCCATCTCTGCCTTAGCAATCACCAAGAGAGGAAGGGAAAGAAAAACCACAATAACTGCAACTACGATTCTGTATCCCACAACAGGGAAATTCTTTGACACATTCTCGACCACAATGAGAACCATGAGAAACCCCGCTAATCCTAAAGCTATGTAGAGAAAATGGTAGAATCGCTTCAGCTCATTTTTTTCCGTGGTCTCCTTTGTAGGACGAACTATAAACATGACAATCAGAGAAACTGCACTGGGTAACCACCCCAGCAGTAGAATAACACCAGCGGATCCATTGGCACTATTTCCATATACCGCATGGTATATCTGAGTAAACATTGCTCCACTCAGACCCACAAATCCTTTCAGAATTCCCAGCACAACTCCTCGGCTCTGCGGGAAATTCTTGACACAGGTAACCAGAGATCCCGTGTTGGCAAATGTCTGGGAATTAGCTCCGATGCACATATACAAATACATCTGCCAGAGCTTCGGCTTGGAAATTCGTCGGGTCACAGAGAGCCATATCATGGAATAGCCACCGATATTCATGATGGCTCCGACTAAGAGCACAGCCCATGGAGGACTGACTTCATTGATGAGACCTGAAACGATCCCAACATTTCCACCGAGGTCCTTGAAAAATCCCAGGGTAGCCAGCGTGCTCTGGTCATAGCCCAGTGCCGTTTTAATTACTTCTGAGTAAAGCCCAAATATGTAGGTGCCACCAGCAGAAGACATAATAAGGAAGGAAACAAACACTACAAACCATCTTCCCTTGGCCACTCTTTTAGCCAAATCAAACACCTCCTTACCCTCCATTATCTCTACCAGTGCAACTAACAGGAACTCCCTAATTATTCTAGCCCAAGCAGTATCGAAACTCTTGCACTGAGAATCGAATCTGGATTAGTGGGGTTCCCAGCAGTCTATAGTAGACCACTGCTGAATACACAGCCTCTCTATTTAAAGCTCTAGACAAAGGATAAAACATGGCGCGGGAACCCAATCGTGAGGAGGCATGGATTGAAATTAGCATGTTATGCACCCATTTATATAATAATTAAAGCAATTGAATGGGGTGTGTGAAGTGAACCACAGCTTCAGGGAGATTGATCAGGTGCAGTCAACACGCTTTACTTTCAACGGTAGGTGAAAAGATTTGTTTTTTAACATTTTGTTTGAAGAAGTCTAAATACTAGGGGAGAGAATTCTATAGTTGAACGGGAACCGGTAGTAGTGATAGGAACCGGTGACTGTTACAACCCAAAAAGTGACCAAGAAAATGCCAACTGTCAAACACATATAATTATATAAATATATAAAAAGTTTCCTATTTAAGTTCATTTAGTGTCATTCTGTACAGTAGGCCCACAGTTGTCAACTATAGGACAAAAGGTTGACAACTGAGCAGTCTTGACAAAACCAAAATCGAATCCATCATGTCCCTTCCAAATCCCAACATGCACTGACACAAACATCTAATTGGACCTCATCACTCCCCAGGCAGCCCAATCTACAAGGACGGATTGCCCATCACATGGACCCCATCGAACAAGCTTTAGGGTACACCTAGACCAGCATCGAGAATCACTTAACCACCAAGGCATCCCACCTGCACATTTATCAAATGTCACCTGCATAATAAATGGAGAATGAGTGTCAGCTCCAGGTTCATTGTTGTTCAACAAAGTAGCCCAATCAATGCAATTAATGCTGCCAACTCCATTAAAATCATCAAATCAACCATAAAACCAAACATAAGCATGTCCATAGGCATTTCGAAGAGCACATGGATCGACAAAGCCCCATTGATGGCCATTGGATCGAGGCCAACTCAATCTTGATCCACTCATCCAACTTCAGCCAGTTGCAATCCATGCCTTCTCAAACTTGCCAATCAAATCAAACACCAAAATGCTATAAAGACACTACAACCTTCAGACAAACTTCATTTTTTCTGCTATTCGAAATTCCCAGACCTTGTTAAACTCACCTCTATTTCCAGGCATCAAATTTCAGAGTCCAGGCATTGCATTCAAGCAAAACACAGTTGCAGAGTTAATTCAAGACAGCATTCAGAGTTCAGGTATTGCATTCAAGATAAACTTGTATTTCAATAATGTTTTCAAGTAGCCAAACTATATCTAGTTTTATGCAAGAACCTGCATTGAACATGTAAATCACATCAAGAGATCCTTTTGAATACTCCAGATCCTAGGGTCGTTTTAACACTTTGTTTTAACACAGCTATTGTAATATTCCAGATCCCTGTGAAGATACATAGCTAATTCCGTGGGTGGGAGCATTGTTATCGTTTTTGGTTTTTAATGGAGCACTGTCCCTAGCCCTGTCCTTGGCCCTGTTTGTTCTAATTCTGTGGGTGATTGCAGTCATGGCAAGAGTCAACACTACTCGTGCAAAGAGGTCAAGTAGGAGACTCAGCAGGGGTGCCCAGCTACGATGCACCTCGTCCGATGAGGACATAGCACATGATGCTGATAATAACAATGCACACAGAGATGATGAAGAGGCAAATGATGCAGAGCATAGTGGTGTTATTCCACCATCAACCACAGTTGAAGAGGCAAATGATGCAGATCCTGGAGGTGTTATTCCACAATCAACCACAGTTCAAGGTGCAACTGCCAGTAAGAAGATTAGTGCCATCAGAGGATGGACACAAGAAGACATGAAGGCTACCATAGATGATATAGAGTTCAATGGTTTTTCTATCAGAGCAGCTGCTAAAAAACATGGGATTCCACCAACATCAATCCATTACTGGATAAATGGCCTGACCCATACCAAGCGAAAAGGACCTCTTACAGTGTTGAGTGCAGAAGAGGAAGAAGAAGTTGTGGTTTGGTGTGAAGAGATGGCTCAACTAGGCCATGGTCTGGAGTTGGTTCAACTCAAATCCACTGTTGCACAAATCTGTCAAGGGAGGCCAAACCCCTTCAAAGATGGATTTCCAGGGAAATCATGGTGGAGAGGATTTAAACAAAGGCATCCAGAACTTGTGTTACGCACAGTAGAGGGGCTTGATAGGGATAGGGCTTTCAATCTACGCCCTACAGTTGTGACCAAGTTCTATCAGACACTCTCTGATGCATATGAGAAACACTCATACAGAGGATACCATATATGGAACTGTGACGAGATTGGATTGCAGGCAGGGAGGAATTGTGGCATGCGGGTAATTGCCAAGAGAGGGAGCAGGAATGTGCCCAAAATTCTGCCAAAAAGTAGGGAGTGGATAACTATTCTTTGTTGTGTCAACGCAGTTGGAGCATCAATTCCAGGTTTTTATCTGTTCAAGGGAAAGAATCAACTCAAAAATTACATTAAAAACTGTGAACCTGGCGCATGCATGGCTGCACACCCCCATGCTTGGATGACAAAAGAACTATTCTTGAGTTGTCTTTGCCACTTTGCTTCCTCTGTCCTTGGCGGTGTTTCACCTAAAAACAGACACCTATTGATTTTTGATGGCCATGGCAGCCACGTTGCTATACAAACCATTGAGGAGGCAAACAGGCTAGGCATTGATCTGTTGACACTACCTGCACATACCACCCATAGGCTGCAACCTCTATATGTGAGTGTGTTTGGGCCTTTCAAGTATTACTTCAGGTCTGAGAGAGCGTCCTGGATGGAAAAGAACCCGGGGGTAGAGGTGAAGAGGTTCGAATTAGCAGAACTTGCAAGCAAAGCTTTTGCTAGGGCACTCACAGCATCAAATATCAGGGCTGGTTTTAGGCGGATAGGAATATGGCCTTTCAATTTCGATGCTCTTCAGCATGACACGGGATGTAGTCAGGCTTTTGATGTTCAGGGGAAAGAGGATGCAGATGCTGCAGATAACATCATATCACTCTCTCAAGGTGATTGCCAACCACTGGATGACGACAATGAACACGTAAGTGAAAGTCAGTATGGCACCGAACCTGTTGGGGAGAATATAGAAGCTGTTGGAAGGACATAAACAGAATTAGATGGCCAAGGGATTGTTCATAACAATGTTGCCGATTTGAGTGTGAATGGAGGTGACCAAGCAATGGTAAACAACAGCGAGGAGTTGACATTTCCAAGCCAGCCAGAACAATCCGAGTGGTTGGCAGAGGCGATGACAAATATGAATAGACACATTGTCAACCCCACCAACGATGAAAGCCTTAACCTGCCTTCGATGCCAACAGTCCTTAACAATGAAGCTGTACATTATTATGTGCCACTTGGGGGTGTTGGAGATGAGATTGAACAAAATGAATATACGGTGGACCAAGAAAATGATGATGAGGCACTCCCACCAAATGAGCCACTACTTGGCCAGTTCCTTAAGTTGCCAGTGGAGAAAGTTGCAACTCAACTATCTAATCCCACTGCTGAGCATCTTAGATTAAGCAGGAGCTCACAACTACTAACATCAGAGGACTACATCACCCTACTGATTGAGGCTGAGCACAAGAAAAAGGAGATGCAGGATTTAAAAAAGAAGAAGACGGCCCTGGCAAAGGAGAAGAAGGAAGCAAAGATTGTTGCAGCAGAAAATCGAAGGAAGGAAAGGCTTGTAAGAGTGAAACAAAGGGAGGAAAGAGAGTGATGGAAACAATTGGCAAGGGAGGAAAGGGAGCAAAGAAAGGCAAATCAGAGGAATCCAAATGGTCTGGAGAGGATAGAGGTGGTTGACAACCCATTGGATCAGTTTTCAGAGAACAAGAGATTATTCCGGGACCCTATTAACATACAGATACCCCAATACCACCAGGCAGGGGTAAATACTGTGTATACCTTCCAAACTCTAGTGACCCCAGGGAAATTACGCTCAAGTCATAACTATGGTTACTCAATTCCTCCTTGGCTACAAGGAGCAACCTGGCTCGCACCAAATGTTTGCAGCTCAACACAACCAGGTCAAGCATCAGTATCTAACCCAACTAGTTTGGGTAATGAAGGCAGTCAACCTCCTCACACATAGGGTTTTTTTTTGGCGAATGATAGATGTTTTGTGTTTGGCATACACATATGAAAGGAAGATTTTGTTGCTGGGGGGAATTTTGGGTGGTTCCGAAGTTTTCGTTTGACAGATGGAAGATGTGTTTTCTTTGGCATACACATGTGATAGCTAGATTAAGCTAGATTTTGTTGCAGGAGGAATTTTGGGTGGTTTCCTAAGTTTTTGTTTGATTCCAATCTGACAGTCGATATATGTTAGGCATAACCACAGTAAATGTATAAAGTCCCAACCCACCATGGACCAACCATATGTATAAATCTCAAATTGCTACTATGTTGAACAAGAATATGCCCTTTATGTCAGGTATTGTTTTCTTCATGTCTCTGTCTATTTACTAGACTACATTCCTTACTAAAACTGATTGCTATATTTCTTGGTTGGCAAACTAATTTGAATGTTAAACTAAATTGGATGGTAGACCAACCTGATTGAACATTTAAATTGAATGCAAGTTTTTTCTAAATGCAATACTGACTTGAATGCAAATCGACTTGAACTGGATTGATAGTAAGCATTGCAAACAACCACCGAGCACACAGTTAAAGATTACTTAGGTTAGAGCACACAACAAGAATGAAAGTAGGTGGTATCACTAATTCCATGTTGCATATTGCATTACTGCCAGAAAAGTAATGACAAATTTTTAAATGAGAACCAAAATTCTAGAAAAATACAAAATGAGGGCTAACTGTAGATGGGACAAACACATATGCATGTCCAACATTCAAATAATCCTTCATATTCTCTCATACTCTCATTAGAAATCAATGTTAATTTCACATATTCATCCAATAAAGGGATATTAGAATTGTAAAAGGTTTCATGCCACCAATTCACAGTCCAAATTATTCATCTAATTGGCATGCCCAAATCCATTTCAAGCATGCATCAATCCTATAATCAACTCCAATAAGAAATTAACAACCATTCCTTAAGAATTCAAGCAATCACTAAAAGCAATATAATCATTGAAGGGTTTAATGGAGCACTATTATGGTGTTTTTTTATGTCAGAATTTCCCGTAACCTTCATACCATTAAACCATATCTGAATTTTCCATAACCATGAAACCTTCTCTCAATTTTAAAATATACTAAGTTATCAACCGATGAAACAATGAAACCATATCAAACCCTAATCCTATAATGAACTCCATTAACAAATTAACAACCATTCATTGTGAATTCATACAATCACTGAAACAGTCACTGATCCATAGCAAACCCTAATTAGCATGAATGGTTGTTAATTTCTTAAAAGGTTTCATGCCTCCAAACCCTAATTGCAAATTCATACAATCAATGAACCATAGCAAACCCTAATTTGTTAAAAGGTTTCATGCCTTCAATTCACAATCCAAATTATTCATCTAATTGGCATGCCCAAATTATTCATCTCAAGCATGCATCAATCCCATAATCAACTCCAATAAGAAATTAACAACCATTCCTTCAAAATTCAAGCAATCACTAAAAGCAATATAATCACTGAAGGGTTTAATGGAGCACTGTTATGGTGTTTTTTTATATGTCAAAATTTCCCGCAACCTTCAAACCCTAATCCTATAATCAACTCCATTAACAAATTAACAACCATTTATTGCTAATTCATACAATCATTAATAATAAATTTCGACCTTAACAGTGTGCCATTAATAATCAATTTCGACCATAACAATGCTCCATTAAAAACCAAAAACCACAATAGTTCTCCACTAAAAACCAAATACAATTATAGTGCTCCATTAAAAACCAAAAACCATAACAGTGCTCCACTAAAAACCAAATACCATTACAATGCTCCATTAAAAACCAAATAACATAACAGTGCTCCATTAAAAACCAAAAACCATTACAGTGCTCGATTAAAAACCAAATACCCTAACAGTGCTCCATTAAAAATCAAATACCATTACAATGCTCCATTAAAAACCAAATACCCTAACAGTGCTCCATTAAAAACCAAAAATCCTAACAGTGCTCCATTAAAAACCAAAAACCCTAACAGTGCTCCATTAAAAACCAAAAACCATTACGGTGCTCCATTAAAAACCAAATACCATAACAGTGCTCCATTAAAAACCAAATACCCTAACAGTGCTCCATTAAAAACCAAAAACCCTAACAATGCTCCATTAAAAACCAAAAACCCTAACAGTGCTCCATTAAAAACCAAAAACCATTACAGTGCTCCATTAAAAACCAAATACCCTAATAGTGCTCCATTAAAAACCAAAAACCATTACAGTGCTCCATTAAAAACCAAATACCCTAATAGTGCTCCATTAAAAACCAAATACCATAACAGTGCTCCATTAAAAACCAAATACCCTAACAGTGCTCCATTAAAAACCAAAAACCCTAACAGTGCTCCATTAAAAACCAAAAACCACAACAGTACTCCATTAAAAACCAAATACCCTAATAGTGCTCCATTAAAAACCAAAAACCATTACGGTGCTCCATTAAAAACCAAATACCCTAACAGTGCTCCATTAAAAACCAAATACCATAACAGTGCTCCATTAAAAACCAAATACCCTAACAGTGCTCCATTAAAAACCAAAAACCCTAACAGTGCTCCATTAAAAACCAAAAACCACAACAGTGCTCCATTAAAAACCAAAAACCATTACAGTGCTCCATTAAAAACCAAATACCTTAACAGTGCTCCATTAAAAACCAAAAACCATTACAGTGCTCCATTAAAAACCAAATACCATAACAGTGCTCCATTAAAAACCAAAAACCATTACAGTGCTCCATTAAAAACCAAATACCATAACAGTGCTTCATTAAAAACCAAATACCATAACAGTGTTCCATTCGTAAACGAATTCAACCCTAAAAATGCTCCATTAAAAACCAAATACCTTAACAGTGCTCCATTAAAAACCAAATACCCTAACAGTGCTCTATTAAAAACCAAAAACCATTACAGTGCTCCATTAAAAACCAAATACCATAATAGTGCTCCATTAAAATCCAAATACCATAACAGCGTTCCATTCGTAAACGAATTCAACCCTAAAAATGCTCCATTAAAAACAAAAAAACCATAATAGTGCTCCATTAAAAACCAAAAAACAATAACCTACGACATCGTTTGAACAGGCCGCCACTGCGGAGCACGAACCAGGAGCGGAGCACTCATCAAAATCAATTCAACCAAGAACACAGATGCAACCGGACCCAAACAAACCGAACACAGACAGAGAAGGCAAGAAAATCACACCGAGAGAGTGGTTGTGTTCAAAAACACAATGCAAGAGAAGCTGGTAGGATTGAAATCCTACCACATTTTCTGAACAGGTGGCCACTACCGAGCATGAACCAGGAGCGGAGCAGGTACCAGGAGCCGAGGACAAAGCAGGAACATGAACACCAGGAGCCGAGGATGAACCAGGAGCAGCCCGCAAACAAGCAGGAACAGGAGATTCCCACCGGGGAACCCACGCCACGGACCACAAACACAAGAACAACACCACACCAGTCATCCAACCCACGGCGACGACCATGGAGGAGGGCCACTCCACCATGAGCTTCAACAAGGTTAACAACAACAAACACCTATGCTCAAACAGCAACGACCTCTGCGCGAACAACAGACATATGCGGACCAAAACACGACGACAGAGCTTCCAAGCAGCGGCCTCATCGAACAATAGCAGGAGGTGGCATCGGAGCAGCAGCGGAGCCATGGAAGACAGGTTCCGGGGTGGCCAAACGCTCACCTTCCAGCCTCGAGCAAGAATGAACGAGCTCCGGGAGCGACTGCAGGGAAAGGGACAGCTGGCACGCTTCCCGAGGTGCCATAAAGCTCATTAAAGCGCTATCTACCCGGGATGACGTGGAGCAGCCACATGCATACCTCCAGCCCTCGACGGGTAGCGTCCACGTGGCATCCCGAGTGGCCAAAGTGGGGCCGAACCACTTCTGGCCTCCCTCCCCTAGATCATTTTACTTTTTACTTAGTTTTTGGTGAGATTTTTTTTTAAGAAATCCGAATAATTTTGTGTTATTCATTTTGAATTCAGAAATGGAGGTGAGCCATAACCACCCCAAGACATCCATGTTTTTGAGAGGTCATGAACCATTGGATCTAATGTAAGAAGTTAATTTAACAGTGAATATCCAGCAACATAACAATAAATGCAATAGTCTAGAGTGCCCATTGCTTATCAAAAACATAACTACCCCAAGATACCAATGTTTTTGAGAAATCATGAACCGTTGGATCTAATGTAAACAGTTAATTTAACAGTGAATATCCAACAACATAACAATAAATGCAATAGTCTAGAGTGCTCATTGCTTATCAAAAATAAGATAGTAGTACTTTCTTGAAATTAGAGTTACACACCATAACCATCCACCTATAAGTAGGCTATAGAAAAACTGCAGTGTCTTAAGTTCTTAACGCCATTGAAGAGCATTTAATAAATGTAGTGTCTTAACGCCATTGCAGAGCATTTAATAACTGCGGTGTCTTAACGCCATAACGACATTGCAGAGCATTTAATAATCCACAGCTTAAGGTCTGTACATCCCATAATGCACACCAATGATAAATTTGAAGGGTAAGTCTTATTTCACTTTGAAGGGCTATGATATATTTAACCTTTCAATAATGACATATTATTCAACATGTAGTAATACATCAAAAATTTATTGTATATTAAAAGCAATGTAATCACATTCTTTAATATAATGATAAAATTTGCCTGGCTCCACTCTATAGTTTTTAATAAGTAATGTCTAACTTAAATAACCTAAAAATATATAGGAAATTTTAGAAACATAAAAAATACCTGATAATATAAAGAAATCAATTGAAAAACATTTTTAACCAATCTAGACTAAGTAAGGATTTGAGAAGGAATAGTTGCCAAGCTACGTTAAGTGCATTTGAAGCATGTTATCGATCAATTTCTAATGTGATACTCTACCGAAACACGACCATCATTAATGCATTTATTTGCTACCAGGATACTAGCTTACCACAATAGATTGTGAATTAATGCAAGTTAATTTGCTACCATGCTACTAGCTTACTACAGGTGATTTTCAATTAATGCTTGGTGCTTAGGGTTGCATCATGCATCACAGGTGATTACTGGTTATAACCTTTTGGAAAAAAGTGAAAAGTTATAGACTTTTGGCATTTATGGATCACATTTCTCAATATAATACAAATTCTCCATCAAATTCAACCTAGTAGAAAGAGCTATCAAATCACCTTATTTTGAGAAGTTTTCTCATTCAAATCCCTTCATTTTGGACAAGTTTTCTAACCAAAAATTCCAACATAGATCTATACCAAAAGAGTGTGTAACTCTGGCTTCCACGCATCACACACTCTCTTCTCGGAGTTTGGCAATCTTGTTGTACCATTCTCCTCCATTAATATCTTGATGTACAATCTCATTCAATTATGCTCCAAGCCTCCAGACTCTTGAACTAGCCATAGTTGATGACATGAAAAATTTTAGGGACAAAATTTTCGAAGTTTTTTTCCAAAAGAATATGTCATTTTCTATTTTTTTTCCAATATGATTTGCCCAAATTTCATAGGATTAAAACTTTTTACTCTAAAAATCGCCAAAATTGTCCAAAAACTATATCAAACCCTTAGAAATTTGATTTTTTTAAAAGATATTGCCAAACATTTAATGGTTGGGAATTTGATAATTAGTAAGATTCGCCAAGGTTACTACACTATAAGAAAGGTACATATCCATCAAATTTTCCCTAGTTGGTGAAATCATGAATCCATGGCTAGTAGGGCAACCACCTTACATTATAGCGCACGTCCCATCCCAGAAGCTATAATTGCTGCATACAATAAACCAGACATGGATTTGGAAAACACGGTTTTGGAGGATTCGAACCTTGAAACAAGACAAGGTTGTGGAGCATAATTTTGAAGGCTTGCACAATATCCTGATGGCCTCTGCCCTGCAACAACGAAGAAAATTCCCATCTACAAATCCAAGGTGATGCTATTATGAAAGGAAGAGTAGTAATGAAAATGCAACCATCCTATGATTAAGTCTTCTTCCCAAATGCACCCATGCTAGAAAATAATAATTTAAGTATTAGATCATATCAATCCTATTATCAATAATAACCTACATATACATGTAATTAATAAGTTAGTGCAATTGTATAGTTACTCGGAGATCCAAACCACATAATTACAGTTTTAATAAATTTTATAAAATCAATACAACCCATTGCAAAGTCACATCATAACAAAAAATATCAACTAATGTAGTATTGAAACAAATTAATAAACATTAAAAAAAGTTATTTTCATTTAATTTGTTTATAAAGAACTTATATTTGAATAAAAAAAGATTATATAAAGACATCGATCTCTAGCTAAGAGTCCATCCATGTATCTTGTAGTATAGTCTCGTTCAATTAATAATTGAATGAGCTTTCACTATTGACTTTATTAGAGGCTTAAATTTGTTGTGCAAAGATATTTTAAAGTTTCGTCGTGATTTAAATTTTGATAAAAATACTAATGGAATGTGTGGAAGACTTGGTTGGGATTCTTCCTTTGTTGTTGCTTAATCGTCCATTATCAACAATCTAAAATTTGACAAGCAAAAATTGGAGCAACCCTTCAATTACAAAGTTACAAAATAATGGTCAATTTCATTATTAAAGGGCTCAATACAAAATTAATTTTTTTTTGCAAGGAAAAAATTATTGTGACCTTCTATGAAGGGTAAAATAGGTTCTGAAAGGCATTGAAGGCTTTAAATTTGAAGCTTGATCCACACCCAAGTTGGGGATCATTAAATAATTTGTAATCAGGTGCTTAATTTTCGCATTCAAGATAGGGTCATCCATAAGGTCGAGCAAAATCAACCCAAACTTTGTCTCATAAATAAAATTTACAAACTATAGTTTCTCTCTATATATATATCTAAATTTTTATATTAAACCATATTTTTTTTATTAAAATTTAAATTTAATTAAAACGATTTAATATATATATATATATATATATATATATAATATGCAAAATATACATCTAACAATTATACAATATTCAATTTTAAGAACTCGCAATTCTTTACTTCTTGGTAAATACATTGCATACCACTACTAGAAAAAAATATTCAACAAGTACTAGAAAGTGCTTTTTTCATAGTGTAAATAACCTTTTTAAATATATTTTGAAAAAGGAAATAAAAAATATTTATTATATTTTTTTCAAAAGAAAAAAATCATAATTTTATTAGAATAGAAAAGTTACATTTTTCATAATTTACAAATGATTTATACTTTTGTTTTTTAAAGCAAAAAGTGCTCCAAAACTTATCAAAATTTACATTTCTCATAATTCACAACTACGTGACAGAAATTGAGCACACCCTTAAGAAGAAATTAGCCAAAAAGCTCAACATTATTACCATATATAAACAAAATAATAGTTCAGGAATCATTCCAAAAAATATGATGATCTTTCATCCTGACAGAATTGCCACACCCATGATTTTATTTATATATATAACTTTAATTATTCATAATCAAACAAAAAATGCCTTTTTGTAGGAGAAAACTGGATCATTTCATAAAAAAAACGGAGTCTGGAAATATATGGATCTAGTTCTTTCCTGCTCTTCAAAAATGTGCCATTGTCCCATTGCCATATTTACTCCTAAAAGGGAATAAGACTCGTAGTTCCTTCCCCTATAGACATGCTGAAACAATATTGTCTACAATTGTTGCTTCAATATTTTAATCTCCTCCGATAAGGGCCTGAGAAAAATATTGTGATATCTATTCCCTTCTTATGGCCAGTCGATTACAAGCTTTGAGTTTCATTAAAATATGAAGGCTCTTTAAATTCTTCTCCACTGCTAATATAAGTAATTGGTTAAGGGAAAACAATTCTGCAAATTTATTCATGCCTTTCCCCAAGCTTGCTCTATATTGTATTTTGAAAATTTCCAGGAAATGTATAACACCCCACCTGCACCACTCTGAATTTGATCATTCTTTGTAGCTCCATCAAAATACGGCCACAAGTTGCTCCAGTTTATTAATTCTTCTTTCAAATGATGAATATAAGTGGATTTAATAATCCCAGGAAATTTATGTAGGATGGCTAGACTCTGACTTGCACAGATCTGGCATGGAAAAGGAATTTGCAAACAGACAATCATTTGTAGCTATCCATACTTTCCAAGAAAAGATCAGAGGGAGACCTCTAATATCATGGAGATTTTAATTAAGCATTGATACATTGTGATTGTGAATAATTACATTATATAACTAGTTATGGATTAATTATTACTTATTTGATTATTAATTTATGCATTTACGTAACTTTATTTAAATGAATGACTAAGTAATCATGATAGAGAGTTTGATGGTAATAGTTAAATAAATGTTAATTTGTGTTTGAACACATTATTATTGATTTAATGAATAAGTATTAATTAAGTGTAATTTATAATTAAATATTTGATTTTAAATGTCGAAATGAATGTTGATTTGAGTTTGAAGATAGTATTGTTTATTTAATAAATAAATATTAATTAAGTTTTAATTATATTTCATATTAAGATTTGATCCATGGATGTAATAGTAATTTAAATAAATGACTATCGGAGTTTGATAAGATTATTAGTTATTTGATAAATGAGTATTAATTAAGTTTTAGTATAATTAAAGAATTGATTTTAATGCCAAAAGGATGACTTTTGCATGCCATACATTATTTAATCATTTAAAAAAAAAATTAAAGTTGGAATTATATTATTTAAATAATATGTTAACGATGGTTCTTTACTTAATATAATAATTAATTTTGCATGTGACACCATATCCATGGTATTAAATAAAGAGTATTTTGTTGTTGTTTGAATAAATGTGGCCCTTGTATCGAGTTATGAATGGATTGAAAATTAAAGGACTCACATGGGGAAGGAGTTGCCACATTAATGAAAAGATAAGGTAGTACATGCTTGAGAATAAAAGGCCGTGAAGTGGGATGAGGAAGGATAGAGGGGTTTTTTTATTTGGGGAATTGACAGGAGGAATATATTCTGATTTGGGGAACATTTTGGAGAATGGTTGGATTATTGTTCTCGGGTTTTGGGTTTTGAGTATGGAAGGCCAAGAAACTGAGTTTTTTGGAGCTAGGGAGCCGACAAAGTTGTTCTTAGTTGTTTGAGAAGCAAAACCATTTGGTAGTTGATTTGGCTTGTTAGAGGAAGCTTGACTTGGCTAGAAGCAACCCTACTATCCCGTAAGTATTTTTCCCATACAATACTCTAAAAGTTTTAACTGATATACAAAAGTTTTAACTCATATACATGTTAGAAGAAAATTTGAAAACTCTAAATATGATTGAAATGTACATGCTATCATCTACTTTTATCAGCTGTACATTCTCCTTAAGTGGGTTGCTTCAACGACCCCACCTCAAGAACCTTGCAAATTGCATAAGAAACACAGTAATAAACCCGAAACCGGAAAATAAAGAGAAATACAAAATAACTATACCTCGTTCAATCCCGAGGGAGAAAACCCGGAAGAACGTAGCAAGACAACTGAGTGGGAGGTGGCCCGACCTCCATGAACATAGTCTTCCACCTCCAACTGAAACTTTGGCGGCATTGAGGAACTTTCATAGCAATTACAAAAGTTGAGAGGGGGAAAATGAGTGATGGACTCAAAAACTGGATTTTAGTGAAGGCTAGGGAATGGTTGAGCAAGAGACGCGTGGCCTTCATGCAAGCCCAGCATCATGCAACCGGGCTACAACAAATAAAATGTTTAGGTTTAAAATTAGATTTTAACTTATCTTGTTAAATTCAATTATATTAATTAACTGATATTAATTAATTAAATTTTTAAATATATTTTTCAAATTAATTTACCATATATTTATATTTCAAATTTAATTTATTTAATTTTATGCATTATATGTTTTAAATTTTTTTATAATTTAAATGGAATGTAATGCTATGAAACGTATTTACAAAATTTTAAATACCTATTTTTAAATTTAGAAAGTATGTTTTATATGGAATGCATTTAGTAATTTATATGGAATGTATTTATGCAATTAGGTATTTAAAATATCTAAGATATTTTACGCAGGGCGTTTAAAATGTATTTTGGTATCTTGGTTGGGTGTTTCTTAGGGTACATTAATTGCACTTACATAATCTAAGGTGTAATTAAAACATATAATACTTAAAATTCCAAGATATTTCAAATTTTATAAGACATTTGATTGCTGAAAATGTTAATGCCAATTGCATTTAATTAATACATTTAATTACCCTCTAATGCTAATTAGACTTAAGCATTTCCTCCTAAGCAAGTTAAAATGGGTGCTTAACTATGAAGATGTTCTATAAAATTCATTATGCTAGCATTGATTAAACTGACTGTGATAACCTTATTACTTTCGGGGTTGAGACTCTGAGAGACCACGCATTTCACCCGAGACATAGTGTCTTATCCCATGACTCACGACGACAACATTGACGTAGGGTAGTGCCATCATACCCTTCACCTTTCAAGAATTTGCTTAAGTATCAATAACACCAGTTTACGGGCAATGAAAGAAAGAAACTTTCACTCATGCATACAGATGTGAATATATGTTTAAATTGTGAGCTAGCTAAGACCTAAAAACCTGTACTAATGACGATTTATGCTATAACACATGATCAATATGGTAAGGACACAAAGACCATGTGTCATGATTTTCCCACACTATTTTGATTATAACTTCAGGACAAAGTTTATGGAAGGGTGGGTGTATGTAATGCCCCATTTTGACTTTACCATATGAGCTATCATTACCTATTTGTATTTTCTTGCTGTTGTGGAACTCCATTAGTATGCTGACATTGTGGACCTATGGATTTATTATTTTGCGGAAGTTGTATATGTGTGTGTGTGATGTTAATATTATCAATTATGGTCGTGCTTTAATTCTATCTCTAACATGCAAACTTACAAGATGTTGGGTACATGGATACCAATCTAAAGTTATATGTTGAATAAATGAATGTGATACTAGGTGCATGGTACATAGAAATATGGTTACAATGTTGCTTATTATTAATGAAATATGTGTACATGTCAATGATTGCACGATATTGCATGATCTCGTGTTGGGAGACTAACCTACATGTTTAAAATGAGCTAAGTGATAGTTGGATGCTACGAAACGAAAGTACATAGGTGACAGGAATTCCAAAAGAGAAAAGATATGCGAGTGAAATATTATTGTTTTGTATGATTCTTAGTTGATTATCATGATGTGTAGGTAGGTGTAGGT
This sequence comes from Larix kaempferi, assembly GCA_027924585.1. Lineage (NCBI taxonomy): Eukaryota > Viridiplantae > Streptophyta > Pinopsida > Pinales > Pinaceae > Larix > Larix kaempferi. The sequence continues at coordinate 7,222,765 of BSBM01000159.1, read as the reverse complement.
TTTCGGGAAACTCAACCGCCCAAATTGGTTATTCAATGACAAATTCCGAGAACAATAGTAGCAACACATTTCTATGTAGATGTATGCATTGACCCTTGTTCCATTGGAGGGGTGGAGGCATTTCCCACTAATTATCCTCCAAAACCTGGAGTCATGGGAGGGTTTTCCTACGACACTCTCCCCAAGGTGTGTGATGATGACTAGCGGGTGCCTACTGGGGAAGTTTGGTCAATGTAGTTGACACTTCCACTTACGAGTTCTATCTGGACTTAGGTCAATGTAGTTGACGCTCTAGGATAGTCCAATAGAGGAAGGATAGAATGAGGAAGGTAGTTGTGAATTAGATAGATTGAAGTAGGTAGATGGGGATGCCAGTGAAGTTATGGAGAGTAACTTAAATAATTATGTCTCTGTTAAATACCCTTTCCTTACTCTTGTGTGATGACTGAGTACATCATGTTGTTTTCATATAGATTATTATGATCCAGTTATTAAATGGCTAGATGATACAAATTCTGATTTTATGTCTTGCATCAGTAGATAAGACTTGTGTAATTATGTGTTATGTGAGATCTAATACTATTATTACCTACAAGAAGTATGTAAGTAGTAGCTATGCTTACATAAATTGTGTACATATGTTTGTATGCATTTTTATTCATGAATGATCTATTAAACTAATTTAATTAAGCATTGATACATTGTGATTGTGAATAATTACATTATAACTAGTTAGGGATTAACTACTATTTATTTGATTATGAATTTATAAATTTACGTAAAGAAGTTATTTAAATGAATGGCTATGTAATCATGATAGAGAGGTTGACCGTAATAGTTAAATAAACAGTGTTCATTTGTGTTTGAATAAAGTATTATTGATTTAATGAAGAAGTATAATGTTTATTTGAGTTTGAAGATAATATTGTTCATTTAATAAATAAGTATTAATTATAACTAAGATTTGATTGATGGATGTAGTAGTAATTTAAATAAATGATAATATTTGATTGATGGATGTAGTAGTAATTTAAATAAATGATTGTCTAAGTTTGATAATATTATTATTTATTTGATAAATGATTATTGATTAAGTTTTAGTATAATTAAATATTTGATTCTAATGCCAAAAGGATCTCGTGACTTTTCATTTGACTTTTTGCATGACTTACATTATTTAATCGTTTTCTTAAAGAAATTCAAGTTGGAGTTATATTATTTAAATAATTTGTTGACAGTGGTTCTTTATGTCAGAATATTGAGAATATGATAAATTCATACAACAATACAAAATATGCATATCATGAGATGATGAAGCCTTCTATCATATTATAAGCAACACATAACATGAACATGAATAAAAATGGAGACAAGAGAATAGACAAGAGAACATGAGCATCACATTCCACTCCATAATCACATTACATGACACATCCTTGTGTTCATATGCAAATTCTTGAATTCTTGATTATTTTACAATGACTCCTCACCTCATTATATATCAAGAGGTAATAGAGGAATTACATCCCATAACACATGTGGGATAAATGTAGTTTAACCTATTTATATAAGGTAATAAGAGCAAATTATTACATAATACATGTGGGATGACTCTTTTACATAAGAGTGGACATTATTACCTTCCAAATACATTCTGTAATCATTACATATTATAACACTCCCCCTTAATGATGTATGCGAGATAGAATACAAAAAGAATGGAGGAAGATGGCATTACATATCATCCCCCTTGATGAAAATTTCCAAAATGTCCATAAGCTACGAATTAAAACACACTTCACCTCATGGAGTAGATGAAGATAACAACCGCTTCTCACTGAGGCGTGAAATTGCACCTGAACCAAGTTGTATGATGAACTCTACCACAACAATGTATGGTCAATATAACAAAACATGTGGCAACAAGCTCTAATTGCAGAATGCCTAGATATAAAGAGAAGACATAACGACTACTAGATCCAACAACAAAATGACTAGAATATGTGGAAAGATATCCAACTACAAAATGCCTAGATCTAAAAGAGAATCCATAGTGATTACTAGATCCAACAATAAAATGCCTATAACACCACAACAACCATCACAACTAGAAATCAAATGATAGTTGAAAGATGCAATAAACCTCTACAATAGACCTCATCACGAATACAAGACCCCAATGGTCTACCATTAAATATGATATCGTGCAGATAATGATCATGACGTTAACAATAGAAGATGGTGCTTCATTACATTATATCTAGAATATAGTGCTTGAGATTACATTACATTCCCTTTGAATGACATATTCAAACATCCGATATAAAGAAGCAAATAGGATCACATTTTGCTGCCAAGGATAAGTTGATCAACGAGAAAAAATGCTGAATGAACGGAGATAATCAAAACATATGCTTAATATATGAATGAATGTCAGAACGAAGCTGCCCCACAACTATTCACAAATACACAAGAAGTGAAGTACACAGAGAGCTAATCTGCACAAAGAACTTCCAAGAGTAAAACATAAACATGATAAGCCCAAGACATGGTAGATGAAATGATAATATGAGATTGCTTAAAACCATATAAATATTGAGTAAAAGTTGATCGAAATAAACATGACATGATATATAAAGATAGATAAAAATGTTTAACATGATCATCATATAACAAATTAGGATCAAATTGTGATATCACTTATAAAAATATGAAATGACTAGTCATTAAGCATGGGTTATTTTCTTGTTGTCATGTTAACATGCAAGAGATGAATGCCCTGCAAATGTCAATGCTTCCACATAGGAATGTTAGAGACAAGAAACGCATGAACTAGATGCAATATCTATAATACATGTTAAAGAAACTAAACCTTATTAAGAAATGACAAGAATATTATGACAAGCCATTACAATATAATACATGATATCACATAGATTCAAAGATTGATTTTACTCAAGTCACTAGGAAGAGCAAATATGATCACATAACATAAGATATTAGATAGATGAAAAAAATATAGCCATTAAGAACTTGTTAGATTAGAAAGCATTAAATGGTTTCTTGCTCTCATCATGAGAAATGCTAGAGATACATGCTCCTAAAAATTCAAGAAAGGCATCTACCACAAAGATAGGAAAATGACAAGTTAATAGGAACAAGCTCGAATAACAAGATAAAAAGAAGCTACACTCTAATGTGAAATAAATAAAAAGCTAATGACCAAAAGCATATGCAAGATGTCCAAACACTAAATATTTATTTTTTAGGAAAATTTGGATTTAAAAATGACATATAAATATGTAAGAGTATAATGACCAATATATGATAGCATATTAGAAGCATCATCATTATTAAAATAGTGAGACCATGTTAGAATATTGAGCAAAAAAATTGATCAAATAAAACAATGATATCACTTATAGATATGAAAATATAGCCATCAAGCAACTAAGTCCTAAGCATAGGTTAATTTCTTGATGTCACCATTACCATACTAGAGATCCATGCCCCTGAAAATGTCAAAACATCTTCCACACAAGAAGGTTAGAGACAAGTAAAACAAGAAGAAAACAACCTCTGTAAACATGATGAATAAAAACAAAAACCCTAATGCAAAGAGATCAAGAAGCTCATGACAATAATTCAAGATAAGAGATGAATAAAAACCGAACTTTATCACCAAAACCGAAGCCCAATAGCTGGTAAAAGACGGATCTGTACCTATGCAGCAGAAAATCGAAAATAATAAAAAAAATGAAAAATTTAAAATGACCATAAATCGGTTAATATTTCCCATAATATCTATTATAACCTGTTTTCGGAACTGGAGAAGCCGTTTTGCATCCACCTTTGTAGACAAAACAGAAATCTGTACACTCAATCAAAATACATTCGCTTTGTAGTCCGCGTGATCGTCACAAAAAAAAAGGAAAATAACTGATTTTAAAATAGTGATATCTCTACTATCTGGACTCCAAACAAGACAATTTGTTTTTTTGAAATTGAGTGCTTTTGTGAGAGGAACTCAGATATGCAATTTGTTTCCTTAAATTCTACACAGAAAGTGTCAAAAGAATGATCTGAAAGTCACCGCCCAATTCTACCTTAAATAATTCTCCACAAGGGTTAGGGTTTGAAAGAAAAAATTCAAATATGTAGTATAAATCTTATATCTAAAAAACTATCGCTTGGGTATTGTAGATCAGGTCCCAAAACTACAAAATATGAGGCCAAGTGGAATCATGAGAAAATGTTGCATAAAAACAAAGTCTAAGATTTTTACCGAAGAAGGTAGAATGCAACAACTTGCTCTGATACCATGTTAGAATATTGAGAATATGATAAAGTCATACAACAATACAAAATATGCATAGCATGAGCTGATCTATCCTTCTATCATATTATAAGCAATAAATAACATGAACATGAATAAAAATGGAAATAAGAGAATAGACAGGAGAACACCTGATATACATGGTATAACTCCAAATGGGGAAACATCCACGGGAAGGTTGAAATCTTCTTAATCATCAATAATCTCCAATCTTACAATAGAGCTTCCACACATGAGCATCACATCCCACTGCATAATCACTTCACATGACACGTCCTTGGGTTCATATGTGAATTCTTGAATTCTTGATTATTTTACAATGACTCCTCACCTCATTATATACCAAGAGGTAATAGAGAAATTACATCCCATGGAGTAAATTATTATACAATACATGCGGGATAACTCTTTTACATAAGAATGGACATTATTACCTTCCAAATACATAGAGTCATCATTACATAATCCAACACTTTACTTAATATAATAATTAATTTTGCATGTGACCTCGTATCCTTGGTATTAAATAAAGAGTATTTTATTGTTGTTTAAATAAATGTGGCCCTTGAATCAAGTCATGAATGGATTAAAAATTAAAGGGATGACATGGTATATGGGAGAAGGAGTTGTCACATTAGTCAAAAGATAAGGGAGTACATGCTCAAGGCAGTGAAGGGGAATTATAAGAAGTGGGATGAAGAAGGATGTAGGGGGGGTTTTGATTTGGGGAATTTATAGGAGGAACATATTCTTATTTGGGGAACACTTGGGGGAACGGTTGGATTGTTGTTCTTGTAATTTAGGCACAACGGACCAAGAAACCGAGTTTCTTGGAGCTAGGGAGCCGACGAGGCTATTCCTAGCTGGCTGGGAGGCAAAACCATTTGGTAGTTGAGTTGGCTTGTTGGAGGGAGTTTGTTGTTGTAGGGAGCTTGACTTGGATGAAAGCAACCCTAATATCCTACAGATATTTTTCCAATGCAATACTCTGAAATTTTTAATTGATATACATGTTAAAAGAAATTTTGAAAACTTTATAATAATATTGAAATGTACATGCTATGATCTACTTTTATGAGCTATAAAAGATTAACCAATTCATTTGGTTTATTTCTATAAGCAATTTATTTGGTTTATACCTCTACAGTGAACATACATACTAAACAAAATAGAACTATTGTACTTGAAAGGAAGACATGAAAAAAAACTATTAATTTTATATTATTATTTTAAAAACTAGAGTAAACATAAATAATAAACAAACTTTCATTATGATCCAATAAACAAAATCAAATGTTTAAATTTTTTTTCTAATTATAAATTGGCATAAAGCATAATATAAAATCAAGTAAACCCATCTTTATCCTAATCTAAATTGTAAACTTACATCAAACAATTAAAATTAAATTAAATTAAATAAACATTTTTTTACCATGATCCAAATTCTATCTACGATTAGAATGATGTTTTTATATTTTTTTTTTCCAATTTTGAATTTTTCAAAATATTTTCAAATTAAATTAAATCCAAATTCGATGTATGATGTTTTAAAAATTTTGTCCAATTTTGAATTTATCAAAATAATCCAAAATTAAATTAAATCCTTGTAGAGTAGAGGCTTTCAATTCTCTTTGGATTTGGATTTGGATTTGAAAAACAATTAAGAAATTGCTTAAAAAATGTGAAATGGTGTATTTAAAATTGTTGTGTTATTGTAAATTGAATTAAATCGTATAAATTAAAATTAAATATATAATTAGATTAATGTTTTTAATTGTTTATTAGATATAGTTTGGTTAATTGAAAAGAATGATTATTACTTTCTTCATCTAAATTTTATTATTGTAAGTTATATGATATCATTGTTGAGTCACTATGTATTGATTAAACATGTGATTGACCATACTTTGATTCTTCCGAATAGCAAGTATTGAGATATTTCTTTCCTAATAAATATTACCCTTTAAAAAAATGAATAAACCACTTTTGAAAAAAAAATTGTCCCATTTTGAAATTTTCCATATAATCCAAATTTAATTTAAATCCTTTTTGAATAAAAACTCTGAACTCTCTTCATTTTGGGGAAAAGTTGCTTTCGGAAAAAAAATATTAACGTGATTAAAGTGATTAAAAAACGCGATTGAATACAAAGTTTTGAGATAATCGAAACGAGTAAAGCTTTCTTGACTTCGATTGCGGCGTCAATGCAGTGGATGAATCTTATAGCTGTAAAGGAGTCCATGGTCAAATCCTCTGTCGGTGCCTGGGAAAGTTAATACGGTAACACAGATTTTATTTTAAGTTATTTTTTAAATTGTTTCATTTAGAAAAGAATTTCCCGAGAATTTCGAACTATGTGACCTCGGAGTGGTTAAGAGCAGAAAGATATCTGATTGAATCAAGACACTTCAGGCAGCTGCCGAAGAAAAAGGTAGGCTGATGAGAACGCCGCCATTGACGACTAAGGCGGTGAAGAGATTCAGCGCCTAATTTTGTTTTTAATGATAGACTTTCCCAGTGAGACAAGGGAATTTGATTCTTGTGACCTTGGACCATATGAATGCCATAAAATTGGCCAGCGAACAACTCATAATCACAGATATACTATTTTTGTATGGTCCAACCTCACCGTTTGAAATGGATCACAGATATACTGTTTTTCTATAGTCCAGATAGCTGTTTCGCTTTGACTGTCCAACCTCACGGATCGCAAGAAACAAGAATGGTGGGCTCACTTTGACTTGGAAAGATCTTCATGGACAAAACAGGAATGGTCCATATGCACCCAGACACGTTCAATTTGGGATTGCATGAATGAACAGAATAATGGAAGTTTCTCTGTGCATCATGAAGAGAGAGAGATAAGAATTAGGTGAAGTGCCGTGTCAAAGTTGTTCTGGAACTTTTAAATATATATATAAATATGTATAAAACCTTAAAAAATAACTCAATTAAATCATTCCCAAATCCAATTATAAAACTTTAAAAATAACTCAATTAAATCATTCCCAAATCCAATTATATATATATGATGGAGAAGGGTTTTGGTTATTTTGATTGGCTAAAAACTCAGATATTAAAAAACAAGGTAATTGTCCAAAACGTAGAAGTAACTTTCTGGTTATTTTTGGTTATTTTAGGTGATATGGTTTTTTTTGAATAAAGTGATGAGTGGAATTGTTTTAAGTGCAAGTTTGACAATTGAGTAGTTGTTGGGGAAAGATAATTATATATATATATATATATATATGGGAAAGATAATTAAATCTTTTAAACGATAGGTTATTATTATTTTTAAACATTTTATAATTTTGATTTTTTATTAATCTTTTTCATAGCAAAATGTGGGTGTTGGTAAGCCCTAGCTAGCGTTTGATGTATTTTGCATGTGACTTGGAATTAAGTCATTCATTTTGGAGGGCCTAGTACCAACCAAGAGAAAAAAGTGAATTTGTGGAAATTTATGGTGCATAGTGGTTTTTTTGCGGTCTTTTTACAATCATTTTCATAGTTTTTCATCGATTCTTGATTTTTGGTGGCCTTCTTACGATCCTTAAGAGTATTCACCAGGTGTTTTATGTGATTTGTATTTACTTTTTTGGTTTCCTTTAGATTTTCCCTTAGGACTTTGTGTAAGTTGGCGGATTCTGACTCGAGATAGTGAACATTTTGATTTTCTTTCTACCATTGTAGTTTTGGCATTATTTGAGGTCAGTTTGATTTGATGATTGTATTTATTATTCCCATATGATGGTTGGTTTTGGAAATAGATCAAAACATAATGATAATCCTTCAACTGAGATGTCGTTAGGTCATCATTCCAAGGCCTATCATATTAGTCCTCGACCTGACAACTTCCTAATGATAGAGGGAGATTGTTGTGTGAGGGTCAATCACTTGTGGAGCTGAAGATAGTTAGAGATGTGGATTTAGGGTTTCATGTGGTCGAATATTCCTCCTTGTCGACAAGTGACACTCTGAATGGTTGCATCGTGGAGTCAGGGTTGGTTGTTTTAGCAGAAAGAAGGCGGGTTTGACTGAATTGAAGAGGGCTCATCACAAATTGAAGGCATACAAGGTAAAGGCTAGGAAAGATCATTATGTCTTGGTTCAGGATGTCAATGAAGTCAACTTTGTTCACTTTGCAACACATATGGCTTCTTCAAGAACCTTCTCTAGTTACTTCATGTCCACATACTAACAAAATACCTTTTCCATAAGGTAACTTGTTCTTCACAAGGTGACCAAAAGGATCTTAAATTAGAAAACCACCAAGAATAAAACCCAAAAGATGCTTATACTATGCCCACATGATGACCCTCTCAAAATTTTTCCTTCACTCATATGAAACAATAATATTTTACAATATCTCCATTAACAAGACCCATTTTACCTCAGAAGCTCCTATGCTCAATCTCTTTCAAAAAGATCCACAAACCTGAACTAGACAACATACTTCCATCATCTTGAACTTCCAAAGAGCTCCTTCGAAGTTATGAATAAGAAAGGCAAAGCAATATGTATTAAGGGGGACAACCTATAAAGTGTCTCGTTAATCATCGAACTCACAAAATCCAAAAAGGAAAAAAAGCACCATCCATAACGCTCAAGTATCCTCCACATACAAGGAAGACATGACACTATCTCATATTCTCACAAAGAAGGGGATGGTCTGACGCAACAAACTAAAAAGAATGGCATCGCTAACCAGAAAGTATTGCTTGCCAAAAAGACAAGATTAATACTTACCATGTTTTGGTTGCAAATTCATCAATATAAATGATGTTATAGAGTTTCTTTCAATAAGACTGAAATTTTAACATAATGTAACTATTAATACTATGGTTGAGATAGATAGGTGTCCATATTTGTGGAATTGAGGTAGATCTCCAAAAATACTAGATTCTAGGAGATTCTTTATCATCATTTTTATTGAAGGTATGGATTTTTACTATAGGTTTTGTTGTTACTATTTTTGTATTTATTTATTGACACATCCATGGAAATTTTCAAATTAAGGTTTGTGTTGGAGAGACATACATGGATTAGAACAGGTATAATGTAAGTATGAATAATATAATTAAGGGTATGCAATTTCTTACAATAAATGGTCATAGATGACTCTATGAAATTTATTGTCGTTTTATTAATATAGTTGAGAATATGGACTTATGGAATTTATTTCAGTGTTAACATTTTCATGTTTTGCACTAAGATTATAGTTTAAATAAATCTCTACTGATTTTTAATATGGTTTGGAATATCTCTATTTAATTTTAGTTAGGTTATTTTCATTTTCTTAATTTCAAATAATTATTACAATTTTTTTATTTATTATTTATTTTTAATATGATTTGGGATATCTACATTTAATTTTAGTTAGTCATTTTTCAGTTTTTTAATCTCCAAGAAATAATTTACAATTGAATGGTGAAAAAAATTTTATCAAGAAATAATTAAAAGAAATAATTTACCGTTTGGAAGAACAATTTATCATGTACAAGTCTTCATATATACATTTGTCATATGACTGCCTTTGCCTCAATTGTAAGAAATACATAATAGTTCTAATATTAAACTATTTTTTATTTGGTGATTGACCAACATCATATTTGAACCAATGATTTTTGTAGAGGAAACCTCAATGTTTACTAAATAGTATTCAAGGATGTGAATACATTGAAGTTTGATTAAATGCCTCATGTTTATAAATTGTAGATCAAAGCCTACAATTATTTTAACTTGTTGAAACCGTGATCAGTGTTATGGATCACCCAACTTATATATTAAGTGAATAGAGGCATAAGGAGCGAACAAGGTTTATAGGATTCACAAATTCAACCTGCATAGTAATCTGATTTGCAATGGTGATTCCGAATCTGAATATGTTAAAATTTGAATACTTAAGTCGTTAAAAAAGGAATTCACTTTTATACATATGCAAGTAAGGGAAGTGTATAAGATTTACATTTTGGAGACCTTTCTACTTGGGAAATCAGATGAATTCAACCTTCTATGATTATACTATCTAAAACTGAAAACTTACCAATTTTAATAATTATTTCTTTCTACAAATTTGAAATACTTCAACCTTCTGTATTTATAGAATATGAACTTATCAAATTTAAACTAGAATCTTAACTTGTCAATTTTTAAAATTCTTTCTTTCTGCAAATCAAAAATGTTTTGGAAATTATATTTTTTCCATAAGAAAGTGACAGTGCCAAGAATCCTCTAGACATTAAAATTTTGTTCCATCAGAAAGAAATATCTACAGAGTAAAAGGCCATGCGTCCAAGCATTACACCCTATATATACAAGAAGCAGATTCCAAGGAACCACCCTGAAAGGTCCTTTTCCTTTTTTTATAAGGTACAATTTCCACCACCACCGCCACACCACCCAGGAGCCACCAACTTCAAATACCAATAGAAGGCATGAACCTATGAGTTTATCTTTGTAATGCTGCAAGCACATAATACCAGAGTTTAAAATTTGTTGAGAGTATCAAGAGAAGGTTTTGAACTTTGTTGAGAGTAGGATGGTATACATCACCCAATTTTGTCTCTAATATTGTGGTGAGTGTAGTTGCAGTTAAACTGACGAGTACTATAGCAGGTCTGTATTTATTGTCTAAAATTTCATCTTGTAATGTGAAACTTTTAGGTGCAAAGAACAATAATTTGGCAGAACTTTCCACTCCACCTTCACAATTTCACATTGGATTTCTTGAAAAACATATACGTTCTATATCATAGCACCTATGTTATAGGGAGTCAACCAATTCTTTTGAGGATTGAACCCTAGTGGGGTTATAACATAGCCCGACTTTGTTAGAGGTGTTATCCTCTCATAATTATAGTCATCTGGGTATTATCAAGATTCTATTGAAGGTAGGCAATGTATAGTATTATTTGGTAGGATCCATTTAGGTACCCCTTTGTAATGTACCAACTAGCATTAGTGATACAAAAACTCTGCTTGACACAAAACCAATTAAAAACAATGTTTATGGAAGCTAGTTTGACTGAGGTTGGTGGACAAGATCAAAAGTTATGGATGGAAGGAAGGATCTGATATTTATTGATACCTCTGAAAAAATTATTGATACCATTGATGTTTCAATATCAACACAGCTTAAATCTACTCCAACACTCCTGGGCCCCTCAGCATATGTAGACTAGTATGAGTATAAAATTTGACTAGAGGTTAGGGATGGGTGTTTATGAATCAGAGAGGATAAATAAAATTAAATTACAGTCATTACATAGTCAAATGAAATTCCATAAATTTATATGAAGTTCTGAATAAGTCTCACAAAAATACTAGTAAATTGACACTCCAGGATTGCACAACTAGTAATTGTCAGGAGATCTCAAACAGTCAATGAAGGATCACTAATTTATCAAATCAGACATGTATTGGGTCATTTAACAGGTTAATTAACATTAGAAACAAGAATCAACTCATTTGGAACTATTCTCATCCATATTTCACAAGTATTCTGAAAACTAGTCAAAATATAGGGAAATCTAGAAGGGGTGGAGAAAAATATGAATATTTATGAATTATGTAATATTAAATGACATGAGTGATATCATATATTTATGTTGAATGTAAATACATCATAAATGAGCCAAGATACTCCTCAAATAATTACAAAATCTCTTCTCCTCTCCAACACAACAATCTAGCATTGAAAATTAGTGAGGAGCTCTGAGATTCGAACCATAGTCTTCATGAAGCTTTCTGAAATTCGACCCATCCTTGGTTCAACTACATGATCTTCAAATAAAATAAATTACAATGGCTGAATACCATCATCCTCTCACAGAAATCAGGGGCACATCTCCCAACTTGGACTAGCGGCACATCTCCCAAGTCTCTGAGGCAAAATTACTCTCATACCAATACTCAAATTGACAAAAGATGTGAATGTGGTGCACACTGGTTTATTTATAGAGATTGGGTGACTTGAGGAGCAAGTATCCATAGCTAATGCACCCTCCTTGAGTGGATGAGGAAAGCTAGCTTTCCTTCCTTTTCCTTTTCGATGTGCTTTCCTCCTTTTTCCTTTTCTAATTGCTTTTCCACTTTCTGCTTTGGATTTTTCTTATCTTTCTTCTTTTTATGAACTATCCTTCTTTTCTAACTTTCCTGCTTTATGCTGCTTTTCTTGATTTTCTCTTCCTTTCTTTCCTTTTTCATGATTTTCTAGATTTGTGTGCTTTCTCCTTGACTTCTTCCTCAAGCCTCTTCTCAGTCAACCTTATCCACTAATGCACCCTAGTGGAGAATTATCTTCATATTCAACATAAAAATATTAAATGCATCACAAATAATTATTCCAAGTGGATAACAAACATTGGATAAAATTAAATGCACACTCCTAATTAATTAATTGCCAGGAATACAAAATTTAACCCCATGATACTGAAGTTTTCTCCTCAAACCAATGGATTGGTTGGGTTAGAATCTTGATCCAATGTTCACTTTTGAGGGGACATGATAGTCCTCCCCACCCAATATTGCTTTTCCTCAAGCAATTTCAAACTGGGATGCTACAAAATATGTTCTCCTTCCCAAGTAGCATCCTCACTAGGCAATCCTTCCCATTGCACCATAAATTCTTTAAGGATTCTGCTCCTTATATTCTTCTCTCGGACCTCCAATATCCTCTCAGGGATCAAAACTGAATTCCCTTCATTATCAAGGGGTGGAAATTCTTGTGAAACTTTGAATTGCGGCCCTATTGCTTTCTTCAAATAGGACACATGGAAAACATTGTGAATCCGGCTACCCTGAGGCAACTCTATCTCATAAGCCACTTCCCCAATATTTCTCAGATCTTGGTAGGGGCCATAGAATCTTGGATGCAACTTCTTATCCCCATTAGACTTCAATGATGACTGCCTATAGGGAGGCAATCTCGAATATACCAGATCTCCAACTTGGAAATCTCGCTCAACTCTATGCTTGTTTGTATGCACTTTTTTCTGGTTCTGTGCTACCTACAAGTTGTCCTTGAGATTCCTAAGTATGTCTTGACTCTCTTGGAGCCAATCCTTTTCTTTCTGTGTATTATAATCAACAAATATCAAATCATCAAAACTAAGTGCATCATAACCATAAAGAACTTTGAAGGGAGACATACCAATCGAGAGATGAAAGGTAGTGTTGTAACAAAACTCTCCCAAATGGAGCCAAGTGGTCCATGACTTTTGTTGGCCGGTGACATAGTTTCTTAAGTACCCTTCCAACCATTGGTTCACTCTTTCTATTTTTCCATCAGTCTATGGATGGTAGCTTGTGCTCATGTCCAAAATTGTCCCCACTAACATGAACAGTTCTTGCCAAAACTTGCTAGTAAACTTGCTATCATTGTCACTGATGATGGACTTGGGTATGCCATGAATTTTGAAGACTTCTTTGATGAAAATTTCATCCACTTGTATGGTTGAAATGATTAGTTTTTACAGCAAATAAATTTGCATATTTAGTCAATCTATCAACCACAACAAAAATACTGTCTTTACCTTGGATTTTTGGAAGCCCAGTGATGAAATCCATCGATACACTTTCCCATTTCTGCTCAGGAATGGGGAGTGGTTGTATCAGCCTTGCTGGATGAGTATGCTCTACTTTATTTTTCTGACATTCCACACATGACCTTACATACTCCATCACCTCCTTCTTCATCCCTTTCCATGTGAACCTTTCCCTCACTTTCCTATAAGCCTTCACAAATCCCAGATGACTTGCTAAAGGCACATCATGGGAAGCTTCAAGGATCTTCTTCTTTAATATGGATTCCAGAACTAAAAAGATTATATCCTTATAATATATAATATAATTGAGAATATTATAAGCATCATCATGAATTAATTCATCAAACAAATCACAAGCAAACTGGTTCTTTGTGTATTCTACCCCAAGCTGTACTTTCCAATCATCACGAAATTTGAGCAATGCAAGTGTGGGTTTTCTAGAAAGTTCATCAGATACAATGTTCATCTTACCCATCTTATATTCAATATTAAAGTCAAATGCTTGGACCTTTCACCCACTTCTGTTTCCTATCATTCATATCCTTTTGGGTTAAGAAGTGTCTCAAACTATTGTGATCAGTCTTGATAATGAACTTACCTCTCACCAAATACTGCCTGAACTTGACTGGTGCATGCATGATGGATAGCATCTCTTTGTCATAGACTGAATACAACCTTTCATTTGGCTGCAATTTTCTTCTCTCAAAGGCCAAGGGGTGCTTATTTTTCATCAAGATTGCTCCAATTCCATTCCCTAAAGCATCACACTCAAGAACAAAGGTTGAGAAAAATATGGAAGTGCAAGAACATGACAACTTCTCATTACCTCCTTCATTCTATTGAACACTTTTTCAGATTCTTCTGACCAATGGAAAGCTCCTTTCTTAGTGAGGTCTATTAATGGAGATGTCAATTTGGAAAAGAATTTGACAAACTTCTAGTAGTAGGTACATAGCCCAATGAACCCTCTTAGTTCAGTGAGATTTTTAGGACTAGACCAATCTAGAATGGTTTGGATATTTTCCATGTGAACCTTAACTCCATCTTGACCAATCACATGACCAAGATACAAAATATCAGTCATCCCAAACTCACACTTGGTTAGCTTTGCATACAAATACTGATCTGCCAAGATTGTTAGTACAATATCCAAATGAAGCAAATGCTCTTCCCAAGTCCTACTATAGATCAAAATATCATCAAAGAAAACAAGTAGAAACTTACGGAGCTTCCTGCTGAACACTCTATTCATGCAAGATTGAAAAGTTGTAGGTGCATTTGTTAGGCCAAAAGGCATAACCAGAAACTCAAAGTGCCCATGGTGACACCAGAAAGTTGTATTCTATATGTCTTCTTCTTTCATGCTGATTTGATGGTAACCAGATTGAAGATCAATATTTGAAAACTACTTGGCCCCATGGAGCTCATCCATAAGCTCATGAATCCTTGGAATAGGATATCTGTTCTTTATAGTATTCTTGTTGAGAGCTCTATAATCTATGGACATCCTCATGGTCCCATATTTCTTCTTCACAAGGACTACCAAGGAGGCAAAAGGACTTTAACTTGGCCTAATGAATCTCAAGTCAAGCAGTTCCTCGGATGGTTCTCTCTATCTCATCCTTGAATATTTTTTGGGTAGTTGTAGGGATGTACTTTGATAGGTGCAGTTCCCATCTCCAACTCAATTCTATGCTCTACTCCTCTATCATGTGGCCTATCATGAGGAAGATCCCCAAACACCTTCTCATGCTTTTGGAGTAACTTTTGAATGTATTTAGGATAATGAGCTACTTCAAATGATTTTCCCTTTGTGGTGATTAGGAATTCTGCATCACATTCAATATCTCCATGCATTAGTATGGATCTCATACTGTGTGCACTTACCACTTGTTTTGGATAGGTGTTGATCCCTCTAATCACTAACTCCTTCCCAGATTCTCCCTTGAAGATCATCTCCAGGACTTGGCATTCTATTGAATGCTTACCAATGAAATACAACCATTGTACTCCCAAAACAATGTTAGTATCAGCCACATCCACAACATAGAAGCTATCTGTAATGGTATGTTCTCCTACACAAATCTGCAATTTAGGAATATATCTACAACAATTCATAGAGTTATTACCTAGAATGATAACAGTGAAGCCTCCAAATTTTTCAGTATGTAAATTCCTCCTCTCAACCAGAGTTGAGTCAATGAAGTTATGTGTTGCTCCTCCATCTACTAAAACAATGATTGATTGTCCTTGAACCACTCCTTTGAATCTGAGTGTATGGAAGTGGGGTACCCCTGAAAGTACTGCAATCTTGCAATGCTTGGGGGTAGGTTCTTCTTATCCAATCTCATAGGCCACTTCTGCATCTGCTGGGGCCTCTTCTTCATCTTCCTCAGCTTCACTCTTTGAATAAACCTCAATGTAGTGTGATTTTCCTTTAGCACATCTATGTCATGGAACCCATGGCTCCTGATAGGTGAAGCACAACTTCCTTCTTCTCAATTCATCTCAATCCTTAGCATAGTTATCCTTTCTGAAATTTCCAGAAGGACTCTTCATGGGTGGCCTTTGGTTCTTGAACTGAGTAGGACCAACAATCCTAGAAGGAAATATGGTCCTTGGAAGAGATTTTTGCAAGTCTCTGGTTCGACTTAGTGCATCTTGCAAGGTAATGGGTCTGTAAGCTTTCACCAATCCTTTCAAAGGTTCTAGAAACCCTTCAATGAAAAACAAGATCAGCCTAGCTTCTGAAATATCAGAGACCATCACAGCTAATTTTTGGAACTCAGAGATGTAAGCTTCAGGAGTTCTAGTTTGCTTCACATGTGCTAGTTCCCTGAAGGTGATCTCATGATCTCTTCTTTCGAATCTTTCAACCAATCTTCTTGTGAACTCTTCATAGGTGGTCACTTGGCCATGCCCAAGAGTCATTAGGACATGAAACCACCAGTCATTTGATTCCCCATCTAAGTGTAGAGTAGCAATCTTGATGCCATCTCTCTCAGCCATAGGATTCAACTGAAAATATGTGTCAAGTTTCTAAATCGAAGAGTTAGCAGTACATTTATGTGAACCATCAAAATAAGGTAAATAAATATTACCAATGGCATTTCTGAGTTCATAGTTCTGATTTTGCATCCTGAAGCCTCCTCTTGGGTTGGACTTGTACTGCAGATCACAAAAGTCTTTGGATGGTAAATCACTTCTGCATTCTTCATTCAATGTAAGGTACTCAACATATTTGTCCTCCCATGAAGAAAGACTTCCATTTCAAACCTTAAGTTCCTCTCTTGGATCTTCAATAAACTTAGGCATAGTAGGCCTAGAGTGAGCTTGAGATTCCATCTTGAAGTCATTAGGGCAATTGTGAGGCCTATTATTTGAGAAAATATGGCCACCACTCACCCTCCTTTTGCCATGTGGGGTACCATTGTTGCTCCCCTCTCCATTCTTGCTTCCTAGCTGTTGATCTAAGAAATTTCTAGTCTCTTTTCCAAAATGAACAATATTGAGGGAGATGTATTGCAACCCCTTCATCATGCCTTGAACAAAGAGTTTGAACTCCTGTTTTTCTTCATTGTGAGACATGTCTGATTCTCCTTGCAGCTTTCCTTCAGTAGAATTTATCTCTTCTCCCTCTTCTTCCTTCAACAGAGGATCCTTTTTCTTGGAATCTGTGTATCTTCTTGGACTCATATAAATATGTTAGGATCAGTTTCATAGGACCATGCTTTTATAGCACTATAATGTACCAACTAGGATTAGTGATACAAAAACTTTGCTTGACACAAAACCAATTAAAAACAATGTTTATGGAAGCTAGTTTGACTAAGGGTGGACAAGAACAAAAGTTCTGGATGGAAGGAAGGATATGATATTTATTTATACCTATACACAAAGTATTGATAACATTTATGTTTCAATATCAGCACATCTGAAATATACTCCAATGCTCATAGGCCCCTCAACATATGTAGACTAGTATGGGTATAAACTTTGACTAGAGGTTAGGGATGGGTGTTTATGAATTAGAGATTCTAAATAAAATAAAATTACAGTCATTACATAGTCCAAAAAGTGATATGAATTTCCGAATAAGTCTCACAAAAATACTAGTAAATTGACACTCCAGGATTGCACAACTAGTCATTTTCAGGAGATCCCAAGCAGTCAATGAAGGCTCAAGAATTTCTCAAATAGGACATGGATTGGGTCATTTAACATTTTAATTAACATAATAAACAATAATAAACTCATTTGGAACTACTCTCATCCATATTTCACAAGTATTCTGAAAACTAGTCAAAATCTAGGCAAATCTAGAAGGGGTGGAGAAAACTCTAAATATTTTTGAATTCTGTAATATTAAATGACATGAATGATATCACATATTTATTTTGAATTTAAATAAATCAGAAATGATCCATTAGACTCCTCAAATCATTACAAAAACTATTCTCCTCTCCTACACAACAATCTAGCATTGAAAATCAGTGAGAAGCTCTGAGATTCGAACCATAGTCTTCATGAAGATCTCTAAAATTCGACCCAACATTGGTTAAGCTACATGATATTCAAATAAACTCAATGACAATGGCTGAATACCATGATCCTCTCACAGAAATTAGGGGCACATCTCCAAGCTTGGACTAGGGGCACATCTCTGAAGTCTCTGAGGAAAAATTGCTCTCATACCAATACTCAAACTGAAAAAAGATGTGAATGTGGTGCACATTGGTTTATTTATAGAGATTGGGTGACTTTAGGAACAAGTCTCCATAGCTAATGTACCCTCCTTGAGTGGACGAGAAAATATAGCTTTCCTTCCTTTTCCTGTTTGCTTTGCTTTCCTCCTTTTTCCTTTTCTAATTGCTTTTCCACTTTTTGCTTTGGATTTTTTTATTTTTTTTGAACTTTCCTTCTTTTTGACTACCCTGATTTATGCTACTTTTCCTGATTTGCTCTTCCTTTCTTTCCTTTTTCCTGATTTTCTAGATTTATGTGCTTTCTCCTTGACTTCTTCCTCAATCCTCTTATCAATCAACCTTATCCACTAATGTTCGCTAGTGGAGCATTATCTTCATTTATTCAACATAAAAATATTAAATGCATCATAAATAATTATTCCAAGTGGATAACAAACTTTGGATAGAATTAAATGCACACTCCTAATTAATTAATTTCCTGGAATACAAAATTTAACCCCATGATACTGAAGTGTCTCCTCAACCCAAGGGATTGGTTTGGTTAGGATCTTGATCCAATGTTCACTGTTGAGGGGGCATGGCACCCTTCTTATCCAGGTTGGACATCGCACGAGGGATGAACATGTTTTTGGAGATTAAATCTTGGTGAGAAATAACAACATTGAAGTTTACAAACCAACCAATCCCATTAATATTTTTGGAGCTATTACATTATCATGACAAAACTCAATAGGAAGCTTCTATCAGTAAACATGTGGTCATTTGTTTTCTTTGCATCTACGCAACCAACCTGTCAAGTTTCTTGGTATCCTACTCTATCAATTTAATGAAAGTAAAAACACATAAAAGTAGCTTCTCATTACAAAAATATGAATTATAATAGCCATTTTGTTTTGAATTATTAGTAAAAATATAACAGTCAGTGTTCGAAAACATATAATGTAGCAAATATCAAAGCCGTGAGATTCGATGATTTTTTTACAAAAATGAAAAATAGAGAGGATTCATAATAGGATGTCAAATGGAATCTACATGACTTGATCAAAATCTACTCTGAATCTGGGATTTCATAGCCAGTATACTAGTTTTACTTTTTTCTATGCAATAAAATATGCCCAAAACACTAAAAAGATAATTCAAAACCTTTAACGAAAATGCTAATGCATGCAATGTAATGCATCTAGGCATACTATTTTCCTTGGTTGATAATATCCTTGTAGCACATGATGCACTCTAGACGTTGTAGCTTGAGATGCTTCTTGAACTTGTTGATGAAATCGTTGACCTTGGCATTCACTTCTTAGTGGCCTTTTAGAAGGTGAAGAATGCATACTTGGTTTACAATTAGTTTCTCGACCTCAAAACATTGTAATCACATGGTTAGATTCGTATCGTTTTGAGAATAGGTAGAAGACACTGGGTTGTTCTGATGTCTTATTATCATACTCAACTTGCGATGGAGATTTTTAGTAGGTTTCCATACAGATGTTATTGATGTACTATCACACATATCCACTCTTGTATTAGTCGTGGCTGTGTCATTATTTCATCATGGATCTACACTTGTATCTTAGTAGCCATGCTTTTGTTAAGTCATTCAGGTATGTATCCACGTTGTATTTTGGTGGCCATATCCTCAGTCAATATCAGCATGGATCTGCAATGTATTGGTAAGCAACTATTTATTGAGTCATTGAGATGTCTAGTTCAAAGATGTCAAAACTTATATTGAAAAGTCCTTGATTGTTGTTGTTAGTTCTCCAACTAGTGATTCCTCTTTCCTATAGTCATGTCAAAGTACATCACCTATCCTTTTTCTCTATATTTGTACTTTCGAGGGCAATCTATTACACTGAATTTTCGTTAGCAACATCAATCCTTATGACCTCATGTTGCCACAATCCTTGAAGTCACTTTCATAGTGGATTGTCCTCGATTTCCTTGTCCTACAAATTTGCTTGTTTTGAACTTCGATGCACCTTGCTGCACTAGCAAACCATGCCGAAATCTCATCGACGTAGGATGTCCCATCGATAACTCGTGTCGATGGAAAAACTTGCCTTCAGAGAAACCTGCGTCGACCCATATTGGTGCATGTTGATCCATTAAAAAGTGTGTCAACCTCTCTATGGGAAAACAAGTACGTTTTCAAGAAGCTTCTAGAGTGAAATCTCATTGGATAACCTTTCCTTCCTATTTCTATGGATCTAGCTTGATCTCCAAAACTACTGGGATCATATGTCATCCAATTTCCACAATCTTCTCATCCCTCTCTTATCCTTAGTGACCTATAAAAGAGACCTTTGGGCATGGGTGTGGAGGAGGAATTGGTAGTAAGGAATTGCTGGAGAAATTATCCCAGAAGCATTAAACTCTTGATGTGCTTCCTTTCAAGACAAGGGTTACATATTGGAATAGGAGGAATCTATCAGAAGGAGACTACAACACGAAGGATCACGGTTGTATTTCTTGCCGTTATCTTTAATACAATGATGTACTTCCTTCCCATACTTGATTTTTATTGTCATGTATAACAAATCTCTTGGGCCATTTGTTTAGATCATTTGTATTTTTTCTAGTTCAATTTGCTTGCTACTTGTTTTTGTTGGATTTGTAACAGTTTCTTTCATATGCGAAGTTGGATTGTAGCAGCTTGAAGAGAGCAAGGACGAACTTCGTATCAAAGGTAAGTTTTCTCTACTTTGTCTCTTATGGATATTTGATTGATCTAGGTGAAGGTGTGCATGTATTGTCCCTTTTTGTTCTAGATTCGACTCATTCAAACTAGGGAGGTTCACTTGAGTCCGCACATGAGAATTAATCTGTTAACAAGAAGAAAGACTATTATGAAGAGGACAAAAAAGAGACTCAAAATTGCTTCGCAACCTGATGTTATCACTATTCAAGAAGTCCCAGTAGTTGAGGTCACTAATAAAGATCCAAAGTTCACGACATATATTAATTTTGCGGCAACATTGGCTAACGAAGACAACATACATAAGTGTTAAAGGATTAGTTCTCATGTGCGGACATGAGTGAACATCCCTAGTTCGAATGAGTCAAAAATAGAACAAAATGGGGCAATACATGCACACCTTCACCTAGATCAATTAAATACTCACAAGAAATGAAGTAGATAAAGCTTACCTCTAATATGAAGTTCGTCCTTGTTATCTTCAAGTTGTTGCAATCCAACTTCACTTATAAGAGAACCTGTGACAGATCCAACACAAACAAATAGCAAGTGGATTGAACTAGAAACAATGTAACTGATATAAACAAATGGCCAAGGATATTTTCTATACATGACAATAACAATGAAATATGGGAAGAAAATACATCATTGTATTAAAGATGACATAAAGAAATACAACCGCGAGCCTTGGTGTCATATTCTCCTTCCGATGGATTCCTCTTATTCCAACATGTCACCCTTGTCTTGAAGGGAAGCACATCAAGAGTCTAATTCTCTAGGAAAATTTGTCTAGCACTTACTTGCTAGCAATTCCTCCTCCTCACGTCCATGCCCAAAAGTTTCATTTATAAGACAATAAGGATAAGAGAGGGTTGAAAATATTAGGGAAAGTGGATGAGATATGATCCCAACAATTTTGGAGCTTGAGCTAGATCCAAATAAATCAAAAGGAAAGGCTCTCCAATGAGATTTTGCTCTAGAAGCTTCTCGAAGACCTAATTTTATTCTTGTACAAACCTTGATGTGACTTGTGATGGAACAACATGCGTCTACTATGGTTGACGGGGTTTGCTATGAAGGCAAGGTGGACCAACGACACATGTTGCAGTGAGACACACTGCGCCGAGTGGGTTTCGGCACAAGTTGCTAGTACAACAAAGTGCATCGAGGTAGCAAAACAAGTGAAGTTACAAGACAAGGAAGTTAGGAATCATCCATCATTAAAATGACTTCAAGGATTGTGGCAACATGAGGTCACAAGGTTCATGCTATTGACGAAAATTCCATGTAACAACTCCCCATCCCTAAGGGGAAGAAACCACTACAACATGCAGAACATTTAGGGAAGTCTAATGATTGGGAGCCATGTGATGATTCCGTGTAAGAAAGGAAATCTTATCAATGGTCAACATACTTCCCTAATGAGGAAAATAAATCACTTGAAAGAGTGTGGACTCTACAGCTTTTAGGCTAATAATAGACATAATCTCGTCCAAGGAGAAAATTAAAATCTAAGAGACGTTGGACTACCATAACATCAATGCAGACATTTTTTCCTCCTAAAGTGATAGGTAACTGAGGAAGGATCCCTAAAGGTCCAGTAGGTCTTCTATTCAAATCCATTATCTGGTCATTGATTGACACAAGCTAAGGAAAACCTATAGCTTTCCAAGTAGTTGAGGGTAAAATACTAACCGAAGCTCCTTCATTAGCTATAGTGAAAAATATTAACTTATCGACAACTTTCACATATATTTGGAAAGGAACACCTGAAGGAAGACGGGGTTCTATTAAAATATTCCAATCAAAGGAAATTACCTTAGTACTTGGAGTGGGTCCCGTGGAAATGGACATGATTTCCCCTTGCCTATAACAATCTAAATTGACTAAGAAAACATCAGTGGTTTTCAGTTCACTCTCAACTCAAAGAGAGGAATGAGACAAAGATTGTGTCATGATGACTACTTCAGTCTTAGAATTCTCCAATGAAAGAGTGGGATCAAGTGGAGATGACATTGACTTGACTACAACTTCACTCTCCAAAGGAAGAATGGGATGAAATACTTGCTCTTCACTTTTTGAGGAAAGAGTGGGATGGAACGAGGATGAAGCTAGATCGACCACTTCATCAACCAATGGGGGGTCAAGAGACATCTTACGATATCCTGTTGGAAGGTGTTTCTGGGATACAATAATGTCTTCCAAAAATTGTGAAGCTTCATCCATGCGCAAACAAAGGTAAGTAAGGTGCATTCCCTTGCATAACAAACAAGGATCCTTGAGTTTACCTTTCTGAACCTTAACCATAGAGTCACTGGTCGACAGGGTATCATCGTATGATGTCCAAAGGCTAATGATACGGGTTGTTTGGAGGCTTTAGACCACTCTTTTGAAACTTTGGAAAGACTAGGACAATCCTTAAGAAGGTGATCACCCCTGCAAAGCTTGCAAGGGAACTTTGTTCTACGAGGTGTTTGAATAAAATGAGTTCGATCAGAGGCAGATGGTTAATGCTTTGTCTCTTTATTATCCTTCTTATTCTTAATCTTACTTTTATTCTTCTTCTTATCCTTCTAATTACTAACATCACTGCTTTTATCAGGAGAGGAAGAAGAAACATAAGAATATACATTTGATGAAGAAGGGAAAGGATCAGTTTGGGATTGACACTCTCGTGGTGGAGAGTTAAGATTTAAACAATTGGGTACAACTGGAATCACCATATTGAATAACCATACTGGTAACCCTATGGTTAATCCAGGAAGATTTAAAGTGGAAATAAAGGGAGGACTAATATCTCCAATTGGAGGAAAAACAAAAGGTATCCCTTGAAAAGGGGTCTCTTGATTGGTAGTCCCTGAAGAGGTCTCCATATCTAAACTCTCAAAGGCCTTCTAAATATCATGCAAAAAAATTCTAATCAAACTAAAAGTAACAGGAAAACTTGTGAATAAGATGGATGTAAAAGCCGGATCCTAACAAGATTTTCAAATCGTTGCAACTCATGATCTACTATAGGTTCCAACAGTAATACTCGGCCCAATTTTTCAGAGCACTAACCAGGGAGGATTGGGACTGTACCCCTTACTGTATTACCCGACTACCTGAGAGTACGTGCGTATTAGATCCCTGAGTGTTGTTCTCAGTGTATTGCAACAATAGGATAGTCGATAGGTTACTCAGTTGGTCTCAGGATCCTAATGGTGTCTCCCGATATACACAAGGTACATGGGAGCTCAAATCCGTAGTAGTTTTTTCTAATGCATAACCGTTCGAAAGGGGCCTTCCTATATACCGTCAAGTATGTGAAAGAACCTTTCTATATATCATCAAGTATGTGAAAGGTCTCTCTATATACCGAGTAGTACGTGGAAGAACCACACAGTCCCCAAGATGCACTGTAGGAAAACTAACGACAAATCCTACGTTTTATGACGCCAGAACACGCCTCTATCCTATCACACCAAGTTGCTAAAATATTTTAACTTTAACTAGAGCTTGATTTTATCTTATGCGGTTAAGTGGACAGATGAAATTTGGACCTGACTCAAAACCATGCAAGTATGAGGTGCAAATATTATTTTCGATGAAGTCCTACTTAAGAAGGAGAGAGAGACAGTTTTTCTTCCCAAATGCACAAACCTATGCAAATGCAATTTTATCTTTTTCAAAATAATGGAAAGAAGTCAAAAATTCAAAATGATACACCCAAAACTATCCTAAAGCGACAAAAGAGATATTTCTATGAACACCAAATGCAATAACTTTAATTCGTTTCCTATCTTTTTACACTTGAAAAAGACACATCTAAGCTATGGGAAAGAAAAATTTCGTGAATGTTTCCAATCAAGTGAAACACAACGAATAAGAACTCAATAATCTTTTAATAATCCAAATGCATGAAAATTTGAAACAACCTTTCTCTCTTCTTATAAATGCAATACCAAAAATATCAAATGATCATAATAATGCAAGAAGAGTATTTTATGTTTTTGAAACTTGTGAATCTCGCAAAAGTGGGACCAAATTAAGCTTCTCTTTGAACTAAAGTGGAAACAAAGAATCAATCTTTTCCAAAAAACAATAGATAGCTCAGCATGTAAAGGAAACAACATGCACAACCTAGGAAAATGAGACCAAAAAAGACATGGATATCCCACACTTTTCAAGTCTTTAAAACAAGCCAATTCACACCAAACCAAAAATGCAAGCAAAGCACTAGAGGCAAAAACCAAATCTGGAGAAGAGTATGATTGAGATAGGTAAGGCATAAATCTCATAAAATCGCCTAGTCCATCCTAAGAGGGGATCTTGACACAATTGCAAAATTTTTCATAGAGTCGCGGTCTGCTATGGAACACAGTGCGCAAACCAGGATCGACTATATTATGCAGGAGCATTGTCGATGCTCTATATCTGAACATAGGGCACGTCAATGAAAACAAGAGCATTTTTTCAAAAGAAAAAAAGGACAAAAAGGTCCTAACCCCAAAGTATCTAGATAGATTTTAGGTGTCAGATTTAATTCGGATCACCCAGTGACTCAAGGATGCTAAAATTGCAATAAACGAGACAAGATCTAAAGGAATCACAAGGAAAATAAAGGGAGATTTGATGAACTCGTTCCCCAGTACGGTCTCCATTTTTGTTGAAGGATTAGTTCTCAACAGGGTATTTTTTAAGGATTCTATTATTACACTTTAGTATTCTAGGTGATTATTTTGGATTGGAAAAAAATATAGATATAGATAGATAGGTGAATATTAAATACAAAACATACAATTTACTACGGAAATGTGTAAATTTTGGCAAATAATATGATAAAAAAACATATTTGATGTAAATATAGGCGATATTAGAGACTAAAAATGACCAAATAACGAATTTATTTTTTGAAAAAAATCCCCAAAAATAGCCAATTGGCGAAATTTCGCCCCTAAAAATTACCATGTTCTCAAGTGAGGACACGAGTGAACCTCCCTATTTTGAATGAGTCGAAACTAGAACAAAAAGGGACAATACATGCACACCTTCACCTAGATCAATTAAATACTCACAAGAAACGAAGTAGAGAAATATTACCTCTTATATGAAGTTCATCCTTGTTATATTCGAGCTGCTGCAATCCAACTTCACATATGAGAGAACCTATGACAAATCCAACACAAATGAATAACAAGTGGATTGAACTAGAAACAATGTAACTGATCTAAACAAATGACCAAGGATATTTTCTATACATGACAATAGCAATCAAGTATGGGAAGTAAATACATCATTGTATTAAAGATAATAGAAAGAAATACAACCATAAGCCTTGGTTTTGTAGTCTCCTTTCGATAGATTCCTCTTATTACAACATGTCACCCTTGTCTTGAAAGGAACCACATCAAGAGTCTAATACTATGGGAGAATTTATCCAACACTTACTTGCTATCAATTTCTCCTCTCCCTACCCATGCCCAAAAGTCTCATTTATAGGACAATAAGGATAAGAGAGGGGTGGCAAGATTAGGGAAAGTGGATGAGATATGATCCCAACAATTTTGGAGCTCGATCTAGATCCAGAGAAATAGGAAGGAAAGGCTATCCAATGAGATTTATATCTGGAAGCTTCTCCGAAAGACCTAATTTTCTGCCCTTACAGACCTCGACGTGACTTGTGATGGAACAACATGTGTCTACTATGGTCGACGCAGTTTTCTCTGAAGGAAAGGTGCTCTAGCGACGCGTGTTACAGTGAGACACACTACGTCGAGAGGGTTTCGACATAGGTTGATAATACATCAAAGTGCGTTGAGGTTGAAAAACAAGTGAAGTTACCAGACAAGGAAGTCAAGAATCATCCACCATGAAAATGATTTCAGGGATTGTGGAAACATGAGGTCACAAGGTTTGTGTTATTGACAAAAATTCTGTGTAACAATAATTTGATGGAAACGTAGAGAGCAATAAGGACAGGGTGGTAAAATTGAAAGATAAACTAGTGCAAGCTATAAGTTAAGGAATTGAGATAAGACGCCAGAGGGATGCTCTTGAGCTACATAAAGAAGAAGCCATGCAAACTATACAAAACTTAGAAGAGGAGAGAGATTCACTTAATGTACAAATAGTAATATTAGAAGGTGAAAAAGTGGATCTTCAGTCTCAATTGAGAGGGATACAAGAAAAAGAAAATCAGTGGGACCAACAGGTGGAATCTCTTACCATTGAAAAGGGAGCTCTGCAAGCCCAACTATCAGAGCTAAATCATGAGAAAGAACCATTGGTGAATGTATTGAATGTTGCACAAGAAAAAAGATAGGACTTAACTTTGTTTTATGGCTTTGCTTCCTCTCTTCAAGAGCAACTATTCCATTCAAAAGAGTTTCTCACATAACAAACATATGAAGTGCAAGGGATGTTGATGTATTTGTAACTTCGGAAGATATTCACTTGTATATTGTATGTATTACATTTGTACTTTATTGTATCCCCGACGGAGATGTCTTATTCCTCCGATTGGAATTGTCATCATTTGTATTCTATTGTTGTACCTACGATGGAGATGCTTGTTCCTCTGGGTCGGAGAAGTCATTATTGTAATTGAGTCATGTAAAGTTATTGAGGTCCATCCTCCCATGTATGACAGGGAATTAGACCCCGGAGTAGTGTCGCAAGTTATATTGTAAGTGTCGTAACTTATATTTGATGGGTTATTAAACCACCTTGGTGGGGTCGGCCCTGTATGAGTCATGTGGGTTAAAGGGTTATTAGACCAACCTAGTGGGGTCGGCCCAATGAAAAGTGGTAATGGGTTATTAGACTCTCCTAAGGGACGTTGGCCCAGTTAGAGTTAAAGACAGGTCAAATCATTTTATAAATAGAGAGTGTGACTCTCTCATTCTATTCATTCACTCACTCACTCACTTCGCATTAGGGAGAGAGAGGAGGAGTGCGCACACTTGGAGGAGGAGTAGCTGCTACAGACATTTATATTTTGGGGATTCATCTTGGTGATCTTTGTATTGGTGCTTATTCTATCTCTGAGGAAGTTTCAGGGTTTTTCATCTTCTTGGTTTTCCCTGGTGAAATGCTTTGTGTCTCTTGTCTCTTATGCTTGATATGTTGTACAAGTTGTTCTCTTAGTTAAGATCCTAGATCATATTGAATTAAATGATGAAAAACTAACATGGTATTAGAGCTATCCTGAAGGAAGGCATTGTATGGCATTTACAACACTTGTTGCACTTGCGACAAATTGGAAGCTAGGGCTTGATATAGTAAAAACTAGTCATCGTGGAACTTTCGCTATAAATCCGTTTTGGCAAAGGTTTAGGATCTGAAACTTTTACAGGACGAAGATGAAATTTTCATGTACCTTGTGTTTGAAGCTCAACCCCAGATGCATTGTAATTTGTGAGATATGATCCGTACAAGTTAGGGTTTCTGCCTCTTCCAGATTGAAGCCCTAAACAGGTGACCTAGGAAAAAAGGTCATATCTCATGCTAGGAAGCTCCAAATGGAATTCCGTAAAAAGTTTCAATTAGGGAATGGACTATAGTTTCATAGGTCCACTTTTCAGAGGCTGAAGTTCAAACAATGACATGTGGCACTCCGTAAAATTTCGCTATGCTGTTTCTTCCCATAAACAGGTCATGTTGCGACACTTGGCATATCTCTCTAATGGAGAATCCATTTGAGGTCAGATTTGTGGGGTTGGAAATATGACAGGTCAGTATACCATAGGATGAAGTTTTAGACCTTGAGGATCCAAAATTTCAGAGTTGCATTAGAAACAATATGGCATATATTTCTGTAAAAACAAAATTGGATTCTGACATGATTCGGAGCACACTCCAAGAAGCAAAGATCAAGAGGGAGAACACTCCAGTAGTTCCTACAAGGAAGAAAAGATTGAGAGGGAGTCCACCCAATGAGTAGATAAACATAAGTATTTTAATTTATATGTGATTACTTAAATAATGTTGTCCAGTCATGTACATACTTATGTTCCTTGATTTAGGATGTATATTATGCATATTAGAAAAGTTGCATTAATGAACAAGATACTACTAATATGCAAGTAATGGGTAAGTGGCCTATGGTACTATACAACAATCCATTTCTACTTATCTAGAATGAAACCTCTTTGCTGACATGTTGGGAGTTGTGCACACTCTTAACAAATGTTCTGGTAGAGATGGAAGGCATCTAGAAAGTTACCGTGCAAATACAGGATATGGATAAATGTTGTATTGAAGCATTGGCTAAGATAATTGCATGATTGTATGACATATATTCTTATGTGTAAGATTTTGTTTTGCAAACAATGAGAAGTTTCTAATCATGCAATTGAACTTGAATTGTAGGAAAGATCGTGTACAATCACCTACAAAAGAAGGACAACGAAATTTGTTCCAGCAACGAAGTTCGAGAAAACTACTTATTGAAGATATTGAAGAATATGAAGTTCCTAGCATCAGGGATGCAATAATGGAAGGATGTCATGATCAAGGAGTACCAGTCGATCATGGAGAATGATGTTTGGGATGTGGTCCCAAGCTCAGAAGGGAAGTCTGTTGTGACTTCCAAGTGGATCTACAAGATCAAGCATGCTGCAGATGGTAGCATAGAGAAATACAAGGCAAAGTTTGTGGCTCATTGCTTCTCCCAGAAAGAAGGGATAGATTATTAAGAAACTATTGCACCTGTATCCATATACACTTCCAGCAGAACAATACTTGCTTTGGCTGCAGTGATAAAGTGGAGGATACACCAAATGGATGTCAAGACAACTTTCTTGAATGGTGTAGTCGAAGAGGAAGTGTATGTGGAGAAACCACTCAGATTTGAGACACATGATAGGGAGTCACATGTGTGCAAATTGAAGAAAGCCTTGTATGGTTTGAAAGAGGCACCCAAGACATGATACAATAGGATAGACAACTTCTTGACCAATTTGGGCTTTACCAAGAGTAAAGCAAATTCCAACCTTTACTACAAGGTTGAGGAAGGCAATCCAGTGATACTCCTACTATATGTTGATGACTAGTTTGTGACAGGTGAGGATAGGTTGATTGCAGACACGAAGAGGAATCCTTCTGCCGAGTTCGAGATGAAGGACTTGGTTATGATGCATTACCTTCTAGGTATGGAGGTTTGGCAAAGTGCAGATGGAATCTTCCTTGGACAAGGGAATTATGCAATAGAGATCCTGAAGCGGTTCGGGATGATGGAATGAAAGGCCATGGCCACACCTATGGCATCGAACTTGAAGCTATTGAGTGATGCTTCATCAGATTCGGTTGATGCCACGATGTATTGTCATATGATTGGGTCCTTGATGTACCTGACGAACACGAGACCAGATATTTGCTTTGCAGTGAACACTTTGAGCCAGTTCCTGAAAGATCCTACACATGTTCACTTGATTGTTGTAAATCATATTCCGAGGTACCTGAAGGGTACGATTGATTATGGGCTCAAGTATGGTGCAAATCAAAATTTTAACCTGGAGGGTTATGTTGATTCAGATTGGGAAAGCAGTGCTGCAGATAGGAAGAGCACTTTGGGGTGCTGCTTCAGTATGTGATCAAGTGTGATCTCTTGGTTTAGTAGGAAGCAATCCTACATAGCACCGAGTATAGCCGAAGCAGAGTATGTCACAACTTGTTCGGCTAGTTGTGAGGCAGTATGGCTAAGGAAGCTATTGTCTGATTTATTTGATCTCTAGTTGGATGCTACTTGTATCTATTGTGACAACCAGAGTTGTGTGAAGTTGTCTAAGAACCCGATGTTCCATAACAAGTCAAAGCACATCAAGATCAAATATCACTATATCAGGGATATGGTGTAGAGAGGAGCAGTGAAACTCCAGTATGTTGCAACAGATGAGCATATTGCATATGTGTTGGCCAAACCACTAGCCAGAGTGAAGTTCAAGTACTTTAGAGAGAGGCTTGGTGTTCTTCAAGTAGAATATACTTCGAGGAGGAAGTGATGGGACACATTTGCAGGATCCATTCCAAGCATGGTGGTAGGAGGATCCTTCCCATGGCTGTGGATGTAAGCACTGTGTGATGAGCATCAGGACGATGCTCTGGATGATGTTCTATGATCAGGATGATCATGTGTGGCGAGCATCAAGTCGATGCTCCAGATGATGTGCATCAGGATGATGCACTGTATGATGATCAGTATGATCATGAGCATCGGGACGATGTTCCGTGCGAGGATGATCTGGTTGATCATGAGTATCAGGATGATACTCCATGGTCGTGTACAGGTTGTGCGATAAGCATATAATATTGACCTGGGATATTTGCAGATACTCTTGTGAGGTTTTGCCTATGGCATGTAATAGTTACCTGGGAGATCTGGCAAATGCTCTTTCGAGGTTTTGCTTGGAGGGGCATATAATATTGCCCTGGGATATTTGCAGATACTCTTGCGAGGTTTTTCCTATGGCATATAATAGTTCCCTGGGAGATCTGGCAAATTCTCTTTCGACGTTTTGTCCGTGGCATATAATATTTCCCTGGGAGATCTGATAGGTTGAGCAGTAAGCTCATAATTAGTCTTGGGATGCTCTTTCGAGGTTTTTCCAGACCACATGTAATAAGTCCTGGAGATCTGATAGGTTGTGATAGGCACGTAAAAGTCCTGGGATGTTCTTTAGAGATCTTGCCAGTTGTGCTAGGCACACAAACGTTCCTGGGATGCTCTTTTAAGGTTTTGTGGTGGTCACATGTAATATTTCCATGGGAGATTTGATAGGTTGGGCAGTAAGCTTGTAATCATTCCCGAGATGCTGTTTCGAGGATTTGTTGACACACGTAATCATCCATGAGGATTCCATAGGATGGAAAGCTCACAAAGATGGTGAAGACCTATAGGAGGCTAGGCCTACATCGAACATGAAAAAGGGTTGGCTCTGTAGAACTTCCTATGATGAGCAGAATTGATATATAGCACCAGTGATCGAGATGTCGAGTACAATAGCAGTGACGATGATGCTCCGTGATCTAGTGACGATGATCCAACTCCAAAATTGAAGACTTGTGCCTATATGTATTGATGACCTGTGTCAAGAGAATACCTTCCCAGTTAAGAGGGAGTGTTGATGTATTTGTAACTTCGGAAGATATTCACTTGTATATTGTATGTATTACATTTGTACTTTATTGTATCCCCGATAGAGATGTCTTATTCCTCCGATCGGAAGTGTCATCATTTGTATTCTATTGTTGTACCTCCGACGAATATGTTTGTTCCTCTGGGTCGAAGAAGTCATTATTGTACTTGAGTCATGTAAAGTCATTGAGGTCCATCCTCCCTTGTATGACAGGGCATTAGACCCTGTATTAGTGTCGCAAGTTATATTGTAAGTGTCATAACTTATATTGGATGGGTTATTAGACCACCTTGGTGGGGTCAGCCCTTTATGAGTCATGTGGGTTAAAGGGTTATTAGACCACCCTAGTGGGGTCGACCCAATGACAAGTGGTAATGGGTTATTAGACTCTCCTAAGGGAGGTCGGCCCAGTTAGAGTTAAAGGCAGGTCAAGTCATTATGTAAATAGAGAGTGTGACTCTCTCATTCTATTCATTCACTCACTTCACATTAGGGAGAGAGAGGAGGAGTGCGCACAAGTGGAGGAGGAGTAGCTACTGCAGAAATTTATCTTTTGGGGATTTGTCTTGGTGATCTTTGTATTGGTTCTTATTCTATCTCTGAGGAAGTTGCGGGGTTTTTCACCTTCTTGGTTTTCCCCGATGAAATGCTTTGTGTCTCTCTTATGCTTGATATGTTGTACATGTTGTTCTCTCAGTTAAGATCCTAGATCATATTGAATTAAATGATGAAAAACTAACAAGGGATGGTAACCCAGCTCAAACAAACATCAGGAGAATCCTCTGCTACTCGACAAAAGCTTACATAGATCTACAATAGGATGAAGAATATTGCTACATGGAGGAAGACATCCAAATAAATCCCTCCACATTTTCCAAAAATATACACAACTAAAATTAAGTTGGATTTTACAACCTTGGATGGCTTCCAGAAAGAAGAGAAGAACTTGCAGAATGAAGTGGTAGATTCCATTTCTAGATGTGAAGTCATTCATCATAATATCGTTAGAACTTTTGAAAAATGCCATTTATCTTCTCCTGGTACATTTGAAGAACCAATACCAAAAGAACATCGGCAGGTGGAATTGAGGATTATTAAAGATGAGGACATTGCTGCTATTAGAAGTTTAGACTCCATCACTCTAGAGGATATACAGAAACGCATTGGGCAAGCCACTCTGAAAACACAATACTTGGAAAATGGTCATAATGCACCGACTAAAGGATTAAATGCTACTATCAAAGATTTATCATTTCATGAAGTATCCTTAAGGATATTAAAACCCCAACAATTAAATATTATATCCTATGAAAGTAGCCTTTGGGATGAACATATCCAAGCTCAAGAGAATGCTTCACCATATTAATGTTATATTTTATTGTATTTTAGTATTTTACTCATTTATTTTGTAATCAGGATGAGACAAAGGTTTGGAAGGAAAAGAGTCCGGGGGAGGTGAAGTCATAAGTCGCCTAAGAGTTGAAGTGTAAAGATAAATAGGGGGAATTAGAGGATAGGGGGGATTTTGCATGTGAAATATTGTATTGGGACTCATATGTGAGAAACTATTTTCTGCTAATGACAAAGACAATTTTCTGGGTGGAAGCATACATAGAATATTGTGTTGAAGAACATGGAAAAATGTGTAGAACTGATTTCTTCATGCTTTTTATGGATATGCAGTAAGATCTTTCCTACTCTATTGGACTATTCTAATAGTTTTTGAATCATCTTGTTGTATATGGATGCAAAAATACAATTTTTTGTGTTGTCTATGAGCAATGAATGTAATAAATGTTAATGCCCAAGTTATCTACGTGCTAACTTTATTATGTAATCATTGAATACATCATTTTCAATAGTTATATATTGTAATTGTATGAAACAATTTAATGTCATTGCTCCTTCTTAAATTCACTCCTTGTAAGGATAATTAGGGTCGGTAGAACATTGCATTTAATTAGAACATATTATTGGTTGACCGATAGTAAAGGGGTGATAAGATGAGAGGTAATAACCTGCGCATCACTAAGTGAGCCTTCTTTATACTGGACAAACAAGCGTAAGTAGAAGCATGTGCATGTAGAATTAGTAACCTACATTTCATATAAAATTTACAAAACTCTAAACGGTGGATCAGGTCGTAACCGATATAATAATTTCAAGACCATTTTATATGGTAGTCGGACTGTAAACCGGACGGGTTCCCTAATCCAAACAATGAAGAGTCTAATTGGGACTTTTCATCGTGGAGAACCCCTATTGTCGACGCAAGGAATTTTCCAGGCGTCAACAGATCCCAACCAAAGTTGCTGAAACTTTGTATGTTTTACTTTTGGTTCATTCAACTTATCTTGTTTAAACACTAGGTCTCCAACTTTGAAATCTTTGTCGCTAGATGAACATTCAAGCCATCAAATTAAATACACACATGGAAACCATGGTGCAACAACTTGTATGGAAACATGGTGCAAACAAAAATTGGTAGGGTATCTTTTTTTCAAACATCTGCTACAATATCTTTCTCTTGATAAGTGCTTGCAAGATTTTAGCACTAGAGTAATTTCTTGCTCATTCAAACTCGATCGTAAATCATGATCCTGCAAAATTCAATGAATAATTATTCAAATGCATGTGCATAACTAATATAAATTCAATTAGATAAATTAATCATAAATAAAATATGAACTTAGTGCAAATGACAAGGGATAACTTGGAGAACTTGCAATGATATGGAATGAGCTGGGATCCAAAGAGTTGGCCATTTGATATTATAGAGCCAAAACTATAATCAATACATGAATAAATTCTTAAAATAAAGATTGGAAAACATAGAAAAATTTAATTTGAAACCAAATTGTGAAGGGCCTTTAAAAGTTATTAGTGCAATGTATTCTTATTTTACACACCTGTGATTTTGAAGTATATTAAATGCACAAATGCGTTATATAATTATACGCACCGAAAAATGACCTTCATTTTTTCCTTAGTAAAGAAAAACCTTTGCAAAATTTTAATTGTGGAGGTTTGCATTTTCATTTTCTATTGAATACGTAATTGGTCTGTTTGGAAATGAAAGCGCACTAGTGTGCTTTACAATATATAGTGCTTTGGTGACAACAAGTTAAAAAAACAAAGCACACGTTTATCATCAATTCGCTAAAATATACAACAAAAAATGAGCGAGAATTTTTTTCTAAATGTGCATTTATATGAGAAAACCCTGGTCTTTAGTTCATTCTTTTTCCACAATTTAGAGGGGATATTTGTACAATAGATATTTACCAGCAATGACTTTGGAGTGGGAATAATTTATTGGAAATCCAACTTTGTAAGGGATCTCCATGTTTCACATACAAATCTATAGAGGAAAAATTACAGGTATGTGACTTCATTTTATTGATCATTTCAATCTTTACCTTATTTGATTCAAACAATTTTCATTGCATTCTCAACAAAATGAAAGGGTTTCATAGTTAACTCCAGTATTGGAAAAATTTGTGGCTTTCTTATTCTTTCTCTTGATTCCCTCTTTATATTCCAAAATAATTTTTTTCTTTTTCATTTAAGCAATAGATTTTTATAGGGTTTCTTTACTTGTGTATGGGGCCTTTGGTATCTGTTTCAATAGGACCACTCATTGCCTTGGATCCCAAACCCTGTCACTTTTAGTTTTTTTTTAACTCTTTCGTGGTTTGTGGTGCTCATTGTATGGTATTGTTGCACCGGTGCTATGTTTTTTTAAAGTGCAATTCTAGGTTTAAGATTTAAAAATCAGTATTTTTAATACTGAAACATCATGTTATCAATTTATTTAGGGGCTTGATGGTGCACAATAAAATGTAATAAAGGATTGGTGCATATATTACTTTACAAAGCACTAGGTAAATAAAAATAATTATAAAAACATTTTCAAATTTGTATAAGCACAGTAATCATACACTGGTGCATATATTTAATTAAAATGTGGCGTGCATACATTTTTATACGCACCAATAATGTAATTAGTCAAAAATATTATATATATCTGATAATTCTTGGATTTGTTTGACAGAAGATGGCTCACAAAAGTTCAAGGAAAATAAATTATTGCAATAAGCATGATGGTAGATCATCCCAACAAGAAAAGAGGGCTAGTTCTTTAAGTTTTATTAAAATTTTAGTATATTTGATTTATTTGTAGGTTTAAATTAATAATGTGTGTTAGAACAATATTCCCATCATATACATGCCATGGACCTTCATGTTGCTCTACCTAGTGTTATTTGGCCTTCTAGTGCCTAGTCTAGTGGCTTGGACCATAGTTTGTCCACATTTGACCACCTTAGACTAGTGATATATCCATGAAGCCTTGTTTGTCCACTTATCCACTAATTTCCTTCATTTTTGGAGTAAATGCACCCCACTACCTTGCATTTATGTGGGATTTATTGCATTTCCCTATTTTAAGGAGATGGAGTGCGCTCTCTTAATTTATTGGTCAAATTGTGCATTAATGGCCACTACATAGCCAACTACTCACCCATGCGCCCTCATAATGGTACCTTTCACACTATTTTGACTAGCCTAACCTCCTCATGGTCCATCTATGTTCATTGAACCTCATTATGGCCCAATCTATGAGTTACACTTGGCCTCATGTCATTGATGGGTGAATTGGTCCAATCTAAGCCTCATTATTGTGAGCTACTCAACTTGCCACTAAGCCTCTCGATTTGTCTGTTGAGAGCATCTATATATTGTACTCATGTTAATGAATAATATAAGAGTGGAATTCTTCCCACTAGAGTGATTTTCCTCTAGTGTTCTATTCAATATTTATTCTCTATTCTTGTTATCTCTTTGTGCAAATAATTCTAGGTAAGATTGTGTTTTCTATCTAGATCTAGATTGTCACATGTATCAGAGCCTAGTGTTGTGATTGTTGTGCAATCTAAATTATAATAATGTGTAATGGTTAATGTGTGTCATGCAGAGCATAAACTTGAAGAAAATCGATACGATTGTTTGCAATCTTAGTGCAAAATATTGTGGAAGATTTTTGGAATTGTTGCAAAGAGAGGAACTAGGTGGATCAAATGGAAATCAAGATGAAGCTTTTCTTTGTTTTAAACTAAAAATGAATTTCATAACATTATTTGCTAACATGTAACTCGATTTCACATTTTTTAAATGTTGTTAACGTACTAATAGCGAGGGAACAAAATCTCATCCTAAGAATCAGGTTATAGATGAACTACAAGAAGTGTTTCTAGAGCAATGGTCAATGAGACACGTGAGACTTGCAATAGCAAAAACTTACAATAACAAACAAATCAGATAAAACTATTATTACTAAACATGTTTTTCTATAATATGTCCTAGAAATTACCAAATTAGTTTTTTTGCTATATTTACTTTCATATAGATTTAAAAATAGGCTATTATTCTTTTTGTTTTTTCAGGAAGATTATGAAAATTCTAAAGGACAAATGAGGGGATACCTAAAACATGCTAGTAGGGATGTTCAAAAAAGTGTACAAGGAGACGGTAAAAGAAATAAACATATTTGCATTGCAGGAGGAGCCATCCCAACAACAATGTGCATCGAAGGTATGCAATCATTGATTTATTATTTTATGTACATTGAATTTAATTATCACATGAATACTAATTTTCAATTTTTTTGTTGTAGAAAATAAAAAAAAAATGGCACCCATGCAGCACATAAGCCAATATGACAAGGAAGAAAATGGTTGATTGCAAAGTTTGTGACTATTTACGTTAATGGTATTACTTAATATTTATATTTGTTGTTATATTTATATTTAAATAATTAATTTACATTCATCCATGGATGTATTCTAATAGGTGCTAACATGCAAAGAAGAGCCATCTAAAGAATTGATCAACATTGGATTAAGTATGGCTTGTGAGTATATGTTGAAGTATCAAGGGTTAATTGTACAATTTGTAAGTAGTTATGTTGTTTAACATCCCTCATTGCATAATTAATGGAACACCAAAAAATATTTAAATTAATTATATCTATGCTTTGTCATGGTGTATTAAACATGCAGGAAATAAAGAATGGAGTAGAACCAATGGAAGACATTTTGAGAGAAGGCATGAAATATGGATTCGAAAGAATTTGTATTATTAAAAGACCTCGATTGAGGGATTTAAAAGACCTTGATCGAGGGTTGAAACAAGACCTCGATTGAGCTATTAAAACCTAAAACCTAGATCGAGGGTTGAAACAAAAGCTCGATCTAGCTTTTGAAAAGCTCGATCTAGATTTTGAAAAGCTTGATCTAGCTTTTGAAAAAAATAAAAAAAGGCTCGCGACTTGTTTTTTAGGCCCTTGATCGAGCAATTTGCTCGATCAAGGGATTGAACATACCTTGATCAAGGTCTATGTAAAAACCTCGATTGAGGTCATATTTAACCCTCGATCGAGGTATTTTAAATACCTCGATCGAGAAAATACCTAGATCGAGGGCCTAAAAAAAGGCCGAAAGCCATTTTCACTGCAGAAAGAAAGTTTTGGCTGCCTTTAAAAGGCTTAAATTATGTCATTAAATGCACATGAATGGGTGGAATTGATACCATTGGATTCGTCAATGAATCCTCTATCCATATACATAAAATTTATGAATTTTTATCTTTGTATGTCTTTTGTTGTTAAATTTCTACTAAAACTTGCCCTAAAAAACCCTGCTGATAACTTCGATTGAGCTCAAAGATAAATCAACAACATTCAAAATACACATCCAAAAAATTTGAAAAAATACAGAAGCACTAGATAAGTGCATCCTCTTCAAAAGGGTATTTTTAGTTTTGCAAATTATGTAAACAATCAAAAGATTTGGTGCACACACACACATGTGTGCAAAATGCGGCTGAAATATTCATTGGTCAGTTTCGAAAAATAATAATAAATATAATTTTTCAAGAAAAATAAAAATAAAAATATGTAAGCACTAGTGAATTCTGTCTAGCTCATGTTCACATATTTCATTTTTTAAAATTATTACTTTAACATTAAATTATTGTGCACACACAAAAACTACCTGTTAATTGCTCTTGAATTTTTCAAGTACAAACGTTTCATTAAATGAAAATTTGACACGATAAATGACATTGGTATATTTCGAAAAAATATCATTGGAAAGCCAACATAATTGTCTACATTTCATTTTTAAACCGCATGTCAAAATTCATGTAGCAAATATGAGTTTTGAGGGCTTCAATTTAATACATGGGTAAAATTTCCATTTTTCATCGTCATATTTGGCCAAAAATAGTTACCCATCTTCATGGAATCACCCATGAAAAGTATATGCATCAACGAATTTATTTATAACAACCTTAATAGTGCTTTAAATAATATATGCATCGTCATTTCACTCAAAAATTGTTTAAACATTAATGTACCTCCAGTGCACATAGTAATATAGGCAGAGGGGCATAACACGCAAGCGCACTAGTTCATTCCACATAATATATGCATCGGTTCATTAAATATAATACATGCACTGGTTTGTTAAATATAATACATGCATTGGGTCTTAATATATATTATATCCATCAGTGCATTTTATATATAGGCACCAACATCTAACCATGAAAATTTTAAATTTTCATGTCCCCGATGCACATGTTAATATCAACACCTGTGTGTAAAAAATGTTATGGGAATCAGAATGCCATTAAACAAAAAGATCAAACCAATGCACTATTGTTATAAGAGCATTGGTGCATTATCAAACAATAACTTTGGAACTAGTGTGCAATTAATATATAAGCACCAGTGCATTAATTTTTTTGGCAGACTGGTGCAGTTGTGTTTTGAACGTACTAGTGTGTATTATGTAAAGAGCATCTAAGAAAAAAAACCTTTTCCCGCCCAAAAAAATTTATCTATAGAAAACATCCATTAAAAGAACTGCTAAAACCTATGCTATGAATGGTGGAGGTTTCAGCGAAGGTTTTTTGGATAAACTCCACAAGAACCTTCTCTACATGGTTTTTTCCTTATAATGTCGTCAACTGAGTTGGAAAACTATGGTGGTCCTTCAGGGGCACCGAGCTAGTAGAAAAAGGAACGTGTGCATTTTCCTGTGTCAACACACTCATAGAAACCCTATTGCCACTTTTTCATCCATAAATAGTGTGTGACCCCCTCCACTAACCTACTTTGATTCCCTAAGAGTGTACATGGTAAAAATGACACATGTATGGAAAGTTCGAGAGAGACAGTTAGAGGTAGAGCCTTAACCCTTAAACCCTACATAAAAAATACTCAAATAAATCATAATATCTAATTTTATGGGCAATGTTTATGGCTTAAGGTTTATGTCCACCTAGTCATAAAACCCCACTCACTTACTACTACTTCCAAACAATTAAATACAATGTAAAAATCCCAAAAGAATGTGTCCCTTACTACTACATCCAAACAACTATATACACTATAAAATCCTTAGAAGAATGCATTCCAAAATTACCAAGGTAGACAATGTAACTTGCGAGAAATTAATCATTTATGGAATGTTTGGTCATGTACTCATAGATTGTTTTGTAGTGTGCTAGCGCTTGAACTTATTGGCAATAATAATTTTTTATTTTTTTTCCCAATGCTATGTCACAACATTCAAGTAGATATTTTCACTAATGATTCATCTCTCACAATATGTTCACTACTTTTTCCTTTTAATTTCACTAACCACTAAAGCGGGAAACATAGACCTAATGATAATGATTGCTTTCCTAAAACATAAAATAGTGATAAATGATTTCCTATTGCAAGACATTCCACAATCCTTTCTCTTAATTTCATGAATCAAGACATATAACAACTCTATAGAAAACTAAGATGCCAACATTGCACAAGAGCATGAATCATGTCTATAAACATTTTTCATAGAGTTGTTCCTCTCAATTAAATGTAATCAATAACATACCTAGTATAATACCTTTAGAGGATTCATATCCCACGGATAAGGATACTCTCATTCGAAAACTAAGGGGGGTACATAATGCTTGTCTCTTTGGCTCCATTACTCCATGAACACAATAGAAAAATCCAATATATAGGAAGAATGTGACAAGCTCAACGATCAATGTGTAGTAGAATATTGACTTGAATAATTTTTTCCAATGTTAGCCTATAACCAATGACCAACTTATACAATTGGTGAGTGGGCACCACTAACAAAGAGGCCTTTTTCAAATCCTCCACTACAAGAGATGCATTTTTGTTTGCTTTGGCTAGGCTCAAACAAACAAATTGCAGTATCCATCTATATTATTTTGAATTGAATGTGTCAAGTCATAGTACCCATCTACTATGTTTTGAAATGAATGTTTTGATTTCCCAATGCCATGATGTCATCAAAATTTCATCAACAACTATCAATACTTATTTGATTGTATCTGGTGTGTGTTAATTGGATAAGGCCAATTTTTCAACCAGTAAATTCATTTGAAGTTTTGAAAATTAAATGCCAATAATAACATGTTATTTTTAAAATTGATTTTACTTTAATCTTTAAAAAGGTAAAAATGGGTAAAATTGATGTCATAACCTTTTTAGAAATATTAGTTTGTGGCATATTATATTCCATTTGAAAAAGGTTTGATCCTATGATCTCAAATATTATATTTTTTCTCGTCACCACCACCATGGTGCTTCAGAATTTCAGATTATTTGAATCTTTTTCAGATTATTTTTATAAATCACACTTATAGAGAAAACAATGCTGTAGCGGATGCTCTTTCAAAACTGGTTATTGATGGTGATCCAGGTACTCTTCACTAGGAAGAGTGGGTGGAAGATCAACTTACCTCGATGGGAAGCTGCAAATCCTTTTTTGTTGAGGCTTAAAACTGGATCCTCTAGTACATGACATGTTTTTGGTCATATTTTTCTGGGACTGTCTGTTTTGATACAGTATTTTGAGACATTCATAATTTTGTATAAGTTATGAATTTCAGCAGTGTTTTTGAACTTGGTAATGCCATCAGTATGATGGTAGCTACTATGTTTTGTACTTTTTGATTTCATTCTGAAACACCAAGGGCTCTTCTCAATGCTCAAGCCCAAATTAGAGTTTTGGAGATGCTAGCATAATTATGACCAAGCTTCTACAATGTTGAAGACACTCTGAACATCTGCAATGTCTTCTGAACTATTCTGTAGATCCTTTGAACATATGTAGTGTCTTATAACTATTTTGTAGTGGTTCAAATTTCAAACCGTGCACATGCCATGAATTTCGAAGAAGCCTTGTTGATGAGGTTGTGCTTGCACAATCAAAAAAATCTTGTATTAAAAATTATTATTAGTTTTTTTCCCTTTTGTATGTCTTATGAGGATATGTTTAATTCAATTGCATCACCTAGTA
Organism: Larix kaempferi; assembly: GCA_027924585.1. NCBI lineage: Eukaryota > Viridiplantae > Streptophyta > Pinopsida > Pinales > Pinaceae > Larix > Larix kaempferi. Next base: position 7,179,975 of record BSBM01000159.1, on the reverse strand, counting down.
TAATGCTTTGTAGAGATGTACAGTTGAAGCATGTGCACCAAGTACATTGTGTGCAATGATATATGGCTCGATGGAAGAGTTCCCTACCTTGCAAATCATTACGGCTACCTAGCATCTTGCTGAAAGATATTTACATGTATCCTAACCTTCCAGTATATGAAGAAGTTGATTTCATTAAAAGTGCTCCAATGTTTCACTCGCCCACGATTAGCTTTGAAACAGATGAGTCTCTCTCTCTCTCTCTTCTGCGGTACATCCATTCCCTTTAAAATGAGAGAAGAGGTTTAGACAAGGGAAATGCATAAGAGAATAAGAAGAGGAAGTTGGGTAGCTTAAGTCTCTTTCTCTCTAAGTTTTATAGACAGACAGTGTGGCTGTTGGAGGAAATCGTACAATGCAGGAACCCGATACACAATTTCCTCCACGAAAAAATAAAAAAATTGTTGGGGTGGCTACCATTTTCTCCTGGTGGCAATTTACTACAAAAGAATGCAATGAAGACAACCACTGCCAAAGATGAAGGAAGGAAGGAAACCGATCAGCCTAATGATTGGAAATACTAACCTAGAAAATTTACAGGTGCTAAGCATTTAAGTATCCTCTAAAACTTCACTCAAGCCTCATAATGGAGAGCCCCATTATATTATCTAGCAATGGCATGCATCCCCTTGAATACGTATCGATAACATATTCTAACCTATACAACATTTATTACATTGTTGAAAGGTGTATATTCTTTCAAAATTTATGTTGATTTCTAAATAATAATAAAATTATCATTAATAGATAGATATGAGATCTTCTCTTTATTGAAAACAATTCAACAAGAAAGATTTTGTCAGATATGTGATTTTATGAGCAAGGAAAGATGCTTAAAATTTGTTAGTTCCTCTTAAATATAGAAATAGAGAGTAAATAAGCTTTAGATTGAATATACAAATTGACAAAGTGAATGAAAGTCCATAATAATATAAAAATCATTTATAAAATTCATATAATTGTCCACATAAAATAAATATATATATAATTAGTCACATAAAAATCAAAACATCTTTTTTGTTTTGCTAGTTTTCCTGGGACTTGCATTTGGTCTAAGAAATTGTGACCGAGGGGTATCTAAGACACCGAAATCACCCATGGATTGCACCTATCCTAGGCCACACCAACCCTTAGTATGAATAGATTTCTAAGAGTCTCCTCTCAGCTACCTTGCAAGTTTTGAACTCGAGTCTCCATGTAAAAAAAGACCCATCGAAACCAACCTTTCTAGTGGGATTAGACCTAAAAAATTTCACTTCAGTCGATCCTCGTGGAGAAGAACAAGGAGGAACAAAGTATCGAGCTAAATATCAAGACAAATCTATGACTAGACAAAATATTGAAAACATAAGATGGTATCACATTACTGAACTACAAAGAAAGAGGCCAAGTCATTGAGTTGACTTTGGAGGATATTTTGTTCCTTTTTTCATACAAACATCAATCCAACCCTTTGAATTGTCAGGAGTGGATATTTTTGAAACAAGGGCCAAATTTTCAGAAGTCGTCCTAGAAGTGAGATTATTTGTAGTAGTGGTTGTTTCCTTATCACTATTTCAGATTTATTATTCATGAGGGTGTTTCTAACTACCTGAGAGAGATGATGTGACCATGGCCATATCACTCACTTTTCCATATTCTAGAGGAACTTGAGAAGGTTGATCTAATGGGGAAGGTAGTGGATTTTATGTAGATTTTTGAGGCTAAAATGAAGTTGAGGGAAGCCGCATTGAAGCTGAAGGAGGTGATTTGGTTAATGCATCTCTTTTAGGTTGTTGGCAATTTTGGTTAGGTAACAAATTACTCTTGTTTCCCTTTTCCAAATCTTGCCATCCGTTGGTCCTTTTCTTTACACCAAAAGGATGGATGGGAGCTTCGAAAGAAGCATAAGATTCTTGAAGGTGTCCAGTTTGTTGAAAGGATCTGCAATGGAAAGTGTATTCTCATAATCAACTGGCTGCAAAAAAATATTTCCATTCCAATACATCAGGATTTTTTCTAGTATCCCATGGCTAAGATGAAGCTCAACATAGATGCGAGCAAAATTATAAATTTGTCAGTATCAATCTTGATGAAACAACCTAAGGAGTTGTCGATGGAGGATGAAAAATCCTGAGTCCAAAAGTGCAAGGGTAGATTTGGAAGTCTTACCTAGACAAGAGTGGTCATGGTCATCATGGTCAAAGGATTGAATTCATAGAACCATTGCTCGAATGAAAGTTATGAACGTCCCCAAAAATATGACCCTTGCTCAAATATATTTTGATAGTCCTCCACCTCAGTAAATAGGACTATGAAATAACCCTTGGAACAAAGGAAAAATTCATATTCCAAGGTCCATGTTTGACTCACCTATTTCCATAGTGTTTTTTCAGAAGGACAAATCTCATTGAATCAACAAATAATAACCAATTGTTTGTAGACTCATTCATGGGAATAAACCTAAGGATATTCAATCCTTATTGTTGGAGTATCTTTGGTTTGTTCAACTATGAAGGTCGAACCAAAACTCTCTTTGGACACAAAAACAGAGGACCCTGGCTTCACAACATCTTTGAATGAGTGAGGTTGGGAGGAAGAAGGCACATAGTTACCTTTGGCTCCTCCGTGTAGTCTTGAAACCAAAAAAATGATTGTGTTATGAGTTATGTCATAGTCCAGGAGCTAGAGGACATCTTGAAGTTGTCCTCCCTCATAAAGGAGTTGTTGGGAGGGATTCCTCGGTGTTTTGGATATGGGTTTTGGATGAGGAAACCAAGTCTAAATAATGCACTCTGAGACAAAGTGAGACCCCTGGAAGGGACCTTGTGAAGAGGGAGAAAGACAAATCCATGGTGAAACGCTTGATTTCTTGTTCCTTGGCATCGATATTCCTCAATTTGATCTACTGAAGTTTGAGAGTTGGATCAAACCCATGAAAAAACCCTAGGACATAGAAATTAGAGGTCAAAGAAAGAGACCCGAGGAAAGAAGTTGTCATTTTATTTTAAGGGATATTTGACCTGGACAAGTGGAGGCAATAGGGTTTATATGGCACAACATTTTTTTTTCCTTCCAAATCATCTACTAAAGCCTTATTCAACCATTTATTGGCCTCATCCTTGAACGATGGGCTCAATGTAATCATCAAAACCAATAATTCATGTTCCTTTAAAGCCTCATCTCCATCTAAATCCCACTCCTCCATCATTGCTCATAGCTTTGAATGTGACCGGGATCCAACCCTAATAGGGATGAATTCCTCTTCAAGCTCTCGAGTGTTATCATACCAAGTTGGGGATCCGCTAGAAGATAGAACCCATTAGATAACTATGTCATCTCTTAAGATTCAGGCTTACCCAATCGTAATTCCATCAAAATCAAAACATAATATGAAAATTGAAAATACCTTTTTCTTTTCAGTAAAATAAATATAATAAATATTTAACAATGAAATGTACATTTTCACATAGCATTTTAGAAAATTTCACATCAAATGTTTTTAATCTTATTTTCTATATTATAAAAAGAAAAACACTCTTAAAATCAATGTCTTATTTATAATCTTTTTAATCAATTAAAAAATAAAATGAATGAAATTTCAAAATTTATTTAATTTTTTTTAAATATTAAAATTATTAATATAAACATTATGATATGAAATGGAATTAAGACAAAGTTAAAACACCTTGAGTTACACATTAAATATATAATCACTTAATTTTTTTAAGTATAATTAGCTATATATCTATATTAAAGCTTAAGCTGTATGCATATTTGAGTTACAAGTTAGAATTGTGATCCACAGATTTTATTGTAAGTTTACTTTTTTTTATGGACGGTTCAATCCAATGTATATGGAACTCTCGTTTTCCAACTTGTTATATGTGATTTCTTTTGTGTTTCCTTCTAACTTATTTTATGTGCATGCTTTTTTATATCATAGTTTCTATTATGTGTTTTGTGTTTGAATTTATTGTAAGACTATCATTATCATTATCATTCATTTATAGTGAACACAATAAATATATGGATTATTCTAAAACAATAAATAAATATATAGAGTAAATGTAATAAGGAATTTTTTTCTTTTTCCACAAATAAAAGGCTATACTTGATATTCATAAACTAGCATTTGCCCCTTTAGGGGCAATGATGAATGCCGCTAGGAAAAGATGAAAGTTAGAAGGAAGAAAAACATAAGCACGGGCATTAACCTCCATCAAAATGGTTGGACGACTTAATGAATATTGCTAGATGCCTATATTCGGCTGGCTTAATGAATATAGTCGGCTTAATGGTTGGACGAGTTCATGACAATAGTCGGTTGGCTTAATGAATATTGCTAGATGCCCATAATACATAATTCCCCTAGTTGCCATGAATAAACAATCTCAAAGAATCAATGAATGATTGGGACCTGGAGCCTCTACCTATTCTTGCCAAACCAACTCCACAATTAATTCCTAGGTTCTCCCTTGTTTCGTATGCTTCCCAAGTTCTGCAGTTATTTTAGTGTTTAGGTTCTGTGTCAGTTATAAACACTATGTCGACCAAATAAAGTGTCGACCATCTCGACCACATAATTAAAAGTCGACCAATTTTTAAAGGCTTGACCAACTCGACCTAACCATTTTGAAAGTCAACCATCTTCGTGCGATTTACATGTGACTATCATATTTACCATGAAATAACTCGTGGAGTAGTTACAACATCGACCCTACCAATATTTTCCAGTTGTCAAACTTCACAACATGGTCACCAGAAAACAGAAGGAAAGAAGACTTCAACCAGTCGATGGCCGACTACACCTTCTCGACTGATCGTTTGTGGTCGGTCTAAGCGTTGGTCGGCTGCACCTATTGACAGCTAGTGCAAATAGTGTCTCCCATCATAAGTAACATCATAAGTGTGGTCAACATCGTTGTTTTCTTCATAACCTAAAATAACTGAGGGTCGATGTTGTCAGTTGATAGATTAGATAACAGCCATCGAATGTGATAGGTGTGCATCCTGTACGTAGATATATCTCCAAACAACCAAATTACAGGTCAACTGTACTGATTGAGGAGTTTATAGTCAATAAAATATCTCAGTTGTCAATGAAATAATGACTGTTCTAGTCGGATTCTCCATTCTATAAACTTCTGAGCAGATGAAATGTGTAGTCCACATTGGAATGGTCGGCTTTGATTCGACTAATCCGGTTGTTTACCTTCACTCTGATTATTAAGGAAGTGAAGGTGTTTATTTGTCACCTACACATACCTTCTCCATCGACTTCTCTAGGGGTGCATGTGTGCATTTTTTACATCAAAAAGACACCTTCAATCCCCCATTGCACAAATGTATATCCTCAATATTTATTTATCATATTAGTTTATAAAGAATCTAGAGAGATTCTCACAAAGTTTAGCTACAAGAGATAAATACACTTATTTCTTAAAAGCATTGGTGATATTCTAGTCCTTTAATACCTTTTGGTAATGAACACAAAATCATTGAATTGATCCTTTCATTGACAATGGAACTCCAAAGCTTTTGATAAACTCTTTTCCATTTCTCTATAAATCAACAAGTATTATTAACCGATAATACATTTGGAGGCAATTAATTTGTCAAGAATACCAGTGGCAATAGTGCATTTGTTTCCATTTCTCTATAAAATAGCAGTTATTGTTGATAGTTAGTTATTGTCTCTGTGTTGTTAATTGGTTATCGATTGAAGCAACTAACTACAATGCCACACGTCGAGCAGTTCTGGTAGTGACTCGACCACTTTAAATTCCGACCCAACATCATGTCCTCTGAGCAAAAGAATTAGCATTGGGGTATGGTGCACTTATGGACATACCTGGAAAAGATCCTCCAGACGATGTATGGAAAAATGTAGCAGTAGTTGCTGCTCCCATGGGATTTTGTGCAGCAGCATTCGCGAATCGCTCCAGTCCTAGAAAACGGTTTGATTTCAAAGGCCATGAAATTTTTTTGACAAGTTGGGCATAGAAGGTGATGATTGACATAGAGTCTTGGGTACTCATACTACATTTTACAAAATGGGAAGAACATCCAGAAGGTCATTGGTGCCCATGTTGGGCTGAGGAGGAGGAGTAGGAGGAGGATGTCTGTAATGACCATTGTTAGCATTCGATGCCACATTTGCGGGTTTCTAAATCTTCTGATGTTGATGAAAGGACGACATATTTCTCTTGTGATCATAAAAGGATCTCTTCACCTTGTCTGAGAGCATGTTCGAAGCTTAGCCTAAGAGCTTGAAAGTTCCCTCGACACCTACGACCTTGTTCTTTTTGGGATGGAGAATCAAGGCCAAATTTATGTATTTGATGATGCACATTTGGAGTCGGGCTTGACTATCTTGGTCGGGGTCTGAATCGACTGTCTCTAGGAACGCCCCTCTAGTTCACTTTTGCCCCACACAATGACATATCTATAACAATTGATGCTTGCCAAAATTCATTTGACGGAGACTCTAGCCAAGAGAATGATTGAAACATCTGGCATCCTTTCTTTCTTTTGCAACATCGACATCACTGCATCAACCGCCAAGAGAAACAACATAAACAGGGTACACGAGAAATATTCTATATTTCTTGCAGATTCTTTAACGAAGATCTCACAATTTCTACTAGGTTCAAGCCAACTCCCAATGCACTACTGCTGTCACCTAGACCGCATGAAAGATGCAACAACGCCAAATGTTGGAAGTGCAGGTTCAACCCATATTCAAGCTTTTGAGATCTAATGAAAACATATATTGTGCAGAACATCGACGGGATGATAAAAGCAAAAGCTCAAGTGCCTTGGGGAAATCACTTTGGGTTTTTTCATGTGCGAGTACCTCTAATGGAAAAGCTAGAAAATCCTCTGGATTTTGTGAGAATCGTGGCTGGCTCGACCCGACCATATACACTTCCGACCTTTTTAAAAATAAAGTGACATGAAGTGATATCGAAATGGTTGGCTGATGAAAGATGTTCTCTGCAATTTCTTTATTCATTTTTGATATGCATAACTTTTCAATCTAATGGAGGAGCCTTGCCACTGCGATTCTGCACACTAACCCGTCGACAATAACCTGGAAGGAAACTAAGTTTCAGCAACCACAATGATGGTCCAGTCACATCGGCTTGCAGTAGTCAACCTATTTTATTTGATGTCTAAACATTAACTACTTTGGCCATTTATTGGATCTGTAGGAGACTTGCTAGCAACAGTAAATCGACCGAATTGTGCTGCCCCATTGATAATTAGTTTGTTGTGATGCCATTGGCTTCCAATCAAAGAATCCACTTGACCCTCCGATTTGAGCTCGAATCTATTAAGGAGATTGTACTTCTTTATTTACATTGTATCATGGATGATGGCAATATTTCTTTCTACCGACGGGAGCAATAAGTCGACAAATGTCATTCAAGTTTCCATATGACTTTGAACGTGTGTCGTTCAACAATTGCAACCATGGATGAAAGATATCATTTTGTTGATCTGGATTTCCATTTTGTCAAAGCTACTGTCATCAATCAACTATTGGACAAATGAAGAAATCAATCACGACTACAGTGAGAAGATGCATTGTTGAAAATAATATGAAATCCTATTGGTTGCTCGCTGCCAGATGAATCTCAACCTTATTTGTCAATCAAAGGTTTTGCAGAAATGTCAACTCGACTAGCTACTTCATCGAACACTAACATGAGGAGAATAAGGGAATGAAACCTACAGCTCTGTCGACCAAGGAAGCAGCGTTGGAAGCTTGACCACTGAGTATTAATATCGGATATTTGTAAATTGGTTGATAGCGATTGATCAAACTCATAATCCCATCGTCCAAATTCTACCATAAAATGATGTCTCTTACTGGGTATAATGCTAATTTGCATGACTATTTCGACCTCTAACTTGGCACCATCATCCCCGAATTGGGAAGTCAATTGAAAATGGAAGACTCTATCGTCTGGCCTGACCACCGATTGGTAAATTTATTAATATATCAACCTATATTTGAGTTGAATTATAAATATTGCTTATACATTTAAGAAGGTGAAGACATTTTAAGTTGAATTTAACATATGGTCGAGGCTTATATTTGGTTAAAATATTGGTCGACTTAGCAATATGGACGATCTTGAAAGTTGGTCGAGTTCAATATTATATTGGTCTATATTTCAAAGTTTTCGACATTGTAATTGCAAAAGAGTATCAGTTGGTCACAATGATATTCTAGATCTTGTAGTGCATTTGGAATGCATAGAAGTGGTGAGTTTGGTGTTAGCCAAAAACCAAAAATTGGTGAAGGTTTCGGTAGCATCACTCTTAAATATGATGTCTTTGAAGGTTCTGGATCTATCTTATTGCACCTTAATAACATCATTGCCAACGTCGATGGGGCAACTTCAACAACTTGAGTTCCTAGATTTGACCAGATGCTATCATCTGAAGGAATTGCCAGAAAGCATATGTGGGATTTCTCGTATTCAGTTTTTGAATCTTCAATGTTGTCAATCCCTGCTTTCTTTTCTAGACAAGATAGGAGACCTCCCTCAGTTGATGATAGTAGACCAATTTTAATGTCTCCAAATTTTGAAACTTACAAATGTAATCGGGAAAACTTATAACCCCCCGATAATACCATAGATTTAAGCCTTTCAACCTATTCATATTTTGGAGAGGGAGAATATCGACCATCAATGCATCTGCATCATGATCGTCCACCGCAACATTGCTAATAGATAGAAGAGAGGGGGCAATGAATGCTTTCACTGCATTTTCTTCGTGCGACTAAAACACCACGAATGACTATGGTTGACTCGACTAAAACACCACTAATGCATTTTCTTCTGTCAGGTTGAGTTCTTCTAGCTGTCAATTAGTAATATCCAAGAGGATGTCTGCCTCGACTAAAACACCTTCGACCGGCTCCTTCCACATCGATTATTTCCAGTCACTTAGTTGGCCGGTTCTCGTCGACAATCGAAACAAAATAGTTTATGGCGGTGGGATATTTAATTAATAAAATAATATAAAATTAATTTTATGTATTAAAATGACATTTGAATATTTTTTATTTATTAAATTTTGTTTTTTTGAAAAAGTTTTAAAAATTGAATCATGAAGATATCATTATGTGATTCTCTTTACTAGTAACAAGTTTCATGGTTTTATTACCTATATTGGAAAATGAATACATTTAACATTAAAGATAAATATAGGTTGGGTTATAAATGTTTATTTTAGAAAGATTTTTTTAAACTATAATATATTTTTATAAATAAAAAGAAAATCATTTTCTCTTTATATGGATACATTATTTAAATGATTTTCTAAAAATTTAAAAAAATAGTTTACAATAAATTAAAATTTGAAGAAATCTTCAATCTTGATTTTTTTTCCATTCAATTTTTTCACGTCAAGAGTGATAATGAATCCAACGTACTTATTATTTACCAAATGAACCTGCTCTTTATAAAAAAAATATATTCTATATTCTCTATCTTGGAATATTTCTTTTAAAAATAAACATGATATATATCTCATTTGGTAATATTTCTTTTATATTATATTAGATTAAGAATATGATAAAAAAGGTGACTCGCTTTTTTTTCCTTGTAACCATCATAATAGTATGGAAGTGAGTAAATTTCGTGTTTCAATATTTAATTGTTTATTTTGGTTATTTAATATTTTAAAATATTTTTAGTTAAACAAAAGTTATGATTAAAAGCTGCTTCCACGTTTTGAAAAAACAATAGTGCTTTGACATTTTCATAATTTAAAGAAGAAATGTACAATTATGAAAGAATTTTCATAATTAATCAAATTGAAATCATATGGAATACTATTTCCACATTATCTCGATTGAAATTATGCACCTTAGTGGATTCTAAATCTCTGATTTGATATTTATATTATAAACATTGATTATGTTTTAATAAAAGTAGAGTAGTCGGATGGTGACTCGATGTGCAAGATGACAGAAGTGGTCGGGTGATTCCTCCGACAATATTTGAAGAGCTGACAAGTTTATGGGTTGGAAAGAAAAGCCCAGGACAAAAGACGGGCAATCTTTACCGTGCTGCAACATTAACCTGTCGACTGCTGTTCATAATAATAAGAAGAATGCACAAACAAAACAAAACCTAAAGTTATTCGACAGATTTGCTAGTTGACAAGTCTATTAAGCTACGCTCCCTTTAAAATTGGAAATACAGTGGATCAGTTGATTTCCTCCTGTAAGACAACTCTTGCAACCTCTCGAAGGCGACACTCATCAATATCATCTTCTATAGTGGCATGTGATCAATTGCTTACATGTGATCGGTTAATGAGACTTCCAAACAATCAAATTTTATAGTAGAAAATGGTCGTCATCTCCTGAATTTGACGGATAGAAAAAAATGGTCCAACAATGTATCGAATTCTTCCAGGTCGCTATCTCGCTCATCCCAAAGTAACTTGTGGAAAGGCGGTACCATGGTCAGGAAACTATACGTAGAACTCATCTAACAAAACAACACACATCTGCTGAGGATAAAATATGAGTTCTCCTGCAGAGAAAGCCGTAATAGTAAAAAATCTCTAGGGCCAAAGCGGAAAACACGTGACAGTATTCCATTTGCTCTATGAGCGAGGAATCTAATAGACGTGGATGCTCATGCTTCTGATTGGTGAAACGCCTATGGCGTAATAAATCTCAATACACAGGTCCACATAAAAGAAGAAAGAAAATAGACATTCAAATGCTCAAAGTACACTACAAAAACAACCCAAAAAGTACATACAAAAACCCATCAAAACCGAGGCACACAAAAAGTACATACAAAAACCCATCAAAACCGAGGCACAAAGAATGACTAATAATACAATGCAAAGAATCTGTAAAAATTCAAATCGTTCAAAAGCTCTAGACTCATCCATCTCGATGAAATGAAGCTCAAGGGAGTCATCTATGGCGCCAGCGATGAAAACAAAGCGGATCCATGGAGGTATGGCACTGAAACGCTCATAGAAGTGCTTTAAACGATTAATTTATTAATAATGAAAAAAAACCATTGTAATAGAGTATTGATTGATTTGGATTTTTCAATTATTTTTTACTAATCATTTTTGTTTAAAATGTGGATAAATTTTTGAAGAATTAATACTAGCATTCGCCCCTTGGGGTGCAAAAATGAACGTCGGTAGGGAAGGAGGAACAAAACAAGGCAACTTAGTCGAACCCCTTCGAACCCCGACCACATAGGGTTTCGACCACTTAGTCAAACCCCGACCACAACTTTTACTTGACCAATATTAAGGGTCGACCACTTTACAATATCAATCATAAAATTAATATATAAGAGACCGACTAAATAATTATCGAACAGTCTTTTAGGTTGACCATATTATTCATCGACTCATAACAAGATCGACCACATACATCAACCATAATAGTATGACTTCATTGACAACATCGACCAAATGTTATTGACCATATGGTGGGTCGCAGCTACCATGTTATGAGTTTTTATTTTATTTGTAAAGACAACAACCCAATATCAACTATAACTTTCATCGGCTTCATAGCATGTGGAGTAAGTCATCTTACCGACTAAACTTATATGTCGATGTTGATTCCTCAAACATGCGGGATCAGTCGATTCCTGTCCGGTCAATAGAGTGCATCCTCTCGAAGAGATTACTTGGTCGAAGAGATGAGTTTTTTTTTTTCATGATCGACAAGGAATACTACCTGACGAGTGGTTGTGGTCGATTGGCTGTGATGTGGTCAGCAAGTAGTTATGGATCTTGTGGTCAATACTGTCGGGCAGGTGAAAAATAACGCTTCTCGGACAATAACAAATAGTCTGCAATAGCCAATAGGATCAGCAAAGTTTTGATTGAGCCACAAATTTTGAAGTCAACTACGTCCATCAAATAAATTGTTTCCTCAGTCGACAGGTTCTTGATATCAATGAATAGAGAAAGTAACTCTTTCCATGTGGTTGGTACATCCATAGTCGATAGCCAACTTCACTGGTCGATATGCTTATCGACCAACACTTTATGACTATTACATGACTTTTTGTATGCAAATTAATGTCGATGGTGCTTTTAGAAGATGAAGGTTGTTGGTTAATAAAGGTCGAGGATTGGCTCTTCATTGGCTCGATCTGAGCCATCGACTTACATTGGAAACAGTTGGCTCTTTCAATATCTCTATGTTATCAATAAAGGTCGTATGATCTTGACTAGCTCGTTCCGACCTATTGACTTACATTGGAAACAGTTGGCTCTTTCAACATCTCCCTCTTATCAAAATATTTCTTCGTCGCAAAGAAAGGAGGATATGTGCAAAATTACTGAACAAAACTTGTCTACAGACTGGAACTGGAATTGGTCGTTGCTTGTTGTTGTACACAGACGTTAACAATTGCTTCAGCTAAAACAGACATGTGGTGTTGGAAGGTCTTCCAATGGTGCAGCGTGCTTTCAATGTCGATAGTAAGTGTTGTAAGGCTTGACAAGTTAGCTATGTGTTCTTGAGTAGTCCTGCCCTGTAGATGAATTAGGTTGGGACCCAAAAGCCCTATTTTATTGTTGGTAGCTGAAAGCAGTGTTTTAAAATGTGGTCGGAGTTGTTCTACTCTGTCAAGGTTATGATGGGCGTGGCTCAACCACTATTGTCCAATTTTTTCTAGTTTCTCCAACTTTCTGTTTTCGATTATCAGTTGTTCCTCAGTAATTGGGGCAATGGTTTTATCAGCTGCTCGGTGTTGTTGATGAAGAGTGTTAATTAAGTCCCTGGTCTCCTGCATTTTGTTGATGTAATTGTAACTTCGGAATGTATTTCACCTATGTGTATTGTATTCCTATAGAGATGTTATTATTCCTCTATACGGAAGTGTTTGTATTCCTATAGAGATGTTATTATTCCTCTATACGGAAGTGTTTGTATTCCTATAGAGATGTTATTATTCCTCTATACAGAAGTGTCGTAACTTATACTTGATGGGTTATTAGACCACCTTGATGGGGTCGGCCCTATATGAGTCATGTGGGTAAAAGGGTTATTAGACCACCCTATTGGGGGTCGTCCCTGCCAGCATTAGGTTATGTGGTTAAGTTAAGGCCGACCTAGTAAAGGTTATTAGGCAAGTCAATTCAAGTATAAATAGAGTGTGGGAGGCACTCTATTTGATCATTCACTTTCTCACTCATACTGTCATTGGAGAGTGGTGCACTAGTGGAGGAGGAGAAGCTACTGCTAGGAGACTATCTCTTATGCTTGGGTTTTGTATCATTGCTCTATCTATCTCTAAGGAAGTTATTAGGGTTTTTCACCTTTATGGTTTTCCCCAAGGAAACTCTGTGTGTCTATTGTCTCATGTGATTGCTTGTTGTGATTGACATGCTTGATATGCTGTACATGTTATTCTCTCAGTAAAGATCCTAGAGTATGTTGAATTAATGCTAAAAAATTAACACATTTGTCTAAAGACATTGCCATAATGTTTGTACCAATTGCAGAGAATGTTGTTTGCTTTCTCTACTTGATGATTATACTGGATGAGTTGATCGTGTGCTGAGTTGAATGCTTCATATTGTTTCCACATCAGTGACGCTATTAATGTTGGTTGTTCTTGTTGGTCCCAGGTGAGCTCTTCAGATAATGCCGACACTAAAGATTGGAACAACTAAAATGCTTTATCAAGTGTGCTAGTATTGTCGAAGCTGACTGGAATTGGTATGACCTATTGTGCTAAGTCTTGACACTTTGTCAAAAATACAGTTTGGTCTTCTTTTAGCTGGTGAATGTGGTCTTCTGCTACTAGTCGTTTATGTCATTATTCTCGGTTGATTGCATCAGTCAGTAAATCAAGCTCTACTTGTGGTTCCTTTTGTGGATAGTATGTCAAGATCGTCCCAAATTGGTTGAGATGTACAGATAAGCGACCCAATTGAGATATGTGGTCCAGATGCTGCTGTTGTTGATGAAGATCTTTCTGATGGCGTCGCTTGTCCTTAGCTTTCTTTTTCTTGAATTTTCCTTGCCATTTTGGGACCTCTAATTGCTGTTCTGAGTGTTTTCATGTCTTGACTATTGCTGATGGTTTTTTTGTCTCTTCTTCTACTCTGCTTGATATGAATATTGTGTTTGTCGAGTGTACTTTTTCAGTTGTTGCTTGTTCTATTGCCTCAACTGGTGCTTTAGTTGTTTGTGCTACTGGCTCGAGAAGTTGCATTACTTTTGATGTTGTTGTAGTCCCATTGGAAGCGGTGGGGATTGGTACACTAGTAGCGACTTGACGAGTCGGCGACAGATGTGTTTCATCGATTGGGGAAAGAGTTTTAGGAATGGAACTGCTAGACAGTTTCTGAATGATTAAAGGGGACAAGATTTCTGGTATGAGTGGTAAGGTATCTAATGGATTCAAAATTTCATTTGGGGTGACACTAGGAGGCATAGAATGCAAAGTAGATGGCTTCATCAAAGAATGATTTGATAAGGTATTTAATTCAGTGTGATAGGATTTCTGTGTGTCGTTGCGTGGATGTTGGTTTTGTTCAACTATTGGTCGGAGATCCCGACTGCTTTTTCTGGTAGATATGTGTTGGGAGGTCATGTTTTCTTTGTCTGAACTTGTCGATTGTGGATAGTCAGGCGGGATTGAGGAATTCGAGCATATGCATGTTGGACCTTATCTTGCGCCTCTTCATCTTCTCTCTTACAATGGGCTTGTTCGGCTTCATTGTGTAGAATTTCTGTTTTTTCTGTATGTTTTTTTTTCCATTTGCTGTATTTGATGTTGTTGTTTTTTTTTTTTTGGCTTCGTTTTGTTGTTGTTCCAGTGCTTCTTCCTGCTGCAGCCGTAGTTGTTCTTTTAGTATTTTCTCCTCTTCACTTTGTTTATATATTTCTGCTTGGTTTTCTTTGGTTGTAGTTTGGGTAGAAGTAGATGCACTCTTTGGATTTAGTTTGTTGTGCAGCGCTGTCATATTGTTTACCCTTTTATATATTTCCTCTTCTTTGAGAAAGTGATTTGAGTACTGAAAAGTGATGTTACAAGAAGCACAATGTTTAGCCACCTTTCCTTTCTTGTCGTTTCTTACAAAAATTTTAGTTCTAAAGTGAAAAGGTTGCAAGTTTGAGATGAAGGCTTCGACTGCCTTTATCTTAGGAAATTTGTATCCACCAATGTTGAATGGTACAAGTGGGTAAGAAGGTTTTTTTTGTCACACAGATAATGACCAATTCCATTGATGAACACTTGTCTTATCGCTTCTTTATGCACTATGTAATCTGTAACATATTTCGGCAATAGAGAAGGAGGTTGGGTGCCTCCCTACATTCTAATGTATGTGCATTTTGATGAGAAGTAATAGTCTCCATGTTCAACTATTACATCCAAGGCATTGTCTGACATACAATTTGCTTCTTTATTGAAGACCAGTGAATAAAGGGGCATGATTAGTTCTTCACATAGTAATTTGTAGTAGCCTGCATATCGGTGTGCCTAAGTTATCTGATATGCTACATGAATGGGAGTCTCATTCAGATTCCAAGTACATCCCAAATTAGGAAAAGGGTGGTTGACTAATATACAATCGATGAGGTAGCCAGACATGAAGAATTGTGACTTCCCTTTTGAAAGGTCAGTTTGAGTTGCATAAATGGTTGACGCCATACTGTCTGAAATAATATGTGCCCAATTGAAGACTGTACCATGTGTGGAAACATGGTATATCAATGGAACCCAACTGATTTTATAGATGTTGGCATTTGGTTGACCGAAGAGTCTGCTCAACAATAGAACTATGATTCGATAGGGCATCGTTAAGTTTTCAGTGTCATATTGCCCGTTAGATTTGGGTCTAAGTTGTTTGTCTGGTAGGAGAATTTTCCTTGCACATTCAACATTATCTATATTGGCACGTCTTACCCAATCATCAGTTAGGAATACTTTGGATGTAGGAATCCTGTATGTGGCTGCAAGGTAGACTGGATGGAAGGATGCAAGCCCTCCTCCAGTGGCATTTGAAATGATCTTTGTAGTAGTATCTACATGGGGCAAAATCCACGCAATGAACTTTGAGCAGGGAAACAATTTTGGTTGTGTAGCTGCCCTATGAAGGCTGGACCTTTTGATGTTTTGATAAATTATGCCTTCTTCCATGGTCGAATTAGGTATTTTATCGTTTCTAATATCTATGTATAGTTGGCCCCATTTGAACTCAGGGGTGCTTCCTATTATGGGTTTTGTGTCTTCAAATAGTGTTTCGATTTGTATTTTTGGAGTTGTTTATTCTTGAAGCTCGATCTGCTTGGCCTTTCTTTTTTTGGTTTCTTTAGACATACCTGATTTGAAAACATACAATGTCAATAATGAGGAATTTTCATTGAAATGTTTATAAGGTATGTAGTATTCAAGGTATGAAATTGATATGATACTTTATTATACTAATGAATCTTTAGGTATAAATTAATATGATTATATCTAAGTATTATATTACAGTATAAATAAAGTCACTTTGTAGTGGACTCAACCAAACTTGTTTCGACCAGACTTGAGGATTGACCAAATTCGTTGACCACATACATCAATTATATTTGACCAAATTTGAAAAGTATCATCAAACATATACTATGGAGACGACCATCATAAGACAAGACTCAAGTTTAACATATACTATTTCACATGTATCGACCAAAACTCTCTTTTGGTAGCATAACTGGACTGACAATGGTTTGCAACAAAACTGACTTGATTTACAAAGACTTTTACATACTTTGACCCATTGAACAAAATATCGACCAGTAGTGTATTGACCATATCGATCACATCAACTAATTTTTACTGAGCTGGTGTTGAAGACCAACCAAAATAAGGATGTCGACCAAGCAAATATATCGAGTACATTAAAGTAGTCGATCTTCGACTAGTTTTCAAAGATTCGACTCTTTTGCAAAAAATGTCCACTTTAAAAAGAAAATTCTCATAGGAAATTTAAAAATAAGGTTTTCAAAAGAACTTATTACAAATATTGACAGAGCCGAGCAAAACAAAATGTCCATCAATTCGACCACATAGTTAATATTGCTTGACAGAATAATTGCAAATACAAAGAAAATGATCAATGATTTATCCTTTGTCTGTAAAATACATTAATATCCATGATGGCGAGTAGTCCTTGTGTAAACCATCAGGGTTTGGCATTCGAGCAGATAGTTGTTGCAATAATTGAATAATAGTCAACAAGAAATTTTTGCCACCATTGAATTCCGTGGAGCGTCCATTGAGCATTGACCAATGATTGAGCATGAACAAGGATGATATTCTTGCTTATGTCAAATATGCAAGGAGACCAGCATTAGAATTGACTAAGAGTGCTTCGTTTGAGATAAAAATACCGACGACCAAAAAAGTCAACGATTAAATGTATATAAATTTATTGAAACTGTCGACCACCGATAACAGAGACAAGTAGTCAGCTGTCGACTTGGATACAGTAATCATGTGTATTTAAGAGTTTCCTAAAGATATACAAAAACGATCGACCATGCATCCTGACCGTTTGACACTTTTTGGTCAATGTCATCATTGGTGCATATTAGGTAAGGGGACATAACATATTTTTCAAGGCATTTCAACAAAGCATTAGAGGATAACTTTTGCACGCAATAAAACTTATATATTCAAACAATGCATTGTAGCATAGTGAAGTATATATATTGGGACAGTTTATATTTATTGCAAAAAAGACTAACATGGAATGAAATGTTGGATGTGGTTGGTTTGAAAAAAGTTATGAGAACACATTGAAGTAAATAAGATAGAGTAGTACAAGAAAAATGTTGATATGAGGATTAAATATCTTGTTTTCTGTATACAGTAGTATTCTCTTCTCTTCTATAGGCAAATATTCAATGATGGTAGCAATAAGAATACAAGATATGAAAAAAATAGATAATTCATTTTGCAAAAAGAAGAAGGTGGTAAAGTAATAGGTATGGAAAGTACAAATGCAAAGGACCAAGAATGTAACTTTATGGAGCAGGTGGCTGCAAATACTTTGAAGCAACCAACTTCTCTTCTTCTATTATGTGTTGCACATAGGGACTATCTTTTATTTGAGAATACCTAGAGAAGGAAAAAGGTGGAGATATGCGAAGTCCTGATAAAGACTTAACTCTTGATATTGTAGTGAATGTAAGGCCTCGTTGGTCTCCTTGTCGATCAATGTTTCCAATATCTATTGTTGCATTTTGGAGGGTCATCCCTTGTGCTTTATGGATTGTTAAATCCCATGCCATTCGAAGTGATGCTTGCCTCCATGAACCCCTTGGTATAGGAGGGATGGAGACATAATTTGGATTGGAAGAATCCCATGGGAGCCCTTTGTATTCGAGAAAGTCAATTACAACATAACATGGCAATGTAGGCGGTTGATCATTGGAGTTGTAGACAATTGCAATAACTTTTCCAACTGAGCCATTTACAAGGCCTGCTGAGACACACAAGTTGGATGTCAACATGAATTGTTGATCAATTGCTAGTAGAACCTTGAATGGAAGTTGTTCATCATCTATTAAGGTATGCACGTGTTCTTTCTTTTGCTCTGCAAAGCAATGTGCAATTGGCATGTTAAGGAGTTTGAGCATTTGTTTGTTACGCAATGCAACAAAGGTATTAGTTGCGTACAAATGAGTGCATTGGTCAAATGTATGATTCTCTTCATGTGAAAGGGACGAGGGTGTCCTTAACATGAGGAGGTTCCAATCTTCAAGAGTTGGTGTTGCATTTTGAAGATTCAGCAGGAGTTGACGAAAGGAAACTTGAGAAGGAGTGTTGCCTTGCTGTCGAAAAATGGTTGAGAGAGTGACAAAAGTGTCAAAAGTACACCATAGAGAATTTCCTCATGATGCTCCAACATACATGGGGATGTCCTTTACAGGGGGCAGTTGTCCAAAGTCACCAAGGAAGATGATAGAGAAACCACCAAAGGGGGTTTTCCATTGGGAAGGGAAGGTTTGACGTAAGCGATCATCTATACGAGTTAACATTTTTGGGCCAACGAAACACATTTCATCAATGATGATGTATCGGATATGACGGAATTGTTCTTGGAAGCTTGAAAGGGATTGGCCTTCAAGATGGTGTATCTCAGTAATGGGTATGTGAAGTGCAGAGTATATTGTAAGCGCATGTATGTTAAAGGAAGCAATACCTGTGGGAGCAAGGAGGAGCAAGGGTGAAGGTTTGTTGGCAGAGGCATGTTGGAGTGTAGATCTAGGGCAAGAAATCAAGAAAGACTTTCCTGTTCCTGCAGTGCCTTAAATGACCATTTTGAGTGGAGGAGGGCTTGTAGAATTTATGGAGTGTGCGATGATAATATCGAAGGCCATTCGTTGTGTGAGAGACAAGGAGGAAGGAGAACATGAAGATGAAGAGGTGTCTGGTTGTACGTGGGTGGAAAATCGATTGATGTCAGTGAATGATATGACTATTGCATGCATGTGTGAAGGAATATGGTTTTCGGTACAATTGTGTTCTTTGTCAAAGTCACGATGTCCAAGCATGTCAAGGTCATCGACATAGAGGTTGTTTCCAGGGTGGATTTGAGAAAGGAGTTCCCATTCATCCATGGCGGGGGATGAGGGAAAGTGGTTGAAAGCAGTAGTAGAGTCATCGGAGGGAGGTGTACTAGGGACTTCTGGAAAACGATTAACATGCCATGTAATGTATGTGTATTTAATGCGAAGCCAATTAGAATTTATGTCCAATGCCATGGATCCAATGTCATCATGGAGACTACGAAAAGGTTTGTATAGGATGAGCTCACTCCAACAAAAGGCAACAAAGGAATTTGCAGTAATTGGTGGAATGGTAGTGAAGCGAGGAAAGACACAAACAATTTTTGGAGGGTAAATTGGTTTCCATTGGGAGTTCTTTCTATGAGATGAGTATGACCAGGAGCGAGCAGCTTCAAGAAGGGTAATTTGTTCGAGTGCAGGGGGTTGTTGCATGTAATTAGAAATGAAGGTGGGTGTTGATGGGCTGTCAAGAGATTCATTGGAAATATGGTGGAAAATACTTTGGCTAACATTCAAGGATAGAAAGGAACGACTGCAAAGACAATGAGGAGTTTTTGGAGCATGTGGCAGGTCTCTTGTGCGCCAATGTCTCGATCTACAACAGTCTCTGACAAGAAACATCTTATTGGTTGAAGTATGGGGGAATCAGTTGGAGTTGCATGTGCAAGACGAGAAAGGAGTGCATGGTACCTTTCTGATATGGGCTATGCCTTTGTTTCATATTTTGAAATATATTTGAGGACAGCATGTCTAGAGAGAACAGGTTGGCAATCAACATTAGCTCACCAAATAGAGAGCATGGTAGGGTTGTGAATATTTAGGAGAGCATCGTTCCTTGCAGGCTTGTAGGTTTTTCGTCCATTTGCATCAATGAATAAGGAAGAGGCAGGTTGTATATCAAAGGGGAAGCCATAACGACATTGAAGACAGGATCCTTTTTTGCAGAGGCAAGAAGATTCTGAGCATTTCGCGTGCCTTTGGACACAATTAACAAGTTCTTCATAGTCATCCAAGTGATTTGTTGCAAGTATTGAATTTGTTCCAATGGTGCATGGATCAGTTATAGTAGAGGCTTGGAAGCATGGGGTTTTCAAATGGTTGACTCGAGGATTCCATGCTGTAACAAACTTGTCAAAGTACAGTTTTGCATCTTCAACCTTGGTAGCATCTGTCCAGTCTAATGTGTTCATATTGGGTGCATCGTCTAGCCATAAGAAACCATGTATATGCGCAGATCCCCTGTGTTTCCATTCATACCTATATGGAAAATTATAAATATCAGGAATGAACATTTGAGGTTTTGAATACATTGAACTTTAATGGGAATATGATTTGTTACCAACCTGCACCAGTAGTCTTTTGTAGAAAGGCCTTTCTGAAGAACCTCTTCCAAGAATATTTTGAATCTATTGTCCATGTATTGAGATGTAATGTGTGGATTGCTTATAAGTTTGTTAGTTTTTTCAGAATTTTCAATCTAATCTAAGATATTAACTGAGAGAATAACATGCACATCATATCTACAACATATCAATCATGGACACAATAATGCAAGCACACAAGAAACACAGAGTTTCACCGGGGAAAACCAAGAAGGTGAAAAACCCCACAACTTCCTCAGAGATAGAAAGAGCAATGATACAACCAAAGTACAAGAGATAGTCTTCTCCTAGCAGCTGATCCTCCTCCTCACATGTGCGCCACTTTCCGAGTGATGGAAGAGTGAGTAATGAGATGATCAAATAGAGATCTCTCGATCTCTATTTATACTTGTCCTATCCTTCAAAATAAACTAGTGGGGCCAACTTGTCTAACTTAGCCTAATAACCCATGGTTAACTTAATCTAGACCGACCCCACACTTGGTGGTCTAATAACCCTTTTACCCACATGACTCATACAAGGCCGACCCCATCAAGGTGTTCTAATAACCCATCGGCAAGTTACAACACTTGCGACACTTGTCAATACAAATGACGACACTTCCGTATAGAGGAATAATAACATCTCTATAGGAGTACAATATTCATAGATGAAATACATAGGTGAAATACATTCCGAAGTTACATATACATCAACACTCCCTCTTAACTAGGAAGGTATTTCTTGACACAGATCTGCTAGCACAAGTCTTCTTCTCTGGATCATCATACTGGATCATCGTCATCGAATCATCGTGACTGCTGCTATCTCAATCAATATCCAATCTAATCGTCATAGGAAGTTCTACAGAGCCAATCCTTTTTCATATTGGATGTAGGCCCACCACATGTAGGTCTTCATCATCACTAGCCATACTGTGGAATCCTCAGGGCTGATTACATGCATCAACAAAACCTCGAAAGAGCATCCCAGGACTGATTATGAGCTTATTGCTCAACCTATCGGATCTCCCAGGATCTTTTACATGTTGACCTTCACAAAACCTACTCAGAGCATCCCAGGATATTACGAGCACACCACTCTATTTATCTGGATCTCAATAGAGCATCCCAGGCTGTTACGAGCACACCTCTCTACCTGTCCGTATTTTAAAGGATCTTTTCTATGTGAACTTTCACAAAACCTACTCAGAGCATCCCAGGATGTTATAAGCACACCTCTTTACCTATCTGGATCTCGATAGAGTATCCTAGGATGTTACGAGCAAACCGCTCTACCTGTCTGGATTTAAAGGGTCTTTTCTATGCTACCTGCACAACCTGTCGATGGCCACAGAGTATCATCCTGACACTCACCATACATCATCCTGATGTGCATGATCATCCTGATCATCATCACTGCATCGTCCTGATGCATGTCATCTAGAGCAACATCCTGAAGCTCGTCATCTGTGATCATCTTGATCATCATCATAGCATCAAATTGATGCATATCATCTGGAGCAACATCTTGAAGCTCGTCATCTATGATCATCCTGATCATCATCATAGCATCAACCTGATGCATATCATCTAGAGAAACATCTTGAAGCTCGTCATATATGATCATCCTGATCACCATCTGATGCATACAAAGTATCTACCTGATACATCTCATCATACATGATCTACCTGATCATACAGTGCATCCTCTTGATACATACATCAGTACATGATCTACCTGATCATACATAAGTACATGATATACTTGATCATACAATGCATCCACCTGATACATACATAAGTACATGATCTACCTGATCATACAATGCATCCACCTGGTACATAAATACATGATCCACCTGATCATATCAAGCATCCAACATGATGCATATACAAATACATGATCCAACTGATCATATCAAGCATCCAACATGATGCATATACAAATACATGATCACACTAATCAAAGCATCCAATTGATGCATATATAGAGCAGTAACTGGAGCATTGTCCTGATGCTCATTATCCAGCGCTTACAACCACAGCCATGGGAAGGATCCTCCTCTCACCATGCTTGGAATGGCTCCTACAAATGTGTCCATCACTTCTTCCTCGAAGTGTCATCAATCTGAAGAACATCAAGCCTCTCTCTGAAGTACTCAAACTTCACTCTGGCTAGTGGCTTCGTCAGCACATCTGCAACCTGCTCATCCGTCGCGACATACAGGAGCTTCACTGCTCCTCTTTGCACCATATCCCTAATATAGTGATATTTGATCTCAATGTGTTTCGACCTGTCGTGGAACACTAGGTTCTCATACAGCTTCACACAACTTTGGTTGTCACAAAAGATACCAGTAGCCTCCAGTGGGAGATCAAATAACTCAGATAGTAGCTTCCGAATTCATACTGCCTCATAACTAGCCGAATAAGCTACAACATACTCTACTTCGGCTGTACTTAGTTCCACACAGGATTGCTTCCTACTAAACCAAGAGATCATACCGGATCCCTTACTGAAGTAGCACCTCTAAGTTCTCTTCTGATCAATGGCACTGCCTACCTAATATGAATCAACATAACCCTCCAGGTTAAACTTTTGATTCGCCTCATATTTCAGCCCATAGTCAACTGTACCCTTTAGGTACCTCAGAATATGCTTTACAACAACCAGGTGAACACCTCTCGGATCCGTCAGGACTGGCTCAATGTGTTCACCGCAAAACAAATTTTTGGTCTCGTATTTGTCAGGTACATCAAGGACCCAATCATCTGACGATACACAGTGACATCAACCAGATTAGATGAAGCATCACACAAGATCTTCAGGTTTGATGCCATAGGTGTGGCCATGGTCTTGCAGTCCATCATCCTGAACCTCTTCAGGATCTCTACTGCATACTTCCCTTGTCCAAGGAAGATTCCATCTACACTCTGCCACACCTCCATGCCTAGAAAGTAGTGCATCATCCCAAGTCCTTCATCTCGAACTCGACAGCAAGCTTGATATTGTAGATCCACTTGGAAGTCACAATAGACTTCCCTTCTAGTCTTGGGACCACATCCCAGACATCATTCTTCATGATCGACTGGTACTCCTCGATCATGGCATTCTTCCATTACTGCATCTCGGATCCTGGGAACTTTAGATTCTTCAATATCTTCAATAGATAGTGAACTTCGTTGTTGGAACAAATGTTGTAGTCCTTTTTGTAGGTGACGGTACATGGTCTTTCCTACAAGACAAGTCCAGTTGCATGATTAGAAACTTCTCATAGTTTTTCAAAAACACATTTTTATGCATAAAGACATATGTCATACAGTCATGCAATTATCTTGGCCAATGTTTCAATACAACATTCATCCATATTCCGTAACTTTCTAGATGCCTTCCATCTCTACCAGAACATTGTTAAGAGTGTGCATAACTCCCAACATGTCAGCAAAGAGGTTTCATTCTAGATAAGTAGAAATGGAATTTTGTATAGTACCATAGGCCACTTACCCATTATTTGCATATTTAGTAGTATCTTGTTCATTAATGCAACTTTTCTAATATGCATGATACATATCCTAAATCTAGGAACATAAGTATGTATATGACTGGACAATATCATTTAAGTAATCATGTATACAGGAATTTACAATTCAAATACTTATCTTTGTTTGGTTGTAGGGTGGACTCCTTCTCGATCATTGCTTCCTGAAGTGCTCCCTCTTGATCGTTGCTTCTTTGCAGGAAATTTTGGAGTGTGATCCCTCTTGATCTTTGCTACCTGGATTACCTATCGTTGAACTTATATCCATCCTGGACCACTATGCATGCTTAAGTGTGCACTAGTGTCATCCTCAAGATCTCGTACAAAATCATACATCTATTAGTATAATCTCAATACTATCAAAACATTATGTTCCTAAAATATGTATGTTCATGATCATAGGTAATAAGTGTTAGTATTCAAGGTTTCAGGCAAGACTTATTTTACTCATGCATATTCTTATTTGACCATAGGACTCTTTTGGTTAGTCATATCATCAATCAAAGTAAGAAATATAATATGCATAAACCCTTGATTACTGAAACTTCTAACTTCATGAATAAACATTATCATTTATACAAAAGTATAATATCCTAACACAAGGTAGGATTCTAATTTTGATATAGGAAAAACATACCTAGATTAGCATGTTAGCTAGCTATGTCTAACATATCCACATGATGTCTTCTTGTTCTTCAATGACTTGTGCTAGTAACCTGCATATCTCATAAGTTAACCATTATAGAACCAAGTTATACATACCTCGTAAGTAGATCTTCTATGTGATCCATGATAATGCATGAATCTTTGTCTTCATGTCTCCATGGTCATGTGATTTGTCTTTCTTGGTGTACCTTTCATGTTAGTGGACAACATCAACCTCATACAACACCACAATGCATTAGTACAATCATAAGTGTCAAAACCCTAATCAATGAATATCTTTTATCATGCATTCATAATTTTATTAAGGTGATACGACAAGTCTAAAGTTAATCAATATTGTACTAACATTAATGAAGACAAACATACCATAAACTTAATCATGAACAAATCTCGAAACATACCTGGATAAGTCATACATGTCGAGATTGCTTGTAATCTTCTTATGTAAGGCCTTAGCCTCATCTCCCTCTCAAACAGGAACTTCTTCACTTATGCAGGTGACCAAACAATCCTCTTCTAGGATTAACCCAATCCACTGGATCTCGAGCTGGATTAGGGTTAGTTAGAGAAACTCTAAAAATTCAAACTTTGAATTTCAAACTTCTGAAAGGATAGAAGGATGCGCCTTGATGAGCTGATCAAGCTGGTATACTCAGAATTTGAAAACTGTAAAGTTTCACCCCTCGAAATTTCCTTTGAAACTTCCGGATCTTCTAGACAGGATCCCAAACTAGGGTTTGATAAATCCCACCCTTCTTCCCAACTAAAAGGTTCGATCCAAATCTCTAAACTTCTATTTTTCTGAGGAGCTTCCAGCCATGGTCACAAACTTAAAAAATTCCAACTTTTGCAGAAGCCCTAATTTTCCACTTTTCTGATCAAAGTCCCGAACTAGGGTTTGATCAAGCCTGGCCTTCTACCCAACCAAAAAATTTGATCTTGGTCTCTAAATTTTGATTTTGATGAGTAGCATTCAGTCATGGTCTCTGATTACAAAAATTCCAACTTTCTCTAAAACCCTAATTCCCGGAGCCATGAATGAAGGTGCTCAAAATCCAATTCTATTTTGACAGAAATATGCACTTGATTGTTTTTGGTGTAACTCCGAAATTATGAATCCACGGGGTCTGAAGCTTCTACCTTTAGTAGCCTGACCTATCATCTTTCCAACCCCATAGGTTTGACCTCAATTGGATTCTCTGAGAGAGAGTTATGCCAAGTGTCGCAACGTGACCTGTTTATGGGATAAAACAAGAGAGTGAACTTGTACGGAGTTCCACGTGTCACTGGATCACTTTCGGCCTCTGAAACTTTGTCCTGTGAAAGTACAGTCCGTGCCCTACCTATCATGTTTTACGAAATTTAATTTGGACCTTCCTATCCCAAGTTATGACCTTTTTTCCTAGGTCACTTGTTTATGACTCAGATCTGGAAGAGGCAGAAACCCTAGATTGTACAGATCATAAAACACAAAGTACAATGATTAGAAGTTTTCCTTTGGACACAAGGTACATGGAGATCCGATCTTTGACCTATAAAAGTTTCAGATCCGAAAACTTTACTGAAATGGATTTGTAGCGAAAGTTCTACAATGACTGGTTTTTGCTATATCAAGCCCTAGCATCGCAAGTGCAAAAAGTGTCATACATGCCATACCATGCCTTCTTTCAGGCTAGCTCTGATACCATGTTAGTTTTTCAGAATTTTCAATCTGATCTAAGATCTTAACTAAGAGAATAACATGTACAACATATCTACAGCATATCAATCATGGACACAATAATGCAAGCACACAAGAGACATAGAGTTTCATCGGGGAAAACCAAGAAGGTGAAAAACCCCACAACTTCTTCAGATATAGAAAGAGCAGTGATACAACCAAAGTACAAGAGATAGTATTCTCCTAGCAGTTGATCCTCCTCCTCGCATGTGCACCACTTTTCGAGTGATGGAAGAGTGAGTAATGAGATGATCAAATAGAGATCTCCCAATCTCTATTTATGCTTGTCCTGTCCTGCCCAATAAACCAGTGGGGCCGACTTGTCTAAATTAGCCTAATAACCCATGGTTAACTTAATCCAGGCCGACCCCACACTTGGTGGTCTAATAACCATTTTACCCACATGACTCATTCAAGGCCGACCCCATCAATGTGGTCTAATAACCCATCGGCAAGTTACAACACGTGCGACACTTGTCAATACAAATGATGACACTTCCGTATAGAGGAATAATAACATCTCTATAGGAGTACAATATGCATAGATGAAATACATAGGTGAAATACATTCCGAAGTTACATATACATCAACAAAGTTTTTGAATTCTCCATTGGTGTTGTTGATTTGAAGTAGGTGGACCTTGTCCAGGCATTAAAGAATGCAAATCAGGCCACTTTGTGTCAGCTGTGCTGAGAGTGAAGAAGAATGTTGGTGTCCCTTGTTGAGTGATCATGTCAGTTAGTTCACAACTGCTTTTGTTCCAGTAGGAGCGCGTCCTGCAAAGGGTTGAGAAAAAACGCATGACTTGCTCTGCGATTTTCGCATCCGGCAAGTCTTGTAATCATTGTACAAGTTCTGTGATTGTTGGAGGCAATGTATCTTCAATGTTGTGCTTTACAAACACAAAAGCAGTAGAATGGCTACGGTGGCACATAATGAGGTTATATATGTAATAACAGAAACAAGGATGTTGGCCGAATCTATTGTCATGGTATCGAAGAAGGTGCAGTGCATAATTGTCCATACCAACCTCTTGAATGTGTGGTTGTTTAAGCATTGCGACTCCAGTGGGAAACACGGTTGGGAAGGCCATTGAGAGGAGGCCTATTGTGTTGTACTCATTGATAGGGGAAATTTCTATTGGGGGCCAATCAATGGACGGTAGATTTGGTGCATCGCTTGTGCCTAAGAAGCGTTTGATTTCATCAACCTCAGTTCTACAATTTGTTTGTGTAGATATAAAGGAGGAGAATTGTTCTTCATGGGGTTCAAGGAAGCTGGGTGATTGAACAAGTGGGGTTTCATTGGGGGTTGCATGACGAAGGAGGGATGAAATGTCGGTTGGTTCAATAGGAAAAGAAGATAATGCAGTTGAGTTAACTTGAACATATTTGTAGTAGGGGTCATTTGAAAGCTGGTATTGGAGAGCAACAAGAACACATGTTCGACTAACAAAGAGGTCATAAGGCTTCTTCATAGGACTACATTTACGAACAATAAGGATGTCAATGTATGAGAGTAATCGAGGGAGGAGAGTGGCGATGCTAGTAATGTTTTGCGGAAAGCTAATAGTATGGCTAGAATATGTATATTGTCCCCCACGAGCATGAGTGACTTGTAAAATTGGGTTAACACGAGCAATGAGCATTTCTTCAACTTGAGTAAGGATGGATAGCACTGGTGGTTGTATCCTAGGATCCATGTTGTTTGCAAAGGAATATCGGTGGCCATTTTTTTTCTGCAATGCAACGAGAACATGCATATGCACCAAAAGATTGTTTTGTTTTAATTCTGGGATAACACTCCATGCATATAGAGCATACAT
Source organism: Larix kaempferi (assembly GCA_027924585.1). Classification (NCBI taxonomy): domain Eukaryota; kingdom Viridiplantae; phylum Streptophyta; class Pinopsida; order Pinales; family Pinaceae; genus Larix; species Larix kaempferi. The sequence continues at coordinate 7,151,249 of BSBM01000159.1, read as the reverse complement.
TCATGGGAGATAGTTTGTCCAATCTTGTACGGAACCATTGTTGTGCACCATATAGGTCGCTATTTGTTGGATGTGTTGGTATGGATGCGGATGGTGCAGAAGGTGTCGGGGGAGGTTGAACAACGTGAAATGGAGAAGGGATATGAACAAGTTGATGAGCAGCTCTATAGAAGGTGTTGACGCTTGTTGTTATCCTTTTTCTTTTGAGCATAGAGAACTCTTCTACATGCATTGATTTGATCATTGTCATTATTGGTTGACATGCCTACAAAAAAAATGTTTGGTGGTTATGAACTTTATAGTGTCTTTTCTGTAAGAGAAACATACTATATATTTAATCATTTGCAGAGTGTTTATGGATAATTTATGGGAAGTTGTTGCAAGAAAGGAATACATATCCTCCTGAACAATGTTTATAAACAAAAGAAGCATAAAATTGACAAAGTGATGCTAATTCTAAGTACAAATTTGAAAGTGCCAAGATAGAGTAAAATAAATATGTAATTTAACACAATGTTACAATAAAACTAATTAATATAATATTCAAAACTAGTCATTGCTAGTTACAAGTACCACTCAGGTAGTGGTGTGTATACAAAAATTTGTAGTTGCTAAGTATGAAGCAGAAAGTACAGAGAGTCGGAATTGAAGAGGTTTTTGAAGATAAAGTTCAAAGATTTTGAGCAACTGGCCATTTATTAGTCACAATGTGTTCGCTTTCATCAAGTGGATCAACAGGTGCTGATGATGTTGGAGCATTCTCTAACATGACAAGAATCACCTTCAAGCGAGCGTTTGAATTAAAAGTCTCTGTCTTTACTGATAAGGTCAGCAGGTACTCTCGAGCACAAACATGTTGAACAATTTCCAGGATATATGTTGGATCATTTGATAGAAGGCACAAATCTTTTACAGAGACCCCCATGAGTTGTTGCGCAACATCATCAAAAGCTATGATACCGTGTAATTGTCCAGTAGCATCCATGAGGTCAAGTTTGAGTATGTATCGATAAGCACACTCTGTAAACTCCCCATCACATTTTGCACAATGCCAAATATGACCAACTTTGTGGGAAAGTTTTTTCATACATTGTATTCCATCGACAAATAGAGGGCATGCAAGGAAATGAAAGTCATTGATGTTAATATGGGTGATTGTAGCAGTAATCGAATACCAAGTTGCTTTCTCATAGGGTTCGAGAGATTGTAGCACAGAGATGGATATGCATTTGCAGGAGCTAGGAGAAGACGAGTTAGATTTTCTGCTCAAAGATGGGGAGGCTGAACGGAATCCATTGTCAGCAAACCATGATGGAAGAATCTGAGCTTCTTGGATATCTGGGTTTATAACAAGGTTGGTGTTGAAGATTGTTCCAATGGTTTTTCCATTGAACTCTGTAACACGTCCACCTTTTATTGCAAGGATAGGGGGAGTAGCAAAACCTCGAAGGTTTCCAAGGTGGGCAACGTCAATTATGCAGTAGTACCCCCAAAGTGTTATGTCTATGATATACCTGGACATGTCTCTCAATCCAATTGTTTGGCGAATAGTTTCAAATCCATCTCTTTTGCATATAGTTGATGTAGGGGAAACAAAAATGACAATTCCAATAAGGTCAACCATGGAATTGAGGGGTGTAGTTTTGATGTCATGGATAGATTTAAAGTGGAAGCAATGAAAAGGGATCAGTGGGAACTCTTCCAAACATCATTGAATTTTTTAGGAGGTGTTAAGGAAAATATCGAAAGCAGTTTTCAAATAATTGTATGTTGGGTTGACTCATTTGATTGTTCCATTTGAGACCATGTAGACTATGCCAACTTGCATTTGGTCATATAATGAGGTGGCTATTTCATTGAAAGTAGGGATATGAATCTCATCTCTGGTAGCACTAACAAGGTCAAACCCAAAGAGTTGACCAGGGCCTTTTTGGTTGTTGAAGGCATTGATACTTGTCTTTGCAGTAACTCGTCCTTGAATGGTCCAAGTTTTGTTGGAAGGGTTGAGAGATGTGATTTGAAGAATAGGTGCAACAAGGTTTGGGGTTGGATTTTGCGAGGACGGTATTCCAAGTGTAGGGTTTTCAGGATCAAGGGAGTTGTTTTCTGAAATAGATGAACTGTTGTGAGAGGTAAAGGTAGGGGTGAAGTTGAAAGGGGATGGATTTCCAACAATTTCCGTTTCCAATGTGACAATCTCAAATGTGCCCAATGCGATAGTCCTGGAAAGAAGAATTAAGGTAAGTAAGTATAAGTAAAAAATATGTTACAATTATTGGGAGTGCAAAAACAAATAAGGCAAACTTAAAATGCAGAAACAAAAGCATACGTTGTATCATGTATACTGTTGCATGTACAGTTGATGACTTTGATGATCGAACCTGCTTGGAGTTGGTGGTTCTCCACAATGCTATTGTAGATACTTGGAAGCAATGTATCGTGCTTATGAATTCCATCAAAGATAGAGATTCAGAAGTGACTAGTTGCTGAGTTAATAGAGCTTACTTGATTGAGAGCAACAACTTGTACAGGTGGGCATAGGTCAACAACACAATTCATCAGAACTGAAATAGCATTTTTGGTCAACAGAGTGTCCATGTCGTGGTAGTGAGATTAGTTGGACTACAAAAGTAAGCTGGAAAAAGGGGCAATATTTATATTAAGTATAAAGATAACAGGTGTAGGAGAACATGGCAAAAGATCGTTTGATATCTCAAGCAATACATAGCAATATTTGTGGAAAGAATAGACAATGAATGGTTTGAAATTTGGTTTCCTTTTACCAATGAACCTGTTTATTAGAGTAATAAGTAAGCATGTAGAAACAACATCATAGTTTCGTTATTTTCTTTTGAGACATATATTGTATATTATCGGAAGAGTTAAGATGTGATAGTAGGTTAAAAGAGTAGTCGAGATGTTAATCAAGCAAAAATTTGTCAGGTTCTAGTTAACTATTTAAGAGCATAGGAAAAGGAGCACAATATATAGAAATATGACTTAGCTATTAGAAAGGAGGCATTATTCTGGAAATAAAGCATGTTTATGAACATGTGAGGTGCTTCTCTTTTTTTTGAATCTCATTTTTTTTGTTGAATGCAATTGACAGGTGGTCGACCAAAGATAAGGAAGGCCGTCCATGGGTGTCGAGGAAAATAGGTCGACACATGGAGACTTGAAAACCCCCATCTCGAAAGCCTTAGTTAGGTCGACGCATAGGCTTGCTTTAAAATTTGGTTGCACGCTGACAAGTTACAAATTTGGTCGATGACTAATTTCCCTTAATATTATTTATATGGTCGATGTGTGTTGTGTCACTATGTTTTTCTATATTTGTGGGCAAAGTGTGTTTTTAAAAGTGTAGTTGATGATGTAATTGGTTGATTCACTAAAAGTAGTGAATACTAATTTTGGAAAAAAATTAAAGTTGTGGTCGGGGTTCGACAGGTGAAATTTTTTTGGGATTGGACAATATATGGTGAGTAAAAGTGGTCATTTTGTTGTAAAAGAAGTCGTGTCTTTAAAATTAGTCGAAGTTGTAAAATTTTGATGGTCATTTCACATCGATGGTGTTTAACCAATGGTTTTATTATTCTCCAGCTTCAATATAACTAAAATGAGGTCGACCAAATGTGTAACTTGTCGCAGGTCGACCAAATCTGTAACTCGTTGGAGGGCGACCAAATTGTAAAGAAATCCTATGCGTCGACCTGACCAAGGCTTTCAAGATGGGGGTTTCCAAGTCGCCACGCGTCGACCTATTTTGCTTGACACGCATAGAACCTTTTGAATCCTATATAATATTTAGTTTTATTTCCTTCAAAAGTTATCCCTTTACCTAATATGCACAATATGCTGATAAAGATTGTCGAGGATCTGCCAAGAAAATGTCTTGATATTCTGGAAACGGTCGAATTTTTTTCTGGTTGATGAAGTAATCTGATCGAAATGGTCGATAGTTCAGGCGAAAAAATAATGATTGACATATCCATACTTTCACCAATGATGGCATTGGCGAAAAAGCTTCAAATCGTCAACTCGTAGATCTCGACATCATTAGACTGCATGGTAGTTGGATCTCTATTTGACGAAGACTATGGGTCGATATTGTCTATCTTCAGGAAACTCTTATATACACATCATTACTATATCCAAGCCGACAGTCGACTACTTATCTTCCTTTTCGGTGGTCGACAATTCAAATAAAGTTATATGCATTTAAACGTCTAGTTGTTTTGGTCATCGATCTTTTTATCTCAAAGGAACCACTCTTAGTCAATTCTAATGATGGTCGACGTGCATAGTTGACATAACCAAGAATATCAATTCTAATGTCGGTTGACTTTCATAGTTGACTCATCGGAGGGTGACCAAATTGTAAAGCAATCCTATGCGTCAACCTGACCAAGGCTTTTAAGATGGGGGTTTCCAAGTTGCCACGCGTCGACTTATTTTGCTCGACATGCATAGAACCTTTTGAATCCTATATAATATTTAGTTTTATTGCATTCAAAAGCTACCCCTTTACCTAATATGCACCATATGCTGATAAAGATTGTCGAGGATTTGCCGAGAAAATGTCTTGATATTCTGGCGATGGTCGACGATTAATTTTTTGGTTGATGAAGTAATCTGATCGAAATGGTCGATAGTTCAGGCGAAAAAATAATGATTGACATATCCATACTTTCACCAATGATGGCATTGGCCAAAAAGCTTCAAACTGTCAAGTTGTAGATCTCGACGTCATTAGACTGCATGGTAGTCAGATCTTTGTTTGAACAAGACTGTTTGTCGATATTGTCTATCTTTAGGAAACTCTTATATACACATAATTATTGTATCCAAGTCGACAGCCGATTACTTATATTCCTTGTTGGTGGTCGACAGTTCAACTAAAGTTATGTGCATTTAAACGTCTAGTTGTTTTGGTCGTCGGTCTTTTTATCTCAAAGGAACCACTCTTAGTCAATTCTAATGCTGGTCGACTTGCATAGTTGACATAAGCAAGAATATAATCTTGGTTGCCGCTGAATCATTGGTCACTGGACAATGGACGCTCCACAGAATTCAATGGTGATAAAACTTTCTTGTCTACTATTTTTCAATTATCGCATCAACTATCTGCTCGAATGGTAAACATTGATGGATTACCCAAGGATTGCTCACCATCGTGCATATTGATGTCAATTTTGCAGACAAAGGATAAATTATTCATCACTTTCTTTGTATTTGGCATTATTCTGTTAGGCAGTATTCCTAGGAAATTAACCACTTGAATATTACTATGTGGTTGAATTGATGGACATTTCGGTTTACTCGTCTCTGTTAATATTTGTAATAAGTTGTTTTGAGAACCTTATTTTTAAATTTCCTATGAGAACCTTGCTTTTAAATATTAAACAGGAACAGGGAGAACAAGGTAGGATTGTTCATATACCAGATGCCTAAATTAAAGATTATTTTTCTGGACGACCTAACTTTTCTAGGAGACAAAACCTGTTGTGGTGCAAATTATCTGACCAAGTTAGTAGAAAACATATATTGATAAACACAAGGAAACCAATATATATGAGTCAAGGACCCTTTCATCTCAAACCACTAACTAAATCACATACATGATCAAATGCTAACTTTAAAGATTGAACATACAAGTAATACGAGTAAATAAATGACAGTGCACTGACAGAGACAAACTCTAATTTCCAACAAAAAACACCCAAAAATACAGTAGAACCTTGTTTGTAAATATAAAACAGGAACAGGGTTTAGAACAGGGTAATTATAACAAGAAATATGAGTTTCGTTTTAGAGGAGAACCTTGTTTTTGAGTAGAAAACAAGATTTTTTGGCTCCTCAAGAGGGTTGTTGCTCCATGAAATAGGAACAAATTGATGGCGATTCGAATGCTAAGAAAAAAAATGAGATGATGTCACAATAACATTACTAAACAAGAAAAAAATCACAGAGACTTTACTCATCGAATTTTATAAATGATTAAGAGTAAAGGCGGTGCACCAGTGTCTGAGCACATTTAAACATTGTTGCATTGAAATCTGTTCTCCTATCCCCACAAGAAAGAATGTCCACAAGGTCCAATCTGTCAAATCCACATATACGTCGATAGAAAGAGATCGGTACTACTCAAACAAAGTTCATAACTTCATGATGGATTAAACCCAAAGAAATCAATGTTCACATGGGTAACCTTATGGAAGGTTGTTCAATGTCCAATCCATTATTGAATGCTCAAGTTTCTAATAAAAAATGTACATCTCGTAAGATTTTCCCATGCAGAGCTACACCGCTTGTTTACACTGCATCAAGCCAAATGATGGCAAGTTTGGTTGTATTTGTGCGTCGATAGGTATTGGCTTTTTCCACGAAGAGCTGCACCCCCTGTTTACACTACATCAACCCAAATTCCTCCGAGTTTCGTTGTATTTGTGTGCCAAGAGGTATCAGTAGCGATTGTTTCCCTGTGACTCTAACACTTGCAGCGAAATGATCGGCAACAGTTAACCATTGTTGCATTAAAATCCAGGAGGTCCAATCCGTCAAATCCAGATATACGTCGATACGCAGAGATCGGTACTACTGAAACAAATTTCATAACTTCATGATGGATTAAACCCAAAGAAATAAATGTTGACATGGATAACATTATGGAAGGTTGTTCAATGTCCAATCCGTCATTGAAATCTCAAGTTTCTAGTAAAAAATGTAGATCTCGTAAGTTTTTGCCATGTAGAGATCGACCACCTTCTTAAATTGTATGAACCCAAATACTGTCCAGTTTGGTTGTATTTGTGCACTGACAGGTATTGGTAGCCACCTTTTAGTTGTGACTCTTAACACTTTGCATCGAATCAGGTCGAAGGTAGTCGACCATTTGGAACCATTTGTCAAACATTACCGACGCAAAATAACCATCAAAATTACTTGTTGACTTGTTATTCCGCGACTTATCGACTGGTTCTTTGACAATTAGTACATCGACCTGAACAGTTACGCCAAATAAAGGGATAGTTGGTTGACCACTTTAGTCGACTTTCAAGTTTGGTCAAGCCCACTACAAAGTGAATTTATCTATATTGTATTTGATCGACCACTTCGGGTCAATACTTATTTTTGGTCGAATTGTAAAATATGATCAATGGCTATGAAGGGCATGTAATAAAGATGACTAGTTCAGTCGCATATGATGTTTATCTTATGCATTAATTGGTCAAGTATGTAAAAATAGTCGAGTAATTATTTAAAAATATGGTCGATGTAACATTGTCATGACATGTAGTTTGAGTCTATACATCAGATGGTCGATAAAAAAAATGATATGCTATTTGGTCAAGTGATAGGTCATTTTATTTGAGAATATGTGACCAAAAGAGAGTTTTCGTCAATACATGTGGCATAGTATATGTTAAAGTTTAGTCTGGTTGAATTTGAAAAATGGTCGCTAGATAAAGTTAATATAGATAAAGTCACTTCCTGTAGAATTCATCATTCGACTAGACTAAACTTTAACATATACTATTTCACAAGTATCGATAAAAACTCTCTTTTGCTCGCATATTCTCAAATAAAATGACTTATCACTTGACCAAATAGCATATAATTTTGTTTATCGACCATATGGGCGAACTTTGCCCATTTTTGCTGAAGCCAGCTCGAAGGTAGTCGACCATTTGGAACCATTCATCAAACACCGCCGACACACCAGATAAAGAGAGTTCAGTCTGGTTGAATTTGAAAAATGGTCGCCAGATAAAGTTAATATAGATAAAGTCACTTCTTGTAGAATTCATCATTCGACCAGACGAAACTTTAAAATATATTATGCCACAAGTATCGACGAAAACTCTCTTTTGGTCGCATATTCTCAAATAAAATGACTTATCACTTGACCAAATAGCATATAATTTTGTTTATCGACCATATGGGCGAACTTTGCCCATTTCTGCCGACCTAGCCAAAGCGGTCGATGTGAACTCACGAAAAGAAACAAATCTGGTCGGCAGGTAGACATAAAGCAATATTTTAATGAGTCGACGGTCTTTTGATTGAGCACACTCGCTTTCTTGGTCGGCAGCAATATAATTTAACAGAAACATAAATTTCCTGAAGTAACGTTACCTGCAAATAGTTTGAAAATGCTTCATTACCACGACAGAATTCATTTTCGCCTTTGTTCGAGAATGGATGCACAATCCTTGCAAACCAGTTGGTTGCATTGGTCGATTGAGTTAATTTCGGGATATGCCACGGTGTCAGGGTGCTTTGTTTCGGACAGCCTGAATGTCAACAAAGATGGTTGAAGATAAAATATGAATTCTCCTGCAGAGAAAGCTATAAGAGTTAGAAATATCTGGGGCCAAAGCGAAAAACACATGGCAGGATTCCAGTTGCTCTATAAGCGAGAAATCTAACAGACGTGGATGGTCATGCTTCTCGTTGGTGAAACGCCTTCGACGTAAAAATTAAATATATAAATTGTTGAGATCATAATTATTAAGTCAGAATTGGAATTGATACTACAAATATTTTTGAAACTAACTTTTTATTTGATTTTTTTTTTATCTTTTATGTTTTGTATATCTCAAAGAAAGAGTAGAAAAAATCGTGAATTTAGAAATTAAAATATACCATAAAATTCCTTTGCAATATACAATAACATATTTTATTGTAATAACCATGGTGCAACTTTTAGCAAAGATAGGAACTTCAAGATGAAAAGAGCAAGGAAAGAGAATAAACACTCTTACATGGTCCAAATAAGTGGAAAAGTTTCTCTACGTACTCAAAGTTGGAAAGCACAACCCTAATTGGTCCATTTTTTAATTGATTTTTTTTATTGAGTAATCAACTCTAATTTAATTTATAATTTATAACTTATGTATGATTGTAACTTTTAAGTTACAACTTATAATTTTTTTAGATTTATTTTAGTTAGATGATTTTTCAATTATGAATGAATTGTGATATATAATGTTATTGGTTTAGTGTTCAGATGATGATGAACACAATACATAATGTTTTGTTGGAGTGTTTTTGAATTAATAAATTCTATTACAACATAACATCTTATTTTCAAATTGCAAGGTGTTTTGAAGTTGTGACCTTTATTACAACATAACATCTCATTTTTAAAGAAATCGCACTCAAACTACACCTCTTCGAGCAAGCACAATACATAATGCTAATGTAAATATTTTATTACTATAAATTTTTAAAATCATAAATTATAAAATATTAAAATTTCAATGATATACAATTTATAGTATCCGTTGTGAAATCCTATATATTGAAGACCCCGCATCTAGTTTCTCCACTTGAGCGTAGACTTGGAGGAACATTGAGAATAAGATCTTCAAAGTTTCATACATAAACTCATAATTCTTCTAGGAGACCAAAAAAATTGGCTTTTCCATAAGTATGCATACAGTAGAAGAGTACACAATGCAATTTGGTCACTAAAGAACTCGACTGGCGAATGGATAAGGAAGCAGGGAGATCTACAATCAGAGACTACACGTTTTTTCAAAAACTACTATGAAGATCCTGGTTGCCACTCTATCAGAGAACAATTTGATGTTATTAGAGAATACTCACATTTATTCAATGTTCAAGAAGGTGATCAAATTTTCAATCAAGTATCCTTGGACGAAGTGCTAACATTTTTAAAGGGATTCGCTAAAGAAGAAATCCCAGGTCCCAATGGGTGGACAATAGAGCTTTTCCTAGAATTTTTCGACATTATGGGAAATGATATCCTTGCCATGGTGGAAGACACAAGATTGTCAGGTAAAGTTTCATTGGTTTTAAACTCCAGTTTTATATCATTGATACCCAAATCTTTTGAGGAGTATTAGTTGATTTCCCTTTGCAATCTAGTGTATAAAATCATTGCTAAGATCATTTCAAACAAGATCAAACCAGTATTATCTAGAATCATGTCAAGAGAACAATTGAGGTTCCTTGATAGCAAGAAGATTTTGGATGTTGTAGGAGTGGCCAAAGAAGTTTTCCATAGCGTGAAGACGAGGAAATTAAATGGTATAATTCTTTAGTTGGATTTGACCAGGGCTTACGACAAAGTCAATTGGGGATTTCTAAGACTAGCTCTCATGCAAATCAGTCTCCCTTGGATGGCCATTGGGTGGATAATGGCATGCATAACCTCAGTGAATTATGCCATATTGATTAATGGATGTCCAACATATTTATTCCCTTGTTCGAGAGGCTTAAGACAATGATGTCCACTTTCGCCTCTGTTGTTCCTGATTGTCATAGAAGGCCTGAGCAGACTCATACTCAAGGAAAAGGAAAACAATCTCATTGAAGGCATTAAAATATCCCCTAAGACAACAATAACACATCAATTTTTCATTGATGATGTTATGCTCTTCAGGAAAGGAAAGTCAAGGGAATGGTTTTCTTTTAAAGATCTACTAACTCTTTTTTGTAGGTCTTCTAGAATGGTTATAAATGATTAAAAAATCTATCTTGCTAAAACATAATATAGGGGAGGAGCAATTAAATGAATTATCTTCTATTATTCCTTTCAAAGTTTGTGACCTAGGGGATGGAACAAAATATCTGGGTTATTATTTAAAACCGAATGGCTACAAGGCTGCTGATTGGATTTGGATTCTAAAGGGTTTTGACAAAAAGATTCATCCGTGGTGCTCGAAGTGGATATCAATGGGCGAGAGACTCACGTTAGAAAAATCAGTTTTGCAGAACCTTTATGTGTATTGACTTTCACTCTAGAAGGTCCCAAAATCGATCCTATTTGCAATTCGAAAGAAGATGTTCAACTTTATTTGGGCCGGAAATGATAACCACAAATTACACCTTGTGGATTGGGAAAGATTGGTTTTCCATATGGATCGGGGGGGTTGGTCCATTAAAAACATATTCAAATTCTCCACTGAATTAATGGCTAAAAGCCTTTGGTAGGCGCTGATTGAAGAAATCCTGTGGAGCTGCATAATAAAAGAAAAATATTTTAAAAATATGAGTGTCATACAATGGATTAGAACTAAAGGAAAAAACAAAAAAAGGGCACCAAACAGTTGGGAAGGTCTACTTTCATCTTTCAACATTATTGCAGAGTGGTTAGCGTGGTCTCCTAGAAATGGAAGACGAGATGTTATCTCTGTGGATGGTCCTTTATTTCGCAAATAGTCACCATTTCACATAATTTACAGGAAACGACATGATACTCTAAACTTATTATAAATTGGGTTAATGGAAACATTCCTATCAAGGCTCTGGCACTATCTCCTTGGATGATCCAAATTTAATCTCTCCTCAAGGATTTGTTGCAGATTACTCTAGTGCATATCTTTCGAGTATTTAATTCTGATGCAGACTCTATGTCAAGAAGGGGGCTCTTAGCTGTGGAGGGTTCCATCCACTTCGAATATTGGAACGTTGGTCAACTTCTTGCATCGGGTAGCGAGGCTATCTACACATTTTGATCTTTTTGTTACAACATTAGACTACTCTTTTTGACGTCTTGCATATATTATGTATTCCTTTTTTTTCATGTATTTATATTTTTGCGGCTCTATTTCCTCCTTGACATTTTCTTCGTGATCTTTCGGATTATTCCGAGGTGGCGTTCATCTGTTTTTGGGCACTGTTTTTGCTGCATTTGGTAGCCCTTCTTATCTTGATGTGTTCTGCAGAATCTTTGCTCATGGGGTATTGGTTGTATGGATACTGGCCTCTTTTGGTTGTTATGTTGGCTTTGTATTGGACAAGCATTTATACTTTCCATTAATAAAAAGTATAGTTATCTTTCTTAATGAAAACAAATCTCATAAGACTTCGAGAGTAATCGTGAAACCTAAAGAAGCAAAAAAGGGTGTATTGTATATCGTTTAATGCAATTCATTTTAATGAGTCAAAGTGGATGGTAATTCAAACTTGATTAAGCTAAATTTAGTAATTATAGTTGAGATGTTTTAAATTATTGAATCCATTTATATAATTTAAAAAAAATTAACAATAAAAAACTTAAGATCTGACTAAAAAGTATGTTCCATATTCAAATAATGGTAACCAAAAAATTAATAACATCAAACACTTAACTAATTCTATTGTATGTAATTCTAGCAAGCCATATTAAATAAATAATATGGTTTAAATACATCGATAGGAGTATATCAACTACTTTTAAATGTGTTTCCATGGCGTATATAAGCCATATTATCAATTTTAATATGGCTTACTAGTTGACATGTGCGGGGAAGGATTGTTGAGTTTTAGAGGGATCCAATTTCTTGAAGTGTATTTCTTTTTTTAAATTTAAACTCAAGAAATTTGAACTCTCTTGATTAATAGATCTGGGTTTAAGTTTAATTTTTTCTTTTATAAACGAACATCTATTTTTTAATTACTTTTCATAATATTTTATTTCATGAACCAACATGGATTTTTTTAAAATACTTTGCATAATTTTTTTTATTTTATGAGCCGACGTGAATTTTTTAAATTATTTTGTTACAAACGTTACATCATGTTACAACATCTCCCCCATATTTTTTTTAAATACTTTTCATAATTTTTTATTTTATGAGCCGGCATGAATTTTTTTAATTATTTTGTTACAAACGTTATTTTGTTACAAACTAGCTGTAAAGCACCTGGTTTCACTCGGTGCAATAATAATTGTTATTATAAAAAATGATAACAATTATAAATAAACAATATATTAAATATATTGAATTAAATAATAATAAATACAATAGTTAATAATTTAATAATAATAATAAAATAATAAAAATATAATAATTAAACATAGTGGTTAACCATGGTCGATCATGGTTGGTTAAACATGGTCGACCATGGTTGATTGGCCATGGTTGACCATGGTGAACCATGCTTAAGAAGCAACCATGGTTAATAATATTATTAGTATTATTATGATTAACCAACCATAGATGGTTAATATTATTATTACTATTATTAACTAACCATGGCCAACCATATGGTTGACATTGGTTGAATTTGGTTAACGATGGTTGACAATGGTTGAGCATGGTTGTTACAACCCCAAATTTACCCAATTTAAAAAAAATAAAATTATATAGGTATTTATAACGACATTACTTATTATGTCATAGGTATGCAGTTGATAAGGATGCATTCCAAACTTCAACATCTCTCTCTTATCAGGTATAATTTGAGTTCTGATGTTCTTAGAGTTCGTTGTCATAAAGACGTAGTTTGCGGAATAAAATTCAGTCTTTAAGTGACGTCTATAAGTTTTCTATTACAGCCATAGTTTGGCCTAATAACTAACATGAACACGTTATAATTAGAATTCCCTATCTGTACAACTCATCTTATATTCTTCGTAGCCTTTATGTTAAGGTCCTGGGCTTATTAGCCCATGCTACGATCTAATCCTGAGCTGAAGACCTACCATTATTACTACTATGTTATAAAACAATATAAGGTATTCTTATTATTTCTTATGTGATTGCAAGTTAGTACCATGGTAGAGTAAACCAACCTATGGCCTAGCTAACCTGGTCATAATGAACTTTAATACGATACTTAGTATGACGTTGGCTATGTCTTATTACTTATATGCATTTGCATACATTTACACCCCGTTCTATACATAAGTTTTTATCCCTTAAAAGATCTAAATATGATTCTTGAACTCACATTTAATATAAAATATTGTGCAAATGACTATACATTGGATTTATATTATGTTTATGCAAAGGTTAATAGTATGGAAATCAAATTCCCATATAACTATAGAGTTATGGTGTTTATGTGCAACTAGCACTTTGAATTATATGTTGACATAGATTGTTTCCATAACTACCAGTATTATTTATCACAAGTTGGCATAGCAAGTCAGATTTATGCCCCTACGCTGGCTTGCCAAGTCATCGAGCCATGTGAACAGTATTACAACTTGGTGTTCCTGGCACAATACATGGCAATGGACCATGTGACAGATCGCAAACAATTAATGGTGATATCTTTGGTTGTCTCGTCGACTTAATGGTCGGGATGTTTGACAGTGTCGAGCCTTAACCGCGTTGTAGCCTCGTTATGAATGTGAGATCTCGACCCTCCAAGTTTCAATGGAAAGTGGTCGCTCGTCGTTGATCTGTCAAGTCTCGGGTATCGAAAATCTTGGATATATGTGCTAATTAATGCGGTTTTGATGTTTGGTAAACTGTTATGGGTTTTGCTCAGGTTTTCGTTGTTGTGTTTGCAAAGCAGAGGTGTCGAAGGCACTCTCTTGTAGCTTGTAGAGAAGGGTTCATATGTGTGCACATGGTTTAACCCTGTAGTGTGGCAACACAGTTTCGATGATTTTTACGATGTTAACGTAATAACTATCCTGAAGATCTCATAGAGCATTTTACAGTGGATAGATCTATGTTATGAGTTTCTTTAGTTCTTAGATGAGGTCAATGGTTTTGAACAGAGATTCCTTCTGCATCTTGGGAAACTTTCCTTAAGATTTTTGGTGCTGGTGTAATGTAGGGTTTGTTTATTCGAACTGGAATTCCTTCTTGTTTACTCATGTTATGAATTGGCCAAGGTTTTCTTGGCACTTAGGTAACTATCTTCTCCAGCTAGCTTAATAATTTTCAATGTTTAGATCTCTGTTTAAGACATAACCCAACTACCTTGTGTTTTTGTGTAGGTTCAAGATGTATTGTAAACGAGAAAGGGTTGCTCAAACCTTGCGATGGTTTCGGCTCCTCGGCGCAGTTCAGAATTGCTTACGCCTGAGACCAAATAAAGGTTCTTTCAACATTTAACTCTTACCTTATGTAATTTCTTACTCATTTCCTCCATTTATTAACACTGTGATAATGTTTGTGTGTGCATGTACAACATTATCAACTCGGCATTGGGTGTGGACTTAGGTAAGCTTACCCTCCTCTTTGCATAAGTTTTAAATGGAAGTTAGCCATGCTCTGCGTTTAGTTGGAGATTAGTAAGCAAAATCTATGGGCAATTCTTCCACATTTTCCCATGCGAATGTTTGAGTTTATAGGTGATTAGGGTTAGCCTTACAGCCTCCCCATTTACCTTGTTGTTTCTATATTTAGCATTTTGTTAAGTAAAAGAGCTCTTTACTATGAATATTTTATAATTCAGAACTTAAGACTTTCGGTTCTGTATTTAACATTTTATATAAGCAAGATTTATGGTTTTAAGTGAATGCTTGGCCTCGACAACGACATCTATTTTTCCTTTTGTATTTTAAATGAGAGTTCTCTAATTTAAAAGCTTACAGCTTTGGATGTGAATCAATGTTTTCTTTTTAATCCAGAGTGTATCGTCTTATTTGACTGAGCCCTTCGTCTTTGTATCTACATATTTTGTTTATATAAAAATCCATTTGGCTATGTGTATGCGATATCCCCAAAATTAATATTTTGCCTATGTATATTATTATTTCCATTCTTGAAGTTGGAGTTCATAAGGATAAAATAGTTTCTCAGCCTCTCAGCTCTATGCAATAATGCTTATCGTTATCCTTTTTAATTTGGTATAGAATCATAGTTGGCCTTTCGGCTTCTTGTAAGAAATAAATCAATTGTAGAGTATATGATAATAGATATTTCTAATGCGTGAATATTGTGAAATCTATTTGGCTATGTATAAATGCCTAAGTATAATTTGTTCGACATACTCTATTTATGATACTACTTTGATGTTGTGTGTTTCATAACAGGTCATTCAATACTATTTAAACATTAGAAATAATACCTCTCTCTATTTAGCGTAGTAATATATTATATTCAATATAAACCCTAGGTTATAAGGTAGCTTTGTAAACTTGAACTATCATATGAAAAACACAGTTTTAACCAGAAAATTAGTATTGATAGAATAATGTAGTTAACCTGGACATGGTAATTATAGTGTGAACAGAATAATAACATGATATTTGTACTCCTCGGAATTAAAATAATGAATCATTAAACGGAACATTTAATTAATATAAATTAAAATTACAGTTCATCATTCTATAATAACACTACACAGAAAAATATTGAATACTAACTAACAAAATATAAGAACCTTATAGTAAGAAAAGAATGAATCCAATCTGAAGTTCGTCGTTCCTCCCAACCAATCTTCCACAACAGCAAAGATTGCTTGCTTTGAAACCCCTGATCCTATTTGCTGGACCACAAGGACAAAGACTATTGAATCAGTTATGAACTATCACTCAGTTCCACTCCTTTACTCAACAATAATATTTCTCTCCTCCATAAAAGCCTCATGCTTTTCTGATGGGAATGCTTATTTATCTTTTCCTAGGACTTAGGTATATCATGAGCCTCTTGCTCCAGAACCTCCATCTGGAGTTCTAACCTGAAAAATAGGGATGATGCTTCCTGCACTTGTTGAGGTATTAAATATATATTTTCACCACTATGGGATTTTTGTTCAACACTTGTCATTGCTCCTCGTGGGCCAGCAAACACTCTTTTAACAACTACTTCAAATTGGATTCTCCTGTTTATATTGATTTAATAATAATAATAATTCAAAATCCTCATACAAATGTCTTTGACCACACTTGGTCAAATAATTGTTCAACAATAATTAAAACAATATTACAAAGTATTAAATCTTAGACAAGGTTCTAGGGGTATTACATACACTCCCCCTAAAGATAACACCATCCTCGGTGTTATTCAATCTTCTATGGTTTCTTCTTGGAACAGAATTAGATATGCCTCTCGCATTTTAATTTCCAATTCCCAAGTAGCTTCTTCTAGGCCAAGGTACATCCATTGCACCTTTACCTTCCCAATGATGTGGTTCTGAAGAATAAGCTCCCTCATGTCGAGGATGCATTCTGGTTCCACTTGGAATTCTCCTTCTGATTCCACCTAAATAACATTCCAATCCACAACATGAGTAGCATCATGTACATACTTATTTAACAAGGAAACATGAAAAACATTATGTACTTTTACCATAGGTGGTAATGCCAACCGATAAGCTACCGGTCCAACCCGATCTAATATCTCAAAGGGGCCACAATACCTGGGTGCTAGTTTAGCACATTTCCCCAATCTAAAATAACTCTTCCTTGGTTCTACTTTTACATAAACATGGTCCCCTACTTGGAAATCTCTTTGAGTTCTTTTTAAATTTACATAGCTCTTTTGTCTATCTTGAACTATCTTCAAATTATGTTGTACTTTTTTCATGGTTAGTTCCATATCTTTCAACACTTCAGGATCTAACATTAGTCTATCAACTGGACTACTCCAAGAAATTGGAGTGTTACATTTTCGTCCATAAAGTATTTCAAATGGGCTCATCTTAGCAGAAGCTTGAAAATGATAATTGTATGCAAATTCAACCAAATGTAAGTAGTCTTCCCATTTTCTGGGTTTATGCATAGCATACATTCCAAGCATGTATTCTAAGATCTTATTTACTCTTTATGTTTGTCCATCCGTTTGAGAATGAAAAGCAGTACTGAAATTTAGTTTAGTATCTAATCCTTTAAACAAAGCCTTCCAAAAATTTTCAGTAAACTTTGAATCTCTATCAGAAATTACTATTTACGAATTCCATGCAATCTAAAAATTTCTTTCATAGAGATATCAGCAATATGTATAGTTTTGTAAGTAGATTTAACAGGAATAAAATGTGTTTCCTTACTCAACTTATATACTAAAATCATTATAAAATCATTATGTTTAGCATTTTTAGGAAAACTTGTTATGAATTCCAAACTAATAACTTCCCATTTCCATTCTGGAATGGGTAAAGGCTTCAATAACTAGGCTGGATGCTGATGTTCAGCTTTAACTTGCTGGCATTCCATGCATTTCGCTATGTATTTTGCAACTTCATTTTTCATATTAGGCCAAAAGAATTCTTTCCTAAGCATGGTAATAATTTTCTGGTATCCAGGATGTCCTGAATACGGTTTCTTATGCATTTCATTCATAATTAACAACTTAACTTCATTAGAGTTAGGTACATATAATCTTCCCTTATACATCAATAATTCTTTTCTGTTCAATTTTAAATATGTTTTTATTTGTCTTGTTTCATTTCCTGTTGTTTTATCTTTTAATTTCTGATATTCATCATCAACTCTTGCTGATGTTTGTATTTTTAATTCCAAATCTATTTCGTAACTGCTACTTGTAGTTACATATAACATATTAGCATGACGACTCAAAGCATCTACTACTTTATTCTCTTTCCCTTTTATGTGTTTTATTTCGAAATCATATTCACTTAGAAAAGAAAGCCATCTAGCTTGTCTTTCATTTAGATTATGTTAATCAAAAAGATATTTTAGACTGACATTATCATATTTTAATAAAAATCATCTACCAATAAAATAATGTCGCCACATTTTTAGTGCGTGTATTATAGTATCCAACTCCAAATCGTGAGTAGCATAATTTCTTTCATGCTCTTTTAGTTTTCTAGACTCATAAGCCACAACATGATTATCTTGTATTAACACTCCTGTCACGTCTCCACTGACCTCCATGGCCACGGGAGACAGGGTATTTTTTAAGGATTATAAAAGTATGCTTAAGTGTAGTATTCTAGGCGATTATTTTGGATTGAAAAAAACATAAATATAGATTGGTAGGTGAATATTAAATATGAAACATACAATTTACTACTGAAACTTGTAAAATTTGGCAAATATTATGATAAAAAAAACATATTTTATGTAAATATAGGCGATATTAGAGCATAAAAATGACCAAATAGCGAATTTATTTTTTGAGAAAAGGCCCCAAAAATAGCCAATTGGCGAAATTTCACCCCTAAAAATTTCCCTGACGGGAGACCCTGATACTTTTTTTTTTCCAAATCCGACTGAACACACACACAGAGTCGAATAAGCTCGAATCCACAATCCACAATCTGCAATCCGCAATTGCGGATGCGGAAGTGCAAAACTTCATAACCGGAAAACTTACCTTTCCACAATCTGCAATCCGCAATTGCAGATGCGGAAGTGCAAAACTTCATAACTGGAAAACTTACCTTTCCGCAATCCGCAATCCGCAATTGTGGATGTGAAAGGTCAATTTTAAATCTCTGACAAATATCACTTCCACAATCTGCAATCCGCAATTGCAGATGTGGGCATGCGGAACCATACCCTTGTAATGCAGACAACCTTACACACAAACTTCTGAGGTGCATAACTTCTCCATCCTTGCTCCAAATGAGACAAGGTCAGTACTGTTGGAAAGCTCTTGGAGAGCTCTATCCAATGGTGAAATCCCTACACCATTTGAGCACTCCTTTCCTATCAAATTTTCCACCGATGTTCTGTCCAGAACTCCACTTGAAAATTCAACCTTCTTTCTACCATGACCTTCCCTTCCACCTGACACACCGAGGGGTTTTGAAACACCTCCAGGGAATTCCCCTCCTTCCCAAGGATCAAGTCCAAGCATACAACTCATTTCCAAGTTAATCATACACATCATAACATGTTGGATGCATTAAATTAGATCTAACAAATACATCTAACACATGCAAGACTTATAATGTATTAAACTCATGCAATACAATGATATACATGTAATAATGAACTCAGTCCTTTACTCGGGCCTTCACATGACTTCATGTCAATCAAATTCATATAAACATGCATTCTACAATTCCACAATTGAACATAAGCAACCATTTCATAACAATGAAACATCATGATTTAACATAGCAAGAGTACTTATCTTGAATTTCCGAAGCAACTGGCTAAGTGAGAGCAACGTTCCACCCAACCTTAGATCTCTTTCCTGACTGTACTCTTTCAGTTGAGAGATTACCCCCGAGCTGGGTTGTGTATCCACTAAGAGGGTTATTAGGTTCTCTCACAGTCAAGGTTCCATCCCAATGCTAAGCCAATATGTAGTTGGGTTTATCAAGCATTCCAGGGAACCTAACCATGCTAAGCCAACCTACAGTGGGTTTATCAAGCATTCAGGGACACACTGGTCATGCTAAGACAACTTCTAGTTGGGTTTATCAAGCATACCAATAGCAGTGTCATGCTAATCCAGCATACAGTTGGGTTTATCAAGCATACCCGACAAGTTGATCAAGCTAAGACAACCTGTAGTGGGTTTATCAGGCATACCAAGCAATACAATCATGCCAATCCAGCATACTATTGGGTTTATCAAACATATCAGACAAACCGATCATGTTAATCCAACCAACAATGGGTTTATTAGGCGAACAGGGACAACAAGGGAGGCGTTGCTAAGCCAGTGAGCTCAACCACAGAGCTACAGGCATCTCAACACTCAGTCGACCTGGAACCCACATTACCTACGACATTCAACACAAGGAAGACCCTCTTCCCTGTTGTGCAGTCCCTCAAGGCCTCTTCCCTTCCAGTGTTATTCCAGGATGGGCATAGAAAGGTCTAGTCACTAGTTCTATGAGACTTCAACCTTCACAAGGTTTATCAAGCAACCCAATCCTATTCCATAGTTCAACGAAGGACTCCTTCCAGGATTGCAGATGAGCTATGTTCCACAATCTATCTTCTGCGATCCAAGCTTTTGTTCTCATGATTTCTCTGCACTGTTTAAGCTTGCAGTTTCCTCACGGGTTCTATCAATATGTTATGGACACTCTGTCATCAGCAGACTAGGTTCACACACACTAATTTCATGGATATCAACTCTCTGGTATTTCTATTACACAGGGGAAACACAATTATCTTCACATTATTCCACTCAGTTGGCTCTGCGTATGCAGGGATGTAGGAGTGATCTCCCTCTCTCTAGATCAATTGATCAAGAATGGCTAGTGTCAATGGAGGAGGAATGAATGCATGTATGTCATTCACTAGAACCGGTAGTCAAAACGGTTTAGCGCATTTTCAGGCATTGAGTGTCTTCTAGGACAAGTAATTAGAGCCATGCCCTACCATATGAAATCACAGGCATGCTCCATACTCCATTGGCTTCAGCAATAGGGTTCTCAAAAACCCATGCAACTGAATTAATGTCATCAGGGAGTTCAAACGGGTTCACAGTCAGACATGTGGCAACATGGGAAACCAATCCCATAACCCCCTCACCTATGCCTAGTGGATAGATGCAGCCCCTTCTCATTAGTTTCCTCTTTATCCAGCTTCTTAGTTATTTTATTAATTAATAATAATTACATCATTTACATTTCTTCATGGCTTAACATCCCATGAATAATCAAACTGTCCAAATACTTGCCTAAGCAATAATCCTTAAACATCCACTAGTGGGGCCTTAGAATTGGGCTCCACACTAGGGAAATTACACACATTGCATATATACAATATTTACATTGAAGCCAAATAACATCAAGGGGAAAATGGGGTATTACAACTCCCTCTCCCTTAAAATAACACTGTCCTCGGTGTTCTCCTAACTAAACAAAAATGGGAATGCCTCTTTCATGGCATCCTGTAGCTCCCACATGGCCCCTTTCTAGACTAAGGTGCCTCCATTTCACCTTTAACTGCCCTATGGACTGGTTCCAGAGCAAGGTAACCTTCCTATCGAGGATGCATATAGGATCCACCTAGAACTCTCCCTCTAGTTCCACTTGTATCACATGCCAATAAATGATATGATTAGGATCATATATATATTTCTTAAGCAAAAATACATGGAAAACATTATGAGATTTCATGTTAGAAGGAAATGAAAACCTATATGAAACTAGCCCTATCCTATCAAGGACTTCAAATGGCCCACATTATTTGGGTGCCAACTTTGCACAACTTCCCAACTTCATAGAAATATTCCTTGGTTTCACTCTCAAGTAGACATGATCCCCAATTTAAAATTCCTTATGCATTCTTTTCAGATCTGCATAACTCTTCTGCTTATCCTATTCTTCCTTCAAATTCTTCCTGATCTTCAAAATCTCTTTCTCCATCTCCTCAATCATTTCTGGCCCAAGCACTACTTTGTTCACTGGGCTGTCCCAACTTACTAGAGTTCTACATCCTTTATCATACAACACTTCAACAGGACTCATCTTCAATGATGCTTGATGTCCATTGTTGTAAGCAAATTCCACTAAGTGTAAATAATCTTCCCACTTAGATGGTTTATCCATCACATACATCCTTAACATATCTTCAAGGATTTGATTTACTCTTTCAGTCTGACCATCCATTTGAGGATGATAGGATATACTAAACTTCAACTGAGTTCCCAACTTGTGGAACAATCCTTTCAAAAAATTAGATGTGAACTTTGTGTCACGGTCTGAAACTATTGCCTTGGGAAATCCATGCAATCTAAATATCTCTCTCATGAAGATATCTGTAATTTCATTCACCTTGTGGGTGGACTTGACTGGAATGAAATGAGATACCTTTGATAGCTTGTCCACCACCACCATGATTGAATCATGCTTCTTCACTGTCATTGGAAACCCTGTTATGAAGTGTATAGAGATCACTTCCCACTTCCATTATGGGATGGGCAATGGATGCAACAATCCTGCTGGATGTTGATGCTCTGCCTTAGCCTATTGACACTTTTGACATCTAGCAATGTACTCGGCTATGTGTTTTTTCATCCCATGCCAAAAGTACCGCCTCCTTGTTGTTGTTATATTCTTCTGATATCCTGGATGTCCTGAGTATGGTCTTTGATGTATCTCATCCATCACCAACTTCTTCAAATATGCATTGTTTGGAATGTACAGTATGGTATTATGATAAATGAGAACATTACCCTCACCCAGTTGATATCTTGCATACCTATCCTCTATAACATTCTACTGCAATTTCTCTTTGATCTGAAGGTAGACCTCATCACTATCTTGAGCCTCTAAAATTATTGCCTTCAAATCTGATTCACACCTACTTACTACTGCAATATGGAATCTCCTGCTGAGTGCATCAACAACTTTATTCTCCTTACTCTTCACATGCTTAATTTCCAAATGAAACTCACAAAGAAACTCCATCCATCTATTTTGTCTTGCATTCAGATTTGGCTGGTCAAACAAGTATTCCAAACTCATATGATTAGTTCTGAGTTCAAATCTTCTTCCCAAAAGATAATGCCTCAATCTCTTGAGAGCATGAACTATAGCTGCTAGCTCCAGGTCATGGGTGGCATACTTCATTTCATGCTCCTTTAGCTTCCTCGACTCATAAAACATCACAAACGCTTCTTGCATTAGCACTCCACCGAGTCCTTCAATGCAAGCATCAGTGCATACTACAAAATCCTTACTCGGATCTGCAATATTCAAAATAGGTGCACTAGTAAGCAACTCTTTTAACTACTGAAAACTTCTTTCACATTTTTCAGGCCATGTGAACTTGATGTCCTTCCTCTGCAATGAAGTAATTGGATGGGATATCTTAGAGAAGCCTCCAATGAACCTCCTGTAGTAACCAACAAGGCCCATAAAAGATCTAACATCTGCTGCATTCCTTGGAATAGACCAATCCATGATGACCTCAATCTTCTCTGGATCCACTGCAATGCCCTATGCTGATATAATATGACCCAAATATTGCACCTTCTCTTGATAGAAGTTACATTTACTCATCTTGGCATACAGTTGGTGCTCCCTAAGGATTTGCAATACCATTCTCAAATGCTCATTGTGTTCTTCTTCATTCTTTGAATACACAAGGATATCATCCAAGAAGATAATCACAAACCTATCCAAGTTCTTACTGAAGACAATGTTCATAAGACACGTGAATGTAGCAGGCACATTGGTAAGACCAAATGGCACCACCATAAATTCATAATGGCCATACTTAGTTCTGAAGGCTATTTTATGAATGTCTTCTTCCTTTATCCTTACTTGATGGTACCCAAACCTCAAGTCAATCTTTGAAAACACTCTAGATTCCTTCATTTGATCAAACAAGTCATCGATCCTTGGAAAGGGATACTTGTTCTTAATTGTCACCTTATTGAGCTACCTGTAATCAATACATAGCCTCAATGTTCCATCCTTCTTCTTGAAAAACAACACTAGTGCACCCCATGGGGATACACTCGGTCTGATATATTCCTTGTCCATTAACTCCTGCAGCTACATCTTCAATTCTACCAACTCCAGTGTGCTCATTCTATAAGTCTCTTTGGAGATGGGTGCTGCTCCTGGAACACGATTAATGGAAAATTCAATATCTCTTTTGGGTGGCAATCCTGGAACCTCATCTGGAAACACATACTGAAACTCTTGCAATATCTAGAAGTATTCTATCTTGGGTCCCTTATCCTCTATTGAATCTAATATATGCACAACATATAACTGGAAACACTTTTTATAAAACTTCCTCAACTACAGAGTAGAAATCCGCCTAATTGAAACAATGTTTGGAATTCCTTTAACCAACCTTGGCTTTCCTTCATCATCAAGGCATTCCAGTGCTTTCTCATAACAGTCTAATTTGTCCCTATTCCTTTCCAACCAATCCATGCCAATTAAGGCATCATATGACCCCAATGGTCAGACATTTAATTCTGTATGTGTGAGGAGTCCATTCAATTCTATAGGACACTCCTTCACTACTTCACTCACCTTTCTCTTGGTTCCAGTGGCTAATTGAACTAGACAAGCCTTACTATGCTTTACTTTACCAAGAGAACAAATTTCAACTACCTTAGGAGATACATACTATGAGTAGACCCTAGATCAATCAAAATAGAAATAGGTTGCTCAACAATATTACCTGCAACCTCCACCACTGTTGATTGATGTTCTGCTTGATGATCATCCAGTGCTGCATAAATCCTAGGTGTTTCTATTGCCATGTCCCCTATTGTAGCTTCTCCTCTAACATTGTGCAAGCTCCTGGGGTTCTTCTTTGCAGTTAGGCAATCTCTGAGCATGTGGTTTTCCCCACAACCCCAACACTAAAGTGGCCCCTTTGACATTCTATCTGCTGCTACAGCTGGCTTGAATTCTCTTCTTGCTTGCTGGCCTTCTGGAAATCTCCTAGGTTGATTTCTAAATGATGGTTTGAACTCACCTTTATTTTTATCAAACCTTCCCTTGGGTTTACCTTTCCACGCTGGTTGCACCTCTGCTTTACCTTTACCCTGCTCATAGCAATGCTCTTCCATTCTAATGGCTTCATCTAAGCTTGGTGGATTCACAAACTCTATTCTATCTTTGTAGCTCTATGGTAGACTACCAAGGAAGCATTGGATCTTCACTCTTTCATCCTTGATGTAGTCCACATACCTCAGTAGCTCCAGAAACTTGTGAACATGATCATCCATGGTGTTCTGTCCTAGCCTAAGTTCATTGAACTCTTTTATTTTGCTATCATAATACCTAGTTGATAGGTACTTCTCCTAGAAATGTCTTTGAAACCTTTCCCAGTTCACTCTTCTTTCACTGATTCCTTTCACTTGCATGAGGTGATCCCACCAAATAGAAGCTATTCCACTAAGGTTTTAAATAGAAACCTTAGCCTTTTCATTCTCTGAATACTCATGCATTCTGAAGTACTTATTTATTCCAAAAATCCATGCCTCTGCTTCTTGACCTTCTTTGCTTTCACCATCAAAAGTGGGAGGCCTTCCCTTCCTAAATTCACTCTGTGGGATACCTCTGTGCCTCTTTCTGCCCTTACTCTTGCTGGAAGTGCGTCTTGGACTCCCTTGAGAACCCTCTAAATCATCTGTCCTGCTAGAAGAAAACTTCGTAGAGTGTGTCATGTGCCTTCTGCTTATAGAACCCCTTCTAGGGCTTGGAGTTATTTTCATAGAACGTCCCCTAGAGTGACTATCTGCATTCGTTTCCTCTCGGCCTTCGTGTCTTGGGTTAGAAACACCGTTAATCATTTTGCTGTAAGTCTGTAAAACTCTGCAAAATGGCCACATTGAGCTTATGTTTCTCTTATTGTGCTTTCATCATCTGCTCGTTAAAGCTCACCATAGTCTCAGCCAAGTTTGGAAGCATCACTTGCTCCCTTCTTCCATCAAACTTGGCCTCTGTATGTGCTTCTTGCATGTTCTCACCCATCACACCATCTTCTGGTCCAAATGGGCCCTGCGCATCATTTAGAGTGACCATTCTTACACCGTTATGTGCACTGCCCTGTGATGCAATGCATCTTACAGCTATTGCTATCTCTGTTCATGTCAGAGACATTCTATTAGATATCACAAGCATGCAATAAAATCTATCATACCCATTCAAACCATGAACTATTCATTTGAACAATCAATTAATTAAATAGTTCATCAAAACCAACTGAAGCTCTGATACCACTCTGTCACGTCCCCACTGACCTCCATGGCCACGGGAGACCCTGATATAAATTTTTTTTTCCAAATCCGACTAAAAACACACACACACACGCAGTCTAATTAGCTCTGATCTGCAATCTGCAACTCACGATTGCAAACCCGCAATCCGCAATTGCGAACCCGCAATCTGCAATCCGCAATTGTGGATGCGAAAGCACAAAAATTCATAATCAGAAAACTTACCTTTCCGCAATCTGCAACAGTAGACCCGCAACCCGCAATCCGCAAATGCGAACTTGCAATCCACAATCCGCAAATGTGAACTTGCAATCCGCAATCCGCAATTGCGGATGCAAAAGTGCAAAACTTCATAACCGGAGAACTTACCCTTTCGCAATCTGCAATTCGAAACGACCGACCTGCAATCTGCAAATGCAAACCCGGAATCTGCAATCTGCAATCCGCAAATGCGAACCCGCAATCTACAATCCACAATTGTGGATGTAGAAGGTCAATTTTCAATCTCCAACAAAGATCACTTCTGCAATCCCCAATTTGTAATTGCGGATGCGGGCATGCAGAACCATACCTCTGTAATGAAAAATTTCCACACACACTTCTGAGGTGCATAACTTCTCCATCCTTAGTCCAAATGAGACAAGGTCGGTACCATTGGAAATCTCTTGGAGAGCTCTATCCAATGCTGAAATCCATGCATCATCTGAACACTCCTTCCCTATCAAATTTCCCACTGAATTTCTATCCATAACTCCACTTAAAACTTCAACCTTCTTTCTACCATGACATTCCCTTCCACCTGACCCACCAAGGGGTTCAGAAACACCTCCAGGGCATTCCCCTCCTTGCCAAGGATCAGGTACAAGAATAAAACTCATTTCCAAGTTAATCATACACATCATAACATGTAGTATGCGTTAAATTAGATCTAACAAATACATCTAACATATGCAAGACTTATAATGCATTAAACTCATGCAATACAATGATATACATGTAATAATGAACTCAGACCTTTACTCAGGCCTACACATGACTTCATGTCAATCAAATTCATATAAACATGCATTCTACAATTCCACAATTGAACATAAGAAACCATTTCATAACAATGAAACATCATCATTTAACATAGCAAGAGTACTTATCTTGAATTTCCGAAGCAACTGGCTAAGTGAGAGAAACATTCCACCCAACCTTAGATCTTTGTCCATCCTGTACTCTTTCAGCTGAGAGATCACCCCCAAGTTAGGTTGTGTATCCACTAAGGAGGGTTATTTGGTTCTCTCACAGTCAAGGTTCCATTCCAATGCTAAGTCAATTTGTAGTTGGGTTTATCAAGCATTCCAGGGCACCTACCCATGCTAAGGCAACCTATAGTTGGTTTATCAAGCATTTAGGGACACACTGGTCATGCTAATCCAACTTCCAGTTGGGTTTATCAAGAATACCAATAGCAGGGTCATGCCAATCCAACATGCAGTTGGGTTTATCAAGCATATCAGACAAGCTGATCAAGCCAAGCCAACTTGTAGTGGGTTTATCAGGCATACGAAGAAATAAAATCATGCCAAGTTAGCATACCATTGGATTTATCAAACATATTAGACAAGTTGATCATGTTAAGTCAACTGACAGTGGGTTTATCAGGCGAACATGGATAGCAAGGGAGGTGTTGCTAAGCCAGTGAGCTCAACCACAGATCTGTAGGCATTTCAACACTCAGTCGACCTGGCACCCACATTACCTACCACATCCAACACAAGGAAGACCCTCTTCTTTGTTGCATAGTCCCTCAAGGCCTCTTCCCTTCTAGTGATATTCCAGGATGGGAATAGAAAGGTCTAGTCGCTAGTTCTATGAGACTTCATCCTTCACTGGGTTTATCAAGAAACCCAACCCTCTTCCACAATTCAACGGCGGACTCTTTCCAGGCTTGCAGACAAGATTTGTTCCGCAATCTATCTTCTGCAATCCAAGTTCTGGTCCTTAGGGTTTCTCTGCACTGTTTAAGCTTGTAGTTTCCTCATGGGTTCTATCACTCTATTCTGGACACTCTGTCATTGGAAGACTGGGTTCACACACACCAATTTCATGGCTATCATCTCTCTGGTATTTCTATTACCCAGGGGAAACATTATTATCTTTAGATTATTCTACTTAGTTGGCTCTGTGTGTGCAGGGATGTTGGAGTGAGCTCCCTCTCTCTGTATCAATGGATCGCGAATGGCCAGTGTCAATGGATGAGGAATGAATGTGTGTATGTCTTTCACCAAAACCGGTAGTCAAAACGGTTCAACGAGTTTTCAGGCATTGAGTGTCCTCTAGGACAAGTAATCAGAGCCATGGTCTGCCATATGAAATCGCAGGAATGCTCCATACTCCATCAGCTTCAGCAACAGGGTTCTCAACCACCCTCTGCAACCGAATTAATGTCATCGAGGAGTTCAAACGGGTTCAAAGTCAGACATGTGAAAACATGGGAAACCAATCCCATAACCCCCTCACCTCTCCCTAGTGGATAAACGTGGCCCCTTTTCATTAGTTTCCTCCTTAGCCAGCTTCTTAGTTATTTTATTCATTAATAATAATTACATCATTTACATTTCTTCATGGCTTAACAACCCATGAATAATCAAACTATCCAAATACTTGCCTAAGCAATAATCCTTAAACATTAACTAGTGGGGCCTTGGACTTGGGATCCACACTAGGGAAATTACACACACTTCATATATACAGTATTTACATTGAATCCAAATAACATCAAGGGAAAAATGAGGTATTACAACTCCCTCTCCCTTAAAATAACACTATCCTCGGTGTTCCCAAAACTGGACAAAAATGGGAATGCCTCTTTTATTGCATCCTCTAGCTCCCACGTGGCCCCTTCTGGACTAAGGTGCCTCCATTGAACCTTTACCTGCCCTATGGCATGGTTTTGGAGCAAGGTAACCTTCCTATCGAGGATGCATATAGGCTCCACCTGGAACTCTCCCTCTGGTTCCACCTTTATCACATGCCAATCAATGATATGATTAAGATCATATACATATTTCTTAAGCAAAGATACATGGAAAAAATTATGAGCTTTCATGTTAGCAGGCAATGCAATCCTATATGCAACTGGCCCTATCCTATCAAGGAATTCAAATG
The DNA here is from genome assembly GCA_027924585.1 of Larix kaempferi. Taxonomy (NCBI): domain Eukaryota; kingdom Viridiplantae; phylum Streptophyta; class Pinopsida; order Pinales; family Pinaceae; genus Larix; species Larix kaempferi. Next base: position 7,121,829 of record BSBM01000159.1, on the reverse strand, counting down.
GCCCACAATATCTGGGTGCCAACTGGGCACAACTTCCCAACTTCATGGAACTCTTCCTTGGTTTAACTCTCAAGTAGACATGATCCCCAATTTGAAATTCCTTATGCATTCTTTTTAGATCCGCATAACTATTCTGCTTGTCCTGTGCTGCCTTCAAATTCTTCCTGATCTTCACAATCTCATGCTCCATTTCTGGCCCAAGCACTACTCTGTTCACTGGGCTTTCCCAACTTATTGTAGTTCTGCATCCTTTGCCATACAACACTTCAAAAGGACTCATCTTCAATGATGCTTGATGTCCATTGTTGTAAGCAAATTCCACTAAGTGTAAATAGTCTTCCCACTTAGATGGTTTATCCATCACATACATCCTTTACGGGTATCAATTTTTAATTGTCATATTATTTGGTTATCTATAGTTGATGCACAATCTTAAAGTACCATCTTTCTTTTTCACAAATATTATCGGTGCTCCCCAAGGGTAAACACCTGGTCGGATATATTTTTTGTGAATTAACTCTTGAATCTGATATTTTAATTCATTCAATTCCAATATGTTCTTTCTATAAGGAGATTTTGAAGTTGGTACTACTCCTGGTACAAGATCGTTTGTAAAATCTCTCTCTCTTTTAGGAGGTAGTCCTAGAATTTCATCCAGAAATACATCTTTGAATTCTTTCAGTATTGGAATATCATTTATATAAATTTTATCATTTTTATTTCTATCATCAAGTATGTGAAAAGCAAAAACTTTACAGCCTTTCCTAACTGATATTTTCATTTGCAAAGCAAAAATTTCTCTAATCATAACTTTCCTAGGAATGTCTTTTACTACAAAAGAATTATTTTCTTCATCAATGCATGCAAAAGATTTATCATAGGAGTTTAGAATCACTCTTTGTTTTTCTAACCAGTCCATTCCTATTATCATGTCATACGATCCCAAAGGTAAAACATTCAAATCTGCATGTGTTTTAAATTCATTCATGAAAAACTCACAGTTTTTAACAAAGTTAGTTACTTTCATTTTTGTTCCAGTAGCAAGATGAACTAACCATGAATTTTCAAACTTATCTTGCTGAAGTTTACATGCTTCTACCAATCTAGGAGATATATAACTTAAAATTGCACCTGGATCTATCAACATAGAAATAGGTTTGTCTTTCAACGTACCTTCAATTCCGACCATTGTCGATTGATGATCTGCTTGTCGATTCTCCATTGCTGCGCTAATCCTTGGTATGCTTTTGGCCACATCTTCTACAGTAGCATCTTCTTGTATGGAATGTAAATTATTAACATACTTTCTTCTCTTTGGACAATCTTTAAAGTAATGTGGTTCTCCAGACTCCCAACATTTCAGAGATTCTTTTTTATTATTAACTTTGTTATATGTAGCAGGTACATCTCTTCCTTTGTTATTCATTATATTTTGAGGTTTCTTTATGTAGTTATTCCCTTGATAAATTTTATAGTTACTTCCAGTATTTCTGAAAAAAACTTATTTCCTCTTTTCTTTTGATCATAACTCTTTCATTTCCAGGTTGGTATGTTATCGTCTCTGTTTTTATTTTGTTCATAGCAGAAGTTTGCATTTCTCATTGCTTCTTCTAAAGTTTTAGGGTTATCACACTCAATCCTTTCCTTATATATTATCGGAAAACAACTTAGGAACCATTGTACTTTTGTTTTTTCTTCAATGATGTAGGGTACATATCAAATTAAACTTAAAAGTTTGTTGCATAACTCCTTCATAGTTAATGTTCCAACTTTCAGATCATAAAATTCTTTACCATTTTCTTCATAATACTATTTAGATAAATATTTCATTTTAAAAAGTTTCTTAAAAGGGTTCCATGTTACATGACGTTCTTTTATATTTTTCACCTTTTTAATGTCTTGCCACCATATATCTGCCTTTCTTGACAGACTATAAATGGTCATTTTAATTTTAACTCTGTAGAGTAATTATAAATTTGAAAGTACTTGTGCATTCCAGACAACCATGCTTCAGCTTCTTCTGCGGTTTCTACTTCACCATTAAATATCGGTGGTTTTATTTTCTTAAATTCTCCTATAATTTCTTCGTAGTGTTTACTTTTCTTCTTAATTTGTTCGTTGTCACTACTTTCACTGAGATTATACTTCTTTGTAATTTTCCTTACTGAACTCCCACTAGATGAATCAGTTTCATTATCTGCAAAATTTGATTTTCACGCCTTTCGCTTATATGATGTAGTTTTCATGATTCCTTCATTTGATAATTTTTTCTTTATTGTTTCTTGATCATGTATCTTATTAAGTAGAACATTGTTTAACTCTTCATGTGCCTTTAGGATATGTTCATTATCTTCTTTCACGCTTTGTATTTCTTCCTTTAATTCTTTTACTGTTTGTAAGAATTTAGATTGATTATCATTCCTAGTTTCAACAGATCCACCCATAGGTTATTGTCATTAATATTTTATTTTTCATGATTTTCTTGTCCATTATTTTCGTGTTCCCTATGATGTGATCCTTCTTCAGCAGATGTTTCTACTCCTTCCATTTTCCTGGAAAATAGAGGTTATATTTCTATTCTTGAAATATCCATAAAGAAAACATAAGTCAGTTTTATTTTTGTATCGTCATGACCATATGTGTTGAGCCTATTTTCACGCCTAGTGTTTGTAACCGTGCACTGATACCAATTTGTCACAACCCCAAATTTACCCAATTTAATATATATATATATATATATATATATATATATATATATATATATATATATATATATAGGTATTTATAATGACACTACTTATTATGTTGCAGGTACACAGTTGATAAGGATGCATTCCAAACTCCAGCATCTCTCTCTTATCAAGTACAATTTGAGTTCTGATGTTCTTAGAGTTTGTTGTCATAAAGACATAGTTTGTGGAATAAAAGTTAGTCTTTAAGTGACGTATATAAGTTTTCTGTTACAGCCATAGTTTTGCCTAATAATTGACACGAACCCGTTATAATTATAATTCCCTGTCTGTGTAGCTCATCTTATATTCTTGGTAGCCTTTATGTTAAGGTCCTAAGCTTATTAGCCCATGCTACGATCTAATCCTATGTTGAAGACCTACCATTATTACTAATATGCTATAAAACAATATAAGGTTTCTTATTATTTCTTATGTGATTGCAAGTTAGTACCATGGTGGAGTAAACCAACTTATGGCCCAGCTAACCTGGTCGTAATGACCTTTAATAGGATACTTAGTATGACATTGGCTATGTCTTATTACTTATATGCATTTGAATACATTTCCACTATGTTCTATACATAAGTTTGTATCCCTTAAAATATCTAACTATGATTCTTGAACTCACATTTAATATAAACTATTGTGCAAGTGACTATACATTGGATTTATATTAAGTTTATGCAAAGGTTAATAGTATGGAAATCGAATTCCCATATAACTATAGAGTTATGGTGTTTATGCACAACTAGCACTTTGAATTATATGTTGACATAGATGGTTTCCATAACTACCTGAATTATTTATCACAAGTTGACATTGCAAGTCGGCTTTATGCCCCTACGCTGAACAGTCTTACGACTTGGTGTTCCTGGCACAATACATGGCAATGGGCCATGTGACAGATTGTAAACAATTAATGGTGAGATCTTTGGTTGTCATGTCGACTTAATGGTTGGGATGTTTGACAATGCCGAGCCTTAACTGCATTGTAGCCTCGTTGTGAATGCGAGATATCGACCCTCCAAGTTGCAATGGAAAGTGGTCGCTCGCTGTCGATCTATCAAGTCTCGGGTATAGAAAATATTGGATATATGTGCTAATTAATGTGGTTTTGATGTTTAGTAAACTGTTATGGGTTTCACTAAGGGTTTCATTGTTACGTTTGCAAAGCAGAGATGCCGAAGGCACTCTATTGTAGCTTGTAGCGAAGGGTTCATGTGCATGCACAGGGTTTAACCTTGTAGTGTGGCAACATAGTTTCGATGATTTTTACGATGTTAATGTAATAAATATGCTGGAGAGCTCGTAGAGCATTTTACAATGGATAGATCTCTGTTACGAGTTTCTTTAGTTCTTGCATGAGTTCAATGGTTTTGAACATCGATTCCTTCTGCATCTTGGGAAAATTTCCTTAAGAGTTCTGGTGCTTGTGTAATGTAGGGTTTGTTGCTTTGAACCGGAATTCCTTCGTGTTTACTTGTACTGCGACCTGGCCAAGGTTTTCTTGGCACTCAGGTAACTTTCTTCTCCATCTAGCTTAATAATTTTCAATGTTTAGATCTCTGTTTAAGACATAACCTAACTACCCTTTGTTTTTGTGCAGGTTCGGGATGTGTTGTCAACGAGCAAGCGGTGCTTAGACCCTGTGATGGTTTTGGGTCCTCAGCGCAGTTCAGAGTTGCTTACGCCCAAGACTAGGTAAATGTTCTTTCAACATTTAACTCTTACCTTATGTTATTTCTGACTGGTTTCTTCCATTTACTAATGCTGTGATAATGTTTGTGTGTGCATGTACAATATTATAAACCTAACATTGGGTGCAGACTCAAGTAAGCTTACAGTCGTCTTTGCACAAGTTTTAAGTGGCAGTTAGTCGTGCTCTGCGTTTAGTTGGAGATTAGTAAGCAGAAGCTATGGGCAATGCTTCCGCATTTTTCCATGCGAATGTTTGAGTTTACAAGTGATTAGGGTTAGCCTTACAGCCTCCCCATTTACCTTGTTGTTTCTGTATTTAGTGTTTCGTTAAGTAAAAGAGCTCTTTACTATGAATATTTTATGATTCAGAACATAACCCTTTTGGCTCTGTATTTAACATTTTATATAAGCAAGCTTTTCGATTTTAAGTGAATGTTTGGTCTCGACGAAGACGCTATTTTGCGTATGTGTATTTTAAATGAGGGTTCTCTAATTTAAAAGCTTACAGCTTTGGATGTGAATCAATGTTTTCTTTTTAAGCCAGAGTTTATTGTTCTTATTCGACTGAGCCTTTTGGCTTTGTATTTACATATTTTTTCTATATAAAAAGCCATTCGGTTCTGTGTATGCGATGTCTCCAGTATTAATATGCTGTCTCTGTATATTATTATTTCCATTCTTGAAGTTGGAGTTCGTAAGGATAAATTAATTTCTCAGCCTCTCGGCTCTGTGTAATAATGCTTATCGTTATCCTTTTGCTTTGGTATAGAATCGTGGTTGGCTTTTCGGCTTCTTATATGAAATAAATCAATTGTAGAGTATATGATAATAGATATTTCTAATGCGCGAATATTGTGAAAGCCATTTGGCTCTGTATAAATGCCTAAGTATAATTTGTTCGACATACTATGTTTATGATACTACTTTGATGATGTGCATTTCATAACAGGTCATTCAATACTATTTAAACATTATAAATAATACCTCTATCTATTTAACACAGTAATATATTATATTCAATATAACACCTAGTTTATAAGACAGCTTTGTAAACTTGAACTATCATATGAAAAACAGAGTTTTAACCAAAACATTAGTATTGATAGAATAATGCAGTTAACCTGGACATGGTAATTACAGTGTGAACAAAATAATAACATGATATTTGTATTCAGAATTAAAATAATGAATCATTAAACATAACATTTAATTAATATAAATGAAACTTAGAGTTCATCATTCTGTAATAACACTAGACAGAAAAATATTGAATACTAACTAACAAAAGATAAGAACCTGACAGTAAGAACATATCGAATCCAATCTGAATTTCGCCATTCCTCACAACCAATCTTCCAAAATAGCCAAGATTACTTGCTCTGAAAACCTTGATCCTGTTTGCTAGACCATAAGGACAAAGAATATTAAACCAGTTCTGAACTATCACTCAGTTCCACCCCTTTACTCAACAATGATATTTCCCTCCTCCATCCAAGCCTCGTGCTTGTATGATGGGAATGCTTATTTAGCTCTACCTAGGACATAGGTCTATCATGAGCCTTCTGCTCCAGAACCTCCATCTAGAGTTTTGACCTGAAAAATAGGGATGATGCCTCCTGCATATGTTGAGGTATTAAATATATGTTTTCACCATTATAGGCTTTTTGTTCAACACTTGTCATTTCTCCTTGTGGGCCAACAAACACTCTTTCAACAACTACTTTAGATTGGATTTTCCTGTTTATATTTATTTAATAATAATAATAATTCAAAATCCTCAAACAAGTGTCTTTGACCACACTTGGTCAAATAATTGTTCAACAATAATTAAAAAAATATTTCAAAGTATTAAACTTTAGTCAAGGTTCTAGGAGTATTACAATGGTTGACTATGGTTAACCATGGTTGACTTTGGTTTGCCATGGTTGACTTTGGTTTGCCATGGTTGACTATGGTTGATAATAGTTGACTTTGGTTGATCATGGTTAACTTCGGTTGATCATGGTTGACCATGGTTGATTAATTGACTATGGTTGATTAATAATTTAATAATTAAAAATATAATAATTAAATATAGTGCTTAACCATGGTCGGTTGACCATGGTTGACTTTGGTTGACCATGGTTGATTATGGTTAACCATGGATGGTTGAGCATTGTAGACCATGGTTGACTTCGGTTGACCATAGTTGGCCATGGTTGACTTTGGTAGACTCTGGTTAACCATGGTTGGTTGACCCTGGTTAATTATGGTTGACCATAGTTAACCATAGTCAACCATGGTTAATAATATTATTATTATTAATAGGCAACTATATTATTATTATTGTTATTAACCAACCATGGTCAACCATAGTTGACCATGGTATACTTTGGTTCACGATGTTTAACCATAGTTGACATTGATTGACCATGGTTGATTTTGGTTGAGTTTGGTTGATAATGGTTAACCATGGTAGGCCATGCTTGACTAATTAATTATGGTTGACTTTGTTCGGCCATAATTGACAATGGTTTACATTGATGAAATATGGTTGACTTTAGTTTATTCATGGTTAACTTTGAAGAAATATGGTTGACTTTGGTAGACTTTTACTGACTATGTTTAACCATGGTTGAGTATGATTGGCATTGTTTAACTGTGGTTAACTTTAGTTGACTAATTTACTATCGTCAACTATGGTTGACTATTGTTAATTTTGGTTAGTCATGACTAACCATAGTTGAGAGTAAATGTACATGATTGACTTTGATTGATATTAATATCGTATAGTTGACTATACTTAATTTATTGTCTTGGTTATGGATAAAACTCAACTTAACTTTAAATTTAACAATAAAAAACTTACGATCTGAATAAAAGTTATGCTCCCTGTTCAAATGATGGTAACCACAAAACAATTAATAACATCAAACACTTAAGTAAGTAATTCTATTGTATGTACCGTTAAAGACTGGCCAAAAATAGCAGGTCATCCTTATCCCTATTTGCCTTCTCGATGGAGGAAATCGGCAATCCAGATAGATAACCTTAACCTCAGTGAAAAAGGAGGCCATCCTTATCCCGATTGCTTATTCCCTTCATCCAAAATTCTGGATGTATTCGCCACTTGTTCCAATGACATTGACTGAGTTTTCGACATCGAGAGTATTATTGAGAAGATGTCCGTGTTAAGCAGGCTGGGTTCCATGATGAACATGCCTGGTGGGTCCCGTCATAACAGCCAACCTTGGCCACCGCCCAGATCGGGATTTCGACGTCTTATTTTTTATTTTTTTAAGAAGCAGTCACTTGATTTCAAGTTTGACACATAAAAGTTGGGTTATAGTTTGGAGTATATACTATAATGCATGAACGTGAAGTTGATGAAAGTAGAGTTTTTTTTTTTTTTTTTAATCAATTTCACATAAAGAGCGGTCTTACGACCAATTAAAATTGTCTATCTTTAATTATGCAGTATGCTGTAAATGATACAAAAATCATAGTCAAAATTTTAAAATAACTATATTCCAAGACCAATTAAAGTTGTCCATCTTTAATATGCAGTAGGCTGTAGATGATAAAAAAATAATAGTCAAAATTTTAAAATAACTATAGTCCAAGACCAATTAAAATTGTCCATCCTTAATTATGTAGTAGGCTGTAGATGATAAAAAAATAATAGTCAACATTTTAAAATAACTATAGTCCTGTAGCTGTCCCGCTTCGTCCAGTACTAAAGAAGCCCTAAGTTACAAAACTAATATGCAGACCAGCATTCTCTCATATTCATGTGATCATGTAGGTTTTATGCATCAAAATTTATCCGGAATTTTCTACATGAGAAAAAGACAGATTTATATATTTTTGTCGTAAGCCTTCACACGACACACGACAAGAAGTCATTTGGCCAGCCAGTTTGCTTTTATGTGCGTGTCGCCTTTAAAACTACTCGTGTGGAATCTCCATGTAGCCCGTCGCTAGACTTAACTTTATGCACACGAATGGAATCAAATTTCCATTAACACAATCAATCTACAACGATCTGCGAAACGCACACCCCAAAATGCGTCAATAAAAAAGAAATCAAATGCAGTTAACATTAACGACAAAAACCAGCACGTTGGAACACACTAACATTGACACTTAAAAAATTATAAAAGCCACGTAATATTAATATTATCTGTAAAATTGTAAAATTTTAAACCTGATAAAAATATATATTATAAAATTTGATAAAAAAAATAATATTATAGTTAATTAACTTGTAGTATATAGTATATGAATAGTTATAGGTCACAAATTAAGTGTCATGAAAAAAGTTATTTGTTACTTGTTTTCATTTTTAATTGTAATCATCTATTATTTTCCATAATTCAGTTATTTAATTTGTTTAATTAAATGGGTTGTACATGTTATCCATATGAAGTGATACCAGTTATTATTATTATATATATATTTAAATGATGTCATAAAATCAATCTGGACACTACACTTTTCTCATCAACCTTCTTTCACTTCCCAATTTTTACATCCATACTGGCTAATCTTACCCATGCCGCTCAATAAATTTCAACATTGGTAATCTACACATTGCTATGATTTTCACATTGGGATGGCAGTGAGTTTTCTGGCTCTGGCTCTCGAAACTTGGCATATATATCAGTTCTGTAGAATTGCCTTGTTCTCAAAACAAGAATGCCAGAAATCACGGCTCCAAAAAAGGTCACCAGAGTCATAATGATAAACGAAAGCCGAAAGCATTCTTGCCCATTGCAAGTAATCTCCTTACAATTCTGGAGAGCACCACACTGCTTTCTTGCTTCTCGGTCGTACAAGTATCCCGCGACTCTCACAGACAACAGATAAGATCCCAAGGGGCTCGCCGCTGTTCCTAGATTATAGAGAGTAGCATAATACTTGAGACCAAAAAGCTCCGAGATGACAGCAAACAATACAGGCCACTGAGCTCCAAAACAAAGTCCAATTATAATGGACGCAACGTACAAAGAACCGGGAAGAGCGAAGGCTATGAAAATATGCCCAATACAAGCAATAAATAAAACTATGGTTATCATCAGCGGCCTGGGAAATCTATACTTCTGGAGAAGGATTTCTGATAAAAAACCAGCAACAACACGGCCTAGAAAATTCCATATGCTGATCAGAGCAACAAAGGTGCTTATGTTCTGGTGAGTGTATCCAAGAGATTTCCCAATCTGTCCCAAATTATCAATGGCTGTCAGAGTTGATCCAATCCCACAAGTAGTGGCTACAAACAGGATCAGCATATCGATGCTTACGAGAGCTTGAGGAATTGTAAAGTCATCTCCTCTTTTGGGACCTTTGAACACTTTCACAATACGGGATCCAAGAGAAGATCTTACTTTTTCGCTATATTCTCTGCTGCTCAGCAACCTTCCTTCTTTGGGGTAACGTTGGATTTGGGGATTCTTCTCATCTTTTGTACTCACAGTGATTTTGGCGTGATCTGCAACTTCAATTTCTACATTTGAGGCCTCGGTGAAAATCTGTTGCTGCTTCATTTTGTCCATCTCTGCCTTACCAATCACCACGAGAGGAAGAGAAAGGAAAACCACAATAATTGCAACTACGATTCTGTAACCTGCAACTGAAAAATTCTTTGAATCATTCTCAACCACGATGAGAACCATGAGAAACCCCGCCAAACCCAGAGCTATGTAGAGAAAATGGTAGAATCGCTTCAGCTCATTTTTTTCTGTAGTCTCCTTTGTAGGACGAACTACAAACATGACAATGAGAGAAACTGCACTGGGCAACCAGCCCAGCAGCAAAATCACACCAGCAGATCCACTGGCACTATTCCCATAAACTGCATGATATATCTGAGTAAACATTGCTCCACTCAGACCCACAAATCCTTTCAGAATCCCCAACACAACTCCCCGGCTCTGCGGGAAATTCTTGACACAGGTAACAATAGCTCCCGTGTCGGCAAATGACTGGGAATTAGCTCCGATGCAGATATACAAATACATCTGCCACAGCTTCGGCTTGGCAATTCGTCGGGTCACAGAGAGCCATATCATGGAATAGCCAATGATATTCATGATGGCTCCAACTAAGAGCACAACCCATGTAGGACTGACTTCATTGATGAGACCTGCAACGATCCCAACATTTCCACCGAGATCCTTGAAAAATCCCAAGGTATCCAGCGTGCTCTGGTCATAGCCCATGGCAGTTTTGATTACTTCTGAGTAGAGGCCAAATATGTAGGTGCCACCAACACAGGACATAATAAGGAATGCTGTAAACACAACAAACCATCTTCCCTTGGCCACTGTTTTAACCAAATCAAACACCTCCTTTACCTCCATCATTTTCACCAGTGCAATTAACAGGAACCACTCTTGGACTGAGAATCGAATTTGGACAAGTAGAACTCCCAGCAGTCTATAGATAGACCAGTGCTCAACTCACAGCCTCTCTCTATTTAAAGCTTTAGGATAAGGATAAAAAATGGCGTGGAAACCCCAGAGTGAGGATGTTTGGATTGCAAGCAGACTGTCACAGCCTCTCTCTATTTAAAGCTTTAGGATAAGGATAAAAAATGGCGTGGAAACCCTAGAGTGAGGATGTTTGGATTGCAAGCAGACTGTTATGCACCCACTTATTATTAATAATTTGAGCATTTGAATTGGGTATGCGGAGTGGGCCACAGCTAAATGGAGTGTGAACAGTTAAAGTCAAGACATTTTATTTTCGACTGTCAAATCGAATCTATTAAGCATACAGAGAGAATCAGAAGAATTTGTTTAAACATTTTATTTATTAGTTGCACAGTCTACATGAAAATTCTTCCCAGATAGGGTGATAAGAATTTCTGGACGAAGGGATATCCATGTTACATCATCCACCTAAGACCGGGATATCTTGTCTGGAACACTTTTATTTTCTGATTTTCAAAGTTCGGTGTCAATTTAGACAATGGGTGATATAACTGGCATCTTTTCTCTTTCTATACTAATTCTGATATAAAAAAATTGCATGGAAAAAATTTAGTGCCATATAGAAAATATATTCTACTAATATATCATTATTAAAAAAATACGATAATCATATTCATATTTAGGGTATAGAATGTAAACTCGAAATCAAATTCATTAAGTACAAAATTAATAAGTTTGTAGAGTTAGGTCCGTATATTTTTAGTTTGAAAGAGTAGAAATAAGAGGACATGCAAGATTGAAACAATTTATCTTATAAAAGAACAAAGGTTAGAAAAAATAATCGAGCATGAAGCCTTAGGTTATTTAGTGTCAATGTGAATTCTAATGATTATAAATATGGAATACTCATTCAAATCCCAAGTCTAAAAGGGTTAGGAAGATTTATAAAGGAATCATTCTATAAGATCAAGATTAATTAAGAAAGAAGATTTATAAAGGAAAAAATCATTCTAGAAGATCAATCTCAATTAAGATAGGAAGTTCAAAAGGTAAAAGAAGTTAGAAAGAAATGGAAATAGACAATAATCAAGAATATAAAAACTATTATTAGAGATTTGTCAAGGCTTTCCATGGAGCAAGAGTCACATTTTAAGTTGGATCCCTAGTGAAATTGATTTTATATTGCTTGTTGAAACTTGGGACCATGAAGGATCTAATGTCCCTAACATAGAAGAATTTGTCATGTAATAAGATGTGAAGAACATTTTTCCTCATATTATGTTTCATAAGAAAAATCCTTTCATATATCAATTCTATGAATATTTATATAGCAAAATATTGTGTTGTGCGTATTAATTCTACTTTTTATAACAAGAACAATCTAGATAAAAATTGTCCCTACAATTACTTGAAACATGATATTTCCATGCCTAAGAAATGAAAGCGATATCTTCTTGCTATGAGGCTTTATTGCTATCTAATAGTTCAACTAACCAAGCTATTATCTTAAGGAGTGATTCTAACTCCAATTCTTTATGGCTAGATGAGAACCTTTTTTCAACTAATAGATATAAAAGAAACTTTGAAGACTTGGTTAAGAATTTGTTTGGTATCAAGCTAATCAAGTTTTGTAGTTTTAAAGATATAATCATTTACAATGATCTTATAAAGTAGTTGAAATCCAACCAGATGACTTGTATCCACTGTTTGGGTAGTAATGTCATGGATTATGCAATATTTGATATCCCTATATACAACCAAATAATAAATTTTGACATCTTAAATGACCATTAGCTCGACTTTGACCATAACTCTAAACTTTGACAGACACATAAGCCCCATAATAGAGAATTATAAAGAACCAAAAGAACTTGATATTTGATACAAATAAAAGTGATATACTTTTAAGCGATTTAAATAATGAATTAAATATACTATTACCGAGGACAATATTGCAGTCCTCTATGATAATTTTTACACAACCCTATATACCTCCATTAACAAGTTCTCTATCATGGAGTCATGTAAAAGTGATATTAGAATGACCAACCCTTGGTATGATAAAGAGTGCAAGCATGCTAGAAAATTCATTAAGGATCTGCTTCTAACGAGTCCTTAAAAACCAAAAAGATCTCTAGATACAAAACACTAATTAAAAGGAAAAGAAAAGATGCTATATTAATATAAAGAATGATAATATTTTGAACATCTCTAAGATAGATTCTAAGAAGTTTTGCAGATAAATTTTGAGTCATAGAACTAATGAAAATAATATGATTCTCTTAAAGGACTATAATTCCTACCTTAAAAATATTTATGAATCTCTTGATGTCATGGACAACATTCAAACTCTTTCTACAAAGGAAGAAGTTTTCCCTTTAGAAGACATAGAGTTTGGGGTTAAACAACTCACAAAAAGGAAAACTAAGGACATCAAAGGATACCAAGTGAAAATCTAAAAAATTGGTGGGCCTATCTTCATCCCTCACATCACCGAAGCTCTTCAATTTAGTAGTCAAGAACAACTTCCCTAAACCCTAGATAGAAAGCCTCATTGTTCTTATTTCAAAAAGTGGAGATGAAAAAAATCCATCTAATTTAAGAACATTATTATTATCCCTCTTTTAGCCAAATTATATGGAATTATTCTAGAAAATAAGATCGACTTTATGACTAGAAATCCGTGGAAAAGAGTTAAAGGCCAAGAAGGATTTCAGGGCTATCATTCAACTGTGGATCACCTTGTTACTCTTAGGACCATTTCGAAGGAGTGTCACAATAATAAAACTAATCTTTTGTGTTGCTTTGTTGAATTTAGAAAACCACTTGACACGATGCCCATAATTATTCTTTGGAGTATATTAGAAGAGATAAAATTCCCTTTCAAGTTGAGAGATGTTGTGATAAGGTTGTACAAGAAGGTTGTCACCAAGTTTAGTAGTTCTAAGGGTTGGTCAAAAGAAATTAATTGTAATATAGGAGTCAATGGCGAGGTTTTCCTTTATCCCCTACCCTTTTTGGTATTTACATTGATAGGCTAGAGGGTTATTTGGAATAGGCAGGTTGCGTTAGCATGAATTTGGTTGATAGAGTCACCATCCTTCTTTTGTATAATGATTATATTATTCTTATGGAGAGGAGTCCCTATGATCTCAAAAAACAACCAAAAATTCTCAAATACTTTTTCCCTATTATGGCTATGACTATTAACATTGGAAAAACAAAGATTATGATAATCAAATCCCAAAATATCACTTAAGATAATTTCATTTATGACAGCAACAACTTGGAGGAAATGACTTCATATAAATATCTTGGAATCAATATTCATCATAAGTTGAACTGGAACTATAGGATTGAGAAAAGGATTAATGGGGGATAGAATGATTATTATGGACTTGGAAATAGTTGTAAATCAACAAGCCTCTAGCTTTGGGATAGGAAAAAACTCCTCTTTGAGACTCTTATTACTCTTGTTGTCTTATATGTTTGTGAAGATAGGGGCTGCATCATCTCTAGAGAATCATGGAGAAGGATAGAGAAAATCCAAAAGTGATTTATATTTAATATAATGTCAAAATTAAAAGCAATACACCCTATCCTATCCTTCTCATAGAAGTGAGTGTCACAGTCCCTAATTGAGAGCATGGCTATGAATAACCACCTAATGTACTTAAGAACAAGTTAAAAAACATGGGAGACAAGAGGCTCCCTAAGAGTGCATCATACTCTAGTAAAAACACCTACGACTTAAAATGAGATTATGATAAAGATGTCAAGTCTTGGCTAAATCACTGGGGAGTCAAGGAAGATGTGACTTTGTAGGATAGTGATAGTATAAAAAGTATTATTACATATAAATTTAAGGAGAAGTTGTGGCGTGATAAAGAATTAGTGGATAAGAGAAAATTAAGATATTATAAGAAGGTGATCAACCCTAATCTAGAAGGCCAAAAGTATCTCTTTATCTTAACTAATGTAAAGAAGAAAATCAATATTGCTAAAATACAAAAAAATTCTCGTGAGCTCCATAGTGAAATAGGGAACTGGACAATAATTCCTAAAACATTTGGTGATGGAAGAATATATCATCTTTGTGAGACAAGGAGGGTTGACCTTCATTAGAGTGCAATTTCAAAATATTTGCTAAAATATTGACCTTCCCAACCTTTTAACTCATCACAACTATGGTGATTGAGGAATGCTTCTCTTAAATATTTTTTAGCATAGAAATATAATTCTAAAGAAAACCAAGTGACTACTTAACTTTTTAAGGTCATTAAAGTTGATCTCAGTGGACACCAATAACTATCATAATCATCATCATCATCAATATATTTTTTTTTTTGCTAATTTTTCAGTGATCTACAGGTTTAGCCTATGGTCTAATAAAACATGACCTAGGGGCATCTAAGCCATTAAAATCACCCAAGGATCACACCTGACCTAGGCAACACCAACCCCTAGCATGGATGGATTTTTAAATGTCTCCTCTTAGTTATCATGCAGGGTTCGAACTCAGGTCGCCATGCAGAACGAGGCCCATCAAAACAAACTGTGCTAGCAAGATTTGACATTATCATTAATATATTAATATTAATGTAGTTAATAAATTTATATTTAGTACATACAGTTATAGATTATGTTGGAGACATTGATATTATTACTTGTGCAATAATTAGAGTTTCAATGAAATTATTTACATTTTAGTGATATCTATCTATCTATCTATATATATATATACATACAATACAATAAATTAATATTAAGAAAAATCATTATTATTTTACATATTATAAAATTAACTTTTTAATATATAAAAATATAATTTAACCACAAATTCATCATTAATGTGGAGACCCCAGTTTAAATTCTTGACGAGTATCCTTATTATGCAAAAAAGAATCTAGAAGAATCTTAAAACTAAATTAAAAATTATGTATGCCAAATATACACATGGTCTTCACTTAGTGAAATTATGCCATAACACGTTCATCCATGGGATATTAAAGAATACCTCTAATTCCAGTAGATATTGATAAATACCTACCAAAATCCTTTTGTTGAGCCCACCTTCCAATGCATCTTTCCATTTTAAAAACCCTATTTTTACTAGATACCCCTTTTTATACCCCCCATATCCTACATCGCTCCCCAATACCTACAATAAATTGACTTTATTTGTCACAATTTAAAAACACCCCTTTATGAATGAATGTGATAAGATATTGGTCAACAAGGTGAAGCCCCTGTGAAATATACAATCATTACCTTCTCCACTGTTATTGAAAAGAATTAAATTAAACAGTTTAAAAAACAAACAAACAAAAAAGATTCTAGTCTCACTGGCAAGTGAATGCACAATATTCCCTTGCCACAAGCATTTGCATTTCCCATTAATCTCATCACCTACATTGTAGGCATGCACAGACCTCAACATTTATTTTGTACACACACACACATGAAAAAACATTCAAGGTTGGTTATATACATTTGTATATACCTCCAACTGATTGCCAATGCGGCCCTAACAATTGCATATGTAATTCATTTGATGTCAAACCAAGTGTCATCCTTGAGAAATTCAAGGCCATCGACTTCATCATCTTGTAGTAGCAAAATTGAGTTCTCCAGATTCAAAGTGGGAGTGCAAGCCACAATATAATTCTCAAATACACATAACAACATTTCTATTATGCTTAATCGATAACATGTCAAGAATATGCCACGAGTAACTTTGCTCCACACAGCAAAACTAGAATTGGAATGCCAAACAAATCAATGCACTGGAAGGATTCAATGGAAATAATTGGTTATTTGTGTTGGTGATCTATGCAGGTTATGACTATGGGAAACATTAATATGCATTCAACAATAGTGTATTTAATACTGCTACTACTAAGATGTAAAATTCAAATTTAATGTTGCTACTGGAATATAGATCTAACTATTTATCTCAGCTTAGAAATGTTAAATTTACATTTAA